>JAPVLO010000218.1:1268845-2537690 GCA_027257055.1 Cephalopachus bancanus
GTTATTTACATTTAAGATATGTCACAATCTAGAATTGATTTAGAAGAAAATAGTGATTAGGCAAACTATTACTTTTAACAGTTCAACCAAGTTTAACACAGGAAAAAATTTGCAAAACATATTTGACAAAGAACTGGTATTTGCAATATGTATTTAACTTGTGCAACTCACTGATAAGAAGACAAATCCTTTTATGCACGAGATTTGACCAGATACATCACCAAGGAAGTTACAGGGTGACAAACACCTGAACAGGTAGCTCGAGATCATTAATATCAGGAAAAGGCCAAGCTACAAAGAGTTACGCCTACATATTTATTAAAATAGTCAAAATGTAAAAGGTTGCCCATGCCAAGTGCTGGTAAAGATATGAGACAACTGGAACTCATCGTGGCTGGTGGAAAACGGTCTGATGGTCTCTTGCAAAGTGAAACATGCACCTACCCCGTAACCCAACCACTCCATTCCTAGGTGTTTGCCTAAGAGAAATACAAGCTTATACCCTTGCAAAGACAGAGAACTTGGAAGCTCACTGCCAACTGGAGACAGCCCACACGCCCACCAACAGGTGAGCAGAGATGAGCAACCTCCTTCCCCGCTGGCGCATGTCTCTCAGGGGTCTACACATCTCTCAGGATCCTAGACCAGGAAATCGTGAGACGGTGTTTGCATGTCATGTTTTCTTCATGATCCGCATTCACTTAGACACGTACTCTTCGTTAAAGCATCACTTAGCATTTTCCTTTCTAATAGATTCCCAGGTCACTGGGTCTCTCCGGTTGCCTTCAGTTCTTTGCTCGTGTATTCGTGTGGCCGACCTCGCCTAGGCGGGCACGTGGTGGTTTCCAGTTTGTCAGAGTAATTGTCTGAAAAGTGGGAGTGGACGCCTCGCACTTCCTAGTTTTCTACTGGGTACCTTCTGCTTGCGGTCCCTTTAGCTCTTCCATTTGCCACCTCACACAGGACAGTTGATTCGGTGACCTCACACTCCCCAGGATGCTCTCAAGCAGGGGTGTCCAACCCCGCGGCTTCCCTGGGCTGCATCGAGTAAAGAGGAGTTGTCTTGGGTGGCACATAAATTGTATAATACAGTTAGTGTATCCACATAATGAGACTTTTAAAAATATTTTTATTACTACGTTTAGAAAAATGAGAACAGTGTAAAACTAGGGGGAAATTTGACCTTGTTTTGGTAAAAACTAATCTATCAACATCTGGTTCGATGGAGGTGGCCACAGTTCTTAGTGAGTTCCCAAGGTGCTCGTCAGAAACGTTTTTGAATGTTGCTGTCTGTGTGCTTCATGATTGAAAACAGCTGCTCGGCTGGGCACGGTGGTTCTTGCCTGTCATCCCAGCACTTTGGGAGGCAGAGACAAAAGGATTGCCTGAGCCCAGGGGTTTGAGACCAGGCTGGGCAATTTAGCAAGACCTCGTCTCTACAATAAACCAAAAAAATTAGCTGGGTATGGTGGCGCATGCCTGTAGCTCCAGCTACTTGGGTGGTTGAGGTAGGAGGATCGCCTGAGCCCAGCAGGCAGAGGCCACGGTGGTTGTGAGTGTACCAGAGTGAGACTCCAACTCCAAAAAAAAAGGAAACAGCTGCTCACAGAGGTTTGTGCTGCCAAAAAGCAATGTCATGGATAAAGCATGACTGTGAACTTCAAAATGGAACTGTGCATAGGGTCATGAAGAAAGTCAACGCCAAAAATCATGTGACGTTCAAAGGTTTCTGTGGCGCTACGTGACTAGCCATCCTGGGCCACATGTGGGGCCGCAGGTTGGACATGCCTGGGCGGGACACTTCCGTACATGCGCTGCGCCTTGGCGCTTCCTCGTCACCCCTCTCCTCGGCTTGGGCAGTCGGTGCTTTTTCAAGGGATTCTCAACTCCCACCGAACTGGAAATCCTTTGGAATGCATTTTTGAGATACGGATGATGTTCAGGTTGCACCCCAGGCCTATTAAACACAAATCTCCCCAGACAGTTTTATTATGTAACTGGCACCGAGAACCAGTTTAGTTCTGTTGATTTTGTTTGGGTCTTGTCCTTGCTTTGCACTGTTTTGTTTGGGATCTAATTGCAGAGTTTTCTTTCCATTTCTGATGATCATTTTGGATCTTGATTTCACCGCTAGACACGAGCTGCTCCTGGCTGCTGCTGAGTTTCTGCAGGTTTAGGCTTCATATCAACAATATCCTGAACCAAATCATTTGTATAAAAGCCACAGGGAGTAAGACAGTGGCTTACCCCGGGAGCATTCTCCATCACGTGGCATTAATTCACTAATCAGCAGTTTGGGAACTCTCTCTAGACAAGTGGTCTAATTACAAATCCACGTGATTGCACTTGATGATAATTCACAATCAACAACGTCAGCCCATCTAAGTCTTCTACGAGGGAAGACAACCTGTCGAAGGACTTTCTAAAGTCAAGGTCAGTATTGTCATCCACACTAAAAGTAGGAGGGTTTTCTGGCCTCATTTTATAGTAAACCTATGCTGTTTCCTCCTGATCACAAGTTTTCATTCTCAGTCCTTAAAGACTCAATATTTTATCCCAGTGTCCTACTGGGAGCCACGTCAAGTTCTCAGTTCCACAATGCAGCATCCTTAAAAGGAAAAATTAGAGGTTTTATTTTTCCAACTCTAGATTTTAAGCCTCACTTCAATTCTCCAAATTCCCAAAGATTGTCAGCCACTGAGCAATAGTCAATGGCTTTTTGATAGATGGAGATACTGGAATCTTTTAGTAATTTTCAGATATTGTTCATCCAGACCCCAAGATAAACTACGGCAGATGAATATTTCTCTGCTATTTTACTCTCTTGGACTTCCATTTCTTCTTATTAATATTGATTCTGTTCTTTCCAAGATGATGCCAGGTGGGGTACGGTGTGTTGCTCTGTGGGTTCTTAATTTTACCACAGAAAAGAATTTCAGAGCAAATCCAAAGTGTGGTTTAAGAAAGAGTTTATTAGAAAGAACAGCAGCATGCTCAAGGAAAAACATGGGTGCCTTAACAGACAGGGCTCATGCTTGCTTTTGACAAGAAGTTTTTTATACTTTTACGATGACTAAGCAAACCATGAGCTAAGGGCAGAGGGCTGCAGGTACCTTGTCAGGGGTTTTGATCTCTCTTCCTTCTAAGGTCACAAGGACCTTCTAGATAAAGTTGCCGTCTAACTGGGTTTTGACTTTTTTTAGAGCATCATGTCTATGTTTTGGGTAATTCCCTATTCTTTCTTTTCTTTTTTGAGTCAGAGTCTCACTCTGTCGCCCAGGCTGAAGTGCAGTGGCCGCTCCCGGCCACCGCAGCCTCGACCTGCTGGGCTTTGGCGATCCTTCCACCTCAGCCTTCCAAGTAGCTGGAACCACAGGCCCACACTGTCATGCCCAGCTAATTTTTTTATTTATTGTAGAGATGATTTCTCGCCAAACTGCCCAGGCTGGTCTCGAACCCCTGGGCTTAGGCAATCCTCTCACACCTACCTCCCAGAGTGCTGGGATGATAGGCATGAGCCACTGCGCCTGGTCAATTTTCTATTATTTCCATGATTTACTGTGCTGGTAGATCTACACTCCAACCCCCAAGGTGGTCAGTTCTGACGTGCCTGGTGGGTCGGATGAAGGTTGTGTATGAAGAAGAAATATGTCTGATCACGTGCCCAACTTTAATTTAGACCTGCCTGCAGGAAACTCATCTATCTAAACTACACTGACTGACCAGCCTCAAAGTGGGGATAAACCACAGAAAGTGACTTCTGGGAGTTGCCATGGTAATTGTCATGGTGCTGGTGGGCGTGTCTTCTGGCGTACTAATGCATTATAACCAACATATGATGAGCAAAAAGGACAGACGATGGCTTTCAAGGCTATCTTGGTCTCCGTTGGTCTGGGCTGGCTTGTGACCTTGGATTTGGGAAAGTAGTCCTCGTGCCCTGCCGAATTAACTTTAAGTGATGGGCAGAGCTATTTTGGACTCTAAAGCACAGTCCTACTCTTTCCGCTTTAGGAGTCTCCCTGCAGGAAATTTAGAACAGGTTCTTGACAGCTACCCTGGAGAGCACTCAGAAACTCCCTCCTCGACTGTTCTCAGAAGGGCTGCTTTCCATCGAAGCTGACCTCCCAACCCAAGATGTGGCTTTTTTCTCTCTCACGGAGTTCCCTGTCTTCCCCGGCAGCTGCTGGTATCTTACTGGCCGCCTCCACAAGTAGTCAAGGATCTGGACACACATCTCCATTTCTCTAGGAGGCCTCAGCCCGGCAAGTCTTCTGCTGGCCCATTTTGACACCTGAGAGTTCTTGAGAAGCGTATGCAAATACTCCCATGTGGCACTGAATGTCCTCTGTGGAATTTTATTCTATGTTTTTATGTGCTACATTAACCACCCACTGTGAACTGGAAAAAGTCAGTGAATAACAAAAAATTTAAATACCACATAGCTTGTAAAACGAGCACATTTTCTCAAGTAATTAATTTGTTTTCCTTTTAGTAGAATTTTCTCACTTAAATGGTGTTATCTGAGGCAGATGTGGGGGCTCATACCTGTAATCCCAGCACTTTGGGAGGACAAGGCAGGAGGATTGCTTGAGGTTTCAGTGAACTATGATCAGACCACTGCGCTCCAGCCTGAGCCACAGAGCAAGTCCTGTCTCAAAAAAAAAAAAAAAAGGCATTATCTTGCTTTCTAATATTTTACTTTAGAACAGCATATTACTGTAGTCCACTCATTTTCTTCCCATATTTTTTCTTAAAAAATATCTAAAAAACAATATATTTAAAGGCCAATAAAATGACCTATTACATTTATATTGCTATGCATAATTTGACTATGTGCATTCAGAGTAATTGTTTTGCATTTATCAATTCAAGTTAACAAACATTTGTGATCACCCATTTTGCACAAGGTGTTATGTTAATGCTGATACCATACCAACCCTTGGGTATCCGAAACTAGTTCTTTTTTCTTTTTTTTTGGAGCTGGAATCTCACTCTGTCATCTGACTTGTGACACAATCATGGCTCACCACAGCTGCAGTCTTCTGGGTTCAGGTAATCCTGTCGTCTCAGCCTCCTGAGTACCTGGGACTGCAGGTACACGCCACTACACCTGGCTAATTTTTTTATTTTTTGTAGAGATGAGGTTTTGCTATGTTGCCCAGGCTGGTCTGCAACTCCTGGGCTCAAGCAATCCTCCCGCCTCGGTCTTCCAAAATGTTAGGATTACAGGCAAGAGCCACCATATCTGGCCCTAGTGTCATCTTCATAACTTATAAAATGCAGTACAAAAGAGGGTTATGGGCTTTGATGTCACATAGAGTTGAGCTCTTCTTAGAGCCGCCATTTACAAACTGTGGTCTTGAACAAAGTAGGTGTTGTTATTATTCAGGTTGATGGTGAAAATCATCATAACGTTCAACATGTAAACTAGAGGGAAGTGACTAGTTCTGACCCAGGTGAGGATGGACTTAGAAATGCTTGGTAAAGAAATGGAATTAGAGAAGGACTTAAAAGGGGTCCCCGAAGTGTGTGTGTGTGTGTGTGTGTGTGTGTGTGTGTGTGTGTGTGTGTGTATGTGGTGGGGAGCAAAATGGTGGGGGTGTACCCAGGGATTGCTCAAGACTATTAGCAAAAAAATTACAAAAACTTCTGTTCATATTTATTTTAAATTATATTTTGTATGTGTATATACTGCATTAGTATAATATACAAGAGGGGGCCCAAGAAAACTGGAATTATCTCTGGAGGGCGGGCCCCTTGGAGTACAGGGTTCCCCACTAGGCAGGTGTTCTAGGAACCCATCGGCATCTGTGAACCAGCTGGCTCTATTGTGAGAGGCTGCATTAGACTTCGGTGAATTTTTTTTTTAGTTGGAGTCTCACTCCGTCACTCAGACTGGAGTGCAGTGGCATACTCATGGCCATCCCAGCATCAACCTGCTGGGCTCCAGCGATCTTTCCACCTCAGCCTTCCAAGTAGCCAGAACTACAGTTGTGTGCCACCATGCCCAGCTAATTTTTTTTAAAAATTTATTGTAGAGACGAGGTCTCGCCAAGTTGCCTGGGCTGGTCTCAAACCTGTGGGCTCAGGCAATCCGCTCACCTTGGTCTCCCAAAGTGCTGGGATGATAGGCTGAGCCACCGAGCCCAGCTGGCTGCGGTGAATTTTTTTTGAGATTCTTTCAGTGCATTTGCTCATTTCACGATGGATTGATGAGTGCACCTGCCCAAACTGCGCTGTATTCAGCAGTTTTTGGCCCAAAGCAGCATGATCCCCGCGCCGCACCCTCCCTATTCACCAGCTCTCACCCTGAGTGACTTTTTTCTTTGTTTCCCCAATGGAAAAAAGTCTCAAAGGGAAATGTGTTGCCGATGTGGACAAGGTGAGATAAACAAACAAAGCAAAACAAAAAAACCAACAAAACGGCAGAAGCACTAACAGGCACCAACATGGACAAGTTCAAAATTGTTTTGAACTGTGGAAAAAAGGTGTATCGCATCAAACGGCGAGTACTTTGAAGGTGACTGAAGTTTAAGCATGTAAGGATGAATACACAGTTTTAAATAAATAAATTTCAGTTTTTTTTCTGGGTGCCCCTCGTATGTGTGCAATTTGTAAATTAACAGATCAGCACGGGGAGGGGAACGCACTTACTTACACTTTCAACTGACCACCCTTGAAAACCATTGAAAGCGTTGGTCTGGAGTCCAACGTCAGCCCCACTTCCTCCCGCTTTGCAGAGCGCAGTGGCGAGTCCAGGAGAGCCTGGGCTGCCTCCCAGGTGGGCTGGGCCCCGTCTGAGGCCGCTGCACCCACCGGCCCACAGGGAGAAGCAGGGCCCTCTGGATCCTGTCACCCACAGTGTCGCTGAGCACGTCTTCTGCCAGAGAATAGAAGGGTTTGCGAGCCAGGTTTGGAGTTCGGGCTTGCTTCACCTCTGGAGATGTTTTACAGGACAAGGACAGACGTGCTCCTCATCCCTGGGCCCTGGCTCTCACAGGCATCCTTGTACTGCTCGGGGTTATCAGCTGGTGACTGACAGCAGCTCACAGTTCATGGCAATGTCATTATGAAACCCAGTGCACCGCTGTCATCCATGGGTCACTCTGGGCCTCAGGAAACGTAGTGACCGGTGATGCCAGTGCTTATTTTTCCTGCTACGGCTGCAGAAGAGAAGCAGCTGCCTTGGACACGCAGAAATTATCTGCTAACTTTTCTCATGTGAAGCCCCGGAGTTTCCCTGCCCCCTCCAAAAGAAATCTCTTAATGAGAGCCTCTGTCCATGAAGGGAATGGCAGATATCCTTATTATTTTCTGAGTAAGTTTTGGTTCGTCTAAAAAAAGGCTTTTATCCAACCCTTGTAGTAAGGATGACTTCGGATGCTACGGCGTACGTCCTTATGCCTCCCTCCCTTTTCTTCTTTCTGATAAAGGATGTTGTGTGGACCCAGGACCACTATTCTTCATGCCGACTTTCACCCGCGACGAGTGCATGGTGCGAGATTAAACTGCGTGTACTGACCTCAAGAAAACACTTCCCATTTCGGGATGATGCTCGCCAAATGCTGACGCGGTCCTGTGCTTGCCACCTGCACGCTCTCCAAAAAGAGGGCTCTGTCAGACCATTCTGGTTCAGTGGAAGCCTCTGGCCAATGCGGCGGGGCCTTTGACTTGGGCTCCACTTTGAGCTCTCCCTCGAGCGACCCGTGCCTTCAGAGATACATCTCAGGTGGATACATCATTCAGCCTCTTCATGAAGCCTTCTGTCCTCTTCTGATCCTGTCCTCTGCTTCTTCTTTGGCAATTGAGCACTGAAGACTGGGAGACTGCTTGTCACAGGCTTTCGCCAGGAAGGGGTGGACGCACTCTAATCCGAAGCCTAGCAGACATTCTGCAGCCGCAGGTATCTGGAAGCCGAGGGAGACGGGCGCATCGCTTCCCAGGCTCCGGTTTCCCAGGCACCTGCTTCCGAGGCTGCTTCACCGGCAGCGAGCTCCCCCTCGAGTTCCTCGGTCTCAGACAGGGAAGGATTTGTTATCCTCTGCCCGGACACACAGGACCTGTGCGTGCCAGTCCTCAGGAGCGGCAGGCGTGACTCTGGCTTCCAGGCTTTAGAAAGACGCATTTGTACCTTGAAAGGCACACTTTGAGGCTGCAGCTTCAGGATTGGCTACGGCACGGCTTGAGAGCTGGCTGACACTTGTCTTTCCTGCAATTATTTCTTTTTTTAAATTGTATTTGAAATTCAGGGCACATGTGCAGGTTTGCTGCGTGGGCACGTCACACGATGGTGAGGCTGGGCTGAGCCTGTTTTTCCCAGGGCAAGCACGGTACTCCACAGGTGGCTTCTCAGTCCTCACCTCCTCCCTCCCTCCCTCCCTCGCCCTGGAGGGGCCCCCAGTGTCTGTTCTCATCTTTATGCCCGTGTGTGCCCAACGTTTAGCTCCCCTTCACACGTGAGAACGTGTGGGACTCGGTGTTCTGTTTCTGCGTTGACTCGCTTAAAAGGATGGCCTCCAGCTGCATCCATGGTGCCACTCAGGACGTGCTTTTGCTCTCTTCTTGGTGGCTGCATGGTATTCCACAGTGCCTATGAACTGCATTTCTTGTGTCCAGTCCACCGTTGACGGGCACCTAGGTTGGCTCCAGGTCTTGGCTGTTATGAACAGTGCTGCCACGGGCAGACATGGGCAAGTGTCTTTTTGATAGGGCGAACTGCGTTCCTTTGGGTGTTCACCCAGTAGTGGGATTGCTGGGTTGGGTAGCATTTCTCTTTTTAGTTCCTGGAGAAACCTCTAAACTACTCTTCACAGAACTGACCTAGTTTACATTCCCACCAGCAGGGCCTGTGCGCTCCTTTTTCTCCACAACCTCACCAACATCTGCTTTTTTGTGACTCATTAATAATGGCCATTTTGACTGGTGTGAGATGGTATCTCACTTTTTAAATTCTCACTTTTTAAATACTACTTTTGGTGGTGGGTTCACTGTGTGAAAGCGATGTTGGCAGCATGTGCTGGCAGACATTGGAAATCAAGAAGAAAATTAGCTTCCTTTAAAAAAGGATCTCACTCTGTTGCCCAGGCTGGAGTGCAGTGGCAAGATCATGGCTTGCTGCAGCCTCAAACCGCTGGGCTCAGGGGATCCTCCGGCCTCAGCCTCCCAAGTAGCTCAGATTACAGGCATGTGCCACCACAGATGACTGATTTTTCTTTTCTTTTTTGCGTGTGTGTGTGTATAGAGTCAGGGTCTCACTTTCTTACCCAGGCTGATCTGAAATTACTGACCTTAAGAGATCCTCCTGCCTCAGCCTCCAAAGTTTTTCTAGGATTTTTATAGCTTGAGGTCTTGCACTTAAGTCTTTAATCCATCTTGAATTACTTATCAAAGAGTAAGCAAACTTCAACCTGAATAAATCACCCAGTAGTATTTTTTCCCAAGCATGGGCACTACTTTGACCATATGAGATTACAAAGTAAGTTTCATGAAAGCTTTGAGCAATAATATAGAAGATTGCATGCATTTGGTCTATCCCATAAGTAATAGCCATGTGCACAAAATGTTCTTCCAACAAAAACACAGTTACATATGGGGATTTCACAATTATTGGATATCTGTATTATCTTGCCTTCATGTTACTTGACATCTCTCACTTTCTGGTAGCACGGAGCCCCTCTTTAGATAGAAGCAAACGCTGCCAAGCTGCAGTGTATGGCTTTGGAGTTGGATAGAAATTTGTTGGTTAGAAAACAACTCTAGAGCATAATGAGCCTTACTTTATGCAATGATCACAACCTCTAGTTCACAGGCTTGTGGTGAAGACAACATGGAATGCACGTGGACAAGACCACCCAGTGCCCAGCACTTCCGTGAGTCCGCTGCTGGAGACGCTGCTCGTGGCAAGGCTGGACTAAGCTGTGAAAGTCTTACTACAGTGTTGGACACGCCTCCCTGAGAGCAGGAGGAAGATGCAAGGAATTCATAGTAGTGGTTTTTGGTTTTGTTTTTTGAGTCAGAGTCTCACTCCGTCACCCAGACTGAGTGCAGTGGTACACTCCCCCGGCCACTGCAGCCTCAATCTGCTGGGCTCCGGCAATCCTTCCACCTCAGTCTTCCAAGTAGCCAGAACTACAGGCATGCGCTACCACGCCCGGCTAATTTTTTATTTATTGTCGAGATGAGGCCTCACCAAGTTACCCACGGGCTCAGGCATCCACTCACACGGCCTCCCAAAGTGCTGGGATGACAGGCTGAGCCACCGAGCCCAGGCTTTTTTTTTTGTCAGAGTTGTTATCCAGGCTGGAGTGCAGTGGCATGCTCACAGCCACTGCAGCCTCGACCTGCTGGGCTTAGGTGATCCTCCTGCCTCAGCCTCCTGAGTAGCTGGGACTATACACACGCACCACCGCATCCAGCTAATTTTTTGACTTATTGTAGAGACAAGGTCTCGCCATGTTGCCCAGGCTGGTCTTGAACCCCTGGGCTCAGGCAGTCCTCTCACCTCAGCCTGCCTAAATGCTGGGATGGCAGGCATGAGCCACCTTGCCCGGCCCGTGTTTGCATTTTGGACAAGGTAGTTAGTCTCCCCCTGCATGCTTACTCTCTACTCGGTAGTCATAGCCAACCCTGCAGTTCAGAAATGGAGCAAACCATTCACAGCAGGTAAAACGTTTCATGACCATCATTCACACGGAAACCCTGGGGAACGGCAGTCATGCAAGAATTAGTCCCATGGTTTGGCCCTCCTGGCTTTTCAACCTGCATCTGCATCTGTTGGTTGCGCGTGCTGGTATGACTCCTGTGTGACTGAGAGGGGACCCAGCCTGCTGGTGCTCAGAGATGGACCGTCTTCCCTCCCGTCTCCACTGTGTCAATAAAACTATGAGTGTTTCCCTCTCATTTACATGTACTCTTCCAGGGCCGATTTCCCTCTGGATGCTCCAGGGTCTGTTTCTAAAATATTAGAGGTTTGTTTTTTTTTTAATAAACAACTCAATAATTCAACATCCGAATCAAGTCATTGTGCCAAAGAGAGGGGATCCTGGAACATTCTGAGTCGAGGCACCTTCAAAATCCCCTTCATATAAGAAATGAAACTGACCCCTGTCCTATTACGGACAAAGGTGGACAGAAAACACGAACAGGAGGGATTGCGGTAAACACGGAGAAAGACTTGGGCGGTGTGACAAGGCGCATCACTTGACGCCTGTGGCTGGAGGCCAGTGATGTGAGTGGTCCTCAGGCTTGGCAGTGGGTAGGATGAGTTAGAGGCGGGGGGCCAGCCTGTGGCTTCCCTGGGCCACGTCAAGTGAAGCAGAGTTGTCTGGGGTCACACGTCAGTTACATAATATGGCTAGTGTACAAACATAAGAAGACTTCTTTTATTGTTTATATATTTTATTATAGAGTTTAGAAAAATGAGAACAGTATAAAACTAGTGGGGAGTCTGACCTTGTTTTTGTAAAACTATTCTATCCATGTCTGGTTCGAGGAAAGTGGCTGTGGTTCTGAGTTCCCAAGGTGCTCGTTAGAAACGTTTGTTTGAAAATTGCTCTCCGAGTGTGTCATCGTTGGAAACAGCTGATCACAAGTGATGTGCTGCCACAAAGCAACATCATGAGTAAGGCGTGATGGTGAACTTCGAAATGGTGGTATGCACAGGACCACAGAGAAAAGGAATGCTAAAAAACACAGGATGCTAAAAGGTATTTTGGAGCCATGCGACTCGCTGTCCTGGGCCGCATGTGGGCTGCGGGCCAGGGGTGGGACATGCCTGGGCTGGAGGTGCTGGCTTCGGTGGGCCTTGCACAGATCAAGGATTCAGCTGTGCCTCGCTTTGCTGCATTTGGACCAGATTGAAATAACAGCACAGAAGAGTTGTTTCTTGCTTTAGCTTAACGATGTCACAGAATTCGGAGCATCTGCTAATTGGCTGGC
Organism: Cephalopachus bancanus; assembly: GCA_027257055.1. Classification (NCBI taxonomy): domain Eukaryota; kingdom Metazoa; phylum Chordata; class Mammalia; order Primates; family Tarsiidae; genus Cephalopachus; species Cephalopachus bancanus. Next base: position 1,280,783 of record JAPVLO010000218.1, read on the forward strand.
TTCTGGGCTGCTATCAAGTGACGTCTTAGGTTAGTCAGGTCACTTGCAGGTCACATGCAATGCCACACCAGTTACCCCAATATTTCTTTTTTTGTTTTTTGTTTTGTTTGAGTTGGGGTGCAGTGGCATGCTCATGGCCACCCCAGCGTCGAACTGCTGGTCTCCAGTGATCCTCCTGCCTCAGCCTTCCAAGTAGCTGGAACTATACGTGTGCACTACCATACATGGCTAATTTTTTTATTTACTGTGGAGACAAGGTCTCACCAAGTTGCCTGGGCAGATCTCGAACCCGCAGGCTCAGGCAGCTTTGGCCTCTCAAAGTGCTAGGATTACAGGCTGAGCCACCGAGCCCAGCTCATATTTCTTTTTTAATTCTTATTTATTTTTTAATTTTTTATGTTTTTGAGTCAGGGTCTCACTCTGCCACTCAGGCTGGAGTGCAGTGGCATGATCACGGCTCCTGCAGCTTCTACCTCCTGGGCTCAGCCAATACTTCCGCCTCCTGGGCTCAGCCAATACTTCCACCTCAGGCACCACCATGCTCGGTTAATTTTTGTATTTTTTGTAGAGAAGAGGTCTCACTATGTTGCCAGACTGGTCTTGAACTCCTGGGCTCAAGCAGTCCTCTCGCCATGGCCTCCCAAAGTGCTGGGATTATGAGTGTGAGCCACTGAGCCCAACCCTTGTGACTAAGGCCTTTAACATGAATCTTGTAGGGAATAGAAGAAAAATAGCATCTAAATCAGGCCTTTTTCAGACATATTTTTACCATGCCCTACATTAAGAAAAACATTTTATAGCATAACCCAGTGCATGCAAATTGATAGAGATGTATATATGCACACATACACAGGCATGCACACACACGTATATAATGTGAAACCAAGACTGCATGAAACAGAACTTCCTATGGGCAATGCGCTCCTGGGTTTCCGACCTGTTTTGGTTCATATTTTTCTGAATAGGCTAACGGGCTGTGACCTGCAGTTTGAACAACTCCCTTCTCTTGAGTCCCCTCTTGCCAAGAAGCTGCTGAATTTGTCCCTGTCGGGACACAGGGTGGGTCCTCCTGTCCTCCTAGACTTCGGTGTAATTTATCTATGTCAGACGCCTGCTACTTCCACAAGGGTACACGTGTCCAGAGAACCAGGCCCGAGGACTGCTGAAAGAACCTTTACAGCGACATTTTTGACTACATTCTGATGGACAAGTTAAACATCCTGCAAGCTAATAAGGGGGAAATTCCAAGTACCTCAAAATAAAAAAAAAGAATATAATGCCGGCTGCGTCCAGAAAACACCTGCAAATCCTGTGTTCGGAGCAGAAGGATGGGGTGCGGGTGGGGGGAGGGCCGGCATCGGACACCAGTGAGACAAGCAGCAAAGGCGCTCTCCCCTGTCCACAGTGTTCCCGGACAGACGCTGCAGTCCAGGTTTTTGTTTGTTTTTACCTTTCTAGTGCCTTGTCACCTTGCCATCTCTTTGCAGTCCAGTGTTCTGTGTAGCTGCATGCGCCATTGGTGGCCAGCACTAGCAAGAGCTGTGCGTGCCCACGGTGGAAACGTGTTGCAGCAGGTGGGACAGGCCTGCTGGGCTGGAGGGGAGCCCTGGGCTGAGGCTGCGGCCCTCGGTGACACGCCGCCTGGGGAAGTGCCTTCCGCAACCAGGAGCCCGCGGGATCTTGAGCAGACAGGGTGCCTATGGAGGCCTGGGCACGGTACCGGGGCTGGAAGATGACGAGGGCGAAAACCTAGCTCATGCCCTGAGGGTGGGGGAGACGGTCCTGTCCTGACATCCTCGTCGGGGCAAGGAGGGGGCCCACAAGACAGGCCCAGCTCAAGGCTCACCCTGCTAGGGTGAACACGCTACGTCGGAAGGGCTTCTTTCTGTATTTGAAGCCGTTCGATCGTGAGATATAACGCACCTTTAGAAAAGTGCAAAAGCATATGTTCAGTTAAATGAATCATTGGAAAGCAAGCGTTCGTGAAACTCTCACCCAGATGCAGAAATAGACCCGTGCCATCACCCAGAAATCTCCAGTTCCTCCGCTGAGTCACAACCTCTTCCTCCCTGCGAGGCACCCACATTCCTGGCTTGTACCATTTTCACTTTGTTGCTGTCATATATATGTCCGTGTGTATTTTTTTAGCCACACAAGTGTGCATCCTAAACACTAAAGTTTTATTTAGCCTGGGCTCGAACTGTAGAGCAATCTGTCCAGCTGGTTTCTTTTGCGTGTCGTTTTGTTTTTAAAGCTCTCTACATTGTAAATATGAATTGCAGCTAATTCGCTTCTGTTGCTGTATCATGTTCAATTATATAAATATGCTACATTAAAAAAATCCACTCTGTTGTTGACAGACATTTGGCTGTTCCACAAAATGCAGCCGTGGAAATCTCTGTGCGTGCCTTTTGCTCCATGTCAGCCGGCGCGCCTAAAGAGCCAATCCCCGGGACAACACAGCTGGGTGTTCAGCTGGGTCACACGCCTTACGTGTCTTCCTTCCTGCCAGACGATGCTTCACCGTTTTTCGAAGCGGTCGAGCCCTGTGCTCTCTAAGCCGCCATGAGTAACAGCTGCCCTGGCCCCCTTTCTCACCAACTCTGGTTGTTGTCAGACCTGCAGTTTCAGCTCTTGCAGTGGGCAGGCAGTGTCTTGCCTGACCTTAAAGCCCACGTCTCCGATTCTTACTCAGCCCGAGCATATTCGCCAGCCATGGCTGTCTTCTCATGTGAAATGCCCGTTGAGGATCCTGGCTGGTTTTTTCTGGAGTTGTCTGACTCTTTTGTAGTGCTCTGGATCTGATTTCTTTGCCGGTTTGTGGAGTGTAAATGTGCTACAAATGACTTCTCATTCTGTACCTCATCTTTTAGGCTTATTGGTGTCTTTTGATGTCCAGAGGCTCGTGATGTGAATATTAGCCCATTGTAGCTGGTCACGGTGGCTCACGCCATCCCATCCCTTTGGGAGGTGGAGGCGAGAGGATTGCCTGAGCCCAGGCGTTTGAGACCAGCCAGGGCAACATGGAGAGACCTTGTCTCTACAAGAAATCAAAAAATCAGCTGGATGTGGTAGGACATGCCTGTAGTCCCAGCTACTTGGAAAGCTGAGATGGAAGGATCACCCAAGCCCAGCAGGTTGAGGCTGTGGTGGCTGTGAGTGTGAGTCTGCCACTGCACTCCAGCCTGGGCAACAGAGTAAGACACTGATTTAAAAAAAAAAAAAAAAATATATATATATATATATATATATATATACCCATTGTATTGTTCATTTTCTTTATGTTAAGTGCTTTCTTTGTCCCAACATTTCCTGAAGAGACCATCATTCCCTTCACTATGCTCCAGTGTATCAAGTGCCCAGATACTCGTGGGTCTGTCTGTGGGTTCTCCAATGACCTGTGTGCCTATCAATCCTACAGTCCCACAAACCTTCTATACACTTACTGATTTTTTTTTCTGACTCAGGGTAGTCGGGGTCTCATTCTGTCACCCAGGCTGAAGGAGAGTGGCACGATCACAGCTCACTGCAGCCTCAAACTCCTGGGCTCAGGCAATCCTTCCACTTCAGCCTCCTGAGCAGATGGGACAACAGGTGCATGCCACCATGCCTGGCTAACTTTTGTATTTTTTGTAGAGACAAGGTCTTGCTATGTTGCCCAGGTTGGTCTCGAATGCCTGGGCTCAAACAGTTCTCTTGCCTCAGCCTCCCAAAGTGCTGGGACTACAGGCATGAGCTATCACCTGTGGCCCTTTACTTATTTGTTTAATAAGTTACTGAAAAATATGTTACAATATATAGTAAGTCCCCTGTATACAAACGAGTTCCGTTCTGAGATGGCATCTAGTGAACAGGCAAGGAGAGTTCCTGAGGAGGGAGAGGAGGTGGGAGATGGTGGAGCTGGAGGACCGTCAGCACTGGGAGATGGAGTGCAGATTCTGGTTCCTTGCTGGATTCAGTTCTTTCCCCCACTGAAAAAACCATTTGGGGTGTCCTGTCCGGGTAGCAGCTCTTTGTCTCTTGTCATAGATGACACAGCAGCACTGGGTTGCATTCTGAATGGCTGCTACAGCCTTCACGTATCATTCTACGTTCCAATCCCATGCCTCAAAAGCTAACAGTGCCTCCTCCTCAAATAATGCAAATGCATGCACCCATCTTTGAAAGTTTGCAACTTGAAGGTTTGTATGTAGGGGATTTACCATAACTATGGACTTGTCTGTTTCACTCTGTAGCTCTATCAGTTTGTTTGCTGTATTTTTGAGGCTAAGTTATTAGATATATATCATTTTTGACTTGTTATCTATTCCTTGTGAGTTGAACTTAACATAATGAAATGTCTCCCTTTGTGTCTAGTGATGGTTTTGTCACAATACCTATGGTGTTAGCATATAAGACCACCACTTGCTAGGTCATTGTTCACCCTGCCATTTTACATACTTTTCATATCTTCCCCAACTTAATTTTGTAGATGAGTTTCTTTGTGAACAGCAGCTATCTGTGAGTTCTTGAAAATCTTTGCTTTTCAGCAGGATCATTGAGTTTGTTTACATTTAATGTGAGTATTGATCCATTCCCTCGTTTACACCAGTTGTCACCATGGCCTTGGTCTTGCTATGAAGGAATAGCTGAGGCTAGGGAGGCTTTTAAGGAAAGAGGTTTTGGCCGGGCTCAGTGGCTCAGCATGTAATCCCAGCACTTTGGGAGGCTGAGGTGAGTGGATTGCCTGAGCCCGTGGGTTCGAGACCTGCCTGGGCAACTTGGCGAGACCTCATCTCTACAATAAATAAAAAACTAGCCAGGAGAGGTAGCGCGTGCCTGTAGTTCCAGCTACTTGGAAGGCTGAGGTGGAAGGATCACTGGAGCCCAACGGGTAGAGGCTGTGGTGGCCGGGAGCAGCCACTGCACTCCAGTCTGGGAGACAGAGTGAGACTCCAACTCAAAAAAGAAAATAAAAGCAAAGCAAAGAGGTTTGTTTGGCTGGAAGGTTCAAGACTGGGCATCTCGTGAGGGCCTCAGGCTGCCTCCTCTTGGGGCAGAAGGCAAAGGGGAGCTGCTGTGCGGAGATCACATGGCCAGAGAGGAAGCAAGGGGGCGGGGGAGGTGCCAGGCTTCTTTTCCAACCAGTTCTTGCAGGAACGAATAGAGTGAGCACTCAGCCCCAGAGGAGGGCATTGATCTATTCATGAAGACTCCTTCCCCCCGACTCAAACTCCCCCCATCAGGCCCCACCTCCCAACACTGCTGCAGGGGAAATCAAATTTCAACATAAGACCCATATCCTAGCTCCCTCTCTGCCCCAAGCCCCCCCTTCACTGCCACACTGTGATATTGGAACATTTATCCTCTGATAGCTGGCAAAGGGTTAAGCTTCAACAGCACAGGCCACTGGAGAGACCAGGAGGACACAGAGGGCAGAAGCAGGTAACCTCCCTGTGACAGCTTCCCCTGGGACTTAGAAGGAGGCCTCCCCATGAATTCCCCCACTGGGGTCCCTCAGCAGACGTCTCGCAGTCCTTGGGCCATGACCACAGCCTTTCCAATGGGGTCTGTATCTTGGCCCTGGGGAAAAGGTGGAGCTTCCAGACTTGTTCCACTTTAGGTGATGAGCCAGGTCCTGGGGTGGAGGACACTGCCTTCCTCCAAGCTTCCTGCATTCCTTAGAGTTCTCGCTCCCCTCTGGTGGCTTCTCTCCTACTGCAAAGTTAAATGTTCCTTATGTCAACCCTTCCCTCTTCAAAATACTGCGTGGTTTCTTCCTCCTGGTTGGATACAGGATTTCACCTTCTAACTCACTATTTGTTTTCTATTTGCCCGTCTTGTTACAACTACCTTATTTGTTCGGTAATTATCGCACATACTTTTGCTACTCTTAATGGTGACCCAAATCACTACAACAGGCTTTCTTGACTCACAAAACTTGATGCTTCTGCCCTTTTCCTGGAAAATACAAAGACTTTAGAACACTTTCGTTCCCTCCAAACTTTCATGTCGTTATGCATTTTAATTCTAGCTCGTTTTAAGCATTATAAGATTTCGCTGTTGCTATTTTATACAGGCAACTTTCATTTACATGCACCTGGAGGTGCTCCCTGACGCTGTTCTTATTGCTCCCCACACTTCTGAGCTTCGGGGTTATTCTGCTCTGGCCTGCCAGCACCTTCTGTATTGCTATTAGTGTGGCTCTGCTGGGGACAGACCACTCTGCTTCCATGTGACTTAAGGTCGTTGATTTTTGCCCACGTTGTTGAAAGGGACTTTCTTCTGGTGGAGACTTTTAGATTGTTAGTCCTTTTCTTTTATCCCTTTGATGATATTGTTCCATAATCTTCTAATTTTCATTGTCTGGTTAAAAAACCAGCTGCTAGTGTTGTTGGAGGTCTTTTGAAGGTAACTGTTTTTTTTCCCTATAGCTGCTTTTAAGATGTTTCTCTGTGTTTGGTTCTGTGTCAAGGTGCAAGTTTATTTTTATTCATTTGACTTTGGATTTACTGGGCTTTGGAAATAGTTGACTTGATATATCTTTTGTTATGTCTGGGGAAATTCTCAGTTAATTTCTTTCCAGATATTTCTCTTGTTCCATTTTCTGTCTTTGTTTCTTTTAGGACTCCAACTACACATGCGTTAGACATCCTCACTGTGTTCCCTGTTTTTCTTATCTTCTCTTGTGTTTTCCACCCATGCATTTCTTTATGCTTCATTTAAAATTTTTTTTTTCACCAGTCATCCCATGTACTACTTCTCACTTCAGAGTCATCTTTTCTGCAATGAATCCATCCAACAAGTCCTTAATTTTCATTTTTTTCTTACTTTCTGTTAAAATTTTTCAGTTCTCTGACATAGTTCTCAGCCTTGTCTTTTATCGCCTCAAACACATTAAGGAGAGATTTTGAGTCCTTCACTGTATAATGCCATTCACTTCTTCCCCTGTGGATATGTTTCTATTGCCTATTGTTTATCTTGTTCTTATTTCTGTGGTCTTGTCTCCTTGTGTGTTTGGTTATTTTGGTTGCAAAGCATTATATATGAACTATTGCTTTAAAATATGAGATCTAGAAAAATATGATCTTCCTCCAGAACTGAGATAAATTTGCTTCTGTAGACAGCTAAAGACACTAGCAACATGAGATCACCCTAGTCCAGTTTCAAAAATTTGGGTAATTTTCACTGAAACTTGGTCACTGAGAAGATGCATCTACTTCCAGTTTATCCTGTCTCCTAGAGAGTAGCCCTGTGAGGTTGAACCTGAAGTTTAGGCCCTGGGTTGAACTCTTTGTTCTCCTAACCCCATTATAATGGTACTTAATGTCTTAGCACATCTTCCAGAATTGGCAGAAACTCTTAGAGGGTAAGCAGCACCTGATGTCAGGTGTGTCCCACTGGGTTTCTGTCTTTTGAATATTAGCCCTGTAATTCTTGACTCTTTGTCATCTCTCTGACACAGCAAAGGAGACAACTTGCCCAGATCTTCTCCTGTGAAGATTAGGCTGAACTACACTTTGAAACCGTCCTTGTTCTGCAGTCCTTTCTACATTCCAGGCTTCCATCTAAGATTCATTTTCCTTCTTGTCACTCGTTTCGTTTGCAAGATTTGAGGAGGTGGTCACTCAAGGCCAGGCCCTCGCAGGGTTGGCTTCTGAGAGGCAGTTCCTTTTTAAATGCTGCATCCTTGGTGTCCTGCTGGCCTCACCCAAGGTCGGGCCCCATGCTTTTCTTTTATTCTTGAAGGTTATTTTCACTGGATATAGAATTCTAGTTTAGAAGTTTTGTTCTTTCAGTTCATTGAAGGGATATTACTTTATTGTCTTGTGCCTTTTCTTCTTGCTATGGAAAGAATAAGAAACAATCTGTATAATTGTGTTCATTGCAAGGCAATCTTCCTTTTCTGGCTTCTGTAAGATTCTTCTCTTTGTCTTTGCCACTCTATGCAGTTTCAAGATGATATGGCTAGGCGTGAGATTTTTTTCAAAAAACTTATGTTACTTGTGACCAGTTGGACTGTTTTTCACCAATTTTGAAAATTCATTGCCACTGTCTCTTCAGAAGTTGCTTATACCCAGTTATCTTTCTCCTTTTCTTCTGGGAATGTAATTAAGTAAAGTCACGCATTGCTTTACAGGAACACCCTCTGAGAAAAGTGTCACTGGGTGATTTCATCATTGGTGGACATCTTAGGGGGTACTTCCACATGCCTAGATGGGATAGCCTATTGACCACCTGGGCTGTATGGTCTAGCCCATTGCTCCTGGGCTGCAAACTTGTGCAGCGCACGATGGAACTGAATATTGCAAATAGTTGTCACACAATGGGGTAAGGTTTTGTGTATCTGAACCCATCTCAGTCTAGAAAAGGTATAGTAAAACTACAGAATTATAATCTTATGGGACCACTGTCATACATGTAGTCCATCATTGACTGAAATCTTTTTATGCAGTGTGTGACCAGGTAGTAGCCATTGTCTGTCCTTCATGGGTCTCATTACTGTCTCCTCTATTTTTCATGATTTCATTTCCATATGCTTAATTTTCGGTATTTTTCAGTTCTGTTTTTGGTTCTCTAATTTTACTTTTTGTTGTATTTAATCTGCTAATTCTTTCATTTTCTTAACTTTTTATTGGATGTTTAAATTCTATAATTTTTATTTAATTCTTTCCTAAACCTTCAATATAACTTCTTAGAGTTTCCAGTTTTTTGCTGAAATTTTCCAACGTGGTTTTCGTGTCCTCGAGTGTAGACATCACTGCTGGTAATTCTAATGCTGCAGAGCTATTGGCTTGTTTCTGCAGCCTGTCTCACTCACGTCGACTTGTCTCCTAGTGTGGCTTGTCATCTTTAATTGCGTACTAGTCATTCTACTTGAAAATGGATTTCTAGTAAGACCTTGGAGACTGGTGTCATTCCATCTCCCTTCAGAGACTGTTTTGCTTTCTCCCAGGTATTTGAGGGTTGTCCCTGCCAATCATACCTACACACGTTTTCAAGCCTCAAGATCTGGGGAACAAATTAATGACCTAAAGCCAGGCTCTATTTCATGTGAGGGCTAGCTTAATTTTAGTTTATTTTTATACAAAGGATAAGCCCAGAATAAGGAGGGGGTGGTGACAGTCTGCACCCCTGCCGGGCCCTGAACTCTGATTTTTGTTCTCATAGGCTCACGAGGCTGTCAAAAGCCCCGCCCAGCGTCTCAGCCACTTTTTCCCCATTGGCAATGCTCCCAGGGCAAAATCTGCATCAAATCCCAAGCCCGCGGGTCTGAATGTTCTCCACTGCCCAGATATTGGCCCAGTCGTTCACCGCTGTGTGATTAAATCTTCAACGTTTCTAAGAAACAATTTTCAAAAATGTCTTCTGGCTTATTTTAGTGTGTTCAGTAATAAATTAGCCTGTCATTATCAGAAGTGGGATTACACCAGTTGGTTGGTTGGTTTACTTATTTTTACTCTGTTTATTTATTTATTCATTTACTTATTTTGAGACAGGGTCTCATTCTGTTGCCCAGGCTGGAGTGCAGTGGTACGATCTTGGCTCCCTGCAGCCTCCAACTTCTGGAATCAAGTGATCCTGCCATCCCAGCCTCCTGAGGAGCTGGAACTACAGGTGCACACCACCACACCTGGCTAATTTTTTAAACTTTTTTTTGTAGAGACAAGGTTTCGCTATGTTGCCAAGGCTGATCTCAAGCTCCTGGGCTCAAGCAATCTTCCTGCCTTGGCCTCCCAAAGTGCTGGGATTACAGGCACCACACCTGGCCACTTATTTGTTTTTCAACGATCTACAGAATGCTTACTTTGTTTCAGGCACTATTGTAAGTGCTTTGCAAACACTAACTCACTGAATTCTGACAATAATCCTAAAAGACAAGTATCGTGGTCCCTCAAGTCTACAAATGAAGAAAGGAGGCACAGAAAGCGTAAATAATTTTCCCAAGGTCCCAAGGCAAACACGTTGCAGCAGCAGGACCGTACCGGAGGCAGTTCGGCTCGAGGACCCCACTCCTCATTGCTGGGTTTGGCTTCCTCTCCAGAAAGTCATCATCCGTGAAAGTCTCACTCCCGAGAGCTCCTCGAGTCTACGATCAGCTTTCCAAAGGATGTGGACGCCAAGTGTTTGCGAATGCAGACCTCTGCCGCTCCTTCTAGACACAGCTTCAGTCATGAGGGCCCGTCCCAGCCCCTGCGCTGCTCTGTTCACGGGTGCAGCAGGTAGACTTTTTCAGCAGAGGAGACGCCAGTTACTAGCAAGGGGAGCTAGGAAGGCACCCTTCACCCGAGTCATGCTTGTGCTCGGGAGCACCCATTTCAAGCTTAGAAAGACAGAGATCTTGCAAAGACCATGGCTGATGAGCTCTTGGCTGATGAGCTCAGGGAGGTTCAGTGCCTTCCCTGTCTGCCGACGCTGCAACTTGGTTTTCTGTAGATTAAATGAGTTATCAGTAGGGATTTTTCATTTCAATAAAAGGTCATTTGAGCCCAGCGGCATTTTTAGAAGTCAGGGCACTTTGAAATGTGTATTTTTAGAGAATTATGTGTCTGAAGCATTGAGGAACTGAAAACAGTGGAAACATCATTCCTTGGTTCATATGGAGAAGCTAAATATGACCACACAGTGGCAGGACGTGCCCTTTGTACCCTAGGACTAATTTCCATTGATGACACTCCAGAGTCTACATGCACATTTGGTATCGGAACTTACCTTCCACCTTTTAAATGTTGAAAAATGAATATTAAACCCTCCTTATGACAGCTTGTAGTAATTAATATTCGAACAAAACTCATCCTTAAACACATCAGGACCCCACATTGCTTCCCCGCGTTTCTGCCTTGCAATGACTATCCACAGACCCCCGGACAGAGGGCGGGGCAGCCAGGATCCATGGTGTGCTGTGAGCCAGGCACAAGGCTGGAGTTGCACGAGTGCCCTGGAGTCTGCCACAGTGTGAACCCCCTTCTCTGGGCTGCTTCGAGGGCGGAGTTTTTCACGTCGCATCACAGTGGACACTAGTGTTCCACCATTTCCGCCTCCGGCCTGCCCAGCCTCGGGATCCACGTTTACGTGGCCCCTGTTTCACGGCACCAAGTCCTAGCGAGTGGCAGGACCAAACCCTAAACACAGATGTGTCTCCCTCCTCTATTCTGTGCTCATTCAGGGAAAACAATGGGCCCCACCGAGAGGGGCTGTCGTCATCTTGTGCCCCAGAGTGGACTCCTTGGTGAAATTTGAGTTCAACGATATGGAATCAGGAAGCGTCCTCCATGGCATGACCATGTGACGGCCTCTGCGCAGTATCCACTCGGCTCATCTTCATGGGATGGGCATTATTAGCGCTGCATAAACAGAAGCACACTGAAGCTCAGGGACGTTAAGTACAATTTCTCAGGTCGCACAGCTTCTAAGTAGAAGAGACAGAATTCAAACTCAATTGCCCAGGCTCTGAAGCCTGCACTCTTGACCCCTAATATACTGGCCACGTAGATCCTTTAGAAAGGTAAGGAGAACACTGCAACAAATGCCTAACCTGCCACTCAAAATAAGAAACAGTGTTGCCACGTACAGATCACAGGCTCCTCCCTTCCTCCCTCTCCCCAGAGGCGACCGTGCTCTCGCCTTTGGTGACCTTCATGCCTGCACACGTCTTTATGTATATGTATCCCTAAATATCCCTAAAATGCATTCCTTAACATATGCGTGCTTCCATATTTATGTGTGTCCCCAAACAAGACCCGGATTGTTTTCCATGTGGTTCTACTTACACAAATGACCTTCCTCAGCAAATATTTGAGTATCTAATGTGTGCCAAACCCCTTAAGTGCAGACAAGACAGCAGGGACAAAACAAAATCCCCGCTGTCAGGAAATTCGATTCTTGAGTGGAGATGGACGACCGAACGCAAGCCGAGCGACACCGCAGTGCAGGAGGGAGAGGGGCGGGAGCCGGCAGGAGGTGAAGCCCGCGGGCACCCAGGGGTATTGGGCAAGTACCTGAGAGCATGAGAGAATGCCGCCTTGCTTTTTAATAGAAGCACCTGCCGCTGTAAAGAAGAGCTGGGCCAGGCGTGGAAGCAGGAGGAGCCACCGCGGAGGGCTTAGACGAAAGGCCAGGCAGTGTGGGAGTGTGGGAGCGTGGGAGCGTGGGAGCGGTGGCCGAGGGCTGGGAGGAGGCCAGGCCCCGCCTGTGCATTGACAGCTGCGTTGGTGTGAATGCGAGGAACGGTCGCGTTTCCTTGTACCGTCCTTGCTTTGGGAGTGACATTTAATCGGCCTTGTGAAATGACCCAGGGAACTTTGGTTCCGCCTTTGGGACACCGTGTGGCACACGGGAGTCCACCCTCTCCGGGGCTGGCGGAGCTGCCCAGGTCCAGGGGCCTCCACGGGGTGAGGGCGGCGAGCAGAGGGCTCAGACTGCCGTTTCCGTTTCTTCGGTTCTCCTGTCTCCTTCCAATTCTCCACTTTTGATTTTAGCATCTTATCTCTCTTTGAATTCTCTCACTTCATCTGAACTTGCCAGTCATACTTGTTTATGATGTTGTGCCTGCGTTCTCATTCCTTTTTTTCCTCATTTTACCTACTTTCATATTCTGGTTCTTTTTTATTGACTAGTCTCACATGCACATCTCATTCAGCTTTTTGCAGAACAGTCTGGGTTTTTAGAAAAACCTTCACTAACTTTTATTATCGGTGCCATTTTTGTCTGGCTCACGGTTTTCTGCACATGGGGAGAGGAGGCGTGCTTCCCTACGTTGTGTTTTCTGGAGTGCTCTCTAACACTTCCTGGCTCTCCTATCTTTCCATACTGAATGCTTGGCTAATAGTCACACGGCTCGAAGGCTCAAGGTGGGGAGCGTCTCACAGTGGAACCCCGACCCGCCATATTGTCCCCAAGGGCTCCATCCCTGCCCAGAGGTGAGAACTGGTCAGAGCATTACTGGCTCTGCTCCAGAATCTCTTTATGCACCTACGAATGGATATAGTTTAATTTCCCATGCTTTGGGGAAAGGTTGCATATCTTAAATCCTCATCTGTACCATTTGTTTTCACTTAATAATACATTTTATGGATTTTCCATGACAGAGCCTAAAATGTGTTGTAATCTTTTTACAGTTGTATATAGCTATGTGTATTTTATTATCTTTTTGATAACTCTGTGGGCTTCTCTTGTTGATATAAACAATGTGTTTTTGTTTTGTTTTGTTTTGTACTAGAGTGCAATGGCATGATCACAGCTTACTACAGCCTTGACCTCCTGGGCTCAGGCGATCCTCCTGCCTCAGCCTTCTGAGTAGCTGGGACCACAGGCGAGCGCCTCCAAGCCCGGCTAATTTTTGCATTTTTCGTATAAATGAGGTCTCACTATGTTGCTCAGGCTGGTCTCAAACTCCTGGGCTCAAGCAATTCTCCTGCAGCGTCCTTCCCAGATGTTGGGACTACAGGCGTGAGTCACTGTGTCCGGTCATAGATGATGTTTGTCACAGACCCCACTTGGACCTTTCCACCCACTGGGGTCCCTTTCACTCTCCCCACCCTCAGCTGGTGACCAGCTCAGCACAGGCCAGGGTTCAATTCAAACAGACAGTGCCATGTCCTTGCCCAAGCCATGTGGCATTCACCTCCTAATGAGGGAGCGTCTGTCGCTGAGGCTTGGCATCCTCAAGGCTGTGCTCAACGTCCACACATTCAAACCAGAACTGCAGGAAAGTGCATCCAAGAGAAACTCGGAAAGTGACCCTTAGAACGGAGGGAGGCAGGAGACACAGAAAGATGCTCTACCCTCGAGCTCACCACCCCACGGACCGGCCTGCAGAGCAGTGTGTCAAAGGCTCTCAGGGCCAGCAAGATTCAGCCTTGGGCTGGGCTTGGTGGCAGTGGTGGCCTGCCATGTAAGAGACTCTGTGGATTGTCCCCAGCCCACGGCCCCACCCTCTTCCCCTTCCCTTCACTCCCACTTGCTGGAGGCTCTGCATTCTGGGAAACTCAAGCCGAGACAGCTGGTGTCAGGGAGAGCCCTTGAGAGCAGATACCACAGGACTGGATTTTGGAATTGTGTTTCTCTCCTGTCTGATACCCATGGGGACCCGCTGTCGGTGGGGAGTGGGGGTGGCAATAACTCCTACTTGCTGTAGCATCCAAACCGTTAAGGCTTTCAGCTAGGGTTAACTGGGATGAGGCGCAAGGGGGAACTGAGGCACGCCTCAGAGGACCTGGGGAGAATCCTGAGCCCTAAAGATTCTGGAGGAGACTGGCTCTGTCCATGGCCTTGGAACGCCCAGGCGAGGCCATGTGGGGGCCCATGCTGGCTACCCAGCTGCTGTTTCCTACCCACCCCACTTTTCTATGCCCTCCCTCGGGGTGCTCTCCAAGCCACATTTCCGTTTTTTTGGCAACGGCTCCCTGCTGGGTTCTTCCCAAAGGAAACACTAGAGGGAGACTGCAGGCCTGGAGGAGGAGGGACAACCAGCTCCTTCCTGCTTTGTGTTGTGTGATGGCCGACGTCACCCCGGGGCCCGGCTTCCAGCGCTCGTGGGGGCCCGGGCTCCTGCGGCATGGAGGCTCTCCAAGCTCCTGGGATTTCATAAATCCAGCCCTCCCCTCTGTTCCCCAGTCCTGGAAACAGCAGCTTCATCCTAGGCTGTTACTCTGTTTATCTCGATGCATTCCTTTGCCTTTTTAGACTTTCACATCTGTTTAACCAACTCCTCACAATACGTTGTTTTGGTTAAGTGACTAGATTGAGTCTAGTATATTGAAACGAGCATCCTTTCCAGAGTCTGCAGGTGTAAGGTGTCGTCTTGCACATCTAGACATGGTTCTACAAGTTTGCTTCGTTGGCTGACGGAATGCAGGTCCAGTGGCGGTGGCCTGCATCCCTTGAGATGGAGATGCAGAACTTTCCCCACATGAGGCCGAGGGAGGCACTGAGCAGAATGCGGAGGGTGGAGTGGGCTCATCGTTGGTGACCTGGACACCAACCCCGGCCTCCCCCATTACATCATCCCAGATACATCGGAGGACACTCCTTCACTGGGGCATTGAGTCACACAGGGTGAGGGGCACCAGTGCCCTAGAAGAGCTCTGTGGCCACTGTCCCCTTCAGCCAGGCAGGACAGTGTAAGCCTCTGCCACTGCAGTGGTGCCCCGGACTTCGCTGGGGAAGCTGGGATCCTGGCACGTTAGAACCGAGTGGCAGCACTTAGCACCAAGGACAATGAGGACACATCTCCAGTAATGAGTATCAGGGTGAAGGGATTATCAGAATGCTTGGCCAGCTACAGAAATGAAATAGACAGACATTATACTAAAATGTGACTTGATCCTAATAACAGTATAACAAACAATTTCAATCCCATGGTCAGAAAGCTGACTTGAGTTACCAGAATGGAGAGTCAAAGCTTCTTGTCTAGCTTGAAGGCCTAAGCCAGTTCACAAACTCAAATCCCTTTGATGGAAGAGGACAGAGGGTCCCTTGAGAAAGTTCATGGCAACTTGGCCACGAGAAGATACTGTAAGTTCTCTTCCAAGTTTTCCCCAAAGAGACTCTGCTCTCATTTGCTATCGTGAAATGGAAAGGAAACACTCAGATCCTGGCCAATGCAGCTTATACAAAAATGCTCTGTTCCCACAGCCACACGGCAGACTGTGCTGAAAACCAGACCCTGGATCTTATTTTAAGGGTGGCAGTGCTGCAAAGGACAGTGGCTGTGCAAATGTGGCAGATTTCCTGTGTAAAAGACAAGGACTTGAGAGAACAAATGGGACCCCTAGATCTGGAACTGGGGCACTGAGATAGGTAAGCCCAAGGGCCTATAATGCCTGAACTCTTCTAAACCCTCTGCCCAGCAAAAGTAGACCCTTCCACTTCCCAGGGAGAGAGGCCTTTAAATCGCTGTGGTGTCAGCTAAAGCAAGTAACTCATAAAAGGGTGCCTGTGATAGCACTCCCATCCCACTCTCTAGTACCCCAGGCTGAAAACTAGAGACAAGTTGAATTGAGGAAGCTCCCTCCTCCAGGAGGAAAACACGTTAAGGGAATTTAATTATGTGGATCGAATGTGCAGTCAAGAACCAGGGGAACATGCCCGGGCCAGATCTGGAAAGCAGCGGACAGGGAGGAGTTGCAATGTAAGGACTCTACAGAGGAGAATCTGCTGATATGGGGACCCTCGTCTCTGGCTTGGGATTCGATGTTCTGGCAGAGACCCCTGGACCCCTGGACTGGACCCAGTCTTCGCAGTCTGCTGGGATGTGTCTTTGAAATGTTGATACGGCAGTAGCTTACAGTAAATGAAGCGAGAATGCCAGAATTCTTTTGGCATTCGATTGAAGAGTTCAGAAGGCTGAAGGACATGGAACGATGAAAACGGATGGCTTGTGATACCTGAAGACCCCCCCCCCACCCAGCTGGTCCCAAAAGATACACCCTTTCTCTCTTTTTTTTTTTTTTTTTGAGTTGGAGTCTCACTCTGTCGCCCAGACTGGAGTGCAGTGGCTGCTGCTACCATGCCCGGCTGATTTTTCGATTTATTGTAGAGATGAGTTCTCACCAAGCTGCCCAGGCGGGTCTCGAACCCGCGGGCTCAGGCAATCCACTCACCTCAGCCTCCCAAGGCGCGGGATTACAGGCTAAGCCACCAAGCCCGGCTAAGATACGCCCTTTCTAAAGGCAGCAGAGGACATGCCTGTGAAGGTATCATCAGTGTCTTTGAGAAGTTTTGCACTGGCTGTCTTGCACAGGCTGTAGTTGTCGGTGTGAAATGCCACCACGGAGTTGTCATCCTTGGAGTTGATGAGGATGATGGAATTCAGACGTGGCAGAAGCCAGGTGGCAGCACTGAGTCATCGGAGGCAAGCTGGAGCTAATGATCACGACGCGTAAGGTCGACACATGTCACAGTTTGCACAGGACGGTTTTTGCCTGTTGTCTCAGCATGTCATGACTCGTGATAGCTTTCACGCTCAAGCACGCCCTGCTTTGACCACACATCTTTGGTCAGCGTAGTCATGGACAGAAAGAGTGAAGTGGCAATCGAGGTGCCTTGAACCACAGCGCCCTGGGGTGATGGCTGTTAGATCATGGTGTGTCCGGGGTCAACAGAGAAGGAGGATGGGCTAAGGTGTTGCCCGACTTGTATAACAACAACAACGGGGTGAGCTGGTGCGTCGTGGGCTGATGCCAGCCATCCAAGTAGGAACTTGCAATTTCTCATCCGCTTTTCAGACCTAAGCCAGTTCACAGACCCACAACCAGCTGACTGGAGCAGAGTGGGAGGTAGGGGTGGTGACAACTCCTGCTTGCAGTAGCATCCAAATCACTAAGGCTTTCAACTGGCGTGAATTGGGATGAGGTGTGAGGGGAAACTGAAGCACTGGCATGCACTGTGGCTGTATTACATCTCATGCCTCATACCCTTGAAACACCCTGCAATGCCATCACAAGTATATTTTCTCCAATTCTTCCCCAAAGGGACCTGTGATTTTTTTTTGAGTCAGAGTCTCACTCTGTCATCCAGGTTGGAGCGCAGTGGCACATGCATAGCCACCGCAGCCTCGACCTGCTGGACTCAGGCGATCCTTCTGCTTCAGGCTTCCAAGTAGCTGGAACCACAGGCGTGAGCCACCACGCCTGGCTAATTTTTTTATTTATTGTGGAGACGAGGTCTCGCCAAGTTGTCCAAGCTGGTCTTGAACCCTGGGCTCAGGTAATTCTCTCGCCTCTGCCTCTCAAAGTGCTGGGATGACAGGTGTGAGTCACTGTGCCTGGTGACCCATGATTGCTTCCAGGATAACTGCCACTGGAGAAAGGGGAACACCCGGACTTGTTGAGGGCTAGCGATGAGGCAGAGCGATGAGGCAGGCTGGCTGGTGAGTGGAGTCCTGACCCATACCCACCGTGCAGGAGACTGGGGGTCCACAGGCACATTGCTGTGGCTGTTTTCCTGGTTCTGAATATGAAACTAGAAAAAAATTCTTGGCACAAGCAGAGCTTTGACACTTGTCCGTAGATTTATGAAGTAAGGACCCACACATGCAGAAGTGCCAAGTGAAAGTCCCTGAAACTCCCAGCTGCCTTTGGCCAAGACAGTAAATCAGAAGCAATACCAGTGGAGAGGAATTGTAGCAGGAAGTGCTGCTACAAAGACGTAAAGTCTGCGGGGAAGGCGGCCCCAGCCTACTGATGTTTAATTATCACTCCTGCAGAAAGCATCTAGATAACGAGGAACAGTATTGTAAGCAGGTGACAGCCCCAGACGCAGTGGCCACGCTAAATAAGGCAGATCCGCTGGAGCAGATGGACATGACCACTAGCGTTCAAGAGCCAACGTTGATGAGCCAGTGTGTTTTGCTCCATCCTGGTTAGCAGAAGGGATCAAAAGCAGTTTGCTTTCATGGAGTAGAACCAGCTGATTGTCTCGACCCTATGTTAGCTTTCCTACCCTCTGTCATAGTGTGTCTACGTACTACCGGTCATCTTGATAGTTCATGGACATCACCGGCCCACCCTATGGATGACATCACACTAACTGCACCTTGAGCAGGAAGGGGCAAGTGCCCCAGACGATGCCCTAGTCCCAAAAGGTGAGAGCTCAGCCACACGGAGATGCAGGGCCTGCCATTTGTTTTCTGAGGTCAGTGGGCTGGGCGATACTGGGCAGCCCTCTAAGATGAGGAGCCCATTGCTGCCCCTGACACCTCCCACCATGAGAAAGGAGGCACCGTGTGTGGTGGACCTGGTTGGAGTTCAGAAACTCAAACTGCATGCAGAAGACAGCCTTTGTTATCAACACAGTTGGCTCTGCCCTCAACATGGGCTGCAATGCCCATGCACCAAAAGTGCAGCCGGCAGGGCAGGTTCTCACCCTCGGGCCCGAATGAAGCCGAATTTGGTCCACACATCACCTTCTCACCAGATGGGAGGGAGGGGGTCAAAGGATAGGGTTTCTTTAATGAAGGGGTTGGGCATTGACAGTGAGGGGAGGAACAGTCGTGTCTTTTCTGGGGGTGGGAACCAGAGTTCTGAGCGGAACCAGAGTACCACCTTCCTCTTGTCCTTTTGTGGTTTGTCCTGGTCGTCGTCATGGTGATTATCAACGGTCACGGTGCCGGTGGGAATACTACTCCGCACGGAAATTGGATTTAAATAAGGTTAGAGGCTCTTCAGGTCAAGGAAGCTGCCATCTCCGATCCCACTGGTTTAGCAGGTCTGGCCAAGAGGGGAACTTCTGCCTGCAGGCATCTTGTAGTTGGAGATAAGTAGGATGAGGTCAGGGTGAAAATCCTGCCCTGTGACTCACTTATCAGGTGACCTGCAGGTGTCCACTTTCTGAGAGACCCAGGGCAGCAGCCCCAGGGAAGGACTCAAGTTCCTGGTCCGCTCAGCCCATGTGATCTGTCACTTACAGTTTTTGCTACACAAGTCTTCACATCCTTTGACAGATTTGTCCTAAGAAGTTCACATTTCCGGTCTTATTTTACATGGCGTTTTTATTTCAATTTCTGGTTGTATGCTACAGGTAGATAGAAATACAGTTTATTTTTGCACACTACACCTTGCAACCTCAACTTGTTAGTTGACTGCATGCCAGCTAAAATTTACCTCGTCAGGTGGATATTTTTGTGTTGCTATGAATATTCTTGAGATTGTTCTGAGATCCAGTTAACTTACGAGGAACGACTTAACCCTTTCACGATTTGTTTCACAGAGTAGTGCAGAATTGTATTATTCCTGACTACCGAGGCTCGGCCTCCATGTGGTTCTCGCCCTGCACCCTGTGAATGGTAGTCTTTCCCAGTCGGCCTGGTGTGAGTGGCCACTCCTGCCGGCCCTGTGTGACCGCCAGGCCCTGCTCTCCTGGGCTTCTGTCTGGTTTGCCCCGGAGAATGTCTTCATAGCGACACCCTCATGAGTACTCTGCTGAATACTTGCGGGGGGGTTCCTGCCGGTGTCCTGAGTTCTCTCTGTGCAACCCTCCGTCTCTGGCTTTCTGGGTCTGCAAACTCTAGTGGTCCTGATCTCCTTTGACTCTGGCTTTTCCACTCCAGGTGCCCACCAGGGTTTGCTTGGTTCACCCTCAGCCTGATGCCACGACCAACCAACTATCTCAGGGCTGGAAGTTGGTACAGTCCTGGGGCCACCTCATTGGTGTCCTGTCTCTCATGGGTTGCTGTCTTTCATTGCTTCGTGTCTTTGAAAATCACTGTTTTATATGTTTTATTTGTGGTGTTTTTTTTTGGTTGTTTTGAGTGAGAGGGTAAATCTGGCTCTTGTCACTCCATCTGGATGGAAATGGAAGTCTCAGAAATGAATTTTAAGAACAGGTTTATTGTACTTTATCTGAAATGTCCAGGTCATCTTGTAGCTTAAGCATTCGTGTGCTCTCTGAGGTGATGGCATCTGCTATGGCCTTCCCCAGCATCCAAACTCCTCTCCTTCTCAGCAACAGAGCACTGACTAAAGACACCCAACTAAAAGCCAGTCCTCATTTTCCCTTGTGACTCAGTGGGCACCCATGGTGAAATGTTGCCCAGAAACTTGTAGACAGTGTTGGGCTTGTGAGTTCTCCTTAGTTTCTTCCTTTCCCGCACTCTGCTGCCCAGGCTGCAAACTGAATGACTGTCTTACCTTATAGCCATCTCAGTCCTTAAAGGAAACCCATCTGTCTTTGAACGACTGGTTAGACAACTGTGAATGGCCTGGCTTCAGCTGGAGTCTGAAATTCTTTTGTAGAAAAGAGGATTTTCTTTCTTTTCGTTTCTTTCTTTTTTTTTTTTAAATTGGAGTCTCACTCCATCCATCACCCAGGCTGGAGCACAGTGGCACGCTCATGGCCACCCCAGTGTTGACTTGCTGGGCTCTAGTGATCCTTCCACTTCAGCCTTCCAAGGAGCTGGAACTACAGGCGCGCACTGCCACGCCCGGCTGATTTTTTAATTTTATTGTAGAGACGAGGTCTCACCATGTTGCCCAGGCTGGTCTGGAACCCGCAGGTTCAGGCAATCCACTCGCCTTGGCCTCCCAAAGTGCTGGGATGACAGGCTGAGGCACCGAGCCCGGCCAATTTTCTTTCTTTTTTAAAGCCACCATCACTTGGAAGTTTTCAGTGTATTGATATATCTCCTACATCTCATTCGCCAAACTGTCAGAAACCTAAGCCAAGAACCAGGGAAATGCACCACAGAGAAAGTGCTAAGGTGGGAGAGAGCTGCCTGCAGTGATTAGGTTCTTGTTACGTGGCGTCTTTTCCCTCATACGTCTCATTTGCTTCTTGCCTTGCTCACTTTCTATCGCCTTGTTATTAAAAATTGATGTCAAAAAAGGACCCAAAACTCACTAACAAGGGTAATTTTCATGTGAACAAAGATGAGAGCTTTCATTTAAAGAAATAAAGTTCTAGAACTCAGTGGGAAAACTGACTGGTCCAGGGTTTTTGTTTTGGTTTTTTGGTTTTTTTGCAGGTAGATTTCTTATGACAAAGTCGATTTCCTGGATTGTCGTTGGTGTTTAGCGTTTCAACTTCTTCCTGTTTCAGCCTTGGACGGTTGTGTGACGTCAGAAAGTCCTCCATTTCCTCTCGGTTTTCAAGTTGATTGCCATACAGGTGTGCACAGTCATCTCTGATGACCTTTTGAGTTTCTTCTGGGTCAGTTGTGACTTCATCTTTCCCATTTCTGATCATATTTCTTTGGGTTTTCTCTCTCTTTTTCTTAGCCAATCTGACCAGGGATCCATCAATCTTATTTATCCTCTCAAAGAATAAGCTTTTGAGAAACAAAGTTCTAATAGTGGTTTTAAGTAAATAGGGAGACTTCTTTTTTATTACCCAGGTTTTTTCAGGGCCCTCTTGAAAGTCTATCTATGCACTCAAGCGAGAAAGGGTCAACTAATTGATTAGGGTTTAAACATATGTTTTAGACAGGCAATAAGCAAATATATGGCTCTTCAACCTGCCTCTTTTTTGTTTTTTGAGTCAGAGTCTCATGCTGTCACCCAGGCTGGAGTGCAGTGGCACGATCACGATTCATCGCAGCCTCAGCCTCCCAGGCTCAAGCGATGCTCTCGCCTCAGCCTCCTGAGTAACTGGGACTACGCATGCACCACCATATCCAGCTCATGTTTCTATTTTCTGTCACTACAGAAAAGAGGTCTTGTGATGTTGCCCAAGCTGGTCTCAGACTCCTGGGCTCAAGCAATTCTCCCGCCTTGGCCTCCCCAGGTGCTGGGATTATAAGCACGAGCCACTGCACCTGGCAGCCTCGTCTTGAATTGAGAGCCACAGCGCGGTGGCTCAAGCCTATAATCCCAGCACTTTGGGAGCCCAAAGCAAGAGGATTGCCTGAGCCTGAGGGTTTGAGACCAGCCCAGGAAACCTGGCAAGACCTCATCTCTACAATAAATCAAAAAATTAATGGGGCATTGTAGCACACGCCTGTAGTTCCGGCTCCTTGGAAGGCTCAGGTGGAAGGATCGCTGGAGCCCAGCAGGTTGATGCTGGGGTGGCCATGAGTGTGCCCCTGCACTCCAGCCTGGGCGATGGAGTAAGACTCCAACTAAAAAAAAAAAAAAAAAAAAAATACACACACACACACATAAATAAAATAATATAAATAATAAGTATTTGGAGGAGATACCCAAATTCACCTCTAATTTTCTTCAAGCTCTTCTCTAAAACTGTACTCACTACATACGTGCATCGTGGCCATCGAGTTTCCCATCTTTAACCCTCTCTAGTCTGTTCCGGGAAGCTGACCTATTGCAGGGAGTAGCAAGGAGTAGAATCAGGTGACAGGGCCTCCATGTCCAATTCACCCATTTACTCGTAACCTCTCTAGGCAGAGACATAGGTGTTACCTAACATATCTCTGTTTACAAGCCCTCCCATTCTTTTATCTTCCTAACTTCTCAATGTCACCCCTACATCTCATTCTGCACACGATTCTCTGAGCTTCTGAGGGGGAAAAAAGACACACGGAGTGTGCATGTTATTTTAACCAAATTTCTTCTTCTCTAGTCTTTGCAGCTTTAGCAGCAGTCGCTTACTACATGCCAGAGAAAAAGCAGAGGGATGACAAAATGATCCTTTCCCCTCCTTGGGGGATTCCCATAAGACTGTAGTAATTTTGTGGAGTTGGCAGAGACTCTGTGAGAATTTCTTAGCCCTGGGGATATGTGTGACTCTTAGACCTAGTAAACAAACTCATTCATAACTCATATGTACACAATTTAATGGGGCTGCCAAGGAGTGCTTGCCTGGCTAGGAATTTATGTGAACAAATGACAGATACATAACAGAGCTCCTTAAGGGAGCAAAATGCACCGGGTCGTTTGTACTCTTACTTGCTTCCTAAATGGAAAAAAGTACATCGTTAAGGGAAAGACCACAAACCCGTAATGTAGATCGCAAAGGAAACCGTTATTAGAATATGCTAAATGGAGGGCGACAGACATGCGGTGATAGCGTGAGCACGCCCTGGACTGACGTGCAGAGTCCCGGAGGGCAGAGCCTGGCATGGGGGAGGAGGCCTTGGAGTCCAGGGGAGAGGGAGACTGGGGGAGGGACCCTGAACGAGCAACTCTGGGGACAGAGCTGCAGGGGTAAGAAGACAGGGAGGGTCCCCGGGGACTGTGGAATTTGACCAGCGTGACCAGCCAGCTTGTCTTCCAGCCTCCGCCCTGCAGCCCGTGTGGAATGCGCCCTCCCAGCTGGGTAAGACCTGCCCCGACAGAGCCAGCCCCTTAGCGAGGAGCCCCCACGCAGGAAGAGCGACAGCCACACGCTGGGGGGGACACGCACTCTGGGACGGCACAAGCACACCCTGCACGTGGCCCCACGTAGGGGGCTGGAGCCTGGGGAGGGGCCCTGAGGGCGGCCCGCCCGGGACGTCCCCTTCCCCTGGGCTCTGGCCTGGACACCAGTTCATGCTGAGCCGTGGGGAGTGTCCTCCTCCGCTGACCACATCCTGCAGCCACGCATGGGGAGTGTCCTCACCCACCTTCCTTGAGGCCATGGCCCCGGGCTGGTTTGGGCCAGATGGGCCGCCTGGATCGAGGCCCCTGAGCTCCGGTCACCTCCAGGTCACCGCAGTTCATTCTAATACACAAATCCCACACAGGAGAGAACACGCAGCCAGGTTGCGCACGTGCACCATGTGTAGACGCGAGTTCCGGCACTGCACCTGCGCATGAGAAGCCCCGCCCCTAGGCTGGATCCCGCCCCGCCCTCTGCAAGATGCCACGTGGCCCGAGGGCCTTTTAGGGTCGGGAGGGCGCTTCCGCTCCGGCTGGGGCTCCCGGTCCCCTCCGTGGGAGTGAGTTCTTGGGTAAGGCCCACTTGTGCTCCGTTGTCTCCGGCGGTTTCTTCCGCCTACTCGACTCAGGCCTTCCCTTTTGGGGTCTCTGGGGTCCAGCATGACACTAATGAATGTTTATTATTCACGCATTCATCTCTAAAACATATATTCGTCCAAGACTCCAAGACCTTTGTGCTTGGAGCATACACTTCTCAAGTCCTTCGTATGGCAAGTTCATTCACCTCCCTCTGAAGCCCACCTGCTTAGAAGGACCTTCCCTGGCCTTCGGATCTGAAGCAGCCCCACCCCCCACTCTTTGTCGTCTCACCCGTTTCGTCACTAGATTCATCACAGTCCATCATGTTCTTGTTTACTTATATTTTTGCTCAGTCAACATCTGTCTTCCTGACAGCCACTGAACTTTATGAGATCAAACAGTTTTGTTTAATCGTGTTCATCTCTGTGATCTAGAGCCTGGCACAGTCCAGTGCCTGGGAGTGTGCCCGCATCGTGCAGGTGAGTGACCTGTGTGTGGAACCCACAGTGGGCTCCGCCTCTGGGCCTGCCATGGCCGGCTAACTGCCCTCAGTTTTCCCAGTCTTGTAGGTCAGACCGGCCTGCTAACGGTAAATGTTAACAATATAATACATTTTACAGACGTATGTGCAGGGCGTCTTGAGCACACACAGCGAGAGATGGCCTAACACAGGGTTCCTAACCTCCGCCCTCCTGGCATTCTGGATAATTCTTTCTTAGAGAGACTGCCAAATGCATCAAAGGATGCCTGGCAGCATCCCAGCTTCTGTGCAGTAGAATTAGATAGCTAGCATGCCTCCCCTCAGTACTGAAAACTAAAAACATCTCCAGACCTTGCCAAGTGTCCTCTGTGACCAATATTGCCCTGGGTTGATAACCCACTGACCTACCTCAGTCTGGATGGTGAGGGTGTGAAGAATTTTTGCATTTATTTTGTTGATTATTTGTCCATAATGGAAAATTCGAAAGGTACAAAAGCAAAGAAAACCATCCACAAGGTCTGACGATTAAATTCACAAACTCATTCTAGAAAAGGTGCTCCATACTTCATTGCTGAACATCACTATGGTCACCTTCAAAGTCCGCCCCTTGGGAAGCTATGCACCGATGCCAGTACCTGGTCCACCCAACGAAGCAATTTTGGAACTCTTTTTCTGGAATGGCCATCAGAGCTGTCATCATATTACCCTTGATGTCTTGGATGTTATTAAAATGTCTCTCTTCCATTATTTTCTTTATTTTCAGGTAAAGAAAAAAGTCACTGGGGGCCAGATCAGGTGAGTAGAGAGGGTGTTCTGATACAGTTATTTGTTTCATCGCTAAAAACTCCCTCATAAAACTGTGTGAGCTGGTGCATTGTTGTGATGCAAGAGCTCCTTTGGGACCATTTTTGAATGACCTTTCTCATGCCAAGATTTTCCGTTAAAATTTTCCTGTTTCTCTGTTGATGTTTATTTGGTCTGCTATGCTTCTTTTTTTTCCCCCTTCAGTATTCCGTCCAGGTTGCTGCCTGTTATGCTTCTTACAGTCAGCTGATGATTTTTTGGCACACAGTTCAACAAATTGTTACAGTGTTTTCATCAGTTCTGCTCATTCTTGTTTGTCCTGACCTGTCTTCATCAGTGATGCTTTCTCTCCCCTCTGAAAAACATTTAACCCATTTGTACACTGCTGTTTTCTTCATGGCATTATCCCCATAAACTTGAACTAACATGTCCCTGATTTCACTTTCACTCTTGCCAAGTTTAACAAGAAATTTAATGTTTGTTCGTTCTAATTCAAGCTCACAACAGCACACAAAACATGCAACAACCATCATGAATACCACTCAGCAAGACACCACCACACATCGACATGAACACAGCTGTGAGACACTGATATACCAAGGTCATGAAACCTTGCTGGGTTGCCTGTACAGTGCTGCCTATGTAAGCGCATGGTGGCAAGTTTGCAAATTTAATTGTAAGGCCTCTTATAATCTTAACTAGTTATCTCATGGAATAACCACTATTTTAACTTACTGACATATTTCTCTTAACTCATCTGGCACTGCATTTTTCCCTTTCCATAGATGAGAGCACATTTTATATATTAACTATTGTGAAAGATAGTTTTGGACTAACATTATTCTCTTGTGATTTTCAAAATCTTCATGTAAGTTATTTCAGTGGCTGCATTATATCCCATAGTGTGATTGTATATCATAGTCAATGTAACTATTCCCTTAATATTAGATATTTAGGCATTTTCAATTCTTCAGAAAGTTTATAACAACTTCCTCTACCACCAGTAGCATATAAAATTGCAGACTTTAGCCGGGCTCGGTGGCTCAGCCTGTAATCCCGTGCCTTTGGGAGGCTGAGGTGAGTGGATTGCCTGAGCCCACAGGTTCGAGACCCGCCTGGGCAGCGAAACCTCATCTCTACAATAAATTTTTAAAAACCCAGCTGGGTGTGGTAGCGCATGCCTGTAATTCTGGTACTTGGAAGACTGAGGCGGAAGGATCACCTGAGCCCAGCAGGTCGAGGCTGCGGTGGCCGGGAGCGGCCACTGCACTCCAGTCTGGGCGACAGAGTGAGACTCCAACTCAAAAAAAAAAAAAAAAAAAATTGCAGACTTTACTGTAAACTCACTAATATGATTATTATAATTTTTAAAATGCTAATTTAGTGGACAAAAAGTATCTCATTTTTGTTCAAGTTTGCATTTTTGCTAATATGAAATCAAGTATTTTAACATACATTTATTTGCTTTGTATGTTCATACCTTTTGTCCATTTTATGCAAAGGAATCTTTGTGCTTTTCTTATCTATACCTAAAAGTACTGTATATGTGAAATTCTTTACGTATATAAACTTACAAACTCATATATTACAGGTTTACTCAAATTTTTCATTTAGCATTTAATTTGTTTTATGGCATTTTTTTTTTTTTGAGTTGAAGTCTCACTCTATCACCCAGGCTGGAGGGCAGTGGCATGCTCACGGCCACCTCAGCTTCCACCTGCTGGGTTCAGGTGATCATGCCTCAGCCTTCTAAGTAGCTGGAATTACAGGCACGTGCCAACCTGCCCAGCTAATTTTTTGATTTATTGTAGACATGAGGTCTTACCAAGTTGCCCAGATTGGTCTCGAACCTTTGGACTCAGAAAGTCCTCTCACCTCGGCCTCCCAAAGTGCATGGATTATAGGCATGAGCCACCACACCTGGCCAATTATATGGCATTTTAAACATACATTTTTAGTTTTAAGATACTTAAATGTTTTGATCTTGTTGTCTATGATTTCTTACAGTGATTTCAAGCTTAAAAGTCCTCTGCATACAGAAAGAATTTGATAGATATTTATTCATATTTTCTTAGCCAGCTAATTGTCCATATTTTTGCTGAACAATATTTGCCTTTCATACCAATTTGTGTTGCCCGTTTTATTTTTATTTTTTATTTTTTGAGTCAGGGTCTCACTCTGTCTCCCTGGCTGGAGTGCAGTGGCACAATAATGGCTTACCACCATCTCAACCTCCTGGGCTCAGGCGATCATTCTGCCTCAACCTCTCGAGTAGCTGCCACCACACCCAGCTGATTTTTTTATTTTTTGTAGAGACGAGGTCTTCCTATGTTGCCTAGGCTGGTCTCAAACTCCTGGGCTCAAGAATTCCTCCCGCCTCAGACTCCAAGGTCCTGAGATGACAGGCGTGAGCCACCATGCCTGTGTGTTGCCTGTTTTATAATATGTTTGTAGACATATCTGTAACTTCTTTAGCCAAATAGTATCAGCGCTATGATGAGAGAACTAATGGAGCTTTATAGTATATATTTTATTTTTAATTTAACTTTGTGGTGGAGTAATTTGCATATAATACAATACACTCATTTGAAATGCACAAAGAATTTTGACAAATGCATACATCCAGCCAACCAATGCCACAGTCACAATCTACCGCATTGCTGCCATCCTAAAATTCCTCCGTGCCCTTCCCAGGCAATCCCAGCCTGCGGTCCTCATGCTAAGCAACTAGTGATCTGCTGTCACCTAGGTTCAATGGACCATTTCTAGAATTTCATATATGTGGAATGATACGTTGTGTAGACTTCCATGCTTAGCTTCATCCAAGACATTTGTCCACATTATTGTGGACATCGGGAATTAATTCCTTTTAATGGCTGAGGAATACTACATCGTAGGAATGCATAACACATTGAATACATGGTGAAAGCTTATTCATTCACCAGTTCTTTCCCAGCATGAAACTGTTGTGAATAGCTGCTGTGAGCCATCACGAACACATCATGTGAACGTATACATTCATCTTGGGAAAATATCTAAAAGTGGAATTGCTGAGACATGGTTACCGTCCCTTCAACTTTATAAGAAATGGCAAAGTATTTTTCCACTGGATGGACCATTTTCTATTCCCACCACACAGATGTGAGAGTTCCAGTTCCTCTCCATCCTTGCCAGCACTTGGTGTGGCCAGTCTTTGACAATGTAGTCACTGTATTGCCATTCTAATTTGAAGGGGGCCTCATTCCCACTCTAACGTGCAGTTCTTTGATGACTAATGTCGGTGAACAACTTTTCATGCATCTAGTAGCCATCTGTATATCTTTGGTGAAGTGTCCAGCTTTTTTTTTTAACCTCATTTTCACTAGGCTCTTTGTATTCTTATTTTTATGATGCAGGAGTAAAACATTTTTGAAAAATTTCAGTGGCTTTAAGGGGTACCAGTAGTGTTTGGCTACATGGATGCCTTGTAAAATGACAAAGAACTCTGTGCTTAAAGTGTCCCCACCACCCCCACCTGTGCACATCATATCCAGTAGGGAATTTTCCGTCGCTCCACCCCTTACTCCCATCTCCCTTCCGAGTCTCCAGTGTCCATGATGCTATTTGCCATGCCTTGGCTTAGCTCCTACTTATATAAGTGAGAACGTGTGGTATTTGGTTTTCCTTTCCTGTGTCGCTTCACTTGGGATGATGGTCCCAATTCCATCCAAGTTGCTTCAAAGACATTGTTTCATTCTTTTCTGTGCCTAAATAGTATTCCATGGTATGTATATACCACGTTTTCATTATCCACCGATCGATGATGGTTATTTGGTTTGATTCCACACCTTGGCAATTGTGAACTGTGCTGTGATAAATATATGAGTGCTAGTGTCCTTTGTATAATGACCTTGGTTCTTTAGTAGATACCAAGTAGCAGGATTGCTGGTTCAAATGGTAAATCTACTTTTAGTTATTTGAGAAATCTCCATACCAGTTTCCATAGAGGCTGTACTAGTTTGTACTCCCACCAACAGTGCATAAGCATTCCCTTTTCACCACATCTGCCAGCATCTATTGCTTTTTTATTTTTTATTTTTTATTTTTTTTTTTTATTTTTTTTTTTTTTTGAGTTGGAGTCTCGCTCTGTCGCCCAGACTGGAGTGCAGTGGCCGCTCCCGGCCACCGCAGCCTCGACCTGCTGGGCTCCGGCGATCCTTCCGCCTCAGCCTTCCAAGTAGCCGGAATTACAGGCATGCGCTACCACACCCGACTGATTTTGTGATTTTATTGTTGAGATGAGGTCTCGCTGCCCAGGCGGGTCTCGAACCCGCGGGCTCAGGCAATCCACTCACCTCAGCCTCCCAAAGGCACGGGATTACAGGCTGAGCCACCAAGCCCGGCTGCTTTTTTATTTTTTAAATAATGGCCCTTTTGACTGGTATAAGGAAGTATCTCATTGTGGTTTCAATTTGCATTTCCCTGATGATGAGTGTTGTTAAGCATTTTTTCATATGTTTGTTGGCCACTGTATATCTTTTTTTGAGATGTGTCTGTTCATGTTGTTTGCCCACTTTTTACTGGGGTTATTTCCTTCTTTCTTGCCGATGGTTTGAGTTCTCTGTAGATTCTAGATATTAGCCCTTTGTTGGATGTGCAGTTTGCAAATACCTTCCCCCATAGGGGGCCTGTTTACTCTGTTAATTCTTTCTTTGGCTGTGCAGAAGCTTTTCAGTTTAGTTAAGTCTTACTTGTTTATTTTTGCTTTTACTGCATTTGTTTTTGGGGTCTTAGCCAGACATTCTTTGCCTGGGTCAATATCCAGAAGAGTTTTTCCTAGGTTTTCTTCTAGAATTTTTACGGGTTTAGCTCTAACACATAAGTCTTTAATCCATCTTGAGTCAATTTTTGTGTACGAGGAGAGATAGGGATCAAGTTTCATTTTTCTGCACGTAGCTATCCAATTTTCCCAGCACCATTTGTTGAATAGGGTATCCTTTTCCCAGTGTATGTTTTTGTCTGCTTTGTTGAAGATCAGTTAGTTGCAGGTATTGGGGTTTATTTCTGAATTCTCTATTTCTGTTTCATTGGTCCATGTGTCTGCTCTTATACCAGTACCATGCTGTTTTGGTTACCTAGTCTTGTAGTATCATTTGGAGTTGGGTAATGTGATACCTCCAGCTTTGTTCTTTTTGCTTAGGATTGCTTTGGCTATTCTGGCTCTTTTTTGGTCCATATGAATTTTAGAATTGTTCTTTCTAATTCTGTGAAAAATGATGCCAGTAGTTTGATAGGAATTACATTGAATGTGTAGATTACTTTGGGTAATATGGTCATTTTGATGCTTCCAGTCTATGATTATGGGATGTTTGTCCGTTTGTTTGTGTCCTCTACAATTTCTTTCAACTATGTTTTATAGTTCTCCTTCTAGAGATCTTTCATCTCCTTGCTTAAGCATATTCCTAAGTATTTTAGTTGCTTGACTGCTATTGCAAATAGAATTGAGTTCTTGATTTGATTCTCAGCTTGTTCACTCTTAGTGTACAGTGTATAGCAGTGCTACTGATTTGTGTGTTTCGTTTGTATCCTGAAACTTTACTGGATTCATTTATCCAGTCCAGGAGTCTTTTGCAGGAGTCTTTAGGATTTTCTAGGTATAAGATCATATCTTCAGCATACAGGGATAGTTTGATTTCTTATTTTCCAGTTTAGATACCCTTCATTTCTTTTTCTTGCTTAATTGCTCTGGCAAGGACTTCCATGGGAATTCTTGATATGTTCTATCTCCAGGCTCTTTATTAGACACATGTATTGTGAATGTTTCTTTACCTTTTCATTTTCTTAATGATGTCTTTTGGACAATAGAAGTTTTAAATTTTGATGAAGTCCAGTTTATCAGTTTTTCAATCTTTATTACTTTTTCTAAGAAATATTTTTCTTCCCTGAGGCAGACAAGTTTTCTCTTGCTTTCTTCTATGATTCATTATGAGTTTTCTTTTTATTATGATGTGATGAAGTAAGGGCCACCTTTACTTTAATTTTTCCATATGGATATCAAATTATTCTTACACCATTGCTTGGGGAAGAAAAACTACCCCTTCCTTATTGAATTACCTGACATGTGAGTTGAAAGTCAGTCGACCGTATATGTGGGCCTGTTTTTGATTCTCAATTCTTTTCTGTAGATCTGTATGCCTGTCCTTGTGTTTGTACCACACTTTCCTAATTAATATGATTTTACAATGAGTCTTGAGAGCATGTGATGTAAGCCCTTCTTCATTTTTTTTTCAAAATTGTTTGGCTCTTCCAGTTTCTTTGTGTTTTCATATAAATTTTAACATCATCTTGTCAAATGTAAAACTCTTCTTAGATTTTGATTCAGATTGTGTTGATCTATTTGGGGAACTGCCTTCTTGACAATACTGAGTCTTTCAATTCAAGTTCATACAGGTTGAGTATCTTTTACTTAAAATGCTTTTGACCAGAAGTGTTTTGGATTTCAGAGGTTTTCAGATTTGGGGATATTTACATATGCATAATGAGATATCTTGGGGATGGGACCCAAGTCTAAACCATTTATATTTCATACATACCTTATACGTAGCCTGAAAGTAATTTTACAGAATATTTTTTAAAAATTGTGCATGAAACAGAGCTTGTCTACATTGACTATCAGAAAGCAGACGTGTCACTGTCAGCTGCCCATGGGGACCACCTGGGTGTTAGACATGACACCATTCCTGACTCTGAATTTATATGCTACTGATAAGCAACCTTTTCTTACACTTACTCACACATAATACTTTTATTTATTTATTTATTTATTTATTTTTTATTTTGAGTTGGAGTCTCACTCTGTCACCCAGACTGGAGTGCAGTGGCCGCTCCTGGCCACCGCAGCATCGACCTGCTAGGCTCCGGCGATCCTTCCGCCTCAGCCTTCCAAGCAGCTGGAAATACAGGCGCGCGCTACCACGCCCAGCTAGTTTTTTTATTTACTGTAGAGATGAGGTCTCGCCAAGTTGTCCAGGCGGGTCTCGAACCTGCGGGTTCAGGCAATTCACTCACCTCAGCCTCCCAAAGGCGCGGGATTACAGGCTGAGCCACCGAGCCCGGCTACGTAATACTTAACAGTAAGAAATAGGACATGCCACTGACATGGGGAGCAACTCATGTGTTCACAGCAGCTAAGCACACAGCTGTGTCACAGAACACCTGCATCCACTATTAAACATCAGCAGTAGCTCACAGCAGAGGCTTTCAGACTCCACCACAATGCAGCGTGTTGATTGAAAGGTTACTGTGGGCGGGCTCGGTGGCTCAGTCTGTCATCCCAGCACTTTGGGAGGCAGAGGCGAGTGGATTGCCTGAACCCACGAGTTCGAGACCAGCCTGGGCAACTTGGCGAGACCTCGTCTCTACAATAAATAAAAAATGAGCTGGGCGTGGTACAGGCACTGGTAGCTCTGGCTCCTTGGAAGGCTGAGGTGGAAGGATAGCCGGAGCCTAGCAGGTCAACGCTGGGGTGGCCGTGAGCGTCAACCTGTACTCCAGCCTGGGTGACCGAATAAGACTCCGACTCAAAAATAAAAGGTTACTGTACACTGTGTTGCATCTTTTTAGGTGAGAAGCAGCAGCTGAAGCAATGAGGGACCAGGAGGTGGATCCTCTAGGGATGTGGAGGTACTCTGCTGATGGCTTTTAAAAATATTTCCTCCAAAGTCATCTGCCTCATGAACACAATTTTGTCCTAGATGTCTCTGATTCTTTTCTTTTTTTAGTCAGAGTCTTCCTCTGTCTCCCATGCTGGAGTACAGTGGCATGCTCCTGATCACTGCAGCCTCGACCTGCTGGGCTCCAGTGATCCTTCTGCCTCAGCCCTCCAAGTAGCTGGAACTACAGGCACATGCTACCACACCTGGCTAATTTTTAATTTTTATTGTAGAGATAGGGTCTCGCCAAGTTGCCCAGGCTGGTCTCGAACCCATGGACTTAGGCAATCCGCTCACCTCAGCCTCCCAAAGTACTGGGATGACAGGCTGTGCCACCGAGCCTGGTCAATGTCTCTGATTCTATAAGTGCACACAGCTTCTTGTTCTGTGGCAAATGCACGCTGCTCTATCCTTCAATAAGTCGTCACACCCACCCCCCGACTTGACCGTAGGTACATTTCTGTGATGTTAACATCAGCTCCACGGTCACTACTTTTGCAGTCACCTTGACTCGGAACGCTCAATGGATGACCAACTGGAGCCTCGTTATGGATATTGAAAACTTTCTTGATACTCATTCCTCCCAGCATACTGCTGAACTCTGTGCATGAATTTTCACACACATAAGGAGGTCAGACATCCTTTCTTTCTCACTTGACATATGGGATCCTTCACAACTGCCATCATATTCGGCATTGGCACTGAATGCAGCCGCAGGCCAGAGGTCGTGCCAGGCGTGCACAGTGTGTCTCCGGTCCCTGTGTTCCAAGGACTGGCAGCAGCGTATAGGGCATCCCTCAGCTAAACTCCCTGGAAAACCTTCCCCACCCTTGCCCCTGTGCATTACTGCTGGTGTGCTGGTCTGGCAGCTGAGTGAACCGTGGGCTGTGCACCCATGCTTTGACCGTGATGCATCATGTGAGGTCAGGTGTGAGATTTTCTATCTGTGGCATCATGAAGGTGCTCAAAAATTTCGAATTTTGGAGAATTTCGGGTTTCACATTTCTAAGTGAGCTAAACTCAACCTGTAGTATATCTCTCCGTCAATTTTGTCCTGTTTCATTTTTCCTTGGAATGCATCGTAGTTTTTAATGTACAGAGTTTTCCACATGTATTGTTACATTGATTCCCAACTATTTTGTGGTTTTTGAGGATACTATCACTGATATTTTCTAATTTTATTTTTTTGTGCTGGAGTAAAAATTCAACTGATTTTTTTATATGGGTGACCTTAAATCTGCGAAAATGTTATACACATTTATTACTTCCAGAAGCTTTCTGTAAATTCCATAGAATTTCAACATTCACAACCACATAATCTGTGAATAAAGATAGTCATACGGCTTCCTTTTCAACTGTGTTTGTTGTTTTGTTCTGCTTGTTTGTGGCACTGGCCGAGACCACCAGCATAATGTTGCATAGAAGAGGCGACAGTGGCCAGGCGTGTTGGCTCAAGCCTGTCATCCCAGCACTTTGGGAGGCCGAGGTGAGTGAATTACCTGAGCCTGCAGGTTCGAAACCAGCCCGGGCAACTTGGTGAATCCTCATCTCTACAATTACAAAAAAAAATTAGCCGGGCCTGGTAGCTCGTGCCTGTAGTTCCAGCTCCTTGGAAGGCTGAGACAGAAGGATCGCCAGAGCCCAGCAGGTCGATGGTGGGGTGGCCGTCAGCAGGCCACTGCACTCCAGCCTGGGCGATGTAGTGAGGCTCCAACTCAAAAACAAAAAGGAAGAGGCAACAGTGACATTCTTTCCTTATTTAAGGGTGCAGCTATAGCAATAACCCCCGGTAATGAAAAAAGAACAACCATGATGGTATTTTCCACATGTGGTGTCTTTACATGGTGCCCAGCAGATGCTTTTACACACCTTGTTATGGGTCAGCTCATTCATCCCCAGAACTTTTGTGTGTGTGTGTCAGGGTCTTGCTCTGTCGCCCAGGCTGGAATGCAGTGGCACGATTACGACTCACCACAACCTCGACCTCCTGGGCTCAGCAATCCTCCCACCTTAGCTTCCTGAGTAGCTGGGACTACAGGCTTGCGCCACTATACTCACTATGGGTTTTTTTTTTGGTCTCACTTCTCACTATGTTGCTTGGTTGGTCTCAAACTCCTGGCTCAAGCAGTCCTCTTTCCTTGGCCTGCCAAAGTGCTGGGATGACAGGCCTAGTCCTCACAACTCTTTATGTTTCATTATCATTCTCATTTTATAAATAAATAAATCAAGCTGCAGAGATACTCATTAATATGTTCAAGGTTACGCAGCCAGTAAGCGGAGGCGTCATAATTTGGACGTCAGAGATTCTGGGTTGACTCTACACCGATGTCTAGTCAGTGTGTTTTGGAGCCACAGAGCAGTGGACCTGGCAAGACACCTGGGTTTGAATTCTGCCCTTCTTAACTCCATTTTGTCTGTTTTAAGGTCATGTTGTTTTTCTTTGGTAGAATAACACATGCACAATGTGTCTGACCCGCGTTCTTGCACCTCTCCCTTCCCTGCACTGCCTTCTTCTCTGTCTTCTACTTTCTGGTGCCTTCCCCGCCCCCAGGGCACATTCCTTGACGCCAGCTTGAGCAGGAATCCCACACAGC
Source organism: Cephalopachus bancanus (assembly GCA_027257055.1). Lineage (NCBI taxonomy): Eukaryota > Metazoa > Chordata > Mammalia > Primates > Tarsiidae > Cephalopachus > Cephalopachus bancanus. The sequence goes on from JAPVLO010000218.1 coordinate 1,316,664, forward strand.
GGAGAGGGATTCCACAAGGAAACCACAGCCGTCACTGCCTTCTGTCCATCGGAGTTGCAAAGAGCGTTGGTGTTCTGTGCACGTTTTGTGCAAGACACTTTTGAGGCGTATTTGTATTCTGATAGAGGGTCATGCCAGGGCGTCCCAAGAGTATTCTCGGTACTGTAGATGTAGGGGGTGGAAGAGAGGCCAACGTCAAGTGGTTGGAACGGTGGGCCCTGGAGGCAGGATGTCTGTGCACTTCCCTCCTCTGCCCTGCTTGCTGACCAGGAACATTTGGACCAGCTGTTCAGTCTGGCTCTATCTCGGTTTTCTTTTCCATAATGGGGACATGACTAGCTTACTGCTTCTTGGATGTTAAGAGGATGCATTGTGGTGTGTAAGTGCTCATTGAGATGTAGCTTCTGCAACTACGGTCGGTCTTCTAGAAGTTGTCTTGTTACTTAATTGCATCATAACATTTCTAACTAGACAAATAATGTCACTCTCACAGCAAACAGGGCATTTCCTCCTTGTTTCTTTCTAAGCATGCCTCAGTCTTGCTTGAGTTAATTTTACAGTTTTGTCCAGGACTTTATAGCTTCAGGCTGTGAAGTAACAGGAAATTTGCAGAAGAGAAATATGAGGCTCCCTACTCCACACTCCATTTACAAACGTCTGTGCACCAGAAAACAAGGCGACGCCACTGGGGTTGACTAGAGATTCAGGTCAGCAGCGGAAAGAGAAAAATCAGGGTTTTCTTCACAAAGCTGCAAATCATTTTAGTTGAGTCATTCTTTCCTTAAAAACAAGTCCCCTGACTAGTGTACTAGGATTAACAGAAGGCACATTCTGCCTTCCTAGCCCCCGTGTATTACCATCTTAACCTTGCATTTTTAAAAAATGTCTTTTTTTTCCCTGCAACTTCTCCCTCCTCCACTTCCTCTCTGCATTTTTCTTTAAGACCCAAATATCTATCGGTCCCGGTACTATTTTATTCTCCATGGTTTGACTATGTCACTACAGGATAAAGAGGTAAACACCCTTCAGCTCTCCGATAGCGTGTCAAATTATTTTTAGAAAACAAATTGAAAATTGGCACAAGAAAAGAAATGGAGTGACAGCAGTATTTTCAAGGCTCAAAGACTTGGGGTAGCAGGAGAGCGGAAAGCGGATTTGACTGTATTAGCACCCACCTGGATGCTCTCGATAAATAATTCACAACAAATTTGCCTGTTTGAAAGATTAAAAGTGGATTGGAAGGGCCATTTTCGAGCAATCTGCCCGTGTTGATCTAAGCGGTAAAGACAATAATGAAGCCTCTCTCAAGAGATCACAGCCAAAGGAAGAATCTGGGGAGCCGCGTGAGGCCAGGGTTCGTCCAGCACTGAAAAGGCTTTTCCAGAAGGGAGCCACAGAGCGTGCAGAGGCTCAGTTTCCCTCTTGGTGTGTTTGGTGTAAAATTGCTCCCTGTACTTTCAGCCAAAGGATGTGTGCATCTGCCTCTCAGAGATTAGACTGCGTCTGTTGACAAGAACGCGGCATTGGGGAAGCATGCTGGATGTTGAAAGCCATGTTCGCCTTTCACGAGGTATTAGGGAATGATGCAGAATTAGCATTCTCCTGTTTGGTGTTAAACTGTGGAGTAAATTTTTGCTCTTTGATGTTAATCTCAGGAGACTGGATGCCTTGATTAGCGGAGGAGTGTGCCACGCCAAGAGAAAAAGCATCCTCCTAGCCCCGACTCTACCTAGAGTCAGAGTAGTTGTGAAACAGTGCTCAATCCAAAACCACACACGGACTCCAATCACGACTTTCCTATGAATATGTTCCTCAAGGGAGATGTCCATTTTTCTTTCCATTCCCAACTAGACTTTCTGGGTAATCTCAATCAAAGAAGACACAGAATGCATAAACTAATTAACAAGACATTTCAATCAACAATTTCCCTTATATCAGGCAAGGTTAAATCATTCAAATAATATAAACATTTTAAATTTCCTCAACTTCCAGGTTTTTCTTTTATTTTCTAAGTAGATACCACCTTGAGTTTTTTTCTTCGGTATTCTAATTACAAGAAAATAAATAGATAATGGGAAAATGACCATACATGTTTTGCATTTTTAAACATAAAACATTGAGAAATAATTGTTAATTACTTATAAATATTAATAAGGAAAATGTAATACTTAACACAATTCTCATTAAATGTCACTCTAGTCGTCCTAATAGTAGGAGATGTCTACATATTACAATGAAGCTACCTTGGGACACATTCACTGAAATACTGCCTAAATGTTTACATTTCAGAATTATGCAGGTGAGAACATCCCTACAATTTCTTTAAACCATGTCTGACTCAGCAGGGCATTAGAGCATCAGGAATGCATGCTTGAAGTGAATATGGCCAAAACTGAAGAGTTCTCAGGTAATACATTTTCTGGTTTTTTTTTTTTCACTGAAGTATACACATTATGTTAAGTGAGTTTCCATTTTAAAATGCCATCATTGAAAATTATGTGTTGTTCTTAAAATTCTATTTAAAATGGAATACCAACAATTTAACAAATTAAATTACAAATTAATTTTGCGATCACAGAGCGAATCGCAGGGAGAAAACATTCTGGAACATAATTTTTTTAAAATCTTTTTTGTGAATGGTTCCTTTTACTAGTATTAAACATTTTTTTTTTTTTGCACCTTTAGTGTTGTTGACTATGCTAGTCTATTTTTTTAAAATTTTAATTGACACATTTGTGCATATTATAGGGGATATATGATTTCTTTTGTACATATAGAATGATGTGACGATCAGGCCAGGGTGTTTGGGGTGACCACCACCTCAAGTATTTATCATCTCTATGTGTTGGGACTATCTCAAGTCCCCTCTTTTAGGGATTTTGAAATATACAACACATGTTTGTTCCCTGCAGTCACCCTGCCGGTGCTACCGGACGCGAGAACTCACGCCTCCGGCCGACGCACGTTTGTGTCTCTTTTGTGTCTAAGACCCTCCCTTGCCTCCCTCTCCCACTCCCCGCCTCGGGCGGCCACCATTCCCCCCCCACCTCCACGGGACCCTCCTGTTCGGCTCCCGCGTGGGCGTGAGAACACGCGGCATTTGTCTTTCAGTGCCCGGCCCCCTTCTCTCGGCCGGCTGCCCTCCAGTTCCATCCCTGTGGCCGCACGTGACAGCACTCCCTTCCTCTCGCGGTCGACTGGCATTCCACGGGGTAGACGCACCACGTTTTCTTGATGCTTTCGTCTGCTGATGGACGCCTAGGTTGATTCCGTGTCTTGGCCACGGTGAACACGGGGGTGCGGGCATCCTCATGACAAACTGGTTTTCTTTCCTTTGAATAGATACCCAGTAGGGAATTGCTGAGTCACATGGCAGTTCTATTTTAAGCTTTTTTGCGAACTCTCCATCCCATTTTCCATAGTGGCTGTATGAATTTACATTCCCACCAACAACGTATGAGTTCCTTTTTCTCCACATCCTTGCCAATATCTTTTTTTGGTCTTTTTTTTTTTTAACAAAGAGCTAGTCTATTTTTATGATTTGAATATTGATATATCAGGCTCTTTATGTTGATATTTATCAAAATACATATTCGCTTACTCATTTTTATCCATTTTATTCATTTCTGGGTAATTTTGAGAATAGCACATAGATGGATTTATTTTTATCCACTCTAAGCGACTCCTTTAGAAAATAACTTTGATGCTTTACTTTGCATTTTTTACGATTACTGGTATATTTGTTCTTATATTTGTCATATTATTTTGCATTTTTAATCTCTCATCCTTTTTCTTTGCTTTGTTTTTCCTGCTTTCTTGTCTTCAACTGAGCAAGGTCATTGTTCCCCCTCACCTCTACTCATTTGATAGAAGTTATTCCTTCTATTTCTAGTTTTTTACTGTTGACTCTTAAAATTTTAACATTCATACATATATATACATTTTCTTAACAAAGTACTGGGTTAATCAGTATCTTGCTCTCCTTTTGAAAAAGGAAACAATCTCAGCACACTGTAAGTTTCTTCCAAGTTTTCCCCAACTCCCATATAATTTCGGCCTAGAATTTTGAATACATCTTTTTATTAAACATTTGTTTTTATTTATAAACAGCATGATTTGCATTTTCCAATGTGGTTTTGTGATTCTTTGCTTACTTCGATTCTTGTACATCACTGCTTCTTTCTAATTTGATCAACTTATTCATCCAGTCAGCTGAAAAATCGACTTCAAGTTGCTCCTAATGATCATCTTTATTTTAGATGTGTCTGTACACTAAAAACATCCCCACAAAGCATCGCTTGAATGGCTGTAGAATTATAGTTCCATTTTTTTTTCTTTAGAACCATACAGATATTAATCTATTTCCTAAGGCATTATTTTGCCTGATAAAAATCTACAGCTAATCTGATTTTCATTGTTGTTTTGTAGAATTTTCTCCTTATCTTAATGTTCTGGCCATTTCATTGCAGTATGTCTAGATTTGAAATTTTGAAGTATTTTCTTTTACCCCTTTTGTCATATAGTGAAATTTACCCATCGGAGAGCGCTTGTCTCCCTTTAAGAAGTTCCAGCCATTACCTGTGGCAACACTGGCCACACCTGTTTCCTCTGATTCTCATTTCAGACCTCCGTTAGATGATGCCAGCCCCGTGGCCTCAGCTCCTTGCAGGCATAGTTTCTGTCAAATCTTGCTTTATTTTGCCATTTTTAGGGTGATGTCTTGGTTCTTGGGTCATATATTACCCTTCTTGTTTTTGAATATAGCCATGTTCTTTTTCGTGATAGAATATATTATACCTGCAATATATGTGTGTATTTGAGCAGAAGATGGGAGTTATCAGCACTGGCTCCATTTACTATCTTAACCTGGAAATCACCAGAACTTACTTTAAAAGGAAGAGTAAAAGAATCAGCATGAGTAGATACATGAAAATATGGTCTACTAAACTATCACCAGCACTTTATCCCAGGCCACATGCCTTTCTCTTTTGCCTTAAAGTGAGAAGACCAAACACAAGTTGAGTCACTCTATCGGTAACTTTGGGTTCCATGCAGGTAATTCCACAGGCTCCCGAACTTCCTTCTAATTCTCCCCAAGCAAAATATTCGCCAAGACTTGATTCCCAACTTCCCTGAGTTTATGTCCCTTCTGAGATCTGCCAAAAAAAAAAAAATGTTATCCCAGACCACGGGCCACTGGAACCACGTGGCTCTGCAGAAGAGACACAGTAAGACGTGGCTTTTGCTGCAGCGGGTAGCGGTGAGTGGAAAGGGCATGGAGACAGAGAAGGAACACACCCTCCACTTCCTAGGGTGCCAGGAGAAAGACTTCTGGATTGTTTCCTTCTGGATCCTTCCAGGAAGACTGGTAATAGCAGTCGTTGTTGCCATGACAACCGACAGATGCTGGTCTCTAAATCACAGGGCACTTCCATTGTCAATAACAAAGCTTGAAGGAGGTGACTTTTGGTCTTTTGCTCCCTTTTAGCTTGCAGCATTCTTCTGACAGTGTCCCATGGGCACTGTGCTCCCAAATGATTTTTATTTGTGTCTTCCACCGTTTACTGAGGTAAACGTAAATAATTGATTACCTCTAAGATAGAAGTAAAATAATTCAGGTCCGAAGCAGTCAGGTGACTGGCTGGAATCCCAGAAGTCAGTGAGGCCTCAAAACGAAGCTGGCGGCGCGTAGACTTTCAGTCCCATCCCCGAGGCAGCAGCTCCACACGTAAGACCAATGTGTCTATCGCGATTCCGTGGCTGAGTTTGTTTGTGTTTGTCATCTAGCTAAAAGCACTTTAAAAAATGACCTCTGAAGTCTGCAAAATCAAACCCCTAAAATGTAATATTTATTGGCAGAAGAAAAACATATGATTTCTTACCTGATCTTTTGTTCAGATTATTTAAGCAATAATTAAACTAGCCAATGCCCCAGACTGCACTGAATTGGGAACACATTTACAGTCCTAACATTGGGGGCTACACCTCATCAATAAGGGTATCTGCGTGATGAACATTTGTATACCTAACCCTGAATTGTACCCCATATCTTTAAAATAAAAAAAAAAAGTTTAAAAAAATCCTAACATTACCTTTTAGGAAACTACTTGGGATGAGGAAGGTCTTAGGATGAAATATAAAATCCAAGATGTTGTCTGAAGTCTCCCTGGATGAGAAGTTAAAGATCGAGTTTGGATGACTTGTTCAAGGTCGCACAATTTGAGGGCGTGGCCAAGGACAGGAACCCGAACTCCTAACTCGCAGAGCAGTGCTCCTGTGATTGTACCACATTAGTTAGTGTGGTCACCTCCTCTCCCGTACAACTGCCAGCGCTTGATGAATGGCTGGGTGGTGGGAGTGAGCAATTTGCTGAGCTAGTCATCCTTGTCCTGTCACGGTCACGTGTGGAACAGAAAGTCTAACTTGAGCTGGGCTCAGTGGCTCAACCTGTAATCCCGCGCCTTTGGGAGGCTGAGGTGAGTGGATTGCCTGAGCCCGCGGGTTCAAGACACGCCTGGGCAGCGAGACCTCATCTCTACAATGAATCAAAAATCAGCCAGGCGTGGTAGCGCGCGCCTGTAATTCCGGCTACTTGGAAGGCTGAGGCGGAAGGATCGCTGGAGCCCAGCCGGTCGAGGCTGCGGTGGCCGGAAGCGGCCACTGCACTCCAGTCTGGGTGACAGAGTGAGACTCCAACTCAAAAACAAAAAAAAACAACAACAAAAAAGAAAGTCTAACTTGCCGTGCTGAAAGTAACACAGTGAAAATGAACTTTCGGTGAACAGCGTTTTACGTGTGCCTGGTTTCTTGGTGGCCAGTGATTTTACTCCATGAAAATTCAGATTGCTGGGAAAATGGAGACTCAAACCTTGCAGAGAATTGAACATCGCTTCTGATAAGGCCAAGTGAAATCCGTGATCACGGCCCAAACAACTGCCTCTCTCCACACGACCTTGAGCAGCCGCAGAACAAGCAAGTCCATGTGGACCGTGCCTGTCTGGCTGCAGACACCCGGGCTTGCAGAAGTTCAAGTCTGCAGTCTGATCTGGCTCCTGGTGATTTTCTCTCCCAGCAAACATTTCATTCCCTGAAGACCGTCAACAGGTAGAAGACAGGCCCCCTCCGGCCACTGCCCCTTTCAGCTGCCAGGTTTTCTCCAGTGCTCACTTTCCGTAAACATTTTAAAAACTAGATCTGGCGTTTGCGTTCCACGGTGATCACCTGATGAGTCATGGCACACGGAGAAAGGAAAGATATCAGGGATGTTTAATCAGCGGTGGTTTGAGCAAGGGGCGTATTTGAGGGAACTGACAAAAGCAGCTTGCTCGTTGCGCCAGGGTGATTCTTCTTGCTGGTGGGATTAAGTGAAAAACAGGACTCAAAGCAGCAGAAGACTGTCGGGCCCAGCTCCTGCTGCCAGAGTTGAAAGCCTGCCAGGCTGGACGGCTGAATCACGCCAACTCCAGCCACAGCTGTGTTCTTCTCACGTACAACGAATTTCTCAGTTCCAACGGCGGAGACATCCCCTCGTCTTCTGGAGCTGCATTCTCACCTCCCACCCTCCCTCTCTTCTCTTTCCCCACCCCACCCCATTCCTAGGAATTGATTGCAAAGCAGTTGGAGGCATTTGGTATCACATCATTTCAGAATGTCCTAATTCAGGCCAATGGAAACACCCCTAGGTAGAGCATTCTGAAGGAGGACTGAATTAGTGAGTGGCGATTGTTCTTTGAGGAGGCGTCAAGGACAAGGGGGTCAGGAAGAGCACTTAAAATGGTTAAGACCAAATGTGTTTGGGAAAAACTACAAAATTGAAGTCTAGGTTTAAAAAAAATCAAAGGTGAAGACACAGGCACGGGAGAACTCATTGAACTGCCACTCACAGAACAAGGGGTGCAGGATGTTATTGGCTTTAAGTCTGGCATGAGCCAAAGGTGCAGTGTTGCAAACATGGGCTGCACGGTAGAAGCATGGCGCCCAAGACAGGGCAGAAGAGACTGATTCCTTCTTGCAGGACTTAGGTGATGTCTGGGTCAGCAATATATAGTTCTGAGAACCAGATTTCCATGCAGTTAATGCTTCTGACTGGCATGCCTGGTCACCGCTCTGCCACATTTCATTTTCATAATGTTTTCCTGTGTCCTCAACCACCTCCAAAGAACTCATAGTACCAAATACTCATGGGGACAGTGTCAATATGGAAAGAAGAATCTAGAGACAGAAGTGGGCCTATGAAGACCCAATCCCCAAGTACAGGTGGACAATTGCCTTGCAGTTAAATGCCTTTGTCAAGTCATGTGAAGATTCTGATGGACGCAGCCCTCTTCTGAATAGCAAAGTCACGGAACCAACCGACGTGTCCATCAAGGAAGAAAATGTGGTCCGTGTATACCACAGAATACTACTCAGCATTAAAAAAGTGTTAAGTTGGGCAGTTTGCAGCAACATGGATGCAGCTGGAGGCCGTTATCCTAAGGGAATTAACCCAGAAACAGAAAGCCAAATACCGCATGTTCTCACTTGCAAGTGGAAGCTAAACCCTGGGCACACACTGGCATAAGGATGGGAGCAGCAGCCCTGGGGACCTCTAGAGGGGGAAGGGAGGGATGGAGGTATCAAGGGTGGAAAATTACCTATGGGTACCATGCTCATCTCCTGAGTGACAGACTCAGGAGAAGCCCACATCTCACCATCATGCACTACCCATGGAACAAACTTGCACATGTTCAAAAATTTTAGAATAAGATACTGAAAGAAGTAAAGCAAATCTGCAGTGTTCTGTGTAGGCCTTCAGACAGGCCTTCAGAGCTCATAGACACAAAATAAGCAATGTTTATTTGCTTATGATGCTGGAAATCAACTGGGACTATCACAGAGATATCCCGCAGGTACAGAACCCATTGACCAGGAAGCTGACTTCTTTCGGCATGAGTGGGTACTCCTGACTGTGCGTGTATCACGTTGAATAATTTACATCCAAATGTTTGTCAAAAACACAGCACTTGTCCTAGTAGAAGATCCTAAACTCAGGGACTCATTTGAGAACCGAGGACTTGGGAGAGAGAGGACAAGGTGGCCCATGGCAGTGGTTGGAGAACTTTGCTTTGCGTCTGTTGCTGGCTTCGTGTGATCCCGGGCCTCCGGCAAGAACACTGAGGACACAGGCCAGGATCAGGAGGTAGTTTAGGATGACACCACCGTCTTCTGAGTAGATTTATAAGGGCAAACAGGCTCAGTCAGCCATTAGTAGGAAAGAAGACCCTCCAAGCCCTCTCCTGAGGTCACCCTCTTGAGGACCTTCATCCTAAAGTGAAGGCAGTTTAGGCAGAGATTAAACTGCTGGACACTGGCACCTAATTCGCTTGAGTGGAAGCCTGCTTCTGTGACCCGTTAACCGCATGGACAAATGACCCTTGCTGTCCAGTTCCCTTGTCTGTAAAATGGTAACGATAGTTCTATCTACTCCGTAGGGCTGTAAGACTAAAGAGTTCACATAAGCTGGGCATGGGGGTGGCATCTGTAGTCCCAGCGACTGGGGAGGCTGAGGCAGAAGGATCGTCTGAGCCCAGGAGGTCAAGGATGTATTGTGCTATAATCATGCCTGTGAATAGCCACTGTGCTCCAGCTGGGCAACATAGTGAGTCCCTGTCTCTTAAAAAAAAAAATTGATGTATGGAAGGTGCCTGGTACGCAGTGAAGCATCTGTCAGTTAAAAACATAGAGCTGATGTCTGTATCCAGAACTAGTGATCTGAACACATGCAGTCTGCAGACTCCTCAGCATTCATTTCCGGCCGTGCTAATGTGGCTAGATCAGAAGAAAGCAGCACTTGCAGGCTGTTTTCTACTAAAACTGACCTTCTCCAAGGTGAACTATGCAACCGTGGAAGGGAAGGAGTTGCTTGCAACGCTGTCGTTCTTAAATGATACCCTGGGTGATTTAGTTGGGGGAGTGGGGTGGGAAGAGGAAAATGTCTTTGAGCAGAGGAAGGGGGCCGCGGAGGCCAGAGAGGATGTGACATTTGGAGAATTCCAGACAATTAAGAGCAGAGGTCCCGAGAAAGGGAGCAGCAGGGGAGGGGGCCAGGCTGGAAAGGGGCCTCACCGAGAGCTTGTGGCCTCGCCTGTCCTGGGGACTGAGATGGCCACCGTGAAAGGAGGGAACTTAAACCAGATCTGCCATTAGAGAGGCTGCTTTCGGGACATGTGGAGGTGGCAGCCTCATGGAGTGGGCAGGAGTCTGGTCAGGAGTCCGGTCAGGAGGTCGGGAGAGAGAAGGATGCTATTCCTGTCATTCAGAAGCGTGATGGGTGTTGACCAAGTCAGCAGCAGTTGACAAATGCGGGAGAGAGAATGAAGAGATACCTAGGATCTCAGGGGAGCTGGGACCCGGTTGATTACTGGATGAGCAAGGGATGGAGTCTGGTGTCTGCCTCAAGCACGATGTCCACGGCCGTGCCTTCAAGGGAGGGGAGTCCCGGGGGGGAGGCTGGCTGGGCAGGGGATGAAGCTGGCATGCTCCGTGCTGATCTGCTGTGGGAGGTGCTGGGAGACGCTGCGTGAAGGTCCCTGCTGGGCATCAGAGAACACACCCGGGGGTCCGAAGACAGGCCATGCCGAACTCTAGATGTGGGTCTGAGGTGGACACATGGTGCCAGCTGGAGCCTCTGGGGCAAACGGAGTCGTGTAGGGAGCACAGAGAGAATGGAAAGAGAAGAAAGGGGGATCCCAGAGGGACAGCAGGTTCCCAAGGACAAAAAGGAATTTGAGAAGGACACCAGCTAAGCACTGAGTGATCACAGACACCAGGGACCGCACTGCTAGGAGGGGGGGCGGCACAGACACGACCAAGAGGCCGAGGGAGATGAAGGCCGGGGGGCACGTTGTGCTTGACAAAAGTTAAGAGACAGCCACACCTTGCCCTCTAATTGCTTACCATTTACATGGGCCCCGGGCACAGCGAATCCGTGGGAAGACTTCATCGGTGCAGGGGAACACGTGGATCGTAATGTGCCCACAAGACTGAATATGAGATGGGCGTGTTCCACAGTTCTCGCAGACAGGCTTAGAAGTGGAGTTGACACAGGTTTCTGCTTGGTTGGTTTGTTTTTTGAGATGAGGTTTGACTATATGGTCCAGGCTGGTCTCAAACGCCAAGGCTCAAGGGATCCTCCTGCCTTGGCCTCCAGAGTAGCTGGGACTCCAGGTGTGAGCCGCCTTGCCTACCAAAAGAGATTAAAAAGCTGACTCGGTAGAAGATATTCCCAAGGAAAAATGGAAAGTCGATTCTGATTCTATAAAGTTTTTTGACGTGGCTCTGCGTTCTCCTCTCTTCTTTCATGTGCTCAGGTACATTTCCAAATGGTGCACTTTTACTGCAGCAGTAGATTGAATCTCTGACATCTCCGAGTCACTGACACAGAGTCTGCGAGAGTTTTCTCACGATGAGCACCGTCGGCTTCATTGTGTATGTTGTATTCAGGTCTCAGGTTGTTTTTTTGTGTTTTTCACATGGGAAGAATAGGAAAGTGAGATTTCTCTGACCGGGGTCTTGGTCTGCCCATGCCCTTGTAGGGCAGCCCTTATCTTCCCTGTTTCAACAGTAAAGAAGGCGAACCTTGCTGAGGTCAAGTAACTGGCACCAGTCATCATGCAGCCCAGCTCTACTAATGCAGGTGACTATCCTACCTCTACCTTTTGTCATTCTTCATGTTTGTTTTATTTTATTAAGGAGATGTGGGGTACAAGCCAGGGTTAGCTCCACGAGTGGGCCGCCTGTGGGTGAAGTTTGAGCCTCCCGCTGGACTCACTTCCCCTGGTTTAGGACGAGGTACCTTTGTGTTATCATGTGCTCTGCCCCCTGGCAGTATACAGCAACTGCTCACCCCCCCACACACACACCATTATGATATTTAGGATCTCAGGGGAGCTGGGGGCCGGTGGATTACTGATTAATGTTCACTTGTGAGTGAGGACATCATTTGGGCATTAGCTCTTTGTTTCTGTGGTAGATCACTTAGTATCGTGGTCTCCAGCTCCATCCAATTTGCTGCAAAGTTCATTCATTCTTCATCTTTGGAAAATTGTCACTGAAATGCGGATGAGTTTCCCATGATGTCTTCTTAACAGGTTTCTGATGATATTTCTTCATTCACAAGCTATCCTATATGTCTAGATACAAAATATCTGCATGAGATACTTTCCTGATAGAAAATGAACATTGGAGCTCTTCACCTGACACTCTAAGCAATTAGGATAAGGATTATTGTCATCACACTAGCATATTGGCAGATTTACTCAGACACCTATAAAACGTGAAGAGTCCTTTCCAAGTGGCTTCAACAGAAAAAGGGGTGGTCTCACAAGAAAAAGGACAGTCGATGTCCTGTCATCTCAGTAGTCCAAGATGGTGGACTTAAATATCACCCAGCCCTCAAGTATTTTTACGGATATTTCAAATTCTGTTAACAGGGAGAAAGTCTTTCATGTCACAAGAGAGATGAGACTTAAAGGACACATACCTTTTGAAAGAGGGAGACTTGATGAACAAAATGAACCCCAAGATATGAATTTTGCTCTGATCAGATCTGAGTAGTGAACAGGTAAAGAAGTCGCCTTATGGCTGAGGTGTCAAGAGCTGGAGGATGCCACAAAAGCAGAGAGCAAGAGGCTGAGGTGACCAACGTGTGCTGCTTCATTCCTTGGCTTAAAAGCATCCTTTAGAAAAGCAGATATACCTCGCATTCCTTTTCTTGAACTTCCTGAAAGGCGAAGATATGTTTCTCTTTAGTTCTGCAGCTGTAGGTCTTGCTCTCTGTAGAAGCCTGTCTCTGGCTGCTACCTCCAGGCTTACTATGCAGTTCCTTGCTTGTGGATGTGGGCTTTGCGAGTTTATCTTCATTGATGATTTTGAAGTATAAATGCTCTGAGGCCAGGATCTGACTAACCTTGCTTACCATAGCAGAGTACTATTGGTACATGTCTGCTAAACAAGTAGTAAGTATCGCGTGAGGTGGTATGTGAAAACTTGGAGTATTTGTCCTTTAATTACCTCTTAAAGATGTTTCAAAGGTTGGGAATGTAACGCTGCTATGTTAAGCTTCTCTGAAGAAGGGTACTGTCTGAAGAAACCTAAGGAAAAAGGAACACACAAAAAGCGCCCAGGCCAAAAAAGAGCCCAGAGAATTGGGACAGGTGTTTTTATGACCCAGATTCCTTCTAAGTAGGAAACATAGAATATTTTTTAAATTTTAATCTGTTGAACAGACAAGGTATGGACTTTTCCTATTTAAAGATGTTTCTATTCCTAGAATCTTTGATGCTCACCCTTGGTGTATTCTCTTCTGAATAGCGAACATTTTCATTTGTGCTTTTGATAGTCTCTTTCTAGTGATTAATTCAAAAAGTTTCATTTGAAATGCCCCGAATGAGAGTCACCTGAATATCGCAAGGAGTGATTTTTGATCGGAACATATCCGAATGGTGTTTCTAGATTTGTAAAGCCTGGAGATACCCTGATAGAGCATCGTTAAAGTTCCAACAAAGAGCAGGAGCAATCTCTGTCTTGGCCAGATGAGCTCAACTACGGGGGTAGATCAGCCGCAAGAAGGGGGAGACTCACTTGAGAGAGCGATGAGGCAAGATGCTGTCTTATTAGGGATTTTCTTTCTGATGTGATAGATTTGTCCAAGTGTGTTGTTCGGGAATCATCCCAAGTAGCCTACCAAGGCAAACTCACATAGAGTACGAGGAAGGCCACAGAGCAGCCCTGTTTCCAGGCTAGTGTCACTCTTCCTCTTCCGCCCACTCCCGCCCCAGCCTTGCACTTCCTCCTCGCATTTTCCCTGACCCACGTCTTCTCTCAAGTTGGCCAGAAGACCAGCTCTGAGCGTGGTCACTAGCACCTCTTGATGCGGAATGCGATGAGTGGGCGGTTTAAGGTGCTTCACTGGATGTGAGTCTTCAGAGGTCTAAGCATTTCAACCCCACCCACTGTTGCTTAGCACCTCCTGGAGGAGACGGGTCTCTAACACTGGTTAACTGATCACATGACTGTCGCACAGCATCCTTTAAGTTAGCCAGATAGTGCACGAGGTGGGGAAGGCTATGCTCCTGGATTCACATTAAATGTAAGACTTGATTCTTTCTTTCTCTATTTTTAAGTCATCTATTTATTTGTTTATTTCTTTGACTTGGAGTCTTATTCTGTCACCCAGGCTGGAGGACAGTGGCCCTCTCTTGACTACCGCAGCCTTGACCTGCTGGGCTCTGGCGATCCTTCTGCCTCCACCTTCCAAGTAGCTGGAACTACAGGCATGCACCATCACGCCTGGCAAATTTGTTGATTTAGTGTAATGATGAGGTCTCACCAAGTTGCCCAGGCTAGTCTCAAACCTGCGAGCTCAGGGAATCTCTCGCTTCAGCCTTCCAAAGTGTGGGGATGACAGGCGTGAGCCTAAGTCATCCATTTAAATGAGAGATCAACTTGCTGAATATTTCACAAACCCAGAAGAGAACTTAACCTATAAAATATCTAAGTTAGGAAAAAAATTCTAGATCATTTACCTTAATAAAATCCCAGTTAGAAGTTAGACCCATTGAATTCACAAGCTTCTGCAACAGGTATAATCATTGGCACACAGGGGAAATGAAATGGTGAGTCTTTTTTTTTTTTCTTATTAGAGTGCTTTTCTTTTTCTTTTTTTCTTTCTTTTTTTTTATTTTAAAGATGTGAGGCACAATTCAGGGTTAAGGAAATGGTGAATCTTAAACACAGGCAGAGAAATAGCTGGTCTGACCTAAGAAGGATGATTTGTTAAGGCCAACAGGTATTTTTGATCAAGAACTAGGAAAAATAAGAGGTGAGAGAAGATGAAATACAGAGGATCATTTGGGCATCGAAAGAATACAATTCCTTTTGAGTAAAAAAGAAAAACAGTCTGTGAAGACACTGCACAACAAGTCTATGGACGGAACAGCTGTGCCTTACTTCTAAAAGATTCCGCAGAGAATTTATTAGTATGCATCTCATCTAAAAGCCTGGAGTTTAATTATACACAATTATTAAAAAGAGAAAATTCGCATCTTTTCTTTTCAATGAGAGAGAAAAATAAGTACTAGCCTGGGTGCCTTCAGGGTCCTAAACTGAGCTGGGGGCCTCTTTTTTAGAGGCCTGGGCTGTGCTCAAGCACCAGTCCCCACCTTTGAGGAAAAAAAGTGCTTGGTGGGAAATACCATGGCATATGCACTCCACCCCTAACACATTGTCTGCGTGACACTGAAGCCTTCCTGGGCCAGAATCCACACCCCCGCAGTGGGTCTAAAAGGCAGATGGAAATCATTTCTTGTCAACTGCCCCCCATAAGAGAAGTGCATAAAATACCAAGACGATGGTACTGAAACTGCACAACTCAGGCAGAAGCAAAACCTTTGAGTGAGAGCGCTCAATCTCCCAAAAGCCTGAGTCAGGAAGGACGCTCCCGCAGGGGTGAGGGATTGGTGGTACTGACCACCCCCCAAACCCCGCCACCCCGACTCTGGCCTCTGTCTCCTTCGTTGTGCCTGTTTTAAGCATGAATCATCTCGACCCTTAGCGTTCCTTTATAAATGCTGACACCTCTGACCTACCACTTCAAGGTGCTTCGAAATCTTCCTGCACAGTGTGACCTTAGAAGATCTCCTTAGGGTACCTGCTCATTTCCCAGCCTGTGGCCATCCCGGGGATAAACCAGGAATACTCAGGCTTAAGCACACACATTGATGACCCTGAAGAGATTTAAGGTCATACATTTTTTTCTAAGGACAAATTACTTTATTTATATTTTCAATTTATTTCTCAAACTGGGCTTCTTGGTTATAAAAATATCTGTGATTTGATAGCCTTGTGTCCATGACTACCAGCGTGACTAGTTATTGAAAGATGAGGTGCGACAGTGCACTCATGGAAACAAGATCAATGTAAAAAGACTAACATAGCCATGTCCTGGTCAGAGTTTATCACTACAGGTTCACACTCTCAAGCTCACACTGCTAAAGGTAAAATGATTGGATGTTAACATAACAGTGTGGTTACTAGGGAAGTATTACTACAGTGTTTTCTATTTTAAACAAAGATCTAAAAATATGCCCTGATCTCTTTTTCAGGTAAGACTATCTCATTGTCTGATATGATTTGATATCTATCATTTACAGATTTATCTATATGTCTTTCTGTTGAAGTCACAAATGCTAAAGCAAACATCCTCATATTTATGGAATAAATATGATAGGTTGTGGTTGGACATTACTTCTTCTTACATTTTTGTATACCAACAGCAAATAGGCAGAGAACCAAATAAAACACACAATTTCATTCATAACAGCCACACACACACACAAAGAGATCCCATGCATCTTTCTAGCCAGAGAAATGAAAGACCCTTACAATGAGAACCACAAAACACTGTACAAAGAAATCAAAGAAGACACAAACAAATGAAAAATATTCCATGCTTATGAATTGGAAAAAACAGCATTGTTAAGATGTCCATCCTACCCAAGGCAATCTACAGATTCAACGTAATACCCATTAAATCACCAACATCACCCTTCTCTGACCTGGAAATGACAATACAGAAATTCTTACAGAAACATAAATGACCATGAATAGGCAAAACAATCCTCAGCAAAAGAAACAAAGCAGGAGGCATCACACTTCCAGACGTTAAACTTTATTATAAGACTACAATAATCAAAATAGCCTGGCATTGGTATGGAATAGGCATATAGGCCAATGGAACAGGATAGAGATTCCAGAAGCAAAAGCTCAATTTCTCAACCAACTCATCTTCAACAATCCCTCCACCAACAACCAGGGGGAGAGGAGAATCTATTCAGTAAATGGTGCTAGGAAAATTGGCTGACCACAAGCAGGAGCTTGAAACAGGACCCCTACCTATCTCCAGTCACAAAAATCAACTACAAATGGATCAAATACCTAAAAGTAAAACCTCAAACTGTAAGAATCTTAGAAAATGCAGGAGATAACTTCCACAGTGTGAGGATATAGCTAGAAGTTACCATGGTTCTATAAACCAGGAAATGAGCTCTCACTGGACACCAAATATACCAACCCCTTTTAATTTTTTATTTATTTTTTAGAAATAGAGACAAGGTCTTGCTATGTAGTTTAGACTAGTCTTGAGTTCCCGGGCTCAGGCAATCCTTCCTCCTTGGCCTCCCAAAATGCTGGGCTTACAGGCAGGAGCCACCATACCTGGTCATATCAACTCCTTGATCTCACATTTCCCAGCCTCAGAGTTTCTAGAAATGAATTTCTGCTATTTATAAACTAAAAGAAAAGAAAATGCAGGAGACACCCTTATAGACATTGGAATAGGCAACCAATTCCTGATCAAAACCCAAAGTGCCCATGCCATAAGAGATAAGATAGACAAGTGGGGCCTCATTAAACTGAAAAGCTTCTGCAAAGCAAAAGAAACCATCAAGAGACTGGGGAGACAGCTCACAGAATGGGAAAAATATTTGCCAACTGTAAATCTGACAAAGACCCAATATCCAGGACCTACAAGGAACTCAAATGTGCTGAAAGGAAAAAACAAACAGCCCTTTTAAGAAGTGGACAAACCGGGCTCGGTGGCTCAGCCTGTAATCCCGCGCCTTCAGGAGGCTGAGGTAAGTGGATTGCCTGAGCCCGCAGGTTCGAGACCCACCTGGGCAGGCGAGACCTCATCTCTACAATGAATCAAAAAAATTAGCTGGGCGTGGTAGCGTGCGCCTGTAGTTCCAGCTACTTGGAAGGCTGAGGTGGAAGGATCGCCGGAGCCCAGTAGGTCGAGGTTGCGGTGGCCGGGAGAGGCCACTGCACTCCAGTCTGGGCGACAGTGAGACTCCAACTCAAAAAAAAAAGAAGTGGACAAAAGACACTTCTCAAAAGAAGACATACGAGCAGCCAACAGACACATGAAAAGGTGCTCAGCCTCACGAATCACCAGAGAAATGCAAATCAAAACCACACTGAGATGCCACCTAACTCCAGTCAGGATGGCCAGCATCAACAACTCAAAAAACAACAGATGCTGGAGAGGATGTGGGGAAAAGGGGGCACTTCTCCACTGTTGGTGGGAGTGTAACCTAGTGCAGCCTCTGTGGAAAACTGTGTGGCGATTCCTAAAAGATCTAAAAATCGACCTCTCATACAACCCAGTAATCCTCCTTTTGGGAACATACCCAGAGGAACTCTGCAAAAAATATACCTGTGCACACATGTTTACTGCAGCACTATTCACAATAGCAAAACATGGAACCAATCGTGCTGCCCACTGAAAGTAGACTAGATTAAAAAAAAAAAAAAGATGGTACTGCCAGGCTCAGTGACTCAGTCTGTAATCCCAGCAATTTGGGAGGCCGAGGCAAGTGGATTGCCTGAGCCCGTGGGTTGGAGACCAGCGTTGGTAACTTGGCAAGACCGCATGTCTACAATAGGTGGAAAATTAGCCGGGCGTGGTAGCATGTGCCTATAGTTCCAGCTACTTGGAAGGCTGAGGCAGAAGAATCACCAGAGCCTAGCAAGTTGACGCTGGGGTGGCCATGAGTGTGCCACTGCACTCCAGCCTGGGCGACAGTGTAAGACTCCAACTCAAAAAAAAAAAAAAAAGTGGTCCATATACATGATGGAATATTACATAGCCATAAAAAAGGACAAAATTATGGACCTCACAGCAACTTGGATGGATTTGAAGTCTATCATATACAATTATCTATCATAGAAACAAAGAACTGAGTACCACATGTCCTCTCTCATAAGTGGACCCTGATCATTTGTCATACTACTACAAGAGAGGGATTGGCAGTAGCAGGACACTGCCAAGGGAGAGGGGAGAACATAACATCACTAAGGGGACCTGATCCCAAACCAGACGAAGTGAGGACCCCAGGGGAGGCCCACACTTCACCTGTATGATGACCACTGTTGTACCCAATCCTGAATTGTGCCCCACGTCTTTAAAATACAATAAAAATAAATAAAAATGATGGATTGCGATTGGACATTATTTCTTTTTACCCTGGAACGTTAGATGATTATTGAAAATAATATAAATCCATACAGTTAATTTTCCAAAAACTGTTTTTAAAATCCAGCAAATGCATTCTTAAATCACGTAACTTCTGACCTGCTTAGTATTCAAAACCAAAAACTGAAATTCTGCCACCCTCTTCGCAGTCTATTGATTTGAGAACTACAGCTGCTGAAATTAAACTTTATTGTTAGCATAGAGCTTTCAGCTGAGGAGGCAATTTCAGATGGGTTTCTTTTCCAGCCCAGCTTAATATTAAGTAAATATGTGCCTGTAAGTGTCTCCAGCAGATTATTACCTAAAGTGGTGCATGCAAACTCCGCAGGTGCAGGTCTGAGAAACCCAAATCTACTTTGGCGATGAGTCTTCCTACCCGGCGGGTAAATGTAAGTTTTGAAATGGAATGCATGGCTATCCTCAGAGCTCCAAGAGTGTCTTCCAAGTCAGACTCCTTCATAGCATACTTTTGGATTTAGTGCTTTAAGCTACAGAGACACAGAGAGAACACAGGCACAGTGCCTGTTCCTGGGAGCACCCTGTTTAGAAAGAAGAAAGAAACAGGCACTGTAATGTAGCATGGACATCCATAATAAAGATTTGCAAGGTGTATAGAGTTGGAAAGTCTTCTTGTTTGTGACTGTGGGGGGCAGGAGGTGATTTTGGGGAATGAGAAAGGCACCCCAGAGGAAATCGGGTAGAGACTGGTGAGGACAATGTCTCTGCTTTATTTTTTAAAATAGCAAGTTCAATTTCCTGGTTCAAGAAATAGCTCCTATTCTCTAAAAATAATAAAATAATGTTCCCCCTGCTGGCATAAACACGAACTGGAGTAGCGGAAATAATAACCCCTCATTTTATAGACATGCTGAAAGACAAGGGAAAATGATGAATAGAAGGATACTTTGAAAAGCTTTGAATTTTGAATAAGAAGATCAGTAAAGATATTACCTGTTTTGATTTCAAATCGATAGGCAGTGAAATTTTGGGAACTAGAGGAAAGAAACACAATGTCTTTTCATGAATGTCCTCTCTCTTAGAGAAAATTGTGCCTTTCAAAGTTAGGCCTCGAAATAGGATAAAAAAGACGCAGAAATTTGTCTTAGAAATCAATAAAACTTGACTTAGTTTAAGAGTGTGCCAATTTACGCTTACACCTGAATTCTATCAGACTGCCCTTCCTGATTAAAAAAAAACAGCCATGGCTACTACTCCAAGCAAAGAGAAATCTCTACCAAAAAAACCACAACATGTCCATTTACCTCTGTGATGCATTTTTGTGCCATCAAGAGGTGAGGCTGAGAGTTTGAGAGAAACTCTTTGCAAAAGCCACTTTTATCCATCAACTGCCAAGAACAAGGGAAGTCAGTCCTAGGTACAGACCCTTGAATCTACACAGCACAAAATGCGAGAGATAATTTGTCACTTTATCACATGATTGGACAAAAGAAAAAGGCTTATTTGGATAGTTCTTTTCAAGGGATTTAGGAGGCTGTGGCTTGGTTCCAGGGAACCAAAGATAACACTCAGGAAAGTAGGATGAGGCAGGAACATCGCCATGCTGCTCACAAGTCACGGAGACAACAGCTGGAGATGACAACCAAGATGGCAGCTTCATCGCTTAAAAAGAATCCACGGGCTACGACTTACATCCTCATTTACGTACAAGGTGGCCATCACCACCACCACGCCAACTAACCCTTTGCACATGCCAGACATTATTCTAAATGGCACTCCCTCGGCATTCTGTTCCGTCTCTGCCACGACCCCGTCTGAGGGATGGCATTCTGCATGTCATAGAATCCAAGGCACCACGGACGACAAGACATACTGTTCCTTTATATGTTGCTAAGAAAGGAAAACCATGAGCCGGAATTCGCTTTCTGTGCAAGTCACATTTAGATCTCAGAGCTAAAGTGTGAAATATGTGCATTTGGGACTCGGTGACAGTTGATGCTTTGCTCTTCTTCTGCACAGGAGCTAGCTAAGGCCAGCTAAAGCCATGAACAGAGCAGAGGGTCCAGTTCATTTTCCCAAGGTAACACCCAGGCAAAGGAGGAAGCGGAGAAGGCAGGGTATGGATCTATGAACCCAGGTCCCACAAGCACCTGGAAGGGGGAGCCTGCCCAGAGCCACTCACTGTTTTTATGACCCAGGACAACCAACACTTGCCTCCCTGTCGTTTGAAGCAGGGATTTTAGTTTTGAACTAGATTATTCCTAAGATCCGTTCAGCGCTCACATTCTCAGGCTCTTTATCTTCACACACGGGCAGAGGTTTGGAATTTCATGAGAAAAAGATGCCATAACGCACAGCATCATTTTATGGCTGTGGCGATGAGAACAGGCCTGCAAAAGACAGCCTTGGGGCTGGGGACAGAGTAGGAACAGTGGCGCCTTTTGAGTTCAGAAGACCTGATGTGTGGTGCCAATACGTGCCTTTGAGCTCTGCGACACTGGGTGCGATGCTTAGCCCCTTTGAACTGAGGTTTCTCTGGCTAAAATACAAGAATGTGCCTATTTCCAAAGGATGGTGTGAAGATGAGCCATGACAGGGAAAGTGAGTTCCTTGGTGTGAGATAGGTGTTCTGTGAGGCTGGGTGCCCATATGCCCCCAGATTGCTCCGAAATAAATGTGTAGTCCAGGCCCGGGCAGTGTGTATTTTGGAGCTATGTGTAACCTCTTCTCTCAAATGCCACATGGCTATGGCACCGGACAGTTGAGAGGGATGGGGGAGCCACACAGTGGCTGAACACCCACCATCTGACTGAGCGCCCACCTGTCAGATGTCAGAGTGGTACATGCGTGATATTCTGCACCCTGCTCGGTGTCTCCTCTGCTTCCTCTGGGAACACATGCAGGCCTCCCTCCTTCCATTCTCAGGTCGTGTGCTTTGCTTCGCGTTGACCAGACACTAACTCCACGGAGAGACGTGAGACTCAGGCTTGGAAAATCAGACGCCCACCAGGGCTGACAAGCTCCCATCTGGGAAGTTTTGCTGGGCTGTGGGGAAGATGGTGTGAGCCTTCTGCTGGACTTGCAGCGACTGATGGCCACCTTGCCATTGTGAGCATGTGAGGAGCGGCACAACGTGGCCGTGGACAGAGCTGAGAGACGGAGGGACAGTGTCCTGATGCTATCACTTTAGTCAAGTCTGAAGCCATGTATGACCCCGTGATCTAGTGCATTCCCTTCTTTGTGTGTGTGAACTAATAAAACTCCTTCTTTCCTTATTCTGTGAGCTAATGCTGTAAGTCCCATTCTTGTTTAAATCTATTTGGGTTAGGTTTTCTGTTACTTGCAGCCCCCAAACACCTTAAGTTACCCAAATAAGACCATGTCATTTGCTTGATTAAAGAAATTTGACTTGAGAAGAGAAACGACTAATAATTTCCCTTTTTTTTTTTTGAGTCGAAGTCTCACTGCATCGCCCAGGCTGGAGTACAGTGGCATGCTGCTCATGACCACCCCAGTGTCAACCTGCTGGGCTCAGGGGATCCTTCTGCCTCAGCCTTCCAAGTAACTGGAAGGACAAGAGTGCGCCAGCATGCCCGGCTAATTTTTTGATTGATTGTAGAGACGAGGTCTTACCAAGTTCCCCGGGCTGGTCTGGAACCCACGGGCTCAGGCCATCCACTCGTCTCGGCCTCCCAAAGTGCTGGGATTACGGGCTGAGCCCCAGAACCCGGCCTAATTTTCTTACATAATCCTCTTCCTAAAGCTGGAAAGAGTCAAGTCTGCCGCAGCCATTCTGCAAGCTGCCTCGGTTGCCAGCTTCAGGGACAGGAAGTCGGTCACGATGGAAACGAGCCCCAGCATCTACCTTCGCAGGGCGTCCATGGCCCATTCCTGCTTGCTCCTGGAGTCCTCACCTGTCTGTCTTCCTAGACACAGTCGCTTAGCAAGCAAGAGCCATGTCCTAGCCATTGCTGCAGGAACCAGTCGAATCCAAATAGATTGGTGTTGGTTCCATGTTCTCTCCTCCTTGTAGATGCACTGAGGGAGAGGTCAAAGCAAATGAATAGCAGGCTTCCGGCAAAGGAAGGGAAGACATGGGGCCTGAGCCCGCCAGCCCTGCACAGAGCAGAGAGGGAGTCCAGAGCCGGGAAGACAGGGCCTACAGAGCACGTGGACATGGACTCAGAGCCAGTCCTTTCAAGTCAGGACTTGCGTTAAGTGCTTGCTGTAAATCCCCCGTGCAATTTGGATGAAATCCAGATGTACATCAGCCCACACTCTTCAGCCTGGCCTTTAGTGCTCTCCTGGCATCTGAAGCCAAACTGGTTTCCGGCCTCCCCCTCCCCCACACACCAACAGCTACGATGGTGGGACCCGCCTGCAGGGTCTCTCGGGCACATCCAGGGTTTCTGTGGCGGTGCCGTCCATCCTCTTCCAGCTCTCCGAAGTCCCACAGGAGTCAGATCCATTTGCTCTCGACTCCGACAGCTTTCCTGACCTCTTTAGCCCGAAGGGGTCTTCCTCGGTCTCAGCACTCGGAGCAGCTGTGGCCTGCCCCTGGTTTGGCCCGCTGGGCCTGTGCTTTGAGGGCAACGGTGTGGCGAAGAGTCCACACATGTGCGCCATCCTTTCTTCAGAGCCTCCGTAAAAGCCTGAGGCCTGGAGTAAAGAGCAGTGTTTGGACACCAGCTCGGATCGAGACGCGGTCCTTTAGCCCTGTCTTGCCCACCCACGACCCTGGTGAATGTTTTAAAATGAGGCAGTCCCACGACGCACACGGTGAGTCCTCGCGAGCGCTCCCCTCGCTGCTCGTGTCAGCTGCCCGTCTTCTGTCCCGCCTGCGTGGACGGGCTCTCCCTCTACTCTGTGCCTTTCAGCCTGTTGCCTTCCACACGCAGAAGGGCGTCACCCTGCTCCTTGGCCGTGCTTTCCCCGGTCTCCCCGTCAGTCCTGCTGGGTCTTTCCTGCCCGAGTCCTCCAGCAATGACCCACACCAAGCTCTGTGGCACTGATGGTGGCCTTCTCACCCTGCCTGGTAGTGGTCTGCTGTGTGTAATCTCATCCTCTGCTCTGAACTGCTGCTTCCTTGAGCGGAGCGACCTGTTCCTGAAGGGATGTTCCCTGAGACCAAGGGACGTGGGACAGAGGAAGATAGCACTTTTTGGCTCATTACCTGGGGAGTGGGTCTCCGGAAACCCAGCCCCCAGCAGTGTGCGATGTGTCCACATAGCAGATGTTCACCTGCACCCTCAAGTCTAAAATAAAGGTTCTATTTTATTTTTAAAATTTTGTATTTTATACATGTGGGTACAATTCAGGGCCAGGTCTACAAATGTCCATTATGCAGGTGCCCTTGCTGATGAGGTGTGTGCCCCCCACCCCCACCACAGTTTCCTACTCCTGCCAATCTAAAATTAAAAAATGTGAAAAGATGTCATTTTTGTTGCTCAGCATGACTCAGGGTCTCTTCTTCTGTTGCCCAGTGTCCAACAGGATCTTGCACAGAGATGGGTGCAGAGAAGATGTCTCGTTAATACACACCACACGTAACCGCTAACTGGGTTGCTGTGTTTAGGTCACAATGCCAGCATCATAACATTCAGCAGATATTTAATCAGGAATTCTCATCTGAAGCTTAAAGTACCTGCCCGGTGAACCAAATGTCCTGAGGAAAAACAGGCACAACAGAAAAGAGCGCAGAGGCAGCCAGGGACAAGTGGAAAAGTACCAGGCGGGTCGAGCGCGTTTCCAAGCGTCCTGCTTCCTCCACTGACCACAGCGTCCACTCGACCTCATCAAAGGAGGGCTGCAGCTGGAGGCCGGGCCGGGGAGTTTCCTTCTAGCTGGGGGAGGAGAGGTGGACTTGCCGGCCTGGGAGAGGCTGTGTGTGCTTTTGCAGGCTTTCTCTTGGGATGTCTGGCACAGAGCAATTACCCTTTCCACCCATCACTTGTTTGGAGGGGATATTTCATGTTAAGCCGGAGATCACATATAACATTCAATTTAATTTTCAGTTTGCCATTTCTTCCACAGCCTTGAAACAGAATTGCCTTTATTAAAGTATGAGTTGAAAGTCACAACAAAATGAGGTGGCAGAGTTTGAGATTCAAGTGCACCAAAAACTAAAATAAAAAGAGAGGGTCAAAAGGTAAGGAAGTCATTTTCTTAACTGAGAACTAAAGCAAGATGCTGGTAAACTAAAACATAACTGGTACTAATGTGATGATTATTTTAAGGGGGTATAGCAGGTACCTGCCTGTTAGTATAGGTAAAAATTCCAGAGGATTATCTTTATTTTTTATTATATAATGAATGCATGCATCTTGTAGAAAAACTAGAAAACACAGATGAGGACAAAAAGATAGGAAATATTTTAAAACCTAGAAGAAGTAGCAGCCATTGACATCTGGGGTGTCACCATGAAGAATAGGTCTGTCGTCAGCAGGACCGTGGGTTGCACCCTTCCTGTTCTCCCACAGTGGAAGCAAAGGTTGGTTGAAGACGAAAGCCACTACGTGCATCACACTCAACCTCCAGTCCCTGGCGCCAGCACAGGGCCAGTGCAGTAGTAAGCACTGAGGCCACCTACTCCCCCCGCAGTTTACATGTGAGGAAAGGGACAGGCGGTAGGACGTTGGCCATTGCTGGGAACACATTGTCTTGGTCCTTCTTCCACGTGGATAGGAAAGGAGGTTGCTTTCTCCTCCCTGAACTGGATGACAGACTTCAAGAGAATCACCCCCAAATGTCAGCAGTGCTGTGAGGCATGCCCAGCATCTTATCCTCCCACTGGATGCTGGCTCAGGGCAGACCCCAGATGTGTGTCCTCTGCAGAAGTGGAGCATGATGGGAGAGTCCTCAAGAAGGAGCTTGGGGGTCTGAGAGTCTAGGAAAATGGTCGTCTGAAATTTCAGCACTTCTTTATGCCTACAGGGAAAGAAGGTTTGCTCTTTCCACATGTCCCTTGAGGTTTGGGGATCTGCTTGGTCTGAAAGTTTTGAAAGCGGAGACCCTCTATGGAAGACCACGTCCACTACACTTGGGAGGAAGGTACTTGGAAAGAAGAGTGGTCCAACTCTTACCCCATTCCTGTTTCCTAGCTGCCTCGGGCACAAAAGACCCTCATAATTCCCCTGACTCCACATACATGGCACAGGCATCAAGAGCATCAAGTGACAAGAAGCTTGAAGCTGTTCTGATGCGTATTTTGAGGAGCAAATAGTGAGGTGTGTTCTGCTCCATGAGGTCATTGGCAGATGGAGCCAATGGGAGACACCCCTGCTCTTTGGCGGAGGCTCTTGGGCAACATTGAGCGTCCAGGTGAAGTCGACCCCTGCACCCAAGAGAGCCACACTCAAGACTGGGAGGAGATGCCCACATCCGTAGAGGGCCTGATGTCATAGGGAACCAGACTGAGCCAGAGCAAAGGATAACCAGGTGAGGAGGCCTTGCCCACTCTTTCCTCCAAATTGCCGACATGGATGAAGCAGTACCTGGGTCAGGAAGAGGGAGGAGGTATCATAGGATCTGACCACGCTGCCACACTCTCCATCCTCTAAGCGAGTAGGGAGATAGAGAGAAGCTTAGGTGTTGGATTAACTATTAAAAACAACTTCTGAAATGTAAAACAAAGATTTCTCTAGAATCGGAAGTTATGGAATCTAGTCAAGACTTCAAAAGAGCAATCATACATGTTTATACCCCGATTAGTTGCCAATGCTTATAAACCTGGTGACCATATGTGTGTGTGTATGCATGAGTGTATGTGTGTGCACCTCCTGGTAATATGTAGGACTAAGTTGTTTGTATCAACACTGTTATTGGGGGAAAAAACCTTTAAATTCTGGATAAAATATTTTTTAAAAACCTCAAGAGCATATGAAAGCTGACAAAACTTAAGTAGTTAAAATTTAAATACATGAAGTAACTCTGAATGGAAAGTCAAGGACAAAATCTCCCTTTGTCTTGAAGGCATTTGCTTAAGAGGAAAATGAGTTGCCATCTTCACTGTTTGAATGGCCAGCGGGTGCCCAGATCTTTCTATCCTTCTATAAAACTGAGATTCCAAAGGGCTACACACTTCGTATAAAGAAAAATTAGAAAAGATTAGCAAATAAATGTGCCTACTGTGTTTAAAGAAATTAAAACAAACCTGACAATTTCTGCAAGAGCCGGATAATTTAAGTGAACTAGCAGACATGAAAAAATGAGGTTTTTAACAGGACATCAGACACAGTTGAGGAGAAAATTACTGAACTAGAAAATGAGTCAGAAGAAGTTATCCAAAACACAGAGCAGAGAGAGCAAAAGATGGAAAATATAGAAAAGAGATAAAGAGTCATAGGAATAAAGAGGGAGACTGGATTTATTTAATTGAAGCTCTAGAGGACAGAATATGAGAGAAGAGACATATTTGAATAAGTACCATCTGAAATTTTTCTAGAGATGGAAGATACCAATCAACCATTCTAGAAGTCCAGTGATTCCTGAGGAGGATAAATAAAAATGAATTTACATTGAAACATATCAGAATAAAACAGCAGAAAATCAAACCAAGTAAATCTTAAAACAGACTAATAAAAAAGGCGAAATTACTTTCATATAGCGTCAGTTCTACTGACAAACTCCACAAGAATGAAATTGGAAGGCAGAACAGAGAAGAATGATCTACTCAATGTAAAGAAAGAAAACAACTATCAACAGATTTTATACAAAGCAAAACGATCTTTTAAGAATGAAGGAAAAATGAAGGTATTTTCAGTCAAAAAAAACCAGAAAGTATGTGACTAGAAGATCCTTTATTATTAAAACTTTTTTATTTTTATTTTTTAGAAGACCCTTTAAAAGCAAGCAAACAAAAAAAATCCGTGTCTATGATCCCAGTACTTCATGAGGCTGAGGCAGCAGGAGGGTGCCTTAAGCCCGAGCAACACAGTAAGACCCCTGTCTCTACAAGAGATTACTTCCCCCCAAAAAAATTAGACAGGTGTGATGGTGTGCCCTTGTAGTCCCAGATACTCAGAAGGCTGAGGAGGGAGGATTGCTTGAGCCCAGAAGTTTAAGGCTGCAGTGACTTTTTATTGCACCACTGCACTCTGGTCTGGGTGACAGAGTGAGACCTTGTTTCTATTAATTAATTAGTTAATTAATTAATAAATATAAAATAGCTAGAAAACTAAATTTATCAGTAAGCATTCTAAATAATGAACAAAGATGGCCTACGTATTTTCGGCAACATGCCATTTACTAGGGACATAGCTGAAACATAACACTGTAGAAAGATTAAAAGTAACAGGATGGAAAAAAATTACACAGAATGGATTTTTAATACAAAAATCCTAGCAATTAAGGTGACAATATGCCAGAAAATATAGCTATTTCAAACTTGTACTAAATGTAAGATATCATCTCAAAATTTATGAATCAAAAGTTGACGTACTCATAATATGTAAAAGATAGATTTGTAACTATAATATGGTTTTTTAAAACATTCTTCTTTTAGTTTTTTTATTCAACAAAGTGGCAAGAATTCAGCATAAAAACAGAATATTTAAAGAATACAATTAACACATTTGACCTAACAGCTATATACGGAACGCAGCTTCAACATCTGCTGAACAGATCTTTTTGAAGACATGAGAGAGTTTATTAGATGGATGACCGACCCATCGAATTTCAAAGGGTTAGCACAACACAGTGTATATCCTCTGGCTACACTGCAATTCTGCTAGAAATAAAAACCAAGAAGACAACTATAACATTTCCATATTGGTTCAACTATAAAATTTCCATATTGGCTCGGAGGCTCAGCCTGTCATCCCAGCATTTTGGGAGGCCGAGACAAGTGGATTGCCCAAGCCTGCGGGTTTGAGACCAGCCTGGGCAACTTGGCGAGACCTCGTTTCTATAATAAATCAAAAATTAGCCAGGTGTGGTAGCGCGTGCCTGTAGTTCCAGCTACTTGGAAGGCTGAGT
Organism: Cephalopachus bancanus; assembly: GCA_027257055.1. Classification (NCBI taxonomy): domain Eukaryota; kingdom Metazoa; phylum Chordata; class Mammalia; order Primates; family Tarsiidae; genus Cephalopachus; species Cephalopachus bancanus. The sequence goes on from JAPVLO010000218.1 coordinate 1,345,669, forward strand.
CAGAAGGATCGCTGGAGTCCAGCAGGTCAACGCTGAGGTGGCTGTGAGCATGCCATTGAACTCTAGCCTGGGCGACGGAGTGAGACTCCGACTAAAAAAAAAAAAATTCTCACTCTGTTACCCAGGCTAGAGTACAGTGGCACGATCATGGATGGCTCACTGCAAACTCAAACTCCTGGGTGATCCTCTTACCTCAGCCTTCCAAGTAGCTGAGACTACAGGTGCACACCCCCAGGTCTGATTAATTTAAAAAAAATTTTTTTTGACTGTAGAGACAAGGTCTTGCTATGTTGTCCAGACTAGTCTCAACCTCCTGGGCTCCAGGCTCCCAAAGTGCAGGGATTATGGGCATGAGCCACTGTAACCCAGCTGAAAATATTTTTTGACTGTATGTATAAAGCAATCACACTGGTTAAAGAAGAAATCATAATGAAAATTAGAAAATATTTTGAACGAAATGACAATAAAAATATAGCATATCAAAAATTGTGGGATATTGCCAGAACAGTATTAAGAGGGGCATTTATATTCTTACATGCAAATATTGGAGAAAAAAATAGATTGATAATGAAGCGAATGTCTAGCTGAAGAAGTGGAAACAGAAAAGATCAGCACAAATCCCCAAAAGAAGAAAACAAGACTGGAATGAAGAGCAGAAATGATGAGACTGGAAATAAATACACAATGGAGGGACCAATGAAGCCAAACGGTCTCCCGAAAACAATAATTTGATTACACGACTGCTGTGAAAATGATCAAGAAATTAGCAGTGAAGCTGCTGTGACTCTCAGGACTGAAGAGATGAACATCACTGCAGATGCTTCAGACAACTGAAAGAAGGTAACAGATTGAATTTAACATGCAACTTCATGGCAAAACTGATACATTCCTAAATAAGAATAAGACTAACCTGAACAGACTCAAGAAGACATCAGCGAGACCTCATCTCTACAATAAATCAAAAAATCAGCCGGGCATGGTAGCGCATGCCTGTAATTCTGGCTACTTGGAAGGTTGAGGTGGAAGGATTGCTGGAGCCCAGCAGGTCGAGGCTGCAGTGGCCGGGAGGCCACTGCACTCCAATCTGGGCGACAGAGTGAGACTCCAACTCAAAAAAAAAAAAGAGATCTTCAATAGTTCTATCACTTTTAAATAAAATGATTCTGTAGTCAAACGTTTACACACACACACACACACACACACACACACACACACACACACACACACACAAGAAAACCTGTCAGGAACAAATGGTTTCGTTGGTTTCATTGAATAAATAGTCCAATCTTCTGCAAGCGCTTACAGAGAACAGAAGAAAAGGGAACACTTTCCAGTTCATTTTATGAGGTCAGCAAAATCTTGATGTCAGAATCCAAAAGGATGAGAAAAAAAAAACAAAATCGGAAAAAAAAGACCAATTTCACTCTTGAACAGTATGCAAAACACCTAAACAAAACACAGGACTGAACCCAACTAGGTGAAAAGCAAACCCATTGTTATACCAAGAAGCAGAAACAGCATTTAGTAAAATTTAACATCATTTCATTAAAAAATTCCTAGCAATCTAAAAACAAGAGAGTACTCTGTCAATCCACTGAAGATTATTTTCAAAAATACCTACTGTGTACATCATACTTAATAGCAACATGTTGAAAGCTTGACTTTGATACTAGGAATAAGTCCCTGATGCCTACTTTCTCTGCTTCTCTCCCATATTGTCATGAAGACCTTCAGTATCACAGCCCAAAAGAAAACTATACAACAGTGAAAAGATTAGGGTAGATAATACAAAATAGCAGTTTTTGTGGATATTTCTGTGTACGTAGGAAATATCCTATGTAGAATTCATGCACAAATTATGAGGCTCATTAGTAGAGTTTAACAAGGTTGTTGTACACACAACATGCAAAACTAAAAGATGTGTAGCATCTCTAAAGAGAAAATTATAAAGTTTTTTATGAGAAACATTAAAAACCTAAATAAACTGAACACAGTGACTCACACCTGTAATCTTAGCACTTTGGGAGAGGATTGCCTGAGTCCAGGAGTTCAAGATCAGCCTGGGCAACTTGGCAAAATCTTGTCTCTACAATAAATCAAATAATTAGCTGGACTCGGTGGTGCACATCTGTAGTCCCAGCTACTTGAGAGTCCGAGGCAGAGAGATCACCTGAGCCCAACAGGTCGAGGTTGCAGTAGCCATGAGTATGCAACTGCACTCCAATATGGGCGACAGAAGGAGATTCCAACTCAAAAAAAAGAAAAGCCCTCCAAAAAACCTGAATAAAATAAGTACCCATGATCATAGACTGAAATCAATATTGTTAAGATTTCAATCCTTCCTAAATGGATGTATAAGTTCAAAGTAATTCTTATAAAACCCCAAGAGGTATTTGCATGTATGTATATATGGGAAAATTTACAAGCTAAAACTGTCATGGTCCTTTACAGAAGAAAAACAAGAGAGAGGACTTGTTCCATCAAATAGCAAGACTTCATGTAAACAGGAAGAAAAGATAGAGTCCCAGAACACCAGTGAGGATCCATAGATGCTTTTGCTATGTGGCAAAGTGATGCCGCAAATCCGTGTGAATGTGTGGGATTGTCAATACATGACACCGGAACAATGGACAATCCACATGGGCAAAACATAAATTAAAGCCCGACTTCGCATCGCACACAGAAGTCTTAAAGACCTATAGTTGAAAAAAATAATAAAAACCAAACCAATAATATCTGAAAGAGATAGGAGAAGATAGGACTTATTTATCTATATACAAAGAGCAGTAACCATAAAGGAAAATAATTGAAATGAAACTGTATTAACAGTAAGAACTCTATTACCAAGACGCCATAAACATGATGACAAGATGAGTGGAGGTTAAAACAGAACGGCAGGATTCGTATAAACAGTTCATTCAAAAATTGCATCAGGCATCTGCTAGGTGCCAGGCACTAGTGCAGACAGCTGGGACATATTCGAGTAGGGACAGGGACAGTCAAGTAGATACATAAGGGCAAAACAGCATGGGAAACAGTGGTCAGGGCCTCAGAGGAGAAAAATACATGCACATCCTGGCTCTCATCAACGAACATGAGTCCACGGCCGGTTCTTCCCGGTTGAGAGCTATGACTCGGGGGAGGGCCGTCCCCAGGGTGTACATGGGCTCGGGGAGGTGTGCCCACCACACCCCTCTCCACTGTACGCACCCCCGTGCATGCACACACGTTTCCCTCTCCTGCCTGTGGTTATGTGAAGCTTCTTAAAAAGAAACAAAGCTCTTGCTTCTAAAATGCCAAGATGTCTTGGTGAAACAATGCTACGTTGAACTTACATTGAGTTCTAGATTCCGCATCTTGGACGTTCTTCCTGGGATGATACGGAAAGAGACAAGTCCGAGCTGACTTCCGGTGTTGCCATCCGCGGCGGAGGGTGACAGAGGGGGCAGTGGAGCAGCAGATGCTCGTGCAGCTGGCCCTGCAGTGTCCAGGCACTCGACAAACCCATGTCCCCTTGCTGGACACACATGGTGTCCACAGCTGGATGGAACCACAGGCTGGAGAGGGCAGCCAAGAGTACTCTGAGATCATCTGAACTGAGGCGGCACACGCGAGTGGTGGGAAAGAAATGGGGGGCAGATGGGGTGTCAGCCGGCCAGGGCTGCTGTGGCAAAACGCCATCAAGTGTGGGCCATGAGCAACAGAAATTATTCCTCACAGTCCTGGAGGCTGAAAGTCCAAGGCCAAGTTTCCAGCAGATTCAGCATCTGCTGTGGGCCCTCTCCATAGACTGACATCTTTTCACTGTGTCCTCATGTGGCTGATGGGGTGTACAATCTTTCCGGGGACTCTTGTATAAAGACATGGATCCCCCTGTGAGGGGACACTCCACCCTTGTGCCCCAATCACCTTCTAAAGGCCCCACCTCCAAGGGTCGTCCCCTGGAGGTTGGATCTCAACATGCGTATTTTGGGGAGACCCAAACACTTGGTCCATTTTAGAGGGGTCTTCTGCGGCCCACCGGCAGGTCATCACCGGGAGAACTCCAGACCCGCCTCTTGCCCCCAGCTCACAATCTGGTTTGATGATTCAGGACCAAGGTCGCCAGGATCTCGGTAATGAGAAACCCATAGTCCCAAGCAGGCTCAGTTGGGTTGGGACTGGGAACAATTGCTCTGTTTTCAACCCCTTCACTCAATATTTTGAATCAAGATCATGACAGTAGCCAGGCTCGGTGGCTCAACCTGTAATCCACATGGCCACAGCGATTCCTTGATGCCACTGGGCTGGTTCTGATTTGTGCTCATGGGTTTGCAAGATCATTACTATCCTGCTGTATAATTAACCAGCCCGTTTTAGCATCAGGCCTCCCCAAAATGAGTTCACCAATGGGGAGTGGACATTCAGCAGCAACGATTATCTATGTGCGCGCTCCTTGGCGTCTCCTGTGGAATGTGTTGCTTAGTTGGAAAGTGCAGTCATAGCTTGATGGCTTTTGTTAATCCTCCTTTCAAATCTCTCTCCACCCCTTTGTCACAGGTACCAAAAATAAAATCCCAATTTCCAGAATGGATGAGCTAGCATATGGCAATCTTTCTCCGTATGATTGTTCCAAATCTTTGATCTCTGCAGTCCTTTCATTTGGAGTTTTTATATAAAACTGCCATTGACCTTGGAAGTGCCAGCTGTCCTCTTGAAATAGGAGGCTGGTCAGGATGGAACACAGCACTGATAGTAACAAATGGCAGTTCATATTTCAGCTGAGTGGGGGTTTTATGCTCTGCTGTTAGACTCAGTATTCAGTATGGATAGAAAATATTAAAATGTGAGAGAACTGGCTGACCTCTCTCTCTCTCTCTCTCTCTCTCTCTCTCTCTCTCTCTCTCTCTCTTTGCTACCAAGCAGGATATCTGAAATTGAAATCTCCATAGAGTTTGCTCATGAATCTGGTCAGTGCTGGAGCCAGGGCTAGGCAAACCTTCTAACTGAAGGTTTGAAGTTCTTATTTGGGGACATTGTATTTTTATATAGGATGGAGATGATTTTATCATGGCTCTCAGTTCTGTCATAGACTGTAAGGTAAACTCACAAAAACCTGAGCTCTTCCCTAGTTTAGGGTGAAAATTAAGCCAAATCAGGTCCTTGGGGATAGCAAACAAGGTCAAACATGGATTAATAAAAAAAAATGTGGATTCAAAGTTCAGTCAAATCATTTTGACTCTAAAAGAGATCGATTCTTCATAGAGTTTTGAAATCCTAATCCTTGGTCATCCGATATAACCTTCCTCCCCTGCCCCATTCCATCATTGAGAGATGCTCATACTGCCATGAAAATAATTTTATTACAGCCTAAATATAAAGAGAAATAAATTACCAATGTTTAGTTTTTCCTTAACTTTCAGAAAAAGAACTCTGTGAATCCAAGGAGAAGTCCTGAGGGGAGCAGTACACAGCATGTGGATGATACCCAGGATGGGGGACATGGGGACACCCACAGCTGCATCCCAGGACACGCGTGCTGCCCCACAGATGTGGATGCTGCTGGCCGAGAGCCATCCACACAGCCCCTCAGGGACAGTCTGGCTGCAGAGAGCTGCCTCTCCCAAGGTCACGACCCCTGCGCAATGACCCATGTCCAGCAACTGACACAGGTAAACGCACACAGGCCTGGCCTCTGGTCCAACACAGCACCACTGCGAGCGAACAATTTTAGCTCCAGAGTTCCCCATGGAGTCAGCCCAGGCTCTGGTCAGGCCGCGTAGTGCGAACCTCCTGTTTCGACCCAAATCCCACCTTCCTGCCTCCTCACACAAGTGTGCATCCCAGGGGCACGCCTGATAAACATTCTGCACCCTCACTTGGTTTCAGACCCAGCCTGCAACAGTGATGACATTGGCAGGCCCTGGACATTCTAGTGAGGAAGAAAGGACAGCATGGTATGTATCTGTGGGCATGCATGTGCGTGTGTGTGTGTGGTTATATGAGTGTGCATGCATGCATGCGTGTGTGTGTGTGTGTGTGTGTGTGTGTGCGCACACACACATTGTGGGGGTCAGGAGGATGTGATGGCTATTGTATGTGTCAACCTGGCCGAGCCATGGGATATCCAGATATTTGGTCAAACACTCTGGGTGCTTCAAATCTTAGGTTGACATGTGTCCCGGTGTGGGAGGAAGGGGCCCAGGGGAGGTGACTGGGGTGAGGGCAGGTCCCTCGGGAGTGGCTCGCTGCCCCCCCTCCATTAGTTCTCATGGGAACCAGTTGTTTGAAAGAGCTTGGTGCCCTCCCTCCCTCTCACCTCCTCTCTTCTGGGTAGCATGGCAGCTGTCCTTCCCCTTTGGCCATGACTGGAAGTTTCCTGAAGCCTCACAAGAAGCAGATGCTGGCACCATGCAGAACAGTGAATCAAATGAGCCTCTTTTCTCTTTAAATTACCCAGCCCCAGATACTCCTTTCTAAAAACACAAAATGGACAGATATACTAACATTAAGACAGGTAGACTGAGTACAGCAGATCACATTCCCTAATGTGGGTGGGCCTCACACGATCAGTCGAAGGCCTGCATAGAACCAGAAAGTTGATTCTCCTCTCAGTAAGAGAGAATTCCTCCTGTCTGTCTGCCTTTGAACTGAGACACTGGCTTTTTTTTTTCTTGACTTTGGACTCAAACTAAAGCATCAGTTCTTCCTGGGCCTCAAACCTGCTGGTCTTTAAGTGGGAATATACCATCAACTCTCCTGGTTCTCAAGCCTTTGGACTTGGACCAGAACTGAACCACTGACTCTACTGGGTTCCAGCTTGCTGGATTCACCCTGCAGAGCCTGAGACTTGAAACCTGCCTGTTTTCACCATCATGTGAGCCAATTTCTTATAATAAGTTGTGTATTATATATTCATGCACAGACACACATCCAGTTGACTCCGTTCCTCAGGAGAGCTCTACCCAAAATGGGGAAGGATGATCTTAGAGGACCTTGGAGGAAGTGCACTTAGGAAGACTCAAAACTAGACAGCCAGATGGAAAGGAAAAGTCAACATCTACAGACACGTGAGCACCTCCAGGTCAGTGTGGGAAGTCACATGTGGCAGAGCCGTGCCACAGATCATATTGGAATGATCCTCCCTCCTCTCCTGTGCGCAGAAGCCTTTCTGGCTGTATTTCTGTTTACTGTCAGGAGAGGGCCCACCATTGACACCTCCTGTGAGCATCCTCTGTGCTCACCTGTGGGTGCCCCCTGTCAGATAGCCCAGGTCTTTAGTAGGTTCTCCCCACCAGAGATGGCTTCTCAACAATAGTGGGGTGGGAACGACTTGAGAGTGGAGAAATCCACTTCTTGTGATGCCATGATCTCTGTTTCTTCCTCAAAAATGAGTCACCTCCTGTCTTAGTCTGTTTTGTGCTGCTATAAGAGAATGCCACAGGCTGAGTCATTCATAAAGAAAAGGAACGTGATTCTCATAGTTCTGGAGGTTGGGAAGTTCAAGATCAAGGTGTCAGCATCTGGCGAGGGCCCTTGTGCTGTGTCATACTATGGCAGATGGCAGAAGGGCAAGAGGGAGAGGGTAGTCGGGGACCAAACCTGCTTTTATAGCAGGCCACTCTGGCAACAACTGGCCCAGTCTTACAATAATGACATCAGTGGCCTAATTCTCTCTTGTGAGGCACCACCTCCCAACGTGGTTGCATTGGGGATTAAGTTTCCAACACATGAGCCTTGAGAAACACGTTGAAACCTCCGGACACATGACTCAGTTGCTCCAAAGACTAACTGTGATGCTTTCCCCAGAGGCTCTCCTCTCCAGAGAAAAAAGCCTCATACTGTTCGTCTGAAATAAGAAACAAAATACATATGCTTGTTTCTGATACCCAGAATAAGGAAAACAGAAAGAAAAGTGTTTCTCTTCCTCATGTAGAAGTATGCCTAGTGACTTTGAGTAATAATACCTAAATATTAGCAAGATAGCATTCTTAGGAATGGCTCAAGAAATAGGAATGCTTACCAGAGTAACAAGGAATCAAGAAAGAATAAACTTTTCTATCATAAGATCTTGGGGTTTTCACTGAAGATATATTAGGTTATGTTACACAGTCTTCCCATAAGAAGAAAATTGCTTCTGAAAAAAAGAAGCAAAGGAAAAATTTAGAGGCAAGTCCTTTTTAGGTCAGCAAACAAGTGAAACAGATGGAGAAGAAATTTGCAAAAAAGTATTTCTCATGCAAAAATTTTTATTTAGACGTTTTGGTCTGGTTGTGAATCCCAAATCCAAGCTCAATTCTTCTTGCTGTCGAAAGGCAACAAGTAATCAACTCACGTCTTCATGCTATTGATCTGTTTGTGATATGATGATGGTGGCAAAGGTGGCAAATGTTTTTCACAGTGACCAACATTTTTGTGCATGTCAAGCATTATTCTCACTGGATGAGCAGGCATGGCATGCCTTCCTTACACTGATTTATGCAGTAGAAGTGGCATGCAAATATTTTTCAGTACTTCACCTAGGATGATGGATAAATGCAACATCTGAATTTATATCTCAGTAAGTCTACCTTGAATTTTGCTAACCCCTCTGTCTTGCGTCTACTCTACTTATCTTTCATGGCACTTACCATAGTATTGATAAGAGATGCCAAACTCTGTATGTATTTAGGATGACTTATTCCGAGCCAAATGTGAGTGGCTTTAGCCTGTGGCATCATCTCCAGGAGGTCCTGAGAACGTGTGCCTGCCATGGTTGAATTGAAACTTGGTTATATACATTTTAGGAGGACAGAAAGTTACAAGAAATCATAAATCAATACATGTGGGATTTATATTGGCTCAGTTTAAGAAGGCTTTAAGGGGGTGGGGGCTGCAGTCCATAGGTGGATTCAAAGATTTCCTGACTGACAGTCAGTTAGAGCTACCCAAGGAATTTTGAAAGCAGTAGAGGGAATGGGCAGCTTGAGGAACAGTAAGGAAGTCACGTCTCTTGATCTGAAGATGAAGACTCATGGGCGGTGGCAGGCTTTAAAGAACGCAGTTACCTGTCTTAAAAGGTGCCAGAGGCCCCCAGAACAGCTTCACAGGGTCATAAAACACTTTGTTTTCCTTCTTTTCCTGTTATTAATATTATGCCAGAGTCAGGTTGGAAAGTAAGTCATATGATATAGTTTTTAAAAACCTCTCGGGACCTTTTAGTTAGGAATTTGGCAAAGTAAAGAAGAAAGGTCAGAGTTTAGTCCTCAATAGAATAACATTTTAACAATGACTCAGAAAAGTCTAGTTCGCTTATTGAATAACCCTGCAATTTTCTTCTGGCAGCCTGCTGGTGGCTTCAGATCAGTTCAACGGCTGTCATTTGTACCTGTGATCGAGGGATGCTGTGAACAGAAGAAAGGCATAGGACATGCTGTCCTTGGTCAAGAGACTTGTAGTCGAATTTAGAGAGACAAGACATAAATGTAGGGCTGGGCATCATTAGACGGCCCAGTGCCCTAAGAGTTATGGTCTGGGGAAAGATAGCAGGGACTGGAACCGGGAGGAGAGAATGGGCTATGAGACTTGACTGGCACCAAGTGGGGCAGGGTAGCTGGCACAGGTTGAGCATAGATACATAAATTTCTTGTAGCCAGGTTTTGGGAAGCATTCAGACATTTTTCTTACTATATTTTTTACTGCATTCCAGACTGGAATGTGGACTCACCAACCCACCCCACCCCTCAACCAATCAAAAGGAAGTCCTGTAAGATACAAGAATAGGATGGCCCAACCTTTCAGTTCATGGCTTAGCATAATAATCACTATTAGGTCTGTGAGAATAGACAGTTCAGGGGGCCAGTTTACCAAGCTGGTGCCGAGTAAGATGCTAAGAATTGCACAGAAATTAGACTGGATAATATTGTTGATTTAGGCTGGGCACGGTGGCTCAAACCTGTAATCCCTGCACTTCGGGAGGCCAAGGTGAGTGGATTACCTGAGCCCATGGGTTTGAGAACAGTCTGGGCAACTTGTCTCTACAATAAATCAAAAAATTAACCGGGCATGGTAGCGTGTGCCTGTAGTTCTGGCTACTTGTAAGGCTGAAGTAGAAGGATTGCCTGAGCCCAGGAGGTTGAGGCTGCAGTGGCCATGAGCATGCCACTGCACTCCAACCAGGGTGATAGAGTGAGACTCCAACTCCATACACACACACACACACACACACACACACACACACACACACACACACACACACACACACATTTTTAATCTAGAAAATAAATTAGAGAAAAAGGATTCACTTCCCCAAGGTAGGGGAGGGGGCCAGAGCTTAGGGAAGCAAAAGAATGGCCCCAGCTGCTTGAGGTTGACTGCTTTTTAAACCTTTCCTTTGATGGGGGCTGGTTGTTAAGATGATTGGGTGTTGGTCTGTTTACATTGTTTCAAAGGGGACAGGTAAGCACAGGTTCTGTTGCCATGTTGATGATGAGGTCTGTCTGTGTCAGTAGGTCAAGAAGGGCTGATCACAATAGATTAGGTCATCCTGGTTCTTTATGGCTGAAAGACAAACTTGGAATAGAAAAGTAAACAATACAAAGTAGGCCTGGGGGAGTGTTGTAAGACAATTATCAATAGCAATCTCTGGGAAACCTCTTCTGTCCTTGGCTAATGATTAGAGGGGAAATTAAGGCAAACTACTAAAAAACACGACAGAACGAGGCAGTGCTAAAATGCCTGCTCTTTGACTATATTGAATCCATTTTGGTCTTCCACCTTTTCAATCACTACAAATCTTTCATGTTCCCTGTTGAAGGTGGAAGGCTAAATACCACCCCTCTTTGTGGCTTTGGTCACAAAGCCATGGAAATGATCGTAAGACCACCTTTTAGCTCATGAACTTGTGAATTGGAAAAGACTGGCAAGTCTCCCACAAAGACAGAATGTGTGGTCTGGAAGAGACTGTCCCTCCTCCAGTTCCCATTGTGAGACATGAACTCACCCGTCCAAAATCAAAGGATGGACACAGAGTCGTGGAGTGCAGCAGAAGCGAGACTTTACTGATGGTCTTGCAAGATCGGGTGTCTGGTAGGCAGGCACACCAAAGCCATTACATTAGCGTATTTGTAACCTAGAGCACAAGTCCCTCCCCTGTTTTCCTATAGGCTGGGCATTCCAGAGGTTACAACACTTTCCTGACTATGGCACACAGCGGTTGGGCCACATAATTAATTTGCATGTCCTATTTGTTGATTGGTTTATAGGGCTGTCCTATTTGCTGATTAGTTTACAGGATTTCATTTTGATTGTCTCCCTCCAAAATTTAATGTAAAATCCCCCCAAAGTGAAAGCCTGGGAAAAAAGAGAACAAAGAAGCAGGAAGTGACTCAGCAAAGGCATTTAAACGTGGCTCAGGGTTCATCTTGAAAATAAATCATTCTATTTCTTATCTACCATCAGAGGCGAAGAGATGTCAGTCTCTCTTGGGGTAGTCATTACCTGTGCCCTGCCCCCCCCCTTAGCATACCAATTGTTAGGAAAATCCATCTAGCTTTTTAGTTAAGAGCAAAAGTGCAATTTTTGTTTTGCAAGAGAGACTAGCCCGTGCCAGTCCTTTCTGGCATGAATCTTCCACCTTTCTTCTCTTTTTCTTCTCTTTTTCTAGCTAACACTTTGCTGGCCACTGTGGAAAATTATTTCAGGGTGGAGTCAAAGAACCCACGAGTCTGCCCTGGGCCACACTCAGCATCACAAGGATGGGAACACGGAGAAAGGCAGCTGGATACACCAGCCAGAGCCACCACCTGCAAGGAGCCCTGTGGAGTTAGCGCTCAGAATCTGCCCTTTCTATGAGGATACAAACCCCATTCCTGGGAATTCTGACTCTTTGCAACTCAGGATATCGGACCATTAGAAGCAGCAGTTGGACCTATCAATGACTGACCATTCAAAACAAGGACAAATATAGCATGGGGTGCCCCCAACTTTAAGGGGAAAAATGTGAACCCAGATGAACCTTTTGTGTTGGAATTACCTGCTCATTTTTTAATTCCTGAAGATATAGATGTAAATTTTTAAAAAGTAATTTCTGGTTTCTGCTGTTGTTTAATAAAGGGCTGGAGAGATCTGGAGTCATAGGCAGTGAGCATCTTGTACTCAAACTCTTTTTCATACTCATGACCTTGTGCAGAAGTTTGCTGTTTTATTTAGTTAAAAAAATTTTTTTATTGTGTTAAATATTTTATTTTAAAAATGTGGGATACAATTCAGGGCTAGGTAAGCACATGTTCATGATGCAGGTGCCCTTGTTGATGAGGTGTGCCCTCCACCCGGCAGTTTCTCACTACTGCCAGTCCCTTTCTTATAATATCATGCAAGTTGTTCAAGGTCCCCTTATGAGTGAGAACATGTGGTACTCCGTTCTTTGTTTCTGTAGATGAAGTTTTATTTTTTAACTGGCATCTATTGAACCATGTTGCCAAAATCGATGATGTTCCCCATTCCTTCCACAAAATGTGCTGCGGGTGCTCATGGCAGGCACTGCCGAGAGGTTCCAGCCTCAGTGGGCCTCATGCTGCTCGCCCCAGGCGGGTGTCTGCGGGGCGTTGGCTGGGCTGGTTCCCAAACTCTTGTCATCCAATTGTCCTTGTTGTCACAATGACGTATTTTAGATATTATATAAACTAACAAAATAGAGATGGAAAAGGAGCCATTTTTGTGAAAACGATACTTTAAAAACTACTCATAAAGTCAAGCCACTGAAGTGTCCTGTTGAAATAGATAGGAGTGACACAATTGCAAGAAACTGGGCAAAGAAATCAGATGGGATCTCGCACTCAGGCTGATGGCACATGCCTTGAGCTCTTGCTCCGCCTTAAAGAATTTGACATTGAACGTGACTGTTAGGTTGGTGGGCTGAGCTGGAGCCACGGTCTATGCCAAGTATTGCACAGAAATTGGATAAGAAAAGAAAGTGTATTTAGAAAGTAAATCAGAGAAAAAGGGTGAATCCACCTTTCCAAGATTAGAGAGGGGCCAGACGCTTGAGGAATGTTTGGCAGCAAATGCTTTAGGTTGAAAGACTTCTAAAGCTTCTTTGGGGGTGGGGAGGGGCAGGCAAGCATCACAAGAGAGGATGTCATGGTGATGGGTCTGTTCTCATACCTCTGATGACCAGATGGATGGGTGGGTCAGTCATGGACACACAGACCAAGGTGGGCAGGTAGCTGGCAAGGGGGTCAGGCATGGAAGGGTTGATCACATGCATGAGAAGGGTTGGGTGGTGCTAAAAGACAAACTCTTTAGGACATGTCAATCCCAATGTCCTGTGACTTGACCAGGGTTCTGGAAAGGATTATTGTCAGGTACGAGCTCAAGAAGATCAGAGAAACTCCATTTTGGGCTCTGACCTTCCAGTGATTTATATGCCAAGTGATGGGCCCATACTTTTCTAACTGTCCATCAAAATATCAGTGAGCGAACACACATTAATTTGCCCTCACTGAGAAAAAGTAATTATGGCATGTGCATATCATGCTTTACGATTTTCTGACTTAGTCTGCTTTGCTTCTGTTCACTGAGCAACAAGTCCCGGTTACAAGTAAGAAGGAATCTCTTATTTCATAATGACTGGTTGACAAGTTCAGTGTAGCCTACAAGCACCTGAGGTCGCAGGTTCTGAACCCAGTGAGGGGCCCAATGCCAGGACACCAGAGACAGAGGACTAGAGATTTCAGCACACCGCGCTTCAGAATGTCAAGAGCGAGAACAATCTTACAGCAGAATTTTGGTTAAGTAAAAGCATGAAGTAAACCTGCCAAGCTTTATCAGTTCATGGATTTGCCTTTACATGTCACATTATCTAGTGTCTTCAAAACCCGCTGCATTGTCCTTGTTTTGCCTCAAGTACATCAAGCCTCTTTTTGCAGCCTGTGCTGATTCAAAGACGGAAGCTATGGAGCTGCAGAGTGGTGGCCGCTTCAAGCGGTGACCCTACAGCTGGGGTATCACCTATTCTCATTTCAAAGCCAGAGTCATTCTCACGGTGGCTCCCCCACCCCTGCAGTGTTTCTCGCATTATTTTATTATCATATAAAATAAATATGCACATATTTTATGCGCATGTGAAAGACATATGTACTCACAGCTTCTATCCAACTACAAAGCGAAAGCAAATTTACAAACTAAAAAAACATTAAAATTCAAATTAACAGCATTAATTTAATGTAATACATCATGTTTACAAGATCTACATTGCTGATGTCGACTTGAATAAGCTAGGATGCAGCCTCAGCTTGGGGTCTATAAGCAATCCATGTTTGTAATCTGACTTTGATAATACTAATGTAAGAAAAAAATGTGGGCAATCCTCTTGGGTTCCCTCCCACTGTGGGAGCTTTTCTGTCCTCTCAGTAAATCCTGCTTTCTAAGAAAAAAGTAAGCAAGCAAGAAAGAAAAAAATGTGTATTCTCTTAAGTATGATTTTGATTCCTTGTTTAGGATAAATGGTCTTCACTCTTCTAGTGAATAATGATCTCAGAATAATGTTTGTGAAGTGTCAACTTCATAAATTGTTTAAGTTTAACATTGTGGCATTTACAAAATCTGTGTATGGGTGTTTACTCCAATCATTAAAATAATGAATGCACCATGGGATATTTATTGTTAATGAATTATTCCCACTTAGTATCTGAGCAGTATACCAACTTGTAGAATAAGCTCCATACCGATGCCATGGAGAGATGGCTTTCTCCTTTGTGACATCTCCATGTGGTGACCCAGTTCTCCCACGACTTTTCTCTGTCCTTATGACTTTGAAACCTTTGTCCAGTCATTAGTGAAAACACAACCATAAATATAAGCACAAGCGGAGGCATGAAGATTACAAGGAGACACCCAGTCAGAAGATGGTACATTTGACAAATCAGATTTTTTTTTTTTTTGAGTAGGAGTCTTGCTCTATCACCCAGGCTGGAGTGCAGTGGCACACTCATGGCCACCCCAGCTTCTACCTCCTGGGCTCTGGCAATCCTTCCTCCTCAGCCATCCACAGAAACTGTAGCTGGAACCACAGGCATGCGCTACCACGCCCGGCTCATTTTTGATTTATTGTAGAAAAGAGGTCTCACTAAGTTGCCCCGGCTGGTCTCGAACCCACGGACTCAGACAACCCACTTGCCTTGGCCTCCCACAGTGCTGGGAAGACAGGCTGAGCCACCAAACCCAGCCTAGAATGTTCACATTAATTTTAAGTTTATCACTGGAATCTAAACATAAAACAAAAAAGTATTTGCCAAAACTTGAGATTCTACAGATCACACTCACGCACTCCAGAACTCCACAGACCAGCTTTCCAAACTCTGACCCAGAGCACATTGGGGAATAAGCTTAACAAAAAACAAAGGATTTGGAGTAGCAGAAACCTAAGCATCGGTTGTCAATCACTTTTACTATTTCAAAAATAAAAGCAAAGTTGTCGGGGGCAGGGAGTATGATGTAAGCATGAAAAATAGCTGGGCTCGGTGGCTCAGCCTGTAATCCCGCGCTTTGGGAGGCTGAGGTCAGTGGATTGCCTGAGCCCACGGGTTCGAGACCTACCTGGGCAACTTGGTAAGACCTCATCTCTATAACAAATCAAAAAATTAGCCGGGTGTTCTAGTGCGCGCCTGTAGTTCCAGCTACTTGGAAGACTGAGGCGGAAGGATCGCCAGAGCCCAGCAGGTCGAGGTTGCAGTGGCTGGGAGCGGCCACTGGCACTCCAGTCTGGGTGACAGAGTGAGACTCCAAATCAAAAAAAAAAAAAAGAAAAATAAATACAGGGAGAAAGTGAGTTTCCTAGGGCAAAGGCTACACCAAGAGGCAGTTGAGAGACAAAGACCAAGACCAGAACCAAAGAAGAGCCCCAACTGACAGGGAGCTTTAATCGGATTGCCCAGTGTGGTGGAGGTGCCCAGCAGGGTCAGGTGCCCAGCAGGGTCTGGGTGTCCAATGGGATTGAGGTGCCCAGGGGGGTCAGAGTGCCCAGTGGGGCTGGGTGCCGGATGGGATCTGGGTGCCTGGCAGTCGGGATGCCCAGTGGGTCAGGGTGTCCCGCAGGGTCTGGGTGGCCAGTGGGGTCGAGGTGCCCAGGGCCAGACTTCCCAGTGAGGTTGGGGTTCCCAACGAGGCGTGGGTGCCCAGCAGAACTGGGTTATCCAGTGGGCTCGAGGTGCCCAGGGTGTTGGGGTGCCCAGCAGCGTCTAGGTGCCCAGTGGGGTCCAGGCGTCCAGTGGGTCTCTGTCCCCATCAGGGTCTAGGTGCCCAGCAGAGTCTAGGTGCTCAGAGGGGACTAAGTGCTTGAGGTGCCCAATGAGGTGGAGGTGCTCAGCAGGGTCGAGGTGCTTCTGTAATAATAAAAATCTTGTTGGAGCACAGTCACACCCACTCATTTCCCTTTGTCTATGCTCTTTTGCATTACAAGAGTGGGTCTGAGTAGTTGCAATAGAGATCTCATGGCCCGCAGAGCCTAAACTATCCACTACCTCACATACATACAAGGGGGGCCCCCAAAAATGGAAATATCTTTTGGAGGGTGGCCCCTTATAGTCCAGGCTTCCCCAGCGACGTGAGTGTTCTAGCAGTTCATTGGCATCTGTCTACCAACTAGTGTTGTTGGGAGAGGCTGGGTTCAGCTTCAGGGAATTTGTTTTTCTGGAGATTCTTTCAGTGCATTTGCCCATTTCATGATGGGTGATTTACCAGCATACCTGCCCACGCCACGATGAGTGTTCAGCAGTTTTTGACCAACAATGGCATGACCCCATGCCCCACCCTCCCTATTCACCCCATCTTGCCCCAAGCAAGTTTTTTTTTTGTTTCTCTGGTTGAAAAAAGTCCTCCAAGGGAAACATTTGCTGACATGGGAGAGGCGAAACAAAAGATGGCAGAAGCACTCAAAGGCATCAAAATGGATGAGTTCAAAAATGGTTTTGAGCAGTGGAAAAAGCATCTCAGTAGGTGGACTGCATCCAACAGAGAGTTCTTTGACGGCAACTGAAGTGTAAAAATGCAAGAATAAATATACAATTTTTTACAAATAAATTCCATTTTAGGGGTTTCCCTTCATATATACAATCTATTTGTTATAGCACCTAGTGTCAACCAGCTAACAAAAATTGTTAAGTTAAAGTGTGATGCTACCATCATGAAAAACTCAGATATACAGTACTGGCCTCGAGGGAGATGGTAGGCACAGAGGGACAGGTGTCTCATGCCAGGGTCATGCAGCTACAGCAGAGATGGTGGGACCCAGGGTGTGAGCGCTGCCTGTTGCCCAGATTGACACATGAGTGGGAACTAAACTTCCATCACTTTAAGCCAATTTTTTCTTTTCATTTTTTTTTTTGAGTTGGAGTCTCACTCTGTCGCCCGGACTGGAGTGCAGTGGCCGCTCCCAGCCACCGCAGCCTCGACCTGCTGGTCTCCAGCGATCCTTCTGCCTCAACCTTCCAGGTAGCTGGAACTACAAGTGCGCACTACCACACCCTGCTGATTTTTGATTTATTGTAGAGATGAGGTCTCGCCAAGTTGCCCAGGCGGGTCTTGAACCCATGAGCTCAGGCAATCCACTCACCTCAGCCTCCCAAAGGCGCAGGATTACAGGCTAAGCCACCGAGCCCGGCTAATTGTCATTTTAAGTCTATTTTTGCAGCACCTGGTGTTACCTTTGCCAATACTGAGATCGCAGTCTTTCTAAGCTCCCATATTATCTGGAGGATTAGAGGATCCAAAGCGCTCAGTATGGTCACAGCACATATTGTCCAATAAATGTATATTCGCTTCATTTCTCGGGACAGTGATTAAGTCCTGTTTTCTGCTGCCTGACTTCTGCTTGCTCTTATTTCTCGTATATGTGTAGAGACTATTTGCTCCATTTTCACGTCTCTGCAGGGCTCCTCCCCGCCTGGGTGAGAATGCTCAGGAAACTAACCTTGGCTGCTTGCTTTTGTCTCTGGAATTCACCCAGAACAAATGCCAGTGCACTCGTTCCCAGCACAAATCTTTATTGCCAACTTCCTCCGCTTCACAACTTCCATGGGACACTCCCAGCTCTGCTCCCGGTTTTACTTGGAATTCTGGTCTTTTATGCTGGACACATAAGACAGCGAGGGCACGTGTCCTGTGCCACCATGAGCCTCCATTCGTTCCATCCAACGCTCAAGGCTGCGCCCCTTGAATCCCTTGGGAAAGGAGGGTTTTGTGTTTCCGTGGCTTTAAAACCGGCTCCTTCCTGCCTTTTGGTAAGAATGTACGTACAGGGACATCACGTGGCTCCGTGGGCCATGCAGCTTGGAGGTACCCTTGACCCAGTGCCACTAACTGCACCAACGAATGACCCCCTTCTCCACCTCCCACGGAGCCACGATTGGAAAGCTTGTCGAGATGTCAAGAGACGAGTGGAGTCCGCTGCTACTACCTTCATTCTCCTCTTTCAAATCACAGCCACTGGATCGGAGATGTCGGCTTGCTTGTTCTTAGTCTCTAGAAAAGCACCTGGCCCTCAAGTATTTGTAAAAATAAGTCCCCAAAGGCCCATGTATCCCACACCCACTCTTGACCATGACATCAGCCATCAGCACTGCTAGGCCTTCTGCAAGGGTCCACTCCATCCTCCCCACTCGCTAAGAGCTGTAAGTCCCAGCTTGCTCCTCGGCCGTGAAATTGAGGGGGCGGCGGAACTCGTCCGATTTAGCTCCTGGGTCTGGCAGCAGACGTGGTCATTCTCCTTGCCCAGAACCAAGGTGCTCCCTAGGTCCTGGGCACCCATGGCCATGGTCGCCTCTCGGCTCTCCCACCTCCCACAGCACCGTGGGGTTCTGTTAGGATCTCCGTGGTCCAGCACGGCCACCACTCAGGACAGCTGGATACTCTTCTTATCCCCTGTGGTGGACCGGTGCTGTGACACTTTGGGCTTGACAAAGTAAGACTATCAGAATCTACCACTTGGGGCGAAACCAAAGGGTCATGAGGAGGGACAGCTCCACAGACGTATCTCAGCCAGCTCAAGTGTTCAATGGGCCACATCCCTGTCATCTCCCAGGATGTCGTTGCTGGGATGTCCCATGATTTTCTAGACACAAGGTTGCTTCTCGCCCGGGACCTCCCAGAAACCCCTGGATCACGGGTTGTTTATCGTAGTGCCACCTCCTGGCTGACTCCGAGAAGCGTGGGTGAAGAGCGTGGTGATGATGTCACGCGGTCATCCCATCTTGTCCAGATGAGACAACGCAATGATGCCCAAGAAAGTGACAGCAATTTTAATGGAGGGGAGGGATGTCCTAGAAATAAAGAACTCCCGGGTGTTCCAAGACTGTTCTCCAGGCGATTTCTGGGGTTTTCTGGTCATCTCTCATTTCTCTAACCCGGTGATTCTCAGAGTGTGTTTCCCAGGCCGGCTTCATTATCCAGGAACTTGTCAGAAAACCACAACCTCGACCCCGCCTCAGACACAGTGAACCGGAAATCCTGCTGGATTCCACAGCCCTGCTGATGATTTGGACACATGCTCAAGTTTGGGATCCGCGAACCTAAACCCGACGACGCTCTGAAATGCTTATGTGGGAAGAGGGCTTTCTTGGTGCCTAGACAGGGCAGCGTCATGGTCATTGAAAGCTTTGTTCACCTTCAGCTCCAAACCCTCCCGACACGGACCCCCCGGGGATTGTCCTTCACCTTGATGGTACTTCGAGCGTCGCTGGAAGAAAGCATACCTTTTCAGAAGTAGACCCAAGTGTGGGGGCCTCCGTACTTTACGATTTTTCTAGAAGGTCATCCCAGCCCGGGCCAATCACACTACAGGGGAACAAGTGGGTTTGGGGACCAGAGCCGCCCCTGAAACGCATGGGCACCCCCGAGCAAGCCTGCATGGTGCTCCTGGCCAACCATGAACAACCGAGGGAGTCTGTCAACGCCATTCCCAACAGGTGCGATGGACCCGAAGCTAATATCTGCATCACATGCTGGGCAGACAAGACCTGCACGACTTTACTCTGGAAGTCAGAATGTCAGCAGATGGAAGAAAGCCGGCCCCGGGAAGTGCTCTGACGGCAGCACAGTGGAGGAGAGGGTGCACCTGGCAGCAGCGCCCCGCAGAAACTCAGCTCTGCGCAGGACTGGTGGTCAGGCACCGAGTCCATGAGCTCCATGGCCAGGCCGGTGGGTCGCATGCACAGATACTCGCCATCTGCAGTGCGGTCTCCCAGGGTCTGTGGGGGTTTCTCATTGTGTGATGCCCTCCGGCATACTCTTCTCCGTCTCGGTCGTGGATGGAGGAAGCCCTGAGTTGCTCACCAGCGCAGCCGTGGCTGCCCCATCCCCCCTGGCTTTCAACCTCAGCCCTTTCCATAGCCACATTCCGTCCCACGGTGAGAAGCCCTTCCCCATCGCCCCCGCAAAAATGGCACATTTATTTTTCTGCATTATCAGGGCTTCCAGGCTCTCATTATTTGGGTCATTATCTTCTAAATACTCTCTAGTTTGTCTCAATCTCTCTGTAAGTAAGTCTGACATCCAGAATAGCACACAATCTCTCAGGACTTCAGAATGCATCTTTAAAAATGATTATGAAATATTCCAGACAAACAAAAATACGTGGAGAATATTATAATGAACACCTATGTGGCTATTAACAGGCTTCAACAGAATATTATCAAATAGATAAAACCTTCTCTGTACCTCTCCTCCAGCCTCCTCTTCCTATCTGCCAGAGGTCATCATTGGAGGACCTCACTGTCAAGAACAGAATGATAATTGTTTATTATTCAATATATTTTTATGCCACCAAAGACCAGTTTTAACTATCCTGAAGGCTGCTGTGCCTTCTCCAGCTGACGCTGTCAATCTGATTTGTATATACCTTCCAGAAGAGAGTTAGTGTAGGCAGCAACTCTTAAGCTTTGTTTTCCAGCTTTCTGCTATCATTCCCTTAAAAAAGTTGTCTATGTTGAGTTTCAGTTCTCCCTGTTACCAATTCATAGGATGAAATCTAGAGGTGACAGTCATGTTCTCCTCGTCTGATGTCATCTTTTCAAATAATTGGAAGATGTGTTCAAAGTCTTCTATGCAAATATCCTTACACCGGTCTGAGTAGGTTTGTCAAAGTCCCTCTAACTCTTCTCTTTTTTTTTGAGTTGGAGTCTCACTCTGTCGCCCAGACTGGAGTGCAGTGGCCACTCCCGGCCACCGCAGCCTCGCCTGCTGGGCTCCGGCGATCCTTCCGCCTCAGCCTTCCAAGTAACCAGAATTACAGTCGCGCACTACCATGCCCGGCTGATTTTTTGATTTATTGTAGAGATGAGGTCTCGCTGCCCAGGCGGGTCTCGAACCCGCGGGCTCAGGTAATCCACTCACCTCAGCCTCCCAAAGGCGCTGGATTACAGGCTGAGCCACTGAGCCCGGCTCCCTCCAACTCTTAAGTATGGTTTCTTTATGTTTTCTTTTCAGAAAATTTGTGCCACGAGCATGCTAATCATTTCCCAGTATCAGGGGTGATAATCATTTGGTAGCCTGAGACTCTCTCAGGAAGATTCAGTTTTCCCCATATTTCTGTGGTCTATCAAGAGGTCAGTCTGCAAGCTGAGTTTAGCAGACATTTTTGTGAGCTTTCCTGAGGCGTCTCGAGTGATTGCATGTACAGCATGCCATCTGTTCCAACGCCAGTAAGAACTGACTGAATTTTCTCCATTCAGGGACTGTTGATTTTACGGAAATCTCGAATTCTTCCAAGGACTCGATCAATAAAATGGAATATCCAGGAGGTCATAAGCATCTCAAGATCTGTCTCGAACACCAGCATTTTAAAGATCTTCTGAATATATGTTTTAGAAGCAAATAGTCCCAATTTTCTGCTGCTTAAAAGAGACCCCTCAATAAAATGATGTTTGGTTTTGATACTGTTGCAAATGAAATAACACTAATTCTAATGGGTTTTTCCCATTCATTAAAGAAAAATGAGTTTACTCTCTGTTACCAAGTGGATTCTATCTTCACTAGCCAGAAGACAACAGATAAAATCACTTTTGTCAAATTATACAAAGAAAAAGGAGTTTCTCAAATTATACCCTTGAGAAACACTATATCTGAACCTTTAATATTAACTATCCTGGAAAATGTACAAGTCTCTGTAGTCATCAAAATGGAATGTTAATCAAATGAATTACCAGGAGGGGGACCCCCCCAAAAAAAACCCCACAGAATTGTCTTTTGGAGGACAGGCCCCTTGTAGTACACTCAGAATTTGTTCTTCCTGATCATACAATCAAGCAAAGTTTTTATCTGGAAGTTCTGAGAAGGCTGCATCAAAATTTGTGGAAGAAGCATCCTGAGTTGTGGCAAACAGTTCTTCCACCATGAAAACGCACCTGCCCACACTGCACACACATTCAGCAGTTTTTGACCCAAAACAGTATGACCCCCCCATGCCTCACCCTCCTATTCACCCTATCTCACCCAAACAACTTTTTTTTTGTTTCCCTGGATGAAAAAAGCCCTCAAAGGGAAATATTTTGCTTATGTGAAAGAGGTGAAACAAACAAACAAAAAACAACAAGAAGCACTAAAAGGCATAAAAATGGATGAGCCAAAAACTGTTTTGAGCAGTAGAAACAGCATCTCAGTAGATGTATTGCATCACACAGAGAGTACTTTGATGGAGACTGAGATTTAAACACATGAGAGTAAATACACACTCTTTAATAAATTCTGTCTGTTTTGGGGGGGTTCCCCTCATATGTCACTTCGGTATTAGTAAAAATATTGTGCCCTTTATTTGTCCAAGAGAAGCCTTTGAAACAGGATAAAAAAATTTCTGGAAAAACTGGATTAAATTAGGTGGAAACCGGAACTCAAATAATATAGTTGAATAACCATGATTTTTTTCTTTTTTAAAGAAAATTCTGAAAATACAGAAAAACCATTAACCAGCTTCCATGTACTCATCACCAAACATCAACAAATGCTGTTGACATTTCAGCATTTTTGCTTCGGTCTTCCAAATTTCATAAAGGAAATAAAATATTTCAAATGAAGCCAGAATTCCTTGGCCTCCTTGATCCCCAGACCCAGCCTCCTCCTTTCCCACCCAGAGGCGGTACCTGTGTCCACGGTCATACGGTGATCTGTCATTCCCTCTCTTCTGGTTTGTTTTTGGTTGACCTAAGTGCTCTCAGAAGGGTCTATCATTTCTGGAACCTTTTTCTCACCATCATATTATTGAGGACAACCCTCTTGGTTAGGCCAGACCGACGACGCTCGCTTGAGTTGCTGAAAGGCGTTTCACCGTGTAACATGGTTTGCTGGCTCCCCGGTGCAAAGTTGGGTCGTGTCTCATACAGTATGCTCTTGTACACACTGCTGCAGTTGGCAACGTTGACACATCCTCTCGTGCCCATGTGCTGTGAGGCAGGTCCATCCTACATTGTACTAGAGATTCCCAGATGCCCTCTACACCAGCTGCAGCTCCACCCAGAGCCTGCATCCCGGTCAGCACATGGCACTGTCAGTGTAGCAGAAACTTGTCATTCTTCTTGGCCACCCGGCACCCTGAATGCCCTTTCTGTATTTGGAGACTCTCCAGTGATGAGTTCCCGCCTCCCTCTGTAGACGCCGAAGACCCTCTTTCTCCCACTCCCTAGACTTTGCCCATCGGTTTCGCCCAAACCAGGTCATGGATGGGAAGCTGACGCCCAACCAGAGCCAGGTGCTCCTGGGAAACGCACTCTTGTGGGCGGCAGCCACGTCTGTCCATTTTTCAGCAGTCTCAGAGATGAGAGGTTCCAGAAGCAACATTCTCGTGCTAGTGCAGGTCTTGGTGACCCAAACGATGGTGGGCATTCAGGACTCCTGAGCGTGGTGGAGTTTCAGCAGTATTGAGTGCCCAGAACTGGGCGGGGCACCTGGTTCTTCGCCCACCTGAGTTTCCTAGTAGACGGCTGTGTGCAGCCTGCAGATGGGGACTCTGGGAAGAGGCTGCCTGTGCCGAAGTCTTGTTAGACGACCAGCCTTGCCACCCTGGGCACATCAACCCTCTGAGTGCTGCTTCTTCCTCCGTTAGCTGTGGGAAGTCATCGCAGCATCTTACGGGACTGTTGTGAGGCACGAATGGGAAACGTCTAGGACGTGTTTAGACCTGGCTGGCACATCCTCAGCTGATGTCAGCTCCTGTCATTCATCCCTCCTTTTTCTGCCTAACTGTGGCTGGCTTCTGCGGTTTGCCATGTCCAATCCATACGGATGTTTTTACGTTTCCTCAGACAATAAATAGAAATGGCATCTTATGGATGTCATTGCATTCCCTTAATCTAAGCATTTGTCATCTGCTTATAGGTCATCTTAATTCTGTGTTCTGCAGCTTGTTTGTTGGCTGCCTCTGTGCATATCTGTGGGGCGATTTTTCCATGTCTTATTGGACTGTGTGCCATCTTGACGTGCTCTGGACCCTACACTTTGGTCTGTCACCTGCCCTTAACTCTCACAGTGCCCCGGACCACGCTGAAGGTTCACATGTTGATGTGATCCAATGCACTCGGCTTTTCCTTGTTCATTTAGGCTTTTTGTGCCTCGCTGAGACTTCTATCTATCTTGGGGGCGTAAATATACTGTCCTGCTGTTTCCCCTGAGAGGTTTAAAGTATTATTTTTCACACGTCAGTGTTGATGCTATACGGACGATCACTTTAAAAACTAAATTGTGAAAAGGGTTGCAGCAATAGTAGCTCTCCAAAACTTTCCAGCTGCTGGCTTATCAACAACAGGGACAGCGGAGCTGTCTGTTTAGAAGTGGCCGAGCATTTTCCCGAGACAAAGGAAGCAAAGAGGAAGGCCATCAAGAAAATCTGATCACACAGCTAACGAGTCTAGAGTCTTGGAGGTCTGACCAAAGCACCTAGTAGACACTTTATCTCGCCATTCTTAAAGCCTTCCCAATCAGGTACACACACTAGCGACTCAAGATGCGTGGTAGACACACCTGTCTATCTCGGGGCCAGCAATTCGGGAGACAGCATTGACGTCATGCTAAGATGAGTCTCAATCTCCCCTGAGAGAATTCTAGGCTGAAGGTGTTAAACACAGCATGGCAGCTCAGCATGGAAAGGTCTCTGGAAGCTCAAAGCGGCCATTTGCCTTGGTCCAGCCAACAACATGCAGTGTGACCCCAGCAATCGCCCGGTGCCCCCGCTGAGACTGGAAATGGGTTGTGTCCTTCTAAATTACTCATTCCCAGGCATCTTTCCCAATCCATTTTGGACCAGAAGTCTGGTCTTGCAGACTCTTTCTAGCACACAAATAAAAAGGACTCTCTCTCCCTGCTTCCACATCGTTCCCTGAGGAGTCCACGTACTGCTGAGTTCTGGGCACAAGATCTATAAATATTCATCCACTTAAAGCAAGGTTCGTCTGCGGAAGCTGGAAGTGGTGGGTGCTGTGGGCAGGTGGAACGGCACAGCTGAGACAGGGAGGCCTCTGCAGTCGCTGTGTGCCAGTCTTCTCAGGACTTGAAGTCCCTCCTGCAGGTGTCTGAGGCTGATGCGTGTGCATTAAGGCTTTGCCTTTCAAACTCCAAGGCCCGTAAGAGACAGCCAGGAGCTTATGTGGGTTCGGATTCAGAGTCATTTCCAAAGATTCTGATCAGTGGGTCCCGAATGAAGCCCAGGCGTGTGCGTTTCTGTCTGCAGCCCTTCAGAAAGCGGCCATGAATGTTTCTCCAGGAAAATGTAGGTCATGGTGCCTCCTCCCTAGGAATCTTCCATTGCATTCTAAACACCCCCGAGCAAGGCGACACACAGCTCATGAAGCAAGTCGATGCTCAGTCTTGCTAGCCATTGAAGACCTGTGGGGGAGAGGATGCTGGAGGAAGGCACCTTTTGCTGAAGTAAGAGGCAGGGGCAGGGATGGGCTCAGACTGTGAAGTGAGCATTGCCTGGAAAAGAGGAAAAGCCTTGGCGGATCAGGAGGAGGAAGGACTGGGCAGCGCATGAGAAACGTGCAGCCCTGGCCTGGAGAGCAGGCACGTGCGGCCAGGCAGGACTCACTTGCTCACCCGGCCATTCCAGACACGCATGATCTGGTTGGATCCCAGACCCTCTCTTCAAACTGCATCCTCCCCTGGCCGATCTCACTTCAGATGGGTGAATTGTGTGGTATGCAAATTATATCTTAATAAAGTCATTTGTTGTTTTTCGTTTTTACATATCGTTTTTACATCAAAAGACAAAATTAGTGAGCTCACAAAGACAGGTCAAAGAAAAAATAAATACATAAATAAAGCACAAAGATAATTTTTTTTTTTAGTTAGAGTCTCACTGCATCGCTCAGGCTGGAGTGCAGTGACATGCTCATGGCCACCCCAGCATCGACCTGCTGAGCTCACGTAATCCTTCCGTTACAGTCCTTCCAAGTAGCCAGAACTACAGGCACGTGCTACCACACCCGGCTCATTTTTTTTTTATTGTAGAGACATGGTTTCACCAAGTTCCCTGGGCTGGTCTCAGACCCACGGACTCAGGCCATCCACTCACCTCGGCCTCTCAAAGTGTGGGATGACAGGCTGAGTCACCAAGTCTGCCCCTGATAATTTTTTTTAAAGGGCAACAGAAGAGAGTGTCACTGCCCCGAGGGAAAGGGCCAAGAGACCTACCACCCACAAGCTGGAGTCTCATGGGGGAAAGCAGGAGCGGTGGCAGGCAGCAATCTTTGCATAAGTGGCTGTGGTGCCATTTCTGGAGCTGGGAAAGAAAATCAATCCACAGATTCAAGAATTTCAGTGAGCCAGGAGCAGACTCATGCCTGTCATCCCAGCACTTTGGGAGGTGGAGGCGGGAGGATTGCCTGAGTCCAGGGGTTTGAGACCAGCCTGGGCAACTTGGTGAAATGTCATCTCTACAGTTAAAAAATAGAGAGAGCCAGACATGGTGACACACGCCTGTGGTTCCAGCTACTTGGAAGGCTGAAGCAGAAGGATCACCTGAGCCCAGCAGGTCGAGGCTGCAGTGGCTGTGAGCATGCCACTGCAGTCCAACCTGGGTGACTGTGAAATTCTGACTTTAAAAAAAAAAGTCTCAGTGAGTCCAAAGCCATAACAACACAAAGAAAACTGCATCTCGATCCATTGCCATCCCACCGGGTGCCTGGATTCTACACATGGGCGTTAGAAGCAATGCAAGAGAGAAGAGACCCTTTGAGAGGTGGGGCGCCAAGGCCAGATTCCTCTCAGGACAGGTGACAGACCTGGTGCCCACCAGGTGTAAGCAGGGTTGGAGAAGGCAGGGCTGGAGGCAGTGCACTCGAGAGCCAGGCAGGCAACTGTCCGGGGTCTTCTGGCCTGGCCCAGGCCGGGAGCCTTGTTGGCCGGTGCTCACTCGGAACATACTTTTTTTAACAAGGTTGGAGTTGTGCTCATTGATCTAAACCAGTTGCACAAGGCTCCTAGTAATAGGATGATAGGCCACGGCGGAAGGTGGCAGGGGGTCACCTCCGAGGCACTGTGACCTGACACACACTCATAAGATAAAGGGCTTCCTTGGCAGTGGGAGGCAGTGTGCCTCAGAGCCGCACACAGCGGGGTCTGAGCTCCAGCACTGACTGACCATGGGACCCTGGGGTTTTGAAAGGATTGGTTTCTTTATCTAGCAGACAGAGGTGATATTACTTATGACATTAACAATAATGTCATCTTGCAAAATTTTTGAGAAGACTAGAAAATGTATACATGATGTATGTCTATATTTTCATATGTAGTGGGTGAAAATATAAATAATCCTGGCATATTGGGTGGCTCGCAAGATTCACTTGCCCTCAACTAGGAAGGGAGAGGAGTCGAATTCCTAGACCCTGTTTTCTGCCACCACGTCATGGTGCCAGTCCTTGGTAGATGATGCCAGAGCTTATAAAAATCATCTTTGTTTTAAAAGGAATCTGTAGTTGGTTACTTGGTGTTCCTCTAGTCCCCTAGAGACATGCTTTTTCCCATTCAACTCAAACTGGCTAGCTCTCTCTCTATAATCTTGCTTACGAGTGTTATTTCAGAGAAATAATTTAGCTTTGGGCATACCCAACAGAACAGAATAAGTGCGTGTTGGAAAATTATTTCTGAGGACGTTAAAAAAAAGCAAAAAAGAAACTAACACGCTGAAAACAGGAAAGGAGGAATGAACTGACTCCTCGGGTTTTAGTAAATATAATAGAACTTGGTCATCACCCGTTTCCTTTTCAGTTTGTTGCGTGGATTTGTCTCTATGTGTTGCCTGTGGCTTTTACTTATAAAATCAGATTTAAGGGCTAACAATTTTTCATATTCAGCAGAAATTCAAATGCACTGTCATGATAGTTCAACTTTATTCATTATACATAATTTTTAGGTGTTTCGTTCAGAGTTCTGAATATTTCGGCATACATTTTCCACTTCCTTGCAAATGAATTCAAATCTGAATAAATTTCTCTTTAGTCTTATTATAAAGATGGCTCAAAGAAAGCTCTAGGTAAGCCGGGCTCGGTGGCTCAGCCTGTAATCCTGCGCCTTTGGGAGGCTGAGGTGAGTGGATTGCCTGAGCCCGCGGGTTCGAGACCCGCCTGGGCAGGCGAGATCTCATCTCTACAATAAATAAAAAAATTAGCTGGGTGTGGTAGTGCACGCCTGTAGTTCCAGCTACTTGGAAAGCTGAGGTGGAAGGATCACTGGAGCCCAGCAGGTTGAGGCTGCGGTGGCCAGGAGCGGCCACTGTACTCCAGTCTGGGCAACAGAGTGAAACTCCAACTCAAAAAAAAAGAAAAAGAAAAGTCTAGGTAGAATTACCCATGTGGCATTTTCTGTTAGATACAATCATTCTCTTGCAGATATATTGCTATATTTGGGAATTTATTTCCCACAATGTCAATTTCCTTTCAGATATTTCTGTTGGTAATGTTACAAAAAAATTAAAAGATTATTCTAGGTTAAAAAAAAATATTTATCTCTAAGAGGAGCTTTTGTGTTTTCTGTGTTAAGGAATATATCGAGTCCTAAGCATGAAAAATATTTCTTAAATCTCCTTGGTATCATTTGGTTCAAAAATTCTCACTCAATTGTGTATTACTACAGTTGGTTGCATTATTTAATTATTTAATCCATGACAATGCTCTCTACAGCGAATACAACATTAAGCATATAGTTCTTATCTACTTGGGTGACTTCTTAAATTCTTAACATTGAAAGAACAACGATCACCCTTTGTTCTTTGTAGTCAGTGTGGGAGATAACATGTGATCCAGCCAACATATTGACTATAATAGTTACTCGCCACCTTCCTCCTAGGGAAGGTTCCAGTCACTTTATAAAGTTGAGAGAAGTGATACACAAGCCTCAGTATCACAGCACTCACTCTTAAAATGCTGTCACCCCTAGCCGGGCTCGGTGGGTCAGCCTGTAATCCCGCGCCTTTGGGAGGCTGAGGTGAGTGGATTGCCTGAGCCCGCGGGTTCGAGACCCACCTGGGCAGGCGAGACCTCATCTCTACAATAAATCAAAAAATTAGCCGGGCGTGGTAGCGCGCGCCTGTAGTTCCAGCTACTTGGAAGGCTGAGGTGGAAGGATCGCCGGAGCCCAGCAGGTCGAGGCTGCGGTGGCCGGGAGCAGCCACTGCACTCCAGTCTGGGCGACAGAGTGAGACTCCAACTCAAAAAAAAAAAATGCTGTCACCCCTAGGGTGAAGTTGTCGCTGCTCAAAAGTGCTGAGTAATGTTTCATGCATTTAGCAGAAGTGAGCACTTAAGAGGGGCCAAGCCACATTTCCAGGCTACTGAATAAGCATTCCTTATATTTCTGCGAGGTATCCAGAACCCCTAGGATGCCTCAGACTGTGACTCAGGCCTCTGTCCTTTGTGTCCGATTGAAATGACATGGATACTTGAGCTGGCAGAATGTCAAACCTATACGTAGACCAGAGTTTATCAGGGCATGAAAGCTGACGTCTGTGCTTTGGGCTTAGACATAGATTAGCAAACCAAGGTGGAGGGAATTTCGTTCACCACACAGAAGGAAAAATAATCTGACTATTTCAGAACAAAATTCCTAAGTAAACATTATTTTCTTTTTTCTCCCTTTTTTTCTTTTTTCTTTTTGGCAGAAGGAAAGTGACTTTATTACAAAGTCAATAGATGGGGAAATGGCCAGACTCATGCCCCAAAGAAACCACTTCAGATTTTTAGGCTGAGCTCAAGGGTTTAAAAAAGGAAACTTGGTATGGGGAAACATGCAGGCATAGCACAGGGTGTGTCTTGATGGCTTGTTTTAGGCAAGGGTCCTCCAAGAGGTCTGGCTGGTGTTACCTCAGCTGCAGTAAAGATACAGATCAACAATCAGCCCTTTTGTGACTCTCCCCAAACAGGAGGGTCCCGCAGGCAAGTCATTTTAAGGTTAGCCCCTGAAATTTCTAAGCAAGCACACAGTCAAATAAGCATGCATGGTGAAAAGAAGTTGCTAAATTTTGACACATTCTAAAATTTAGGTTAAGAGAGAGAGAGAAAGAGAAGATACTTCAATGCTTGCTTATAACACCCCACTGTCAAATTCCATTTCATTTCTATGGAAAGTGGGTAACATATTTGATCTGACTGCCTCAAACATTATTTTCTTATTTGACTAACTGTGAAGAGAAAATAGTCCTCCTGTGTAAATTGAAATTACAGCGCGATCTCTCCATGTACTCATTGGGTCAGAGGGAATCCAGGATGCCCGTCGGCGATCTCTTCGTCCTGGCATCTGTGCCTTTGGGTGATCTCCTCCCCTTGACTGCGGGCAGGACTCACAACGCGCTTCCAACAGATGGAATATGGCAGAGATGACGGGCCATCACTCTTGCTTGGCTTTACTTTTATAAGACTCTGTGTTAGCACTCTGTATGAGCTTGAAAGAAGTGGCCATGCTTTAGAAAAGCCATGCGGTGAGGTGCTCAAGGAGGCAGGCATCTAGAAACCATGGGTAGCTCTAGGACCTGAGTGCAGCCTCCCACCAACAGCCAGCAAAGAGCCAGGGCCTCAGTCATGGCAGGGAGGAAATGGATTCCACCAACAACTAGGAAGACCCTGAGAGCAGTTTCCAGCCCAGTTGGGTCTTCAGATGAGAACAAGGCCAAGCTGACATTGCTAATGCAGCCTTGGAAGATTTAGTAGAGGACTTAGATTGTTTTCTAAATGTGCAGAAACCTCGATAGAATATGTTTCTATATTTTAAAACTCTAAGTCTGTCATATTTTGTTGTGCAGCTGTAGAAAACTAACGCACCCAGCAAAATGACAACAATGAAACACAGACAATACCAAGTGTTGACAAGGATGTGGAACCATTGGTGTTTTCATACACTGCTAGAGAGAGCAGAAATTGGTTTGGTGACTTCAGAAAATTGTTTGGCAGCATTGCCAAAATTTAAATACACACACACACACACACACACACACACACACACACACACACCCCATAGGCTAATTGATAGAAGCAAGAGTTAAGTTTCTATGGTATATTTCTGGTCACGAAAATACCACCAAACTTTTGGATAAAGACCCAAAGCATGTCTAATATGAAGTATTGGAATAAACATGAGCTGTATATGCATTTAAGAAAGATGAATAAAAATAAGAGAATTATTTAGCTAATTTTTTACTGACTCGTTAGTGCTGCAGTCATACTGGGGGGGGTTAAATCAAAAAATAAAAGTTTGCAAAATGAAAATTGTCAAGAGCACTTCCTCCTACACGTGGTTCAAAAACAAACAAACATGAACACAGCAGGCTTGCCGAGTGCTTTTA
Source organism: Cephalopachus bancanus (assembly GCA_027257055.1). Classification (NCBI taxonomy): domain Eukaryota; kingdom Metazoa; phylum Chordata; class Mammalia; order Primates; family Tarsiidae; genus Cephalopachus; species Cephalopachus bancanus. Next base: position 1,377,437 of record JAPVLO010000218.1, read on the forward strand.
TGTGGCGTTCTTCACAGTTATGCATTTGTAGGATGATCCTAGACTTCACACATTTTTGTTTAACAATAATTTGTATTCACGCATTCATTCATTTTCCAGCAGCTTATTCCATTTAGGGTCTCAGGTGGTCAGAGTCTGCTCCTGCAACTCAGGGCACGCATCACACACCAGCCCTTACCGGGACCCATTCCATTGCAGGGCCAGCACATCCACTCTCACCTACATTGGAACCATGTGGATGAACAACACACCTAATGTGCACATGCCCCATGCAGACCTGGGAGAACATGCACACTCCACATAGACTGTGGCCCTGGAGGGATCACAGAATCGATTTTGTTCCCCCTTCATCAACATGATAACAAAATGACATTGAATGAAACTGCCTTGTTCAAGGACCTACTGTGTGTGTGTGTGTGTGTGTGTGTGTGTGTGTGTGTGTGTGTGTGCATGTGTTTATCTTCTATGACCAGCAACTTGATCCTAGGCATGTGACGGAAATAATGCACACATGTCTACCAGAAGACATGTCTGAGCACCCCCTTAGCCACGCTCTTTGTAATAGTCCCAGTCAAACTGGAAATGGCCCAGGTACCCATCATCAATAAAGTGAAGAATAACTGCAGTCTATTTATGAATGTTATACAGCAGTGCAATACATAAAGCACCAGAGCACACAACATGGGCCTACCAACATGACGTAGAGAGAAAGAAGTTGGTGGTGTACATGAAGTTTGTCAACAGGTGGTACTCACCTGCCCTGTCAGAAGTCGGGGTGGGGATGATTGTGGTGGGGGGTGACTGGAAGGTGCAGAAGGGGGGGTTTCTGAGAGCTGGGGATGTCATTTTCTGTTTCTGGATGTGGAGCTGCCACAAGGGGTGTGCTCACTCATGTGTGCACTTTTCTGTATGACGGCTACCCTTTAGCTAAAAGTTTGCCTAAAGAGAATGCTCCTTCTCTAGATGCTCCCTGTTCATCCTACGCCCCAATCCTTTCCCTTCGTACTTTGCTGAAGAAGAAAGAGAAAACATCCCAACAGCTAATAGAAGGTAAAACCAAGAAGTCAACCCATGTCCTGTGCTTTTCTAATAAAATACTTCATATTTCAGGTTCTTTTATACGTACAAGGTTTGACAATTAGGTTCGCAAACTCATCCTAGAAACAGTGCTCCAGCTGGGTGTGATGACTGAAGCCTGTAATCCCAGCACCTTGGGAGGCCGAGGTAAGGGGATTGCTTGAGCCCAGGGGTTTGAGAACAATTTGGGCAACTTGGTAAGACCACGTTTCTACAATAAATCAAAAAATTGGCTGGGCATCGTAGCACACACCTATGGTTCCAGCTTCTTAGAAGGCTGAGGCGGAAGGATCACCCGAGCCCAGCAGGTCGCCACTGAGGTGGCTGTGAGTGTGCCACTCACTCCAGCCTGGGTGACAGAGTAAGACTCCAACTCAAAAAAAAAAAAAAAAGAAAGAAAGAAAGAAAGAAAAGAAAAAGTGCTCCCTACCTCATTGCTGAATATCACTATGGCCACCTTCAAAGTCTTCCCCTTGGGAAGCTATGCACCGATACCAGAGCCTAATCCATCTGCTAAAGCAATTTTGGAACTCTTTTTCTGGAATGGCCATCAGAGCCATTGCCTTTATTTGTTGAGATCTGACCATTACGTTCTCAAACTTGCCACCGTGCATTTATGTTGGCAGCACTGCACAGATAACTGTACCGAGACACTCTCCCTGCTCACCTGATGTGGTTTCCAATGACTTTTTTCTTTACCCAAAAAGAAAGTCAATATGGAAAGGAAGACATCTGATGACATTCAGGACTTCAAGGGTGACACTGTGACGACTCTGATGGCCACTCCAGAAAAAGAGTTCCAACGTTGCTTTGACGGGTGGACTGGGCACTGGCGTCGGTCCGAAGTTGTCCAAGGGGAGGACTTCGAAGGCGACTGTAATGATATCCAGCAATGAGGTATGGAGCCCCGTTTCTAGAATGAGTTCGCAAACTTAATAGTCAGATCTTGTGTGTGTGTGTGTGTGTGTGTGTGTGTGTGTGTGTGTGTGTGTGTGTGTGTGTTTGAACTAATAGAGAGTAGTTTTTTAAAGCATGCCTTTTTTTTAAATCTCTCCATGCTGCAGTGTGTTTTTTCCTCAGAAAATGCATCTTTCACAACTACAGTAGAGTTATCAAATTTTAGACATCTAACATAAATATAATAATTTTATTTCATCTGCAACTCATGGTCTAATGTTCTCAATAAAGGACTTGACAGCACTTTTTCCTTTTTCTTCATTTGTCTATCTATTATCATGTGGTTCTTCAATGATTGATAGTTTGGTATTATCCTTCATTTTAAAATTATTCTGATGATAAATTTCCCCAGATTTGGCTAGTAGAAGTCCCTGCAAACTGCCCGTGTGTCCTTTTAATAGGATCCATAATTTTTTGTGCCCTTACCCTCTCATATAAGATGGGCCAGGCTCACGTTTATTATTTTCCCTGCCCTAGTGCTCAAATCAGCCATCTTTCCAAAGTGTCCTGGTTCCTTTTAGAGAAAAAAATATTAGAAACCAAAATTTGGATCCCAAGTGTAGTCTCTGTTATTGGGGTGTCCTGCTTCTATCTTTTTCAAGGAAGAGAGATGCACATGCAGATGTGAATCTACATGTGCATTGGCATATATATGTTATGGTTGGAATGTTTGTGTTCCTCCAGATTTCATATCCCCAGTGTAGAAGAAGTGGGTCCTTAGGAAATAATTAGGCCACGAGGGCACTGTCTTCATGGACGAGATTAGTGCCCTTATGAAAAGCTTGGTGAGCAGTTTGTCCCTTTGCCCTTCTGCTATGTGAGAACACAGCATTTGTCCCTTTCTCCACATGATCACACAGCTGCAGGGCGCCTTGGAAACAGAGAGCAGCCCTCACCAGACACCGAATCTGCTGGCACCTTGACCATGGACTTCTCAGCCTCCAGAACTGGGAGAAGTAAATTTATATTTTTCATAAATTTCCCAGTCTATTTCTGCCAAAGCAGCCTGAACAGAACAGACTATCTCTATCTATCTATCTATCTATCTATCTATTGATCTATCTATCTAATCTATAATCTATCTGTCTATATCATCTATCTATCTATCTATCTATCTATCTATCTTTCTATCTAATCATCTATCTATATATCTCCCTATCTCTCTATCTGTATCTATCGGTCGATCTATCTATGACAGGAGTTGATCTAGTAGAATTGAACAAACAAACAGGGCTTCCTGTCAGTGATATTGCCTTCTTGCTTCTCTCCAGCTGTCTGAATACTTAACTGCGACCTTATACCCATCCAGTTCTTCCTTCTGTTCAGAAAAACATTCATGTAGTACTTTGTAGTTTATGAAGTGCTTTCACGGACATCACCTCCTTTGATACCCATAACATACAGACAGAGCTGGGGTGTTCATCAACTTACACACAAGAAAACTAAAATTCTTAGAAGTTATGTGTCTATGTCAGGGTCCCACTGCCAACAAGGGTCTGAAATCCCAAGTCTAGAGTTCATGTGGGCCCTCACTTTCCACTCGGGAAAGTGCGGTGGTCCGTGGACATGGCTGGACACTTCTCTAAGTACAGACAACAGAGAGGGAAGCCAGGGGTTCCCTCCATGTCCAAGTGACTGCTGGATTCCCAGCCTGCCCACATCCATGATACTGTGCTGTGGAGAGAACTAAGCTGTCCTATTTGCAAGCTTTTGCTGAATAATATAACCTCTCCTCCTTAATTTCTGTCTCCAATAATGTGGTAAGCAAATAACATTTTGGAATCTATCATTTTGAAGGCAGTCGAGCCACTCTGGAGCTGATGAAAATGTGGCCTAAATGTAAATGCAGGCAGTCTGCATCGTTACAAAATCTTATCAAAAGATTCCATGTTTAATCATTTATGAACTTGAGAAAGCCCTGCCAAAAAGGCAAGTTATAAGAATACTTCTTGAGCACAGTCTGAGGTATTTAGAAGCAGTCATTTTAGAGCATAACGTTCTTTCAGATAGTACGTGTATCTATCTTATCTCATCTCTCTAGGCACGTCATGGCGAATGAATCCAGTCCTATATCACTGTCTAGCTGGAGTTTCCTTACCCTGGTGTGTATACACAATTTCATGTGACAGTTGTGAAAAATCATGACTTCTCACATTGCATCACATTGATCTCTGGAGGAGATCTTCCATGAGCGTGGAAAATTGACTTGGTTTACTTAAATAACGGGGCAACTGCAAAGTCCCTAGTGCTACTTATTCAGGGTAGATTTGCTAGAAGAGGTGGATGGCTCTCCTCCCCTGATCGAACCAACCCCATACTCTTTATAGTTGAAACAGCTGTGCTCATCAGGGCTTTCTCATGTCTAATATTATGAGCTGTTACTTCTTCCCTTCTAGACTAGAGGTAGCGTGCATCATCACTTCCTGATTCTGCACCTGTGGCAGCCGTTGCTTGTTAGTTGTTCCTTCCGTCTGTCTCCTACCATCCATCATTCCTTCCATCACTGTTATTTCTTATGTGTTCTCGTAGCTTATAGAGGGGGCATAGTTCAATAGAAAAATCGTGATACTGGGAGTCCGGAAGGCTGGATTATATCCCAACTTTGCCTTGAAACATCTTGTCACTTTGAGACAGTCACTTCACTCTTCTGGGGTTCGGTCTATTTGTCTATCTGTCTATCTGTCTAACCATCGAGCATCTGTCTGCCACCTGTCTCTGTCTCTCTGCCATCCATCCCTCTATCTATTTCTCTATCATCTCTCTCTCTATCTCCATTTATCTATCATCTATCTATCTTCTATCATCTATCTATCTATCTTCTGTCTGCCTACCTTCTATCTATTTATCAGGCATCTATCTTCTATCTATCCATTGATCTATCTACCATCTATCTCCTTCTATTTACCAATCATCGATCTTCCATCTCTCTATCTATCTTGTATTTATCAAGCATCTATCTTCTATCTATCTATCTATCTACCTTTCATCTATTTATCAAGCATCTATCTTCCGTCTATCTGTCTGTCTATCTGTCTGTCTATCATCTATCATCCTTCTTCCTCATCACTATCATCACCATTCTTGAAGTTCTCCAGGCTCTGAGATCCTGGCTTCCATTTCAAATACAAAGGTATGAACTAGTCACATAGTGACGAGCTTAATAGAAGGAATCCCTTTCCTCGGCCTGGTTCTGAAATATGTCTGTATGCATATCAATATGAGGCTCAAGTAAAACTGGATATTATAATACCCACTCAAAGGCCACAGGGAGTCTCAGCGGGAATTTCATTTATTTGTTCATCACGCATTTACTGAGACCTTCCCCCGAGGCAACTACGCATCATGGCACACCAGCAGAAAACAGCACTGTTCAAGGGCCCGGTTCTTCTGAAGCTGCCATTTTAGGACGTGTAGATGGACAGACAATAAACACATAAATAAATGAAAAGAAAATGCAATCCCAAATCGTGAAACATGCTACAAAGAAAATAAGACAGAATAATGGAATGGAGAGTGGGCAGGAAGGTGGACGGGAAAGGCTTCTCTGGGGAGGTGACCCCTGGCCAGGCATGCGATGCCCTATGGGAAGAGCTTTCAGGCAAAGGATCAGCACATGTGGGGAAAGGCTTTCCAAGACGGCATTGTTTGTTGGCGGAGGAGAACAAAGGTCAGTGTCACTGCAGCACAGCGAATGCTGGAGACTTGCACACAGGCCATGGGGTGAGCTGGGTGAACGAGGAGCCCACCTGGGCAGGAGACATCCTCCTGCAGGATGCAGGAATGGCGCTTGCAGGACATGGCTTTTCTCCCTCGGTGAGAGCCACACGTGACATGTGTGGGAATCAAGTGACACCAACATTCTGATCGGCTGAGCCAATCATTGCTTTAGGTTTCTTTATCCAGAAATCCAATTGAAAATTCATAAAGTTTAAGTCCAACATTTACCATAATTTTGCTCTGAAAAGGCCAATTAAATTCAGGGAGGAAACTTCACCATTCTAAGAAGAGTGGATCATTTCGAGAAGGGGAAGGGAGGGAGACAGAAAGAGAGAGAGAGAGAGAGAGAGAGAAAGAGCGAGCGCCAGCCAACATGACAGATGGGGAAGCATAAATCAGGCAGCTCACTTGTTGGGAGGCTGAAAAGGCATTTACCTCTCTTGATGTCTGTTTTGACAACTGTAAAATGAAGACTTAGACGAGATGATCTTGGTAGTTTTTTGCCCACTCTGAAGTAGCATTGGTTTTTTTGTTTTTGTTTTTGTTTTTTGTTTTTGTTTTTGAGTTGGAGTCTCACTCTGTCGCTCAGACTGGAGTGCAGTGGCCGCTCCTGGCCACCACAGCCTCACCTGCTGGGCTTCAACCATCTTCCGGCTCAGTCTTTCGAGTAGCTGGAACTACAGGTGCGTGCTACCACGTCCGGCTAATTTTTTGATTTATTGTAGAGATGAGGTCTCGCCAAGTTGCCCAGGCGGGTCTCAAGCCCACGGGCTCAGGCAATCCACTCACCTCAGCCTCCCAAAGGCGCGGGATTACAGGCTGAGCCACCGAACCCGGCTCGCATTGTTTATTTGTAGCTCTCAAATGGATTATTTAAGGTAAGTGTTGCCGTTTAAGTCACCTCTGCCATATTAGATGTAGCATGCTTTCTTTCCGATATACTGCAGCTGACACTTCTGTCCCCAGCCCTGCCCATGAGCGGGTTACATTATTTAGATGATTTATTTCCATATGATTGCCCTCTGCTTTGTTCACATGAGCACCTGTGTTCTCACTAAGTTCATTGTGTGCGCTTGCAGCCCGTGGTTTTTGTGCTTTGTTTTGTTTTTTAAGTTGGAATCTCCCTCTGTCGTCGCCCAGGCTGGAGCGCAGTGGCACGTTCACAGTCACGGCAGCCTCGACCTGTTGGGCTCAGGTGATCCTTCCACCTCAGCCATCCAAGTAGCTGGAACTACAGGCGCACACTACCATGCCCAGTTAATTTTTTAAAAAATTTATTGTAGAGATGAGGCCTCTCCAAGTTGCCCAGGCTGATCTTGAACCCCTGAGTTCAGGCAATCCTCTCGCTTTGGCTTCCCAAAGGGCTGGGATTACAGGCTTGAGCCACTGTGCCCGGCCTGCAGCCCGTGTTTTGAACAAGACACGTGGGGAGTCGAGTCCAGCAGGACTCCACCAGGCACCAACATTTGAGGTTGTGCATTTAACCGGACAGGAATCTGCATAACTCTTTTATCACTGGTGTGTCACAACTCATGCACATCACTCTTTTTCCCCTGATAAAACTCAAGGCAACATTGACCAGTTTCCAGATAGTCAGGAACTCTCATACTCTGCAAGATTCCTTAAAGATCAGCCAACTAATCTTTAGTATGTAGACTTTTCAATGAATTCAAGGAGTCCCTGAGGGCTAAACTCACCTGAAAAGTAAACTCTGTCTAGTAACTCTCAATCCAGGTAGGATTTCAGTGTTTCTCACCAATGTTTAGTCTGCATTTCCAGTCTGGCCATCAATCTCATCACAGAGAATACAAATTAAGAACAATATATTCTTCTTCTTCTCTTTAAGCTATATGTAAGGCCAGGGGCACAGCGTAGGGGTAGAGCGTTTGACTACAGATTAAGCTGGATCTAACAAGTGCCCTGTTTATATTTTATAAGCTTCGATTATTTCTGGCTCTTTCTGACAGTGTAATTTGGTCTATGTCGCTCTCTAATGTGTCTTAAATTATGTGTTCTTTCTTCCATATTGTGCTTTTCGCATTACGATGCCATTTTATTTATGAGGCAAGGAATATGGAATAGGCAATTCACAAAAGGAGAAATACAGATGTAGCAAAACGTAGGAACACCTGGAGAAATTCAATAGCTGGTATAGGTAAGGGTGATATTATCCCATTCTGGTGATGAGAGAGTAAATTTGAATAATCTTGTTACAAGGAAACATTAGATCTACACCTTTGATCTAGCTTTACCCTTCAAACAATTTATCCCAAGAAAATAATCAGTGATGTGCACAAAATTATGTCTAGAGGGATATTTATCATTTGGCTGTAAATAATCCAAAACAATCTAAATATCCAACATCAAGGATTATAAATTAGGTTAAGTAAATTATGGTATATCTAGCCAATGGAATGCAATAAACACATTTAAAATGTCATAGAAACATTTAATGACTGAGAATATTTTCCCAATGGTTTAAAAAAATAGATTTCAGGTCAGGTGCGGTGGCTCAGCCTGACATCCCAGCACTTTGGGAGGCTGAGGTGAGAGGATTGCCTGAGCCGGGAGGTTTGAGACCAGCCTAGGCAACTTGGTGAGACCTTGTCTGTACAACAAATCAAAACATAAGCCAGGCCTGGTAGCGCGTGCCTATAGTTTCAGCTACTTGGAAGGCTGAGACAGAAGATTGCCTTAGCCCAGCAGGTCGATGCTGAGGTGGCCGTGAGGGTGCTTCTGCACTCCAGTCTGGGCAACAGAGTGAGACTACGACTCAAAAAAAAAAAAAAAATATATATATATATATGTATGTATATATATATATATATATATTTCAAAACTGTGTTTTTATTATGGTTTAATTTTCACAAATATTTTTATATACATATAAATAATTTAATATTTATGCAATCGTGACCCTGGACTGGAGTCTGGAGAGATAGAGGAGATAGAGATAAAGCTAGAGATGATATACAAGGGGGACCCCCCCAAAAAAACTAGGCCCCTTGTAGCACAGCTTCCCCTGCTCGATAAGTGCTCTAAGAACCCCTCAGCATCAGGCTATCAGCTGGTGGTGTTGTGAGAGGCTACATTTGGCTTCCGTGAATTTTGGGGGGAAATTCTTTCAATGCGTTTGCCCATTTCATGATGGATGATTCATGGGCTCACCTGCCCATATGAGTGTTCACGAGTTTTTGACCAAATGATGGCATGACCCCTGTGCCTCACCCTCCCTGTTCACCTGATCTTACCCCAAGCTACTTTTTTTCTTCCAGATGGAAAAAAAGTCCTCAAAGGGAAACATTTTGCTGATATGGAAGAGGTGAAACAAAAACCAGTAGAAACACTAAATACATCAAAATGGACGAGTTCAAAAACTGTATTGAGCAGCAGAAGAAGCATCTCGATAGGTGTACTGCATCCAGTGGAGAGGACTCTGAAAGTGACTGAAGTTTAAACATGTAAAAATCAATACACATTTTTTATAAATAAATTCCAGGGTTTTTTGCTCCCCTTTCTCGTAGACGCAGATTTATAAATAGATAACAATCATGGCCACAATAATAGGCAATATTGTTTTCCTACCAGACAGCCACTTCTCTCTTTTTCTTACTGCAGAGTCCAAATTCAGTTTGATTGTTGATTCCTTTCCCACTTGAATCAGTGGTAAATGCTAAATTTAAAGCCATCATGATGGTCTTCTTCCTGCAGTACTGGCCAGTGTCACTTAAAGGAAGGTGTGTGGTTATGTATGGGGGTTACTTATGGGAAAAGATTGCTGATCTTAAAGAATCATGCCAGGAAAGATGGACACCTTTACTTTGGCTAGATTTTATCTTGTCTGAATGTGATACAAAAAACTGTTCCAAGAATTTTTTTCTTAAGGATAATTAACAGCTTTCAGCAGTCTTCATTCCTTTGTGTAAGTCCATGTTTCTGTCCAGAATCATTTTTCTTCGGCTTGAAGTATTTCCTTTAACATTTCTTGAAGAGCAGGATTGCTGGACATGAATTCTTCCAGCTTTGTGTGTCTGAAAAGGTTTTATATCATCTTTGTTACTGAAAAATATTTTTGCTGGATATGGAAGTCTAGCTTGAAAGTTTTTCTTTCTACTTTAAATATTTTTATCCACTGTCTTCTCACATATGTTGTTTCTGACTAGAAATCTGTTGTCATCCTTATCTTTGTTCCCTGGCGTATTATGTGTCTTTTTTCTCAGTGTGTTTTTATGATTTTTTTCACATCACTGGTTTTGGACAAATTGCTTATAATGTGCCAACGTGTGATCATCTTCATGTGTCTTGTGGTTGTGTTTTACTTAGCTTCTTGTGTCTATGGGCTTATAGTTTTCATAAAATTTGGAAAGTTTTTATTTATTTATTTAATTATTTATTTAAAACCAGGTTTTTCACTCTGTCGCCCAGGCTGGAGTAGCACAATCATGGCTCACCACAGCCTTAGTCTCCTGGGCTCAGGTGACCCTTTTCCTCCAGCTTCCTGAATAACTAGGACTACAGGAATGTGCCACCACACCCGCCTAATTTGTGTGTGTGTGTGGTAGAGACAGGGTCTCATTATGTTGCCTAGGCTAGTCTCGAACACCTAGGCTCAAATTATCCTTCTTTCTTGGTTTCCTAAAGTGCTAGAATTACAAATGTGAGCCACTGTGCCCAACCAAAATTTGGAAAGTTTTCTCTCATTAATTTCTCAAAAATGTTTCTTGTTTCCCCACCTCTCTCCTCTTTGGAGACTAATGATACTTATATCAAGCTTCCTGAAGTTGACTCACAACTCACTGATGCTTCTATGTTCATTTAAAAAAATTATCTCTGTGTTTCATTTTGAATAGTTTTGCAATATTTGGTCTAGCATTAATTAATCCCATGCAGTGTATTTGTTTAATCTCAGGCATAGTAGTTTTTCATCTCTAGAAATTTGATTTGCATCTTTTAAACATTCCATGTCGTATTCAACTTTTGAACATGTGGAATACAGCCATATTACTCTTTACTTTTTTTTTTGAGTTGGAGTCTCACTCTGTCACCTAGGTTGGAGTGTAATAACACCATCACTCAGCCTCAACCTCCTGGGCTCAGGCAGTTATTCCACTTCAGCTTCCCCAATAGCTTGGACTACAGGTGTGCACCACCACACCCAGCTAATTTCATGATTCTTGAAGAGATGAGGTCTCACTGTGTTGCCCAGGCTGGTCTTGAACTCCTGGCCTCAAGCAGTTCTCCCACTTTGGCCTTCCAAAGTGCTGGGATTACAGGCATGAACCACCCATATTAGCCACCCATGCCCAGCCCCTATTAACTCTTTTAATATCTTTGTCTGCTGATTTTAACATCTACGTCAGTTCTGGGTCAGTTTTAGTTTTTTGGTTTCCAGATGCAGATAATTTTACCTTACTAGGAGCTAAGTATTTTTATATTCTTCTATTTCTTGAGCTTGGTTCTGAGCAGCAGCTAAGTCATTTTGATCCTTTAGGTCTTGTTTGTAAGATGTATTAGGCAACACCAGAGCATCTTTAATAATTAGTCTAGGGCTAATTGCTCCTCACAATGGAAGCAAACCTTTCTGAGTATTCTACCAACACCCTCTGAATAATAAGGTTTTCCCATCTGGCTGATGCAAACAGGCACAGCCCTGTTAGGACTGAGCACTATTACCTCTGATCCTTTCGAGTGGTTCCTTCCTCAGCCCTAGGCAGTTTCCCCACAAATGTTTGCCGTTTGGTACTCTGTTGAACACGAGAGCGGGACCCACTGCAGACCTCCTGAGTTCGATCTCATCGTAGGTCTCTCCTGTCTGGTGCTCTGTCTCATGAACACCAGCCACCTTCAGTTTTGCAACTCCTCACCTCTGTCTCCTCCGTTCAGACTTCACCTGGGTCCCTCTTTCCAACACTGGAGCGTGGATACCGTCGCCAAGCAGTTATCTGGGGCATGTGGGCTCAGCACGCCTCTCACCTGTCTTTCTTGCATGGCTATCATTAGTTGCCTGATGTCTAGTTGCTTAAAAACAGCCTTTTCACACATTTCATCCATTTCCTGGGTTATTTCAGGTAAGTCGTTGTACTCCATTCCTTCTTTCATTTTTTGAAGATGGTCTCCTCCAGCCTTAGCTCACCCAAGGCATGTCTCACCAGGTTTTTTTAGGTGCCCTCCCACTCTTCTTCCTCATTTACAGTAAAACATTCCTGCAAAGACTCATTCTAAAATTCAAGCTGGCCTCATTATGCTCTCAGTAGAATGCTCCGGGCGGTCTTTACTGTGAATTCGTGGATACTTTGTTAGTGGTTGCTGCCCTCTGAATTTCCATGTGCTTGACCAAGGGTGACCTCGTTGCTTTGGGGTCAAAGATTTTAGAAGAAAGAGTCAGCTCTCCATTCACCCCCTCTCCTGCTACCAAGAAAGCTGAATCCCAAGCAAAGACAGCAGCACCGAGAGATTCTGAACATTCCACCAACCTGAGTCCTGGTGGCACGCTCCCTACCAATCTGCCATCCAAAAGCAGTGTGACCAAGTACATGTGTTGTGCAAAACCACTAAGATCCGATATTTGATTTGAGCTTTTTAAAACTACCATCTGTGTCTCTATTTAACTTTTGAACACAAGGAATACTGTCACATTAACTCTTTTAATGTCCTTGTCTGCGAAATTTAACATCTGTGTCGTTCATTTGTTAATGCAGTAAACCCTGCCTACATTGACTAACACGCTCTGAAATAACACACCTCTTTTATACAAATATCGCTTTTTCATATTGAAGTTGCAGTAGCAAAATTTTAAACAAATCTCAACCACTTAGAAAGAACAATAATTTTTTTGAAACCTCTCCAAATAATTTTGGAGCACAGGAAACAATATTATTACAAATGACAGGTGGTACCAAAAAAAAAAAAATGTATGCACGTCGTAAGAGATCTGATGTATGTATTGTTTTTCGAAGCTGAAGTACAGTAGCAATGTGTAATATGACGTTCACTCAACCGTGCTTCTGCCGTTTTCTTGAACTGCCCTGCCTGTCGCATGGCGACACTAGCATTCATTTGATTAATGCCATCTTGTGAGTGAATGTCATACTTAAAACATGCACACATTTTTTGGGCAGTCCCTGTATTTAGAAAATATAGTAGTCCCATCCTTGCCCACAGTTTTGCATGGTTTCGGGTACCCACAGTCAACCCTCTCCTAACATATTAAATGGGAAATTTCAGAAGTAGACCACATGCATGTTATCACTTGTGCGTCACTCTGTATAGTGGGAGGAAATCTTGGGCCAGCCGATCTGTCCTGCCAGGAGGTCCGTCATCCCTGTGCCCAGTGGGTCCCTGCTGGAGATGCCCCTGCCAGCTAGAGACACCCTCTGCCCATACTCAGTGATCTATCACAGAAACAAAGAACTGAGTACCACATATTCTCACTCATAAGCAGACTCTGAACATTTGCCATAATACTATAAGAAAGGGAATGGCAATAGTGGGATACTGCCAGGGTGGGGGTGAGGGGGTACACAACATTAAGAAGCGTACCTGATCTCAAACCAGGCAAAGTGGGAACCAAAGGGAGGCCCAAACTTCACCTGTATGCTGTTCGCTTGTATTGCTAATCCTGAATTGTAGCTTACATCTTTAAAACAAAAAATATATATGGATAAATAATAAATAATGGCCCCAAAGTGCAAGAGTGGTGATTGTTATACTTGTTCAATTTTTATTATGTTATTGTTTTTCATCTTACTGTACCTAATTAATCAATTAAACTTTATGATAGGTATGTGCAGTTGCAAGACTTGGTACTGTCTGCAGTTTTAGGCATCCACTAGGGGTTTTAGAACACACCCCCTTGGAGACAGAGGGGACGACTGTAATGAAAATATGAAAATGAGACTATTTCACATAGAAATATGAGATACTGCAAAATCTGTGTGCAAAGGATTAACAGATGATTGAACTGAATTCCAGAAAATGCACCATGACCAAACAAAGCATATTTCAAGTATGATTAATGTTAGGAAATCTATTAACATAAAGTATCCACCCCAAAAGTTTCAAGGAGAAAAACTGGCCGGGGTCGGTGGCTCAGCCTGTCATCCCAGCACTTTGGGAGTCCGAGGCAAGTGGACTGCCTGAGTCCACGGGTTCTAGACCAGCCCAGGCAACTTGGCAAGATCGTGTCTCTACAATAAATCAAAAAATTAGGCAGGCATAGTAGCGTGTGCCTGTAGTTCCGGCTCCTTGGGAGGCTGAGGCAGAAGGATCACTGGAGCCCAGGGTTGACTGACGCTGGGGTGGCCATGAGCATGCCACTGCACTCCAGCCTGGGTGATGGAGTGAGGCTCTGACTCCAAAAAAAAAAAAAAAAAGCCGGGCTCGGTGGCTCAGCCTGCAATCCCGGGCCTTTGAGAGGCTGAGGTGAGTGGATTGCCTGAGCCCGCGGGTTCGAGACCCGCTTGGGCAGCGAGACCTCATCTCTACAATAAATCAAAAAATCAACCCGGTGTGGTAGCGTGCACCTGTAGTTCCGGCTACTCGCAAGGCTGAGGCGGAAGGATCGCCGGAGCCCAGCAGGTCGAGGCTGCAGTGGCTGGAAGCGGCCACTGCACTCCAGTCTGGGCGACAGAGTGAGACTCCAACTCAAAAAAAAAAAAAAAAAAGAAACAGAAAACAAGGACTACGAAAAAACTCTTAGAAAACAAGGACTACTTCCTTAAAATTATGATGAAATTCCATCTCCGACCAACTACCAATATCATGCCCAAGGGCTAAACAGAGCATTGTCACTTAAAGGAATGACAAGACAAAGACTTCCTCGATCAGCACTCATATTTATCATTTTTCTGTAAATTTGGGCCAAGACAAGACAATGAAAAGCAAGAAAGCAAAACTGTCATTTGGACAATCTGTTACAGGGAAAACTCAAGAGAGTCAACTGACAAGATTTAAGAAGAAAAAAAAAAAAAGTTCAATAATGTGATTATAATTACACGAAGATTGGATTTTTATATGGTGAAAAGTCCCACTTGGAGGAAGCAAAGGCGGGCCCCGGAGAGCCCACAAACGGGCCTGGGGCAGCACATGTGAGCCTCCAGAGACGGAAGTAGGACAGAGAGGTGTCCTGGCCTAGGAGACACCAAGCGCAGTCAACACTGCGATGGAAAGACTCCCCTCCAGCCCTCCACTGGCACTTGGGCATTCAGGGGGTGAGGAGCACCAGTCCTGCCTTTGGTACTTTGGGAGGACCTGGCAGATTCCATTTTCCACAGATTGCACGGTCCTCTCTCTGGTCTCGAATGCTCTTCCAGAACCCCCTCACACCCAGGACACGTGGCGGCTCCTTCGACTACAGAGTCTTGAGGCTTCTTCAACCAGGGAATTCAGAGGACGGCATGCTACGAGACTTTCAAGGCTGGCTGGCAAATAGGGCACCGCTTCTACCTGGCCGTTTCTCTGGAGGAGGCTCACGGTGGGGACACCAGCCGCCTCGAAGGGGAGGCAGCCTTCGTGGGGAACCCACTTGCAAAGGCCAGTGTGCAGGAGAACTGAGGCCCCCACCTAACTGCAGACGTGAACCACCAGCCAGTCACGTGAGTCAACCGGGCTTCAGAGGAGTCAGACTCTAGCCTTTGCGTCTTCTACCTGAGCCCCAGGTGTCGAGGAGCAGAGCATCTTCTTCCTGCCCGCATCCCTGCTCCATGAGCAAAACGAAGAACTGTTTTATGCCACGAAGGGTTGGGGCAATTTGCTGGGAAGTCCCGGTCACTAGAACAGACACAAGAGCTTGAGTTTGCGTGTGTCACCTCTGTGACCGTGACCTGGTCCACCACTCAGCATTATGCCAGGATTCATTTTAACACTCGGCTTTATCCAGGTTCTGTGGAGTTCTGCAGAAGGCCAGTCCTTGGAGAGCCGGACTTCAGGAGGTCAGTCAAGTTAACCTTTGCTTCTGAACCAAATAGAAAATGCACTGGAAAAGATCACATTCATCAAAACAGCCAAGAAAACGTCCAGGAAGGTACAAGAAATTTGTGGGGCCTAAATAAAGAAAATGAACACGTTTTTCTGAAGAACAAGCATAAAGGAAGACTGGTCTATCTGAAGGAAATTTGTCAATATTGAAAATATGCCAATTTGCACAAATTAATGGAAAGGACACGTGATTATAATGAATCTAAAAGGTTTTTTTCTTAAAATGTACACATTCATTACAAAATTTATCTGGAGAAATAAAAAGGTTTTACGAAATGTTTGGAAAAGAATGAAATCAGTCAGGGTTCAGTCAGGAGACAAACACAGTGGTAATCTGAACCAGGAAAGTCGAAGAACGATGAGCCATGGGGCTGCCATGACGAGGCTCAGCTGGGACGGCCGAGGAGTGCACTTGTGGTCAGTAGCACGGGTCATCCCAGCTATGGCAGGGACTGCTGCAGGGAGATGCTCCGTCCAGCCCCACCGAGCCCTCCCAGGCCTTGTTGGTGGCAACCCAGTGGCTCACCGAATGGCTTGAATCTGGGCAGCACAGGGGAGCTTGCCTGAGGCATGCGTTCTGGAGTGCAGGGGAATGGCCGCAGGAGCCACTGGGGCAGCCTCGCCCCTACAGAGAGGCCAAGCCAGCCCCAGTCCCAGCACAGAACAAAGAGGAACTTCATGGCAGCTGGAAAAATATATATATTTAAAGGACCCAGCTCTGTTTTCTGACAGTGTTCAGAGAAGGGTGAATTCGGAGCTGAGAGTCAGTAAATGGGTTACTTGCATAGAACATGATTTGAATCACCGTTATCTGATATCAGAATAAACTATAATAAGGAAAGCAACCTGGGAGGGGCACAGACTAAAGAAACTGACAGAACAGAATGAGAGAGAAATAAGCTCAGAAATAGATTATAAATACACATACAAAATACATAAAATGCATATATGCACATATGAGGGGGGAGCCAAAAACAAAAAGACAGAAAAACCAGAATTACATTTAGAAGACCGGGCCCCCTGTGGTCCGGGCTTCCCAGCTAGGTGAGTGTTCTAGGAACCCATCGGCATCCGTGCCCCAGCTGGGGGTGTTGGGAGAGGCTGCTTTCGGTTTCAGTGAAATTTTTGGAGATTCTTTCAACCTGCTTGCCCAACTCATAATGGGTGATTTATGAGCGCACCTGCCCACACCATGCTGACTGTTCAGCAGTTTTTGACCAAAATTGGCATGGGCCAGGTGCAGTGCCTCACGCCTGCAATTCCAGCACTTTGAACGACTGAAGCAGGCGGGTCACTTGAGCCCAGTTCATCAAGATCAGCCTGGACAACATAGTGAGATCTTGTCTCTTCAAAAAACAAGTTAAAAAATTAACCAGGCATGGTGGTGCATGCCCATAGTCTCAGCTACTTGAGAGGCTAAGGCAGAGGGTTCACCGGAGCCCAGGAGGCTGAGGCTATGGTAAGCCATGATCGTGCCACTGTACTCCAGCCTGGGTGACAGTGAGACTCTAACTCAAAAAACAACATGAAACAAAATAAAAATGGTATGACCCCCGTGCCCCATCCTCCCTCTTCACCCGTCTCTCCCAGAGCGAATTTTTTGTTTGTTTCCCCGGATGAAAAAGTCCTCAAAGGGAAATATTTTGCCAACGTGGAGGAGATGAAACAAAAAAACATCAGAAGCTTTCAAAGGCATCAAAGCTGACGAGTTCAAAAATTGTTTTGAGCAGTGGAAAAAAGCATCTCGATAGGTGGATTGCATCAAACGAGAGGACTTTGAAGGTGACTGGAGTTTAGACATGTAAAAACAAACACACAACTTTTAATAAATAAATTCCGGGTATTTTTGGGTCCCCCTCAAATGTATATATACCCACATGCATATGTAAATTTAACGTAGGAAATATGTACCATTTGAAATCATAGAATAAATAAATCATTGCTTTTTTATTTTAAAGATGTGGGGTACAATTCAGGATTAGGTGTACAAGTGGTCATCGTATGGGTAAAGTTTGGGCCTCCCTTTGGTCCCCACTTTGCCTGGTTTGAGATCAGGTCCTCTTATTGATGTTATGTTCCACCCACCCTGGCAGTACCCCACTACTGCCACTCCCTTTCTTACAGTATTATGGTAAATGTTCAGGGTCTGCTTATGAGTAAGAATATGTGATACTCAGTTCTTTGTTTCGGTGATAGGTCACTCAGTATTATAGATGCTAAGTCCATCCAAGTTGCTGTGAAGTCCATATGTTTGTCCTTTTTTATGGCTACATACTATTCCATTGTGCCTATGTGTCACATTTTTTTAATCCAGTCCAGTCTCGATGAAATCATTACTTTTTAAGACTAACACAAAGTTAAACTCCCATTTCACATCAAACACCAAAGTAAACTTCAGATGTATTAAGCAATTGCATTTCAGAAAGCTAGGTCTTTTTTTTCTATTTTTTTCTTTTAAAGATGTGGGGTGCAATACAGGGTTAGGTACATGGGTGGTCATCGTACAGGCAAAGTTTGGGCCTCCCGTTGGTCCTCACTTCGCCTGGTTTGGGATCAGGTACTCCTATTAGTATCATGTGCCCCTCTCCCTGCAAAGCTAGATCTTTTATTTATCATGGCATTACTTTTCCTGGCCCTGCCAGTCAAGCACAGACACCCCATGGAGTCAGGGTAGCAAGCAGAACTCACGGAGGACACAGTCCTTTTCACCGAGTAGAGAGAGGAACCTGGAAATCAAGTCAGCTCTGGAAGCTAGAGCGTTTCAACGAGACACACCCAGGCTGGTGGGGAAGCGACCGAGACAGAGTGGCAGGGATATGGCAGGACAGCAGCTATCTGGGCTGTGGAGCCACCACACCCCTGCAGGGAGGGAGGAGCTCTGTGGCTTCTAATAATTCCAAATATACCACATGTGGAAGCAGCACATGGTGGCAGAAGGAATGAAAGAGCCAGTAGAAACATCATGACCCTGTGACTAGCACGAGCCCTCACTTCCTCTCAGGGTGATCCCGGTAGACAGAGCAAGAGATTTTGCTGAAAAACTGGCGGCCACTCGCTGAGACATCCACTCACAACAGCACAGAGGGAGAACTCCTTGACAGGCAGTCCTTCCAGGGATGTACCACACTTTCCCAGAAACAAAGGACAGATGTTACAGTGGCCTGTCTCTGAACAATGTCACCCAAATTATGTTTCTTCAACCACTGATAAAAAGTCTGAGGTGCAACAAGGTCGTAACATAAAAGACAATTCTCATCTCCCCCAAGAAGGCTGTGTGTGGTCTGGGGTGTAACTCATATGCTTGAACATAGGTGACAGTCACATAGCTTAAGAATGAATTCAATTTACTAAAGAAACTCACTAAGAATTGCTCAAAAACAGAAAGGTGAAATGTCTGTCTGAACACAGACACCTAAAGACTTTCGAAACTCAACAGTTAATGAAAAAATAATCAAAGGAAAAGTGACATATGACCAAAAATTGCAAATCCCGTACATCAAAAGACTCCACAAACAGAATCTTAAGGATGAATTTGAGAAGAAAAATTTGCAAAATCCAGGATAAATTTAGTCGATTATTAATATATAAAGAATTATTGCAAATCAGTAAGAGAAACGAAAAATCAGTGAAATATATTCGGCAAAATATATCAGAGACTTTAAAAATAAATCTAAGTAGACAGTACATATACTGTATCATTAGCACAATGATGTTTAATCTAACACAAATGAAAAGAAAAAAATTTCTGTCGAATTAGCAAACTTTTTTTTGAGTCAGAGTCTCACTCTGTCACCCAGGCTGGAGTGCAGTGGCATGTTCACAGCCACCACAGCCTCGACCTGCTGGGCTCAGGTAATCCTTCTGCCTCAGCCTTCACAGAAGCTAGAACCAAAAGCATGCGCCACTACACCCAGCTGATATTTTGATTTATGTAGAAATGAGGTCATGCCAAGTTCCCCAGGCTGTCTCAAACCCCTGGGCTCAGGCAGTCCTTTCACCTCTGCCTCCCAAAGTGCTGAGATGACAGGCGTGAGCCTCCGTGCCCGGCCAGCCAACATCTTTTAACTCTGTCAAATGTGTTAGAATTATATACCTTCTTTCATCCAGCAATTCCACTTCTATGACTTCATCTGAATGCAACGACAGTGAGTAGTTCCAAAAGTGTATGGCCAAAGTTGCTAATGACAAAAATATTGTAATATCCTGAAGACGGAAATACCTTGGAAGTCCATCAACAGGGATCGGTGAAACCCATATTGGCCATTTCCTGTAACAAGAGATATACTATCAGGTCATAGTTAACAGCACAGAATCTAGTTTTACATTATCTGGATTTAAATCTGACTCTTGAGATTCTGACTTTTAGAGCCTTGGCCAAGTTATTTTCCCTAAATGCAGCATAAGTGGGAATCCCCATGGGGTTAACATGAAGATTGTCATGAACATTAAATGACATAGCAATGGACTCGTCATGTAGTGTCTGGCATTGGTGCCAATGAAAATTAACTATCAGAACTTTCTTTTAATAAAGTATCATGAAAACATCAAAATAATACCTCAGTAGGCCATGAAATAAAATGCAAGAATGTTTATGATATATTGGGAATGCGAGAAGCAGAGCATAAAATTTTATGTAAAGTGTAATACAAAGTGCATCAGAGAAACATAATACAGGTGTTAAAAAGCCAGGAAGCTGTACATCAAAAGGTGATCTCAAGAAGACTACATTTTCCACATTTCTCTGCAATGAATAGCAATTTTGTAATAAAAACATTTCATACAACAAAAATATTAGGCTGGGCACGGTGGCTCAAGCCTGTAATCCCAGCACTTTGGGAGACCAAGGTGAAAGGATTGCCTGAACCCGTAGGTTCGAAAACAGCCCAGGCAGCTTGGTGAGACCTCATCTCTACAATAAATGTTTTAAAAGTTAGCCAGACATGGTAGCACACACCTGTTATTCTGGCTACTTGGAAGACTGAGCCAGAAGGATCGCCTGAGCCCAGCAAGTCATCACTGGGGTGGCCATGAGTGTGCTACTGTACTCCAGCCTGGGCAACAAAGTGAAACGCCAACAACAACAACAAAAAAGAAAACAGAATTTGGCTGATTGCATCCAGTTTTCTCCTCCTTGACTGTCACAGAAGAGCGGACATTGTTTTATTTCTTCAGAATTGCAGCACTTCCGTTTTTCAACAAATTCTTTCTTGTAGGCCATGATTAGGGCCAAGCAGCATTCTCTCTCCACTGCCTTCTTTGCTTCTGGCAGATGGAATTATCAGGAAGGCCTTTCAAGAATGTGTTTTGCTGGTGATAACTGATTTAATACTAGTATCACTTTTAAAGCAATGTTTTCATTTTTTTTTCTTGGAGCCCTTATAGGGTCAAGGGTACAGACATATTGACCCTCTGTTGATTTGCCAGTCTTCAGGAGAAATTCTTCTTTTGTTAGAAATCAAAAGTTGACATGACATTTAAAGGTGTATTTGAGTATTAACTGCCTAAGAAACAATTATACCATAATGCCAATAATAATATTTTACTGTAGAAAATATTTGCAACCAAAACCTCCCAAAATAATAATGACATTAATAAAATAGCAATATTTTAAGCACATAATAGATGACCAACAAATATTTGTCCAACAAAATGGGACTGAAAAAGGTACCAGAAGATCACATGTGCAAAATTTTCATACTGAGTATAAGTTGATCTTACATTTAGAGATGTTGTATATTTCATTATTTTTGCAAGAAAGATGCCCATAAAGTTTTTACATAGGGAATCTGGGCTGGTGCTATTCATGGCATCCTTGACAACAGCAGTTAGTGACACATTTTTCTCTTTGTAACAAACATCCCTGCATCTCTGCACACCCTGCAAGAGTCCCGGTCTGCACGGTTGTTCCCTTACAGCCTCATCCCCACTCCTTATCCCTGCAAGAGTCTCCGTTCCGACACCATCTGCCTGTATCAGCTAGGATTAGGTTTGGCTCAATATAACAGAAAACGCAACACAAAATAACACTGGCCATTTTAGAGAACGTCAAGGAGTCTGGAGGTAGGCAGCCCATGACCAGCGAGGAGTTCCATGAGGTCTTCAAGAGCCTTCCAACTCAGCACTCAGCCATCTCTAGAGAGTGAGCACGACTTCATGACCCAAGATGGCTGATGGCACTCCAGCCAGCACCGCTGTTCCAGACAGCATGGTGCATGATGGCCATACTGCCTTCTTCCTCTAGGCAGACCTGCTGCAGACTTGCTCACAGCACTTCTTTTATATCTGTGTAAATTATATATTGCCAAGTAACAAATTATGCCAAAACTTAGCAGCTTAAAACAGCAAACTTTTATGATCTCACAGTTTCTGTGGGTCAGGAATCTAGAGACAACTTTGCTGGGTGCTCCTGGCTCAGGGTAGCCCACAAGGCTGCATTCAAAGTGTTGGCAGGGTCTACAGTCATTTGAGGCTTTCCTGGGAAGGAGTATTTCTGGATTACTCACGAAGCTGTTGGCAGCCTCAGGTCCCCGTTGACTGTTGGCCAGAGACACCAGTTCCTTGCCATGTAGGTTTCTCCATAGAGAAGAAAGATTACAACACAGAAACTGGCATTCCTCAGAGAGAAAGGGTGAAAGACACACTCCAACATGGAAGCCAAAGTCTCTTGTGACCTAATCTAGGAGTGACATCCCCATGCCTCTGTCATATTCTATTCCTTAGAAATGAGTTACTAGGTCCAGCCATACTCAAGAAGAGGATTTCCCCAAGAGATGACTATGAGGAGACAAAGATCATTGGGGACCATTTTAGAAGCTGCCTGTCACAAAATCTCATTATACAAAACATGGCCACATATCCTGGAAGGGAAGGGAGTTTGGGACACACAGTTCTTAGTTATTGTTAAGTCTGGGAGGATTGTCAGGTCAGTGTGCTGAGCCGGTGGCACAGGTAAGATGCAAAGAATCTCATAGAAGTTCGATTAGAAAATATAGTTTATTTAGAAGGTAATTGACAGAGAGAGAGAGAGAGTGAGCAAGAGAGAGAGAGAGAGAGAGAGAAGATTCACCTCCCCCATGTAGGTGGGGGGGGCAAAGCTTAGGAAACATGGCAGCGGCCATAGCTCATAAAGCACATGGCCACACCAGAGTCTAGTAAAGCGATGGTGACTGGCTGCTCATGGTTGAATCTTTTTAATCCTTCGTTAAGGTGGTTGGGTGGTAGTCTGCTCTACATCATCATGAAGGGGCAAGTAGGCGCAGGTACCGACGCCAGGGGATGGACAGCAGGCGGATGGGTGGGTTAGGCCCATGACTGCAGCCTTGCTGGGATCTGTCTGTGTCACGAAGTCCATGAAGACCACAAATGGCTGATTAGGTTAACTTGGGTCTTATGGATGGAGGCAAATACTCGAACTGGAGAAGCGAATTCATAGAGAACAAGCTGGAGTGGGGGGCTGTAAAACCATGATCAGTAGCTGCCTCGGAGAAACCAGTTCTAGCCTTGGCTAGTGATTAGAGGGCAAATGAAGTGAACTGCGAGAAAACCATGAGATTTAGGCAATATTAAAATGACTGCTAATTGGGTCTATAAATCCATGTTATGTCCTTTCAGTTATGTTATAATGTGCTTAGCTAAGACTCCAAATTTTGCTACTATAAGAGAAGGGAGCCGGGAGTGCTGACTCATGCCTATAATCCCAGCACTTTGGGAAGCTGAGGTGAGAGAATTGCCTGAGCCCATGGGTTCGAGACCAGTGTGGGCAACTTGGTGAGAACTCATCTCCACAAGAAATCAAAAAATTAGCGGGGCATGGTGGCGCGCACGCCTGTAGTTCCAGCTACTTGGAAGGCTGAGGCGGAAGGATCACCTGGGCCCAGCAGGTTGAGGCTGTGGTGGCCGTGAATATGCCACTACACTCCAGCCTGGGCGACAGAGTGAGACTCTGACTCAAAAAAAGAAACAAAAAAAAGAGAAGGGAGAAATCACCATTTGGTGGCAACCAGGCTTTGATGTCAGCCCGATGGACACTTTGCTCTTTGCCCCACAGTCTCCTTGTTCTCCTGCCCTTCTGTTCTACCAGAGTCTTTGTCCTAAACCCTTTGTTCAACAGAGACCTCCATACTTACCATTGTTATACAAGAGCATTAGCTCAAAACCACCATCTTGTTGACTCACTCACAGTTACCAGATGCTCAGGAACCAGGTGTTTTACTCATTTTCTCCCCTAAGCCCCCACCTCCAGGTCTAACCTATCATCCAGACAATCGTCTCTTGCTTTCTCAGATCTCTTGGAGCTTTCTCTTTCTGTCCATTCCCACTGCAGCTACCCTTCCACGGACACTCAGCACAGCGTATCTGCAGATAATGTGATCCTTGCTCACAGTACCGCCTCCTTAAACCCATCCTCCATAAATAATCCTGCGATGAGTCTTCCTAAGAGCCACAGAAAGGCAAAATGAGAAGAGCTCTAGGATAGGATTTGGGAACTTGGGATCCAGGCTTAACTTTGCTCCTTACAAACTGCAGTGGGACCTCACCAAACCCACAAGCTCTTCTGAGACTCACCTCCCTCAGCCATGATGCTAAGATGAAGTCATGTCACAAACACAGTCAAGTTCCTCCGTGGAAGAAGGGAAGGAAGGAACACATGTGGAAGCGGCCTCCAGTCCCTAAGGCCCCATGCTCTCTGAAGTGACATGCACCGACAGTTCAGGGCCTTGAATGCAGGGGTGGCACATGCCTAGCCCAGCAACTGACAAAACGGAAGGGCAGGGGACCCCCCATCTCCTGGCTGGGTGCACGATGTTTCACTGCCGTAGGACACGCTTCTCAACTGGGAGGCCATTAGTGACTGCCCATTGTCTGTTCATTTACTTATCAAGTACGTGTTGAGCACTTGCCAGGGCCAGAGTCTCTGCTGAGTGCTTAGGGAAAGGAAGGTGGACAGGATGGACTTGGTTCTTGCCCTCAGAGAATTCGAGTTGAAGGGGAAGCCCTGCAGGTTAAGAAGCAGTAACAGTACGTGAAATACGTGCTTGGTACAGGCTACCATGAGAGCACTTTATAGGAGCACTTAACCTGGTCTGAAAAGATCAGAGAAAAGTTACTAGGAAATAAAATCCAAACTTCTTTTTTCTTCCAAACCCTCCGTGGTCTTATCTCGCCTACGTTTTGTTTTTATTTTTTCTATATTTCTGTTTTTCCTTCTTAAATACTTTACTCTCCAACTAAATGCATCCCAGCCTGTGCTGAATACACTGTTTTAAGACCATGATCTTCTTCCAGATTGGAAGACACTCGCCCTGGAGCCCTTCTCTGCTACTGTTGAGCCATAGATACCTATCTCCAAATAATATTTCAGACGTTGGGAGCTTCTCCTTCTGGCCTATCAATAAAGCTTCGGGGCCAACAGGCTTGTCTTCTTTAAACCCATTTCAAGCTCTATTGCTCAGCCGCTGCACGACAGTCTATGACCTACAAAAGGACGTATCGGGTGGTTTTAGGGTACCATCGTTTGCTCCAAGGAAGTTCATCAATGGCCCCTCAAGGGTTCTGGAGAAGCTAAAAATCCATTGAGATGGAAAAGCATGCTGAGGTGCTGAAGCATATTCTAATAATAGCACCTAGGTCCCTTGTAGCATCAGGTATGGGTGCATAAAATAGATTGAGTCCAGTGGTGCCCGTTATGTACTCGTGCTGCCTGCCATTAGTGATGGGTGGGAACTCGAACCAAGCCGTTTCAGCACTGCTTCAACAAGCCCCGCTGCCAGGACATGGCTCCCTCAGTCAACTATTTCAGCCAAATGCTTGATCTTCTTCCAACAGTACGATCCTTTCTGAAAAGAGTTGCAGATGCAATCTGACGTTTGGAGGACCGGGTAGGTCAGTGGCTGAACTCTGGTCTTTGCTTGGATTCTGCCAGCCACCTGCCGCATGACCCACCGCAGACCATGGGGCCACTCATGCCTGCTTTCTTGATCATGAACCAGAAATCGATAGCTCAGGGGAGGTAGGTACCTAAGAGGGTCTGTGAAATCCACAGAATGCCTTGGGAGTTGTTATAGAATTCAAGTTCACTGCTAGTGATATCAATCAGCCACTTTTCCTATTACATTATTCATGCCAATTAATGAATGTAATTAGCAGGACTCTACAATTTTGTCTCCTTTGTCCTTACTCTCTTTCTTCTTATTTGCATTTAGTCTTTTCCTTGGCAGTAATCAACCACACATGCATCACTCAGGGAAAAAGCAGCACATTCATCATCACCTGTTGTTAAGCAGATTCTTTCATTTTTGAGAAAGAAACCCTCCCCGAACTATCTCTGCTCTTTGCCACGCTTTAATGCATTGGTGGTTGGTGATTGTTCCTGCTGTTTCTTCCCATAAAAAGCAGAGCGTCTGAAAGCCAACAACACTTGAGCATCTTTTTCATGCCGCATGTAATAACTCACTTTGAAGGCACGAGGATCAGCTTCAGTAATGGACTGACCGTTCTCTTCAGTGCGAGACTGAGGCATAGACATTGCCTGGAGCAGTCTCAAAGCTTGACGTGGAATTCCCATCCAGCGGTGGCACCCTCGCCGAACCGGGAGTCAGGGAGATGGTCAGCTGACCTTAGACGACAATCTTACGGGGGTGGCAAAGCTTGCCTTGGACGCTACCTTCTACCTCCTGTTTTTGCCCTCCAGCAGCGTCCTCCTGCGTCCGCAGCTCCCAGTGTCTCCCAGTTCTGTCCCCACTTGTTCTCGTATTCCAGTCTTTCTTGGGATCCTAGATCTGAGAGTCAGGAGGGAACGTTAGCTGTCTGGGTCCAACTCCCAGCCCATGCATGCATTCCGCATGCAACACTTGTCCGTGACTTCCGGGCTCTGTTGAAATCCCCCCACGTGGGAGATTCAGGGCCCTGGGAGCGTCCACCACATCATAAAAGATCAAGTAAAAGAATGTTTCCATTGAATCTGTATCTGCTAACTGTTCATTTCCACTCGTGACACTTTATTCCTGTGTTTGTTTGTTAGGAAGGATCTTTAAGGGTAACTCTAAGGGTTTCCAGGATAGAGCATGCAGTGAACCACACGGGATCTGAATGTACATGCTCCCCCACAAGTTCATGTGCTGAAATCATAACCCCCATGGCGATGGTGTTGGGAGGTGGGGCCTTTGGGAGTTTAATCCTTGAGCACAAGGGGTTCAGTGCCTTCATCAAGAGGCCCAAGGGAGCTTGTCTGTCCCTCCACCCCATGAGGACACAGCCAGGAGCCATCCAGGAGCGAGAAAGTCAGCCCTCGTCAGGCACTGGGCTGCGTTTGCGCAGGCTTCCAATGGCGTTGCTGCCCTCACCACGACCCTGGACTATCAGACCCTAGAACCGCACGAGGTCCATGGGGTTTTGTCACAGCAGACTCAACAGACTAAAACAGCCCGCGTGTCTCTCTTCCGTCTTGGGGAACCGCCCTCCTCCCCAGCTGTCCCCTCCCAGGGCCTGGTGCTGCCACTTTCCAGCCCTCGTGTCGTCTTCTCTCCCCTCCCTCATGCAGCCCCTCCATCACGCGGCCGCCCCCCACGCTGCCCCTGTCAGCCCTGTCTGGCCTCAAGTGGACGCCCTCCTTTCCCTCCTGCCGTCAAGAATTCACAGAGAGAGTCGCCCAGGCCCCTTCAGGTGTGTCTGCAAACAATGGCCACCCCAGTTGCCACGTCCTTTTAAAAACAGCCCTAGCCGGGCTGGGTGGCTCAGCCTGTAATCCTGCGCCTTTGGGAGGCTGAGGTGAGTGGATTGCCTGAGCCCGCGGGTTCGAGACCCGCCTGGGCAGCGAGACCTCATCTCTACAATAAATCAAAAAATCAGCCGGGCGTGGTAGTGCATGCCTGTAATTCCGGCTACTTGGAAGGCTGAGGCGGAAGGATCTCCGGAGCCCAGCAGGTTGAGGCTGGGCGACAGAGTGAGACTCCAACTCAAAAAAAAAAAAAAAAACAGCCTTGTAGTTCCAGCTCCAGAATGAATGAGCCAAAATCTGTGTGGCGACCGGCCATT
Organism: Cephalopachus bancanus; assembly: GCA_027257055.1. Taxonomy (NCBI): domain Eukaryota; kingdom Metazoa; phylum Chordata; class Mammalia; order Primates; family Tarsiidae; genus Cephalopachus; species Cephalopachus bancanus. Next base: position 1,405,196 of record JAPVLO010000218.1, read on the forward strand.
CTTTTCTTTGGAAACAAAGCTACTCTGAGGTTTGGAAACCACTGAACTCGCCCGTACGCCCAGTCTCCTCAGTGCTCCTCTGAAACGGCAGGCTTTAAGGGCGTCCGTGACCTCCACACTGACAAGACCACGGCCCCTTCTCAGTGGCAATTCCCCTTCTTACTTTTGGGGGATTTCCTCCATATTTTGTCCCCTCCTTCTGTGTCCCTTTCTGGGTCTCTTCACATGCTCGTACGTCAAAGGACCCAGATTCCCAGACCCTCACCCACGAGCCTTTCCCAATCTGCTTGTGCTCCCAGCTACCACCTACAAATCCTTGACCCCCAGAGACCCGTGCTTCTCTCCACCTCTATTCATAACAAGTCACCAAAGTCAACATTTTAGAGAAAATCCACCAGACGTGGTGGCTCACGCCTGCCATTCCACCACTTTGAGAGGTGGAGGCAAGAGGATGGCCTGAGTTCAGGGGTTCAAGACCAGACTGAGCAACATGGCAAGACCTCATCTCTACAGTAAATAAAAAAATCAGCCAGGCACGGTGGTGCATGACTATGATTCCAGCTACTTGGAAGGCTGAGGCGGAAGGACCGCCTAAGCCCAACCAGTTGAGACTGAGGTAGCCATGAGCATGCCACTGCAGTCCAGCCTGGGTGGCGGAGTGAGACTCTGCATCAAAAAAAAGAGAGAGAAATAAAATCCTCCCCATGGTTCTCTCCCCAACATGTCTTTCCATTTTGGGATCACAACACAGTAAGGATGCTTTCAATGCTAACAGAAAACCCAGCCACCGTTGGTTTAGCATGAAAGAAAAAGCATTGTTTCATATAATGAGCATTCTGGAGGCAGGCCAGCACCTTGATGGTTACCTCAGAGGACATGACATCAGGCAAGACCCCACTTCCTTTCTTTTTCCTTGCTGCCCGTTTTAGCACATTGGCTTGTACTCATACTAGCCTCTCCTGAGACGGTGCTGCCATCCCAGTCATCACCTCCAGACAGGGGAGTGTCATTGTCAGAAAAGTGGGGCGATTTCTTTTCCTGTGTCTCTTCGTACCAGTCAAGAAAGTCTTTCCCAGGAGCTTTTTAGAAGACTTCTCCTCTCATGCCACCTCCAGTCATGTTAGATGCACTTTGCAGAAGCAGCTACTGCAGATTGGAGAGGGAGATACCCCTGCGACCCGCCTACCTCTCTCCCACCCTGTGGTCACCTTCAGGAAGGTGGGGTCCGAGTAGATCAGGGTCTCCCAGAAAAGCAAGCAAAGTCGTTGAATCCATTATGACTGCATGTGGCTGATTTAACAAAGACCCTACTCAGTCATGGTTAAATAGACAACACACTCCAGAGGCAGACGAGCTGGGACAGTTGTCTCAGCCTGCGAACAGAGGCCAGGCTGCTGCTTGGTTTCTGTGCCTCTGTGTTCTCAGCAGTAGGGTGATTCCCAGTCCAGGCTTTGCTCCCAAGGGACCAGGTCTACTGGGCGGTAACCAGCCCATCTTCCGCGTGTGAACGTCTGGCTGTACAGGACACCGACGGTGTCTGGCCGCTCTCACGTTCTCCCAAGCCATTCAAACTAGAAGCCAAACATCTTTAATTGTTTCCTAGTTTTGTTTGACACATTCAATAGGACACCAACCCCCGATGATTTCGTCTGCAGCCTACTTAAACGTTTTCTTTTATCGCAATTCCCACGACTCCTGCCTTAGATCAACTCGTATGATATCTGAAATCTTGTAACAGCTTCCGACCGGTCCTCTATCTCCAGACACTTATTTCAGTCAATTTCCCACCTACTTTCTCTTTCTGAAACACAGCTCTGATTTCCTAGCACGATGACACCAGCTCTCGGCGGCCAGAACAGAGCTGCGCTCCCAGCATGCCCATCAGCACCCGCGGCACTCTGATCTCGGCCGCCTCCCACTGCTCCCCGGAGTTCAGCCACACCAGGCCAATCTGCCTCGAGCCAACCATGTGACTGATGCGTTGGTGATTTTTGTTTTGATGATACATGAGGGAGGGACCCCCCCAAAACCCGGAATTATCTTTTGGAGGGCAGGTCCATTACAGTACAGTCTTCCGGGACTAGGTGGGTGTCTAGGAACCCATCGGCACGAGGTGGGTGTTCTAGGAACCCAGCTAGCATTGTTGTGAGAGGCTGCACTTGACTTCAGTGAATTTTTTTTTAGATATTTTCACTGTGTTTGCCCATTTCATTAGGGGTGATTTACAAACGCATCTGCCCACACCGCACTGAGCGTTCAGTGGTTTTTGACCAGAAAACAGCACCACATGACCCCCGTGACTTACCTTACTTATTCACTTGATTTCACTCCAAGTGACTTATTTGTTTCTCCCAGTGAAAAGAGTCCTCAAAGGGAAACGTTTTGCCGATAGGGAAGAGTTGAAACAGAAAATGGCAGAAGCACTAAAAGGCATCAAAATCGATGAGCTTAAAAACTGCTTTGAGCAGTGGAAAAAGCATCTCAATAGGCATATTGCATCAAATGGAGAGTACTTTGAAGGCAACTAAAGTTTAAACATGTAAGAATCAATATGCAATTTTTAAAAATAAATTCTGGGGTTTTTGGAGTCCTCCCTTGTATTCCAGTATGCTGCTGTCATCTCATTTTCCTCTTGCTCTGAAGGCTGCCAAATGCTTCCAGCCAATGAGAATTCAACATACTTTCCCACATTGTGTCTATTCTGCAATGTGTATGCTTTATTCAACTATAGCACTTACGTAGTTCCATGATCTGGCATAGTTTGGGCCCATGTTGGCTGACTAACTGTATGCATATTGTGTCCCTGGACTGATCACAGAAGAGCAATGGGGAAATAATCACCTGGCCTTAAAAATGCAGGTTCGAAGGGGCCCAATGCAGCTTCAAGGAAGTGATGGGAAAAACCGAGTAGCCATCATTAGATAACTAGGGATGGGTGGCAGTCCCTTGACATTGAAAAATCACTGGAAATATCACTGCAGGCCAGGAGGATTAACCGTTCTCTATTTAAGTTGGAAAGATGTTCAGGCTGCACACACATCATGACCCCAGGGACTGAAGACAACTGAAAATAACCAGAACATGATACCAGAACCCAGCTCCCAAATGTATGTGATCACAGCCACTTTGTACGGGTTTAGTCAGTGCTGCTTTCACTTCCAGGAATGCAGCCTGTCTCCAGTACTAACAGGCAGGGACAGGTCTATCATGGAGCTCATCAACCCTCAGAGAAGGACCCCCCCGGGACAGGTCCTCCATGAGGCTCATGGAGGGGCCAGAGCTATAGGCTCATGTGGCTGAATAGATATTTCTTCATAATTTTCAAGTGACAGAAAATTACAAAAATAGATACCTCACTACTGTGTCATCCAGCGAACCAGTCTGAGTTTAGACAATCATCCCAGCAACATGCAATGTCAAAGTGGTTCCATTTAGGGGCACGACCCATGTTGGCTTTTGGTCTCTTTTAGACTCCTTCCTCTGATACAGTCTTGGTCTTCCTGCAATTTTTACAACCTCGATGTTTTTGAAAACTACAGCTGGTTATTTTACAAAATGCCCCCAATTGGTCAGTGGATATTTCCTCCTGATGAGCTTCAGTTCATGAATTTTTTGCAGGCCCCGCAGAAGCAGTGCTGTGTTCTCAAGGTGACTTTGCAAGTGGTGTGTAGTTTTCATTTGTCCTATTGATGGTTAGGGTTATTATTATTTTTTTTTTTTGAGTTGGAGTCTCACTCTGTCACCTAGACTGGAGTGCAGTGGCCGCTCCCAGGCACCGCAGCCTTGCCCTGCTGGGCTCCAGTGATCCTTCCGCCTCAGCCTTCCGAGTAGCCGCAATTACAGGCATGCACTACCACGCCCGGCTGATTTTTTGATTTATTGTAGAGATGAGGTCTCGCCAAGTTGCCCAGGCGGGTCATGAACCCGCGGGCTCAGGCAACCCACTCACCTCAGCCTCCCAAGGTGCGGGATTACAGGCTGAGCCACCGAGCCTGGCGGTTAGGGTTATTCTGATCAAGACTGAGATCGTGCTTGCTGGGTTTCTCTACTTTAAACTTACTATATTCTTCCCTTAGTAATTAGCATATTTTGTGAGTAGGTGTTTGAGACTAAATGGAAATTCTTTTTTTGTTTTGTTTTAATTTTAGATTCTGGGAGTATACCTGCATGTTTGCTACATGGACATGCTGTGTAGTGGTGGAGACTGGGTCTCGGGTGGGCCATTCCCCTGATCGTGAACGTTGTGCCCCACAGGTAGTGAAAATTCTCTTCTTCAGCAAACTTTGGCCGCTTGCACTAGCGTCCATTAACAACTTGAGTTACTGCTGTGACAGTTGCCCAGATGCTTTGCTAGTTCCATCAAGCACCTTCATTTATAAGTTGGCACTCTACTGTGAGTAAGATGCTTCTTCTCCCCACCTACCAATGCCTCTATTGCCTCATATCAGTGTGAACTCATGATTCTTGTTTTATTCAACGGACATTTAGCCGTTATCATCATACTTTATTTTGATCTCAAGTTGCCGCAGGTTGGCCGTGCGAAGCCCTCTAGGCTGACTTCTCCAGATTGTGTCCTACCCCCCTTTTCCTTGAGCATCTCTTGCTTTCTAAAATGACAGAATTTCCATGCCGGTCTTGTGATTTCCCTGCCGAAATCTAAAATGGAACCGAGAAGCTGAGGTCGGGGCACTATGTGTGTTCATTCCTCCGGGGATGTGGCTCTTCCCAAACCCACCGGAGAGGAGCTGAGGGGTAGATGCATGTTTCACATTTACATCTGTATTTATCTTACGTCTTTTCTTCATCTAATTTTTTATTTTAAAGATGTGGAATGCAATTCAGGGTTAGGAATACAAATGTTCATGATGCAAGTACCCTTGTTGATGAGGTGTGCCCCTCTCCCACTATTGCCAATCCCTTTCTTATAGTATTACAATAGTTGTTCAAGGTCCGCTTATGAGTGAGAACATGTGATACTCGGTTCTTTGTTTCTGTGATAGATCACTCAGTATTATAGCCTCTAAGTCCATCCAAGTTGCTGCAAAGTTCATAGCATTGTCCTTCTTTATGGCTGCATAATATTCCATCGTGTATATGTACCACATTTTTAAAATCCAGTCCTCTTTCAATGGGCAGCATGGTTGTTTCCATGTTTTTGCTATTGTGAACAATGCTGCAATAAACATGCATGTGCAGGTATCTTTCTCATACAGTGATTTGACTTCCTCCAGGTATATCCCCAGTAGGGGGATTGCGGGGTTGTATGGGAGGTTGATTTTTAGATCTTTTAGAAATCACCAAACCGTTTTCCACAGCGGCTGTCCTAGTTTACACTCCCACCAACAGTGGAGAAGTGTTCCCTTTTCCCCGCATACTTTCCAGCATCTGTTGTTTCTGAGTTACTGATGATGGCCATCCTGCCTGGAGTTTATCTTCCATCTTTCCAATATGAGTTCACATCAATACCTCCCATTCCAATCCAGCACTGCAAGGTTCTCCTTAGCACGTGATAATTCTGTTCTCCGACAGCAGGGAAAGCTGACAACCGGAAGCCCAATCCATTTACTTTTAGGCTCAGTTCTCCTTTGTGTCATCTGTCTTCCCTCCCCCGACCCCCACCACACAGACACCCCCTCAGGCCGTGCCCAGACTCCACCCACCCATGCCCTGGCCTTCTCCTCACCATATTTGGATCCAGCACCTACTCTGGGCAAGCACTACCACCACTCCGTTCAACCCCAAGCTCAGACTCTTGGACCCAGCACCTGCCCTGGACCTCGTGGACAGCCTTCCGGCCTCCCCTCATCTCCCTCCCCAACAGATGCCCTCTCCCTTCATCCCACCTTGGGTGGCTGTTACCACCCCAACCCCAGAAGGCACTCACCTTGCTTGGTTCCAGCTAACGGTTTCTGGACTAAATCATTCAGGACTTAAAGGAGGGAGGGAAACGGGAAGGAGAGGAAGGTGCAAAGAAAAGAAGCGAGGAGGGACTTCTGTGCTTTTACAAATGAGGATACTTGTGTTGCCATCAACTTGGAAAAGTAGGCTATTTTGAACCGTAAAACCGTTTCAGGACATGGTCCCTTCCCACGTCAACTTCCAAAATTTTTGTTTTTTTGGGTTTTTTGTTTTTGTTTTAGAGATGTGGGGTACAACTCAGGATTAGGCATACAAGTGGGCATTGCATGGGTAAAGTTTGGGCCTCCCTTTGGTCCCAAGATTTTGAATAAAAGTAATACAAAGGCTTGTGAATATTGTGTTGGCAACACAATTAACGAAGAAGAAGTCACGTGAACCCCCCTGGGTTGCACAGCCTGGGAGTAGTCATAAGCCTGTAGGGGATGCCGCTGAGACGTCCCACTGGAGTTGTACGAAGTTTGGGTACAGCAGACCGTATTTATGTGGCGTAGACATTATTAACTTTATTTTGCTAAATGAAAAGCACTCATGCTTGACTTTCTTCAAGAAAGTGAAACAAATCTGTTCAGCCGTCACCTGCACACCACAACATTTGCAGTCCAGGGTTGTGGCAATGCAGCTCTCAGAAAAGACGAGGACAGAGACCTTCCTACCAGGATCATCCATGAGCTCACAGACCAGGTGTCCTGTGCAGTCCGCTTCTTCACTGTGCTGGAGACACAGCCGGCTCCACTGTTCCAGGTTTGTTGATGACTTTGGCATTTTGTAAGTTTCATCTCTCCCAGGTGGAGTATTTATACACACATACCAGCCTGGGTTTTTTGTTTTTGTTTTTGTTTTGTCTGGTTGTAGCAATCTGATCTGCTCATTTATAAAGCTATTCAAGGTTTGCAACATAGATACAAAGAAGATGCAAACTGTTTTATTCAAAAGTGAATGACGCTCAAAAATCTCATTTAACTGCAATTTGTCAGTTACATTTCAATGTTTACGAATGCTTCAGTAGAACAAGTGACAAGTTACAGATTCCTGATTTGGGTGTGTATATGAAGGGTACCTCCTTTTATCATATTTAGGTCTGTTTATTAAAGGAACATTTTAAAATTCAGATCAAATTCATGAATTGGGAAATGTGATCAAGAAGAGTGATAAGATCTATAAAAAGTATTCTGACACTGAAAGTAATTCATTCATAAGAAGAGGCAGATTTTGGTTTTTTGGGGTTTTTGTTTTTGTTTTAGAGATGTGGGCTTCAATTCAGGATTAGGTATACAAGTGGACATTGCACAGGTAAAGTTTGGGCCTCCCTTTCATCCCAAGACTTTGAATAAAAGTAATGCAAAGGCTTGTGATTATTGTTTTGGCAACACAATTAACAAACAAGAGTGATGCATGTGAACACTGAAAAAATATTAGGTTTCTTGCTGATTTGACACAAAATAACTGACACCAAGGAAGATGCAATAAAATTCATGATGTGCCACCATAATGAAAACATTAATGACAACAGGCTAATGATGTCACTTAGTCAAAGAGAAGTGAAATTAACCACTGCCAAAAAAAAAAAAAAAGAACATGTAAGGCCATGAAATCTTACAGCTCAGGTCTAAAAGACACTTGGTAGATGGTTTCTCAAATTAACAGCTCTCCTAAAAATGTACATGCATTGCTAACAAAGAAATGTGAAGTGGAAACGTTTTCCCAAATGGATAATAATAACAACAATCAACTCTTACCAATCATAGTGGAGAAGTTAATGTTATCTTTCTTTTGTAATATATTCTGTATGGTAAAATTATCAGCATTTGAGAGGCTATCAAAGAGTTGAAGCCCCTAAGAAATGTTGGGGGAAAAGTGTCGCAGTTTTGTTAGGTAGTGAATTAACTCAACATTTTGTGAGGATTTTGTAGATCGTGTGAGGTATCTGAAGTTTGTCAATTTTTACACATGTAAATTATTGTGATTTACTTTCTTATTCTAAATAAATCTCTACCTTAATATTTAACTGCATACATATAACTTTTATTAATGAGGTCCCCCCAAAAACATAATCCCCAGTCATACATAGTCTGAATTTTCTCCTCGCAGTAAAAATTAAGTGACTTCCAAGCCTCCTCACATGCTGATCCCTGAGCCACCACGTGCCCTGCTCTTTGGTGCTTATTATGGAAGACACAACTCACGACAGCCCCCCCTGTGAGGCCTCTCGGTCCCATTTCCATCCTCCACAGACAGAGCTTTCAGGGCGTGTTTACTTATCTCACGTGCAATAAGATATATGATCATGTCCCCTCTAACCCCCTGTGGACGTGAGTTCCTTGAGGGTGGGAAAGTGCCATGTTGTCCCAGCTCCCAGTCTTACATCTGTTACCCAGCAAGATCCAGCACCTACTGGTGACCAAAGGCACATCTGAATGTGTTGCAGTGTCACACAGCAGAGTGACCTCTCACCACTCAAAGTCACTACAAGAGAGGACACGGGGCTTTTTTCCTCTTGGTCCTTCAACTTCTGGGTCGTTGCCTGGGCTCTTCATACCTGTAAGCCGACTCTACAGTGGGTCTTCTGTTGGTGGAGAAACGCGTGTTTTCTGCTGCCATTGAGCTATCTTTTATACACGAGAGACGTGCAGGGGCTGGGGGCAGGAAGGCAAGGCCGGTGTACTCCCAGGAGAGCTTGTCCATTCTCTGTGCTGTGGGCAGAGGCACAGACGCCTCTAGAAGAATCCCTTTTCATTTCTGGCCTGCACAGCCATCTGTCGGCTTCCTTCGCACATGAGGGCGTTTCTCCCGCCTGCTTCCCCTCCTTCCACAGTGTATTTCACTTCCTCCCTGATACCTAGTCAATCACACCTCCTCTGTTTCACCTCTTGCACAGCCTAACACAGATGTGCATGTCCCACAGAAGCCCTGTGTCAGGCCCATCCACGCAGACAGTCCTGCCTGTTGTCCTCATGGGTTCGTGGCCAAGCAGACTCAAAAGCCACACCTGCTTCTGCTCAGCCTTCGGTGTCTAGACTGGACGTGTTGTCACCCTCAGGATCACCCGTCCACGCCTGTGGCCGTCCGCTGCAGGATTAACTGGAGCCTCCGTCGTTCATGGCAATGAGTTCTCCGCTTGGTACGTCTGGGCTTTGTTCATTGAAACAAGGTCATGCTATTATCACTGACCTGAATGGTGTCATTAACACCTTGTGCACACTCAATATTCACTCATACATTCTCTTATTCAGCAAACTGTCATTGAGTGTTTTATGTCTTAGTGACTTTTTTTTTTTTTGAGTCAGAGTCTCACTCTGTCGTCCAGGCTGGAGAGCAGTGGCACGTTCACGGCCACCCCAGCATCAACCTGCTGGGCTCAGGCAAATCTTCTGCTTCAGTCTTCCAAGGAACTACAGGCGTGCTCTACCACATCCTGCTAATTTTTTGATATATTGTAGAGACGAGGTCTCACCAAGTTGCCCAGGCTGGTCTCATACCCCAAGCTCAGACAGTCCTCTTGCCTTGGCTCCCAAAGTGCTGGGATTACAGGCTTGAGCCACCACGCCCGGCTGTCTTAGTGACTCTTAGGATGCAGGGGGCCTGGCAATGGCCTAGACTCATGCCTGTAATCCCAGCACTTTTGGAGGCTGAGAAAGGTGGATCACATGGGCTCAGGAGTTTGAGACCAGCTGGAGCAACATAGCTAGACCTCATCTCTACAAAAAAATTTAAAAAAAAATTAGCCAGGCATAGTGGCTTGCAGCTGTAATCCCAGTTACTTGGGATGTTATGAAGGGAGGATCGCTTGAGTCCAGGAGGTTGAGACCAGCCTGGGAACTTAGTGAGTCCTGGTCTCTACAATAAACTTTTTAAAAATTAGCTGAGTGTAATGGTGTATGCCTATGGTTTCAGCTTTTCGGAAGGATTGCCCGAATCCATCAGGGAGGTCAAGGCTGTGGTGGCCATGAGTGTGCCACTGCACTCAAGCCTGGGTGACAGAGTGCGACTGTGACTCAGAAAAAAGTTTTGCCTGTAATTACAGAGTTATGGAAAGCAGAACAGCTTTGGAGTCAGAAAACCTTGGGTTTGTATCTTGCCTGCCCCCAGCTGCAGTAACAGAGTTGATCTTGAATTCGTCCAGTCTTAGGTTTTATTGTGTGTGAGATGCGAAAGTAATGTCCACATTCCAGTGTGGTTGTCTGGATTAAGTGGTGTAGCTTATCGCTTAAGTCACGGCTGTCATGGACTTTGTCGCCTCCCGAGGAGGGCGGCAGAGACGTGGACGGCACCCCGGGCACCCGCCAAGAGGACTGCTGGTGACCCTCCCCACGTCAGACACCACCTTCCTCCTCCACAGCCGGCAAGCATGCGTGTCCCCATGAGGGGGGCCCTCAAAAACCCGGAATTATCTTTTTGGAGGGTGTGCCCCTTGTAGCATCTTTGGAACTTGTTCTTCCAGATCAAAAGGTCAGCCAAAGTTTTTAACTGGAATTTCGAGAGGATCGTATCACGATTTATGGAAGAAACATCCCAAGTTGTGGCAAAGGTTCTTCCACCATGACGACCCGCCTGCCCACACTGTGCTGAGTGTTCAGCAGTTTTTGACCAAAAAACGGCACAACTCCATGTTCCACCCTCCCTACTCACCCGATCTGGCCCTGAGTGACAGTTTTTGTTTCCCCAGATGAAACAAGTCCCCCCAAAGGGAAACGTTTTGTTGATGTGAAAGAGGTGAAACAAAAACCGGCAGAAGCACGGAAAGGCATCAACATGGACGAGTTCAGAAACAGTTTTGCGCAGCAGAAAAAGCATCTCGATAGGTATATTGCATCAAATGGAGAGACATTGAAGGTGACTGAAGTGTAAACATGTAAGAAGAAATACACAGTTTTTCATAAATAAGTTGTTTTCTGGGGCTCCCCCTCATCTCTACACCTGAGTCTGACCTCCTGCCTGCACTAACGCCACCCCAAGGGGACTGGGATCTCTTTGGCACAAGTGGACACAGCGACCCACTCCTCTCCAGTGATTTTTGGCCCTCATGTCCTCCAAGGCACCCCTCTCGAGCAAACCCACTGGGCTGCTTGCTGTAACACCAGGCTGTCCAGAGTGCTTTATCTTCAGGGGTGCGGCTTGTTTTGCCCTGCTTTATTTTCAGAAGCAGCTGCTGTCTCCTTAAGTAGATTCCACAGTTCTACAGTAAGAGCCACTCTTCAGAGCTGTTGGTCCCACCCTGAATCCGGCAGGCGCTGGCTAAGTGTTACAGCTATTGGAGCACCGTGTGTGTGTGCACACACGTGTATGTTCATGTGTGCATGTGTGGGGATGGTGGGGTGGGGAGAAGGGGGCCGGGAGTGGAGCTGGGCTTCTTGAATGAAAGGCGCTGACGCACATAACCCGTCTTTCCCGGGGCCACACCAGCCCTGGGGAGGCAACGGGACCAAGAGGCTTTCACCCAGTGGGCGATCGGACCCCTGCCAGGCCTCCCCGAAGGGCCGGGAACTGCGCCTCCCAGTGTGCCTCCCCCCCACAGCACCTGCTCAGGCGCCAGGCTGCTGCAGTGATTTCCAGCAAGCAGGTGGCTGTCGGCCTTCCTCCGTCATTCACGTGACACTGGTCAAGGGGGTCCTGGGAGGCTGACTGGAACGGCGTTTGCAGCATGTGGCCCCACCACAAGTACCGACCGCCTTGGGGCTACACTGGGGCATGTGCCCTGCCCACCCTTGGGTATCCCCAGTGACAGGCCCCACAGCGCCACCCTGCCCAGCCTGTGTCTTGCAACACCGCTGACTGGCTTCTCATGGGACACGCTTCCTCCCTGGGCTCTGGCGCTGGTCACTGCGTGCATCTAGGCCACAGAGAAATCTGAGCATACAAACCTTGGTGACCTCAGAACAGCCCCTCCCCTCCCACAATGACCCCCCTGTCCTGGGACCAAGCCTGTATACCTCCACTTACCTGGGTGAAGTTCTTCCCATAATGCTTCAGGGTTCCTCTTTCAAATGCCACCCCCAGCTCACAGGACTTTCCAGCTGGCCTCCAGGTAGGTTAGTGGAAGATGGGGCTTTGCAGTGGCTTCCAGACCGGAGGTCTCCCTCAACACACCTGGGCTCGCTCAGTTCATTTCAAACAGAGAATTCTGATGAGTGTTCATGACTCAGGATGCTGCTCTCAGAGATTACCCACCCCCCTTTAGTGCATCATAGTTGGGAGGGGGTCTGGAATTCTCTAAGGTTACATCATAGAACCCTTGTTTAGAAAGCCACTTTCTGTCTTAATTTTGATTTTTAAAAGCAGTCCTTAAATTATTTACTTAAGCAAAAGAACATTTAAAAAGTAGTCCTTAAATTAAATTATTTAAGCAATTAATCCTTGATAGTAAAGCCATTGAACTGGCTTGAATATTTTAGCCTAAATCCACATGACATTTGCAATTAGTAAGTGTTCTCCTATTTATGAAAAAGCTGCTGAAGAATTCAAAACTTAGCGGTCAGCGTCTTAAGACTTTTATTCTTTTCTTTTAGAATAGAGTTCATGCAACTCATTTCCAAAGTCGGCAGATATATCAAAGGCCTGCCTTAAGAAGGTTGATTTACTGTCGTGCAGGCCAACATGAAAAGTTGGGAGGCAAAAATGCCTTTGAGAATTTTGGAAAATGTCCACATTAGAAACTACTAGGAGAAAAATGAAATGTCAATAGTTTCTCCTATAACTTTCATATCCATCCCTACCGAAGAAAGGGGGTAAAAATGTATTTAAAACTGTGTTTAAATGATTAAAGTTTATTTGTTTGTTTTCATTTGGGGTACTTTGAGGAATTTGCTTCAATTTTTGACATATTGAAATTAAGTCGCTGAAATCTTGAATGCATAATCTCGGTGGTTATAACACAGCTAATCTTGGCTAAGCCTGTAATGTGTTGCTTAGACAAAGACAACTTAATCTTCTTAGTTCTCATCCCCAAGGAGAAGATTATGCATACGTAATCAGAAAAATCCTGACTGAAAACTGAACTAGGAGTCTTCCAGCTTCAGGAGCTTGTGAACTCCCCTAAACTTTCTTGGGGCTCCAGAAGCTCACGTCACTCGGCTCTTGTCTGTCTACAGATAGGAAGTACGTAGAAGTGAATCGTGATATCTTGCATACGTTTTTTCTTGAACTCATTTGACCCAAATGAAGCAAACCAGGAGAAAATTTTCAGATGACAGCCCTTGCTTCAACGGCTTAGAAGAGACGACTCCCCTGGACGTCAGATAGGGTCATGGCCACACAGCCCTGAACATCAGAGACTTGGTAAATCTGTAGAATAACGCACCTGAAGGTCAGACGGTCACTCACAGAGGCAGACGGAGGGGCGGAGGGGCACTGACAGCTGCTCACGAACACCAGAACGGAGGAGGCTCAGTAGAATGTGTCATTGCATTAGATAATTATTGAAATAATTTATTCAAATCCGGCTACGCCTGCTTGGGAGAGAAATGGAGAGGTGTTAAAATAGCACCTGCCTGCCATCTCCTGCAATGATCACTGTCCCATGTGAGACGTGAGATGTGAATCTGCCCTGACCTGGGTCTATCTCAGTTCCCTGTGACATCTGGCTGCATAAAAGTTCACTGTGGTATCTACAGGGCAAATGTTATTTTCTCTGTTGTTTAAGCAAAGAAACAGAAATCCATTCCAATGCCTGAGGGTCATGAGAGATAGCTGGCTCCAAGAGACACCTTCTGGAGGGATTTTCAAAGTGAATTCCGAGCACCTCCCTTCTGTCTTGAGCTGGTTTTGGAGAACCACCCTAAGGAATCAATTATCCCAATACACAATCATCTCACCGCCATTCATCTCAGTTCCCTTCATCTCTAAGAAAACAAAAACCAAAATAACCCTGTGATTTCACTTCTCTGTTCCATACACATTTGTTTTAAAACACGGGATCAGAAGACAGCTGCCTAGAAGCATTTCAAGCATGTCTCACTCACTTAGAAGGACTAAAACTTTGTTTAGACAGTCAGTCTTTGAATACGTCATCCAAGAGGGAATATGAGAGTTCAACAGAAGAGTAAGAGGAAACCCCAAAGTCAAGAATAGGAGACAGGCAGTTTGTGAGGCCAGGACCAGACATAAACCCCAGTATGGAAGAGAGTGAGTAAGTGGCTCAGTGGCCCACTTTTCCACTGGGGAATGGTATGATCCAGGCCACAGGTGAGCACCTTGATCCTCCCAGGGTGAGAAGTGAGTATGGTGTGGGCTCCTCCCACCGGTACTGGAACCAGGCACCCTCTCCCCAGGATCTGAGCGGGATGGGAGTTTCCACAAAGCTGGGCAGGGGTTCCCACAGCCCAGGGCTGAGTTACAGGCTTGGCAGCAGCTGCCTGATCTAAGTGAACAGGCGGGCCAGCAACAGTCAGGACGGCAGAGGTAGCCCCTCTGGGACTAAAGCGTAAGAGAGGCACAAGTCCCCTGCCTGCCAGTCAAAGCTGTGACTCCTGAGACCACCTCACACTCCCTGTAGCATCAGAAAATAAATTCACAATATGAATGAGAAAGTTACCAAGGAGGTTTATACCTTTTTCTTAAAAAAAGAAAATTGTAGAGTTGAAAAATTCATTGAAGGAAATACAAAATATATTTGAAAGCATCAAAAATACACTAGCCCAATTAGAATTTTTAAAATTTGGAATTTTAAGACATGTCTTTTGAAATAATCCAGTCAGATAACTCATAGTATCAGAAAAATCAATGAGGAAACAATGGACTTAAATTGGACTTAAATTTGACTTTATACCAAATGGACCTAACAGACAGCTATAGAACATTTTACTCAGCAACCACCAAATATAGATTCTTTTCATCAGTACATGGAACATTTTCCAAGATAGGCCATATATTAGGCCACAAAACAAGCCTCAACAAACCTTTAAAAATTAAATCATCTCAGGTGTCTTCTTAGATTACAGTAGAATAAAACCAAAAACCAATACCAAGAGGAACTTTGGAAACTATTCAAATATGTGGCAATTCAACAACATGCTCCCAAATAACCATTTGAGTCAATGAAGAAATTAAGACAGAAATGTAACACATTTGAGTCAAATGAAAATGGAAAACACAACAAAAGCAGCGCTAAGAAATTTACAATAGCAAATGCCTATATCAAAAAAGTAGAAAGCATATCAGCAAACTAATGATGCACCTCAAGAAACTTCAAAATCAAGAACAAAATAAGCAGAAAAAAGAAAGAACAAAGATCAGAGCAGAACTAAATGAAATAGAGCCCAAAAAGGAAAGAAAACAAGGAGAAGTTGTTTCTTCAAAAAGATAAGCAAAATGGATCAATCCCTAGCAAGACTAAGCTAAAAACAAACAAACAAAATGAAGAAGAGAGAAGATCCAAATAAAATCAGAAATGCTAGAGGAAATATGACAGCTGATACCACAGAAATACAAAAGATTATTAGAATTATGAACAATCATGTGGTCACAAACAAGAAAACCCTTGAAGAAATGGATAAATTCCTGGAAACATATAACCTCCCACAATTGAACCAGGAATAATTAGAAAACCTGAACAGGACCAACAACAAGTAGTGAGAGTAAATCAGTAATAACAATTTTTTTAAATCTCCCAACAAAGAAAAGCCAAGGAACAAATGGTTTTACAACCAAACTCTACAAAACATATAAAGAACTAGTGCCAGTTGTCCCGAAACCGTTCCAGAAAAACTGAGGAGGGAATTCTCCCTAACTCATTCTATGAGGCCAATTTCATTCTGATAACAAAACCAGACAGGGGCACAACAAAATAAGAAAACTACAGACCAACACCCCTGTTGAGCATAAATGCAAAAAACCATCAAGGAAATACTAGGAAACTGAATTCAACAGCAAAAATATAATTCACTATGATCAAGTGGACTTAATACCAGGATGCAAGGATGATACAGCATATGCAAATCAATAAATGTAATAATCACATAAACAGAATAAAAGACAAAACTTATATGATTATTTCAATATACACAGAAAAAGCATCTGATAAAATTCATACTTTCATGAGGAAAACCCTCAATAACCTAGGCATAGCAGGAGCATACCTCAAACTCCTAAAGGCTATATATAACAAACCCAATGCCAATAGCATACTGAATGGGAAAACATAAAAACATTTCCTCTAAGAACTGGAACAAGACAAGGATGTCCACTTTCATCACTCCTACACAACATGAACTGGAAGTCTTAGCCAGAGCAATCAGGCAAGAAAAAATAAATAAAACGCATCCAAACTGAAAAAGAGGAAGTAAAATTATCCCTGTTTGCTGATAATATGATCTTATATCTAGAAAAATCTAAAAACTCTACAAAAAAAAACCTCTTAGATTTGATAAAAGAATTTAGAAAAGTTGCAGAATACAAAATCAACATACAAAAATCAAAAGCGTTTCTACACACCAATAACATATCTAACTGAGAATAAAATCAAGAAGACAATCCCACTTATAATAGCTGTTTAAAAAAGCAACCAACAGGAGTATATTTAACCAAGTAGGTAAAAGATCTCTACAAGGAAAACTACAAAATATTAATGAGAGAAGTCATAGATGTCACAGAATAATGGAAAAACTTCCTAGGCTCTGAATCAGAAGAATTTTTTAAAATTATTATTATATTATTTCATTTTTGATTCAGAGGGTGCACATGCATACTCATTACATGGACATCTTGCATAGTGGTGGGGATTGGGTCTCAGGTGACCTGTTCCCCAGGGGGCAAGCACTGTATTCCACAGGTGGTTTCAGAACCCTAGCTCCTCTATCCCCTCACTCCTTATTGGTGTCCCCAGCATCTATTATTTCCATCGTTGTGACCATCTAGCTCCCACATATGAGTGAGAGCATGTGGTGTTTGGTTTTCTGTTTCTGAGTCAGTTTACTTAGAGTGATGATCTCCAGCCCCATCCCTGTGGCTGCAAAGGACATGATTTCATTCTTTCCTGTGGCTATGTAGTATTCCATGATGTAAATGTACCACGCTTTCCTTCCACATCTTTGCAATTGTAAGTTGGGCTGCGATGAACATGCAGGTGCTTTTTTATGCAACGAACTCTGTTCCTTAGGGATTGCTGGATCAAACAGCAGATCCACTTTCCGTCCTTCGAGTCCTCTCCATGCTGCTTTCCACAGAAGCTGTACCAATTTACGCTCCACCTGACAGTGATTAAGCGTTCCCTTTTCTCCGCATCCGAGCCAGTATCTATTGTTTTTTGATTTTTTAATAATGGCCATTCTGACTGCTGTAAATTGGTATCTCATTGTGGTTTTAATTTATATTTCCCTGATTATGAGTGATGTTGAGTCTTTTTTCATATGTTTGTTGGCCATTTATATATCTTATTTTGAGAAATGTCTATTTATGTTGTTTGCCCACTTTTTAATGGGGTAATTGGTGGTTCTTCAGTGTTATTTTTTCTTGCTAATTTGAGTTATTTGTAAATTCTGGGTATCGATCCTTTGTCAAGTGAATAGTTTGCTAGTATCTTCTCCCATTCTGTAGGTTACCTGTTTGCTCTGTTGATTACTTCTTTTGTTGTGCAGAAACTTTTTAGTTTAATTAAGTCCTACTTCGTTTTTTTAAGTTGCATTTGCTTTCAGGGTTTTAGTCATAAATTCCTTGCCTGGGCTGATGTCCATAAGAGTTTTTCCTAGGTTTTCTTCTAGCATTTTTATGGTTTCAGGTCTGAGTCTTTAATCCACCTTGAGTCTTTAATCCACCTTGAGTTTATTTTTGTATATGGGGAGCATTAGGGATTAAGCTTCATTTTTCTGCATGTAGCTATCCAGTTTCCCAGCACCGTTTGTTGAATAGGGTGTCCTTTCCCCGGGGTATGTTTTTGCCTGCTTTGTCAAAGATCAGTTGGTTGTAGGTATTTAGGTTTATTTCTGGATTTTCTATTCTGTTTCATTGATCCCTGTAGCTGCTCTTGTAAAATTACAATGCTGTTTGGTTAGTACCACTTTGTAGTATAATTTGAAGTCCAGTAATAGGATGCCTCCAGCTTTGTTCCTTTTGCTTAGTATTGCTTTGGCTATCCTGCCTCTTTTTTGGTACCATATGAATTTTAGGACTGTTTTTTCGAATTTTTGTGAAAAATGACTCTGGTAGCTTGAGGGAGATTTTGTTGAATCTGTAGAAGACTTTGGGTAATATGATTATTTTAATAATTTTGATTCTTCCAATTCATAAGCATGGATTGTTTTTTCATTTGTTTGTGTATTCTGCAACTTCTTTCATCAGGGTTTTATAGTTCTCCTTGTAGAGATCTTTTACCTCCTTGGTTAAATGTATTCCTAGGTATTTTAGCTTTTGTACTGCTATTGTAAATGGAGTTGAGTTCTTGATTTGATTCTCAGTTTGGATTCTCAGTCTTTTGGAGGAGTTTTTAGGGTTCTCTAGGTATCATTGGCATGCAGAGATAGTTTGATTTCTTCTTTTCCAATCTGGATACACATTATTTCTTTTCTTGCCTGACTGCTCTGGAGAGGACTTCCAGTAGGAGAGGTGAAAGTGGACATTCTTGCTTTGTTCCAGTTCTGAGGGGGAATGTGTTCAACTTTTCTTCATTCAGGGTGACACTGGCTATGGGTTTGTCATATACAGCCTTTATTACTTTGAGGAATGCTCTTTATATGCCTATTTTGCTGAGGGTTTTTACCATAAAGGAATGCTGGATTTTATCAAGTGTTTTTTCCGTGTCTGTTGAAGTGATCAGATGCTTTTTGTTTTTACTTCTGTTTGGAAGTGGATCATATTTACTGACTTGCATATGCTAAATCCCTCTTGCACCCCTAGGATAAAACTCATTTGGCTGTGGTACATTGTTTTTTTAATGGGCTGTTGAATTCAGTGCGCTAATATCTTGTGGAGAATCTGCACTTATGTTCATGAGGAACGTTGGTCTGCAGCTTTCTTTCTTTGCCGACTTTCCATGGCTTTGGTATCAGAGGGATCCTGGCCTCACAGAATGAGTTAAGAAGGACCCTCCTCTTTAACCTTGAGGAATAGCTTCAGTAAAACTGGTACCAGTTCTTCTTTGAAGGGCTGGTAGAATTCAGCTGTGAGTCGATCACAATTGGGCCCTGGACTTTTTTTGTTGAGAGACTTCTAAACACGGTTTTAGTCTCGCTACTTGTTATTGGTCTGCTTGGGATTTCTCTTTCTTCCTGATTCAAGGCTGGGGGGAGTTGTATGTTTCCAATAATTTATCCACTTCCTCTAAATTGTCTAGTTTGTTTGCATAGAGGTGTTCATGATGGTCTTAGATGATCTTTACTTTTAGGATTGGAAAATATAGTCTATTTAGAAAGAAAATTAGAGAAAGAGAAGAGAGAGGAGATAGAGATTCACCTCCCAAAGCTAAGAAACATGGCGGCAGTAGCTCAGAGAGCCAGAGTTTAGCAAAGCAGTGGCCAGATGATCTTTTGATTTTCTTTTGTATCAGTTGTAATGTCTCATTTTTCATTTCTGATTGAGCTAATTTGAGTCTTCTCTCTTCATTGCTTAATGAATATAGCTAGTGGTCTATCAGTTTTATGTTTTCAAATAACCAACTTATTGTTTCATTGATCCTTTGAATTTTTTTTATTTCAATTTCATTTAATTCTGCTCTGCTCTTCATTATTGCTTTTCTTCTGCTACCTTTGTGTTTGGTTTGTTCATGTTTTTCTAGTCCCTTTAGATGTGATGTTAGGTTGTCAATGTATGATCTTTCAGTCTCATTAATGTAGGCCTTAAGCTCTATACATATTCTTTTGACCACATCTTTGGTTGTGTCCCAGAGGTTTTGACAATTTGTTTCATTGCTGCCATTCATTTCAAGGAATTTTTTTTTTTTTTTTTGAGTTGGAATCTCATTCTATCACCCAGGTTGGGGTGCAGTGGCGTCGATCTGCTGGGCTCTGGTGATCCTTCTACCTTAGCCAGAACTACAGACGTGCACTACTACGCCCAGCTATTTTTTTTTTTTTTTGATTGTGGAGACAAGGTTTTGCCAAGTTGCCAGGGCTGGTCTAGAACACACAGGCTCAGGCAATCCACTTACCTCAGCCTCCCAAAGTGCCAGGATGACAGGCTAAGCCACCAAGTCCGGCCTCAAGGAATTTTTTTTTTTTCCATCTTGATTTCATTGTTGACCCAAGGATAATTCAGAAGCAAATTGTTTAACTTCCATGTTTTTTGTTTGGTTTCTCAAGTTCTTCTTGGAGTTAATTTCCAGTTTTATTCCACAATGGTCTGAGATGGTGCTTGATATGATTTCAATTTTTTTGAATTTATTGAGATTTTATTTCTGACCTACCATATGGTTATCTTGGAGAATGTTTAATGTGCCGATGAGAAAAATGTATATTCTGTAGTTTTTGAATGGAATCTTCTGTGCATGTTTGTTAGTTCCATTTCCAGTAGAGTCCTGTTTAACTCCAAGATTTCTTTGTTGACTTTCTGCCATGATGATCTGTCTATTGCTACCAGTGGAGAAGTCTCCCACTATTATTGTGTTGCTGTCTACCTCTTTTTTTAGGTCTAGCAGAATTTGTTTTATAAAGCTTGGGGCTCTGGTGTTAGGTTCATATATATTTAAAATTGCTATGTCCTCTCATTGAATCGATCCCTTTATCATTATATAATAGCCATCTTTGTCTTTTTTTACTATTGTTAATTTTAAATCTATTTTATCTGATATGAGAATGGCTACTCCTGTTCATTTCTGGTTTCCATTTGTGTGGAATATTTTTCCCCACTTATTTACCTTGAGTCTACAAGAGTCTTTGCAAGTGAAATGAGTCTCTTAAAGGCAGCAGATATTTGTTTTATTTTTATTTTTATCTATTCTGCCAGTCTATATTTTATCAGTGGGGCATTGAGACCATTTACATTCAGAATTAATAATGATATGAAAGGTACTATTCTATTCACCATACTGGTTGTTATCTGGTTATTTTGTTTATTTATTTTCTCTATTGTGTTGGTGTTCCAAAGAGCCTGTGAGCTTTATGATTTCCAGTGTTTTTCTACAGGTGTATTTCAACCTTTTGTTTCAGTATTTAGGACTCCTTCGACTATTTCTTGTAGTGCCAGTCTAGTGGTGACAAATTCCCTCAGCGTTTGCTTGTTTGTGAAGGATTTCATTTCTCCTTCATTTATGAAACTTGGTTTTGTGGGATACATAATCCTTGGCTGACAGTTATTCTGTTTGAGGAGATTGAAGATCAGGCCCCATTCCCTTATGGCTTTTAGAGTTTCTTCTGAGAAGTCTGCTGTTAGTCTGATAGGCTTACCTTGGTAAGTTATTTTATGCTTTTGTCTCACTTCTCTTAAAATTATTTCCTTTACGGTAGCTTTGCATTGCCAGATGATTATATGCCTTGGCGATGACCTTTTTGCAATGAATCTTCTGGAGGTTCTTTGGGCTTCTTGTATCTGGATGTTAGATCTCTGACAAAGCCAGGAAGGTTTTCCTTCATTATTCCCTCAAATAAGTGTTCCAAGCCTGTTTCTTTCTCATTTTCCTCAGGAACACCTATGATTCTTAGGTTTGGACGTTTTACATAATCCCACATTTCTTGAAGATTTTGTTCCACTCTTGATTCTTTTTTTTCTTTATTGTAGTCTGGGTTCATTCAAAAGTCTTGTCTTCAAGTTCTGAGATCTTTTCTTCTGTTTGTTCTAGTCTACGGTTAAAACTTTCCACTGCACTTTGTACTTCCCTAAAGATTTCTTTCATTTCCAGGATTTCAGCTTTTTTTTTTCTTCTTTAAAATTTTTAATTTTAAAGATGTGGGGTACAATTCAGGGTTAGGTATACAAATGTTAATTATGCAGGTAACCTTGTTGATAAGGTGTGCCCCCTCCTCTGGCAGTTCCCTCAACTGCCAATCCCACCCCTTCTTCCCTGGCAGTTTCCCACTACTGCCAATTTCTTTCTTATAGTATTATGATAATTGTTCAAGGTCTGCTTATGAGTGAGAACATATGGTACTGTGTTCTTTGTTTCTGTGATAGATCATTTAGTATGATAGGCTCTAAATCCATGCAAGTTGCTGAGAAGTCCATATGTTTGTCTTCCTTTGTGGTTGCTTAATACACCTTTGTGTATATGTACCGCTTTTTAAAAAAATCCAGTCCAGTTTCAATGGGCAGCACAGTTGGTTCCATGTTTTTGCTATTGTGAATAGTGTTGCAATAAACATGTGTGTGCAGGTATCTTTTTAGAGTTCCTCTGGGTATAAGCAGTTTGTTTGTTTGTTTGTCTGTTTGTTTTTTAAGGTGTCTATCTCTTTGGAGAATTTTTCATCCATGTTTTTAAAATTTTCTTTATGTTGGTTTTCAACTTTTCCTGAAGTTCCTTGACCAATTTTATCCCCAACCTTCTGAATTCTATGTCTGGAATTTCAACCATTTCATTTTGGCTAGGGTTTATTGTCAAAGAGTTAGTGGGTCTTTTGGGGATGTTGAAGAACTCTGTTTTTCTCATATTGCCAGAATTTTTTTCTGGTTCCTTCTCACTTGGGTAGACAATTTCTTCTCGTTTGAGGTTGGCATGGGGCTGACCTGGGCACCGTAGGGTTCCCCTGGTTATACATAGCCTTGGTGTTGTGAGTTTCTCAATTGCCAGCTGTAGCAGCCCTGTGCTGGGTACCTGCACAGGCTCATGGCATCTTGAGTGGCTGGAATGGCTTGGGAAGTGGTGTTAGCTGGTGCTTGGGATCTGGCCAAAGCTGAGGTGTTGTATCCAATGTGGTGGGCTCAATTGTTGACCCCTGACCAGGAGATGATGCTCATGGGAGAAAGCTGGCTGAGATGGTAGCTGCAGGGTTTCTCCTTGGCCAGTGCTACCTCAAGGATGTGCCCAGCCAGTCTAGGCCAAGGTCAGGGCTCTGGGGATTTCCCACACTCTGTCTGCTTTGAGCCTTGGGGGGATGGAAGGGAGCTGAGACACCCCGCAAGTGTGTGCACTTGGCTGCCTCCGTGGGGTTTAGAGGGAGACCCAGGCCACTGGCATAACACTGCTGTGCAGGGCACAGACGAGTCCACCCTGGGAGGGAGAGGTTGCTATGGCAACGCATCCCACCTGGTTCCCGCCCTGGTCTCAGGCAATCTGCAAGCTGAATGTCAAGGTCAGCTGTTTCAGGTGTTCTCAGGCAACCCACCCAGCCAGGAACCGTCTGCAGCTGAGTTGTTTGCCTTTGGGGCCTCTTACCTCCCAAGCTGGCTGGAAAGCAGCCCCTCCTCCCCATAAGGGTTGAGCTCCTAGGAAACAGTGGCTGGCGCTGCTTGAGGCTTTTTCCTGCCTCACTCCACGGCAGAGCACAGCTGTGGGGAGGACAGTTTCCCATGAGGGGCTGGGGTCCCACAGGCCCAGGAATCCCTGCAGGTTCGCGGCAAGAGCCCAGAGCTCCCAAATTCCCCTCACTGTTCCCACTGTGTCCGGAGGCCGTGGCGGACTATGTGGCACAGGAGAGAGTCTGGTCAGTTCCAGCCCAGGTCGGTGGATTTTCTTCTTCTTTACTCTAAGTGGTTATTATCACTCCTTCGGAGACGCATGGGAGTGCCACTGGATCCATTCTTCTCTGGGTTCTGAGGAGCTCACTCTATCTTGGTTTACTCTGCAGGAGAACCTCACTCCAGGTGCCTCATGTGAGCCATCTTAATCTGGAATCTAGAAAAACTAATATCATTAAAATGACCATACTGTTCAAAGCAACCTACAGATTCAATGGAATCCCTGTCCAAATACCAATGTCGTTTTTTTTTGTACAGAATTAGAAAAAACAATCACAAAATTCATACAGAGTCAAAAGCTCAAATAGTCACAATAATTCTAAGCAAAGGGAATAAAGCTGGAGGCATCACATTATCTGACCTCAAATTATACTACAAGACTATAATAAGAAAAATAACATGATACTGGTATAAATTCAACATAGATCAATGGAACTGAATAAGGAGCCCAGAAATAAAACCATATATTTACAGCCAACTGGTCTTTGACAAGGTCAGTGGGAATATGCACTATTGAAAGGATACCAGCCGGGCTTGGTGGCTCAGCCTGTAATCCGTGCCTTTGGGAGGTTGAGGTGAGTGGATTGCCTGAGCCCACGGGTTCGAGACCCACCTGAGCAACTTGGCGAGACCTCATCTCTACAATAAATCAAAAATTAGCCGGGCATGGTAGCACGTGCCTGTAGTTCCAGCTACTTGGAAGGCTGAGGTGGAAGGATCTCCAGAGCCCAGCAGGTCGAGGCTACGGTGGCCGGGAGCGGCCACTGCACTCCAGTGTGGGTGACAGAGTGAGACTCCAACTCAAAAAAAAAAAAAAAAAGAAAGAATACCCTTTTCAATAAATTATGCTGAAAAAAATGAATTACCGCATGCAGAAGAATGAAACTGGACCCCTCTCAAGGTATACAAAAACTGACTCAAGATGGATTAAAGAGTGAAGCATAAGATCAAACACTATAAACATACTAGAAGAAAACCTAGAGAAAACTCTTTGGACACTGGTCTAGTCAAATAACTTATGACTAAGAGCTCAAAGCACAGACAACAAAACCAAAAATAGACAAAAGGACCTACCCTGAAAAGCTTCTGCACAATGAAAGAAATAATCAACAGAGTGAATAGACAACCTGCAGAATGGGAGAAAAAAACTTGCAAAATATGCATCTGACAGGGGACTAATATCCAGAATATAAACGGAATTCAAACAACTCAACAATAACAACAACAACAAAACAAATAATCCCATTAGACGGTGAGCCACGAACATAGACATTTTTTAAAAGAAGGCATGCAAATAGCTAACAGGAGTGTGAAAAATTTGTTCAATACCACTAGCCATCACAGGAAAACAAATTAATACCGCAAAGAAATATTCTGTTATCCCAGTCAGAATTATTATTAAAAAGTTTTTTAAAAGAGGTCGAGGGGAGATACCATGATCACAAAGGTGGTTTTCCCAGGGCGAAGCTCACCCATTGCACTCTGGGTGTGCTGACCCTGGCAATTTCCCTAAATGTGGGAAACCCGACTGCATAATTTATGGTAGTGGGGGACTGTGTTCGCAGTCTGATAAAAAGAAAAAAAAAACAAAAAATGATATTAACAAAAATGCAGAGAAAAAAATTCTCACACACTTTTGGTGGGAATGTAAATTAGTACAACCTCTATGGGAAACAGTATGAAGATTTCTCAAAGCACTAAACATAGAACTACCGTATGATCCAGCGATCCCACTACTGGGTATCTTCCCAAAGGAAAGGAAATCAACATGTCAAAAAGATACCTGCACTCATATGTTCATTGCCGCACTCTTCACAATGGGAAAGATACAGAATCAACCTAAGTGTCCATCAGTGGAATGACCGGAAAAAGCATACGTGGCATATACACACCGTGGACTACTCTACAGCCACAAAAAATAAAATTAGGTCTTTTGCCGCAGCATGGATGGAACTGGAAGGTCATCATCGTAAGCGAAACAAGCCAGATACTGAAAGACAAACACTGCTTGCTCTCACTCCTAAGTGGGAACTAAACCAATGTGTGCCCATGGCCATAGAGAGGAGGATGACAGATATTAGAAACTCCACAGGGTGAGGGGGACAGGGAAAGTAGACGATGGGAAATGACATAACAGGTACAACATGTGTGATTTGGTCGAGAGAAACCCGGGCTTGGTCACTACCCAGACTGTGTATACAACAGGTTTGCATGCGCACCTTATACATTACTGCAAATAGAAGTAATAAATAAGCGCAATGCTAAGCAGGGAGGAGGGAGGGAGAGGGTGGGATGCGGTTGGTCTCCAGAACTCTTCTCAACTGGGCCTGGTCCTGCTGCCCTGGCGGTAACCAGAGCCCCGGGGCCAGTAGGCCTGCACCGCACCCCTCGTGGTCCCACTCAACTTCATCATGTGGAAAATCCACTTCTGGTTTCCCTAGACAGAGGCTCTGCTGGTCCCTGCTCAGGAAGGTCAGCCCTGACTGTGCTATTTAAAACGGCGCCTTAGCGCACTGACTCATGCCTGTCATCCCAGCACTTTGGGAGGCTGAGGTGAGAGGATTGCCTGAGCCCGGGGGTTCAAGACCAGCCTGGGAAACTAGATGAGCCCTCGTCTCTACAATATATCAAAAAATTAGCCAGGCACGGTGACTCAGGCCTGTCATCCCAGCACTTTGGGAGGCTGAGGTGAGAGGATTGCCTGAGCCCGGGTGTTCAAGACCAGCCTGGGAAACTAGATGAGCCCTCGTCTCTACAATATATCAAAAAATTAGCCAGGCACGGTGACTCAGGCCTGTCATCCCAGCACTTTGGGAGGCCGAGGCGAGAGAGGCGAGTCCAGCAGTTCAAGACTAGCCTGAGCAACATAGCGAGATCTTGCCTCTACAAGAATTTTTTTTTAAATGCTTTTTTTAAAAAAACCTGCTTGGCAGAGAAATTGACAAAAATAAAAATAAAATTTTTTAAATGATGCTTTACAAAGGGGGAGGGTTAGGCCAGGCATGGCGGCTCATGCCTGTCATCCTAGAGCTTTGGGAGGCTGAGGTAAGAGGATTGCCTGGAGTTCCAGACCAGCCTGGGCAACTTGGTGAGACTTCGTCTTTACAATATGTCAAAAAATTAACTGGGTGTGGTAGCGCATGCCTGTAGTTCCAGCTCCTTGGAAGACTGAGGCAGAAGGATCTCCAGAGTCCAGAAGGTCAAAGCTGGGGTGGCTGTGAGCGAGCCACTGCACTCCAGCCAGGGTGACAGAGTGAGATTCTGACTCAAAAAAAAAAAAATGGCGCTGTCACCTGCCAGCATGCCCAATGCCTCTTACCTGGCTCTTCTGTTTTTCTCCTTCTACCAGCACTTCCACCTCCTCGTTTTTTTATTTTGAGCATCTTATTCTGACTCATCCAGGTCTTTTGTTGTGTTTGTTTGTCACCTGCTTCCCCTACAGAAGGTGAACTCCACCAGGCAGGGCCCTCTGTTGGCCGGCCCAGCGATGAGTTTTTGTCACCTAGAACAGCACCTGGCCCACAGCAAGCATTTGACTCATACTTGCTGAGTGGCTATCTGAGGCTTCTGCCTCTGAATTCCCTGGGCAGACACTGTCTGAGGGGTGATTCCCGGCTTAAGCAGATATCACATCTGTCCAAATTCCCTCACCTTACCGTCGCAAAAAACAGGCCAGGGGTCACTTGTAGCAGGCCCAAAAGTTGCTCATCAGTCACCAGACCTCCACGGAGAAAAGCACGCTGTCCAGAACAATCGACCATTTGACAGTAGATCAAAACCCATTACTGCAAATAGATTTGGAACAGAAATCTGTGTGACAGAAATGTCTAAATCTAGCCAGTGGCCCATTTACTTTAAATTAGGTTCTTACCCATCAAATCCTATTACGGCAAAGTGATTTAAAGAGATTCCTTGCCTTCCCTTTAATGTGACTTAACCTGGGTATTAGGAAGATTTCAATTAAGCATTTTGATGAGGAATCTACATTTTCTGGACCACAAGAGTCATTTGGAACAAATGACACTAAAAAAAACCAAACAAAAAAAAAAACAAACCTCTGCTATTATCAGACTCTCAATGGTGTTTGTCTTTTCCTAAGCTGTTTTTAGAAGTGGCAAAGACAAGGCTTGAGTTTTTTGCTTCCTTAATTTTTACCTGCAGGTACTCCCAAAAGGCAAAAACACACATTTTAAAAGGCTTAAAGATTTATTTAAAACACTAACCCACATTTTTTTTTAACAGCATTTGAAACTTGCCACTACCCCCTCTTCAGGTGATATACTAGATGGAATTGAACATCAGCGAATCAGTGACATGCCATTTCAGCACTGTGGGTCACATTTTTTCTCTTCTTATCGAAATTCTAGTTCGACCAGAGTCTCATTTTTTCATGTTCAGTCATTGTAATTTGTACAGTTGATTTGAGCCACAAAGGTAGAGAGATGACATCTTCTGAGACAAAAAATAGGCAGCATACTGGAACAGTTTTGGGAATCAGACACAGATGGATTTGAATCCTGGCCCTATGTCCCCTCCCCGCTGAACTTGGCTTGGGCTGGTCTCTAACTGTCCAGGGACGCAGCCTCTTCATCCGTAAAATGAGCGTATTAACACCTCCTTTGCATGGCACCATGGGTAACCTCCCAAGACAAGCTCTGCTGTGCCGAGGCAATAAGTCCAATTTGTTGTAATAAATACACATTATGGCATATGGTGCCATAAATCATAACTATAGTCATGAGAGCTGGTTTGTCTGATTTGGCCATTTATTTATTTAGCAGTTTCATAACGGTACAAAGACTGAATCTATCTGAATAAGTTTAATTGATTGCTCTTACTGAAAAACATTATATGGAGTAGGAGTCATCCTGAGACATCCAGGTCACACAGTCACCATGTTTAAAGGTCCTGATTCTTGCCTGGGAGCCTAGAAGTAATCTCAGCACTTTAGAAGGTCCACACATTATTACTGGTCATTGTTTAAGCAAAGGGACATATGCTCCAGTTCTTAACTATTATGAGTTGAGTTGTGTCCCTCAAAAAGATGTTGAAGTCCCGACCCTGTGTATGTACCTGTAAATGTGACTTTATCAGTTTGCTTTGTTGTTGTTATTGTTTAGAGTCAGGGTCTCACTGTGTTGTGCAGGCTGGAGGGCAGTGGGACAATCATGGCTCACTGCAGCCTTGACCTCCAGGAGGTCCTTCCGCTTCAGCCTCCCGAGAAGCTACAGGTGAGTGCAACCACATCTGGTTTATTATTATTATTCTTTTTTTTAGAGATGATGTTTTGCTATGTTGCCCAGACTGGTCTGAAACTCCTGAGCTCAAGTGATCCTCTCTCCTTGACCTCCCAAAGTGCTGGGATTACAGGTATATGCCACTGCACCCAGCAACCTTATTTGGAAATAGGGTCTTTGCAGGTGATCAGGTTAAGATGAGGTTATTTTTATTTTTATTTTTGAGTTGGAGTCTCACTCTGTCGCCCAGACTGGAGTGCAGTGGCCGCTCCCGGCCACCACAGCCTCGACCTGCTGGGCTCCAGCGATCCTTCCGCCTCAGCCTTCCAAGTAGCTGAAACTACAGGCGTGCGCTACCACGCCCAGCTAATTTTTGATGTAGTGTAGAGATGAGGTCTTGCCAAGTTGCCCAGGTGGGTCTTGAACCCACGGGCTCAGGCAATCCACTCTCCTCAGCCTCCCATGGTGCTGGGATTACAGACTGAGCCACCAATCCCAGCCTAAAATGAGGTTATTAATCCGGGATGGCTGCGTCCTAATAACAAGGGGCAGTTTGGACACACATGCACACACAGGGACAACACCATGTGAAGATGAAGACAGAGACCTGGGCGATGCCCCCTCACCAAGGACCGCCACAGACTGCCCCAAACACTAGAGGCCAAGACAGAAGCTCGGACCAGATCCTCCTCATGGTCTTCAGATGGAAGCAACCTGCTGACACCGCGATCTTGGACTTCCAGGCTTCAGAGCTGTGAGGTGTGAAATGCCTGCAATTTAGGCTTCCCGGGGTGTACTTGCTCACAACAGCCCCGGAACCCTGAGGCACTCACCCTAGTCCCGCTGTTTGGCGGGGGGAGGGGTAGGTCATGTAACCCTAGGGGTTCAGCTCCTAGGTCCAAAATATCAGTGAACTCCAGAATGTTTACAGGGGGACCCCAAGAAAAGGAATTACCTTTTGGAGGCCGGGTTCCTTGTAGCCCAGGCTTCCCCCGCTAGGTGAGTGTTCTAGGAACCCATCGGCGTCCGTGTGCCAGCTGTCATTGTGGCGAGAGGCTGTGTTCAGCTTCCATGAATTATTTTTTGGGGGATTCTTTCAGTGCATTTGCCCATTTCATGATGGGCGATTGACAAGCGCACCTGCCCACCACACTGAGAGTTCAGAACATTTTAAACAAAGAACAACATGACCCTGTGCCTCACCTTCCCTATCCACCCAATCTCACTCTGAGCAACTTTTTCTGGTTTCTCCAGATGAAAAATGTCCCAAAAAGGAAACATTTTGCCGACGTGGAAGAGGTGAAACAAAAAACGGCAGAAGCACGAACAGATAAGTTCAGAAGCTGTTCTGAGCAGTGGAAAAACCATCTCCACAGGTGTATTGCACCCAACAGAAAGGACTTTGAAGGTGTCTGAAGTTTAAACGTGTAAAAATAAATGCATAATTTTTTATAAATAAATTCTGGTTTTGGGGGGTGCCCCCTCATAGCACTTGGCAGTCTGGGCGTGCCTTGTGCCTGGTCTCAGGGTGGCTGGAGGGAGCAGCAGAGGGCGGAGGGGTACAGAGGAGAGGGCAGGGAGGTGGGGTGAGGGAGACGAAAGTGGGCCGAAGGCTGGCTGGCTTTTTGCCAAGTTGCAAGCAGGGGTGGTGGCCCAGAGGTGTGAAGCTCTTTCCCTGCCTCACTCCAGGCAGAGACGCCCTGCCCTCGCCCGTGCAGAGGTTTCTTTTCTCCCCTCGGGGTGCCACGTGCTGGGTGAAATTCCCTGGTCTCCTTCGGCAGCGCCGTCCTGGGCACTCACCATGCATGGAGCCGACAGGACTGGACGTTGCTTTGGTGAGTGCGTGAGAGGCCAAGGACATGCCTGGAACCACTGTAGGTTCTATACGCACGGGACATTCAGGCTACACTCTTTATTTTAAAATATTTTTTCAATAATAAATTAAGGCTGGTTGTGGTGGCTCACAGTTGTCATGTCAGTGCTTTGGGAGGCTGAGGCAGGAGGACTGCTTGAGCCCAGGAGTTTGAGACCAGCCTGGGCAACATAGTGAGACCTCGGCTCTACAAAAAAGAAAAAAAATTAGCCGGGTGTGGTGGTATGTGCCTGTAGTCCCAGCTACTTGGGAGACTGAGGTGGAAGGATCACCTGAGCCCAGAAAGTCAGGGCTACAGTGAACTGTGATCATTGTGATCATGCCACTGCACTCTGGCCAGGGCGACAGAGTGAGACCTGTACTCAAAATAATAATAAAAAGAAAAACAAGTGAGCCTTAGCTTATTGTAACATTTTTACTTCATAACCTTTTTTAAACTATGTGACTCTTCTGCAATAACACAGCTTACAACGCAACGCATTGTCCAGCTGTGCAAACGAAAGAAAAGGTATTTTCTTTCTTTCTGCCATGCTGCACTGCAACATGACAATGCCGCCATGTCACGAGGCAAGAGGAAGTCTCCAGCTCCATTGTTGTCTCATGGTACTGCCATCATGTATGTGGTCCGCTGTGACCAGAATGTCGTGATCCAGCCTGTGGATGCACAGCGTGAAAACACACCACAGCGGTTACTGTCTACGGGCCTTTCTCAAAGAGACCCAGAAACACAGAGAAGCCCAGAAAGAACTGAGTGCCTCTTTCCATGCCCCCCATGTCGTGGTCCTGACATGAGCGGGGTGGGCGTGGCAGGAACTCACGTGGCTCAGATGCTCAGGCCTCCCCCCACTCACCCAGGCAACCCCCGAGGGGGCCCGTCCCCCCTGCTTGGTCAGGGCGGACCCCAGATATACTGGGAGCACAACAGGGACTGGGACCGGGGCATGGCTCTCACTTCAAGCAAGCAACCCAGAGCCGTGCCGCCCCTCACGTTCACGTTCGGTTTTTCAGAACAGAGTCCCACGGCCGCGCCGAGGCCCAGAGCCACCAGGGACGTGCAGAAGAGTGTCAGTTTGGGCAGCAGTGAGCAGTTTCCACCTCAGGGATTAGGACCACAGTCATCACCGCATGGGCAGCCAACCCGCTTCCCACCAAGCGCTTGTGCGATGACCCAGGGAGGGCCATGCTCACCACAAGGAGACAGTGGGTGGCTTGTCCAGGAGCTGGGCCTCTGCCTGGGACAGAGGGGCCATGAGCGTGTGTCACGCTCACCGTGGACCACTGCTGCCAGCTGCCAGATGTGCTTCCTGGGGGCTCCACAGCCCGCGTGGACCCGCTCCAGTCAGCGGTTTCAGCGCCCGCCTCTTCCCCCAGGCAGAGGGAGGTTGAGGGACAGACCACGGCTCGCCCCCGTACACGGGCCAGTGCCTCTCAGTCCCTCCTCTGCCCTCCAAAGGGCCGGGGAGGCAGTGTGGTCTGGCATCGGGGCATTTTGCTGTGGTTTTACCTGGGAGCCAAGATGCACGAGTGTGCTGGTGGGTGTCTTTCCCGGGGCACGAGAGGTCAGGAGGCAGCTGCAGTCTCTGAGGGGGAAGCTGAGCAAGATGCCCCTTTGCCGAGACAATCCCCTCACCCCTGAAAGACTGCAGGAGGGTGGCATTTTTGCACGGATATGGAGAGGAGAGGAAATTGGTTAACTGTGTAGCCATTCAGTAAATATTGACCAGCTGGGTGTGGGGGCTCACGCCTGTAATCCCAGCACTTTGAGAGGCGAAGGTGGGAGGCTCGCTTGAGTTCAGGAGTTTGAGACCAGCCTGTGCAATACAGCGAGACTCAGTTTCTACAGAAATTAGCTAGGCATGGCGGTCCACACCGGTAGTCCCAGCTACTTGGAAGGCCAAGGCGGGAGGATTGCTTGAGCCCAGAAGTTCAAGACCAGCCTGGGCAACCTAGTGAGACCCCCATCTCTACAAAAAATTTTTTGAAAATTAGCCAAGCATGGTGGCAACACCTGTAGTCTTGGCTACTCAGGAGGCTGAGATGGGAGGATTGCTTGTACCCAAGAGTTCAAGGCTGTGGTGAGCTATGATCACACCACTGCACTCCAGCCTGGGCCACAGAGCGAGTCCCTGACTCAAAACAAATAAAAAATATTTACTGATGTCAATGATCGCATGCATGCATGAGGTCGTCACCTTAATAGAATACGAGCATGCAGCCGCACACCTTCAGGATGCCTCTGTAGACTCTCACTCATTGCTGGTTTCTTCTCTGAAGCTGGAGCTTGGTTTCAGAGGTATTTCTCCAAATGGCATGGATTTTGCTAACTGTGCATAGCTCTGTGTGTCATATTATCCAGAAAATGTGCTTCCTAGGCTTTTTTCTCTGGACTCCAAGCCGGTTGTTGCCACCAGGCTTTGGGGAAGGGCCAGCCTTCTGGTAGGACAGCGGTGGCGGGGCAGCGTTCCTGGGTCCAGACAGCACCTTTCAGGCAAGACTCACAGCCCTTCCCAAACCATGAGCCCTCTTATTCCATCCTGCACTCCCACGGCAGGTAGCAACTTTCTTCTTTTTTCCACTTCTGCTTTTTCTTCCCAGTGGTATTTGTCAAGTGGCAGAGTCCTTTCAAGTCAATCCACCCCAATAAGCGGCCCAATCCTCCATCCGCTAGGCTCCATTTCCACAGTCTCTGTAACTCCTGACTAGGGCGGTCTTGTATAAAAATCTCAGACCCTTAAAGGACCGCGAATCCTGACTAGAGGCCCCAGAGGGGTGGAGACTAAGGCGGAGAGGAAGAACTAGGGCCAGGACTCTGACTCCTCCTTCCTGGCACTTCCTGATTCCCAGGGCGAAGGCTGGACCTGTGCTCTATTATTTTATTTTTTGTTTTTTGAGTTGAGGTCTCACTCTGTCACCCAGCATGGAGTGTGGCGACATGATCATGGCTCACTGTAGCCTCCACCTCCTGGGCCTAGGAGACCCTTCCGCCTCAGACTCCCAAGTGATTGGGACCACAGGTGCGTACCGCCACGCCTGGCTAATTTTTGCATCTTTGTAAGACGAGATGTTGCCCAACCTGGTCTCAAACTCCTGGGCTCAAGCAATCCTCCTGCCTCAGCCTCCTAAAGTGCTGAGGTAATAGGCATGAGGCATTGCACCTGGCCAGATCCATGCTTTATTAAAATAATGGACAATCATGCAGGCCAGGAGCATGGCTGTCTGCGGAACTCGGTCTCCACCCCACCAGGCACGCACAAAGAAGAAATCATTTTGAAAGTGCTGGTACCTACCAGGATTTAGGAGGCGTCCTCTTCCCCGATGCATTGAGGCTTCATCTGGATCTCTGGTGAGCTATGAGGGTGAGCCCAAGCAAAGTAGCAACTCACAGAATGTGCGTGTCCTTCTGCGGTCCTCCCCTCATGGCCATGTCTTTACTCTCAGGTGTCTTCACGGCCGCTCAGGAGAGTGGTCGTAGGAGCTGCATCACTGAGCGCCTGCTGTGTGCCAAGTACACACATTCTCACGCGCTGGCCCTCCACAACTCCTGAGAGCTGGGTTCTGTGGCCGGCCCCACCTTGCAGGTGAGGCTCAGAGAGGCTGGGGTTCTTGAACCCACACCGTGGTGGGTGGGGGAATCAGTGCTGGGAGCCTGGACCCATGGCATAGGACCAGCTGCTAGATCTCCACAGTCCCTCAGCTCCGTGGCCTTTAGAGACTTAAAATGGGCAGGACCCAGGAGCACGGGCATCCAGGCCTGTCTGTCCTGCTTCTGTCTGGCTTCAGCGGTCTACTGTTTCGGGGACTCTGGGGTTGCCAGGTGACCTTCTTTGCCGGAGGCCATGGTGGCTGTGTTTCCCCACTGCAGTTACTCAGCAATCAGCCTTCCTCTAAGGTCACGCTAAAGATGGAAAACCTTTAACTTCCAGCAAGTTAACATTTTGCCATTTCGTAGTCCCCGATCCTCCTGCAACTTTTAAAAGAGTAATTTCAGATATCCACTCCCACAGCTCCAAGAACAACCCATTTCGGTCTTGGGACATTGCCCAGAATTCAGGAAAATGCCCAGCACCTCATTCCCCATAGTCTAAGGCTCTGCCCACTGGCATCACCTGCTGGGCAAGAGGCAGGAGGTCTCCGCGTTCCAGGCGAAACTCTCCACCGGGTGTTTTGTGCCGAGAAGGCAAAAGGCCCGGCTGGCTGAGGTGTCTCTCTGTTCATCGGAGGTGTTCGGGTCGTAGGAACAGAGGAACATGTGAGCCACAAAGTCTTATCACCATTTAAGGAACAGCAGTACAAACCCACCCAGTCTAACGGTCATGAGCGTTGCTGAGTAGATCGCAAGGAAGTCCCAGGAGCCCGGGGGAAAGAGGATCTGATTATCTGCACCAGGAATGGCTTCGGAAGATGAATGTTAGGGAAGGGTAGACAGTGGCTGTGAGTGACCCAAAGTATTTATAAAGTGGAGACAATGGATGCAGAGGTGGGGGGTATTTTCAGCTACCTAGCCTGAAATGAACAAAATTCCAGCATTCCCCTGGAGACTTGTTCTTGACAGGACGACTATTGACTAAAGACTGTCTCAAAAGAATGTCAGCAGGGCTACTGGGCTGAACATTTATTTTCCCTAGTTCCTGAGATTCTGTATCTCTACTATTGTTGCTTTGTTTAAAAAAATTAGCTAAAGTTTAGGGTTATGAACAGTTAATAGTAAAGATAAGATATTTAGAATTAAATTTAATGATGGCAATCTATTCTAAGTATTAGTGATGTGATCTTTAAAAAAATATATATGAATGAATGCCCATGATCCAAAGTCAGTGATGCGTCTATTGCTTGTTTCTAGACAAGTCTATTTCACTAGAGACTACTCTAGTGAAACGTAAGAATTGTTTTGTTTTGTTTTGTTTTGTTTTTGAGTTGCCGTCTCACTCTGTGGCCCAGGCTGGAATGCAGTGGCATACTCACGGTCACCACAGTCTCGATCTGCTGGGCTCAGGCAATCCTCCCACTTCAGCCTTCCAAGTAGCTGGAACCACAGGTGTATGTCACCACGCCTGGCTGATTTTTTTAATTTATTGTAGAAACGAAGTCTCGCCAAGTTGCCCAGGCTGGTCTCAAACCCCCAGGCTCAGGTAATCCTCTTGCCTCCACTTCCCCAAGTACTGGGATTACAGGAGTGAGCCACCACACCTGGCAGGATATATATCTATATATTTTTATGTACATATCTATATCTATATATATTTGTTTGTGGCAAAGTGAGGTACATTATTGACAAACGATCCTGTCTCACTCTTTCTCCCTCTCTGTCTTTTTTTTTTTTTTTTTGGAAAGATGAGGTCTCGCTATGTTGCACAGGCTGGTCTTGATCTCCTAGGCTCAATAATCCTCCTGCTTTGGGGTGCTGGGGTTACAGGCAGGAGCCACTACACCCGGTCAGCTTTAGATATTTCATAAAATTGTCAGCAAAGTGGTTGGCCATCTCAATACCCTTGGTGCAAGGGGTGGGAGGAGGTGAGCTGAGGGTCAGGGTGATGACTGCGTACTGAGAAGTAGGGAGGCATGGAGACCTTTGCGACAGACAGATGAGCCAGAAGGTTAGTCTCTGGCCTGTCCCCGTCTATGGCTATCGCCACATCCTGCAGCCACAGAGAGCAGAGCCGTGCCTCGCCTGCCCCACTCACGGATGGGCCACAGGGTGCGGGAAACAAACGCTTACATGTTGCACGGCTCTCTGGTCCTCTGTGGTTTTCGATCTCTCTGAAAAGCACCATGAGGCAGAGCTCAGGCTCATCCCTCTAGAGCGACCCCTCGTCTAGGCCTAAAGAAATCAGCCGTCTTGGCATGCGCCTTCAGGTGGCCTGCTTCCTGCGAGTCTGACGTCCGGGCCATCGGAGGTGCTTAAAATCAGGGAGCAGAGAAGCCAGCAGGTCCTCGGGCAAGAAGGCGCTGGGGACACGCCCTCCAGTCCCTACCTCTGTGCAGCCAGGGCAGCGTGCTGTGCTGCTTTGATCAGATGTTTGTGGAAACAACTGTTTCAGTCAAGCTTGGGCAGGCTCAGTGCCTGGCTTTCTCGTGCAGTCAGGGCCCCTGAGAGGCTGCACCCCCCAGTCCCTTGGTCCTGCGTGTCCCAGGACCCCCGATGGCCAAAACTAAGTGGAGGGTGTTTCTGTTTATGTTAATAGTATATTTCATGGCCCCTCTTACATTTTATGTACACAAAAGTATCGCAACGAAGATAATTGTCTGCTCATTTCACAGATGATAAAACGAGCACGTCAAAAGCACAGGACACTTGCCCGAGGCTGGTCAGCTGGGAAGAAGCAAGATCAGGACTCTGCCAGGTGAGTCAGCCTCCGGGGTCCAAGGCCTCCCTGACTCCCTCCTCCTGTGTCGGTTTTTCTCCCCCACCCCCACTGCCTGAGCAAGGGACGAGACCCAATGTGGGTTGGGGGACACCGGGACGGAACGCCGCCAGGTAGAGGCCACCTAGACCCAACACAGGCTGGGGGAAGCCAAGACAGAACACCGCCAGGTGGAGACCAGAGCCGCCACTGTTCAAGCCCCTCCATGAGCTGGGAGGCCCAGCATGCAAGGGAGAAGCATCAGGTCTTGGCCCCACGCCAGCATTCCAATCCCCCCTCCACTATGACCGATGGGTGTCTACCGTGACACGTGGTATTAGGCGTGCAGGAGAGCTCTCAGTTTGTGGACCAAGCCTCGTGTAAATCTCCTGCCTCACTTGCTGCCTTTCTCCGAAGTCTACACTTCAACTCTGTCTGGGGGCTGAGCCCTCTTCTATGTCCAGGCCGGCTGACCAACAGCCCCACCCCTTTCTCCGGGTCCGGCAGCCCCCTGCCTCCAGCCAACTCCGCCTCCACCTTTGGTCAGGGGTCAGGACCAGGACTGCCCTGGCCAGGCCTTGGGATCCGGATGGGCAGGCCCCTCGCTGGAGCCCGCCAGCCTGTTCCCTGCAGTACCAACTCCCTCTCTGGTCCAGCAAGGAATCGCCAGTCCCAGAGGGGTCATTTCAGAGGCGGCTCCGGGGCATTGCTGGGCCGCCCCGGGCCTTACAAGGGCCCCAATTCACCTGGGATTTGCTCTCATCCCCCTCTAGCCTGGATCGCTGCTCTCCTCCAGCGTGGTGAGGGCAGCGAGGGGTCTCCGGAGAAAGCAATGAACCCGCCACTCTCTTTCCCCTGCCACCGCCAGTCACCCAGCCTCTCCATCTGGACAGACAGTGTGTGTTTTCTGAAGGTTGTGGGTGTGGGGGGAGGAGACAGGCAGGGGTTGAGATCCTGCAGTCCTGTAGTTGACCCCGCTGGGTAGCCCATGACTTCTGGAGCCAGCTTCCCTCTTGACATCAGGATTCTTAAAGATGCTTTCTGGAAAAGGAACCACAATACCACGGCCACACTCCTGGGTTTATAACGACTCCACATTATCAAGCATCACGAAACACTCGGTCTTCAGATTTCTGCTTGCTTCCCAAGCAATCATTTGTTTACGACCGCTTTGTTCAAATCAGGAGTCAACATGCGTGCATTACACATTAGTGTGTCTCCCTTTTAACGTATATGCATCTTTTTCTTCTTTGTTTTTTTTTTGTTGTTGTTGTTACTGTTTTTAAAAAGTAGATCATTTTCCCTGTCGAATTTCCACATTCTAGATTTTTCTGATTGCCTTCCCAGGATGTCCTCTGTCTCCTGTATTTCCTGTAAAATCAGTGTTAGAGTTAGAGGGCTTGGTAAGAGTCCCGTTCCATTTTTTGTTCCAGAGGCGGGGTTTCTCTGTGTTGCCCAAGCTGGGGCATGGTGGCTATTTGCAGGTATGTTGGGTCATAACTCCCTGTAACCTCAGACCCGCCCTGGCCTCAGCTTCCCAAAATTTTCACGAGACTACTTCATGGTTTGTGTAGCATGGTTCCTTTTGTTTTATCTGAGGAAGCACAGGGTGGGGGATTGCTTTCCTGTGGGCAACGCTGAATCTGGTCAGTGTGTTCTGGTCTTGTCTGCTTGCTCTACACTTCATATAATTTCCCATCAAACTTTTCACCTAACGGTTTAGAAGTCGAGGATAATCACTGCCCAGATTCCTTTTTCCATTCAGGACTGCAAGATGGGGATCTGCAAATGCTGTCACCCTTTCTGCATGCATTCGCTGCAACTCACAAAACAAAACAAAACAACGTCCCCTTGTCAGCTGTGTGGTGACTCTGAGACGTGGCTGTCATGGGGAAAGTGTGATACGTGCTTGCTTCCGTCTCCCCGACTTTCTTTTCTGCTAGCTGTTTCTGAAGATGACAGTCGCGTATCGTTCAGTGTTGTTATGGACCACATGGGTGATTGCCATATTGAATCCATTCGCCACACAGAGTGGTCCCACGTCTGTCCAGATAACGCTCTTTAGACTGCAGGTGTGTGTAAGCGAGAACAGCACTAGACAGGCAGGGACCACACGCTCATCTAAGTTGAGAAGTTCTTCCGGTATTAAAGGACAGTTGGCGGGATTTCACCAAGCTACAAAAGTGACCGACAGCACAACAGAACCTGACGGGAGGGGAAAAAGGAAGCAGAGCAGGAAGGACTGTCTGGAGCATCCAGGAAGAAAGGAGACGTGCTGGGAGCGGTGGCCCCCGCGGAGTGATGGCTGCCCCCAGGACCCCTGAATCAGCAAGGCCCCATTCAACTGGAGCTGGAGGGGCTGGGGAGCCAGCGGGGCCGGCCCGAAGCCAGGAGCAGGGAGAAGGGCCAGCCGAGCCAGCAGGGAGGCTGCGGGCATCAGAGCCAGAGATGAATAAGCCACAACCTCCTTACCTGAGGAAATGCCATGGTGTGGCCGCTCACCGACAACCTGCACTCGGGGCGTGCCAGGACGCTCGTTGCCCCTCTGTGGCCGCGGTCCTGGGGCTTGCCCATTACATCTTGGCGGTCTTTCCAGAAGGGGCAGCACGCACAGGGGAGGGGAAGAGGCCGTGGGCCCGGGAAGAGAGTCCTTGGAGAAGAAATCGTTCAGTCTGATGTACCTGATCCCGAACTGTGCCCCACATCTTTAAAATGAAATAATAATAATAAACAATAGCAGCAAAAAATAATATGCCAATTATTCAAAAAAATCATTCAGTCCTTATAGATCTAATCATGAATTGTACCCCACTATTTATTGTTTGTTTTTTTTTTTTTGAGTTGGAGTCTCACTCTGTCGCCCAGACTGGAGTGCAGTGGCCGCTCCCGGCCACCGCAGCCTCGACCTGCTGGACTCCGGCGATCCTTCCGCCTCAGCCTTCCGAGTAGCCGGATTACAGGCATGCGCTACCACGCCTGGCTGATTTTTTGATTTATTGTAGAGATGAGGTCTCGCTGCCCAGGCGGGTCTGTACCCCACTATTTAAAATAAAATAATAATAACAATAAAACAGTAATAGCAATAACAATAACATGTTAATTATTTTTTAAAAAAGAAATTGTTTAGTCCTTTACCTTTTACTCAAGTAGCAGCTCAGAGACACTAGGAAGCTTCTTTGGAGCATGTCTGAGACCTGGCCCAGCCCTACAGAAAACCGCAGCTGGGGTAGACATTTTCATATTCTGTCTTAGGCAGATAGGATGATGTATATTACCTAACAATGACATGAAAGATTTCCACCATTTATTTTAAGCGAAGGTACAGAGCAGAAAGGATCTTAAAGGCCAGATAGTTGTAGTCCTAAATGGAAATACGGAGACAAAATTCTCATTCTGCTAAAAAAAATTGACATTTAGAAGAACATGTTCAACAGAGTACCAAGCTCTTTTGCCTCCTGGGCCTAAAAGAACTACTAGTTTTGTGAAAGAGTTTTAGTAACAAGAAAACAAGCATAATTCTCAACCAGTGTGCATTTTTCCATGGAAGGGGCATTCTCATATTTTATGAAATTGGAGAGTTCCATTTTTAGAACTGGAAGCTTCAAGCCAGGCTGCAAAAGATTAACACTGAGACTAGGACTTAGCATAAACACAGAAGTATTTTTTAACTGAGATAGAAACTCAAATGTGTATTTGGGCGAGATTATATTTCCTCGATATTTTTCTTTTTATTAAACATGGTTTCATTTATCTATCTTTAGCTAGAAGAGAGAAGTGTTGTGTTTTTAAACACTGCTACTTTTGACCTTCTGGTATCTTTTTTTTTTTTTTATTGTAAGTGCAATATTCAGACCTCTGAAAACCAGGAAGCTTGCCAGACATTGTATGTGTCCACTTAGAATGCGGTGACTATGTGAGCACTGTGGAAGGATGGCTGTGGCCTTGCATTTGGCCTGTCTTTCCTGCTTTTCAGTTCTAAAGAAAGCACCTTTTCTCAAGTTGCTGCCACATTTAATGGTTAAAAACATAACCTTTGAAAGCACATTTACTCTCTTAACAAGGTAAACCCTCCCCAGGAATGCTGAGTATTCAGGGCCAGCTCACGCAGTTGGCACTCACAGTCTCCGACACTGCTCCCGGATGGGTGCTCTCTTGTTCGTTAAGGAAGGGCAAGGGCCA
This sequence comes from Cephalopachus bancanus, assembly GCA_027257055.1. NCBI lineage: Eukaryota > Metazoa > Chordata > Mammalia > Primates > Tarsiidae > Cephalopachus > Cephalopachus bancanus. The sequence continues at coordinate 1,446,274 of JAPVLO010000218.1, forward strand.
GGAGTGCATCGGTAAATACAGTAAATCTGAAAATAGACCTTTAAACATAGCATGTTATTCAACATGTATGTGGGACAAGGAATACCACCTCCTTCAATTGTGTGTGTGTGTGTGTGTGTGTGTGTTGTGTGTGTGTGTGGTCATCCCTAAATGATGTTATTGAGAACATCAGGGAAGAATTCTATAATCAGTCTTTACAAAATTTGGATTTAAGACCCTCTTCCCTCTACAATAGCTTTAAAACACAATCATGATGTGCCGTGTAGACTCTGCACTGGGCGTCAGAAGACCAAAGTCACAGCCACAAGATGCTTCTACCAATAGCAGTAAGATACCAACTCTGAATGCTTATGGTTCTTATTTTAACAGAAACATAACAACAATAGGATTTATTTCATGGGAATAGAGCGCATTAATAGTCAATACTTTTGAAGTCATTATCACACCTAAATAAGATAGGACTTATTTATATATGAAATATCTTCAATAAGATAAGATACGTGGACAGAAGATATGAGGACAAAAATAGCTGCGTAGATTTCAGATGCAAGGTGAAGATACCTCTTGCTACTGTAGCCACTCTTCCTCTGCAGATCTGAGTTACTCTGTAACTGCCCACACTGCCCTGAGGAGCTGGCTTTCCCTTGCAGCTGTTGTGAGAAGGATTGCTACATTTTTGTTACGTTCTTTGTCAAAGTAAGAAGGATGTGGAAAACTGGGCTGACCCGATCTAGATAAGAATTATTGATTGTTTTAAACTGCCCTTTCGTCATTACTTTTGTGGGATGAAGCAAAATGCGTAGATGAAGGAAGATAGAGTCGAGTGTGTGTGTGCACGTGTGTATGCATGAGTGCATGCTTCTGGAAGGTCGCTTTAAGCCAGAGAAAAGGCTAACCGGGCCGGGCGCGGTGGCTAAAGCCTGTCATCCCAGCACTCTGGGAGGCCGAGGTGAGAGGATTGCCTGAGCCCATGGGTTCGAGACCAGCCCGGGCAACTTGGTGAGACCTCATCTCTACATTAAATCAAAAATTAGCCGGCCGTGGTGGCACATGCCTGTAGTACCAGCTATTTGAAAGACCGAGGTGGAAGGATTGCCTGAGCCCAGCAGGTCAAGGCTGTGGGGGCCAGAAGTGTGCCACTGCCCTCCAGCCTGGGTGATAGAGTGAGACTCCTACTCAAAAAGTAAAATAAAAGAAAAGAAAAAAAAAAAAGAAAAGGTTAACCATTCCTAAGAGTAGCTCCATGTTCGCGGGATTGTGAGCTGGCGGGTTTGACCTTTTGCTGTCCGTTTCCAATCATAAAACACTGAAGTTGGACTCCCATCCATTCCAGAGTAAAACCAACTTTCAGATCATGATCAAAAAAGAAGCTCAGTAAACAAACGTTTGAACCATGTCAGGCAATTCCAGCTTCGTCCTGGAAAGAGGAAAATCTTCCCATGGAAGCAGGCCCGTGTCAGCAGCTCAGGTCTGTCGCCTCCGTCGCCTCCTCACCTTGGCAGTCGCGGATGTCTGGCGCGGTCCTGGGGGCGGAAGCTCCTAGAGGACGCTGCCCGGCATTTGCTGGTGAGGAGGTGATGTGGTCGTCCTCACTCCTCAGTAGATTCTGAGCACCATCGTGTAGGGGCGGACAGCTTGGGGAGGGCAGGGACCAGGGAGAGCATGTGTTTCCGTCCACCTCATAGAGGAGAAAGCGTGTGCTTCCGTGGACCTCATGCTGGGGAGAAAGTGTTTTCTGCCATCCGACCTCAGCAGTCCCCAGCCTTTGTGGCATCAGGGACCGGTTTTGTGGAAGACAAGTTTTTCCACCCCATGTGTGGGGAGGTGGTTTGGGGGTGATTCAAGCGCATTACAGTTACTATGTGCTTTATTTCTGTGATTATTACACGGCAACATATAGTGAAATAATGATGCAACTCCCCATCAAGCAGCACCGGTGGGAGCCCTGAGCTTGTTTTCCTGCAGTGAGACGGACCCATCGGAGGTGATGGAGACGGTGACGCCCACAGTGTGTGGCTTATGTCCAGTCCACTCTGTAACCTTGTGTCGGCGGCTGTCACTGCAGAAAACCCTGCTTTCCCAAGACAGGATGTTGCAAACGGGAGCAGGTGTCTCAGTGCTGAGCTGGCGGGAGGCAGGGCTCAGGCACTCAGGCCAGCGAGGGGTGAGGCTTCAGCTGCCGGGCCCCCACAGAGGAAGCCTCACTTGCTGACGCCCACTCACCTCCTGCTGTGTGGCCCGGTTCCTGACAAGCCACAGGCTGGTACCAGTCCTCGGTTTGGGGCTTGGGAGCCCCCGGTCTACCTCACGGGGAGAGAGCATGTCTGTCATCCACTTCACAGGAGGAGCGTGGAGCTTGGTCCGTGGCCCGTTCAAGCTCTGTTGGGGGCAGAGTCGCATTTCCTGTCTGTCTGGGCCTGTGGGTTTCTGTCCAGGAATGAGGATTTAGCTGACATGGAGCACAGACACGGGTCCCTCCCTCCAGCCTGAGTTTGTTACCCCACGGGGACAGGTCCTTGCCAACCCACTACAGAGTTGCAAGAAGAGTCCTACAGCCAGCACTTGGGAAACGCAGAATGGAACGGTCTGCCCTTCCCCCCTGTGACTTCTGACTTTCTTTAATGAGCGATGACATTTCGCCACAACGTCTTTGTGTTTTGAGGTACTGAGAGACCAGGTCAGCGTGATGGGACTGTTCCACATGTGATTTTGCCATAACCTGCACCAAGACAAGCTTTGAAGCCAACGCCGCAGTGTGTTAAGTCTAACACCACCTGTGTCTACTAAGGACAACACGTTCCTATGTCAGTCTTGCCTCCGGCTAGGAAGTATGTTTCTTAAGGGAAAAGACTAGAACCTGCAGTCTTCTGTGTTTATAAAGCACCTATCACAGCACTGGACACTTTGCCGACCTGTGGATCCTTGATTACAACTTGTTTGCTTAAAATGTGAGTGGTAGTTGTCTCTATAATTATAATGTTACAAAACCTTTATGCTACAGAATAAATTCTAGCAGAACAAGATTTAATTGTTAAAAAAAAAAAAATAGCTAATGTATGAAGTACTTACTATGTTCCACAAAGTAGGTACTATTATTATTCTTGTTTTCTTTTCTTTTTATTATTTATTCATTTATTTTGAGTCAGAGTCTCATTGTCACCCAGGCGAGAGTGTAGTGGCATGCTCATGGCCACCACAGCCTCGGCCTGCTGGGTTCAGGCGATCCTTCTGCTTCGGCCTTCCAAGTAACTGCAACCACAGACACCACCACACCCAGCTGATTTTTTTTTTTTTTGAGTTGGAGTCTCACTGTGTCACCCAGACTGGAATGCAGTGGCTGCTCCTAGCCACCACAGCCTCGACCTGCTGGGCTCCGGCGATCCTTCCGCCTCAGCCTTCCGAGTAGCCGGAATTACAGGCATGTGCTACCACACCTGGCTGATTTTTTTGATTTATTGTAGAGATGAGGTCTCGCTGCCCAGGCAGGTCTCGAACCCGCGGGATCAGGCAATCCACTCACCTCAGCCTCCCAAAGGCGCGGGATTACAGGTTGAGCCACCGAGCCCGGCTGATTTTTTTTTTTTATTGAATGTACAGTGAGGTCTCACCAAGTTGCCCAGGCTGGTCTTACTTCCCAAAGTGCTGGGCTGACAGGCAGGAGCCACCGTGCCTGGCTATCCCCATTTTAAAGACAAGAAAACAGATTCAACGAAGTTGCTTGCGTTTGCGCAATTACTAAGAGGTGAAATTGGGGACCCAGTGCAGTTGTACTTCTATGCTGCTGACCAAGATACTAACCTTCTCCCATATGTACCCATCAAATGTGTACCTTCTAGACTGAAGGTTTCATTCCCCAACTTCAAAACTTTACGTTTTTCCGTTTAAAGAATAAGTGACTGGGTGTGGTGGCTCAAGCCTGTCATACAAGCACTTGGGGAGGCCGAGACAAGAGGATTGCCTGAGCCCAGGAGTTCGAGACCCGCTTGGGCAACTTGGCGAGACCTCATCTCTACAATAAATCAAAAACTAGCCAGGTGTGGTGGCACGTGCCTGTGGTTCCAGCTCCTTGGAAGGTGAAGCAGAAAGATCGCCAGAGCCCAGCAGGTCAAGGCTGCGGTGGCCAAGAGCATGCCACTGCATTCCAGCCTGGGTGACAGAGTGAGACTCTGACTCAAAAAAAGGAAAAAAGAAAGAAAAGAAAGAAAAAGTGGGTGATGATGTGCTATGGGAACGGATTTAGTATGGGAAAGGAGGGGGCGGGGCTGTCCATTGCCCCTGAACCCGTAAACATCTCTGCTCACCCACGAGGGCTGGGGTGTTTTCTGTCTTTGTCACTGACTGCGCTTTCGAGGAAAACAAAGTCTTCTCATCAGGGATACCAGAGTGTACCGAGAAAGATCAGGTTGCCAATTTTCAGAATGATCCGCGTCCCAGTAAATGCCGGTGATTTTTATTAGATTAAGGAGTCGGGCTGTTTACTGATACCCTTGTCAGTATCGAGTCCAATTTCAAAGTTGCAAATAGAGCTGCAAACAAAAATCAAGGAAACATTGTGGCCGAGCTTGTTGTGTCCTTTTCGCTGCAGACGTGGACATTTTAGGCCAAGATCTGGCTGGGCAGCAGCAGCCTTGGAAGGGTTGCCAGAGGTGGGGCTGTTCTCTGGGCCCCTTGGCCTTGGCCGGCTTCCGTTCGCTGGCTGGGCAGGGTCTTTCAGTCCGGGGACCCCCATCTCCTCCCTGCAAGTCTGTCTCCCGAAGAGCAACTCACCGTCGCTCTCGTCTCCTGGCCACTTTTACTTGCCAAGCTGGTTATCAGGTGGTGAAAATGCAATACATCGGTCTCTGGTTATGTCGTGACTGTCACTCATACGTTAGTATGTGACCCACCACACACGAGTTCTCATGTGGATTTCACGGAGACTCTGTCTTGAGCCAAAGCTTCTCTTTCTAGGAGGGAGCCATGGAATCTCTATAATAGAATATAGAGCACGCCACAGTGGTCTGGCAGCCTGGAGTATTAGATTCAGAAGCAGGAAAAAAAGTATTGCTCAGAAAAGAGTACCGTGTGGTGCTTATGTCAAATGCTTGGAATCATTAAACAGATCAATGGAAACGTCAGCCAATAGTTTCCCCCTCAGAAAAAAGGTGCCACAGTGAATTTTTTTTTTTTTTTTTTTTTTTTGGAGTCAGAGTCTCACTCTGTCTCCTAGGCTGGAGTGCAGTGGCACACCCATGGCCACCCCAGCATTGACCTGCTGGACTCCGGCAATCCTTCTGCCTCAGCCTTCCAAGTGGCTGGAACTACAGGCATGTGCCACCATGCTCAGATAGTTTTTCTTGATTTATTGTAAAAACAAGGTCTCAACAAGTTGCCCAGGCTGGTCTCGAACACCTGGGTTCAGGCAGTCCTTCACCTCTGCCTCCCAAAGTGCTGGGATGACAGGCGTGAGCCATCGTGCCCGGCCTACAGTGAATCTTTTGAAAAGGTTCTTTTTTCCCCTTTTGTGTCTCAATAAATCTAGAACTTTAGTACAATCGTGAACAAGAAACTCTCCTTCTTGGTTTAGTAGCTGTAGTTTAATAAATTACGTTCTTTTTTTTTTTTGAGTTGGAGTCTCACTCTGTCACCCTGACTGGAGTGCAGTGGCACGCTCCTGGCCCAGCCACCACAGCCTTGACCTCCTGGGCTCCGGTGATCCTTCCACCTCAGCCTTCCAAGTAGCCGGAACTACAGGCGTACACTGCCACACCCAGCTAATTTTTTATTTATTGTAGAGAGGAGGTCTTGCCAAGTTGCCCAAGCAGGTCTCAAACCCACAGGCTCAGACGATCCACTCACCACGGCTTCCCAAAGCGCTGGGATGACAGGCTGAGCCACCAAGCCCGGCCAATAAAATACATTCTCATGAGCCATGCAGGAGCAGTACAAATGGCCAGCCTCCCATTTCAACAGGAAGCTTCCTCTGAACAAGCTGTCAGGACATGTTCAGGGATGCCTGTCATGGGATAACGTGGGGAGAAGGCTGCATGAGTCACTCCCGTGCTGGGAGACAGAGGCGGGAAGAGTTGCAAACCAGACTGGCAGGCCACGGTGAGCCAGCGCTGGTGCTGGATGGGTGGGCACTTGTTTCTCAGCGAATGCAGGAATTTTCCAAAGACTCTGATGGTAAAGCTGCAAGCGCAAAACTAGGCGTGTAGTATACAAGCTATGAGGGAGATGTGGAGTTTCTCTATGGGTGGTGTGTTCCTCTAGGATTCATGGCTTCCCAACCGAGAGAACCATGGCTCACTTCATTGGATAAAACTGGAAACCACTGAACAAGCCGAGTATCACATGCCAACGTTAGCCATGGCCTGATTCTCTCAGAAGTGCCTGGTCTAGCGTGGATCCGTTCCAGACGACCATCCCGACTTTTTTTTTTTTTTTTTTTGAGTTGGAGTCTCACTCTGTCGCCCAGACTAGAGTGCAGTGGCCGCTCCCGGCCACCGCAGCCTCGACCTGCTGGGCTCCGGCGATCCTTCCGCCTCAGACTTCCAAGTAGCCAGAATTACAGGCATGCGCTACCACGCCTGGCTGATTTTTTGATTTATTGCAGAGATGAGGTCTCGCTGCCCAGGCGGGTCACGAACCCGCGGGCTCAGGCAATTCACTCACCTCAGCCTCCCAAAGGCGCGAGATTACAGGCTGAGCCACCGACCCCGGCTCATCCCAACTTTTAAGCATCCACTGACAACCAGGATAACCAGTCACCACCTCCGGAGCTCCGTGGCTCACTTAGTGTTTCCGAGATGAGACTTATCCTGACAGCTACATCATTACCCAAGCTCTCCTCAGCGCCCAGCACATCCTGCACCTCTGCAGGCCGCCATGGATGCAGTGGTGGAAGAGGATTTGAATTGCAAGTCTGGAAGCAGCAATGAAGGTTCAAAAAAGAAAGCATCCCCTTCTCTCAGGAAGAGAGACTACAGAACTGTTAAAACAGAGAGTGACCATGCTTAAAATCACAATCCGCTCAGTGTTTGCAGAGACTGGATCAAGCCACCCCTCCTCCACCCCGACGTGTATAACCCGAAGAGGATACGGCCAGAAGACGAAGGCAATCGTGGGATGCCCTCTCTGGCTGAGGCCCTCTCTCTCACTTTGTCCTGTTCTTAGCCTCACCTGGCCGATCATGGCAGGCTCCTGAATCCTGCTGGTGGCATCCACCGGTCATCGCCCATCGTTGCCTGTCACCTGCAAAAGGCATGGTGGCGGTCCCCATGACACATGTGAGCCCAGCAGATAGAACGCCTCAAGCACTCCCCACTGCCCTAAGGTGTTGGCCCAAAGGTGACGTTCTCGCTGCAGTTTGTTTCCAAGTAGATGGGCCTATCTGAGTGCTTCTGGCATTCTGTACCACGCCCATGCCACTTTGCATTATGCCCTTCGTAGGGCCAGGGAGGGCCAGGCACAGCGGCCCCGACCATCATCCCAGCACCTTGGAAGGCCAAGGCAACAGGATGACAGCCCTCAGCCTGTCCTCCCAGCACTCAGAGAGGCCGAGGCGAGTGGATTGCCTGAGCCCGCGGGGTTGAGACCCGTCCGGGCGACTGGAACAGACCTCGCCTCGACAACCTGTCAAAAAATCAGCCCGGCATGGTAGCGCACATTTCGTTCCGGCTCCTTGGAAGGCTGAGGCGGAAGGCTCGCCGGAGCCCAGCAGGTCGAGGCTGCGGGGGCTGCTGCACTCCAGCCTGGGTGCTGGAGTCGGATTCTGAGGCAAAAAAAAAAAAAATGGCCAGGACAGAACAGAACAGGCTCTACAGCGCAGTGGTCCATCTCTCGGCCCACGTCATTCCACCCCCACCGTGTGTCTCATGATGAAGATGACTGGTGAAGGGCTTGGAAGGCACGTGGACGCGGGCGCTCCCAGGGACACACCTGCGGAACCAACAGGATGGAAGGGGGTGCTCCGAGGCACTGTTGATGCTTCCTCTCTCATCTGCAGAGACATTTTCTCTGCACATCAGAAAACATTGATTTTGGCATACTTCGATTCTCAATTTTCCATAAACCATAAAAACCTTAATGAGTTCTCCAAAGCTCAAGTGAGAAATAATCGATTAATTTTCCCAGTAGTTCAGCTCTGTCAAAATTAAAGTGCTATTTGAATGAATTTTTTTTCCAGACGCTTAGGCCCTCCACAGCAGCGTTTTCATGCCAGAAAGTTTTTCTTGGCCTACTGTGAGAAAAGTTTAAATATATGCTAATTAGATTGAGACTCCAAACATGTTCACCTCTGACTCCATTGCATTATTGATCCTGATTTTTCAGATGAAGAAAGTGAGAGTAAGGAATCTGCCCGAAGTACACAGCTCTTAGACAACAGAGGCTGGATTCCAAGTCACACATCTCTCTTCAGAAAGCAGGTTCTGGCCGGGCTTGGTGACTCAGCCTGTCTCCCCAGCACTTTGGGAGGCCAAGCTGAGTGAATTGCCTGAGCCCACGGGTTCAAGATCCGCCTGGGCAACTTGGTGAGACCTCATCTCTACAATAAATCAAAAAACTAGCCGGGCATGGTAGCACGCGCCTGTAGCACTGGTTACTTGGAAGGCTGAGGTGGAAGGATCGCCAGAGCCCAGCAGGTTGAGGCTGAGGTAGCTGGGAGTGTGCCACTGCACTCCAGCCTGGGTGACAGAGTGAGACGCCAACTCAAAAAAAAGAAAAGAAAAGAAAGTAGGTTCTAAACTACTAATATTCTACTGATTCACTTACAATAAAAAAAATCAGAAAACAATACTATTGTCCAGTTTAAGTAATCAAGCAAAAAGAAAAGAAAAGAAATGCAAGTTCGTCTACACTGCATTTGTCTAGAGTCTACCTTCCTCTGAGCCCACAGCTGCTCCGAACAGAGCCATCCACAACACGAAGGCCAGTGGCATCTGCTACAACCCACGCGACATCGTCCTCTGGGCTGTGATCTGAGGAACAATGGCGAAAAGCCTGTCCTGTCCCCCCACAGGTCTGACGGGGACTTCAGATTCCAGCGGCTCAATCCCTCTCCTTGAAAGAAGGCATTCTTCAAAGGCCACAGCAACAATTCTCAGAAAGGGGAAGAGGATAGAAGCCACCGTGTCTTTCTTCATTTGCACAACAGTGGCCAGAACCACATGCCCACACATGGATCCATCAGATTAGTCAGCTGTCCCTTAGAAAGCAGACTGCAAGGGGACAGACACAGTGTGGGGGGTGGAGAGGAGGCGGAAAGGTCTGTGTCTCCACATGACCATGGAAGTCTCCAGGGGAAAGAGACGAAGAACAGAGAAGGAAAGAAGGTGTGGGACGGGTCGGACTGTGAGAAGGCCGGGCAGCCTCGAAGGCATTCACTCAGGCTGCTCCAGCACCAAGCACTAGGACATCGCCTGGAACTGCAAAACAGGCTTAAAAGGGGGTTGGGGGCGGGCTCGGTGGCTCAGCCTGTCATCCCAGCACTTTGGGAGGCCGAGGCGAGGGGATTGCCTGAGCCTGCTGGTTCGAGACCCACCTGGGCAATTATGAGACCTCGTCTCTACAATAAATCAAAAAATTAGCCAGGCGTGGTGGCGTACGCCTGTAGTTCCAGCTACTTGGAAGGCTGAGGCGGAAGGATCGCCGGAGACCAGCAGGTCGAGACTGCCGTGGCCGTGGCCGGGAGTGTGCCACTGCACTCCAGTCTGGGCGACGGAGTGAGACTACAACTTAAAAAAAAGAGAGAGAGAGAGAACGGGGGAGTCACAGGCAGGTAGGACAGCCTGGTCCGGCCTCCTAGGTAGAGCATGGCCTGCTCCCTGCTGGAGCAAAGTTCAGCTGGTTGCTGGTTCAATCCGCCCACTTTGTGAGGGCCCGGGGGAGTCACGGTGATTCTAGGAAAACACCTTTGTGGCCTCCTGTTTGGGGCCTGCTCAGGCTCTTTTTGGTCTGCTTTTTTTTTTTTTTTTGATTTTCTGCTTTGGTCTTTCCCTCAGATCATTACTTACAATGTTGGTGAGTGTGGGTGCATTGTCTTGAAACTTCCTTAACGTTTTGATGATTTTCCCTTTTCCTGAGACTGGGTTTGTCACAGCTTCTCCTGGAGGAGGGGCTTTCTCTCCCTTAAGCAGACTAATTCGCAACTCGGCCTGTTTCCCAACTTCAGGTGCTGCAGACAGTCACAGTTCTCGGTGCTCACACAGTCTACTGTTACTTACAATTCTGAATGAATCCCTTTGTCTACCTGTTAATCATCTATGGGCATGTCCATTGTAAGGTCTCTTCTTTCTTTTTTGTTTTTCTGGAGATGGGGTCTCACGATGTTGCCCAAGCTGGTCTAGAACTTTCTGGCTTCAAGCGATCCTCCTGCCTGGGCTTCCCAGAGTGCTGGGCTTACAAGCGTGCACCCAGCCCCCTGGAGGTCTTTCCTGATGTCTCACAGGCCTGTGTGAGCTGCTATAGGGCTCTTTCTGAGCCAAGCCTGGGGGCTTCTGGTCTCCCCATTTGGTGCCCTTCTCAGAAATCGGTCTGCCTGGCAGTTGCTAGGAGTAGCTGGCGGTTGTCACTGGAACTGAGTGCTTCCATCTCTCCCCACCTTCACTCGCAGCTGTGCGCAGCGCTCGGCAGCTGTATGGGTGGGCAGTGGAAGGGCCGCTATCATTCTGGACGTCAAGAAAGCAACATAAACCAGGAGCCCTGCTAGAAAGATTGTATCTAAAGATTGTCTCAGCCGGGCTTGGTGGCTCAGCCTGTAATCCCGCGCCTTTGGGAGGCTGAGGTGAGTGGATTGCCTGAGCCCGCGGGTTCGAGACCCGCCTGGGCAGCGAGACCTCATCTCTACAATAAATCAAAAAAAAAATCAGCCGGGCATGGTAGCGCATGCCTGTAATTCCGGCTACTTGGAAGGCTGAGGCGGAAGGATCGCCGGAGCCCAGCAGGTCGAGGCGTGGTGGCCGGAAGCGGCCACTGCACTCCAGTTTGGGCGACCCAGTGAGACTCCAACTCAAAAAAAAAAAGATTGTCTCTATTAGAAACATTGTATCTACTAAGCACCGGAATACAAATGCTCATTGAACGGATTTCACAAAGTCAAAGATCATATGAACAAATGCTCATTCACACGTAACACACACGTGTCAGGCCCTGGGTGCTCAATGCTGAGACTGAAACTTGCAGGCTGTAAATACAAGTAAACTCACAGACCCTGGGGAGCATCGGAAGACATCTTTTGGTATCAGACGAACTCACCCAAGGTTGGCGTGCCCAGGGATTTCACCAGATTGGCTGGTCAGGCTCCACAGCCGGGTGGAGTGAAGGTCACTGAATGATAAGTCAGAGGCGGAATAGATTTGTCTTTGCAGGACGATTTAGGCCATACTTTTTGCTGGGACTCTGCAATTGTAATCTAACCTATTTTCTCACAACAGGTGTTCAGTCACTGTTACTTTGAAGTAGGCAAGTGGACATTATTGTGTATTTTCTACACACGGGGTAGGAAAATTCTAGAAAACCATATCACCTGTAAACGACTATGTTGACAGAAGCCAGAATGAAACTCACTCCTTTTCCTTCAGCATCCTTAGCCTGTCTCCTGCAGATTTGCTGAAGACATGCTGATCCTAGAACAGTCTGAAAAAGTCTTGTCTTCACTTGCTTTGCCTATGACTTCTGAAAATAATATTTACAGGCAAGGCACGGTGGCTCATGCCTATAATCCCAGCACTTTTGGAGGCCAAGGTGAGAGGATTGCCTGAGTCCACAAGTTCGAGATCAGCCTGGGCAACTTGGTGAGACCTCATCTCTACATTAAATAAAAAATTAGCCAGGTGTGGTGGTGCATGCCTGTAGTTCCAGCTACTTGGAAGGCTGAGGCGAAAAAAATCACCTGAACCCAGCAGGTCGAGGATGCAGTGGCTGTGCGGGTACTACTGCACTTCAGCTTGGGTGACAGAGTGAGACTCTAACTCAAAAAAGAAAAGAATATTTACTAGTATCTTTTTATTAAAATGTAATATTGCTTTTTAAGAAAAGTTGAAAAATACAAAATATATAAAAAGAGAAGAATAAAATTCACAAATAATGCTAATAGGGAGAGAGAATAATTATATTTATATTTATATTATTTTGAATTGGAAACTCTGCTGCCCAGGCCAGAGTGCAGTGGCACACTCACGGCCACTGCAGCCTCTACCTGCTAGACTCAGGCGATCCTTCTGTCTCAGCCTTCCAAGTAGCTGGAACTACAGGTGGGCACTACCACACCCAGCTAATTTTTTGATTTATTGTAGAGACAAGGTCTCGCCAAGTTGCCCAGGCTGGTCTCGAACCCCTGGCTCAGGCAATCCTCTTGCCTTGGCCTCTCAAAGTGCTGGGATGACAGGAGTGAACCACCATGTCCAGCCAAGAACATATTTTAATGGATCTCCTCTCCTGTAAAAAATGCTGATTCATACCTTATGTACCTATTGTCTCCCACTAATATGGAAGGTCATCTGTTAACACCCCTCACCATTTTACATGGATATTTGTGGTTTTCCACATAGTGTCATGTTCTTGGCTAGGGTGTTGGTACCCCAGCACTGTATGAGAAAGTGTCCTGCTGTTGTCTCTGGACCATGCCTTCAAGCAGACGTGCCCATCTGCAAGTCTTCCACAGGCACCTGCAGTGGAACTATGAGAAACACTCGGAATTTAGGTGTGTAAAACTATTAAGAATGATGCGTCTTAGAATCCATGAGTTATTGTGTACATAGTTCCCTTTTTTGCTGAATCTTACATCATGAGAATGTTACTGGCTGGGCTTGGTGGCTCAGCCTGTCATCCCAGCACTTTGGGAGGCCGAGACAGTGGATTGCCTGAGCCCACGGGTTCGGACCTGCCTGGGCAACTGGGCAAGATCTTGTCTTTACAATAAATCAAAAAAATTAGTCAGTTGTGGTAGCACACGCCTGTAGTTCCGGCTACTTGGATGACTGAGGAGGATCACTGGAGCCCAGCAGGACAATGCTGGGGTGGTCGTGAGCATTACTGCACTCCAGCCTGGGCCACGGAGTGAGACTCAAAAAAGAAAAAAAGAGAACTTACTGCCGTCTCTTAAATTCATGATTCTTTTTTTTTTTTTTTTTTGAGTTGGAGTCTCACTCTGTCACTCAGACTGGAGTGCAGTGGCCGTTCCCAGCCACCGCAGCCTTGACCTGCTGGGCTCCGGCAATCCTTCCACCTCAGCCTTCCGAGTAGCCGCAATTACAGGCACGCTCTACCACACCCGGCTAGTTTTTTGATTTATTGTAGAGATGAAGTCTCACCAAGTTGCCCGGGCAGGTCTCGAACCCACGGGCTCAGGCAATTCACTTACCTCAGCCTTCCAAGGCGCGGGATTACAGGCTGAGCCACCGAGCACGGCTTAAATTCATGATTCTTAAGGGCTGTACAGTCGTCACTGTAACACACGGAAACAATCCTCTATCGACCACTTAGAACCTTCCCTACTTTTGCTGTTAGAAAAAAAAGATGTGGTCAACATTTCCGAGCACAAACCTTGGGTCATGTCTTTGATGATTTCTATAGAAGAGAGTTCCAGAACACCATATTTGGTAAAGGAATATGTACCTTCCTGTTCCTGCGTATTGCCAGATCACTTTCCAAAAGGACTGTTCCTGTCCGTCCATGCACCAGGAGGGTGTGCTCACACACAGGGTTTCCCGACCAGCGTTTTCACCACTCCTCAACGGCGTAGGAAGTTAAATACTGCCTCCTGGCCAGCCTACACTTTCTTTCCTTTCTTCCTTTATTTTTATTTATCACCTGCCCACACGATAGATAATTCCTTTTCCTGTTTGGTATTTAGTCTTTTAATGATCCCATGAATTCCACTGAGAGAGCTCTTAGTCACTGCTTGGCCAATCTATACCAGACACAGCCAGCTGCCTTAATTTTCCTCTCAAGTCAGTTTCCTTAATCACTTCATTGCTCTAATTTTTTTAGATACTCAAGGGACTGAACCTGAATCCATTATTAGTAGCTTTTTGTCATGAAAGGAGGCGCCATCTATTTAATTTTCCTGATGAAATGCTTATTTATGTCTCATCCTCTATTCAATTAGGCGTTTTTGCTCTTGTTCATAATAATAAAGTCACCGCACTTCATTCTGGCTTAAAAGGTTTCTTTTAGAAATATTATCAGGCCTTGCTAAAGCATGCCAAATTCCCATCTCAAGTACATTTATAGGCCAAGTCTTTCTGATCGTTGGAGATTTACGTAGGAAGTGAAGACTGTTTTTGATGCTCACCCTTTTAGCAGGCATCCATTGGGCACACACTACTAATAAGGCACAGGGTCTGATGTTTGTGATGGTACCAGGAGAACGCGGCCCATCCCTGGCCCCATGATAAGGATAATATGCAAAATGGCTGGGCTTCTCCCACATTTCAGACCCGGGGCTAAAGCCTTGCATTTAGTCCACCCAGCAATGACGTGAGCTTGGTCCGGTCATCACCCCCATTTGGCAGACAAGGAAGCCCAGCACCTGGGGTTCTGACCTGGGCTGTCTTTCTCCAGAATCCAACTGTTGAACGCACACTTCCCCCAGAGCTTAGAATGGGGTGGGGGGCAGAGTGGATTATCTGTGAACTACAAAAAGTCCTGTGGACCAGGGGCTGTGGTGGGGGGCGGCAATCGAGAGACCAAGAAGGGGTAGAATTCGTGGGTTGGGTAGAAATAAAAGGGGTGGCTGAATGTGGGTGGAAAGATGACCAAGCCGAGACCCCAGCACCCTGGATTCAAATTCTGGCTGCAGCAGGCATTCGTGGTCAGGTAACTTCTCTCAGCCTCAGGCACCCAGCTGACTGTAGCCTAGACACAAAGTGCGGAAGCACTGGCTAGGCCTGGGGGATGAAGTGACACAGGGGCGGCGCCTGAAGAGGCGGCTGGGGGAGGAGGTCAAGGGGGGAAGGGAGGGAGGGTGGGGTGAGGGAGAGAGAGACAGAGACAGGGAGACAGAGGGGGGGGAGAAAGGGAGAGAGAGACAGAGAGGGGGAGACAAAGAGAGTGAGAGGGAGGGAGGGAGAGAGAGGAGAGAGAGACAGAGAGAGAGAGAGAGAGGGGGGGGAGAGAGACAGTCATGGCAGAAGGCAACACAGGATAGGCACAAGGCATTCTTGAAGACTTCAAAACAGCAGCCAAGTTTTACTTTCAGGGAAACACCCCAGGTTGACGACAGGGCAGCTTGGGGCGAGGAGAGACCCAGGAAGCCGGCCTGGAGGGGCTGCCAGGGGAAGGGCACAAGGGCCTGGGTGGGAGAGGGCCATGGAGAAGGAGAGAGCATCCAGAGTTGTGGCCAAGGTGGACCAGGATGACCTTGGTGACCCCGTGGGGGTTTGGGACTGAGGTAAGTGTCCTCAGGTTTTCCCCAGGGGCCTGTGGGGATGAAAGTGCCTTTGCAGAGGGAGGTCGCTGGGGGTCAGGTGTAAATCAAGGTGAACACGCGGGTGTCAGCAGTGCGGGTGACTGTGTGAGGAGTCTGACCGCAAAGGGGAGGAGGCCATGGAGAGCTGCCAGAGGCCTAAAGCTTTGGCGGGGAGGCGCATCTCTCGGTCCACCCCAGCTTCAGCAAAACCCAGAGTCAAGGACATTTCACAGAGTCTTCTCAGACTTTCCAGAGGCCCTGACTTTTTTGTGGAGGTCTACTCTGTTGAGAACTTGATGAAAGCTATGCCCTTTCTTTATCCCCAAGTGTGCATGTGTGTGTGTGCTGGGGGTGGGGGGCTGGGGGGGGGTGGTAGATATTATAACAGGCACAAAAAAATTGCACACTATTTTAGGGCATTCTTGTATCTTTAGAAGCCCACAAATCCCAAGACTGTACTCCACATGACTTCTTTTTAACTGATATGCAAATTTTTTTTCCAGCTACAATGAGCTGCACATCAGGAATTGTGGTAAGTGCTTTACTTGTGTTAGTGCATCGAATCCTTACCACACATTGCCATTGTATGAGTACACTTTTTATTTTTAAAAAAATTCAGCCGGGCTCAGTGGCTCAGCCTGTAATCCCGCGCCTTTGGGAGCCCGCGGGTTCGAGACCCGCCTGGGCAGCGAGAACTCATCTCTACAATAAATCAAAAAATCAGCCAGGCGTGGTAGCGCATGCCTGTAATTCCAGCAGGTCGAGGTGCGGTGGCCGGAAGTGGCCACTGCACTCCAGTTTGGGCGACCGAGTGAGACTCCAACTCAAAAAAAAAAAAAAGAAAAAATTCAACAGCTTTAGGGGTGTACAAATAGCTTGTGGTCACATGGGTGCATATTATAGCAGTGAAGAAGTCTGGGCTTCAACATACCCACCACCCCCACCTGTATACATTGTACCCGACAGCTGATTTTTCATCCCTCCACCCTCCCGCCTGAGTTTCCAGTGTCTGTTATACCATCTCTACGCCTTTGCAGACCCTTGGTTTAGCTCCTGCTTGTAAGTGAGAACACGTGGTGTTTGGTTTTCTCTTCTTCAGTTAGGTCACTTAGGATAATGTTCTTCAATTCCACCCAAGTTGATGCAAAAGACATTATTTTATTCCTTGTTATGACTGAATAGTATTCCATGGTATATACTGGGGGTATAATGTGCACTCAAAAAATGAGTGCACATTTTAAGGCCTGTTATTGATGTATTGCTTTTTTTTTTTTTTTTGAGTTGGAGTCTCACTCTGTCACCCAGGCTGGAGGGCAGTGGCATGCTCCGGCCACCGCAGCCTCAACCTGCTGGCTCCAGTGATCCTTCCACTTCAGCCTTCTAAGTATCTGGAACTGCAGGTGCACGCTACCATGCCTGGCTAATTTTTGATTTATTGTAGAGACGAGGTCTCACCAAGTTGCCTGGGTGGGTCTCAAACCCGTGGACTCAGGCAATCTACTTGCCTTGGCCTCCCAAGGTGCTGGGATGACAGGCTGAGCCACTGAGCCTGGCCTATGTATCACTTTTTGAAGCTGAATTAAATTATGGTAGCAATGTGTAGTATGACGTTCGCTCAACCATGCTTCCACCATTTTCTTTGGCTGTCCTGCCTGTCGCATGGTGACGTTATTTGATTAATGCCATCTTTTGAGTGAATGTCATAATTAAAATGTGTATACTTTTTTTGGCATCCCATACATACATACTCTATTTTCATTAATCACTGATCAGTTGATGGGCATTCAGGTTGATTCCATAGCTTTGCAATCGTGAATTGTGCTGTAATGAACATGACAGTGCTGGTGTCT
Organism: Cephalopachus bancanus; assembly: GCA_027257055.1. NCBI lineage: Eukaryota > Metazoa > Chordata > Mammalia > Primates > Tarsiidae > Cephalopachus > Cephalopachus bancanus. The sequence continues at coordinate 1,463,515 of JAPVLO010000218.1, forward strand.
TTTTTGTATAACGACCTCTGCTCCTTAGGGCAGATGCTTTGTAGTGGGAGGGCTGGATCCAGTGGTGGATCTCCTTTTAGTTCTTTGAGAACTCTCCAGATGGTTTCCATAGAGGTTGGACTAGTTTACACTCCCACCAACCGTGTGTAAACCTTCCCTTTTCACTGCATCTGTACCAGCATCTATTGTTTTTTTCATTTTTTAATAATGCCATTGAACATTGCAAACATGGGGAACATGGAGTTAGACTTGCCCAGGGTCACAGAGCTCATGTGTGGTAGAGCCAGGATTCGAAATGAGGTCTCTGTATCCCATAGCCTGCATATTCATGTGGAAAGAGGTTTATGACAAAGAGGCTGGCTCGTGTGGTGAAGGGGTCTGAGCAGCCCTGGGCTCTGCAGGCTGGATAGACAAGCTGGAGACCCGGAAAGGTCATGGTGCGCTGCCAGCCCGAGTCCACAGTCCTGAGGACCAGGAGAGCCCATGAGGTCACTCCAGTCTGAAGGCCAAGGCTTCGGATCCAGGAAGAGCCATGTTTCCATTCATGTCCAAACACAGGGCAAAGCACACAGTTCCCCTTGAAGGCAGACAGGCAGGCAGGTGAACTTCCTGAAGGAGGGTCCCTCTTTTTATCTTCCTCAGGCCTTCGGAGGATTGGATGAGGCCCACACACAGTGGAGGCTAAATGCTTTCCTTATTCTACTGATTTGAATGTAATTTTCTTTCCTTTCTTTCTTCTTCTAGGTTTTCTTTTTTTTTTTTTTGAGTTAGAGTCTCGCTCTGCCACCCAGGCTGGAGTGCAGTAGTATTCTCACAACCACCACAGCTTCAACTTGCTGGGCTCAGGTGATCCTTCTGCCTTAACCATTCCCGAAGCTGGAACTACAGGCATGGGCTGCCACACCCAGTTAACTTTTTAATTTATTTATTTATTGTGGAGATGAGGTCAAGCCAAGTTGCCCAGGTTAGTCCTGAACTCCTGGGTTCTGGCAATACTCTTGCCTCTGCCTCCCAAAGTGCTGGGATTACAGGTGTGAGGCATCATGCCTAGCTTGAGTGTAACTTTCACTCCAAAACACCCTCACAGACACACCCAGAATCATGGTTTCCCAGATATCTGGGTGTCTGCTGCCTCAGTCAAGCATCATGGCCTCTCTGGCTGCCACAGCTGTGCATCTGATATTTTTCTTTTTTACTATATTTTATTGTTGTTTCTTAATATTTTATTTTAAAGATGTGGGGTACAATTCAGGATTAGGAATACAAGTAGAAGCCGGGCTCGGTGGCTCAGCCTGTAATCCTGCGCTTTGGGAGGCTGAGGTGAGTGGATTGCCTGAGCCCGTGGGTTCGAGACCTGCTTGGGCAACTTGGCGAGACCTCATCTCTACAATAAATCAAAAAAATTAGCCAGGCATGGTAGTGCACGCCTGTAGTTCCAGCTACTTGGAAGGCTGAGGTGGAAGGATTGCTGGAGTCCAGCAGGTTGAGGCCGTGGTGGCCAGAAGCAGCCACTGCACTCCAGTCTGGGCGACAGAGTGAGACTCCAACTCAAAAAAAAAAAAAAGGAATACAAGTGGACAAGTGGACACTGTACTGGTAAAGTTTGGGTCCCCCTTTGGTCCCCTGATACTTTTCTTGGACAGACTTTCTCCTGCTTTCACACGTGCCTCACTTAAATTATTCCTGTCAGAGCTGGTTCTAGTCCCACGTTTCTCCTCCCCCATTACGTTCTCTGAACTGAAGTTTCTGAGGTTGGATTCAACCTCCTTTTTTCTGGGCTTTTTTCCCCCAAGAAGGTAAACTATCCAAGGAAGTTTCTTTCATTTTAAATGTTTAAAGAGGACTTCTTAGGTAAAAGTGAGCTCACAACATCTAAAAGAGTCCATGGGCGTCTGCCAGGAGTGCATGTCAGGGCTGAAAGGGTTTCCAGCTCCCTGTATGCGATGTGAGCGCCATGCTGGTTTGGGTACCATGAGTGCCACTTTCAGGTGCCTGCTTAGAATGCAGCATGTGTGTTCATCAAAAGTCAGTGTGTGCTTGCAAAAAATATATTGTGGATGTTTTTAGACCCTGGAGCAAATCCAAAATAACAGCTGTGGTTTTCTTCTCCCAGGGGATGCCTCAAAGCTCATGGACTTCAGTCCCAAGTAGTCATACTGCTTTTTTTTTTTTTTTTTTTTGAGTTGGAGTCTCACTCTGTTGCCCAGGCTGGAGTGCAGTGGCATGCTCACGGCCACTACAGCCTCCATCTGCTGGACTCAGGTGATCCTTCTGCCTCAGCCTTCCAAGTAGCTAGAACTATGGATGCACACCACCATGCCTGGCTAATGTTTTGATTTATTGTAGAGATGAGGTCTCGTCAAGTTGCCCAGGTTGGTCTCGAACCCCTGGACTCAGGCATTCCTCTTGCTTCCGCCTCCCCAAGTGCTGGGAGGACAGGTATGAGCCATAGCACTGGCATCTGGCTAATTTTTATTTGATTTTTTTGTAGAGATAGAGTTTTGCTATGTTGCCCAGGCCAGACTCGAACCCCTGGCAATCCTCTTGCCTCTGCCTCCCAAAGTGCTGGGATGATAGGTGTGAGCCATTGTGCCCAGCTAGTCCAAACACTGTTAATGTGAAGGTTCTGCAAGCAGGAGCCAAAGCCCAGTTCTCCGGGTGCACAGGAAGCAGAAGGAAAGTTGCTCTTTCTCTTTCTCGAACATAGTTCTCTCTCTCTCTCTCTGTGTTCTCTAGTGGGCTAAGTGTGTCCATGCAAGCTTGACAGATGACCAAGAAATTAAAGCTTTTAGTTTGAGGTGTTTTTTGGTTTTGTTTTTTTGGTTTCTTTTGCCTTCCTACCAGGTGAGGGAGGCACTAGCAGTCAGAGAACATGACTTCTTTCCCCTTTATTTTGAAATTTGTACACAGAAAATAAATTTGACCGAGGCCACATGTAGGAGTATGCCCCAAGGCCTGTGCAATCCACAGGGCACACGGGTCCAAGGGAAACAAATAAGTGACATTTTGAATTCTGCTAGTTTGGGCTGAAAAGCCATTCAAACCACACAGACACCTTGGAGGCAGAATTTCTGTTCAAATGAGGACCACAAACTCTGAATGCGAGTGAGATGATGTCTATACACAGTGGTTGCAGTCATAACTGCACTCTTTAAAGTGGGGGGCCCCTGCCCCCCAGGCTGAGGACCAGTAACCGTCCATGGCCTGTTAGGAACCGGGCCACACAGCAGGAGGTGAGCGGCAGGTGAGTGGCACTCCACGTTCTGTCAGATCAGTGGCGGCATTCTATTCTTGTAGGCGCGCAGACCCTATCGTGAACTGCAAGTGTGAGGGATCTACGCTGTGATTCCTATGAGAATCTAATGCCTGATGAACCCATCACATCCCTCCCCACACTGTCCATGAAAAAATTTTCTTCTACAAAACCAGTCCCTGATACCAAAAAGGTTGGGGATCACTGCAGTTTAAAGGACATTGATTTTCTAACCTAGCAAAGAAGGAAAAGGCTATATCTTATTGGCTGGTAGAGATCTTCCTCATAAAGGTCTAGGAAGTGCTACAGTTTCCTTGCAAAAGATTTTTTATAGGGAATACTTTGAATTTAAGACAACTTCAGACAACAAAACCCAACATATTAGACTATGTTTCAAAGAGATTTGGTTCTCTTCTTCTGGTCTGTTGTTACCAAGTGATCTCAACAGTATCATGAAGAGAAGTGATGAAGGGCTCTCTCCCTGCAGTGATGTGCTGGGAGCCCAAGTGAGGCTGACTCCCACCATGGTCACTGTCACTGACCACTCACTGTCCTGGCTCTGTGGATGGCACGGTTCCCTTGCAGAGCTTAGGGCCTAGCTGATGACTTAGTGTATGTTCGAAGTGGGTACAAGGCACTGGGTATTGGTGAATACACTTTTGTTTTTGTTTTGAGTCAGAGTCTCACTCTGTCACCCAGGCTGGAGTGTAGTGGCACATTCACGACCACCGCAGCCTTGACCTGCTGGGCTCAGGTGATCCTTCCACCTCAGTCTTCCAAGTAGCTGGAACCACAGACATGCACTACCACTCCTGGCTAATTTTTAAAATTTATCTTAGAGACGTGGTCTTGCCAAGTTGCTCAGGCTGTTCTCAAACCCCTGGACTCAGGTAATCCTCTCGCCTTCGCCTCCCAAAGTACTGGGATTCCAGGCGTGAGCCACCATGCCTGGTGGTGAACATTTTTAGACAAGTACTTTGAGTTGGGAAAGATATAAATCCATCCTTGTTTATTTAGCCAGTCTCAGTTGTATAATCTGTAATCTGATCCCCACACACAGGAGAATGTATTAATTTGATCTTCACGACTAAACTATACTTTCCTTCATGCATCTCTAGCTTTGAGCCCAGAGCCTAGCACACAGTAGGAATTTTGTCTGCCAGAATTAAATTACTAGGCACAGGTATCAGCGGAATCCCTATCCTCCATAACGCACTCACCTTGGCAGGACAGGTGCTCCCCTGACCGCACGTACCTGTGGGTGTGAATCAATCCATACCGGGCGTTTATAGTGTAGGTCTTTCAGAATTATGCTTGTTGGAACCACCCCAGAGATATAAAATGCTATATAAGAGGCTATAAAAATGCTGTGGTCATTTCTTTGTTGTCAAAACCCAGGTCTTTGCCTGTGTTCACACATGAGCTGTCCTGATGATGGCAGAAGTCCTGTCCCTTTGGGGACTCAATGACAAATGCCCTTCTCTACATACAGTTGGTTGGACTAGACCTTGAAACGAGGTTGGGACCAGGCCACAGAGCCTTGTTATCTTAGGATGGAGGGTGGGCGAGCCCCTTGAGGGTGACCGGTTCAGCGTTCACATTGATTTCCTGGATTTCACCTCTCAGCGTCTGGAAAGAAGATTTGAGCAGCTCAGACAGGATTTCTACTGATAACCCCGGGATGGTTCGACTCTGGCCTTCCTCCTCTAGCCTTGAAGCTAGATCAGAGCCTCTCCTCGGCCTAGGAGAGACATCTCTGGCAGCTGGTGGTTCTGCAGTGAGACAGTCACCCGGACCACGGACAGCAGCAGGCCTGGCCTGATGCGAAGGGTTAGGTGGTGGCAGGGAAGAAATGATGCTCTCCTTGTCTTTTGTGGTCAATACATTTCTCCATCAGGATTAATTCTATTTCCAAGAGCAGAGAGAAAAGGCTGGCGTGAGCCCATGTCCTCGATTTGGGAGAGCAGACTGCAGCTCCTTCAGAGGCCAAGACAAGCTGCGGACAGAGTCCCACAGCCACATGCCCCTTCAGAGCCCCTGGGCCGCTTTTTTCAGCCCACACCTGATTCCCAGGGAGGAGGGCTTGGGCGCCCTCACAGTCCCCAGTCCAAGGAGGGGGATGTCGCCCAAGGCTGCGGGGAGTCCCTTTTGTAGTTTTGAAGCCTCAGGAGGCCCCTGTCTGGGCGGAAACTTCCGGGTGCTGTCACAAAGCTGTGCCACTCCCCTCCATTTTCCCACCGATTTTCTGTGGGTCTGTGACAAGTGACAAGGGGAAGAATCATAAAACCTGATCATAAAACCTTCTTATGCTTGAAGATGGTGTTAAACATCCTCTCTGCCCAGGTCTCCTACACCATTTAAAACAAAAGGCACTCTGCTCCCCCCACCCCAGGAAATGTCCTTGGGCCCTTGCTGACCACCCAACTTCCTCTTTCCTCCAGGGGAGGGAACTCTGCAAGAATCCACTTGGTGGAAGGGGTGGTGGCCAGGGCAGGGGGAGGGCTTCGGGAGGGGGCCTGGGACAGGAGGTGGGGGGGGCCTTGGGGGAGGGGGCCAGGGGAAGAGGGTTTAGGCAGGAGGCCTTGGCTAAGGAGTCCTTGGGGAGGGCCTGGGCTAGGGGGTCCTGAAGGACGGATAGCTGGGGAGGGGTACTGGTGGAGGGAGTCCTGGGGAAGGGGTTCCCAGAGAGGAGGGTCTGCAGAGGGGGTCCTGGGAGAAGAGGGTCTGAGAGCTGGGTCCTGGGAAGGGGGTTATGGGCTCTGGGGAAGTAGGACCTGGGGCAGGGGGTCCCAGGGAGGAGAGGTCGCAGGGGGAGAAGGCCCTTGGGGAGGAGTCCTTGGGGAAGGGAGGGCAGAGGGGGAGGGAGGGAGCCCGGAGGGAGGGTTCCTGGGGAAGGGATCTTTGAGGGAGGGGTCCTGGCGGAGGGAGTGCCTGGGGAAGGGAAGAGATTTGGGGGAGGAGGCCCTGAGGAGAGAGGATCTGGAGGAGGGGGCCCTGGGGGAGGGTCCCTGGAGAAAGTGGTCCTGGGGAAGGGTCCCTGGCAGAGGGGTCCCTTGGAGAGGCGCTCTGGGGGATGGTGCCTGGGAGAGGGGGTTCTGGAGGAGGAGCTCCGGGGGAAGGGGGACCTAGGGGAGGTGTCCCTGGGGGAGGGCCCCTTGGAGAGGCGCCCTGGGGGAGGATCCCTGGAGGAAGGGTCCTTGGGGGAGGGGTCGGAGAAAAGGGTCCGTGGGGGAGGGTCCCTGGAAGAGGGGGCCCTGGGGGAGGGCTCCTGAGAGAGGGGGTCCTGGGGGAGGGGTCCCTGGCGGAGGGGCCCCTTGGAGAGGCGCCCTGGGGGAGGATCCGGGGAGGAAGGGGCCTGGGGGAGGGGCCCTGGGGGAGGGTCCCTGGGGAAGGACGCGGCCCTGCGTCTTGGCGGTGCCGGGCGCGGGCTGGGGGGCGTGCCCGCCCCGCGCGTCTCGGGGAGGCTCGGCAGGCCCCGGGAGCCGCAGCCGCGGTGCTGCCGCCGCGAGCTTTGTGCGGCGGCTCCGGGTCCCACCTGCTGGCGGCGGAGGGACCAGGAAGGAGGAGGAGCAGCCGACGGCGGGGAAGGAGGAGGCGCCAGCCAGCCAGCGCGCCCGCCCGCCCGCCCGCGCCCACCGCCGGCGCCGCAGCCCCCGCCCGGCCTGCGCGGCCCCCGCCCGGCCCGGCCCGGCCCCACGCGCGGCCGCCGCAGCCCAGCCCGGCCGGCCGGCCCCGCCCGCCGCCCGCCGCCCCCCGCCCCCTCCGCCGAGCCGCCGCCGGAGCCGCAGGCCACTTGGACGCGAGCGGGCGCGGCGCCCGCAGGAGCCGGAGCCCCGGAGCCCCGGAGCCCGGCGCCCGCAGCCCGCCTGGCCCCGCGGACGCCGGCGCGGCCCGGGAGGCAGGGCAGCGCGGCGGCGGGCCGGAGGACGCGAGGCGACCGGCGGCGCGCACCATGCCCGGCTGGAAGAAGAACATCCCCACCTGCCTGCAGGCGGAGGAGCAGGAGCGAGGTGAGCGGCCGCGCCTCCGGCGGGGGCTCCGGCGGCCTCCGCGGCTCGAGGGCGCGTGGGGCGGGCGCCGCCGCGGGAACTTCGCTCGGGTCCGGCCCGCCGGACGCGGGCGCCGGCTCGGGGGCGGCGCGCACGTGGAGCCCGGGCGCCGCCGGGGCGGGCCGCGCGTGGGGGTCGGGGCCGGAGGCGGGGGCCCGCCGGGCGCGCAGCGACTTTTCAAACTTTCCTCCCCGCCCGCGGCCGCCTCCGCGCGTCCCCGCCTCCGGCTGGGCTGCCGCCGGGCCGCCCGAGCCGAAGTTGCCGGAGAGGCGCGGGGGGAGGGGCGCCCGCAGGTCTGCGCGGGGCGGGAGCGCCCGGCCCCGCGCCGAGGTTGGGGCGGCGCGCGACTCCCGGCCCGGCGCTGCCCGGCCGCAGGCCCCTGCCGCAGGCCTGCGGGCTTTCCGCGATCGCCGCCCGCTCTTTGTGGAGGCGGCCTGGGTGCCAGGTGGCCGCAGACCTTTTGTGCCTCAGCCTGGCGAGCGGCCGGGCGCGTGGCCCCAGCGACTCGCGGGGAGGCCGCGCGCTGGAGGTCACCCTCCTGGCTGCGCGGAGCCCGGGCACCTGGACGGATGCGCCGCGGGCCCCGGCGTCCCCCATGCGGGCCGCGCGGCCGGCGGGGTGCGCGCTCTGCGGGCGTCCGGGGCCCGCTGTCCCCTCGTCCTTCCGCCCGGCCCGCCGGGGCCCCGGACACGCGCTTGGGGACTGGACGCGGCGGGACGCGGGGGCTGCGGGGCCGTGGCCGCCGCGGCGCCGAGCGCGGTGCGGCCGCGTGGGGCGGGGCGGGGCAGGCCGGTGGCCCGCGTGGCCGCCAGGAGCTTCGTCCCGGGTCGAGGGGCGGCGAGGCCCGCGAAAGTTTCTGGCTCTGGGAGGCCGCCTCTGCGGGGGGCCGGCGTGCGGGCGCAGGCTTTCTCCGGGGGCACCACCTGTCTCGGCTGACATCGCGATTAATGACTCAGGGATTCCTCCCCTTCAGCGCTAACCGGCGAGGCGTGCGCGTTCGCGCCCGGGGCCTCTCTGGCCGGGAGGGGCAGGCACCCTGCTCTCCAAGCCGGTTTCTGCCCTAAAAGTTGCAGGCAGCAGTGCCAGCGCCCCCCCACCCCCCAGGTAAAAGCCTGTGCGGAGGCGTCCTGACGGGCCGGGGTGCCTGTCTTCTCTGCTCGATGTCACAGGGCACAGTGGCATGGATCCGTTTGCTTAAATAAAAAGCTCCATGCTGCCAGCAAGTTTTATCAGAATGCTGAAGTGGGTAGATTTTGGATCGTGACAGAACGTACTTGTATGCCTTTTGGAAATACGCGGCAGCGCTGAAAGATGATTGTCTAATCTGCTTTGTCGAGACAAGACGGAGATTTCCCCAGAACCTGCAGCTCTGAGTAAGAAACTGAGGCTCCGGCCTTAACTCCTGCAATAGGGACAATCGGAAATGCTTATGGCTTGGTCCTGTTTCACTTGAGGGTTTCTTGCTTCCATTGTGAGATGCTTTTCTAAATAGTTAGTTAGTGTTTGTTTTTGATTGCTTGGTTGCACCCTTTCTCTTCGGGGTCCTGCTTCGTTGGGAATGTGGACACTGGCTTGGCTTCCTTTGCAATCTGTCTCTGGTGTTTGTGTTCGAATCGTGTGTGTATGTAAATGTAACATATATATAAATACACTGAGCGTGAATATATGTAAATACGTTTAGTGCACAGGCCAGGGGATGCTGCTGGGCCTGACTTTCCTCTAGAGGAATTTTATTGCAAAGAGATGAGAAACGTTTTCTGTTTGCATTTGAAGTCAGGTTGTGTTTAGCTTTTTTCCTTGACACTTAAAATGTTAAGTGATTCAAGTAATGTTGAATGGGATTCTTTTAAATATAAATGGAAAGATTAAACTGTCAGGTCAGACAGGAAAAAAAAATGAGTGTAGGACAAACACGTTGTAAATTTTGTCTTGGCCTTGGGATCACGGTGCCCAAAAGACCCACGTCCGCTGTCTTGCTGTCAATTCTAGGCTTGGTGGTGTTCACATAACCTTGGCTCTTTCTACATCCCCCACCCTATCTACATTTAAACGTTCTGGAACCCGTTATGCAGACCACTCTGGCATCACTTTTCTAATGTAGATTTTGTTCAGTTAAATCTTTTTGAAATGTAACAGGATTAATTTAACTAGACACTCGCTTCTTTAAGGGCCCTAGAGTTGAACGAGCATGTATCTTAGCATTATTCTTCCTTCACAATGCCAATCTCAACTCAAAGACTGAGGGACACCCTTTCTGGGTATTGTCACTTACACAGAGAAGTTTGGCAGACGTCTAACACGCCATGCCGTTCCTGCACACCATGCGTGCAGGGGTTCGTCTTGAAGGCCCCTGCCAGGGTGATACTGAGCGAGCCTGAGCCTGGCTGCTGCCTCCAGTGCGGAGCAGAGGGACCCCCCACACGTGGGATGTGGCCGTCAATGAAGTCACTTGCAAAAGTCAGGTTAAAGCTGGGCCCGGTGGCTCAGTCTGTAATCCCGTGCCTTGGGAGGCTGAGGTGAGTGGATTGCGTGAGCCCGCGGGTTCGAGACCCGCCTGGACAACTTGGCGAGACCTCATCTCTACAATAAATCAAAAAATTAGCCGGGTGTGGTAGCACGCGCCTGTAGTTCCAGTTACTCGGAAGGCTGAGGCGGAAGGATCACCGGAGCCCAGCAGGTCGAGGCTGCGGTGGCCGAGAGCGGCCACTGCACTCCAGTCTGAGCGACAGAGTGAGACTCCAACTCAAAAAAACCAAAACCAAAACCAAACAAACAAACAAAACAAAACAAAACAAAAAAAAGTCAGGTTAAGACCCACCCCTGCCTAGTGACACATATCGAAATTCAGGACACATTTCTCTCTATCTCCCTCCCGATTTTCTGCCTGACGCAGCCCATTTAGAAGCCTCCTAATACATGTGTGGGCAAATGCTTTAGGAAAAATGCTTCTGAAAACTGTCCTATTTAGTATCTCTTCCAATCAAATTAAATCACGTAATTTATTGGTCATTTTACATCTGCTCGCTCCCGGGCCCTGTGTTATAGGAAAGTTGTCGTTGAGGAAATTCTCAGTATAAAGAGGTAGATGGAGTCAGCGATGTTTTTCTTTCGCCTTGGGCCTTACCTTCCCATTTGTATGACTGTGATCAGTAAACATCATGGAGAATAATGTGTAGTTAGGATAGGAAGTCAACATTTTGCTTGGGAAATGATCTATACGTTTCTGCAGGCACAAACTTCTCTGGCATTTTCTCTTGTCTCCCTCAATTTTGCATTTAGGCTTACTATAAAGGTCTGAATATTATCTGATTTTTTTTGAATGTGCTTGGTGCATTTCTCATTAGCATATGTGTTCACCAGGGGACAGTGTACACTTTTAGAACTCACTTGACTTTTTTGTTCTTTTATGGGTGTTGGGGGATCTACAGATGAACTTGAGAAATTCCCATGGGGCCTCTATTTTATAAATTACCGTGTCTGGGTTATTTATTATATTTTGGCATTTGAGAGCATTTGGATCTCTGTAGACATGAAAGTAACTTTTGTAAAATATCGGTGGGAGGTGCAGGGAGCTTGAAGAGCGTGCCTTTGCCACATCGTGGCCTGTTTTCATTTTCCACGTCACGAGGAGAGCTGGTGGCCCTGCCTACAACCTGCTCAGCAGAAAGTCTAGTCTGAAGTTTGGGTTTTGTCCGAGGAAAGACGTGGGGAAAAGAGGAGTCAAGCAGACCGAGGTCTGCTGTGTTAGGTACGGTGTGGATGCTGCCTGTGCTTTCCTTGGTGCGAGCCCTGTAGCTTGCCATCAGGTCGTCGTTGCCATTCTCAGATGTCAGAGGGAGAGACCGAGGCCCAGAGAACTCATGACTCAGAGCAAAGTCATAAATTCGAGACAGAGGACACCGCTTCCCAAGTGGTAATGAAAAGAGGTTGTATAACATTTCTTGAGATAAAGCATGTAGCGTTTTATTAACATTACAACATGTTTCTTTTCCCTGAATTCTAATAAACTGTTACCACATCTTTCATCAAGACTTTATCAGAGAGTTTTTGTTATTGTTGTTGTTACATATGCTAGGCACACACTTCTATAGTATACTTTGAGATTTTGACAAACTGACTTGGCAAGAAAGGTGTATTATCTCTAACAATGAGGGTGGAGACCCCAACAGATGTTGAAGTAGAATTATGCGACTCAACTTAAAGTAACTGATTTAAGTGGATGGCTTTTTCCACCACAGACTTGGTTACTTCGGTTTCCTTCTTTTCAAAGGGTATTTGCCATTAGGGCAAGAATGAACAGGAGTTGGGCGTTCTTCCTCGGTGAGACGAGCTGGGAAACTCCAGTACTGCTAATAGCCGTTGTGCATTTGTTCGTGTGCCAACAGTTGATTTAATTAAAGCCATATATCTGAGCGCTCAGACTGGCTACCCAGCAGACAGTCCAGTGGCCAGACAAAGGGACTTCAGAGAAGGCTTTCTTCTGCTGCAGCCTGAGGGGTTTCTTTCATGAAGACAAAGAAATTTCAACTTCTATTAGTAAAGGAAATTGAGAATTGAATATTATGGGTCTTAAAACTGTTATGTTAAGTGCTCCTTGAGGGCAGACTATTGAAGGCATTCAGAATTCAATTTGTTTATTTTCAGTTAAACCACAATAGTAGTTAGTCTTATAAAATACAAAAGTAATAGTAATACAAGGTAACATGTCTAACAGCACAATTCAAGCGCAAAGCCCCCCCGAAAGTTTATTTCTTTCTCAATACAGGGTCTTCTTAAATGTAAATATTTAATATCCATACATCTGTAGATTTCTTTATTCAAGAAACCTATTGACGAAGCTGTCAGTGGCCAAAGCCTGCTGTCCGTTTTATGGATAGTTGTTGTTCTGCAAGTGTGTCGGTGGACTCAGATGCACCTGGTTTAATTTCTTACCACCCTTCATTTCAGCAGTGATTAAACTTTTAGCACCAGTCGGGTGGTGACTAGAATGTGGAGAAGCTGCAGCCTACATCCTGGATGGAGTCCTCAGCCTGGCGCCGCAGTTGAAAACAAGACTTTGGAAGCCAGATAGCCCTGGCGTGAAGTCCACTGCAGTGCTGGTTGGCTCTGTGGCTTCCCCGCTTCCGAACGTGCTTGTGCCCTCTAAGATGAGGACGGGGATGAGAAACATCTCCCGCATGTGAGGATTAAAAGAAGTTCACAGATGTGGAGGAAATTATGATTCCTTGCACATGGTTCAGGGCCCAGTAATGGCAACGCAACGGTCATTTCATAACATCTTTACTTACTTTTGAGTCGGGGGTCACTCTGTTGCCCAGACCGGAGGGCCGTGGCACGGTCATGGCTCACTGCTGGCTTGACCTCCTGGGCTCAAGCCATCCTCCCATCTTAACCTCCTGACTGGGACGACAGGCATCCGCCACCATTCCGGCCAATTTTCTTCATTTATTGGAGAGACGAGGTCTTGCTTTGTTGCCCAGGCTGGTTTTGTATTTCTGGGCTCAAGCAATACCCCTGCCTCAGCCTCCCAAAGTACTGGGATTACGGGTGTGAGAGCTACCACACCCGGCCACTTAATGACATCTTGATATTTGATATAGACCTGTAAACTTGGCACTCTAGGATATCCTGATGAGGAAATGATAGGTTTTTCTTCTTTAAAAACCTCATGAACTAGTTAAAGAAAAATAAGGCCAATGTTTTTTGAAAAGCTGCACTGAAATACAGAGCTTCGTGCAGCTGAGGTCTTCGATGTGTCTTCATCCTCCCTCTCGGGCCTTTTCTTTGGACTTGTCCTATCAGCATTTCTTGGTCAGAGAATGTGCAGCTCTCTTCTCTGGGTCCTGGAGGGTTTGTGGGGTCTCGAGGTGTGCTCAGCTCCGTCGCCTCGGGCACCCCCTGCAGACATTCCCACCTGCTGGTCCAAGGCCATGTTGGACAGGCCACATGGGGCCTTCATGCTGGCAGATCCCACCCAGCTGTCCCATGCTGGTCTTTCTTGCTTTTTGTATTTGCCCAGGAGTTTCTGCAGATAATCAACTTCTTACATCTGACCTTTCTGCCCCTCCTCCCCCTTCTTTTTTCTCTTTCTCTGCATTGGCATCCAGAGTGGCATAAGTGACTTGAAAACCTAATACTGAAAGGGGCAGGGATCAGAGGGGGAATTGAATGAGGACAGGAAGGAAGAGTCCTGTTCCTGCGTTAGGTGGACACTTCCTCAAGGTCCAAACACGAGGGAAGAAAGACGTGGAGAGCCATGGTCCAGGGCCTGGAGGTGATGTCGCCTGAAGCTGGCCTCTTAGAATGGTGTCTTTCCCTGGTCACCTTCCCACAGACCTTCTCATGTAGCCGTTTCACTGTAAACCTGCCCTTCCATTCCATCAGCGTGAACGCAAGAGCTCACATATTTCTTCTTGCAGTTATGGGAAAATCGCAGCATGCATTCTGTTCGACATTGGTGTATCTTCAAGGAGTCCTTGTGTTTTGAATAAAGATGTTAGGACAGAGCACTAGCTATGCTCACAACTTCTTAGAATTAACAAATCTTTTGACTGCGGAAGTGTTAATTTCTTTTATCTTTACTTTCATTTATTGTCTTAATACAGGCAGTTGGAAAATATGATATGCAGTTTGACAGCATAAATTACTAGAATTTAGGTCTTTTTAAGGGGCAGTTTATCACTTGAGAAAAGGCAATGTGGTTACCTGTTGGCACATTTGAAAGTCACCAGCAACACAGCAGTAGAAAATAACGCAGGGATGTGGTGGGCATGTGTTTGTTTATTCTGGCATATAATCTGTGAGAGGTTTTCCTTCATGTCTCCTGATGTCTTGGATTTATATCTCCTGTTACTGTTGTTCACCAATTCCACTGCACTCATATCCTTGTGAAATCCGACTTAGACAGTCACAAGGGCTTCTGCATTGCCCTCTTCAGAAGTGTCAGGATTGTTGACTAAAAGAATGTGCCATTCAGAATTAGATTTTTTTCAGGTGAATTCAAGTGTTTCTTTTAACAGGTACAATTTTCTGGTGTGTGCAGAGCACATTTTCCTCTGATGAAAACCTTGAGCAAGGCTATATAAATTTGTTTTCTCTGCCACAATTTCACTCCCCCCCCCCATAATTCTAGTTATGGGAGTGAGAATTTCCCAGGCTGAAGTCACACACCTGTGGGACGGCGTCTGCAAACGCAGTTTTGGGAGGCTGAGGTGAGTGGATTGCCTGAGCCCGCAGGTTCGAGACCCACCTGGGCAGCGAGACCTCATCTCTACAATAAATTAAAAAATCAGCCGGGCATGGTAGCGCATGCCTGTAATTCCGGCTACTTGGAAGGCTGAGGTGGAAGGATCGCCGGAGCCCAGCAGGTCAAGGCTGCAGTGGCCGGGAGCGGCCACTGCACTCCAGTCTGGGCGACAGAGTGAGACTCCAACTCAAAAAAAAAAAAAGAAAAGGAAAAAAAAAAAGAAATAAATGTGGCCTCGTGTTTTTTGGCAAGTTTTCCCGTTGAGTGTGTCTCCTCCTGCACTGGGCAGGCCTGTGGTTGCCCAGCCTCTATGGCCACGATGCAGAGGTCGGCGGCCTCCGCTGTGAGTGGGGCATGCTTGCCCAGACTCCTGAACCAGCACATGGTTCTGCTGGCTCCAGCCCCTGAGCCCGCCGTGCTGTGAGGAAGATGAGGAGGCCGTGGCCTGCACTTGGGCCAGCAGACCTGGTCCTGTGCTTTGTCCCTCCACATCCCCTGTTGGAATGTGATCCTGGCGTTGGAGGTGGGGCCTGGTGGGAGGGGATGGCGTCCTGGGGTCCTGGAGGTAGGTCCCTCTGGAGCTCTTGGTGCGGTCCTCGCTGTGATGAGTGGGTTCTCGCTCTGTTAGTCCACATGAGAGCTGGTTGTCTAAGAGCCTGGTGCGTCTTCTCTCTTGCTTCCGTTCTCGCCATGAGACGTGCCTGCTCCCTCTCCACCTTCTGCCACACCGGGGGCTTCCCAAGGCCTTCCCAGAGGCAGATACTGGTGTCCTGTTCCTTGTACAGTCTACGTGACTGTGAGCCCAGAATAGGCCTCTTTCTTTATGAATTACCCAGCCTCCGTAAATGGACGAGGACACCCGGTTCTTCCCAGCCCAGGCATAGACGTGTGAGTCCAAAGCCTTCCGATGGTTTCACACTGCAGCTGCAGTGATGCCCCAGGCTTGGAGTTCTTGTGGCTGAGACCCAGACAGCATGCAATGGGTTCTAGACATCCTCACCATGTCCTGTCTGAATCTGAGGCCCATGGAATCTGTATGCACAGTGAGGTGTTTTTTTTTTTTTTTTTGAGTTGGAGTCTCGCTCTGTCGCACAGACTGGAGTGCAGTGGCACGTTTCCGGCCACTGCAGCCTCGACCTGCTTGGCTCCGGCGATCCTTCCTCCTCAGCCTTCCAAGTAGCCAGAACTACAGGTGTGCGCTACCATGCCCGGCTAATTTTTTGATTTATTGTAGAGATGAGGTCTCGCCAAGTTGCCCAGGCGGGTCTTGAACCCATGGGCTCAGGCAGTCCACTCACCTCAGCCTCCCAAAACTGCGTTTGGAGTTCCTTGTTAGCAGCCAGAGTCACAGGAGTCACTTCCGTGTGGCTCCTGTTGGGGCCATTGTCCCCTCCCAGTGCCTGGGTCTCCCTTCTCATCCTCAGCCTCTTTTGTGGATGTCCCCCTGTCTTGCTCCAGCTGATGCTGGGCTCTCCCTGGGAGAGGCCATTCTGGGTGACCTCAGGGGTCCCGGGACTTGTCCTCCCAACTTCTGGGTTCCCAGTTCTGTGCCACCCTCTCTTCTGGTTCTTCAGTCCGCCCCTGCACTGCGGCGTCTCCGCAGCCTACTCCAAACCAGCTGTTCTCAAAGTGTGGTCACTTCTGGGCATCTCCAGGGTGCTTTCAGAAGGTTCACGAGGCCAAGACTCCTTCCCTGAGAGTACAGGAACGTTGTTTGCCTTTGGACTTCCATTCTGCCATGAGTGCACTCTGACACTCATTTTTTCAGAGGCTGCACAACTTGCAATGGCCTCTTCATTCCAGTCACAACAGGAGTGTGTGCTTGTATATCCCTGCGTTTAAAAATGTTCTATTTTAATATCTAATATGGTAAGTATTGATAGATAAACCCACATGGCCAGAAACATTTGGGGGCTCTCAATAATTATTAAGACTGTAAAACAGGCTGGGCACCGTGGCTCATGTCTGTAATCCCAGCACTATTGGAGGCCAAGGCAGGAGGATTGCTTGAGTCCAGGAGTTTGAGACCAGCCTGGGCAACACAGGGAGATCTTTCTCTACAGAAATAACAAAAAAATGGCTGGGCATGGCGACACATACCTGTAGTCTCAGCTACTTGGGAGGCGGAGGCGGAAGGATCTCCTGAGCCCAGGAGGGCAAGGCTGCAGTGGCCATGAACACGCCAGTGCACTCCAGCCTGGGCAACAGAGTGAGACCCCCAACTCAACCAAATAAAAAAAAAAAGAAAGTAAAACGGTCCTAAAACCATAACGTCTGTGACGTCGCCGCACCCTTGTTCTCCCTGTCAGCCTCCCTTTCCTCGCACTTTGCCTGGGAAGTGGGAGCCGTGGGACGAGAACTGCCCACCTGTGTGCCGTGTCCTCTGTCTTCATGTGGGCGACGGCGGTCAAGCTGAGTGCTCTGGTCCAAGGCCAGGCCCCGGGGTCGCTCCCCATCCTCTCCCCCCAGGAGTGGCCCCTCAGAGTCCCCTACCCCCAGCATCATGGCTCCTTAGTCTCCACGGGACTGTCCTCACCAGCTTGCAAGCACGACCCTGTTGGACCCTCTCTGAGAAGCTGCCCTCCCTCCATCCACACTCCCTCCAGCGCCCACTTCTCTGCCGGCCTCCCCTATTCTGAGACACCTGAGAGGCTTGCCAGTGTGGAGTCAGCATAGCCCTCATTCTCTCTCCAGCCCTGTCCAGTGTCTGTGCCCTGTTCCATCCCCTGCGAAGATGGCCAGTGAGCCCTGGGGTAACCCCTGCGGCCAATTCTCAGTCATGTGACCCTCGGCCAGTATCGAGCCCTTGAACGATGACTCCCCTGCTGGAAACCCTTTGTCCAGGCGGCCTTGGGTCTGTCCCTCTTCCTCCTTCCACACTGGCCCATCTTGGTCTCTGTTGGTCTTTTTCTTCCTGCCCTGATTTCTAAACACTTGTTGCGCTCTGAGGTTTGCCCTGTGTTTCCTCCTGGTTCATGCTCTGTCCAGCCTCATCCATAGCAGACACCTCCCACGGTTCCCCTCCCTGACTGTTCCCCATTCCCCTGTGCATGTCCGACAGACAGGCATCTTAACTCAATGTGTCCAAAGTCCTGCTCTGGACTCCCTCCGACCTGCTCCCTGGGTCCTCTCCTTCTCTGTAGCAGCACATCCATCCTTCCGCTGTTGATGCCAGAGGCCTTGGTGCTTGCCTGGAGTTTCTCTCTCACTCCCCACGTGATCTGTCAGCACTCTTGCTATTGACTCCACCTTCAGAGCATGTCTTGAACCTAATCAAGTCTCACCTCCGCTGTCCCAGCTCAGGTGAGCCGCTGCCATCGATGCTCGCCCGGCTGGTGGCATTTCTTCCTGACTGGTGTCCCCCTCACCTCCACCACCCCAGCTCAGGTAAGCCCCCGCCATCAGTGCTCACCGGGAGACGGCATCCTCCTCCTGGCCGGCTTTCTGTTTGTCTCCTGGTCTGGGACTTCGATTTTGTCATGAGCGCACTCTGGTTTCTCAGAGGCTACATGACTTGCAGTGGCGTCTTCGTTCCGGCTGCAGCAGGAGTGTGTGTGGGCTGGTCTATCCCTGCGTTTAAACATGTTCTGTTTTAATTTCTAATAGAGCAAAACTCGATAGATATACCCGCATGACCAACCACGCTTGGGGGTCCTCCGTAATTTAAGAATGCTCCTGCAGCTGTTCCCTTAAAGCACGTCAGATCCACCCAAACCCCGTGAGTGGTTCCCCATTGCTACCAGAGTCAAGGCCAAGCGTCAAGCCCCCCACGAGTGGGATCCCCGGTGACCGCTCGCGCCTTCTCCCCACCCGCCCTGCCTCTGGCCAGTCCCGATGGCCGTGGGGACACCGGCCGGCTCCTCCCCTCCTCCTCCCTCTCCCTTGCTCTTTCCCTGCCCGGGTGACCCACCCGCTCCAAGTCCCTGCGCAGACGCCGCCGCGAGGCTTCTCCTGCTGCCTTATTTGCAGCAGCAGACTCCCAACTCTGCCTCTCCTCGTCCCTGCGTGAATGTTTCTTTGTGGCACCGTGTGACCAGCTATGCGCTTTACTCATTTATCGGTGTGTTGCATATCCTGTTGTTGACTGTAACTGGCAGGTCCTTGGGGGCAGGGATTCTTAGCTGTTTTGTGACTGCCGTATCCCCAGAACCCAGAAGAGTGCTTGGCTCATGGCAGGTGCTCCTGAGTATCCATTACGTGTCACCAAGTGTCCCAGGTCGTGTCACTAAGAGAGCGGGAGAAACAACTTGACGTGACAGAGTGGTGATGGGCACAGTCGGGCTTTCCATTGCGCTGGAGGCTGTGCTTAAACATCCAGGTTCCAGGGGAAGGAAGAGTCTTAGTTCCATGTTGTGCTCAGCCCCTGCTCTGGGGATGGAGAACAACTGGGGACCTTGGTAAACTCCACCCCCTCTGTTCCCAAGGAGGGAGCTGGTGGAGCGGAGCTTCTCTTCTGCCCCTGGCAAAGCCTCACGTGTGTCCACGTTGCCAGCCACGGAGAAGGTCGTGGGCCGATGCGTCACGGTTGTTGAGGGGATGAATAAGTGAGACAAAACGAGTTGACATTCGAGAAAGAATAGCAGGAAATAAATAGGCCTAGACGTAGCCCTGAATTGTAGGATGCAGTTTCGTTTATATCATGGTGTTTGGAAAAATTGTGCCAAAGACGAGGTGGTTTTAAGACAAATCCAAATGGTTTTCGTATTTCCTGATCTGTACCTTTTTTTAAAATTCTTGGTTCTTGCCAAAGAACTAAAGGTAATGTCTTCTAACACCTTCTGGCCTGGGTGAGTCTGGTTGGTTTTTACCAGGGTGTAATCACATGCCAGTTACACGAAGACCGGCACATTGTGCCCTATTTCTTTCCTCAGCCAATTGGTTGTACTCTAATGGAGTGAAATAAAAAACGGCCTTTAATTGAATAATTTATGTTGCCATTTGTTTTTTCTTAATATCAAGCACAGGAAATAAGTACTTAAATTTTTTTTGGCTTATTTCTGAAACCGAAGGACAGCAGGGTTTGTGTATTTTTTTTTATTTTATTTTATTTTATTTTTTTGAGTTGGAGTCTCACTCTGTCGCCCAGACTGGAGTGCAGTGGCCGCTCCCAGCCACCGCAGCCTCGACCTGCTGGGCTCCGGCGATCCTTCCGCCTCAGCCTTCCAGGTAGCTGGAACTACAGGCGCGTGCTACCACACCCGGCTAATTTTTTGTATTTATTGTAGAGATGAGGTCTCGCCAAGTTGGCCAGGTGGGTCTCGAACCCGCAGGTTCAGGCAGTCCACTCACCTCAGCCTCCCAAAGGCGCAGGATTACAGGCTGAGCCACCGAGCCCGGCGGTTTGTGTATTTTATAGAAAAACATTTATGGTGTTATTATGCAGCATTATCACTCTGGCCGAAGGCCATGTTGCACGCGGGTGTGTACTCACCACAGCGCTTTTCTTCGATGCGTCGATCGCGTGGTGGTTGATCTCCGAGTTCAGCATCCCACAAAACCTTCTTCAAAGACAGCAGTGGCTGAGGGCCACAGTTATTCCCCCTTAAGTGTGTCTTCAGTCAGCAGCTCATCTCCTCAGGCCTCTGCACACGTCATGTGCGTGTGTCCAGCTTCACCCTCACAAGACCTGGACCGTGCTGCTTCTCAGTGGCTGTCTTATTTCTTTCCAAATTCCCCAGGCTTGGTCTCCTTCCTCATCCTCCAGCACTGAATGCCAGAATAACAGTCTGTGACTCCATATCTTTTTGTCTTGCCTGGCACAGCGGTTCTCATGCAGTCAGTGCTCACTGACTGATGGATGGAGGACGCCCTGCCCAACCCCAGATGGCTAGCCCCAAGAGGCATCCCTCATGGGTTCCTCATCGTGTCACTAGATGTGGAATTGTATGGTGCATGAGGAAGGGATAGTCACTGATCAAGGCTTTCCCGTCTGCTGTGGGAAAACAATCAGGAAACTTGATTTTAGGATAATTGGAGACACAGGCTCTTAGAACCTCATTTGGATTTGAGCACTAACGCCAACGCTAACGGGCGCTACAGATTTGGGCAGACTGTATGACCTCGCGGGATCTTCCTTTGTCAGAGCACATGAAGACAGGACTGTGGTAGGGATTTCAGGGTTTCTGCAGAAGCACCTGACCGAGGCGGCCCCTCCATCGTGGTAGCCAGCTGTGAAGGGGGAAGTTAGACGAGAATGTGGTGAGTGCAAGGTCAGGTGCAGACAAGGCCCAGGTGCTCATGCTGCTGTGGGATCCACTGCCCTGAGAAGGCTTTAGAGGGGGACCCCATCCCAGGGTGTTTGGGGATGGCCTGTATCTTGGGAAGCCTGGGGGAGGGGACGTTTTTAAATTTCCCATGCTAAAACTTGTATTTGGTAGCACAATAACTATTTGTTAAAAGCACTTGGAAGTGTGATTATAAACATGACCTGGAAGTTTATCCAGGCTAGTTGGTGTCAGCCTCAACCCCTAGACCCGCTTAGAACTGCCCCTCCCTGGAGAAGGGGGGGGCGTGGAGCCGCCCGCCTCATGTGTTCTGTGGCCGATGTGTGATCCAGCCCGATGTCGAGCTGCTGACTCTGTGTCCAGGCCTCTTCCTGTGAGGTCCTCAGTGGAGAACAACCTTGCACAGTGCGAGGCTTTCAGCGTATGTTAAGTCAAGACAGACGCTTGTCTCTCAGTATTGAGGGCCATAGAGGTGGGCGGCTTGGGTTTAGTGTCAACCATTCAGTTCATGCCTTGAGATTAAAAACAGGAGTGGCTCAGCCTGTCATCCCAGCATTTTGGGAGGCTGAGATGAGAGGAACCCAGGGGTTCGAGACCAGTCCGGGCAACTTGGTGAGACCTTGTCTCGCAATAAATCACTCACAAACACACACACACACACACACACACACACACACACACAACACACACACACATAGACAGACAGACAAACTAGCAGGGCGTGGTGGCATGCATCTATAGTTCAAGCTATAGATGGAAGGCAGAAGTGGAAGGATCACCTGAGTCCACCAGGCTGAGGCTGTGGTGGCCATGAGTGTGCCCCTGCGTGCCAGCCTGGGCGATGGAGTGACTCTGACTTAAAAAAAAATAGACTGAGGTGAGTGGATTGCCTGAGCCCGTGGGTTCGAGACCTGCCTGGGCAGCGAGACCTCATCTCTACAATAAATCAAAAAATTAGCCGGGCGTGGTAGCGCATGCCTGTAATTCCGGCTACTTGTGAGGCTGAGGCGGAAGGATCACCGGAGCCCAGCAGGTCGAGGCTGCGGTGGCCGGGAGCGGCCACTGCACTCCAGTCTGGGCGACAGAGTGAGACTCCAACTCAAAAAAAAAATAAATCAGCAGCTACTCTCTGAGGCTGGGCAGCCCTAACCCGGGCTCCCAGGGGACTCCACCGGGCAGCTCAGATCTCTGTCACCAGAACCCAGGACTGTTCAGCAGCTGCCTGGCCTCTGTCCCTTCACCATGAGGCCTGTCCCTTCCACCCACTGTGTTGCTGTCGGGCCCAGTTTGGCTGCATCTCAGCTCAAAGCACAGAGGGAACCCCTGTATGGGAGGACACGATTTGATGTTGAGGTCAGTGCCGAGGCTCCTTCCCTTGGTACTCAGTCCCTTTCACAGGACTGGGGAACGGCCACCAGGCGCCAGTCTGCATGGACACGACGCATCACTGAAGCGAGTCAGGAGCACGATCGATTCGGGCCTTCATACCTGACTGTTCCTTCCACCGTGGGCATTAGAGCAAGCCCCCTGCAGAGCTCAGGGCCTGCCCGGCAAAGGGGCATTGGCTGACCAGGAAGCACGTGACCAGCATCCAGGGACACCGCCCGTGCGTGCTGTCCTGCCCTTGCTGGTTGAGACTGGTATTGCTGCCAAGTTCTCGTGCTCCGTCCTCAGGTTCTGCCTGTGACCCTGCTGCCTGCGCCTGGTGCCTGGTACGTGATTCTCCAGGATGTGAACGCATGCCCCCTCTGACCCACCTGGCCATGCAGCCTGAGTCTTCCGCGTCCTCGATGGTCTCCCTATCGCTGGACTTTTCCCATGTGCCAAGAGCCAGCTTTGCCCAGCGTCTGCCTGGCTCCCAGAAAACGGCTTCTAGCTCTTTCCGAGGACCCACACAGTTCCCCTCTCTTTGTCTGGGCAGCCCAGATACACTCTGCCCCCGGCTCCTGTGAAGAGTGGGAGCTGCAGACTTTCTCTGTTCACTGGCATGGACGCTCCCTGTGCCTCTGCTGGGCGCCGAGTTGCGGGCAAGGGCAGCACTGTGGGCGGTGGCTGCCCGCTGTATGTGGCCACGGGCCTCCGTGGCCTTGGAGGGCCTGTGGGTGGTGTGACTCTCCAGGTGGGGCAGTGTCTGGGACCGAAGCAGTCTTGGGACCAGGTGGGGCCCTCCTCAGCAGAAGGACGTCAGGGCGCTGGGGTGTTTGCTCTCGAACTTTCTTGGTATTTTCCCGGTCCCGCAGTGTCCCTTTGATTGACGTCTTGCCTCTCCATGCTGGTGTTTGGGTACTGAGTTTGCGCTCTGACAGCTCTTTTCTCGCTAGCTGAGTGAATTCGGCTGTCATCGAGGCTGTTATGTATCATGTGCTGTTTCTGCTGCGGAAGCACCAGTGTGAATGTGCCAGGCCTGCTCTGGAAAATGAGGTATGGTGAACATGAACGTTTGATAAAGCTGGTCCTGCGTCAAGCCCATTACTTTGTTTTTTTTCATCTCAGGCCCAAGACTTCCTCAACAGGGCTTTATTCACTTTCTGCTCCAAATAATAAAGGATCCCCTTAGGGTAGAGAAGGAATTTCTGAGCATATTACAAAAAAGAAAGAAAGAAAGAAAATAGAATAAGTCGCATGAAATTTTAATATTTCTGTACATCAGAACCTACGAAACACAAAATTAAAAGACAACTAGCAAACTCGGATGAACATTTGCAACATAAAAGACAAAAGTTTAATATCTTTAATAAAAAAGCACAGAGTAGCTTTTAATATGTCATTGTTGAAAGAATGAATAAATACATGAATTTAAAACAGTAAGAAAAAAAAAGTCACCCCAGTGGAAAAAAAGGAAGAAGATATGAACATTTGGCATAGGGAAAGAACACACACACACACACAAAAATAAAAATGAGAAAAAAGAAAAGAAAGACAAATCCAAATACACAAAAAAGTGAAGAAATGTCAATTAAAATAACTTTTTCACTTATTGTTTTTTTTTCCCAATATGAGTATGTTTTTAATGACATTAAATCATACTTATTTATATTTTAGATCCAGGGGCACATGTGCAAGTTTGTTACATGAGTATATTTTTCAATTTTTATTTATTAATTTGACAAATACTAAGCACCTATTATTACCATACTGTTATAAGTGAAATAATAAGTTATATTATTTCACTTAATTTAAGCAGTCGTTCATCAAAATAGGTATTTTTCTTCATTTTCCCAATGAGCAAAAGGCTTAAGGAAGCTAAGACTTATCATCTGGTTAAGATGCTGGCGGCAAGATTTGAACTCATACTTGACTCCAGAGTCTATGATCTTACTGACTGTGGTGATCTGTTAGCCTTAAAAATGCCATAGAGGGGATGTTTGATGACACGGCAAATTTCTTATGCGGTAGAGTATTATGAAGTTGCAAAACAGTATGACATATGATTCCACACATGTTCTTTTAAGATGCATATGCCTAAGAGCGGCATTTGGAAAGTCGTGCACTCAGGTGAGCAGTGCTGCTTGATGACTTGTGAGAGTTTAGCTGACTTTTCCTTCTGCTTATCTGTGCTTTTTAGTTTTTCTACAATGTATACCTTGTGTTATAAGCAACACTGTTTTAAGAATGTTATTACAGTGCGTGTAAGCGTGACAGTGTATTTTGAAACTTATATGAACGCGTTTACAGTAGGAAATAGAGTGTGAATGAAGAAATTAATAAATGATGACAAGACAACTCAGAGAACCAGAAATATAGATGTCTTATGCCTATTTGGAGAAGTAGTCAATATTAGCAATTAAAAACTTACAAATGAAACCATAATGGGATTTAGCTGTTTTCCACCAATGCAATTAGGAAAGCTTTTTAAAAAAGAGCCTGCCCAGTGCATTTTTTTTGGAGTCTCGCTCTGTCACCTAGGCCTGAGTGCAGTGGCACACTCAGGGACACCCCAGTGTTGACCTGCTGGTCTCTGGTGATCCTTCTACCTTAGCCTTCCAAGTAGCCAGAATGACAGGTGCATGCCACCACACCCAGCTAATTTTTGGTTTATGGTAGAGACGAGGTCTCACCAAGTTGCCCGGGCTGTCTCAAACCCACAGGCTCAGGAAGTCCACTCACCTCAGCCTCCCAAAGTGCTGGGATGACAGGCTGAGCCACTGAGTCTGGCCTATCCAGTGCTTTTAAAAGCTGTGTGGGAACAGCCATGGCCAGGTCCTGCTTTGGAGGGAGCCGTTGGATGACTGGTAGAGGAAGTCTGAACTTTGTTCATACAAACCCTGACCCAGAAATCCAGCTTCTGGAGCTTGATCCCAAGAAAAGAATCCTAAAGGCTGAAACAGCTTTATCCACGAAGACGTAAGATAGCGTTGCCCACGACTGCAAAGGAAAGCGATCTTACCGTGCAGCAGTTCTGGGTGAGAAAATGGTAGGCTGCATTACTGCCTGGTCCACAGGTACTCATGCGTGCCTGCACTGGGCGGCACTGCTTTGGGTGCGAGGAGACAAACTCTCTTCCCCTAGGGATTTCTTAAAAAATAGTTTGCATCGCAGGGAAATGCCAGCTTTGCTAATGCTGAGTATTAGCAGCAGAGTATTGCATTATGGGGGGCGGGGGGAATCTCACCTGTAAAATAAACAAAAAAAGTCTTGGAGGAAACACATGACAATATGAAGCCATGTTGCAATGGGATCTTGGAGAAACTAAAAAAAAAAAATTTCTGTTGTGTCCCACATTTCCTATAATAAAAACATGATGCTTCTTTACATTAGAAAAATAAGCATAATACTTACTTGCCATTATTTATTATGCGTTGGCAACATTCTCTTTAAATAGGAAAATAGGTGCTTATGTCTGAGCAGTGGGGAGGATTTAATGGAACTAATAAAAACTTCCAGTATTTGTGATTTTATTGAGCTTCCAAAACATCTTTGGTTTTACTGATATGTGTAAAACCTTGAAGATGCGGCTTTCATTAAAACACTTATGTAGAAAATGGTAATTGCGTGTTGAGCAGATAAAAACTTACACTCAGCAGATCAAAAAGTCTAATGCAATGTCAGTCTGATTAGGTAAATGCAAATTTAACAGCCTAGTAATTCTTTGGGCCTCTTATTTTAGATGCCATAAAGAGTACAATAATATAATTAAAATTCTGAAAGTGGCTATTTAGAATAATGTTTCTTTTTCCTTTTCCGCTTCTAAAGTAAGATGAGGGGATTTGAATTTCCACTCGAACATCATTTTCTGGAGTGAAGGATCCCACGACTGTGATTCTAAGTAAACTTTAATTATGTTCCATACTTATGTGTAAATTTATTTTGTGTAATTGAGTTGTGTTTTGAAGTGTTTTAGACAGATTCCCTTACGTTTAGGAATTGTTTTGATACTTTGTGTTTGAAAATTGGCCTGAATTAAAAGTAAAGATATCTCAAATTTAATTCAAAATTACAAAGGATTTCAGAAACATCTTAAAATGTTGAACATAGAAAATTCTGTGTCTTGAGAGTATTACGAGGTATTTGAGGTTATGTCCCATGTACATTTACTGTAAGTTTTAAAGTCCAGGGCTCAAAAGGATTGAAGTTGGCGTGGAATTCAGTCATGGTAGAGTTACTGATGGAGGGAAGCCCAGCTAGACAGCTGAAGTGGCGTCGAGAATCAAGTGTGAATTAGATTCCCCATGAGGCAGATGCTGATGGAATCACTTCTTCACATGAGAGTTGGTCGTGGGGATCTTTGAAGTTCCCTGAGGTCTGTGGTCTTAGCAGGAGCTAAAACTGGGACCTCCTGTCTCTGACAGTCACTGCACATGTGTTTCTGCCCTTCCATTGGGCAGGAGGTGAGAAGGGACTGGCTTTGACTTTGAGGCTGAACTCAGTTGGGAAGTGGAGGTCAACGGAAGAGGCCCAGGTCATTCTCTTTCCTGTTTTATCAGAAAATAAATGGCAGCTGTACTTTCTTTTTGAGCGGGAGTCTCACTCTGTCGCCCCAGCTGGAGGGCAGTGGCACAATCAGGGCTCGCTGCAGCCTCGACCTCCTGGGCTCAGGTGATCCTTCCGCCTCAGCCTCCCAAGTTGCTGGGAATATAGGCTGTGCCATCACACCTGGGGAATTTTAGAATTTTTTTTGTAGAGTCGAAGTCTTGCTATGTTGCCCAGGCTGGTTTTCCTGCCTTGGCCTCCCAAAGTGCTGGGGTGACAGGCCCATGCCACCATACCTGGCTGACAGTGCTTCTCTCTTTCAAGTGCTTGGTCAAGGCAGTCTCATCCCAGGGGTGGTCAGACATCAACATCGGTGACCCAGAATTTGGAATGTTTGTTGTGGGTTTTAGGCGAAGGTTCCCTTCTCAGGAAGCCACCTCTTCAGGCCCAGCTAGTGCAGGGACACCCACTCCCACTAGTGTGTGGGTCTCATTGCTGCTGGGGCATGTGGTCAAAGTGCTGATAGCCCGCCTGTCACCCATGTTTGACTGGTGTTGGTGACCACGGACAAGACACTGAGTCAGCATGAAGGTGACCATGTTTTGGCCCAGCCTTCAGATGGTGGCCTGGACTGTCCCACGAGTAGCATTTTCTGTTCAGTCTTTCTCATAATGTAGCCATAACTCCGAGCTGTCACTGAGCCAACTCCAGTGTGCTGGAGTCCCTGCGGCCTCACGCCAGCTCCTTGACCATGATGCCAAGTGTCCCATGTCCGGTGTCCCGTGTCCAGCCTCCCCTGGACCCATAACAGTGTGCGAGTGACGCTCTTTCCTCGGGCCTAACGAGGAAAGACGTGTCCTTCCTTGTGGCCCTTGTGGGACAGCAACCTCCGGTGACAGACACGACAGGGGCTTGGAAGAAGGGCATGTCCTTGAGTGTCACAGCATTTCCTGTCCCCTCCCTGCGCTCTCAGCGATGCAGAGTCAGGACTGTCCCACTTCCTTAAAACTCAGCACAAGTTGACGTAGCATCTCTCTCCCTCTCTGCCCTCTCCCTGTTTCTGTCTCTCCCCGTCACAGAATCAAGTATTTTGCTGATAATTAATTTCAGGAAGAAAAGATCAGAGAACCCGATAGCCCACTCTTCCTGGCATAAGCATGTCGTGACCGTCTTTTCTCCACGACTTGACCTTGAATCTGTCTCCACTGTTTTGACTCCATCTCTGTCAGAGCTGGGCAGGCGGTGGCGTCAGAGGTGGCCCGCTTCCCTCAAGCTCAGTTCTGCCACGTGCCAACTGGGTGACCCTGCCTCTGTGCCTTAGTTGCTGATGTTTAAGACAGAGATGATGAGCACACAGTCCTCACCGGCTTCTGTGAGGACTCAGTGAACCAACGTGTCTGGAACACGGTGCACAGGGTTAAGAGAGAACACTCAGGACAGATTCCATGGAACAGAGTTAACTGAGCAGAGAGTGGTACGCGCACCAGCAACCTGTGAGCCGGGCTAGGCGCGGAGAGACCTGGGCAGCCATGTGGGGATGGGATTTAGGGACAGAGGGAGGCCGGCTACCCACAGAAAGCGGAAGTGAGAACAGAAGCCGCTGGTTTGCGACAGCTCAGGTTTTGTCTTATTTGAACCCTGGGTGACAGACTGTTGACACACCCAGCGAGGCGGCAGTTCACCACGTGGAGGGTACAGAGAAACCTCTAGGTCGAACCCAACATGTGCTAGGGGCAGCTTTAGGCCGATCTCCATCCGGCCACCAGGAGGGAGCCCCTGAGAGTCGCTGCAGTGCCGGCCACCACAGTCCTGCTCTCTGGATCAACCCATTGCTAAAGCCTGGATGAGCATGGACCCCAGCGGGGCCTCTGTGACAGCATTCCTTGAGGCTCTTCTCTACGGCATCGTGTCCTGCAGGGCTCTGGATAAGAATCTGTTTCTGTTCTAACAGAACTGTAACGACAGTCACAAGGAGAGTCAGAAGCAGCCGGAGTCAGCTTGAGCCCCGCAGGATGAGATAAAAAGCAACCGTGGTGCTCAGGGCACCCCCGGGAACCCACAGGAACCTCACAGCGGCGACGACGATGACAAGGGTTGTGCCGTATTTTCATCTTTTTATTTTAAAGATTTTTAAGGGAAATGTACAGCCATTCAGAAGAAGCAGAAAGGACAAGTTCTCAGCTCTTGCGTTTTCTGTGGAAGGTGAACATGACCGAGAAAATGTCTGAGTTGTTTCCCCGGGGAAGAACCCTCGATCAATAACCCGTAAATCCAAGCAGCTTAATTTCTGATTTGCTTCCTTAGTATTTGCAAATCCTGGTTCCCCCAGGATGGGGCGATTTGCATAGCAGTTTAGGGGAAAGGTTCTTGGGATTAAATCCCTTAGGGATATGCAGCATGCAAAGGTGTTTAAGGGGTGGAAGGGTGTGCCCCCCACCCCCAGCTGTGTTCCCCCAGGTTCCTCTTGGGAGAAACCGAGAGCATTGGTAGCTGTTCTCCGAGCATGAGTGTGTTTTGCTGGCTCTTTCAGAGTTGAATACTCAGAAGTAATAGGCCAATATCTTCAGATTAAAACTCATGGCTCTGCCATAAAAGGCTTTCTCCGGGTCAGCTTCCCTGTGGGTAGAGTGGACCTGAGATAAGTTATGTCAATTCAGCGGCTGAGAACTGCTTTTGGATGGCTTCCAAGTAGCTTCTTTATCTATTCACTGCTTGAAATTCCACATTAGAGACAGTCTCTTTCTCTCTTTCTCTTAAATAAACTTCAGATTTCGCATCTTCGGTAGCAGTGCAAATGTCCCAGGCATCACTACGGAATCGTAGCACATTCCGTCGCGAGTGGCAATGCCAGTGACTTCGAGTGGGGTGTTCCGTGTTAGTGAGTTCGTGAAGCTTTTGTGGATTGCAGCTTTTTGTTTGGCCTTCAGAAGCGCTGAGCAGGGAGAGGGCGCCATGGCGCGTGGTTCGTGGGGGAATACGAGCACAAAGCCCCAGCTGCGAGGAGGGGGCTTTGGGAGAGCAGCTGGGTGAGCAGTTGCCGGATGCCCCCTGGGTCTCCTGCCCTGAGCGAGCCTTCTTCTTGATCTTTAAGTCGATGGGAAACATCTTGGACTTCATACCTGAAGGCTTCATCGTAGCTGGAGGCAGGGCGGCTATATTTTGCTTTTGACCAACAGCGTGAGGCCCCTCTTGCTATTTGGGTCCTGGACTGCCCTAGTTTTGGTGGAACTCCAGATCCTTCCTGAATCCTGGCGGCAGACTTGAGGGCCTTTTCCAGGGTGTTGCCATCCCTCCTACCGGCAGGCTCTGGAAGAGACTCTTTGAATCACTGATGGACACTCACCCGTGGCTGTTAGGAGGAAGAAGTCTGAAGGAAGAGCGACGCTCTGTCCAGCTCAGCAGTGGCGGCAGAGCTGTGGGGGCTCCCCGAGGGCCAGGCCCAGGCGACCATTCTCGCAGCCATTCCCTCACCTGCAGAGCCAGCCTTGGCCTTGTCCCTGGGCAGTGCACGCCGCCAGTCCTCGTGCTGCCGCACCAGCTGGGCCGTCGAAAGCCAGGGCAGCAGGCAGATGGCGCTGCTGGGGGATCCTCTCGCTCCGCATCGTGCTGTCGTGTGCCTGGGGCCACCGGTCCTGTGGGAAGCCCCCTCTGCCGCCGTTCTGCAACTCGCGTGGAAGGTGTGCTCCCTCCTGTTCGCGCTGTCCCTTGCGTCCTGACTCTTTCTCTCTCACGGAAACCAGAGTCTGACCCTGGTCCCCGACCATCCTGGCTCCCGTGGCTTCAGCTTCACTCTTGCCCTCCCGACGACTCACAATTGCAATACCCCCCCACCTGCCACCCTCGGTCCTTGCTACAGACCCAGGGCTGCCCTAATCGTTCTCAATGCTTACCTGTCCTCCCTCCTGACCTCCTAGCCTCCTGGCCGCTGGCAGCCTGGCCTAGCCATACAGCTGTGTTTCTGAACATAAAAAATAAAGATATGTCAATTCAAATACTAGGTAAGAGATCGAAAATTTAGGACAACAAGACACGAACGAGTTTAAAAAAAAATGCCTGGCAGAGAAATATAGATATTTATATCCATGAGTTGAAATAGAATGAAATTATAGGGCTTTGGGGTCGCCTTTGACCTTCTGCTAAAGAAAAATATGACAAGAGATTGTACGAAAAAAAATTTCGTACTTCAAAGACATGAAGCCGCTTTATTTTCTTGCCTTATATAGAAAAAGGGTTTTGCTTTATGATGGCTTCTTGGGCACAACCCAGTCTCGTGAGACTCTGTCTACAAAATCAGCAGGCCGTTGTCTCGGTGTGTTTTCTGCTGCTGTAACAGCATACGCCAGACTGAAGAGGGCGTGAGGAAAAGAGAGTCATTTAGCTCACAGTTCTGGAGGCTGGGACTGAGACCTCGTGGAGGAAGGTCTCGCTGGCAAGAGTGCACGGGACAGAGGGAGGGGGCTGCACCCGCCCTCCTGCCAGGACCCCACCCCGCTAACTCACTCCTGCCACGACTGCTTGAATCATTTGTGAGGACGGAGCCCTCCCGCCTGTCCCCTCTCACGGGACCCCCTCTTAACACTGTGGGGATGGAGAGTGAGTCTCTAGCCCGGGAAATGGGGGACACATTCACACCACGGCCTCGGTGAACCAACACTCACGTGGTTATCATGAAGGTGGGCTTCTCTGGAAAGCTGCAGGCATTGGCTAGGCCCTAGGGAACTCATGGTTTGTCAGAAATACAGCATTCAAACATAGGACACTGTTATCTCAGTTAATGACAGGTCTTCTTTTTAGTGACTTTTCTTTCTTCAGATTTCTTCTAAAAAGGAGACAGACAAATTAAAGTTGTCAGGTTGATTGGCAATACCTAGGCATGGATCCAGAGTGAGATATATATATATAAATGATACATGCAGAGGGTGTCAACAACATAGACACTTTTTAAGAAAGGAAAACACTGCGTTAAAATTGTAATGCCCAATCTATCCTGATAACACAAGATGAATGCAAGTCATGTTTGACTTCTGCAGTTACAGGAGATGCTCAAAGTGGTTCCCATCAGCGTCCAGACGCTTCTGACAACGGCGAACTAAAAGTAGTACAGAGATAACATCTCTTAAAATGTGTATACATTTTTTTGGCATCCCCTCGGTATATATTTGAGTTGTACTCTCACTGTGTCACCCAGGCTGGAGTGCAGTGGTCTAATCACAGCTCACTGCAACCTCAAGTGGTCCCTCCTGCCTCAGCCTCCCAAGTAGCTGGGACTACAGGTGTGCACCACTACACCCGGCCAATTTTTTTTTTTTTAGTTTTTGTAAGGAGATGGGGTCTCACTGTGTTGCCCAGGCTAGTCTCAAACTCCTGGACTCAAGCAGTCCTCTCACCTTGGTAGAGTGATATTTCGATACCAAGACACCCTTGCATGTGAGGTGAGCTATTTTGGGGCATTCACTAAATGTCTGGCTTCCCTGAGGGTCACTCACTTGTGTTTTGACTGAGGAAGCTTTAGGAAATTATGTTTTTCTTCCTGTCTCTTATAACTGAAATTAGAGGAAGACCAGCGCCTTGGCTTTTGTAGTATAATAACAATGGTGATGATAAATAATAATAAAAGTAGGCCAGGTGCGGTGGCTTAAGCCTGTCATCCCAGCACTTTGGGAGGCCAAGGCAAGGGAATCGCCTGATCCCACAGGTTCGAGAACAGCCTGGGCAACTTTTGAGACCTCATCTCTACAATAAATCAAAAATTAGACGGGCATGGTGGTGCACGCCTGTTGTTCCAGCTACTTGGAAGGCTGAGGCGGAAGGATCGCCAGGGTCCAGCAGGTCGACGCTGGGGTGGCCTTGAGTGTGCTACTGCACTCCAGCCTGGGCGGCGGAGGGAGACTCCGACTCAAAATAAATATATACAAGTAACTGTAATAGAGTTCTCCAGGGAAACAGAACCAACAAGAGGTGCGTGTGTGTGTAGCGAGAGAGGGAGACTGATTGATTGATTGATTGGTTATAGGGAATTGGCTTACAGGATAGATTATGGAGGTGGAGTAGGCGAGCAGGCTGGACACTTGGGAAAGAGCTGTGGGTCCATCCAAAGGTAGCCTGCAGCAGGATTCCCTCCTTCTCAGAGAGGTTAGTCTTTGTTTTATGAAGGCCTTCAACTGCTTAGATGAGGCCTACCCACACCATGGAGGCTGACCTGCCTTACTCAAAGTCCACCAACTGAAATGCTAATTGCAGGTGGGCATGATGATCATGCCTGAAATCCCAGCACTTTGGGAGGTGGAGGCGAGAGGACTGCCTGAGTCTAGGGGTTTGAGACCAGCCTGGGCAACTTGGCGAGACCTCGTTTCTACAATAAATCAAAAAAATTAGCCATGTGTGATAGTGCAAGCCTGTAGTCCCAGCTACTTGGGAGGCTGAGGCGGAAGGATCGCCTGAGCCCAGCAGGTGGAGGCTGTGGTGGCCGTGAGTGTGCCACTGCACTCCAGCATGGGCGACAGAGACTCTGACTCAACAAAAACAAAACTGCTAATTGCAGCCAAAGAAACGCCTTCCTAGAAACACCCAGAAAAATGTTTGACTGAATATCTGAGCACCGTGGCCCAGCCAAGTGGACACAAAACTAACCACCATAGTAGCCAGCCTCATATTCTGAGGACCAGGCCTGTGCTACATTCTTTCTGAACATTCTTCTGTTCAGGTCCTTTCTGTCTCTGTCAGTGGGGCATCTCCCTTCCACAGCTGAGGAGACCCTGGGGCTGAGTGGTGAGTGACTGGCTCCAGGGTGCCCAGGTCATCGGCAGTGGGGCTGGGACGCGTCTCTCACCTCTGCTGAAACTCTCACATGCTCTTCTTAAAACCAAGCCGCACTGGGGGTCCCCTGGAGGGACCTCGAAGTCGAGTTCTGAAGAACGCTCTGTGGGTGCACGTGGCTCGTTCCCACCCTGTGGTTTTAGGAGGGATTTCTGCCTCTGTGGGAGAATTCTAGGACAGGGCTCAGAGAGGACACCTGAAGATGTTACTGCCTGGCTAAACCACGGAAGTTGGAGCACAGGGACCTTGTGTCCGAGGTGGAGACGGAGGCTATCTCTGGTTACGCCGGGCCAAGAACTGCGTCTGCTCTCTGGGGTGGGGACTGGCCGTGCGCTGTGGCGGGTCAACCACCACTCCTGCCGGAGGGGGCCGGGTAAGGGCCGGGGTCTGCGTGTCTCGTGGTGGTCTCTCAGCCCTCTGGAACTCAGCTCATGGCCGAGAGGGTGTGGAAAGACACAGGACCCACTGCTTCTACCTGCGCCACTGGCTCCTGAGGTCAGAGCGGAGTGAGGGGCGGCCACGTAGTTGGGGGGCGAGGAGGGATGTGGTTTTGCAACAGGCCAACAGCTCGAGAGTAGGCAGAAATAGCAGCTGGTTGACTAAGTAAACGGGCCGGGGCGGGGCGGGGTGGGGGGGGGGAAGCTTAATAAAAGCAAACACAGACCTAAGATAGACACAACTGAGGTCCATTTAGCATCAAGTGAAAACAGCCTTTCGCACCCAAGAACGCTGGACGCCCTCGAGTCATTGTCGCTCCTTTTTTCACGAGTGCCCTGGAGCTCAGATCTGGTTCTGAGCACACCTGCATTCTAGAAGGATCCCTTGGAAAATCAGTGAGAGTGTTCAGTGCCTAAAGGCTCCGCTTTCATTTATGTAGAGAGACGCCCTCTGTGGTGTTTCAGGCAGTGGAGTTCTGGAAGGCGTCTGTCCTCACTGGCGGGAAAGCCCATGAGGTGCAGACCCGGGTTGCTGAGCTCTTTCCGGAGAGAGAGCCCGCTTTCCTCAACTTTGGACTAGCACCCATGCTGGCTGCGGTTTAAACAGGGCGAGAGGGCCCAGCTGTGTGACTTCATGTCCCAGATTAGAACTGAAATTCCCCGCTGGCCGTGCGGCTAGCCCGACTGCCTTTTATCCTGTTGGGAATATATTCATTTTCATTTTGTATGCGTTCAGTGGAAGGGCCACTATTTAGGATTTATTTTTGGCTGCTCATTTCTGATAGTATGTGGCATGTAAAAAAATAGACCCAGGTCCTGTTTTCTTTCATTCAAACTTCTCAGCTGTCTGAGAATGAGCGTGTTGTTTAGCAGAACTGAGTTCAAGTGGTTTATTTGCCAGTTGTGCTTTTGGGAACTTCCCGAATGGTCAAAAACACAATATTCCAGCAAATAGAACATAACTCCTGGTTTTCAGTTAGGTTATTTTTAGGGCCTCTGCTTTTTCATTCTAAAATTGTTTTGAGAATAAGTGCTGAGAGTGTTGTGTGACTGTGTGCGTGCACATTTGTGTAGTTGGTGGCGCTTTCTTGTCAGGCACTTCTGGGGACTTGGGGCGAGCGTGGTTGTGTTGCCTGGTAGGTATTCAGACCTAGCCTGGTACTTGGGGGAGGGGTGCCAGGGCGGGGAGGGGTGGAGTATTGACCTGCAGGGAGTAGAGTCCTGCTGCCTGAAAGTATTGATTGATTGTATTTTTAAAAGCCACTCCTGGATCTTCTAAGATAAAGTGTGTGTTTCTGCCCATGGAACTCATTCTGAGGGGAAATGCCCTTTCGGTGTGTGCCGAGTCTGCCCTCACTAAGGTGGGGGGGGCGGAGAGATGCCCGTGGGATGCCATCTAAGCATCGTCCTCAAATCTTGCCTTTCTCGATCATCTTTTGAGGTGGAATTTGAAGTGCTTTGGCTGAGAAAATACATTGTATGTGTTTATGCAAATCATTATTTTTCAAAACGGGCTCTGTGGAGCCTCACTCAAAGGCCGTTAGTGGACATGGCGCAGACCAAGTTCCAAGTGTGCCGGGTTCCACAGCTGCAGCCGGATCTCAGGTGACTTGATGTCAGTGTGCGCTGGGAATCTCCGAGCAGGGGCGATGTTAATAGCTAAAATCCTTGATGCCAAGCCTCGGATACCACCTGGAACTCGTTGTAAACGCGGGAGAATTGGTGGTAAGGACACAGAGACACTCACAGCGTGTGCAGGCAGGGGGCAGCCTTTCCTGGGGGTCTGGAGGACCATGGTGGGGTGGGGTGGGGGGTGTCCCGAGCTCCCCAGTGCTTGTGTTTCTGCTTGGGTCCCTCCCTGTCTCCATTGTCAGTGCTCTGGAGGGACTCTCCTTGAAATCCTTTCGCTCTTCATGACAACACAGGGAGCTTTGAACTCGCTGGCCAGTCCTTTCCAAGCTGGCCAGGCTCAGATTGTCAGATGACAGCTGCAGATACAAGATGGCCACTGTGGACCACAGGCGTGAGCTTGTGTGTGTCACCAGCTTGAGTATCTGGAGTTGACAAGTAGCTTTTGCCAGTTTCAGCATATCTAGGGTAGTCATGGTTTAAAGGAGTTGTAGTCCTCTGAATTCCCCTCTGTTAAAAGATTTTTTAATAGAAAATCCCGTGTTAAACTGAAGGTGACCTACCATTTAGCGATCTAATCAATGCACCGTCGTCCAGGTTAGTGTCCCACTGACAGATAACACAAAATAAGGTGCATCCCTTTAACAGTTTGCTAGAGAACAAATGGTTGGATAAACTTTTCTAGTTATAACCCATGACACATGGAATTATATTTTAGTGATCTAGGGTCTAGATTTAATCTTCTACATATAGAGAAATGATACATGTATGATTTGGGTATTTTTCCTTGAAGTAGAGTTCGTTTTCTCCATGTCTGCTTTTGCCCCTCTCCTGATGAAGCCCCCTCAAGTTCCATGTCTCAGAATCCAAGAGCTCGAATCATCGTCTTTTCTTTCTTTTTTTTTTTTGAGTTGGAGTCTCACTTTGTCACTCAGACTGAAGTGCAGTGGCATGCTCCCGGCCACCACAGCCTCAACCTGCTGGGACTCTGGCGATTCTTCCGCCTCAGCCTTCCAGGTAGCTGGAATTACAGGCACGCGCTACCACACCCGGCTAATTTTTGACTTATTGTAGAGATGAGGTCTTGCCAAGTTGCCCAGGCAGGTCTCGAACCCGCGGGCTCAGGCAATCCACTCACCTCA
This sequence comes from Cephalopachus bancanus, assembly GCA_027257055.1. Taxonomy (NCBI): domain Eukaryota; kingdom Metazoa; phylum Chordata; class Mammalia; order Primates; family Tarsiidae; genus Cephalopachus; species Cephalopachus bancanus. The sequence continues at coordinate 1,500,221 of JAPVLO010000218.1, forward strand.
GCCTCCCAAAGCTCTGGGATTACAGGCTGAGCCACCGAGTCCGGTCCTTTCTATGGCAATGCATGGGTATGTAGAGAATGGGTGTTCACAACAGTGCCCTCCAGGCACAACGAGAATTGGCTTCCGACTCTCCAAAGGAAGATTGCATTAAGTCAGGGGAGCCTCGGTGTTGGAGTGTTTTATTTTTGTTCACAGAACATCGGTGGAGTATTTACGTATGAACTCATGTTCCCCGAGCCATGTTGGTTCACGCACTTGTCAGAGACGCTGCAGGGGTTCTCCTGCATCCAGGGACAGGTGACATGCCTTTTCAGTATCCTCATGTCTTTGGAGCTATACTTTTTGTGATCTGGAAGAAGGAGAGAGGCAGCAGGTGGTGGAGAGGCTGCTTGGAAACTTTGTGGATGAGTCAGGTCTTCAGGGCTTGGCGTGATCAGTAGAAAAGGTCCGAGAAGCCCTGAGTGGGAAGGGTGGGTGACCCGGGGTTGCGCCAGGTGAGGAAGAGTTTGGTGGCCGCAGAAAGAGATTGAATGTCAATGTCACGACAGGACTGTGGAGGTGCAGAAGTGTGGACATCGCTGTTCTCTGCTGTGGTGATACTTGGAAGAAGATATGGGCAGTAGGAATCTGTTTTCAGGATGGTTCAACAGTGTCACGAGGTGCAGTGGGGACTGCTAAGTTTCTGTCTGAGGCCACATTTGTTCATTTTAAGCCTCTGGACGAGCCCCTAAGCCAATCTGAGCCTCTGGTGGCGATGGTAAAACAAGGGTGTTGGCCCTGATGTCATCTAGCTGTAAACACTGAGTGATTTTCATGGGAATTTTAGGTGAAGAGAAGCATATGCACCAATCCTCTTCAGCGGCTATTGCAATCCACTTGTTTTTGTCCAGTAGATCCTTTTTGTTTTTGAGTCGGAGTCTCACTGTGTCACCCAGGCTGGAGGGCAGTGACACGCTCATGGCCACCACAGCCTCGACCTGCTGCCCTCAGGCAATCCTTCCACCTCAGACTTCCAAGTAGCTGGGACTACAGGCGCACACCATCATGTCTGGCTAATTTTTTGATTTGTTGTAGAGATGAGGTCTTGCCAAGTTGCCCAGGCTGGTCTCGAACCCCTGGGCTCAGGCAGTTCTCTCGACTTGGCTTCCCAGAGAGCTGGGATGATAGGCATGAGCCACCGTGCCTGGCCTCAGATATGTTTTGAGGACCTGTTCCGTGGGGACAGATGCTGTTCGTGGGCTGAGGATGTGGCATTGTCCTGCTTTCTTGGTGCTTACTCTGCCAGGAAGGAGGCTCGGCACACACGAGTACAGATGACTTGCCAGCGAGGCGGGCACTTGGTAGGCCCGTGGAGGGGAAGCTGCAGTGACTAGGATGGCTGGGAAGTCAGCGTCCCGTTTCCCTGCGGAAGTCGTGGACTCACCTCCGCCGTGGCGTGTGCGTCTTCTTGGCATCCCCTTGACAGCCTCCCACCACAGCTGCCCACCCCACTCCACGGGCTCTCGTCTTCCGGCAAACACACCACCAGCGCTTGTTTAAATGCCTCCACGTTGGCAGAGGAGCAGCTGTGTTCATCATTGTCAGTTCTGATTTGTATGATGTTCCCATCCAAACATACCTCGGGGTACATTTGCACATCTAATTACAACATTAAGACTAATAATAGCCTGATAAAATACTACTCAGACAAATGTCTAAGCAAACAGCTGGCTGTTTCATTGTGTCCTGAAGGACAGGCAGACTCAGACTTTGTTCCCTAACTCGAGGGGCTGAATTCCAAACTGCAGACCTGTGTGCATGCCCCGCCCAGGGGAGGCTGAGGCAGGAGGCGGCTGATTCAAAGGGGTGTCTTTGGATAAAAGAGCCTCTGTGAAACCTCAGTTTTATGGTGTGGAGGAAAAATCTGTCTCTCTCTCAATGTATATATATGCATTTATTTCCTTTCATTTTACCAAGAGGTAGATTGTGCCAATTTCAAGGTGGACCTAAATGCATCAGGTTGTTCATGCAACGTATTATTAAAATGCCAACCTTTCCAGGGACCTGGAGAGTTCATATCTAAAACTGCCAAGGAAGTAAGGCTGAGGACTACCTTCCTAATGCCAGGGGGTATTCCAAGAAGGCTGTCACATGGGAAACTGGGGTAAGCTCTGTTGCCAGAGGGACAGGCCTTGTGCTTCTACTAAGAGAGAGGAAACTTGGTAAAATTGCTTTCGTGTGACTGGCACAGGAAGTCCTAATTATCCAAATTTGTCCAGGTAGAAGGCAGTCATCGGCTGCCTACGTGACGGGGGTCCCATGAGGTCGTGATGGAGCTGAAGCACTCCTGTCACCTGTGACCTCGTGGCCGTCAGAGTGTCAGGGCACGACGCGTCACTCATGTGTTTTGGTGAGGCTAGCATGAGCCAGCTGCATTGCCAGTCGTGGAAAAGTCCTAGTCCCGTCTCACTCTCAGCCTCACGCTCCCTGTCACTCACTGAGTCACGAGAGCAGCATCTGGTCCCACAGGCTCCAAGTCGATGGCGAGTGCTCTCGGCAGGTGGGCCACTCTTGGTTTCTGTGTTTTGATACACAAATCCTTACTGTCGTGGTCCAGTTGCCTACAGTATTCACTGCAGTCCTGCATTTGTTAACCTGTGGTCTAACCTAGGAGCAAGAGGCTAGACCATACAGCCTGGGTGTGAAGTTGGCTAGACCATCCATGTGTGTGTAAGCACACTCTGTGATGTTCACACAACAAGACCTTTCTCAGAACACGTCTCTGTGTTAGGTGGAGGACTTTTCCTTCAGACTGAGGGACGCCCTCTGGCCATCCCATTCGACAGGTGGAAGTCATGATTAAGTGTGGTGTTGGTTCTTGAGACATTGAAGAAGGGTGTGGACCTGTAGGTAGACTTTTGAATGGAGTTCTCCCTTATTGGGAGGCATTGCTGAGAGAAGTCTTACAATTTTTTCTTGACAGTTGCTTCTTACCTTCCTCTGATTCCACTTAGGGTCACAGGAAAACTGGGCCCGGTATTTTCACATATATTCATTCACTTAAGGTAATTCTCGCAGCAATGCACGAAGTCGAGATTATTGTTCTTGCCGTAGCTATGGAGAAACTGACGTTCAAGGGGTAAAGTTGCTCACCGAAAGTCGTCCAGTGGGGTGAGCGGTGTGCCCTGGAGCCAGGTCTTGGATTCTGGCTTAGGCTTCCTTTGGTGAGCTCTGACATCTCACGCTGGTCCCCAGTCCTGTCTAGACCTCTGCCTCTTCACCTGTAGAGTGCAGGGTCAGAATGAGAAGGCCTGGGATACATTTCTCTCCCACCTCTGTAATGTGTGACCCAGGGAAACTTGAGAGAGGTCAGTGCTTAGTGAACATGGCTTTGTTTCGGTGCACACTGCCAGGGCTCCTTGTAGAGTGTTTGCAGAGGTGTATTACTCCTGGGTGGGGATTTTGGGTGTGGACAGCAAGGACAAGCTGGCATCCCCATCTGACCTAGGGATCAGATGCACTGAGTTAGTGGAGGAGAATTCTCTTCTAGCCGTTTCTTCCTTTTTCTTTTTTCCTACGTCTCCGTCTTCTATCCCAGCTCTCCTGTCAGCCATCTCCTTTAACATTTTCTGAGTTTATGTCTGATCCTGAAGTGTGTTATGTTTGATTGTAGTTATGAATAATTAGTAGGCAAGAAAGAGTAGTTTTCTTTGTTCTGTTTGAAAAATGACTTATTGGCCGAGGGAAAACTGGCCTGCATTGGAGCTGCCCAAGCTGCTGGCCAGTGGCCACACGTTGTCTGCTAAGAAGTTGAGATGTGACTAGTTTGAACTGACAGGTGTTCCACATATAAAATACACATGGGGTCAAGGACTAGTAGGAAGAAAAGAGTGGAAGAGCTTCAGTTAATCATTTTTTATATTGGTTGCATGTTGAAGTGGTAACACTTTAGGTGTGTTAGGTTAAATAAAACATATTATAAAACATTTAATCTGTTTATTTGTATCTTTTTATAACCCTGGAATATTTAAAATTGCACATCTTGCTTGCATCTGTAACTTTCATCGTATTTCTTTTCTTTCTTTCTTTTTTTTTGAGTTGGAATCTCATTCCATCGCCCAGGCTAGAGTGCAGTGGCACGTTCATAGCCACTGCAGCCTCAGCCTGCTGGGCTCTGGCTATCCTTCCGCCTCAACCTTCCAAGTAGCCGGAACTACAGGCATACGCCACCACACCTGGCTACTTTTGATTGATTGTAGAGGTGAGGTCTCACCAAGTTGCCCAGGCTGTTCTTGAACCTGTGGGCTCAGGCAGTCCCCTCACCTCGGCCTCTCAAAGTGCTGGAATGATGGGCTTGAGCCACTGCACCCGGCCTCATTGTATTTCTATATGACAGTTCCGGTTGGGATCTGTGCCTGGTGGTCCCCAGCCCCCCCCCCCAAGGTGTATTCGGCAATGTCTAGGTACTTGTGTGGTTGTCACCACCCGGTGTGCTTCTGTGTCTGGTGGATAGCAGCTAGAGATGGCTGGAGCGACTTAAACTCATCCAAAATGCCAGAGTGCTGAGGCTGAGAACCCCTGGTGTGGGTAGTTCAGCAAGGAGAAGTAGGGGAGTGATTAGGAACTAACACTGCCTTTAGTATTATTTGATTTGAACTACAAGAATGAACAGCTGTTTAACAGCAGTAAAGGAAGGCTGTCACTGTAGGGGAGAGTAAGGAAGTTGGAGCTGGTGAGGGGTGGAGGCAGAACAGGATAGGTTTTCTGTGTCATTTTAACAAATATTTATTGAATCACTACAAATCCTTTGAGGAACAAGATGGGGAAGAATAAATACATATACACAAACATATGCAAATAGAGCATCCTGATTGTGTACAAAGCTTCTGCAGAGAAGATACAAACAAATACCTGTGATTCCCTGCCTTCAAAAGGCCTGCAGGCTAGTAGGGCTGGCTTGAGGAATACACTGTCTCCTAGGGCAGCGTGTGATGTCAGAAGAGAAATAGGGGAAAACAGCAGCAAAAACTTGATGGATCTCAAAGGAAAATGTCCTGGGAAATCAGGAAAGGCTTCGTGGAGATGGTCGGTTTGAAATGTGTCCCTAGCCGGGCTCGGTGGCTCAGCCTGTAATCCCGTGCCTTCGGGAGGCTGAGGTGAGTGGATTACCTGAGCCCGCGGGTTCAAGACCTGCCTGGGCAACTTGGCGAGACCTCATCTCTACAATAAATCAAAAAATCAGCTGGGCGTGGTAGTGCGTGCCTATAATTCTGGCTACTTGGAAGGCTGAGGTGGAAGGATCGCTGGAGCCCAGCAGGTCGAGGGAGCGGCCACTGCACTCCAGTTTGGGTGACAGAGTGAGACTCCAACTCAAAAAAAAAAAAAAGAAAAAAAGAAATGTGTCCCTAAAGATGGGTGGGGTCATAGCCTGTGGGAATGGTAGAAGGGCTTAACAACCGGTCCCAGACAAGGAGGAAGGAAGGTGTGCTGGCATTTTGGAGTGTTTAGTGACCGAGTTGGCCAAAGGGCGAGATCCCAGTGGGAAGCAGCTAGGTGAGAGACTAAAGAATGAAAACTCCACAGGAAATAAACACAGTCCAGCAAGACTGAGACCATTTGTAGACTCGTGGGTGAGAAACAGGAGAGGAGGGTGGGGGAAGAGCCTAGGTACAGGTTTCACCTCCACAGCAGGGAGGAAGGCCTCAAGACGGCCCTGGGGTGTCAGCTTGGCTGTCTGGGGACGTGAACAGAGCTCGTGAGGACAGGGGAGCAGAAAGGTGACAGGTGCCAGAGGGCCTTGAGGAGCGGGGCACAGTAAGTCCCCCAGTGGTGCAGAGGTGGAGGGAGCCCCCAGGAGCCAGTTCTGGAGGCCGAGGGGGGTACGGATTAGAGACTCTGGTGTTGTCTGAAGTAAGGAGGTCACCAAGTCCATGCTCAGTTTGTTGCTTCACGGGATGGCATCTTGTGAGAAGGCCAGGACACACCCTTCGGTGACTGCCCTTGAGTGAGAAGGAGGAAGAGAGGTCTGAGAAGGACTGAAAGAACTTAGGCGCCAGTAACAACTCCACACCCATTAGGGACCAAGAGATTTATTAAAGCGGAGGCTACAGGGAAAAGGAAAAGGGTCTGTAGCCACGGGAGTTAGGGAGGGGGGAGGGGGGGAGGAGGGGAGGGAGAGGGCTGTATTTATGGGCCTGGCAGTGGCTGGCCGGTGCCATGCTTGGGTTTTATTGGAGGAGACTATGGGGTAGTATTCCTATAGGAAGAAATTATTCGCGTGCAGGTTTAAACTTTGCGCGCGCGCACGAAACCGTATGGGGAGAAGCCGGAGCTTAGGGCCTTTGTTGTCTTTGTGTGGTTCTATATAGTATTCAGCGCCATCTCGGGAGACGCCCTTCTGACTGTTCCCTGCGCCCTTTAAGGACCCGAAAGAGGGAGCAGAGGATGAGGGAGCAGGACTGTGCGTAACTTAGCACCACGGAAACTAAGAGACGTTTCCACGAGGATGCTTCCACGGTGTGGAGGGCAAAGCTTAAAAACCATTCAGTTGTTGGAGGCTTCACTGGAAGGTTGTCGTAAGCTTCTAGTAATGGGGAGGCGGCGGGGAGGAAGGAGGGAGAGAACGCGTCCCTTCCTTGGACCCAGACTGGGGCGGTCGGGCGCCAACATTGCGACATTCTTTCTCTTGAGTCGCTCATTCCTTCAACAGACACCATGAAGAGGGTGTCTAGGTGTGTCCAAGGACAACTGCGATGAGAAGCTCTGTCATCTCCACCTCTTGGTCAGGAACACAGAGCTGGCGAGGCTGTTGCTGGAAACAGTGACAGAGGAGGTTTTCCGCCATGAGGCCCCCACCCGAGAGCTTTGCAGCTGCCAGAACTCCTGCTCCATCAGGCCTCCGACCGGCTAAGAGTTGACATCCTCCCCAAGGCAAGTCATGCTTGTCTCGACTTGCCCATGTAGTGTAGGCCAAAGGGAACTTTGGTAGAGCAAATAAAATAGAAATAATGGGGGGTTAAAATCAGATGACTAAGCTCACCCTGGCACTGATGACTTTTTAATAGTTGGAAGCAAAGTCATTTCAATATCTTTTCTTATCTGCTGCTTTTAGAAGTTTTGGTGAAATGTGGGCTTACCTGCCTCGTTTTCACATTTAATGCTGAGGGCGTATAGGACACAGCCGAACAGAGTTTTGTGCATCAGAGAGAGAAAATAATACTCGGAAAGCTCATCTCCAAATCAGCAACATGTTTCTGTCTGAATATAAGGAAACGTGTTAACGGCTGCTTTGGTCTTTCCTAGACCTGCCTCATGGCTTGAGTTGGGGTGTCCCAGCGGGATGGTGCCTCTCAGTCTGGGCCAACGAGACGTGTGATGTTTTACCATAAAGCCCCCGTCCCTGTCCCTGGGTCTGTTGTCATTGATGGCAGCTTTTACTTCCCTACAGCGATAATCTTTTGATGTCTTAGGGAATGTCTGCAGGGAGATTCTGGGTAAGCTTTTAATTTTTTTCAATATTATTTTTATTGGGAAGAAGTGGAGAAAAACATCCAAGCAATTCATATTTGAAGAACTCGAATGCTTTAAAATACAAAAGTACCAAAAAAAAAAAGGCAGCCCTGTTGCTAGATGTTGCCAGCAGTGTAAATAGCAATGTTGCAGTCAGCATGACTGGTACATGCCAGTTGCTGCTTTTGAGGAATTTTTGTTCTAAAAATAGCTGGAAAGTCAAAGCAATGTCATGTGGTTGCTAGGATGTCAGCCTGGCAATCAGCGTACATCAGCTTTACTTCTGGCTTTGCCAAAGGTTCATTTGGCCTTGATTAAATTTTACGAAAACCCATTCATAGGTAAGCCCAAGATCCATGTTTATAAAATGGCAACACCGATGAACCTCAGTGTTCACTTCACGGTGATTAGGTCTCCAGTGCTGTGTTAGGTGTGGCAAGAAATGATAATTAGACAAATGTGAGAAATTCTCTAACTGGTGCCCTGCGCAGGGGCTGTTGCTTGATGAATTTAGACACCAAGTTGCAAAGCCCTGGTCTGTTGAAATGTAAGAGGCACGTGTACTGAGACTGTTGGAAACAGTACCACGGGGACTCCCTGGCTGCGCCCTGCTGTCTGATTCCAAGGCATGTTACTTCCTACATTGCTGATGTTAAAAATGTAGCGTGAAGAAATGGGAGGAAATCACAGTGCTTAATCTCATTAGTAAGAGATTGATAGTAGCTACTGTATAGCAAGGGCTCTTCCAATGACTCACAGGTGCCTGCCGGGCCACACCAACTCCACTCTGCATTCTGACAGGTAACGGGCATGGGGGACGGCTCCTTTTTCAGTGGTCCTTTCACGAGTTCCACGTGCATGGATGCAGAAGATTGCAAATGTTATTGCAAGTATCCGTTCAGTTGGAAATACGCTCATGAGGAAACTACGAAAAGAGTACGTCTATTTAAGAGTGGCTCTATTCAGATGCAGGTCTTTAATTCTAATGTTCCATTTCGAAAAGGCAGCATTGGAAACCTAGATGTGGGGGTTGGGGTGAGCAGGTTTCTCACTCCAGCCCCCCCTGCCCCGTTCCTGGTGGAATGGCTGGGAGGATATAACCATAGGGGAATCAGCATCACAAGAGATGCGGCATTAACCATGATGGAGACAGCGGTGCCCGTGGCGGGAAGTGAGGGGTGTTCACGTGAGGGCTTCCTCAGTGGATCCAGACTGAAGGACGTCCCAGAGGGCCTTCCCCTCAGGGACATTGGCGCGTCCAGAAAACACCCAGGTGGCCTGCGGACGCAGGGTTTGGGGCGAGGGTGGCCTGAAGGGCGACTGGTAGCCACGTGGCCGAGGCACCGTGGGATGGAGCCGTCTCCCGTGTCCCACGCATCCGTCCTACCCTCCTCAAGAGGCATATCTGGTCGTGTGGTGCCTCGGCTCAGATGTTTCTGGGGCCCCACCCATCTAGGGTCCTGGACACAGGCCCTCCTGTCTCCCAGCCTCGTGGCACGCCTTGCCTCCCGGCTGCAGCCACAGTGCTGGCCTGGGCGTGGCCATGTTCCGAGGCCTTGACTTTCCTCTCACCCCTCTTTCTCGGTAATTCCCGATCGTTCTCAGTCCGTGGTTCCTTCGATGCTTCCCTAGGGAACGACCTGTCACCGCACTGTGTCTAGCCCTGCTGTCGTGTTCTCTACTGTTTCCTCCGTGTGTGTCTTCCCGCTGGACGATGAGGTCCTCGGGCAGGGGTGGCATCTGGGTTTGCACACCGTGATAGCCTTGCGCTCAGCACAGCATTTGGCACCTGTTAGATGCTCAGCAGAGGACAGCCAGGGCATGAGTGGGTGGATGGATGGCCTGGTAGGTGGCCGCCTTTGGGTTGCAGCAGCTGCACATTTAGCAGCCCCCAGAAAGGCTGGGCATGGTGAGGGAGAGCTGGGCGGGGTACACGTGGCTGCCATGCCAGGCAGGCTTTTGGAGAACAGAGCGTTTTCTGGGAAACTGCAACCCAGAGACACACTGAGTTCCAGAGATGCGCCCTGCCTCCTTCCCTGGTCCGGCAGCTGCCGGGTGGCCTCATGATGCCGCCTCACCCTGATCCAGACACAGGTGTGGGTCTGTGAAGGACTTGGATGGGAATCCGCAACAGATTCTGCTCGGCTCTGGTAGGACATCCTCCTGCCATAAAGCCAGGCTCTCTGGTGCGTGCTGGGAGGAGAGTCCTGCTCAGAAGAAAGCCATCGCCGCCTTCCTAGGGTGTCCGAGGAGCCTCTTTCTCTGCAACGATAAGGACTGACCACGGCCGTGAGACGACCTGTCCCTTTCTGCCTTCCCCGCTGGCTACGAGGGCATGTGAGAAACCACAGCCACATGGGCCTTCAGGAAGAGGAGGAAGAGGAGGGATTACCAAGAGCTGGAACCCCGGGGAGCCAGCGTCAGCTCAGGCGGCGAGAGCCAGCTGTATTGATGACTTACTGGGTGCCGGGCTGTGTTCCGCAGACCTGCGCGTCTTTACTCGTTTAATCCACGCAACAGCCCTGCGAGGGAGGAGGGACTGCTCGTCACCTCATTTAGAAACCCTTTGTGGAGGAGCACATGGCAAATGGGACGCTGCAAAATGTCAAGGCAGTGTGACGTAGAAAACAAGCGTGAGGAAAAGCAAAAGGGCTGAGGACAGGGCACGTGAGAACTCGGGGAAGGATGGTAGCTTTTGATGGTGTTGTCTCTGAGTGGTGACATGAGGCACAGTTTGTAGTTTATTCTTTTTTTTTTTGAGTCAAAATCTCACTGTCGCCCAGGCTAGAGTGCAGTGGCACACTCACGGCCACTGCAGCCTCGACCTGCTGGGCTCAGGCGATCCTCCCGTCTCAGCCTTCCAAGTAGATGGAACCACAGGCGTGCACTACCATGTCCAACTAATTTTTGATTTATTGTAGAAAAGAGGTCTTGCCAAGTTGCCTGGGCTGGACTCAAACCCCTGGGCCCAGGCAATCTTTTTGCCTCCGCCTCCCAAAGTGCTGGGATTGCAGGCGTGAGCCACCATGCCTGGTTTTATTTTATTCTTTACACTTTTCACTATTTTAAAATAGGGACTTAAAAATCACTGTTCTTTTAGCAAAAAGCACAGTTGACAGAGAGTGACTAAGGTTACCATAAATAATCTCAGGTGCCTCAATGAAGATGGAAGGGCATCACAGGCAGGGCTAAGGGTGGGCAAGGTGGGGAGTCCAGGTGGGGAGGGCCCCTCCTATCTGGGGAGATGGAGCAGAGAGGCCTGCTGCCAGGACGCCCCGACCGTGCACGTCCACAGGCCCGAGGAAAACGCACGTGTGACTGGTTAGGTGTGGTTGAGAATTCAGATTCAAGTGCTGAGAAAGCAGTGTCCCCCGTGATAATTAAGAGTTCCTGAATAATGCATGCTTGGGACTTGAATGAATTATGTATGTATTTTTGATACCACGTGCATAATTGCCTGGCTGGTGTGTTCTTTCATTTATCCACACCTGGGGGAACCTAGCTGACCACCCTTCCCTTCCTGCCCCGAGGACCACCCGGTGGCAGGTGTAGACATTGCAAGTGAGACCCTGGGGAGAAGGAAACCTTCCGTGGTGGTCAAGCTAGAAAGTCAGGCCCACGGGAGATCCTAGGAGCACCTAGTGTCTGCGAGGACTGCCTTTGTAACGCACGCTTATTTATTCTGTCGCATATGTCTGTGGAAGTGGAAGGCCAGAGTGTAAGCCTGCCTGGAAGACAAAATCGTTAGAAATTCAGATGGATGTGAAATTTTACATTTCTTGTGCTCTTATTTTTAATGGGAGCCTCCTGTTTTCTGAATTGCAGAGTTTCTCTGCAGGCTGGGCCGTGGCTCCCATGGCTTATCCTTGCAGAGGGGATGTTACACTCGTCATGGTGTAGGGGTGCACTCTTTCAAACATCGGTCTCGGCCCTCACCCACACCTCTCGGAGGGATCCCCTGACTGCGCGAAAGGAAAGCAAGTGGCAGTGAGAAAAACGTCGTGTTTTCTTTACCTCGAAATAAGGTCTTGAGCACCTTCAGTGGGGGTACCACTGGCTAGAAGCAAGGATGACAGACCTGTTAGTTCTTTTGACTTAGATACATGTGCACAATCATTTTCTGCCAGGAATTAGGTGAAGTTAAATAGGGAAGAGTAGCCATTTGTATTTCCCATCATCTTTTACACTTATAAGGGATGTTAGAACCCTGAATGTGAAGCGATGAGGACTGTAATGCTTGCTTTCTCTGTAATTATAATTTAGACTCTACGTGGAGCATAAACTAAATCAGAAGGTACGGCTGTTGCGGTGGCCGCGTGATGGCAGAGGCAGCCCTTGACTTACACACGGGCCCCATGAGCGGCCCAGGGCCGTTGGGAAGCCACCAGCAGATTGTTTGCGAAGTGTGGCCTCTGCCAGTGTCTCCCTCCTGTTCTCCGTCGTTTCCTGGCATTGCACTCAAGCCTCTCCTTCTCCCCCACCTGCTTTTGCTGAGCTCCCTGTGTCTGTAACTCTGTCCTTCGCTGTGTTCTTCCCTATGCTCTTCCCGGCATCGAGCCCGTCGGAGTCCTCATGGGCAGTTTCCTCCTTGGAAATGCCCACGCATCTGCAGTCCTCTGGGCCACTGCGGGTAGGTTCCTCTGTCTGTGTTTCATCTTTCTCAGGAGTCTTAGAAAGGAAAGGAGGCTGGTGAGTGATGAGGAGAAAACACTGTTGTTTGGTGACTGTTTGTTAAAAGAGGACTCAGAGATCCCCAAATGTGAGCAGTCTCCAGAGGGCTCTCCCTTGCTTCAGCGATCCAAGAGTTGAGAAGCAACCTGGAACCCGAACCCTGGCCAGAAGGTGCTGGTGTTGACGGGGGAGGAGAGTAAGGGAGCTAACCTGGGGTGCCCTTGGATGAAAGAACGGAAGGAAAAAGAAAACGAAAAACAGACATGGAAGAAGAGCAAAGAACAAGAAGAGGAAAGAGAGCAGTATTCTTGAGCCCCATGGAGACATAGTGCCGGGGGACATCATGCCCTGGTTTGGTCTCACCCTCCAGCTGGGATCTGCCACTAGAAATCTAAAACTGTAATACTTCTGTAAGAAAACAAGAGAGACCAGGCTTGGTGGCTCAGCCTGTAATCCCAACACTTGGGGAGGCCGAGGCGAGTGGATTGTCTGAGCCTGCGGGTTTGACACCCACCCAGGCAACTTGGCGAGACCTTGTCTCTACAGTAAATAAAAAAAAAATTAGCCGGGCGTGGTGGTACGCGCCTGTAGTTCTGGCTACATGGAAGGCTGAGGCGGAAGGATCGCCAGAGCCCAGCTAATTTTAGGTTTTACACTTTGGAGTGAGGCTCCAACTCAAAAAAAAAAGAAAAAGAAAAAAGAAAGCAAGAGAAATCCTTTGTGACTTTGGATTAGGCACACGTTTCTTAGTTAAGTCACCCAGAGCACAATGTATAAAACACATACATTGATGCATTAGACTTTTACAACATAAAAAAGCCTACTTTTCAAAACAAAAGCCATAGACTGGGAAGAAGTAATCCTGAAACATATATCTGGTCTTGTATTCAGGGTATATGAAGAACCTTCAAAACTCAGTAATAAGAAAACCCAATTTTTAAAAATGAGCAAAAGATTTGAATAGGCACTGAAGCAAAGAAGATATGTGGATAGCAACTGAACACATTAAAAGATGCTCAACATTACTGGTCATTAGGGAGATGCAAGTTAAATTCACAATGAGATACCTGTTCGTTCACATTTCTTAGGACTGTTAAAATTAAAAAGATGGACCTTACTAAGGGTGGGGAAGGATATGGAGGGATTGGCACTCTTATACGGTGCTGATGGGAATGTAAAATGACACAGTCATGGTGGAAAACAACTTGGCAATTTCTTAAAAAGTCAAAATTCCACCTACCAAGTCATCAAGCCGTTCCACTCCTGGGTACTTACAGAAGGGCAATAAAAGCATGTGTACATACAAAGACTTATACATGCATGTTCATATCAGCTTTATTGTAGGAGCCAAACCCGCAGACAACCCAAATGTCTATCAATAGGTGAATGGATACATAAACTGTGGCGTGACGGTTGGTGGGAGTATATGCTAGTATAGCCATGGTAAAGGACAGTATGGTGGGTCTTCTGAAAACTACAAATAGAGCTGCCCTATGACCCAGCAGTCCCACAAATGGGCATTTATCCAAAGGAAGGGAATCAGTGTGTGGAAGGGACGTGTGCACCCCCATGTGAACTGCAGCTCTGTCCACAATAGCTGGGATATGGAATCAACCTAAGTGTCCGCCCGTGGGTGAATGAATGGCTAAAGTTGTGGTGTTGCACACCGTGGAATGTTATTCAGCCATACAAAGAAGGAAATCCTGTCTCGGCAGCAACATGGGTGAGCTTGGAAGATGTCATGTTAAGTGAAATAAATCAGGAATGGATAGATAAATTTTCACTCATATGCAGAAGCCACAAAACTTGATCTCATAGACTTAGCAGAACAGTGCTTACTAGAGCCTGGGAAGGAAAGGGCTGGGAGATAAGGAAGTCTTGATTAAAGCATACAAAATTATAGCTGGATGGGAGGAACATATTCTGGGGTTCTAGAGCACCGGCAATGACTGTCATAAGCAATACTCAGGACTTTGCATGTTCCCCACACAGTGGGATGACAAATGCTTGAGGCGATGGAGATGCTGATTACCTTGATTTCATCACTAGACATTGTATGTATCAGAACATCACTAAATACCCCGTAAATATGTACAATTGTTACATGTCAATTAAAAAATAAATAAATAAATTGTAGTATATCCAAACAACCACTACTCAACAATAAAAAGGAATGAACTACTGATACAACAACATGGATGAGTCTCAAAATAATTTTGCTGAATGAAACATGCCTCAGCCTTCCGAGTAGCCGGAACTACAGGCGTGTGCTACCACGCCCGGCTAATTTTTGAGGATCTTTTTTATTTTTATTTTTGAGTTGGAGTCTCTGTCACCCAGGCTGGAGTGCAGTGGCACATTCATGAACACTATAGCCTCTATCTGCTGTGCTCAGGCGATTCTTCCGCCTCAGCCTTCCAAATAGCTGGAACTACAGGCACACGATACCTAGGTAATTTTTTGATTATTTGTAGAGACGAGGTCTCACCAAGTTGCCTAGACTGGTCTTGAACCTCTGGGCTCAGGCAACCCTCTCGCCTCGGCCTCCCAAAGTGCTGAGATGACAGGCTTGAGCCAGCCTGCCCGGCCTTAGAGGAGTATCTAATTCTACTTTTCTGTTTTGTAACATTCTTACCCAGGACTTAATCTGAAGATTGCTGATGCTGTTTCTGGCCTAGCCACCCTCACTGGAAATGAGAACAGCAATGTTCAGTAACATGAGCGCTTTTTCTAGCTGTTACCCCTCCGGCTGTGAGGATTGTCCTTCAAGGCCTCCTGTGAAGCTTAGAAGCTGAAGGCATCCCTAGAGAAGCCCCACCTGTCCTGTCATTGTTTTGAGCAGCTTTGCGGTGACCATTTTCATGGTGGTGGCCCTAGCATCCCTCCCTTCCATCCTTGCATTCCACCCTTTGGTGTTACAGCCCTGCGCAGTCCGGGCCAGCAGATGCCGAGCCGTGGTGCGTCCCCGGGAGAGGGTGACGTGTCTCTTGCCATCACGCGGGCCTCTGAGGTCTCCACGGTGGCTGCGTGCACTGCCGGGGATTCCTGGGCTCCTGCATGTCCTGTGGACGCACGTGTGTGCATGTGCCCCCGTGCCAGGTGAGGGCAGATGGAGAGGTTGGAAGTTGGCGTTTTGTGCTGAACCATCACGTCTGCAGCCGTTTCTCCGTCCCCAGCCCAGGCCCTTTTTGCTCCCTTTCTGCCCACAGTTGTGCTTGTCTTACTAAAACCTGTGTGCAGAAAAGCCTGTCGTCAGTCCCGCTTTGTGGGAGGCTAAGCCAACTCCCCTTGGAGTTTTGCAGAAGTGTGAGCTCTGAGTGTAGGGGAGAAAGTCTCCTCTCTCCTTAGGAGGAATTCAGGCTTTGGGGCATGTGTGGCATGTCCAGAGGGAGTGATTTGGGGAAGGGAGTGTTTGCATGGCAGCTGCACTCAGGTGGGGCCATGGTTTTCCAGCTGTTGAGCCATACGCCCCTTTCTGCTGAAGCCCGGTGTACAAAACTGGTGTCAAAAAGTGGGGCTGGTGAGTTGATTCCGAGGCCGGTCAGTCACTCTCCCCGTGTGCTGGGGCTGCTCCTTCCCCCGTCCCCGGGCCTCTGTGGGCCCCTAGGCTCCCTGGGTCACTATCGACAAACCAAGTGTGGACTTACGGGTTCCTGACACGAAAGTCACGTCCAAACTTTCTTGCACCCACCCAGAGGGTGGAGGCTGCGGGAAGCGGGCTCCCTGGACTCCTGGAGAGGCAGGCTCCCTGGAGAGGCACGCAGCCCCCTCACCTGCTGTGGACTTAAGAGGGGGCTCAGCTGCCACAGAGGCGGCCAGGCTGAACTCAGCCAACGCCACTGAGGGACGTGAGCGCAGAGGGCATGGGAGTCGCAGACACGGGGCACTTTGTGCCCGCTCAAAGGCTGCCCCCCGCAGGCCTTCGCAGGGCAGGAGGGAGGCCCGAGGAAGACATTCCTGACGGTGAGGCCTGGGGGGGGACTGTCTTGGACCCAGGCCTCGGGAGTCTTCAACCACTGGACGAGGCACAGGTGGCACTGAGAAAGCCCACCCCTGACACTCAGGAACCCGGGGCTTCCTAAGATGAGGTTGGGACCGGGACAGCAGAGACCACTCTCCCCCCCAACCCTGCCCCTGCCATCTACATCTCAGCCAAGCCTCGGTCCTCATGTTCTGAGCATGCATCTTTTCGGGTTCAATGGCAGGGGACACACCGTGTCGGTCCTCCACTCCTTGCGGTGTCTGCCAGCAAGCAGCACTGAGGTCCCTCCGTCCACGTACCTCTGCGGGAGTGGCCGGGACCGCCGTAGGCGGGGCTAGAGGTGCTTCTTCCTGCCTCTGACTTTGGCGTTCTTGTAGCAAGAACGGATGCCTCCGGCCTCCTAGAGGCTAGACCTGGAGTGAGTGCCACCTGCTCTTCCAGTATATTCTGCTGGGGGAGGCAGGCAACCACCAGCCCAGACGTGAAGGAAGGTGGGCCGCCCCTTGTGGGTGGAGCGGTGCTTGCCGATGGAAGGGCGTTGGTGGCCACCCGCTCTCGGACAGCCCGTGCGTGTCCCATGCCTGTCTTCCCCCTGCCCAATCTTGGCTTTCTTCTCTCCCTGTCTACTGAGAGTGTCTTCCTCGGTCTCTACAATACCCCGTCGAGCCCCGCCTAATGCCATGCCTTTGTGGAATGGCTGGCCACGTTATTCATCACACAACAGGTGTCCTCTGGGGTGGCTCCTGGGTGACGGGGGACACTTGATGCCTCTCTGGGAACCCTGTCCTGCCTTTTCCATTCAGGAGTGACCGTCCTTCTGCTGAATTTGTGCATGAGACACATTTTGTTCTTCCTGGTGTTCTGAGTACAAATCACTGCCAGCACTCCCTTAAACGATACGTTCCTAGTAAGCAGGTCTGCTGCCTCACTGACCTTTCCCAGGGCACCCAGCCAGTGCTGTGCACACAGTAGGCACACAATTGTGGCCCAAAGAGGAGTGTGGGAGACAGAACCATGCCAGCACGGTTCTCTTGGGTCATTACAAGTGTCATGTCGGATTGGATGGCTCCCTCGGGAATTCCACCTCCTTTATTCACCTCATGTGACCCTGGGCATGTGACTGAGTACTGGGCATTTCATTTCTTCATCTCATGAATGGTGTCTGTGCTTCCTCTTCTACAGGGATATTGGAGGGGCCACAGGAGGTGATGTCTGCACATGCGCTTTGAAGTCTCAGATGCAAGAGTGTCACCCCTGCAGAGATAAGACACTGTCATTTCAGTTTGTTTTCAAAAGGCACCGATTGAATGGTCCCAGTAGCTTCTCTGTCGATCATTAAGTTGTTCTTTTCAGTGCAAATTCGGACCTTAGTTCCCTTTTCCAAAGTTTTTTTTTTTTTTTTGAGCCAAAGACTCTCTCCATCACCGAGCCTGGGGTGCAGTGGCATGCTCACGGCCACCGCAGCCTCAATCTGCTGGGCTCAGGCCATCCTTTCCCTTCAACCTCCTAAGTAGCTGGAAATACAGGCACACACCACTACACCCGGCTAGGTTTTTAAAAAATTTTCTGTGGAGACGAGTTCTCTCCCTGTTGCCTAGGCTGGTCTGAAATCTCTGGGGTCAGACAGTCCTCTCGCCTCGGCCTCCCAAAGTGCTGGGATGACAGGCATGAGCCATTGCACCCAGCTCCTTTTTCCAAAGTTCTTCACTCTAGTTAAGAGCGGGTAGTGGGGTCAGTGGGTCAGGACTAACAGATCCAAGCCCCAGTCCAGCTGTTCCCACTGTGAGCATGTGGGCAAGCCCCTCAGCTTCCTGGAGTCTGTTTTCATATCTTCAAAATGAAAGACTACCTTCTCCATTCCGGAGGGCAGCGGGAGGCTCACGTTAAGTGCATGTGAAAACTCCTTCTGAAATGGGCATGAGGGGGTGTGATGCTGGTGATTACTTCAGAGTGTTCCTCGGCGCGGTGGCTTCCCACCTGCTGTTCGCTTGTCTCTCGTCGTGTGTGTGTGTGTGTGTGTGTGTGTGTGTGTGTGTGTGAGAGAGAGAGAGAGAGAGAGAGAGAGAGAGAGAGAGAGTCTGGAGTCATCGGTTGAATTGTTGAGTGTCTCAAGGCCTATTTTAGCCTAATTTCTTCCATTTCCACCAGCACGAGCTATGAGGCTGTGTTGTCTCCCCCTTCTCTCTCAAAGGACAATGTCATGTGCATCTTCAGCAAATGTGTAGACAGCCGGTGCCCCTGCACCGCTGTTGACACGACAGGCCGTGGGCCTTGCCACTTCCCTGGCTGACGTTTCAGAAGGAGGAAAATGCCGCCGTGTCCGAAAGTCCTTGCTGGGCCCGAGAGGCCCGCAGGAGCTGATGGCAGCAGCCATGTTGCAGGTGGTGGGGACGGGGTGCGCTGAGGTCACCGACGGGCCGTTCCTCCCTCATAGTCCACCCTGATGCAGCTGTGCCGTGACCCCTCCTGCCGGGATAATGTTTCAGGGCCCAGCCGCGTTTGCTGACTTTCTGCCAACTGTTCTGTCGCCAGCTGCTGCAAAGTCCCTTGACGATGTACCAGGGCCCTCCTCCCCTGTGGCACGTCAAGGGAACGTGCCCTCTTACTCCATGCTGGAAGCCCCGAGCTGGATTGTCCACACCTGCGCCCGTGCCGGGATCGTCCGTTTCCTTGTGTGGCTCTGGGGGTTCAATGCCCTGCTCTGGCCATTCATTCTTCTTCCTCCTCACTCCTTTCCAGACAGTCA
Organism: Cephalopachus bancanus; assembly: GCA_027257055.1. Classification (NCBI taxonomy): domain Eukaryota; kingdom Metazoa; phylum Chordata; class Mammalia; order Primates; family Tarsiidae; genus Cephalopachus; species Cephalopachus bancanus. The sequence continues at coordinate 1,519,108 of JAPVLO010000218.1, forward strand.
ACGAGGCGTTCCTGTCAGAAGTCTTTCTAGAGTGCCTCTCCCTACCCTGAGCCCAGAGGTCGTCCTGAATGGTCAGAGTTCACCAGGCCCCCCGCTGTCGTGAAGATGCCAGCCTGTCACTGCGGCAGGACTGATGTCCAGGCATTTCCAAGGCCTTTTGTTTTATTCAACTCAGAGTCAAGAGAGCCCCTCTTGGGGACAGGGAAATATTCCCAGGCATGTTCCTCCTGAGCGCGTGTTTATATTTTAGCATGAAAGAGGCCCTCTAGGCTTGCTGAGAATCTATGCAGCACAGCTTGCAGTTTCTCAAGTCCCTGGCAAGTCATCACGGTGGCAATGCCGTGGGGGCTGGCGCATCGGGAAGGGCTGCAGCGAGCCTGTCCGCGGGACCCGATGGGGTGGGCTCGGCTCACGTGAAATCCCTGATGCGCGTCTGTGTCTCCCGGGCCTGCCCCCTCCTGGACGGCAAGACCTACACCCTGCAGAGTCCCCAGAGGCGCTGGCTTAGCTGAGGAGCAGAGACGCTTTCTGCTCCTGCCACCCTTATTTAGTTGCCGGAAGGAGTGAACTTTTGTTTTTCTGCCTATTCACTTATTTCACACTTAACCGCTCTGGTAGGAAATCTTTCTAGAACATATAAAAAAACTTTCGACTTTTCAAACCAGACACACTAAAAGCGGTTTGATTTTTTTTTTTTTGTCCCCCGATGAGTCAGTCATTAATTACTGACGGCAGCTTTTCCCAAATTGGAGTCAGCAGAATAGTTAGCTACTGCATATTCATAGGTGTCTTTAGAAAACCAGCTCTCTGTGATCAAGCAAATTGGATAAATACTGGGTAAACAATATTAGGCAGCTTGCTTTTTTTTCTGGGATCACTCTGAGCCTTCACCACGTGAATGCACGTTTCGAGACTCCGAGGGGGGCTGTGGAATGAACTGGCCCTCACAGACAAGGGTGTGGAGGCCCCTTTGTGTTCATGCCTCGAGTTCCCCAAGGAAGTCTTTAGAACTTTTTGGGAAAGTGCTGCTCTGTGTGTTGGCCTCCAGGGCTATCCGTATTTATGGGATTATCTGCCTCCACATCGAAGTCCTCCAGACTGCTGCTGAATTTTTGTCCGCTTTCTACATCCATTTTCTGCGTGTTCTTGGTTTTGTCTGGTTTTCAGGTGTCACTGGGAGTGCTCTGGTCTCTGCTCACTGCCTGGTAGCTTCCCTGGCCACATCCGTGAGGACATGGGTGCTCAGGTAATTTATGATTCAGGCCAGAGCACTTTGGGAAGTGCCGGGAGCTTTCTTCACAGTGGTGCTGGGGCAGTAGCTACAAGCTGTGCCTCTCCAGGGCAAGCCAGAGTTGTTACGGTTGACATGAAATCTGGAACACACTAACAAACTGCAGAAGTACCTTATTGTCTCACGGAACCAAAAAGCTCAGAGCTTCACTTACCTGGTTCCATGTGGAAGGTTTATCTTTGGGCTGGTCTGCGTCATGGCGCACGATAATTTTGCAATATTTTCAAGTTTTACATCTTTCCAGACAGGTTGCATAGTTTGTCATCAGAAAAGAGAGTATCTTTGTCTCAGAAATCTTAGTAGAAGTCCCGAGCCTTGGGCTGATTGAACAAACTCTTGAACCAGTTCCCAAGGCCTGGGAATTCTAAGTGCTTGTTGACTTGGGTGTGACACAGCCAGTACGTGGAAGAGAGATGGGAGTGCTCCTATATTACTATGGCTATTGGGACTCTCCCTGGGGGTGGGATGCAGTCCTACCTGGGTGAGATGACTGCTCTGTGTGGGGGGTGGAGAGAAGGAAGCTGGGGGCTGCTCACATTGTCAGATAGACATCCTACGTGTCGTCCAGTAGACGTCCCATCACCTAGTAGACATCCTGCATGTCATCTGGTAGATGATGTCCCATCGTCTAGTAGACATCTCATGCATTGTCTGGTAGATGCCCCATGTTTCATCTGGTAGATGTCCCACACGTCATCTGGTAGACATCCCATCGTCTAGTAGATGTCTCACATGTTGTCCGATAGACATCCCATCATCTAGTAGACATCCTGTGCATCATTTTGTAGATGTCTCATCATCTAGTAGACATCCCATGTGTCATCCAGTACTTGTTCCATGCATTGTCTGGTAGATGTCCCACACGTCATCCGGTACATGTCCCATCATCTAGTAGATGTCCCACATGTCATCCAGTAGATGTCCATCATCTAGTAGACATCCGTGTGTCATCCAGTAGATGTCCCATGCGTCGTCTGGTAGATGTCCCATGCATCAGCAGGTAGCTGTCCCATTGTCTAGTAGATGTCCCATGTGCTGTCTGGTAGATATCCCATGCATCATCAGGTAGACATCCCATCGTCTAGTAGATGTTCCATGTGTTGTCTGGTAGACGTCCCATCGTCTAGTAGATGTCCCATGCATCATCTGGTAGATATCTCATTGTCTAGTAGATGTCCCATAATCTAGTGGACATCCCAAGTGTCATCTGGTTTATGTCCCGTCATCTAGTAGATGTCCCTTGCATCATCCGGTAGATGCCCCATCATCTAGAAGGCATCCCACGTGTCATCTGGTGTGTATCTCATCATCTGGTAGATGTCCCATGTGTCATCAGGTAGACATCCCATCATCTAGTAGATGTCCCACATGTCATCTGGTAGGTGTCTCATAATCTAGTAAACGTTCCATATATCATCCGGTATACATCCCATCATCAAGTAGATGTCCCATGCATCGTCTGGGAGATGTCCCATCATCTAGTAGACGTCCCATCATCTGGTAGATATCCCATGCATCATCTGGGAGATGTCCCATCATCTAGTAGACATCCCACGTGTCGTTCAGCAGATGTCCCGTCATCTAATAGATGTCTCAATGTCTGGTAGACATCCCATTGTCTAGTAGATGTCCCAGTGTCATCTGGTTGATATCCCATTGTCCAGTAGACGTCTCACGTATCATCTGGTAGGCTTCCCATTGTCTAGTAGATGTCCCATGCATCATCCGGTATGCATCCCATTGTCTACTAGACATCCCATGTGTCATCTGGTAGACGTCCCATCATCTAGTAGACATCTCACGTGTCACGTGGTAGATGTCTTTCATCTAGTAGACATCCCATGCATCATCCAGTGTACATCCTATCCTCTAGTAGATGTTCCATGTGTTGTCTGGTAGACGTCCCATGCATCAAAATGTAGATGTCCCATCATCTAGTAGATGTCCCAAACATCATCTAGTAGACATCCCATACATCATCTAGTAGACGTCCCATGGTCTGGTAGATGCCCTATCATCTAGTAGATATCCCACGCATCATCCAGTAGACATCCCGTTGTCTAGTAGACATCCTGGGTGTCGTCTGGTAGATGTCCCATCATCTGGTAGATGTCCTATTGTTTAGTATCCCATATGTGGTCCAGTAGATGTCCTGTCGTCTAGGAAATGTCCCATACATCCTCCAGTATGTCCCTTCTTGTGTTTCCTCGGCTCTCTGGGAGACTTGGCAACTAGCTATCCACATTAATCAGAATTCCCTGTAAAATAACAAGAAGTGCTCAAAGGCCCACGTGAAAAGATGATTGGTCACATCTATGTGGGCTATTCAGAGGTTTTTTGCTTTCTTTCTAATTCCTGGTTGTGTTCTATGTAGATGAGGCCAAATGATTGAGCAGGAGATGGATGGAGTAACTGAGAAGTATCAGGCCAATGAATTACTGGAAAATATTAAGAAATACAGCCTCTAATCAGATTGCTCCTGACCATTTTATTACACAAGTAATATATGTTCACCATTAAGGAACAGAAAAGATACATAGCGATTCGCAGATAATAAATAGCATTTGTAATCTCATGGCTCCGACTTGAAACCCAGATTAGCTTTTGACCCCGTCTGGTAGACAGACTGCCTTTTTTATGTCAGTATTTGTGTATGGAAATAGAAAGCCTATTCTGTCTTTGAAAATTAGAAGCAGCAACATTTATTCTGTGCTGCGCCTGGTGTTTTCTTTCCCTGACAAATGTTACCCAAATTATGTGATCTGGCAATGTGTAATACTGCCCGACGGAGACCTCAGTTACCTGTTTTCCCTTCTGTGAACTGTGGATGGAAAAGTAATTGGTTTGCTTGCAAAGGTGAGCATGTTTCTCTTAGCCATAAATTATTTTCTACTTACAAAGCTGTTGTATTTATTCAGTAAATCTCAAAAGAAAATTGTGTTAAAAAATGACTGTTTCGAGACACACATTTCTCCATCATTCCGTCAGAGCCCTGTAATGAATTGATGCATGGTTCTTTTTTGGAGGGTTGATCTCTCAGGCCTAAATCCATAGGGATCTGTTAGGAATTGCATGTCTGGAAACCTGGGGTCCAAGGTGTGGTGTGCAGCCAAGGGCGCGCGGCCAGGATGCAGCTCACGGGCCATGTGGCTTTCCGTCCTGTTCTCTCCTGTGGCCCAAACAGCCCTGAGTCTCAACCTGCTCGCCTGCCAGCCAGCGATGAGGCTGCCTAAGCTTGAGGGGCGTTCCAGGGTTCGAGTAGGTCCTGCCTGGTGGAGCTGGTGCCGCAGCTGGTGTATGACCAGGAACCTCAGACTGGAGGCATCCAGAGAGCCGCCTCTCCGGGCAAACGTCTGTACCCTGCACTCCGGACAGAGGGGACTTCCGCCACTGGTTAGTGACGGGGATCCCATGGCCTCCAAAGGCTGTCGATGCACAGCTGTGGTCAGGTCTAATTCTTTTTTTTTTTTTTTTTTTTTGAGTTGGAGTCTCACTCTGTCACCCAAGCTGGAGGGCATTGGAACCCTCCCGGCCACTGCAGCCTCGACCTGCTGGGCTCTGGCGATCTTTCCGCCTCAGCCTTCCAAGGAGCCGGAACTACAGGCGCACGCTACCATGCCTGGCTAATTTTTGATTTATTGTAGAGACGAGGTCTCGCCAAGTTGCCTGGGCGGGTCTCGAACCTGCAGGTTCAGGGAATCCACTCACCTCAGCCTCCCAAAGGTCTGGGATTACAGGATGAGCCACCAAGCCCGGCCTCTTTTTGAGTCTGGGTCTCACTCTTTCTCCCAGCTGGAGGACAGTGGCACAATCATGTCTCTCCGCAGTCTCAGCCTCCTGGGCTCAGGCAATTTTTCCGCCTCAGTCTCATGCATAGCTGGGACTACAGGCGCCACCACATCCAGCTAATTTTTTGACTTTTAAAAAAGTTTTTTTGTAGAGTTGTGGTCTTACTATGTTGCCCAGGCTGGTCTTGAACTCCTCCTGGGCTCAAGCAATCCTCCCACCTTGGCCTCCCAAAGTGTTGGGATTACAGGTGTGCACCACCACACCTGGGTAATTTTTTTTGTAGAGACGTGTTCTTGCTATGTTGCTCAGATTGCAGTTCTAATTCTTAATGACAGCAACACACATGTTGTTTGTGGTTTCCTCAGTGCTTTCTCTTGCATTATTTTACCTGGCCTGCCTTGTAGTTCTGCAGGCTGGTAGAGCTCTTGGGTGCTTTCCTCGCCCAGATCCCAGACCTGCCCTCCCCCTGTAACAGCTTGTACTCGTTGGTCTGCAGCGCTGATGGAACCAAGTTTGTTGTGATGTCTCTTGGAGTGTATCGCCCAACCGCTGTTGACCGTGAACCACCATGTGCCAGGCACTTGTCTGGGCCTCACAGGTCCAGTGGCAGAGTAGAGTGGTCTTGTCTCTGCCTTCCTGGAATGTGCAGTCTAGCACAGAGGCCTGCAAGGACAGCCTTCAGTTCAAGTCCCGCCCACTGCCTGCTTTTATCAATAAAGTATTATTGGCACACAGCCACGCTTATTCTTTTGCTTTTGTTCTAGAGAGCAGAGTTGAGTCTTTGCAATAGAGTTCAAGAAACCTAAAAGAATTAGCAACTTGGCGAGACCTCATCTCTACAATAAATAAAAAAATCAGCTGGGTGTGGTAGCACATGCCTGTAATTCAGCTACTCGGAAGGTCGAAGCGGCAGGATCGCCGAAGCCCAGCAGGTTGAGGCTGTGGTGGCCGGGAGTGGTCACTGCACTCCAGTCTGGGCGACGGAGTGAGACTCCAACTCAAAAAAAAAAAAAAAAAGTATTACCATCTGGCCCTTTAAAGAAAAATTTTGCTGGCCGGGTATGGCAACTCTCACCTGTAATCCTAGCACTTTGGGAGGCTGGGGCAGGAGGATTGCTCGAGCCCAGGAGTTCCAGACCAGCCTGGGCAACATAGTGAGACCTTGTCGCTACAAAAAAAAAAATAGCAGGGTGTGGCCATAGCGCCTGTAGTCCCAGCTCCTTGGGAGGCTGAGGCTGGAGGATCACCTGAGTCCCAGAGGTTGAGGCTACAGTGAGCCAGGATGGTGCCACTGCACTCCAACCTGGGTGACAGAGTGAGATTCTGTCTAAAAAGAAAAAGAAAGGGGAAAAAAGATTTTGCTGGCTTGGTGGGTAGGGTAGATGTTGGATTCATGAATGCCTCAGTCCATCTGTCATTTTGGTTTCTGAGTGCAGGGTGCCAGGGAAGAGAACCAGAGGCCAGGCCTTCTGGAGGCCAGGCAGCAGGTGAGGGGCTAACGAGAGTCTGAAGCCTGTGAGGGCGGCAGGAGCAGAAGTGGAGAGGGCCGCTTGCATGGAGTCCTGCAGAGGGAGAGCGCGTGGCATGCTGGAAGGACGAGAGAACAACCAGGGTTGCCCGTGAGGGCTGGAGTGCGGAGCGTGAGGCTCAGGGAGGGAGGGAGGCTGAGGCAGGTTGGGCAGGACCCACTAACAATGGTGTCATTTTCCAGGGCACAGATGTTACTGCAGGGTTTTTAAGTAGATTCACTTTTTAATTTTGTTTTTTTTTTTTTTTGGGTTGGCGTCTCACTCTGTCGCCCAGACTGGAGTGCAGTGGCCGCTTCCGGCCACCGCAGCCTCGACCTGCTGGACTCCGGCGATCCTTCCGCCTCAGCCTTCCGAGTAGCCGGAATTACAGGCATGCGCTACCATGCCTGGCTGGTTTTTTTGATTTATTGTAGAGATGAGGTCCCGCTGCCCAGGCGGGTCTCGAACCCGCGGGCTCAGGCAATCCGCTCACCTCAGCCTCCCAAAGGCGCAGGATTACAGGCTGAGCCACAGAGCCCGGCTCACTTTTTAATTTTTTTAAGAGACAGGGTCTTACCCTGTCGCCAAGGCTGGAGGGCAGTGGTGCGATCGTAGCTCACTGCAGCCTCGCTCGAACTCCTGGGGTTGAGCGGTCCTCCTGCCTCAGCCTCCCAAGTAGCTGGGACTGCAGGTGTGCACCACCATGCCCGCCTAAGTTCATACTTGAAGCAATTGTGTAGAGATGGGGGAAGGAGTCGCATCAGCCATTTGGGGACCGGTTCTTCAGTGTGTTAGTGCAGAGGGCAAGGACTCCCGGCTGGCTCTCACCCTCTAGATGACGGAGCTGGGTGGATGGCAGTGCCGTTTTTGAGTCGGGGAGCTCTGGGGAGAGGCAGGACGAGGAGGTGAGGTCGGCATGGAGTTCGAGATGCCAGGGAAGTGGCGAAGCAGAAACATCAAGAAGACAGCTGGGCTTGCCGATCTGGGCTTGGAGGCACAGTCCGGGTGGCAGCATGCTTGGAAGTCGTCTGCACTCTCAGCTCCTGAAGGTGTGCGGGAGGGCACCTTCCAGGAGACCGTGAAGGAGGAGCCAAAGGAGTGGGAAGGTGTGGAGGGATGGGAGTCCCCATGTGCAGGGAGAGTGTCTCCGGGGCTGCTTTCATGGCCCCTGTGTCTGCTGCGGAGTGGTGGGGTGGGTCCCCCACCCATCTCCGCACTCAGCTCTTGGGTTGGGTGAGGTGAGTGCGACACCACTGGCCAGCTCCGTCCAAGCCTCTCCTCTGGCTCACCATCCTGATTCCTTCAATCTTCCTCTCGTCTGGGTTGAAACCCCTGCGCTTCTTGTCACTGTCCCAGGCATATTCCAGCATGTCAGTGCCTGTCTTACATGTGGCACCCAGACCCAACCTCCCCAGTTCCCGGTGTGCTCGGACCTGTGCGTCGCGGAAGGGACCAGTGCGTTTCCTTGCTTTGGGCGCTGCACTTGTGTCATGTGACTTCATATTGCCGTGGCTTTTGGGGGAAACTGTGATGTTGTTGACCCCTGTTTAGCTTGAAGGCAACTAAAGCACCTGCGTCCTTCTCTCCCTCTCCCCCCCAACACAGTTTGCTCTTAGGTCAAATCCTACCGTTGTGAAGTCAATTGTCTGAACCCAGAAGTGGAGAATTGCATTTAATCTGCTGTGTTTGAGCTGATTCATTTGAATTGTGTCGCTTTTCTTTCCTATCACTTTTCCTCTAGCTTAGCTGTGCGCTACCCAGAGTTTGGTGAGTGTTTGTTCTTTTATCTTCATCTGAGTTACTGAGAAGAGCTGTAGGAAGATGGTGTTTGGAGACGGCCCCCTTGAGGCATCTAAGAAACTCTTGGACACTCCGTGGACACCCAGTCACTTACACTTACCCTCCGAGATAGGGTTGAGCTGCCTAGAAGCACACCCCTGCTCTCCCTAGACCTCCCTCTCTGGTAGAAGCCAGTGTGGAGATGTGATGTGAGAGTCCAAAGGAAGGAACCTGGATTGATGAGAACAGCTGAAAGCTGCTCCTTGGGCTGGGCCCTGGCGCTTGTTCCTCAGCTGGAATTCCTTCCGTGTGGACCCAGAGCGTGGCCTAGACTGTTTTCGTAGAGGATGACACCAGGTTTCCCCCAGCCACTTGTATGTCCTCTTGCTGCGTACGCTTTCAAAATGTCCGGCTGCCATGGTGTGGCCATCATCGAGTCCTGTGAGCTATCTTGGATGAGAACAGGCAGGTTGCAGCTTACTTCAATAAGGTGTCCTGGAGCAGCTAGGGACGTTCACGGCATCGACCATCTATCGAGTCAGTCTTTGAATCCACAAGCAGGAACCATCTGGGGCCAACAGTAATCCCACGCAGACCACAGGTGCTAATGCTTCTTCAAGTCTGTGTCACGTGCCATCACCCAGAGGATAGCGGGTGAGAGGGTGCTCTTTATAGATACGATTCCGTTCCTCCACAGTGCGAGACGGTACCGTCTTCTAGCTGCCTTGCCTTCTACCTGCACCAGATAACTTAGTACTGCATTCAGCTGGGCTGCACCTGTGCCCTCCTGTCAAAGTTAATTGAAAGATAAGCATCTCCCTCCATGTTGCTAGCAAGGCAGGTGAAGCCAGTGGCTAATGACTCTAGAAAAGAAAGCAAAGTAATCCCCTGTCAAAATTTCCAGCTATTAGATACACATTGTCAAAGTCCTTTTTCTGCTTGGTTCCCAGGGGAAACCATTTGTAGCTAATGCGGTCTGGAGACACAGAGGATGCAGTTTTCCAAAATAAAAATCACAATCAAAATAGGCAGCGGGGCTTGTTCTTGCTTTAAAAATATTTCAGACCGAAGTCATCGCTGTCACGTTCTGTGAAGTAAAGCCCTAGTGTCTCAATTGCTTCAGCCCTTGAAATAGACGCAAGGGTAATGCTCGAAACACGCTCTGCCTCGCATGTGCAGGTCTTCTTGTCGTCTCCCTTTGTGTCAAGGTGAAATGACTTTTTTTCCTGGGAAAGAGGAGGGGTCAGGTTCTTTCATTTTTATAGCTCTCTGGCATGGGCGTATTTGTTGGCGAAAGCATCTGGAATTTTTTCTTTTTTACATCGTAACTAAGGACAGTCTGCAGTTTGCAAAGTCCTCTTCTTGGTCTTTGGCTGCTGTGAATAACACGGGTAAGAGTGGTTTCTTGAGCACCTACTGTGTGTACACCTGCACGGTGCTAACGCTTTCTGTGTGTCACACAGTCCCCTAAGAGGCAGGTGCCACCATCTCAGGTTTCCAGGGGAGAAGCCTGAGGGGGAGGGATGTTAGGGGACTCGCTCAAGGTCGCACAGCCCACGTTGCAGTGATGGCATTCAGGACCCCTCCAGCTCCTGTCTGTGGTGCACAACTGCTACTTTATTGTCTCTAATTTGATGTCTTTTTTGTTTTATTTGTGTTTTGTTGTTTTAAAACGTTAAGAGAAAAGGTCTTGCTCTGTTGCCCAGACTGGATTGCAGTGGCACAGTCATAGCTCCCTGCAGCCTTAACCTCCTAGACTCAAGCGGTCCTCTTGTCTCAGCCTCCTGAGTAGCTGGGACTACAGGGGTGTGTGCCACCACTACTGGCTACTTTTTTTATTCTTATTTTTTGTAGCGATGGAGTCTTACTATGCTACCCAGGCAGGTCTTGAAGTCCTGGCCCCAAGCCTCCCAAAGTGCGGGGATTGCAGGTGTGGGCCACTGTGCCTGGCCTTGATTTTTTTTTTTTTTTGGTATATTACACCCAATTCCTTTTTTTTTGTTGTTTTGAGTTGGATTCTCACTCTGTCACTCAGACTGGAGTGCAATGGCCGCTCCCAGCCACCGCAGCCTCCACCTGCTGGGCTCTGGCGATCCTTACACCTCAGCCTTCCACGTAGCTGGAACTACAGGTGCGCACTACCACGCCTGGCTAATTTTTGATTTATTATAGAGATGAGGTCTCACCAAGTTGCCCAGGCAGGCCTTGAACCCACAAGTTCAGGCAATCCACCCAATTCCTTTTTGAAAGGAAGCAGGATGTAAATAACAAAGCCTAGAGTGACCTGCTGAGTCATAGACTTCGCTGTTGGAAGTCTTTTTAAAAAATTTTTATTTTAAAGTTGTGGGGTACAGTTCAGGGTTTGGTATACAAATGGTCATTATATAGGTAAAGTTTGGGCCTCACTTTGGTCCCCATGTCACTTGCTTTGAGTTCATGTCCCCTTATTGATGAAGCCTGGCCCTGTCTCCCCTGGCAGTTTCCCACTACTGCCAAGCCCTTCCTTGTAGTATGATGATACTAAGAGAAATCTTTGCAGCATGGCGAATGGGCCTGAGACTTGCTTATCCAAATTCCATGTTTTCCCCCCAGAGTTGGCTATTTCTGTAGATTTTCTTTTGGTCTTTTTTTTTCATTTTTCTGCATACATTTAAAACTGGAGTTTGAGCATGAACAGGGCAGTGACCCTCACCTTCCCGCCCCCAGCATGTCTATGAAGAGGCAGTGAACGTTGTCGGCATTTAGATGGGCAGTGAGTATGGTGGAATTTGGTGATCTTCTGTCGTTTGTCAAAGAGAAAAGTTGAAATACACGTATACTGTCCTGTGTCACAGAGGCCTTTATTTCGATGGCTTCCTTCTGAAGCAGCGTCCCGTGCAGATGTTTTATTCATGCGTTGTATGTATTTCTGCAAAAACTCTGTGGTGGGTCCCTATTTCATTTTCCTCAGCTGAATATGCCATGATTTGGTTTTGGGTTAGATTTGTCCTTATGCAGGCGATGTGATTTCCAAGCTGTTGGCCTAGACAGAGCTGTGTGTAAAATGTAACGATGGTTGACTGCAGTTAAATTCCCATGAGTTGATAGTATAGATGTTGAAGGCATCGGCTATGCAGGAAAATCCTGTCTATGATTTTTGTGGCAAGGCAGCTATCACACCGTGGCCCTGACTTCCCCATGGTGGCCGGGATGTCGGTGGGATAGTACTGAGGATAACTGACATTTGACCGGCAAGGGGCACGGGGGAACACGGGACTTGGTGGGAACATGCCCACCTTCTTTGAAGCCTCCTGTGTGGATCGAAACAATCGCGTGTGGAAGTCGACACAGCCTTGGGTTTCCTTCCATTTGTTTCCTGCTTCTTTCTGGAGAGCCCCTGTTGGGTGTTGCCATCTACCCATACGGGAAAGGCAAGGGCTGACCACGATCATAGAAGAGGAGGGAGGTGGCATCCATGAGGCCGCGTGATTTGGACACGATGTTTCTGAATAAATGTGAATTCCATACGAGCCTCGTTGCCCTGAATTTTGGGGGTATCGTATTGAGTGCTGGTACAGTGTCCTTTGGTAATTGTGTGTGTGTGTGTGTGTGTGTGTGTGTGTGTGTGTGTGTGTGTGTTTGTGAGGGAGAGAGAGAGACAGAGAGAGAGAGAGAAAGAGAGAACAGGAGAGATCATAGTGGTATAGTCAGTCACTAGTCATTAGGTGCATTATTGTCCCCAAGCCCCAGCCCGTCTCCACTGTGCTTGCCCCACCAGGGCATTCTTTTCATCCTAGACGTCCGAGGCAAACGACATGGGAGTGACTGTCCTCCTGGATCCTGGCTCTGAATTCACAGGAGCTGGAGGAAACTCGGCCTGCATATGTGCTTGCTCTTGTCGGTGAAAAGATGCCAAACTCTGTGAAATATTTTAAGATGGTTTATTCTGAACCAAGCGTGAGGACCTAGGCCTGGGACGTGGGCCTGCCGTGGTTGAATGGTGGCTTGGTTATTTGCATTTTAGGGTGGCAGAAATTCCAAGAAACCGTAAGTCCATACGTGTGAGATTTTCATTGACTTGGCCCAGGAAGGAGGGACATTTCCAAGCAGAGGCTTGCAGGTCATGGGTGATCTCAAAGCTTTCTTCACTGGTAACTTGTAGCTCCTATCTAAGGAATTTTGGAAATCCTTAGAGGAGATGCTTTGTTAAGGGGGTGGAAAACTCCCTGTCTGTTGATGTGTAGATGAAGTCCTAGGTGGGGCAGACTTCAGAGAGAGCTGAGAAGTGTCTTAAAGGTGGAGGAGTCTGGGAGTCCCCAAGAGACCAGGGCCATGCATGCTTCGTTTTCCTTCTTTATTTGCTGTGTGATGCTATGTCAGAGTCAGGTTGGAAACAGACTGTAGCGTAGAGGTTCTAGAGTCATCAAACCCATCTGTGGAATCCTCATCAGGTGTGATCCCATAAGAGTTAGGAGTTTGGATAAGAGGAAAAGATCAGGTTTAGTCTTCACTCTACAGGCCAAGGCAACAGACTATAAGTGGAAATGCAATACACACACACACACACACACACACACACACACGCACACACACACACACACACACACACACGTGCACACCCTTTCTGGTTGCTTATCTCTGCCTTGGGCCGGTTATTCCCTCCACCCTTCCCCAGAAGCCTGCTTATTCTGCTCCTGGGCCTGCCTGGGCCAGCAGCCTTGGGACACACCAGTGAGTCCCTGTAGACGTGGCTGCCAGCTAGCCTTGGAACATTGGTGCCTGGACACAGGCGCTGTGGGGCAGCGGCTTTTGCCCTCCTTTGGTGCTCATGTTTTTCCTGACCTGTTCTTAGATGTCTCTTTTAGTCCCGTCCTCACACATATCCACCCTTAGTGTGTCAGGTCACCAGGAAAACCGCTGCTGTTTTTGCCGTTAAAATGTGTCAAGCATGATGATGTCAGCTGATTGTCACCTTAGAAAGGTTGGGGGGCAGGTGTGTGGTGGGAGAGTGGATGTGAGGGCGACGGAAGTCTAGGGTGACCGTTCCCAGCAGGCAGGTGGATGGCTTGATGACTCATTGCTACGTGGGCAGAGAAAGGCTTACTAAACATGCCATGAGGCTCTAGCCCAGCCATGTCCATGACTTGTGGCCTGCAAGCAGGCCAGGACAGTGAGTCATGCGGCCTCATAAACTCTTTTTATTTTGAGTTGGATTCTCACTCTGTCGCCCAGACTGGAGTGCAGTGGCCGCTCCCGGCCACCGCAGCCTCAACCTGTTGGACTCTGGCGATCCTTCCGCCTCAGCCTTCTGAGTAGCCGGAATTACAGGCATGCGCTACCACGCCCGGCTGATTTTTTTTTTTTTTTATTTATTGTAGAGATGAGGTCTCGCTGCCCAGGCGGGTCTTGAACCCGCAGGCTCAGGCAATCCACTCACCTCGGCCTCCCAAAGGCGTGGGATTACAGGCTGAGCCACCGAGCCCGGCTATAAACTCTTTTAATGTCATGTGTATTGACATTTATTTTCAAGCCTGGCTATAAACTCTTAATGTCGTGTATTTTATTGTTTATTTTCTCCGTGACCCTGTGCATAGTTCATTGTGAAGTTCATCATCACGCTTTACTCACGACATTGCTTTTTGGCAGCACGTGCCTGCGTGAGCAGCTATTTTCAGCGATGAAGCCCTCGGAGAGCCACGTCTGAACACACATTTCTGACGAGCACCTTGAGAACGCTCTAAGAACTGTGGCCATGTCCTTCGAACCAGACATGGATAGATTCGTTTTACAAAAACAAGATCAAATTCCCCACTCGTTTTAGATTGTTCTCAGTTTTCAAGGTTCATAATAAAAAATATAAAAAAGGAAAGGAAGTCTGATTATGGAGCTACACTAACCGGATCATATAGCTTGCACACAGCCCCAGACAACTGCTCTTCACTTGATGCAGCCCAGGGAAGCCGTAGGCTGGACCTCACCGCACAGGTCTCTGTTGGCGGCGTAGCGGAAAGTGTGCATCCAGGCTCTCCTCACTGCGATCGCATGCTACCCTGCCGTTGACTGATGGTGTGGTCGTGGACCGGTTCATCATCATTTTGTGCGGCAGCTTCCTTAGCTGGGTTTAGTCGCCATGCTCGCCTCTTCCTCTGCGTGGGAGCCGCCCAGTGCGGTGCCTGTCCCACAGGGAGCGTCAGAAGCTACAGCCGTGTACAGACGGGTGCTGTCCCACAGCTGTGGGGTGGGGTGTGCCATCGATGGCTGCGTGTGGGTCCTTGCTCTGGTTCTTCTCGCCCTGGGAGCTTGACTTCATTTCTCTTCCTGCGACTCTTCCACGCAGAAGAGAAGATTTCACGCAGTGCCCAGCCGAGCGCGCGTACCCGTGAATGTCGCCACGTAATCACTGTCGTGACTTTATGTACATTTTCTTACTGTGTATCTCGGAACCTTCCTAGTGGCGTGTTTTTTGAGTTGTCGATATCATATGTATGATGGCTGGAAGATGCTGTCCCTGGACTGTTCCCTCTGTGAACTCTGAATTTAGAATAGCTATGGAGAAGGGCTGGAAAACTAGTTTCTGAAACCTTTGAGTTTGTTTTCTGGGGTGTTTGAATTTTACAAAGAGGAGTGGGCAGCAGGTCTCTGTAAACTTTCCGTGCGGTCTGCAGATGGCTTCCCTTCTTTGACCTTAAAAGGCTGCTTTTAGAAGACCTTATTTTGGTATTTCCTGCCTGCAGTGATGAAAACGAGTTGATGTTTTCTTTGTCTTCTTTTAAAGTGAATGCAACAGAGCCAGCTTATGACTCCCAAAAATGCCCTTGTGGTTTCCCTTGAAGATGGTTTTTCCCATTGCACACATTTCAGATGTGTGTTTGTGACTGTGCCCTATCTCACATAAAGCTTGACCAAATTAATCAGAGACTCTGTAGTCACTCAATTTTCTCAGAAATAAGCTCCACCCCCAACTCCGTAAGGCTTGTGTTCTTTTCCTCTTTGCTGTTTTTGAAGGTTATTTGCGGTAGGTTTGCTGCCATCGGGTGCTCAACGTTTAACTCATGGTTTCTCGTGTGGGGACCCAAGGAGGACATTTGACCTCTCTTCCTTTCCTCGCCATCTACCCAGAGCATCATGGGTGGGTCGCATTTGGCATACCAAGCTCCACCCTGCCGGGGCCAGGCCTGCTGCTGGTTCTGTAGCAACAGGACTACATTTCCTTTATGGAGTCCTCATCAGATGGGGCCAACATCCTGTTCCGAGAGGTGCGAGTTCACTCAGCAGTGTCTTGTTTAATCCGTCTAGGTGACTTTCCAGTTAAGACTTTGGAACCCTTCGGCTGCTAAGCACCAGGGGTGACTGATACGGCGGGGCCTGTTCTATCTGCGATAGGATTGAAAGGCAACACGTCGCTGCTTGGGTCCTTCGGCCGATGAAGGCATTCTGCGGGAGAATGCTGGTAGGCTGAATGAGGCCTGCCCGGAGAACGCAGACTCTAATGCCGGTGATTAGTCAATGTCCCCCTGTTTGGGTACAGGGTCTTTGCAGATGTGATTGAATTAGTATCTTGAGAAGAGAGGATTACCCTGGGCCATCCAGGTGAGGCCCCAGGACCCTCACAAATCTCTGTGTGAGAGAGTCGGAGAGGCTCCTCTCAGGGGAGAGGCAACTTGGAGCTGGGGGCTCAGATGGGAGTGATGCGGCCGGAGCCCAGAGGGCTGGGACAGCCAGAGGGACAGGATGGACTCTCGCCCTGTCGGGCGTGGCCCAGCTAACTCACACCGCTAGTCCCCAGCGTGGAGAGAGGAGAAGCTCCGTCGCTGGAGCCACCATGTGTGTGGTCCTTTGTGATAGTAGCTCCAGGAAAGGAATGCACATCTATTCTCTTTCCCCTGGTAATTTTGCTTTAAAATGGACGGGAGGTGACTTTTTAAATATGGTGATAGGTAGGGGTCCTGTTTCATTCTTCTGTGTGTGGTCAGCCAACTTTCCCAGGGCATTTGCTAGATAAGGTCTCTTCTCCCCAGTGGCTGGGATTGATGGCTTTGTGAACATTAATCACAAAAGCACAAGGGAGGGATTGGCAGTTGCAGGATACTGCCTGGGGAGGGAGGGCATGGGGGCTCGAACAACACAAAGGGCGCCTGATACTAAGTCCGAGGAAGTGAGGACCACACCCACACGTAGCCCACTGATGTCCCTGATCTTGACTCGTAGCCCATGTCTTTGTAGTAAAATACAGTTTAAAAAAAAACAGCCGGGCTCGGTGGCTCAGCCTGTAATCCCGCACCTTTTGGAGGCTGAGGTGAGTGGATCGCCTGAGCCCGCGGGTTTGAGACACACCCTCATCTCTACAATAAATCAAAAAATTAGCCGGGCGTGGTAGTGCGCGCCTGTAATTCTGGCTACTCGGAAGGCTGAGGCAGAAGGATTGCTGGAGCCCAGCAGGCGAGGCTGCGGTGGCTGGGAGCGGCCACTGCACTCTAGTCTGGGCGACAGAGTGAGACTCCAACTCAAAAAAAAAAAAACAGATGGGAGAAAGGGGAAAGGACAGCGGGGATGGACATTTCTGAGTTGTCAGTGTCTGCTGCAGAATTAACAGTGGAGAATGACATAATCTGAAGCTGGTTGGAAGAGGAGTCGTGCCGCAAATGGCAGAACATGATCACCAGGGTGCAGCGCATGAGACAGGGGTCCCTTCTGCCGTAGTCATGGGACATGCGTGTGGAAAACTGTCCCACCACTGGTCTGCTGGGGTGGGAAAAGGCATGAGTGCAGCTGGCTTACGGAAAGGTGGTGTTCCCCTTGGAGTCTTACTCTCCTCTAAGTTGCGTGTTTGTGGTTCTCCAGGCAGAAGGCGGGTGTGCTGTCCACCCTGGTGCCTGCCCGAGTCCCACACGAGGTATGAACCACGTGCGGGGACGGGACCCTGGCGCTGCTCCCCTGGGTGAACAGGAGACAACCGGGGTGCGGGAGGGTGGGCGAGGCAGGAGCAACTCTCCAAATACCCCGACCTTGGCAAGGAGCCAGCCGGGATTCCGATTTCACCCTGAGAGGGACTAAGGACTCCTTGATTAGAGGCGCCTCTGAAGGCAAATCTTAAAAGCGAAAGAAAGGAAAGGAGAAAGAACTAAAGGGAAGGAAGGAGGGAAAGTGGGATTCTGGTGTGGTTTACAGGACACGCGTGGGTTCTCTGAAAATGGTCTTGTGGCTGTCTAAAAGTGAAGGAAGACATCGGATACTCACATGACATCCCGATCATGAGCTCAGTGAATCGCCCTTGGCGGTTATAACACGAGAAAAGACTTGTTGCTTTTATTTCCTTGTTGGATTGGAGGGTGCAGATGCGCTCTGTCGGTGAACCGCCATGGGGACAAGGCTGGCACTGTCTCCTGCTTGGCACAGTGGAGCCTCGTGGGAGACAGAGGGAGCCGGCGGAGTGGGTGCTGGCTCCTGTCCCTCCCCCGCAGTCTGGGACCCGCCTCTTCTGCGGCTGATGGGCGCGGTTCACCACATAACTCATGGGTGTAGTTTGCGGCACTGTCCCATTTCCACCCTTTAATATTTAGGTCCGAGAAGATTTGCCGATTTCAGTGCTGTGCTTCCAGTTGTCTCCCGTTTTTGGCGGATTATGCAATTCACAGACACTGTGCTTCGAGCAGGAAAAAACAGTCGATCAACGATTCTTGTGATTGAGGCGAACTGGCGGCACGTGTCTGCACTCTGATGGCGGTGAGGGTCCGACTGGTTCTGAGTGCGCTTGTCCGGTGTTGCTCACGGAACAGGCAGCACTTCCAAGATTCCACGCCTGCTGTTTTCTCTTGGTTTATCACTTGGTCCAGTGTTTTCCTTCAGGATGTTTTCTCAAACTCTGTGTGTTTCCTTAGCCTGTGTGGTGTCGCATCCAGCTTTATTTCCCATCTGGGTGGCCAGCCTCTTCTGTCCAGGTGAGAGGAGTGTAGATAACTAGGAGGGACGATGGCAGGTCAGGCCCTGCAGGTGCGACGTGTGGGTCTGCTCAGGGCGCCTCTGGGGGGGAGGGAGGAACCAGCCCACAGGATGCGTTGGGCTCGTGAGAAGCCAAGAAGCCAAGGGCCTGCGTGAGAGCATACCTGGTGCCAAGGCTGCTGTGTGCCCCGTGGGACGCAGGTGACACACTGGTGAGCGGGGGCGTGGGTCTTGGAAGGACACACACACACAGGATCCCTGATGGCAACCGCTGTTCCACCCAGTCTCGTCACCATAAAGGGATGCAGGCATGGAGCGCTGGAGTGCTGGGTCTTCGTTTTTAAAAGAAAACACAGGGAGAGTCTAGGTGATATCCTGATTATTAAGTTTGGGCAATTCGTTGAAACGTTTTTTGAAAGCCCACGGAGGACCACCGTGTGTGAGTGAGATAATGCATGTCTGGATCTGAGGTCTTGGGGCCTCCGTCCTCGCTGGGGGAATGTTCTGCTCTGTGCTCCCCGATCCTGAGTCCCACGGGAAGTACACATCACCTTCTGTCCGCTGCTGCCTCCTTCTCGGTGGTCCCGCGTGTATCTTGACGATGGGTCATGACAATGGACACACGAGACCCGTCGCTCACCGATGTGTCACCTGCATCCCGCCGGGCACACAGCAGCCTTGGCGTTAGGGACCCTCTCACACAGACCCCTGGCTTCTCACAAGCCTACACAGCCTGCAGGCTGGTTCCTTCCGCCCCCAGAGGCATCCTGAGGAGACCCACACGTCATACTAGCAGGGCCCGACCTGTCATGGCCCCTGCTGGTCATTTGTACAGAGGATCACACTGTGTGGGTGGGATAACACCTGTCTGGGCCTGTGGGCCTGGGACCTGGGCGCCTCGCTGAGGGGATGTTCTGCTCTGCCACCGGGCCCTCCAGGAAGTGCGTTTCACCTCATATGTCTTCTCCAGGTGGTGGTGTGGGCATCTTGCTGCCTCCCCTCCTGCCTTCGCTCCTGGAGCTGTGAGGGCCACTGAGGTCCCGCACAAGCTCCAGGATTGCTTGTGTGGGGGGCATGGGAGGCCCGGCTCCTTAGGGCAGAGTGTAGCTGGGGCAAACCTGGATGATTAGAACTCATTCTGCAGTCTCTGGTGGGGACAGAACTGGGAGGAGCCCGGACAGTAGAGGCAGCTGGTGGATTGGCCCGGAGGCGTCCACAGGCGCATGGGATCAGGCAGGCTGGCAGCACGCTCAGCAAGAGTGACCCCGAAATGTGGGGGGGGGGTCCGCTTTCTCTCCCCTCGGGTAGAGATGCCAGACAGAATACAGGGTACCCAGTAAACATGAATTTCAGACAAGAACACCTAATGTTCTTGTCTAGGGATTTCTTCCTTCCTTCCTTCTTTCTTTCTTTCTTTCTTTCTTTCTTTCTTTCTTTCTTTCTTTCTTTCTTTCCTTCTTTCTTTCCTTCTTTCTTTCTTTCCTTCTTTCCTTCTCTCTCCCTTTCTCTCTTTCTGTCATTCAGGCTGGAATGCAGTGGCATGCTCACGGCCAACCAAGCCTTGAACTGCTGGGTTCACTCAATTCTTCTGCCTCAGCCTTCCAAGTAGCTGGGACTACAGGCCCACACCACCATGCCCGGCTAATTTTTTGATTTATTGTAGAGATGAAGTCTCGCCGTGTTGCCCAGGCTGGTCTCGAACCCCTGGACTCAGGCAGTCCTCTTGCTCCGCCTCCCAAAGTGCTGGGGTGACAGGTGTAAGCAACAGCGCCTGACCAGGTCTAGGGACTTCTTGGGTGACATCTCACCCAGACGGTGCAGGGGCATCATCATTCTAAAGCAATACATACTGTCTATCTAAACATCAAGTGGAATCTGGCATCTCATGTTTGCACCTGTTGAGTCTGGCATTCCTGCAGCATGACCCTGGGCAGAATTCGGAGTCAGAGCCTGAATACTCACCCTCAACAAGCCAGAATGCAGAGAAGACTTGTGGCCCACTCCCTGGGGAGAGCTTGGGCGGGTGGTCTGATGTGGACGCAGCCTCATGGACTCGCTGGTGTTGAGTGGTCCTTATGGACTTGCCAAATTGTTAGATGCTCTTTTTTTTTTTTTTTGAGTTGGGGGTCTCACTCCATCGCCCAGGCTGAGGTGTAGCAGCACACTCAGGGCCACCCCAGCGTTGACCTGCTGGGCTCCGGCCATCCTTCTGCCTCAGCCTTCCAAGGAGCCGGAACTACAGTCATGCACTACCACGCTCAGCTAATTTTTGATTTATTGTAGAGATGAGGTCTCGCCAAGTTGCCCGGGAGGGTCTTGAATTGTCAGATGCTCTTTAGGGAATGGCTGCCTGCGATGAGGTGACCGCGCTGAATATGTGCAGACCTGCCATGGATTTTGGGGAGAGTGCAGTTCAGATGCTTGTCCGTAGTCGACTAAAAGCACGCTCAAGGGATGGCATTTCTAAGGTTGCTTTGGAGGCAGATGAAAATGGCTGCCGATGGTGCATGAGCAGACGCCATGATGAAAGCGACTGGAGAGTAGTTAGGAGTGGCTGATGTTGTTCCTGCGGCTTGACTGGAAAAGAAATGGCAACTTGGAGAATGAGCGCTAATTCCCAGACATTGTGTGTTTCGTGGAAGCACGGTAGTCCTTTAGTGTTATGGGGCACCGTCTTAGATTCTAACTAGATCACTGCACATGTGTGGCATTCTTATTGTTTATATAGTTTACTTATAAAATATTATGCTAGGCCCTGAGGAAGAAAACACAGAGTTGTCTTCCCCAGGAGGCCTCAGCCTAGGGTGAGGTGATGGGAATCACAGAGAGGAGAAAGGTGATGTCCGATTGCAACGTGCACTGTCATGTGGCCTGCTGTCCTGTGAGTTGTAGCAAAGGTTCTGAGGTCAAGGGAGAAGTCTGGGGACCCCTGGATGTGGAACACCTAACAGGAGGGAGGGAGAAGGGCCCGGGGCTCTGAAATGAGAACAGTGTGAAAAGAATGAGGGCGCAGGAAGGTACAGGACAGATATGGGGGGAGGGTGCTCAGTGGGGCGGGTGTGACCATCTGTTGTCAAAATACCTCACACAATGGCCACAAATGAGCAAAAATTGAGGGTAGCCCGAGCCATGTTCTATAATTTAATTCTCTGTTTTTCTTTTGGTTATTTTTACTATGCTCTATCTTTTGCCTTTTCTCTGTCTCTCTCTCTCTCTCTCTCTCTCTCTCTCTCTCTCTCTTTTTTTTTTTGAGTCAGGGTTTCACTCTGTCACCCAGGTTGGAGTGCAGTGGCACGATCACAGCTCACTGCAACCTTGAACTTCTGGGCTCCAGCAGAAGTTCTCCCACCTCAGCCTCCCGAGTAGCTGGGACTATAGTTGCATGCCACTATGCCTGGCCAACTTAAAAACTTTTTTTTTTTGGCGCAGATGTTGTTTTGCTGTGCCACCGAGGCTGGTCTTGATCTACTGGCCTCAACTGATCCTCCTCCCTTGGCCTCCCAAAGTGCTGGGACTACAGGCGTGAGCTATCGAGCCCAGCCTCTGTTTTGCACCTTTTTCTTTTCCCCATCTCCTTTGCTGTCATGTGTATGTTAATTATTTAGATAGTCCTGTACTATAATTTTCCTTATGGGTGGTGAATGTTTTGCCTTTATCTTTTTGACTTTTGGTTGTTTTTAATATTCACTTACTTAATCTTCATTGTTGAGTGACACAGTTTAGTTTCTTAATAACTTGGTCAAGCTGGGCTTGGTGGCTCAGCCTGTAATCCCGTGCTTTGGGAGGCTGAGGTGAGTGGATTGCCTGAGCCCACGTGTTCGAGATCCGCCTGGGCTACTTGGTGAGACCTAATCTCTACAATAAATGAAAAACTAGCCGGGTGTGGTAGCATGCTCCTGTAGTTCCAGCTACTTGGAAGGCGGAGGCGGAAGGATCGCCGGAGCCCAGCAGGTCGAGGCTGCGGTGGCTGGGAGCATGCCACTGCACTCCAGTCTGGGCGACAGAGTGAGATTCCAACTCAAAAAAAAAAAAAAAAAAACTTGGTCAAGATCTTCATTCAGTTAACAGACAAAAACTGTGTTTGAATACTGACTATAGAAAGAGGAAACCGAATGGAGTTACTGAGACCATGGCCTTTGGGTGTGGCCTGCTTAGGTTTCAGCCAGGCTCATCCACCTCCTAGCCTTGTGGCCCTGGGCAAATTATGCCACCTCCCTGGGCCTTGGTGTTTGGGACTGTAAACTAATATGTAAATAGCGTGTTCCTCAGTGCTATGAGATCAGATAAGAAAACCCATGCTTGGACTGTGGCATGTAGACTGTTGTTGCTTTTATTATTATTACCTGCTCCGTTGGCGATGTGGGGTTTGAACAAGACAAACCAGGTTTCCACAGTCCTGGAAGTATTTTTTCCTGCTGACATAGTTCATGAAGAAAACACCCTCGTGTGGTAGAGACTGTGGGGGGGTGAGGTGTGGGCAGCGTTGGATAGGGTGGTTGGCAAAGGGTACATTGAGCTGAGACCCTGATGAGGGGAGAAGAAATGGGGTTATGACTCAAGGGCACTTAGAAGCCAGACACCCCCTTGCAAGCAGGCGCTTAGTCTCTGTCTTTCTTTTTGGTTGTTTTTTTACTATGAGCTAGTTTGCATTTTTCTTTTTTTCTTTCTTTTTTTTTTTTTTTTTGAGGGAACTTCTGTTCAGATCTCTAGAATGTCTACCTTCAGGTTCATCCTTCCCTTTTCTTTATGTCTTGGCATTGGGCATGACACAGCTAAGAGGGAGGTGGAGGGCATTTGGCAGAAGGGTGACCCGTCACAAGGGAACCGGGACTGGGTCCCAGCCGGTGGCGGGTGTTGATCTCTGCAGGAGCTGGGCTCTTCAGGTATCAAATGGGTCTGGGCAGGTGGGCTCCTGTCCCCTTGTTTTACTTTCTCTTTGGAGAATGAGGTGAGGTCTTTGGCTAAGAGGGAACATGGTGATTGGCAGGGGGTGAAGGACAAGTGTGCGGAGGCTAGTTGGAAAGGCTGAAGAGAGAAGAGAATATGCGACATGAACTTCTGAGGGATCTGCGGTGGGGTTCTGGGCAATTCTGAGTGTCCTTTTGGGATTCGTGGTCCTGAACTTGAAATGAGTCCAGTCAGCAGGGTTGCATGCATAAGGAAGCATTTTTTCCGGGAAAGCACATGAGTAGTATATTTTCTGAGATTTGTACAAAACTAAAAAATACTACCTCTCACCTTCAGTTGGAAATTCCAATTTCCTTTTGTGATTATTTGGTTGAGCTTCATTCAAAACTCTATGGTCCAGCCTCTCTAAAAGAGCTTCCTGTAGTGACTGTAAGTGTCCGGCATCTGTCTGCCTGATAAATATAATGACCAGTCACCGCACGTGGCTTTTGAACACTTGAAACATGTCAAATGCCACTGAGGAACGAAACGTTTTATTTTATTTGCTTTTTGTTATTTAAATAGCCACACATGGCTAGCTGCCACTGCTTTGGACAACATAGCTCCAGATATGCTGTTGCCTTCTGGCATTTGGAGAACTCAAACTTGGTTTGTCTTGCTTTTAGAAATGTGAAGTTTTATAGGCGATGGATGTGGCTCTTAGGTTTCTTTTTAAAATGAAACTCGTTGAGCATGTGCCATCACCAGTCCTTTCTCAGGTTTTGGAAGTTTTCTTCTAGTATATCTTTGGAAGGTGTGTGATGTGACTGACGAAAACATACATTTGGAGACCATGCAGACCTGGTTTTGTAGCTCAGCTCTGCACATGATAAATTGTGTGGCCTTTGGATTGTGGCTTAACTTTTCTCAGAATTATTTCTCTCCAAGAGCTGCCATGAGGTCAAAACAGAGGACATCTTTCTTGTCCCTTGTGTGCTGAATTCTGCTTCAAGGATATGTTATTTGGGCAACCCCTTCAGGTCTCCTCCTACTGTGGTAGCTTTTCTGTTTTCTCCATAAATCCTACTTTCTCATTTTAAAAAAAGAATATGTTATTCATAGGCAAGACTTCTGCTCAGACCTCTAGAATGCCTACCTTCATGTTCATCCTTCTGCTCTCTTCATGTCTTCTTTCAGGTGCTTTCTCAAGTTGGTTTCTCATCCTTATTCCATTTTCTGTTGTGTAAATTCTGTTTCATTTTGTCCCTGGTGATACTTGGATTTTTTCTGCTGCACTCTCATTTTACCATCCATTTTCTCCTCATCCTGCCCTTCGTTGATGGTGACGATACGATCCGAGTCTCCGTGGGAGCAGCCAACACGCGTGCTGTGTGTGTTACATGCCCTGTTGGAAACACACTCAAGAGGAGGGTTTCGTATTGAATTCTGAGGCTCCATTTTCACATTATTGAGTATAGGCAGGACTCATGAGGCCCAGCACTGGGGAATCATCCAGGTCTAAGGACTGCCGTTTTCCCTCCAGTTTCTGTCCAGGGTTGCCAAGTGCATCTTTTCGGGTCTGTGTTGATGCTGTGTGGGGTACGGGTGCCATGAATCCTGGAGCGTGATGTGTCAGTGCTGTTTCTTCCTTCTCTGTTTAAGTGAGCAGTCTCTGGCAGATTCTTCTGGAAGGGTAGGAGGCTTTTTTTAGGTTTGAGTGAAGTGTGAGTGAGGCATGAGGTGGTGAGAACGTGTCAGTAGGTGAATTTTCACTCAAAGGTGTGGGAAGGCAAGAACATCTGTGTGGTTCTCACATTCCCACGGGAGAGAGAGAGTGCAGTGGGATTCGACTTTGGTGGAGCCTGGCCCCAAGTGCTGGCCTTCCAGGATGGGCCCCACTGGTTCCTCCATCTTCCCTACACACCATCTCCCTCCCTGCTGTGGTCTGGGAGAGGGAGCCAGGGAGTTGCCTCAGTGTCTCCACTCAGGGAGCTCTCAGTGTGAGGAAATGGTGGGACAGGTGATTCTGCGGGGCCACCCTTGCAACTCCCAGGTCATCAGGTGACAACAGCAGTCGGAGTATCTCAGGTCTGCCCTTGGGCACAGGTAGTGACTGCCTCTAGAACTCTGTGCAGTCACATACTTTGTCTTGCTTTGTAATTATGACAGTTTCAGGATGCCAATTCCCATTTTTATCTGCCTTATTGAGGTAGAATTCACATACTGCACAATTCACTCATGTGAAATGTACAGTTCGGTGACTTGTAGTCTAGTCACAAGATGGTGCAGCCATCACCACTACCAGCTTTAGAACAGTTTTACCATTCCCCAGAGAAATGCCCTGCGCCCATGAGGTCGTCACTCTGTCGCTCCTCCCCACTCCCAACAGCCCCAACCCCTGGCGACCACGGGTCCACCTTCTGTCTCTCTGGGCTTGCCTGTTCAGGACATATCATGTAAATGGGATCATGCAACATGGGGCCTTCCTGTGACTAGCTGCTTCTACTTAGTCTCATGTTTCGAGTTCACCCATTGTGTCATGTGCCTATACTTCATTTTTATGGCCACATAATAGTCCATTGTAATGCCCTTGCCACATTTGATGTATCTATTTATCAGTTGATTGGACATTTGAGTTGTTTCTACATTGTTATGAATAATGCTGGTAAAGATATTCACGTACATGTTTTGTGTGGATGTGTGTTTTCATGTCCCTTGGGTATATACCTAGGAGTGAAATTGATGGGTCATGTGGTAGCTCTATGCTTAACCTCACGAACTACTGGACAATCTTCCAAAGCAGCAGTACCACTTGACATTCTCACCAGCAGTGTCTAAGTTTCTCCACATCCAATACTTGTAACTATGTCTTTTTCTTCCACCTCCTAGTAGATGTGGAATAGTACCTTGTTGTGGTTTTGATTTGCATTTCCTTGACAGCTAACGATGTCAAGCATCTTTTCATGTCCTTATTGGCCATTCATGAATTTGCTTTGGAGAAATGTCTGTTCAGATCATTTGCCCATCTTTGTTTTGGTTGTCTTCTTATTATCGAGCTATAATTGTTCTTTATATATTCCAGATAAAAGTCCCTCTCCGTCCTATGGTTTGCAAAACTTTTTTCCCTATTCTTTGGGTGTTATGTTCACTTTGTTGATGGTGTCCTTTGAAGAACAAAAGTTTTGAATTTTGATGAAGTTCATTTTATGTATTTTCTTTTATTACTTGTACTTCTGCAGTCATCCAGGAAGGTTTTGCCTAACCTGGGGTCACAGCGATTTGCTACTATCATTTCTAATATGAGCCTTGTAGTTTTAGCCTTCACATGCAGGTATGATCTATTTTGAGTTAATTTTTTTGGATGACAGGAAGAAGGGTTGGGTCACACTTCATTCTTGCATATGGATATCTAGAACCATTTGTTGAGATGACTACTTTTCCCAGTGCAATTGTATAGTCTTGCATTGTTTTATATGATATTAGCTGTGGGTTTTTCATAGACATGTTTTATTGGATTGAGAAACTTCCCTATAGTTTTAGTTTATTGAGTGTTTTTTACCATAGAGCACTTTTGATTTTGTCAAATACTTTTTCTGCATTCATTGAAGTTATCATTGGATTTTTGTTCTTTATTTTATTGACATGGTATTTTACATTAACTGATTTTTGGATATCAAATCAACTGTTGATTTAGGAAAATATGCTTTGTATAATTTCAATCCTTTAAAACATATTTCTGGTCTTTTTTTAATGGCCTTTCATGTGGTCTAAGCTGGAGAATGTTCCATGTATTTGAGTTTTCTTGGCATCCTTGTGGAAAATCAATCTACCATAAACACAAGGGTTTACTTCTGAGTCTTAGTTCTATTCCATGAATCTGTATGTCTGTATTTATGTCAGTACTCCACTGTCTTGCTGACTGTAGATTTGCACAGAGTTTGAAATCAGGAAGTCTGAGTCATTCAACTTTATTCTTTGTTTTAAAGATTATTTTGGCTTTTGAGTCCCTTGAATTTTCACATGCATTTTAGGATCAGCTTGCCATTTTCTGCAAAATACAGAGGTGGGATTTTGGTAGAGATTGTGATCAATGTGCAGATGAATTTTGAGAGTCCTACCATCTTAACACCGTTAAGCCTTCTGATTCGTGATTATGGAGTGTCTTTCCTTTTAATGTCTTTCTTTCATTTCCTTCAACAGTATTCTATAGTTTCCAGAATGTAAGTTTTGTGTATATTTGGTTAAATTTATTCTTAAGTAATTTATTCTTTTAGAGGTTATGGTGCGTGGAATTGTTTTTTTAATTTCATTTTCAGATTGCTTATTGCAATTGTATAGTCTTGCGCTAATATGTATGATATTAGCTGTGGGTTTTTCATGGACATGTTTTATTGGATTGAGAAACTTTCTTATATTTTTAGTTTATTGAGTGTTTTTACCCCAGAGCACTTTTAATCTTGTCAAATACTTTTTCTGCATTCATTGAGGTTATCCTTGGATTTTTATTCTTTATTATATTGATATGGTATTTTACATTAATTGATTTTTGGATTGTTGATTTAGGGAAATATGCTTTGTATAATTTCAGTCCTTTAAAACATATTTTTAGTCTTTTTAAAATGGTCTTTCATGTGATCTAAGCTGGAGAATGTTCCAGGTACACTTGACAAAAATGTAATTCTGCGGTTGTTATGTGGCGTGACCTGTAGATACTGTGACAAATGAGCTCACCTGTCCAAGATCAAAGGATGGACACAGAGATGTGGAGTGTAGCAGAAGCGAGACTTGAATGGTGGTCTTGCAAGATCGGGTGTCTGGTGGACAGGCATGCCAAAACAGGAAGAATCAGCAATTTTATTCCTAAAATGCACACCTCTCTCCTGATTTTTCATTGGAGGAATACTTAAAGGAGTTACATGCTTTGCCATAGGACGCCTACGTGTTACTTTTGTTGATTGGTTTTACAGAATTAGCTCATTTACATGTCCTATTTGCCGATGGGCTCACAGGATTGCTATTCTGATTGGATTCTGCCAAAAGTTTAAGACATGCAGCCTGCCAAAGTGAAAAGTCCGCGAAAAAGAAGCAGGCATTTAAACATGGCTCAGGGTTCATTTTGAAAATAAATCATTCTATTTCTTATAACACGTGTAAGGTCTAGGTAGTTTGTAGCATATGTCTTGTCTTACCCATTTGTTGAATAGGTTTACGAGGCTATTTAATCAGAGCTTGTTGATATTTGAATACCTCTGAAAGCGCCAGCTGCCCATTTGGTTATACATTATTTCTCAGTTGGCATGTATCCAAACACACTGACATTGAAATTATGTTAAAAGGTGAAACCAAACCAAAGATCTTTTTGTAAAGAAAACCTTAAAATGATTGTTTTAGGGTGCAGACCTTTAGCTTCCAATGGGGGATGTGATTGCCAAGTGCAGCCTCTCACTAGGTTCCAAATTACCTAGAAAACAGTAGAAGTACTCTTCCCTAAGAGTTGTGCAGTACACGAAGCAGTCATTCACAGTTTTGGAGGCGATTCACAGATTTTGATAATGTGAGTCATGCTTTACGTTTCCGCCCTTGCCCTTGGATATCTATACTTGGAAACTACGGCCCTTTCTGGAGATGGGACTCAAGATCCAACTGCGTGCAGTCCATGCTAGTGAGAGAACATCCACACTCTATTTTTGGAAATGTGCTGATTGTGAAAGTATCTCAGTGCTGCCATTAACTTTCTGTCTATTTAAGTCATATCTTGAGTAGTGTTTGAATGTGTCCTGGTCTGTGAAAGCGTTTTCTTTTTCATGAAAGTGATGAAATCGAGGCCAAGAGTTCCCATTATTGTTTTTAATCTGGAACCCAAATTGAGATGGACTGAGGCCGAATACCACCTGGAGAATCCAAGAATTGCTCGGTTTGACAAATACGAGGGTTCTCACGGATGTAGTGTCTATCGATTAAAATATACTCATCATCCCGAAGTGTATTTTGTGGTGGGTTAAATTGTTTTTGTACTGCTTTTATATCCCCATTAAATATCTAAGTGGCTCTATTTCAACATGGTTATTAATAAATCATTTGGCTTTCACAGTAAAAATGTGTGACTGTGTTGCCCTTTATTGAAAAATTGGCTGGGCCCCAGTTTTCTTCTATTTCTTGTTTTTCTGTATACTTTCACTCAGAAAAGTAACGTTTATTTGGAGACATGAACACATATTTTAACTAATAATTCCCTATCCTTGACCCTTGACATTGCCACGTGTTCCTCCTTTGCCTTTTCCTCACCCAGCTGCAGGCAAGAGACACAACGTCTCTCCCACCTTTTGGGACAACATCGTCCTCCCCCTGGTTTACAAGTGAAGTTGTGTCTCTCATTATTATTGATTGATTTTTTTTTCTCTTGGAATTATTTGTAGAGTCCACGTAACTCAAGTTCAAAGCTGATTGATTCCTCATTGCAGCATCTGTCTTTTGTGTACTATGTTGGGATGCATTTGCTTGGGTGGTAGGAATAACTGGTAGAGATCTGAAGTCCCAGTTCAGTCCCATCACTGTGTGGTCTCGGGGCAAACTTTGGTGCAGTGTGGGTAAAACAGGAGGGAGTCCGGCCACCTTCTCTAGGTTGCGGGGGCACCACTGTGCCCCGTGGACTTCAAGCACCCTGGACAGCGCCGAGGTCACAGCATACTCTACGCCTCTCTCCCCGTTCCCCCTTTCTCTCCTGTCCAGAGGAGCTGAGCTCCTTCTTATTGATAGGTTTACATTAATTATGTCTGTATTTTTCAGACCTGGCCCAGAGCTGGAACCTAGTCAGTGCTAAGTACGTCATTTTTACAACCCTGACAACCTTCTTCCAGATTTTCAGAACAGTCTCACCTCCTGAGGTTCCCAGCTTTTCAGAATGGGGCCATGTGTCCCTCATCTTCACGATGGCCCTGCCCCTTTGTGAACTGTATATGTGTAGTCAGGAACAGGCATAATACTGGAATCTCAGAACTGGCATTGATGCGTTCATGTATGTATGTATTTATGTATGTATTTATTTTGAGTTGGAGTCCCCTCTGTTGTCCAGGCTAGAGTGCAGTAGCACACTTGTGTCGACCTGCTGGGCTCCAGTGATCCTTCCACCTCAGTCTTTCAAGGAGCCGGAACTACAGGTGGGCGCTACCATGCCTGGCTAATTTTGTATTTATTGTAGAGACGCGGTCTCACCAAGTCGCCCAGGCTGGTCTAGAACCCGCGAGCTCAGGCAATTCCCTTGCCTCGGCCTCCCTAAGTGCTGGGATGACAGGCTGAGCCGCCGATCCTGGCCTCATTTATTTTAATTCTATGAAATCTTCACAAACACCTATGTGTACCTTGATCACCTCCCCTTGGAATGCAAAACCCCCTTAAAGTCATGCACACTCCTCTTTCCCACCCCTACCCTGCCGTGCGTGGTCAGGAGAGCTAAGTGTCTTCATTTATCCGACTGGACTCAAGTTGCTTGAAAGGCTCTGGGGCCGTCCGCCAGATGGCTGCGGGGCCACCGACAGACCTGTGCCTTCCTTTGCGCTTCTTCCTTGCGGGTGAAGTGTTTACTAGAGCTTCGAAGCCAATTTGAAGCTTAACTGAGAAACATTATATTTAAATCTGACCATATTTGGCTTTTCAAAAAGCCCCTAGGAGTGCGATAAAGGCGTTCTGTCTGGTGATAATTAATAGCCCGTTCAGATGGAGTCGTCCGAGGAACTGGAGGCAGTTTTGCCATCAGGCGCCTTGTGTGAGGGACACAACAGATGGGTCTGGCTCCAGGCTGGAGGGCACAGACCAGATGCCCTTTCATGACTTGGAGAAGACAGTTCCTCCAGCCATGGCCCCTCCCGGGCGCGCCGATCTTCATGACATCTCCCGAATTCCACTCTTCTCACCAAGGCAGAAAGCCCCCGCCTTTGTGCCGCGGCAGCTTCCCGTGCTGTGCCGTGGCTGCCCACCCAGGGGAGCGCCAAGGAAGCATGTCCAGCAAGTGGGTCTGCATTTTAGTTGTGCAGCTATGGCGAGTTCACCCAAGAGTCTCAGATGGACACAGAAATGTGGCAGTGGGAGAGCTCTGGCCGGAAACGGCCTGCGGCCCTGGGAAACGGCAGTCTCCGGCCCGGGTTTGGGACTCACAGCATCTTGTCCGCCTCCTGTCTCTTTTGTGATCTGTTCTGTGAGACTCACTTGGAGAGGGTGGACCTGGTCGCTGGTCCATGGTCAGTGCTCGGTGCCTGGTGGCCAAGATGGCGTTGAGTTTCTGGAAACAGATGAAAGCTATGATCGCCACTCAGCTTGCCTGTCTGTGGTTGAGTCAAGTGTGTTAGCAAATCCTAGAGACAAAACAACTTCCATTATACAGCAGTCACATCAATCGTCTACTCCGAGTTCATCAGCAAGCACTTAGCTTAACTGACTGTCTCTTGGGCCACTGGACACATGAAGAAATCACGCAGTGTATTCAAATTTGAAACAAGAACCTAAAATTTTCACAACACGACTCAAAACTCGAGCAGATATCCTTTGAAAATACAAGTCCCGGAACATCGGAGAAGCTGCGCCGTGTTGTACGCACTGAGTGCCCAGAACACGTCTGCTCGGTTATTGATCAGGGAGATAAGTGGCCCCATTAGGTTGAAAGGAAGAATTAACCAGCCCTGGTATTTTACACCAGCAAGAAAGCGGTGCGGAGTCCTTTCTTAATTACATATTGATTTGAAGAATTTGTGACTGGAAGAGTCTGTGACATTTCTCTGTTCCCAACCTCTGCTTTTATAAACAAGGAAACAGAGACCCTGGGGGCCGAGTGACCTGACCTCCGGGAGCTGCTCGGTGACTGAGGTGGACCTGGAAATCCGGCAGAACTTCCAGAGGGCACAGGGGAGGGAAAACGCCCCTCCCGTGACCTTCAGGCTCCTGCTTCTGTGTGCTGTTGGCTAGGGGTTCCTGAAAGCAGTGGTGGTTGGTGGGACTGGCAGAGAGGAGGAGGGCGGAAAGGGAATGGTGTCTAAATGACAACAGCAGCAACAACAAAGAGTTCAGTGTGGAGGGAAACCTCCTCCTTGCTAATTTCACTGGTCCCAGGGAGAATGGGGGCTGAGTGGATGCGAGTGTTTGGTGACCACCCTGCACCCTTAGGACCCTGTTAATGACACATCAGTGTAAAGAACTGTTCAAAAGCCAGGCTTTAGGTAATGCTGCTTTCTAGAAGGTAGGGGCAGGGTCCTTGCAGTTGGACCGCAAAGCTGACCTGTGTGTTGCTGTGTCAGAATTCCTCCCTGGTAGATGTCTCTGTTCTTTTGATTTGTCAGGGGAGACATGGCTCTGATCTCTAGCCCTCCAGATGGGGGAGAGGCTTAGCGTCCTGTTCAGCCTGAGTCTTGTGTGGGAGGAGAGAGTGCATCAGCTGGTAGGAAGGCAGAGGTCTCGCACAAGGCTGTGCTCTCGGAAGGGTGAAAGTCTGGAGCGCCACTGTTCGTTGCATTTTGTCTCCAGAATAATGACCGCCTCCCGGTATCATTCATTCACTCAACACGTACTGGCTGAGTATCTACCACCAGCCAGATGCTGTTCTCGGCATTGGGTGTCACTGTGAACACATCAGGCACCACCCTAGTCTTTACAGAACTTCCCTGCTGATGTGGGAGATAAGAAGTCCTGTTGTTCCCTCCTCAGCTGCTCCCTGGATGCCCTGCTTTCTTACTCCTCACCTGTTCTAGAAACACCCAAGTTTGACTCTGTTCGGATTCATTTTACCTCCTTCTAACCCCTGGTTGGACTTGACTTGACCCACTGAATCTGGCTCAAAAGACCCCAAATGGGTGAAGCTCTTGTCTACCGTCTCTTTGGATGAACTCACTGTCTCTGTACTTCTTGGAATTTCCATTGGGAATTCCAGTTACCTCCGGTTCACTTTTAGATAAGAATTTTGCCCACACAAGTGTATTGCTTGCTTGGCTTGCCATGTCTATTCATAGAGAGTATAGAAAGATTAGTGATTGAGTCAGGCCATTTGTCAGACTTCAACCAGTTAGAAGGATATCTCAGCTAGAGAACAGGATATCTCAGGGTGAAAATGATGACGAAGAGAAAAGGCAGGCGGCCCACTCGAAAAAGATGACCCTGGATTTTAGACACAGAAAGTCTTGAATGCTTGTAGTCAGAGTGAAATCCATGCCTGCTGCTGACTGTTGGCTGGAGGAGCGTTGATTACAGCGATGGAGCTGTTTTCTAGTGTCCTCGGAGGAGGACCTACAGGTGACAGGCATCTTGGTGAAATAAAACAAGCCTGTGATTGACGGTGCTTTTTTAAGTCAGGGTGAACTGCCTTGGAGGCAGTGGGTGTTCCGGAAAATGTCATTTCATCTTTGAAAGCCTGAGAGGCAGTGCTCATTTTTCTACTTTAACGTGATGATCGAAAAATCTCATCTTTCGTGATATCAGTCTTTACTTCTCTAACTATTCCCATTAGAAGGGTGGTTTGGGCTCAAATTTGGTCCCTAGGAAGTTGAAATTGGATCAGATACAATTAAGTTGTAAATCAAAATGTCCTGGAGCTCTATGGTAGAAGGAAATGTATACGGTGGAAACTTTATTTTAAAAATAACTCGTGAAGTATTTAATTACAGCAGGATATTGTTGATATCACTTGTTTGATTTCTTTATTTGTTGTGTGGGTCCGT
The DNA here is from genome assembly GCA_027257055.1 of Cephalopachus bancanus. NCBI lineage: Eukaryota > Metazoa > Chordata > Mammalia > Primates > Tarsiidae > Cephalopachus > Cephalopachus bancanus. The sequence continues at coordinate 1,552,977 of JAPVLO010000218.1, forward strand.
TACCTTTAGATTTCACGCAGTTCTGGTGACCTCCTTGTGGCATGTTTTCCAGGGGTGGCTGCCACAATGTATATCATACCACAAGCCCTTCTGACAACATGGCATTGACATTCTTCCCATAGATTGGTGGGGCCTGTGACTCCTCTCTCTGAACCTGGGCTGCTTTGGGAACTGCCTTGACCTGTATTTGGAGGTGGCTGTCACACAAATGCCCAACCCAACTTCCAGCTTACTCTTGGGCTGCTTGCCGGTGGGGTCCAGCATGCCCTGAGGATGAGTGTAGTGTATCAGCCCATGACGGCCCAAGCTGAGGTCCTGCCTGAGGGCAAGCATGTCCTCCGATGGTGATTCAGTGCTTCAGCGAGCCTCCCTGCCCTTCCCGCAGCCTTCCAGCCACCCCCAGCGACAGCGTGTGGTCCCAGGGGAGCCCTGCCTAGATTGCAGGTTCATGAGCAGAGTAAGATGACGGTGGTAGTTTGAAACTGCTGAGCTCAGGATAGTTTATTTCATGGCAGCAGGTGACCGGAATGCAGGCCTAACACGCCCAGATGTAAATATCCTTCTCGGTCACATTTCTAAAGGAGGGGCTGCTCACGCCGCCTGACCACAGCAGGGGACGGTGTCGTGATCCTTACAGGCCGGTAGCGTCCATGGGACCCAGTCAGCCGGTGGCAGCCTGTGGATGGGTCTTCAGTGGAGTGCCTGAGATGACCATCTACACAGTGCAATCGCCTCCTACTCTATGGGCAAGTGACTTTGCGTCTCCCTTTATAAAATACAGACGATACTCACGATTAGTTCCTAAAGTTGTTGTGAGGATTAAGTGATTCAGCACACGTAAAGCCTTTAGGGGGATACCCGGTGCGAATACCCGGTGCCTAGTGGGCACTCAGTGCTGTGAGACACGGTCAGCCTTCTTCTGCCTCTGATGTTGACTGAAGACAGTCCAGAGATTTGTTGAGAGCAATCAGACCCACAGCTGACTGCTTGCCTCATAGTTTCCTACGTGTCCTCACATGGGGTCAGTTGTCCGGGCCTCACAATGGCCTCTGATAGGAGCCCCAGGTCCTCGGTGAGAGGCTCTGATGAGAGAGTCTTAAGCCAGTGGGGACACGGAAGTCATTCTGGTCCAGGCTAGATTGTCCCTGGGCTGTAGCAGCTGCCATGATGCCTGGGTTTTGCTGTAGGTTCATGGTCGCTATATCTTCCTCCTGAATGCAGTCTTGAAGTATGGACGAGAGGCTCGTTTTATCTGTGAATTTCTACATGTGGCTTTGCTTCTCTTGAGCCTGGTCTGAGACTGCTGGCTGTGGTCACGTAATGCCAAGTCTCTGGCCTGAATGGCCTCATCTTTGTTCTCCTTGCTGTGATAGGCATCTTCCTGGGCTGCAGAGAGAGGAGGCGGGTTTTAACTCTCCCTTGGTGGGGAAGAGGTGCTTCTTGCCTGGAGGCTGATTTGAAAGTAGATATGCCGTTGTGCAAAAACAGACACTTGATCCTTCCTGTGCGAGGCTGGTAAGTGTACCCTTCCCTGCCGCAGCCACCAAGGGCACTACTGTTGAATCGTCCCACGCACAATATCCTGTGGGCTCACGGAGCGGTCATATTGAGTTTACTTGCTGCTTATTGAGCTTCTGTTTCAGATTTCTTTGGGAAATGTTTTTGAAAACATAGACACCATTTTATTAAATCTGCATAAAGCACAGGGAAAAGATTTAAAACTCCGTGTTGGTTTTTTTATTGAGTTACAGTACATTAAAAAGCTTTATTATGAAGCAATTATTAAAATAATTACCTGAAATAATTTGTTTTATCTTGAAAAAAGCTTAAATTTTTTTTTTTTGAAATATTGCTAAGAGTTAAAATTATTTAAACAAGTCTCTCTGTTGTCAGTAATAGTATACCAGGTCTTGTCGTTAAATGTTAATAAGATTTTGAGGTATTAAAACAATAAGAAGAAGAATGCCTCATGCGTGGATAGCATTTCCTAAAGACAGAGCAATCAACACCCTTGTCAGGGCAGGAAGGCAGGGTGTTATCCATCTCCTACTTTATTGAGAAAACTGAAGCTCCAGCCAGAGCCGGAAAAGGAGTAAATTAGTCACAATTGCATTTGGCTCAAAATAACAGGACTCAGAGAAGATTTCTTTTCCTTTTGTAACAAAACGTCAAGTACAAGGCAGCCTGGTACTGGCAGCTCTGTGATGCTGTCAGGGACCCAGGTTCACGCAGACTTTGTGCTCACGGTTACAAGATGATGATGCGTCTAACGCCAGGCATGACATCTGCATTCCAGGAAGGAACAAGAAGAAGGGAAAAACGCTGAGGCTCGTGAAAGCTGGTTTTGTCAAGAAAACTAGCTTTTCCAGTAACCCTATTCCTTGGGCTTCTGCTTACACCTCATAGGTCATAGACAGCCCCTACTAAATGCAAAGGAATTGTGCTAGCTATCTACTGTTGCATAACAAATATTCCTACCTTAGCGGCTCAAACCAAACATATTTATTACTTCAGGGTTCCTGTGGGCCAGGAATCCAGTAGCAGCTCAGCGGGTGGCTGTGTGCCAAGGACTCTCACAAGGCTACACCAAGGCATCCATTGGGGCTGCAGTTCATCTGAAGACTCGACTGGGGGCAGGTTCACTTCTAAGCTCACTTGTGGTTGTTGGCAGGATTCATTTCCCAAAGTGGTGTTGGATAGATGGCCTCTGTTCCTGACTGCCTGTTGGCCTTGGCACCTCAGCTTCTGGCCATAGGGGTCTCTCCACAGAGCAGGTGATGACATGGCAGTTGCGTCCCTCATTGTGAGTGAGGACAGAACAAAATGGAAGCCACAGTCCCACAGTCTTCTTTCAACCTAGTTGTGGAAGGGACATCACAACTCTTTTACTCCATTCTGCTGTTACATGTGTCACTAGGTCCAGTCTACACTCAATGGGGGGGTAATACAAGGACATGACTACTAGGAGGTGGGGACCGTTAGGGGCCATCCCAGAGGCTGCCCACCCCAGGACTCGAGGAAGGTGAGCGATCTTAACTGGTATGTTGCCATCACACACAGAACCAAGAAGAAGGGGAGGTTGGATGCTGGGTGTGCAGTTAGCCACTGCTATCACAGCAAGTGAATAAGGGCTGGAGAGTTTGGAGACAGAAGCACCTGGATTGGAATCCTAGACCTGCCATCTATGAAAGAAGTTCATTGGCATCCTTGACCTTCCGTTTTTTTGACAAAGTCACAGGGTTGTTTTCCAAATTAAATGAGAGAATATCACACAACAGTGTGCTCTGTAAGTGCTCCGTGAGCGGCAGTCTCCCATGGTGGTGCTGGGATCCAGGGTTTCCTGCAGTAACAGCAGTGATTTTCCTCAATGGAACAGAAGAATTCTAAGATGGAGAGTGCGGGAGCCTAACGTCTGGGCGTCCTGCTTTCTTAGAAATGGCTTTCTTTTGGGGTGGACCTCTCGCTGTCTAGGAGTCCTTCCACGGCCATATTGTTGGGATGCCGACCGGGCAGGGCAGGCTTCCTTTAGGTGTGAAAAACCATCGCTTCCGCTTACCCTTTTGAGGCGAGGTTTTATCTTCTTGACCTGTCTTTGTTTTACTTTTGCTTTTCAACCAGAAGTCCACCTTCCAGTTTTCGCAATAGATGGCAGCTGATTCTGAGGAGCAACTCCTTATGTCGCGGTGAGTGGGCTGCGTAATCGATCTCAATCTATCTCCAGACTTCAGCCTATCGTTGCCGTAGAATCGCCTGCCTAATATCCCAGTCGGTGTATATTTACCCAGTTATTCACTCAATGACTGTATTGTGAGCACCAGATTTATGCGAGACACCAAGGAAGTGAGGGCGACAGACATGAAATGTAGTTTGGGCATCAAGGAATGTATTACGCAAAAAGAGAAGTAACACACGAGCACCAGTAATTACAACAGAAGGAAGTTTCTGAGAAACATCCCAAGAGGCACTCAGTATCAAGGGGGTTAGAGAGAGGAAGGGGGCACTTCCAGCTGGTGGATCATGGGAGATTGCACTGTACATGGACAACTCCTGATTGGAGATTATGCACGTGAAGCCTTTGAAAGGAAGACTTGCTGACACTGTCACCTTCTCTGCTTAAGTGCTTGGTTGACATAAATAGGGGCTTTGATGACTATAATTCAATTAGAATAGAAGGCCTTTTAAACCCAAACACTTAACCTTTCTGCCCCGGGAGCGGGGGGAAACAGCACATCTGCAGAAGGGACTGGCTTTGCTGGACGTGGGCTTTGAAGTTGTCTAGCGGTGATTTGGCCAGTGATCAAGAGAGGAAGATGGAGGAGCAGTCACAGGAACCTGGCAAGATGCAAGGCATTAAGTAGAAGCAGGAAAGTGGGGCAGCTGAAGAGGGCCAGCGTCACCTGGGGCGGACCTATGCCGAGACACTGCCGCCCACTGGTGAAGGGCGCTGGGGTCACGGCCAGGGCTGTCAGGCTGTGGTTCTGCTGCGTTCTGATGACGCGACCTCAGGCAGGTGGGTTTCTTTGTGTCTCAGTTTTCTCACTTACAGTACAAGGATGATAGTAATGTTGTGATTCATAATAATGTAATAATTAAATGAGGCCACACATATGCATTCTCCAAAGCGTGCCTGGTGCGTGGTAGGCACTTGGTACATGTTCGGTATTTTTGTTATTGTTTGAAGGGTGGTAAATTTCCAGAACGTCCATCACTCACATTCAACTGGAAGTACAAGAGGTGTTTCTGGAGGCAACTTGATGACTCGATTCCAGCATTTCACCTCCTCGTGGATCTGAAATTGACTGAGGATTGAATGCAGTTGGTGAGTGGGACCAGCTTGTGCCTATTCTGAGCTGGCAGCCTGGCAGTCTGACAGAGTCTGGTCTTTTGGAGAAGGGGTGCTATAGCCTGGTGGGCACCCTCCTTACTGTCCAATCATGTATGTGAGTTCATGTGTCTGGCTTACATTGTCACATGCATGCCTCTTCTACAAGTGGTATGCAGTAAGTCCCTTGCATATGAATGAGTTCTGTTCCGAGAGTGTGTTTGCAAGTCCTTTTTGTTCATGAGTCCAACAAAGTCATCCTAGGTGCCCAATTAACACAGTCGGCTATACAGAACCAACTGCATCCTTGCTGCTTTGACGCATGCTTCTGGACATCCTGGGCTTGTAATAAAGATGCTGCCCTGCTGTACTCTATACAGTCCTGTAGAATAAAGTACATAAAAGCACAACCACTTGTAGAAGAGACACACATGTGACAATGTTTGCCAGACATGTGAACTCACATACGTGATTAGACATGTGGGCACATGAAAGTTCGCAACTTGAAAGTTCATATGTAGGGGACCTACTGTATTGTGTCTTAAGGCTGCCACAACAAAGTACTGCAGACAACAGAAATGTGTTCTCTCCCGGTTCTGGAGTCTAGAAGACCAAAGCCAAGGTGACAGCAGCATCATCCTCCCCCAGGGACTCTGGGTAGAATCTCACCTTGCTCTTCCTAACTCTGGGGGTGGGCCATCTCCCTGTGGACTGGCAGCTGCATTTCTGCACTCTCTGCCTCTGCTGTCATGTTGGCTTCCCCTGTGTGTCTCTCTTTTCATAGAGCGTTTTCCTTGTATAAGGACAGCAGTCGTGTTGGATTAGGGCTCAGTGCAGTGATGTCATTTTAACAATTGCATCTGCCAAGATGCTATTTCCAAATACGGTCACATGCCATAGATACAGATACGTGTCTGTATAGGGGATACAGCTTAACCCATAACAAAGTGTCTCTCCAAACTGAGGCTGGAGCCCCAGGGGGGCTTGGGAGGTATGACAAGTTCATGAAGATGGAGCTGTGGAGCTCTAACTTTCCAGTGGCGGCTGTTAGGGGTTGTTGCCGTGTAAGCCAGGTGAATCAGATCACCATCATTCCTGGGTACACTCAGGGGGGGGGGTCTTACCCTAGCCAAGATGTATGAATTCAAAGTAATTCCAAAGTCAAGTAGTGGTCATGGTACCTGCATGGTGACAGGTGGCTCTTTTTGATTTTTGTTTTAATAAAAGTCTTGGCTGTTACATGCATGTTCACGTGGGCTCCTGGGGGCTCAGAGTCTCTGTATGGGAGAGCCGTGGGTTTTCTGTTTAATTCCTTGGGAAGAGTCACACATGGGTCCCGGCAGGTTTAGTCGGTCATATGTCCCAGGGGAGGACCCAGATGGTGCGGAGCTGCTGACCCAGCATCGGGAGGCAGGTGCGCTGCTGTGGACGCCAGGCTTGGCCGGCCTCTGCAGACTTGGCTGTGGCCGTGTCACGGTTCACAGCACTGCCATTTGTCCTGTGGATCCTGAAAGCTGCAGATAAAATGTTCAAAGGCTGAGCTGCCTGTGATTTAAGAATTGACTTGGTTAGAAGTCAGATCAAGTGAAAGAAAATGAAAATGTCATCACACGTGAGGAGAATGAGCAATCTGGTGGAAGTGCAGTCTTTTCAAAATAGAGTTTCTTGAGTTTCTTTGGTTATTTTTGCTTGCTTTTTGTCTTGGCTTTTGAAGAGAACACTTCTTTTTTTGGCTCTAATCTAGTAACAGTTAATGTGTGGGGAAAAAATAGACAACAGCTAGTCTGAGACCGATGAGGGAAAGGAATGCTGACATGTGACAGGCACGTGGGCACTGCCAGCTCTGAGTAGGGCTTCCTCCTGGGAGCCACGGAGCTGTTGACAGTCACCTGCGATGGGCTGGGTGGGACAGAGCGGTCATCTCAAGTTACGTGGTCTGAAACAGGTCCATCAAAGATGTGTGCTTTCGTCTTGATGGACATGCTTTTGATTTTGATCTGTGATTCAAACCACTCATGGTTTGTGTCTGTAGAAGTGCTTTTACATCAGTGTTTCAAAAGTCTTAGGGAACAGTGCTTTTAAATTTTTTGTTAGTATAAAAAAATTGTTTCTTGCTTGTATGTGTGAATATGCACTTTGCCCATCAAAAAGTCATTCCAAAAATCCCTAAGGTTGAATCTGTTTATTAATCCTTGTTAGTTTCTGGGTTTGAATTTAAAGTCTAAAACTTTATGAAAAAAAGGAACCCATTTCTAGAACTGTCAGTAGTGACCGATGGAAGGCATTTTTTAGTGGCACAAAACTTGGGTGTCTGGACTGTTATTATTACGTGCAAAAATATACTTGTGAGAAAAAGAAGCCAGATTCAAGAAAGTCTGTATTGTAGGATTCTCATTTATATAAATTGAAAAGGGGACAAAACTCACTCATGGTGTTATCACTCAGAGTAGCAGTGGCAGGTGCATGGGGCACTGTCTTGGGAAAGGGGCTCTGTGGAGTCTTCCCAGCTTCTGGTAGTGACTAGTTCATCATCTGAAGACCTGAGTGTGTTCATTTCCAACTCACCAAGCTGTATACTCAATCACTTGTCTCCCTTTCTGTTATCTTGATGTTATACTTTAAAAAGCTAAGCAGGTATGTTATAGAACTTAATGGGAACTCAGAACTTTCCTCAAGACAATTTTATACTAAAGACATTTAAATTTAGTAGGCATATTGATGTGTCTTTGTGAAAATTTGACCCAATCTTAATCATGGCAGGTTTGGGAATGTTGGGGTGTGTGTGTGTGTGTGTGTGTGTGTGTGTGTATTTTCATAATTGAGATGAATTGGGTAACTCTTTTTGGAAGCTGTCCATTGGTATTCCTAGTAATTAGCAACCTGCTTCTGTTTCTGAAATTGTATTTTCAACCATATATGTGTGTTCAAAGGCCTCAGTGGGGGCCAGAATCAGTTGTAATTTATATTCAGTTCAGGGCATAGAAGTTGTTTTTCAAGTTTCTCATTAGTCTGCTTATAAACTTCGATTTATGTATGTGAGTTTTAGGAATCTGAAGATTGAACAAAAGGGAGAGACTGAGAAAACTGGAGGTGGAACCAGAGAGTTCTAGAAGAGCAGGGATAAGTAGAAATAATCACTTTGGAAGACCCAAGTCTTCAGATGGTCATTCAAACACAAGACGATGGAATATTCTTTGGGCTAGACACCTTGAAGTTCTGGCCACTGTTGGCATGTATCTCTGGGCATCGACAGAACGGACTAGCTGTTCAGACCTTCGTCATGGGAGTGAAGGTGGAATTAAAAAGTGTCGATTTTGCTCTTTTTTTTTTTTTTTTTTTTTGAGTTGGAGTCTCACTCTGTCTCCCAGACTGGAGTGCAGTGGCCACTTCCAGCCACCGCAGCCTCGACCTGCTGGGCTCCGGCGATCCTTCCGCCTCAGCCTTCCGAGTAGCCGGAATTACAGGCATGCGCTACCGTGCCCAGCTGATTTTTTGATTTATTGTAGAGATGAGGTCTCACTGCCCAGGCGGGTCTCGAACCTGCGGGCTCAGGCAATCCACTCACCTCAGCCTCCCAAAGGCGTGGGATTACAGGCCGAGCCACTGAGCCCGGCTGATTTTGCTCTTTAAATATCACTTATTTCAAACACCTTAGTTCTGCGTTGGATGAGAGATATGAAGCATATAATATGCCACATTTCCTAACCAGCATGAACTTTTTCTTTAGTTGGAGAAACAAGGCATTTAAAGGTAAAAGGTTTAAGTGAAAATATGTGTAGAAGAGAAGTGGTATAAATACACACAGTGTTTGCTACTTACTGTGAATTTATTTGTGTGTCTAGCAGGTGATAAAGGCCAATTTTCTAACAGGAACATGACCAAGGACTGAACTGGACATTCAACAAGGAATGACAAATAGGTGGCCAATACATGTTTGACAATATGTTCAGCATCTCTGGTAATCAAAGATTCACAAATTAATATGAGGTCTAACAGATTGGCCAAATGGAGAAGAAATGATACTAGCGAATGATGGGGAAGTTGTAAGGAAACTATGAGAGCTGACTGGGGTAACCTTTCTGATGGTCAGTGAAGCAGCACGGATCAAAATGTAAGGTGTAGATGCTCTGTAAACGGGCAGATGTGGGGTCTGGGGAGCCAAAGCTTTATGCCTCTGGGAGAGAGGGGGTTCTTTTAAAATACAATTCCAAGGTTATACGTGGAAAATTAGGTATGAAACGAAATATTTAGTCTGAATAAGGGAAAAAAAGGCACGGCTCAGTTTTACGAAAATGGCAAATACTGCAAACATGACCACATCCATCTGCCAGTGGCCAGCTTGAGTCAGTGTGGCTCTGGGGACTGGCATCTACCAGCTGTGTCCTTGCTGCTCAGAAGGCATCATGTGAGCATGTCTGTTGACCACCAAAGACCAAAACATGTTGGGACTTCTCGCCCCCTCCTTCTATGGTGAGTGCCCTGGCCTAGACGTCCGCCATATCTCTCTCAGACCATGGGAATGGGCTCTTGACCCAGCTCTTGTTCAAGGGTTTTGCCCTTGAACACAGTGTATGTGTTATGCTTATTTGCATTTTTAGTAATTAACCTCCTGGCATTCCTCTATCGTATTTCATTTCTTGTATTACTTTGGTTACTCTTTGCCTTTTCATATGACAGTGATTTTTGTCCTATTTTCTACAAAGAGACAGGAAAGATAATTAAGCCCTCTAGCATGGTGGATGGAAATCTGTTTTTATTTATCAACAAGATGCACAAAACTTGAAAGTTCAACACACCCACGTTTTTGCAACCCTGCTGCAGGTTTGCTGTGTTTATAATCGTGTGGGCTGCACTGCTGAATTTGTTCCTGACAGGGAGAATCCACTGAGTCCAGGTGCTAATGAGAACTGAATCATGTGTTTGTGATTTTGGCCACCTGATAACTGGAAGAATTTTCCACAGACCGGCTCCTGGCTCTGTACACTTCAAATCCTGTTTCTCCTCTACGATGCACATATTTCTTGCGCCTGCCTTGGCAAGGGGCGTCCTCACTGGGCTGTGACCCTGGGGCCCTGCAGGGTGCATTGGAATGAGGGGCGACAGGCGTGTTCCTGGGATAGCGATCAATAACTCTCCCTGGGCACAACCTCACATCCATACATAAAAGCCACCACGCCTGAAGGAAATAGGGTGCCCAGCTCGGTCTGCCTGATGAGATTCCCAAGATGCTTATGGCCGTTCCAGTGCCACGCAGTGGGAGGGAAAGACCCATGATAAGAGACCTGGGTGGAAGGCGACTGCAGCCACACAGAGGCAGTTTACAGATATTTTTTTGAGTTGGAGTCTCACTCTGTTGCCCAGTCTGGAGTGCAGGGGAACGTACACAGCCACCCTGGGGTCAACTTGCTGGGCTCTGGTGATCCTTCCACCTCTGCCTTCCAAGTAGCTGGAACTACAGGCAACATGCTTACATGCCTGGCTAATTTTTTATTTATTGTAGAGGCGAGGTCTCACCAAGTTGCCCGGGCTGGTCTCGCGCCCATGGGCTCAATCCACTCGCCTCGGCCTCCCAGAGTGCTGGGATTACAGGTTGAGCCACTAAGCCCAGCCCAGTTCACAGATTTTAAAGAAACACGTGGCCAGTGAGTGCCACTTTTATGTCTCAGAAGAGGCTCGTGCAAACGGGGGGCCCTGAAGATTAAGTGTGATGAGGCACTTGGCAGGTGTGCCCCTGTCTGGGTGCCCATGTCTGTGACCAGGACACGTCCTAGGACATGTCCCTGGGAGAGTCTGCAGTGAGAGTTGAGTACAGACGACATCTGTTGCATGCTTGCTGGGTGCCGGACACCATGATAAGACTTCAATTTGATATTTTAAGATGAGCATTTGGGTTAACCGAATAATATAACATGACATGTCTATTTAAAAAAATTCCCAAGAATAGTATCAGTGCTTACATGAGAATTCTAATTTAGGCAACGGCCAAAACCGTCGATTCACTTCACCTCTTCACTCCCACTTCTTTACGGACCCGGGTTGGCCCCGTTTCTGCGCCAGCTGCAGAGTGCACGCTCGGCTGTGTTGTGGTGTTCCCGTCCTGCCTCCGTGAAGCGTGTGTTCTGGTTGGAGGAGGTGCTAGATGAAGTTCACTGGTAAGGCACGTCTGTGAAGCCTGTGTGAAGCCGTCGTGAGGCTGAGGAGAAGCCGGGCAGCCAGGGAGGAGGGAGCCGTGTGCGCTGGGAGCAGGTCTGGGAGCAGGGCTGGGGTGTTCGCTGTGGCCTTCCTGGAGACCAGATGCAAATATGGCCTGAAGGGCTTAGGCAGGGCGGGGGCCATCGCAGAAACTGTAGCCCGCCCTGTGGGTGAGAGGGGAAACATTTGGGCCATGGTAAGGGTCTGACCTGTGTTCTGGAAGTATCCTCTGGCGGCTTGGTTGGGAACAGGAGGGATCAAGGGAGAGACAGGACAGTTTGGCAGGTTTTTCGTGACCAGGTGGGGGTGGGGACAGGGAGCTGTGTGGCGTGTGAGGAGGGGCCCAACTCTTAGCTTGGTCTTCAGGACTCACGGAGACATCCGCACAGGAGATTCTGGACAGCGACAGCACAGTTCTGCAGGTCCAGCTCACTCAGGATGCCTTAGAGGGACCGTGGATCTTGTCTTAGGGTGAAGCCATTCTTAAAAACTGGAGAGACAGAAGTCAGTGTTCCAAAGCAGGCGACCCCAGCCTGCAGGTTCTAGACCAGTACCAACATCAGATTCTCCTAGGAGCTCGAACCCTACTGTGACCTGCCCATGTGAGAGAGCTGGGTTTCGGCTCCTCATGAGAATCTGTTGCCTGATGGTCCGAGGTGGAGCTGAGGTGGGGATGCTGGCGCTGGGAGCGGCTGCAGATGCAGATGAGCGTGAGCAGGGAGGTGGGACTGCACGGAGACCACCACAAACCAACCCTGGCCGTGAGTGGCAGGCGAGTTGATGGACTACAGTTGTACCGTTACATCTGGCTGCAGGCTCTGTCAGAATCCCACACTTATTTGGGTCCACACGTGGCCCGCCTGTCATTTTATTTACTACCTCCTCTGTCCATGCCTCTTTTTGAAAATGGTGGGTTGTATAATTATTTCATTATATATGTCAATGTGATAATAATAGAAATAAAACACAATAATGTAATGCGGTTGAATCATCTCGAAATCATCCCCCCCCCGACCCTGGTCCGAGGAAAAATTGTCTTCCACGAAACTGGTCCCTGCTGCCAAAAAGGTTGGGGACTGCTGTCCTAAAGTGTATACAGAAAGACCTAATGACTAGGAGATAGGCTCACATCTTTTATGCTCTGTCTTCTAGTCACTTGTAACTGAAAAGTAATTTTACAGATATGAGGAAACCATAGTCAAGGTGGGGAATTCTCTATTTTGCCTATATGTTTAGAATTTTTATGGTGCAGCCATTTCAACTGCTTGTGTAATCGTAAGAAGAGAGAGAAAGACAAGAACAGAAGAGGAAAAAAATGCCTCCAAAGCGTGGAATCCAGGAAAACTCTTGAATTAAACATGAATGCTCAGTATGAATGCTACTATTAATGTGCCAGAGGGTCCTCTGGGCATGGCAGTGAGGGGAGACGGTGGCCATGAGCGAGGTGCACCTTTGCACGTGTGCTCTCGGGAAAGGCGACGTGGCATCTGCACGGTCCTGTCGGGCTCCTCACACCTGGGCTTCTGCAGAATGGTGTTGGAATGGTTGCCGTTTAAGGTAACAGGATCCACTTTCCTGGAATTGTTTAGAAATGGACTAAATGCTGGCAGATCTGTGATGCTTGGATTGAGGCAAGCAGAGGTCAGATTGCTTGACAGGACCTTACTAGGTCCTTTGATGTAGTAAGAGGCAGTTATTCAAAACTCAGAAATCTTTGCAAAGCCCGAAACTCTCTGTGTGAAGGCAGCAGACTCTGGACCAAAGGCGTTCCAAATGGCCTTCACAGGCGGAAAGAAGGCTTGGGAGGTGTGGTGCCCTCTCCTTTGCCTTTTTAAAACCTGTCAGCTCTCACTGTCCAGTGCCTGTTCTGGACAGTCACCTTAAAGGACAGGGACCATTTCGTCATCTGAAGGATGCAGATGGATGGGATTCCTGCCCATCTGGAGTGATGGAGAAGACTTTTCTTTCACGGAGCCTGCTGTCCAGACTCAGGCTGGGGATGGCTTCTGAGGCCCCACCACCAGTGAGTGGCCAAGGCCTGGTGTCCCTGTGGGCAGTGCCCTCCGTCCCACCACCGACTGGTATCCCAACACAAGGCCCCATGCTCTTGTTGGCAATATATCTCCCGTCCTGGTGGGCTGACTCTCCCATGCTCCCCCCTTCCCCTTAGCGGGACCCAGGGTGTGGAAACTGCATGTAGCCATCCGTGTTGACTGTGCTGGGTACACGGTCACACTCCTGCCTGTGGGTCTTGGCCATTGCTGTCCTCGTAAGGATCTTGCTCTGTTGCCCAAGCTGGAGTGCAGTGGCACCACTTGTCACCTTGGATTTCTGGGCTCAAATGACCCTCCCACCTTGTTCTTACAAGTGAGTAGTTGGGACTACAGCTGTGTACCACCAGGCCTGGCTAATTAAAAAAGAAATAAAATTAAAAAAATATATATAATACCTAGCTATATATAACAGTGAACCCCAGCTATTGCAAATTCCCCACCAGATAATACCAGAGTCTGTGTTCTACCTGCATCTGGTGTGAGGTCTTATGAATCTAATATATATTTTATATGTGTTATAGCTAGGCTCTCACTATGTTGCCCAGGCTGGTCTTGATCTTGAATTCCTGGCTTAAAGTGGGATTATGGATGTGAGCCACTGCACCCGGCCCCATACTGTCTTCTTTATCACCATATCCTTAATATCCAGAACATGTCCTAGCACCATAACAGGTACTTGTTGAGTGAATGAGTGAACCTTTACATTCCAGAATGCCTAGTACTATGCTAAGCCTGTCATGAGTTCTCAATAAATACTCCTCCAGGCAACCATTTCTGTTTCTATAAAATATGAGTGTGAAAACACAGAGCGAAGCATTCCAACATCTAACGAGCTGGGAAGGCATCACTCCCATCCTTGTAGTAAGAAGAAGTGGAACACGCTACATGCTGATCACTTTCCAGGGACCCATCAGCAGTTGTGGGGCAAACTACCACCCTGAAATCTGAAGAAACAGGAGAATTCAGTTGCAGCTAAGATTTGCTTACCTGTAGCAGGAGAACTGGATTCAGAAGCTGGGTGGGCCTTTTATGTCGTCGTTTTGATGGATTGTTGGAGGCTGAGTGCTGGCTAGCTGAAGAGAGAGATGCGTGGGTTTTATTTACCTCCAGCAGGCCCACCAGGTTCTCACAGCAAAGAGCCAAGGGAGAGCCTCTCTGGGCTCCTGGAAGGGGAGGGGAAATGTAACCTTGTGTATCGCCCCCAGCTTGTTCTGTCCACTACCAGCCTACTCTCCAGTGGAATGGGCTTCCCAGCATCCTGTCCCACCTGGGGGAAAGACTGTTCTTTGACTCAAGCCCTCCCTAGATTTCTGAACCAACTGTGGGGGAGGGAAGACACTGAGCTACACTTGTAAAGGTCACCCGACAGCACAGGCCCAACAGAAGATGGAGAGTTACCTGGGAGATTATGGAGTGCCTCTCCTCCCCCTCTCCCCGTCCCCCCCCAGTTCCACCACTGCTACATAGCTCCTGCGTCACACCAGGGATCCCGGCTGAGAGGGCAGCAAGACACACACTCTGTCCGAGGAGGGGTTCTCACGAAGCCCAAGGACACTAGGGCCGTCCAGAAAGCACACCTGAGGCCGAGGGAGCCCCTGACCAGCAGCCTCAGCAAACCTTCAACACGGCCCGACTCCCAGTCAGAGTCACAAGCTCTCACACCGGAGGCCTTAGGCCTCGCTTTGTGTCATCCGAGGCCTCCGATCTGGTTTTCCACGAAAAAGCTAGAAGGCATGCCAAAAGATGAGGGAAGACACAGGCGAAGAGGCTAAACCAGCATCCAGAGCAGACTCAGGTAGGACACGGGCTGTGGAATGACCCGACGGGGAATTTTAATGGTAGCCCAACTATATAAATAGCTGGGACTCTGTTTTTTTTTTTTTTTTTTTTTTTTGAGTTGGAGTCTCACTCTGTTGCCCAGACTGAAGTGCAGTGGCATGCTCCCGGTCACCGCAGCTTCGTCCTGCTGGGCTCACGCGGTCCTCCCGTCTCAGCCTTCCAAGTAACTGGAAATACAGGCATGCACTACTGCGCCCAGCTAATTTTTGATTCATTGTAGAGACGAGGTCTCGCCAAGTTGCCTGGGCGGGTCTTGAACACGCGGGCTCAGGCAGTCCACTCGCCTTGGCCTCCCAAAGTGCTGGGATGACAGGCTGAGCCACTGAGCCCGGCCGGGATTCATTGTTAAGGGCTCCGATAGGAAGAGTAGATATTGTGGAAGGACAGATGGGGCTCATGAACAGAGAGATGGGCCATCCGAGGAGGGACCAAAAGGAGATGCCGGAAATCAGAACAGCCCAGAGATAATGGCACCTCTGAGGGGCTCGCTGGGAGGCTGAACATGGCACAGGACCGTCCTGTGAGCTTGAGGATGGTCAGTAGGAACTTCCCACACAGAAATGCCGAGATAATAGACAATGAATTAAAGAAACAAAACCCAGAAGACCCAAGAGCTGTGGCACAATTTCAAAAGGCAGAACGTACATGTACAGGTTATTAGAAGACTGGAAGGAGAAACAAGAAAGACTGGAACAAAAGAACTATTCAAAGTGATAACAGTGGATGATTTTCCAAAGTTAATGAAAAGCGCCTAACCCAAACTCAGATCCAGGAAGCTCGGGAAACACTGAACAGTATAAATTCCCAAAGATCTGTCCCCAGATACATGACATTCGGCTGCAGAACACAAAGAGAGAGTCATGAGAGAAGCCTTGGAGTTGTGGGGTCTCCTTACCTATTGAGAAACAGGAATATGAATGGCAGTGGACTTCTCATCATAAACTGTGCAAGGGTTTAAAGAAAAAAAAGCCCACTGACCATGGATCCTTCAAAAGTGAAAGAGAAATGAAGACTTTCTCAGATAAGCAAATCTGAGGGAATTAATGAATTCCTGCTCTTCATATAATGCTACAAGTTCTTCAGAGACAAAGCAATGATAGTTCAGAAGCTTGGGTCTACATGAAGAAAGAAAGAGCATCAGAGAAGGAATAAATGAAGGGAAAGTGAAGTCTTTTGCTTCTCGCATTAATTGATCTAAAACTAATGATTTTGCAAAAGTATCAGATGCCTACAGAATTTGGGTGAGTGAAAGGAATGACAGCACAGTCATGACGAAGGGAGGGGGGAGTTGGCATTGCTCTGCTCGGAGGTGCCTGCATCACACAGGAAGCAGTGTGTCGTATTTGAAACTGAACTTGGGTTAGTTTAAAACGCATGTTGCAGACTCTAGTACAACCACTTGAAGAAAAGAAATATGATTGATATGCTCAGAGAGGAGGCAAATGGTGTCACAGAAAATGCTCAATGAAACAGAGAGAAGAAGAGGGGGAAAACAAGAGAAGGTGGAATGAGAAAAAATTATATAATAAAAATAATATGAAAAACATATTATATATTTTTTTCTCACTCCACTTTCTCTTGCTTTTTTCCCTCTCTTCTTCTCTCTGTTTCAAACAATTGCAACCATAGTAGATATTAATTCAACTATATGAAAGAATACTTTACATGTGAATGGTTTAAACATACCAATTAACCACCAAAAGACAGTGATGAACAGAGTAGTCTTAAAACAAAACCCAGAGTTGTGGGCAACTGTATTATCTACAAGAAAGTCACTTTAAATATAAAGCCTCTGGTTCAAAGAAAAAGGTTGGAGAGAGATAAATTATGTTAACACAAATCAAAAGAAGGCTAGAGTTACTATCTTATTTTAGACAAAGCAGAGTTTGGTACAAGGATAATTATCATGTATAAATAGGGACATTCAAGAAAGATAAAGGGGTCAATTCTCCAAGAGGATATAACACTCCTAAACATATATGTCACTGACAGTAGAGAATCAGAATGCTGCAGACTTCAACACCCCTCCCTTAGCAACCAGTAGGTCAAGCTGACAGAAAATCAGTGAGGACATAGTTGACTTGAATGGTACTCTGAGCCACCTTGATCTAATTGACGTCTACGGAATATCCCATCCAGCGACTGCCGAATCTGCATTCTCCAGCTTGCGTGAACATTTGTCAGGAAAGATTGCACTCTAGGCCATGAAACACACCTTAAGAAATTTAGAAGAGTAGGAATCCCACAAAATATGCATTCAGACTACAGTGAGATTGAATTATAAACCAATAGCAGAAAGATATTTGGAAAATGTAAAAATATTTGACCTTCTTCCGCAAAATACACAACCCTAGTCTAATCATGAGAAAAACATCAGACAAATCTTAATTGAGGGACATTTTACAAAAATGAGTACTTCTCAAAGCTGTCAAGGTCATCCACACCAAGGGAAGTCTAAGAAATTGTCAGAGACAAGAGGGGTCTGAAGAGATGTGGTGACTAATGAGATGTGTTGTTTTGGATGGGGTCCTGGAATGGAAAAGAATATTGGATGAAAATGAAGAAAATCTGAATGAAGTAAGGATTTTACTTAAGCATATATCAATATTGGTCTATTATGTATAGCAGACTTACCCTGAGAGTTAATAATAGGGGAAACACTAGGGCTATCGAAGCTCACTGTATCTTTGCAATTTTTCTGTAAACCTAAAATCACTCTAAAAATACATGTTAATATAAACACTCAATGTAAAGTATGCTTATACATGTGTTCCCTGATAGAATTCTTACCCAAGACTACTTGTTCCAGTCTCAAGAACTTCTGTTGAATAAAACATTTGGCATTTATGCTATTCAGGTTATTTCTGCAATACACCAATCCTTTCATTTTTCCATATAAACATATGCAGGGACAGCAATGTCATTTACTTGTTAAAACTCCGTCTCTTCCATCTATTTTCCAGCACCCGGGTTACCCACTGTCGTTTCACCACCTGCCGTTTCAGGACGAAACAGAAAGGAAGCAGGACCTCCTCTTTCCTCCACGCCGGCTTTATCGCCACAGCGTGAGGTGCCCGCGTGGAGACGGCATCGCTTTGAAAGCAGACTGTCTGGCAGAAACTGCAAAACTGTGTTTTGCAATGGTGTCATCCGCACTCCAGGGAATTCTGTTATCCAGAAGTCTCCCTGGCTCATTCATGCATTAAGAGGCCAGGCCCGGCTGCTCTCTGGTCCTGGCAGAGGAGATGTTGCCATGACAGCTATTGGGAGACATGGAGTGTGGAGAGGGCATCCCTGATGAGAAGGGTACACAGCTCTGCGCCTGGGCCTCACCGATGGCATGCAGGAGGGTACGTGTAGGCTCTCAAGTTGGACCGTGGAAATCTGTGAGCATCGTGTCACACACCCAGAGTTCACTTTCCAGTCGCCTAAGCAGCAGATAGAAAAACGAAGCCTCGACGAAATCCACCCCTAGATAGCTCCTTTTCCATGTCTGGAGTGTAGACTGAAGACCTGCCATCTTGAAGATTTGAAACCTTTGTTTCATGAGTGATTATTATGAAGGGAAATAATTTCCAAAAAAGAGAGAATCTTTTGTGAAAACATCACCAAAACCAGACAAATTGTTAGGGAGTAATCAGAGAGTCCAGTAGAACCCATCTCTTTGGTCCCAGAGAGAAAAATGTGTTTTTTTTATCAAAGATGTTGAAGGTGTATTTACTGATTAATTTATATGATACCTTGCATTTTCTTGCAAATAATGTGGAATGGGGAAGTGGTTAGGGCCCACAGTAAAAACTAGATTAGCCATGAATTGTTGAAGAATATTACTATAGTCTGAAATGTGCTCCTCCCCCCAAAAATTCGTATGTTGAAGCCCTAACCCCATTACCTCCGAACTTGACTATATTTAGAGATAGGGCTTTTGAAGATGTGATTAAATTAAAATGAGGCCTTTAACATGGTCTCTAATTCAATATGACTTGTGCCCTTATAAGAAGAGGACATTTGGGTCAGGTGCAGTGGCTCGTGCCTATAATTCTAGCACTTTGGGAGGCCGAAATGGGAAGACTGCTTGAGCCCAGGAGCACAAGACCATCCTGATCAACATAGTGAGACCTTGTCTCTACCAAAGAAAGAAATTAGCCTGGCATGGTGGTGAGTGCCTGTGGTCCCAGCTACTCAGGAGGCTGAAGTGGAAGGATCGCCTGAGTCCAAGAGGTCAAGGCTGCGGTGAGCCATGAGCATGCCACTGTACTCCAGCCTGGGAACAGAGTGAGACCTGACTCCAAGAATGAAAAGGAAATTTGGACACACAAAGAGATACCAGGAATGGGCATGTACAGAAGAAAGACCATGTGAGGACACAGCAAGAAGACAGCCATCCACAACCAGGGAGAGAGGCCCAGAAGAAACCAAGCCTGCCATCACCCTGATCTTAGACCTCTGGCCTCCAGACTTGGAGAAAACACATGTCTGTTCCTTAAGCCACCAGTCTGGAGTTTTGCTGTGGAGAAATGAAGACTTACCTGTCATATGATCAGAGCACATGTTTTCTGCTCACCGGGGAAGGGTACTTTGCTTTGGGAGCCCAGAGATGGATAACTAAATCAGAACTGGGGGGATCAGGGAAGACTTGCTGAAGGTGGCTTGGAGTTCACAAGGTGAAAGGCAGTGGGAAGGAAATCTTAAACCAGAGGAACAGGTGCACAGAGGCCTGGATGGGGGAGCCTGGCTTGTCTTAGAAGTTGGAAGTAGTTCAGTGGGGAGGGAGTCTAGGTTGCATGAGTGAGGATGGCAAGATTCGGCATCAGGGTCAGAAGGTTTCATCCTCACTCACATCACCCTTCTCCGCGCACACACGTGTGTATACTCATTTTGCTTGATGTCTCGGATGGTCTCTCCCCACTGCACATCAGTCCTCTAATGCCTTTTTGTCTCTTTTGTTTACTGTTGGGTTTTTGACTAGCTGGAATCGTGCCTGGCACATAGAAGGTATTCCACCACAAAACGTTTACACGAATGAGTAAATGGCACTGTATTATTTAGAAGAAGCTCGTTGGCAGCACCGGGAAGGTGTTCGGAACTGGCCCCAGGCAGGGTCATGGTTAGGAGACCGCTGCAGTGGTCCTGCGGAAGCTGAAGGGCTGAGGATGCAGGGGCAAAACTGATGGGAGAGGCACTCGGGAGGCAGGGTGAGGCGAACTTGCAACGTGACGGGACGCAGGGTTTGAGGGGGAAGGGTCACTGCCACGTTCCTGGTGTAGGTGCTGAGAGAAGGCGAGGGCCATCTCCCGAGGTGGGAAACCCCCCCAAGAAAGGTAGATTTGGGTGTGGGCTGGAGGTACGCGTTCAGTTTTGGCGGTGTTTCGCGTTAGGTAATATAGTGACCTCCGACTCAAGGTGTCTTCTTGCTGGTGACTGAGGGAAGGACTGTCTGGGCTGAGTCTAGAGTTAGGACCCTCCACCTTGGAGGCAAAATGGATGCGGGTGTTCCAGGAGGCCATGGGTAGACACAGAAGAGAAGAGCGGGGAGCATCGAGAGTGGATGGAAATGGGAAGTCCAACCCAGCCGTGAGGACTTCAGCGTCCTTCCCAAAAGAGCGGTGGGCTTCTTGTCGTTATGTTGGTCGTGACTTTATAGGACTTTAAAAGAACATGCAGTTCAAATTCTAGGTCTGAAGCTGTCATTTAGGTAAGATGAACCTCTTGACACCTTGGTTTTCTTCATCTGTAAAATGGGTCTGGTGGTGATACCTCCGCCATGATGGATTTGTTGTGAGGGCTAGATGAAATGTGCATGAAGCCTCTAGCCCTTAATATACATCCAGTCACTATTGGATGTATATTGTTATTGATATTACACTATTATTTTTAATCACTGAGTTTATACTTTATTAATTTTAATTGCAAACTTTACTTAGTCAGGGTCCAGTTAGGAACTAGTGCTATGGTTTCCTAGACCAGCCATGATCTCTAGGTGTGAATGATTGAGTGTGGTGGAGCATTTTCTTTTTTTGAGTTGCAGTCTCACTCTGTCATCCAGGCTGGAGTGCAGTGGCAAGCTCATGGCCACCCCAGCATCGACCTGCTGGGCTCCAGTGATCCTTTCGCCTCAGCCTTCCAAGTAGCCAAAACTGCAGGTGTGCACTACCACGCCTGGCTAATTTTTTTGATTTATTGTAGAGACAAGGTCTCACCAAGTTGCCCGGGCTGGTCTCAAACCCGTGGGCTCAGGCGATCCCCTCACCTCGGCCTCCCAAAGAGCTGGGATGACAGGCTTGAGCCACTGCACCCGGCCAGTGGAGCACTTTTTAATGCTGTGTTTGTGAAGATGTGTGTGTACAATTGTTCAAATTTAACACTACATTACCAACATACCTGCCAATTTCTCACAACAAATTATAAGCTTATGGTGGCATTTCACAAAGCACTGGCTCCCGAGTGACGTGGCATGCGCTGTTGACTAAGCCTGACTTGCTGTTTCCCCAGGGCCTCGCTGGCGTCTTGTTTGGGTTTTCTGATGATCTCTGTGTCAGCACAGGGAATGTCTGAAAGTCCCGGGCCCTGCTCATGTGCCAGTTGGTAGCGTGTGTGTTGGCAGTTTTTTTCTGTGGCCTTCATTGGTTGATGTCCTCACAGGCTGGCCGCTCAGGGAGGCCCTGCTGCTGCCAGTCCTCCTTCTGCAGAGGCCATGAGCACCTTGAGGGCCGTTCTTGGTCTGAGTGGCACTGTCTGGCTGTGGGACAGGCATGTCACTGAGGCTTTGTGCAAGGCCTGCAGACTCCACCGCCCACCGACTGCGTGTTCCCGTCAGAAGCATCCTGTCCGCTGGACCACTCCTCCTGTCTCCATTCCATTCCCCTTTGAAGTCCGATGTGGAAGTTTCTTTGCATAAAATTGTTGACGATAATATTATTAATCCTGTTATAAGGTTTCCACGCGTTTCAAAACTTGCCTAGCCTGAGATGATCTCTTATTGTTAAAGGAAATAGGCTGTTTTTTCCCCTAAATCTTCAAACTGTTTGTTAGTTTGGGCTATGTCTGCATTACCCCTACTGCAGCCATGGCTAAGACAGCGATGGTTTAACATCCCAAACGGAAGAAGAAATGTATAACTACACCTGGGCATCTGCTGTTTGAGTGAGGCTGGCTCCAAGGTGGGCTTTCAGGCAGGGCCAGCCCGTTTATGGGAGACCTTTTTGACTCCAAATGTCATTCTTTTCATTGCTAGGCTATTTTATAAGGATGTTTATATTAGCAGTCCTACATGAAAGCCCACCCTTTTGAAATACAACATCGGTTTCATGGTGGCTGCATGGGTTCCACATCCAGCCACTGCTGTCACTTCTCAGTTGCTGTTTTCTGGGTACCAGTCGAGGTTGGCTGTGAGCACGGTCAACCTGGCGCCTGTCCCAGGGAGCTTGGCGTTTAGTGGGGACCCGGCTCTGAACAGATACCTGCATTCAGTTAATATTTGATGAGCAAATGAGCTTTAAGACCTTGGGACAAGAGGCTCCCAACAAGGAAGGCGGCAGATTGTTGAAACACCCTCCTGGGCCTCCCAAGCACACGGTCTTCTGCAAGTCCGGCTATCATCCTGTCCAGAGATGTTACAGGCGAAGTGGGCTTTTGTTGTTTTTCCTGGACTCACTTGCCTCTCACAGTGCTGCTTCTGTACAAAGATGCGCACAGAATTCCACATAACAGACTCCAAGGGACCACTCATGATGCTGCCTGTTTGGAGGCAGGGCCGGCTTTTCTCCACGCAAACCATCTGTCCTTTCCCCGCCGAATTCCCTGCCTCCTGCTTCCCTCCCCACGCAGACCTCTCATCCAGCGATCGGCCCTGCCCCTGAAAGATCCTGGGAACAGAGAGATGGCTTGGAAGGCAGGTTCATGGGAAGTGATACAGAATTCCATCTTTGTGTCTGCAAGATATGCCTGTGTGGGGTCTGTTGAAAAATAACCAGTGTAGGGCAACCCCCTAGAGTCCCCTCCCGCTTTGGGAACTTTTCTGTCTTCTCAATAAATCCTTCTTTCTCCAAAAAAAAAAGACAAAAGAAAAATAACCTAGCCGGGCGTGGTGGTGCACGCCTGTAGTTCCACCTGGAAGGCTGAGGTGGAAGGATTGCCTGAGCCCAGCAGGTTGAGCCCGTGGTGGCCAAGAGTGTGCCACTGCACTCCAGCCTGGGCAACAGAGTGAGACTTCGACTCAAACAAAAAAAAGAAAAAGAACCGGTGTAGAAGTATTTCGGGGGAGTATAGAAAAGGCTTTTTCTGTGAGCGCGACTCTGGCCTGGTCCACAGCCCGTTGCTGTGCTCAGCAGTGCTGGCCCTACTGGTTGCTTGAGATTTCCTGGGAAACTGCCTCCCTGTGGTGCTCCTGACCCCAGGCCCCCGGGTGCTCCTCCCGCCTCTGTGTTGCTCCTCCCTCTCCGTTGCCACCCACTGTGGTCTCTGGGTGGCGCTCCCAGAAGCCCTCCCACCATGGCAGCTACCGGGAGTCCTGGCCTCGGCACTCCCGACACCTGGTCCGGGTCATCTTGGCTGTGGGCCCATCCTGTGCATGGTAGAGTCTGAGCGGCATCCCTCGCTGTCTTCATCAGATGCTCCCAAACGTGACAACTGGAAATACCTGAAGACATTGTCAGATCCCTCCTGAGAAGCAAAACAACCCCCAGCCTCCAGCCAAGGAGCACGGTCCTTCCCCAAGAGACCCCTCGCAGCCTCGCTCAGCTACAAAATATTTCTACACCGGTTATTTTTCTTTTGCTTAATGTGCAACTTCCATCCAGGCCCTGTCTCCCACTCTGGTCTTTTGTCTTCTTGGATGTTTCAAAGAGACGGCAAAGCCAGAAGAGTTCCAGCGCTGGTGTGTCTGTCCTGCAGGTGTGGCTGAGTTTCCCGTCTCATTAGAAGGCACCCACTATCCACCACCGTCTCCCTCTTGCCCATCTCCAGTTGGGAGCAGAGAGCTGTGATTTGCACCCAGTGTGACTGGAACCCCTTCCCTCTTGTCCGCGGTCCAGCTCCCACCGTAGGCTGAGCCGTCATGGTCCGAGGCTGGATCCCGAGTGAGCCTCACCCACGGTCTGGTCCAGGAACTCTGCGTCCCCCAAATCGCCATCCCCTCGCTGGCAGTCACACAGGACAGTCCCTTTGAACAAGCCCCCTGCATGTGCGTCTTCCTCCTGCTTCCAGTGAAGGCCCAGCTGCTCATGAGACCCGATGGCCCTTAGTCCTGGCCCTCGCTAGCCGTCCTCTGTCCCCTGAACAACCGCATACTCCCCTCCCCTGCCTCCAGCCCCTGCCCTGGACCAGGGTAAGCCCTGCCAGCCCTCCCCACCCCCACCCTGGCTGCTTCCTACTCTTAGGGATCTCTCCTCCCTTGGAATCCCACATCATGGTGCCACTGTAATGACGATGGTGTCCTCAGCATCCTATTTTGATGTGCACATGCTTCTTACATTCAGCAAATTAAACCTGACCGTGCGACTACCTACGTACATCCTTTTCTAAGAATGCTAATATATTTGTAAAAAATATTAAACTAGCATAAGACGTAAGAAACGGACATGGGGCTATATGCAAACACACATATATGCATATGTAGTTGAATTGCTTTTTAAAATGATATTTTCTAGTTATCAATTTTGGGCATGCATGTTCTGTTTTTTTTTTTTCTTTATAATGCATGATGATTAAAAAAATACTGTTAAGAAAATGTACTGTATCACAAAGATTCAAAAGGCGATAACCATGGCTACTGAGCTAGAAATGTGTATGAGTCATAAATTAAACCTGACAAACCTGTCATAAAATGTAAGTATTAATAGAAGCATAATCTGTGCTTTCATGACCATGTCAGAGTCAATAATACATCATCAGCCCTTTCTTAGATTGGCTCACAGAATACAAAAAATGTGATAGTAAACACATTTTTTAGTCCATGAGCAAAACTGTAAAAAGGAAACGTCACTTAAGCAAACAAAACCCAATAAATTGTAGAATATAGGATATTGAAAGTTGTTGTTTAAAAAGAAATAGACCATAATTCAAGTGAGAAGATAAATGACCACTGGAGATAGTTAAATATTTAATAGTCAAAGAGTTAATTTCTTTAATATCCAGGCACTCGTACATATCAGTTTCTTTTTTAAAAAAGTGTCAACAAAATAGTGGGCAAAGAAAAAATTATAAAAAGCATATCCAAATGGCAAAGAAGTAGTTAAACGATTGTTCATCCAGCTAGAAATCAATTACAACCACAAAGAAAGTTGCCTTCATTACATAGGAAATTCTGTTAAAAGCGAGCACAACAGTGGACACCTGGTGCTGGGCAGCCCATGGGGAACTCATTCCCTGCAGGGGGACTCGGGAAACCCTTTTCATAATGTGCATCAAAAGTCCTCATCTCTCCATTTCCCGTTCTAGGAATTTATCCCAACTATCCTAAAGAAATAATTAGTTATGAGTTCGATGATTTTCTTACCGGAAAGTTTATCCCAGTATTATGTATTATACCCAAACATATAGAAACAACATAAATATCCACCAAGAGATGATGTTATAGTGTATGTGTGGACTATTATACAGTCCTAAAAATGATGCCTTAAAATGTTTATTCACATGGGAAAATAGGTATGATGAATTGTTAGATCTAAAAAAATGTAGAACATACCCAGGACCCAGATTTTGGTTCTTGATTGCATTTCTCAACGAAAGAAAGCCAGGGCTCCTTGGAGAAATGGCTGATTCCAGTGCTGGTGCCAGAAATACACAAGACAAGGAACATCTTGTCATCCCAGGAAGCAAGGGAGTGTTCATAACAAAGAAACAAAACCCACAGGATGGCACATCTCATTCAGACGACACAGGAACTAACCAGAGAGCATCCAGTGGCCAAAGCAGCACAATCTGAGCAACAAAGCAGATCAAGTAATATTGGAGTATCATCATTATGTACAATATAAAATGATATTCATGAGTATATACTGATATCTATTGGTGATTCAGTAAGTAGATGGGGGACAAGAGACAAACACCGCATGCAGAAAAATTCCTAATGCCTTAGGTGGGCACACCACCCTTCTGGGGAGTGGAGGGGACCCTCTCCTTCCGTGTGGCCCACACTCGTGACTTCCTTCCAGAGAGCAGGCTGTGGAAAGAGTAGCTGCTGTGGAGAAACCTGACAACCACGACCACAGCCATGTGACCAAGGTCACCATCAGCAGTGACAGGCCACGTGGACAGTGTGTGTCCAGGATACGCTGTGATGAGAGTGCCTCTACCTCTGTGGTCTTCCTCTTCAAGACCTGTGACCCCAGTGTAATCAAGAGAGAAACCTCAGATGGTCCCAGGTGAGGGACACTTGCAGAATGTCTGATGAGTTATCCTCAAAAGTGTCAAGAGAGGTCTAAGAAACGGCCATGGCCAAGAGTAGCGTAAGGGGACATGATGGCTCTGTGGAAAGCTGGATTGGATGCTGGAACAGAAGAGGAATCTGAATAGAGTGTGGGCTGTAGTGAATACTAATGTGTCGCTATTGATTATTTGATTGCATTGCTACAAGTCCGAGGTCAAGGTGTTGGCAGGTATGGTTCCTTCTGAGGGTGGTGAAGGAAGGATCTGTCCAGGCGTCGCTCCTTGGCTCGTAGATGGCCATCCCTCCTTGTGTCTTGGTGCTCTCTCTGGCGTGTCTGTGTCCAGACCTCCTCTTCCTAGGATGCCAGTCGTATTGGATTGGGGACCTCCCCAGGGACCTGATTTTAATGTGATTACCTCCTTCATAGAGCCTGTCTGAAATATGGTTACAGTCTGAGGTACTGGGGGTTAGGGCTTCAACATATGAACTTGGGGGAGGGGGGCCACAGTTCACCCATGACACCAGGTTCCCCATTTTCTTTTTCTTTTTCTTTTTTTTTTTAAGTTGGAGTCTCACTGTGTAGCCCAGACTGGAGTGCAGTGGCCACTTTCAGCCACCGCAGCCTCAACCTGCTGGGCTCCGGCGATCCTTCCGTCTCAACCTTCCAAGTAGCTGGAACTTCAGGCGTTCGCTACCACGCCCAGCTGATTTTTGATTTATTGTAGAGATGAGGTCTCGCCAAGTTACCCAGGTGGGTGAATCTTGAACCCATGGGCTCAGGCAATCCACTTACCTCAGCCTCCCAAAGGCGCGGGATTACAGCCTGAGCCACCGAGCCCAGCTAGATCTCCCACCTTCAAGGAGGTCACAAAGAAGCAGCAGGGGAAGGCTAGGACGGACCTTGTGGCGATGGATTAGCATCCAAGAGCTCGGTGGGGGCTTATGTTTATTTTAATATATTCACAGATACAGAGATGTGTGTCATATTGGTTAGTATACGTGCTCAGACTGCGCTAAGAGGGCACGATGCAGTGCTATCCCAGTGGTGGTGAAAGGCTTGCCCAGAAGCCAGATGGTTTCTAAATACCATTCTCCAATGACAGGAGAAGTGACTGGGACAGGACAGGGACAGGACTGGGACAGGGAGAATGTGGCATTGGCTGGGAGATAGTTCAAGGGAAAATGGGGGTGCACATAGCCTCAAAAGGAGTGCACATTTTCCCCTTTCAGATGCTTGCCGATTACAGTGGTGATATTAGCATATGTCCACAGACTCTCGTGTATGTCTCCCTCTAAGAGGTGGAGTGCAATTCTCTTTCCCTGAAGAGTATACTTAGTGACTCACTGTTACGGAAACAACAAAACAGGGACTTCACAGTGGAGAAACCTGGCAACACCACTCTAACCAATGGATCCATCTAATGTCACCAGTAACGACTCCTGATAATCACATGCCCTTGATATGACGACCTCCCTTTACCACATTCTTCCCAAATCCATAACTGCAGTCTATTCATGAAAAACAACAGCAACAACAACCAGAGAACCACACTGAGGGATATTCTGCTGAACATCAGACAGTTTACTTCAAAAGTTTGAAGGTCATAAAAAACAAGGGAAGACTCTCACAGACCAGAAGAGACCAAACAGATGCAGTCCCTGCTGCAGCAGGCTCTCCTGGACTGGGAAAGCACATTAATGGGAAAACGGGTGAAATCGGAAAATATCTGTGGTTTAGCTAATAGTATTATGCTGATGTCAGTTTCTTTTTTCTTTTCAGTTGGAATCTCACTCCGTCACCTAGGTTGGAGTGCAGTGGCATACTCACGGCCACCCCAGCGTTGACCTACTGGGCTCCGGTAATTGTTCCGCCTCAGTCTTCCAAGTAACCGGAACTATAGGTGTGCGCTACCACGCCTGGCTCATTTTTGATTTATTGTAGAGATGAAGTTTCGCCAAGTTGCCCGGGTCTTAAACGCATGGGCTCAGGCAGTCCACTTGCCTCGGCCTTCCAAAGTGCTGGGATGACAGTCTGAGCCACCGAGCCCAGCCAAGTTTCGTAGTTGTGGTACATTTCTTAGGGTTATGCCGATGTCAGTTTCTTAGTTCTGATATGTTTCTTTTTGGGGGGGGTACCAAAAAATGTGTACACATTTTAAGAGATGTTATCTATGTGTTACTTTTCGAAGTTGAATTGAATGTGTAGCAATGTGTAGTATGACGCTTGTTCAAAAGATAGTGTTAATTAGATGGACGCTAACATTATGATGCAACAGGCAGGTATACATTTAGTATCAGAATTTTAATTGTGTATACATTTTTTGGGCACCCTCTGTATTATGCCGATGTTAGTTTTATAGTTGTGACAAGTTTACTAGTGGATACTAAATGGCATCATACTGATGTTAGTTTCTTAATTGTGGTAAGTTTCTTTTTTTTTATTTTTGAGTTAGAGTCTCACTCAGTCGCCCGGACTGGAGTGCAGTGGCCACTCCCAGTCACCGCAGCCTCGACCTGCTGGGCTCCGGCGATCCTTCCGCTTCAGCCTTCCAAGTAGCTGGAACTACAGGCACGCACTACCATGCCCGGCTAATTTTTTGATTTGTTGTAGAGATGAGGTCTCGCCAAGTTGCCCAGGTGGGTCTCGAACCCGCGGGCTAGTTTCTTAATTGATAGTATACTCATGTTAGTTTCTCACTTGTGGTTAAGTGTTATTTAAAACATGAACATTTGAGGAGGCTGCTTGAAGGAGTGTGGGAACTTTTTATATTATCTTTATAACTCTTTCGTAAATCTGAAAGTATTGTAAAATAGAAAGTTTTTAAAATGTGGGGTGCACAGTGGCATTAATTCAGTCAAAAGCTATTCCTCGAGTGCTCAGTAGGTCTGCGTCTGTCTGCTGAGAAAACTACAGTGAGTAAAACAGGTGATCTTTGTGCCCTTGCAGAGCTGCCATTTTATTGCCCTTTTTGTTAAAAAATGTGTATCTATTTGTAAATATATAATATATGCTATAATATGAGGGGACCCCAGAAAGCATGGAATTATTTTTTGGAGGGTGGGTCCCTTGTAGTACACTTGAAATTTGTTCTGCTGGATCAGTCAACCAAAGTTTTTATCTGGAGGTGTTGAGAGGTTGCATCATTGTTGCGGGAGAAGCACCCCAAGTTGTGACACCCAGGGGACTGTTTCTTCCCCCATGAGAGCTCCTGCCCACACCACACTGAGTGTCTACCAGTTTTTGGCCAAAAAATGGCATGACTTCCATGCCCCTATTCACCTGATCTTGCTCCAAACAACTTTTTCTTGTTTCCCTGGATGAAAAAAGTCCTCAAAGGGAAACCTTTTGCTGATGTGGAAGTGGTGAAACAAAAAACGGCAGAAGCCCTAAAAGGCATATGCTGTTTTGAGCAGTGGAAAAAACGTCTCGGTAGATAGAGTGCATCAGACAGAGAAGCCTTTGAAGGTGACTGAGTTTAAGCATGGAAGAATAAATACATGTTTTGTAATAAGTAAATAAGTAAATTCTGTTTTTTGTTTTGGAGGGGGTCCCCCCTCGTACACATTTTGCTTGTTGGTTTAACTGGATGATAAATGGACACGTGTGAATGGAGGTGCCATGATTCAGAAGAGGAAGTAATAATTTAGACCAGAACATGGAGTTTTGGAGCACAAAAGGCCTTGCAGAGATGGCTTCGGTCCTTAGGCGGTTCTCACCATGTGCTTCAGGGCCGGCAGCAGCAGCAGTGTGGCAGAGAACTTGCCACAGATGCAGATTTTCTGGCCAACCCCCCATGTCAGCACATTGGCAGTTTTGGCGACCAGGCTCAGCCAACCCTCCGGGTGATTCCACTCATCTCAGTGCCCTTGTCTGTGACCTGCAGACAGTGGTAATGCTGGCCTCTGGTGGCAACGTGTGTACTGCAGGCCGATTTAGCAGTGACTTGGCTCACTGTAAGTGGCTCATTAAGAGATGCCACCTAAGCCCAGATGTCGCCGCCTCCCCTCGAGTGTCTTCAGGCCCACCCCTGCCTTCCTTGGGCCCACCTGATGCCACCGGTCAGCACGGCCTCCTTGCCTGCCCGCTGTGAGAATCCAGCCTGCCCCTCCCTCTTGCCCTGCGCCCTGGAGCCTGGATCTCCTTCCTCCTCCCCGACTGCCTCCATTGCCCGGGTCTCCCTCTAGTCAATTGTATCGTTTGCGTGTTCATTGTGTGCATTTAACAGGTCTCCCCTGCTAGGTGGTCACTTGTCAAGGGCAGGGAATCCCTGGATTTACTGATGTGGTCCGAGTGCTAGAGGCAGCACCCGGCACGTGGTAGGCACTGAGCAATGTGTTTCAGTGGTGGATGACCGATGTAGCTGTCTGATGACGGTGGGTTGCACTCTGTTCTTCCAGCACGCTGGGGGCTCTGCGTGTTCCGGTTGGCTTAGGAGATGTTTCCATGATGGGGCCGTGTCTGGGGCACTGTCTGAGGACCCAGAGCTGCAGTGATAAGGGGGAGTGAGCTCCGCCCACATGGCCATACCCGACCTCCCCTTTCCCAGGGGCCTGGCCCCAAGTGGCTGGATTCTGGAAGGAACGTCACTCACAAAAGACTGTGTGGCCCACAGCATTGGAGGCTGGTTTCTCTAGACTACTGAGTATGAAAGGGGTTGTTTTCCCAAATCGTGCCAAACTCGGCCGCAGTTCGTTATTGGTGAGAGTGGCGGCTCAGGAGTGCGTAGTTGTTCTCAGGAGAGGAGGCCGGCAGAGACGTCCTGAGGACAGAATCGGGAGAAGGGAAGGGAGGAGACAGAGGGCTCTTAGATGGACTCTGTGGAGCCACGGAGAGAGGAAAATGGAGCAGGAGAAGGGGGTGAGGGCCGAGTCCACGTGGAGGGTCTTGGTGGGGAGGAGGGAAGAGACTCACGACCCTTGCAGGGCCATGAGTGGGGAGTTCCAAGGGAAGTGTTGAGGCAGCTGCAGACGGGTGATTTTGGCAATATTGTGCAACAGTTTTGGGGTGTGGGAAGAGCTGTTTTCATCTGCTAGGCGGCGACCAGATTTCGAGTGTGAAGTTTGATTACAGGAGTAGAGAAAGGCCAGATCCTTATTATCTAGATTGTAGATTGCGTGCATGTGGGTGCGCGTGTGTGTCTGTGACACACTCTCTCTCTTTGGCCTGTCGCTTAGCGGCTGACACAGGGCTACTCAGTGTTCCTCAGTCTTGCCTCTCTCTTTCTTCATTTTTCCTAATCTTTGCTAGTACTGCCTCCTTAATCCGTCATCCTTGGTGAGAACAGGAGTCCTCCCGAGAAACTTCTAATACCCGCGGGCATCAGAGCAGTGACAGAAGCCGGTGTGCACTTTGGAGAGAGCATTTCTCAAAGCCGGCCTCTCACTGATTGTGCTGAGCAGAATTTACATTTTCCCAACGTCGCAGGATAATCATTGTGAGAGTTGCAATTTATGCTGAAAACAAAACCAAAACGCCTCTCTAAGCTTTAGTCTTGTCTTAAAATGGTGATAATGGCTTGACCACCCCATTCTGAGGCTTCTGGGATCTGATGGGCACGTCCATGCAGGCCGTGTCCTGAGAGCAGAATGAGAGGTGGTGGCTCTGGCCATCAGTCCGCCAAGGGCCACCAGTCTGCCAAGGGCCACCAGTCCCATCATGGTTCATGTCCTCCGGCCTCCCCAGCTGTGGGTGACACCGCCAGCCTGGTCATCCTCGTCCTTCACAGCCTCTGCTTGATTGGAGTTCTTCTCTTCCGGGGATTATATCACACTTGAGGCTTAATACCCAACAAGTGGCCAGCACTCAATAATATTGACAAAACGAATCCTTGATTACAGGATTATTATTATTCTTATTTTTTAAGATTAAAAGGCATCTCCATTTGCTGCTGGCTGAAAGACGTCTTTGAGATGTGGCACGATTGCCATGCTTTAGAAATGACTTCAGAATCACATTTTCTCCTCTGATTTGGGCTGCAGCTACGCTCAGCCAGCTTTGGAATTTAAATTTCTCTGTGTAACACACTGCAGCTATATGAATATTTTTTAAAGTCCTCATGCAGCTCTAATTGTAAACTTGAATAATTTTGCAAGTGTGCACAATAAAGACGGACTAAAAATGGCACATGTTTGCTCATCAGAATCATGTTCCTTTCAGCATTCAAGGGCTTGGATCATGTATGCAATTTATGGAGTCATTCATCCAGCAGCAAATAGAGAATGTTTTTAATGAGATGTCAAATCAGATTGAATTGTGGTCATGAAAGATGTTGAATATATCGAGTCACAGAAATTTGAACTCTATTGAGATGAAATGTTATGCTTGGCATTAAAAACAAAGGGTGGATGTTTACCTGCCACTCATATTTTGTTCTTCAATTCCATTTTACCATAGCTAAGGGCAAGATGATATGATCCATTCTGGAAAAAAAAAAAAAGAATAAATTCTGGGGTGGTGTCTATACTCTCTTTTTTTTTTTTTTAATAAGAGGAAATTATTCTGGTGCGATGGCTCAGCCTGTAATCCCAGCACTTTGGGAGGCTGAGGAGAGAGGATTGCCTGAGCCCAGGTGTTTGAGACCCGCCTGGGCAACTTGGTGAGACCTCATCTCTACAATAAATCACAAAAACTAGCTGGGTATGGTGGCATGTGTCTATAGTTCCGGCTACTTGGAAAGCTGAGGTGGAAGGATCACCTGAGCCCAGCAGGCTGAGGCTGTGGTGGCTGTGAGTGTGCCACTGCACTCCAGCCTGGGCAACAAGAGTGAGAGTCCAACCCCCCAAAAAATAAATAAATAAATAAAAGGAGATTGTTGTTCACCCTTTTATTGGGTCTCAATAATAGGCTACTTGTAATATACTACATGTGATTTTTTTAAAATTTATTATTTATTCAAGTATTTTTACATCATAGGTGTGCACCGCCATGCCCAGCTAATTTTTTATTATTTTTTTTTAAGAGACAAGGTTTCACTATGTTGCCTAGGCTGGTCTCGAACTCCTGGGCTAAGCAACGCTCCTGCCTTGGCCTCCCAAAGGGCTGGGATTACAGATGTGAGCCACCGCACCCAACTTACAACATGTGGTCTTTATTCCTAATCTTGAGATTTGAGACTCTTGACATTTATACCAGAGAAACTTATTCAGTGCTTTAATGATATTATTTATGTATATTTCTATATCTGTGGGTTCTCTGATAACCTCAGTATCCAGGACCTGAAGAATAGCTCGTTTAGTCTCCGAAGAGCATTCTATCTGTCGGCAGCTCCCTGAAACCGTCTCTCCCCTTGGCCTTGGCGCATGGCTCTCCCGGCCGCCGTCCTCATCCTTGCACGTGGCTCTCCTCACCCTGGGCCTGGACACGTGGCTCCCTCACACCCTCTGCCCGGCCTGTCCCGCCTAGCCGTCATCCTCCTGGTCATTGAGTCTCAGCGCCCGCACTCCGCCCCTCCCCCCCAAGCTTTCCTCCCCTCCGCAGCCCTCCCCTGCCCCCTCCTCTCTTCTCAATTCCAGCTCTTTTCCCCATAGTCATATCTGTGCCCTGATCTGTCGTCAGTTCCCTGCCATGCGCTGTTCATTTTGAAATCAGATTCTCAGCTCAGGTTCTGCCTCTGCACACACACCTGCTCATCCTGAGAGTCTCCCTGTGCCTCGCCACACCGACCTGAAACCTCCTTCCACATCACTGCCGTCCGCCCGGTCTGGCAACTCGGGACTGGGAGACTCCTGGGGGCTCCTCTCCCTCACGGACCCTTCCTTGGCCACCCAGTTGCCTGTTTGGGTGACACCCTAAGAGCTCTGAGGTCTGTCCACTGCGCCTCATCATTTGTGCACCTGACCAGATGCTCGGGCGGAGCCAGCGGACTCGCAGGTGGACCACAGGAGGGATGCTGTTGTGGCAAGGATTTTCCCCAGGCTGGCTCTTCATCTGTCCGTGTTCCTCCCTTAGCCGCTGTCCACATGGCAGCCAGGGTCATCCTTTCAAAACAGATGCACGATTGTCTCCAGTCTCCCTCCTTATGTCAAAATCTCCACTAGGACCGCAGGTTCCTGCATGGCCTGGCTCCCACTGACCCCTCCAACCTCATGTCCCAAGATGCTTCCCTGTGCTCTCTGCAGCCGCCACACTGTCATCCTTTCCGTTCCTGGCAGTGTGCCCTGCTGACACCTTGCCCCGGGACCTTTGCACTCGCTGTTTCCTCTGCCTGGAACGTCTTTGCTCCACACGACTTTACGTAGCCAGTTACTTCTCATCCTTAAGGTCTCTGTTTAAAGATCAATTCCTCCAAGCAGTTGCTAGCACTGAAACATTGTGAACATCAGCAGCATCTTGTGTCACATGATTTTTCATTTTATCCTGAATACCATGGAGTCTTCCTCCTACCTTCTATCACACTTCATGGCGTTTAACACAGCTGATACCATACCTTACTTCTGCATTTAGGGGGTTACTATTTGCTGGGCTGTAACCGGCACGCAGCAGGGACCCTGACTTTCGTCACCATCTTTCTCCCACGCCTACCACAGTGCTTGTGTAAAGCAGGTCTAGATAAACGCAGGTTGCCAGGTGTCTGCAGACTGCCCTGCCAGCTGCCATTGCTGAGCGGGCCGAGGTGTAGCGTGAACACCTGAGAGCGCTTTCCTGAGGAGCAACCGGCTGCCGTTACCTGCGAGAGCGCCCCGGCCAAGCACATGGTCTCGAGGGGCAGAAACGAGTAGCCATCCACTTGTCAGTGTTTAG
This sequence comes from Cephalopachus bancanus, assembly GCA_027257055.1. NCBI lineage: Eukaryota > Metazoa > Chordata > Mammalia > Primates > Tarsiidae > Cephalopachus > Cephalopachus bancanus. The sequence continues at coordinate 1,587,992 of JAPVLO010000218.1, forward strand.
CACTTTTCTTAATAAGTGTAGTGCAGTTAGATAGCGGTATGGTTTAGAATGTCATTTTCCAAATTTTTGGCCACAACTCAGACTTCCTTGTGATCTGTCATAGACACTCACACACACACACACACACACACACACACACACACACACACACACACACACACACACCCCTGAGATAAAACTTTAAGGATTAAGAGTTTCTGTTGCTGCTTGCCGTTTACTCTGTTGCTTCCCTTTCTGTTCTCTTCTGACCATTTCCATTTTATGCTTTTCTGTTCTATTTATTTATTCATATTGGTTGGAACCCAGTTGACTTCGTAGTTGGAAAAGGTTTTCCTTTTTTTTTTTAAGAAAGCATTTTATTTTTTAGGGCTGTGATTTTTTGTTTTGTTTTGGTTTTTTTGTAGTGACAAAGTTTTGCTATGTTGCCCAGGCTGGTCTCGAGCTCCTAGGCTCAAGCAATTTACCTGCCTCAGCCTCCCAAAGTGCTGAGATTATAGGCATGAGCCACTGTGCCCAACCTGAGCCATGGCTTTTAATAGATATAAATGTTACAACAGAGTAACAAAATAAAATTAGATACACATTTTGTTTCTAGTTTAAGAAAGTTATTTTGACTACAGAAAGAAAAATGTTTTTGAAGGCCTAGAATACTTTTTTTTTTTTTATGAGTTGGAGTCTCACTCCGTTGACCTCCTGGGCTCCGGTGATCCTTCCACCTCTGCCTTCCAAGTAGCTGAAACTACAGGTGCACGCTACCATGCCCGGCTAATTTTTTTTTTTTAATTGTAGAGATGAGGTCTCGCCAAGTTGCCCAGGCGGGTCTCGAACCCCCAGGGTCAGGCAATCCACCCTTCTAAAGCACGGCATTACAGGCTGAGCCATTGAGCCCGGCTTAGAATACTTTCTTATTTGGGAGATAAGAGAGTTCATCTACTAAATTGTTCCCAGCTATCTTTTTAAAATATTAATTTTCAGAGCTATTGGTTGTTTTGGAATCCGCCCCCCACTTTGTTGTGTATCTAAAACCATGAAATGTAATATGGGCATTGAATTTGGCTTTGAGACCATCAATCAGAAAGATCAGAAAAGTTTTGGTGATGGTTTGGTGACGTTTTTTAGATGGAGAAAGATAAAAATGAGTGTGGGAATGTTGACAGTCCTTGCACCCATCCGTCAATAGGTCAAGGTCTCAGGTTTGTAGAACAGCTTTGAGAGGTGCTCAACATGCTGGTCAGAAACACGCCACAGCCAGTCGGACAAGTAGGCGTGGCTGGATTCAGTGCACTTTTATGTCGCCTTAGGATAAGACAGTGTCATCAAGACAGTTTCACCTTAATAGTAAGACAAATCATTCTTTTAGAAAAGATTTTAAAGGAAAGTGAAAACAGCTGCATTTTCCACACTTGTAGCTTACCCTTTCTCGGTGGCCCGTGGCCATGGGCTGTGGGGCTGCCCGGTCCCCTCCGGCCACACCCTGGCACGTACCTCACGCGGCTCTTGCAGTCGATTGAACACAGGCCTCTCATTCGACTTGGCAACTCAGCTGCTCTGAGCAGAACCGCAGAAAAATGACTTTATGATCCCTTCCCCCAGCCAGAATGTTTCTATGTGTTGCTTGAGTTTTCTGTTCTCTATATAGGATACTCTGGAGAATTTTTCTCTAGGAATCAGGTGCATCTAGGTAAATATGCATACTCCCCCACAGCTTGTTTTTTTAAATCATTAATTTTAAATTATGGTATAGGAGCCCATCATTATGTCTTCATATTATTTTCTTAAAGACTCAAAGCCTCCTGTATAAAACATTTTCAACAAAATTTAAGCGGTTGCTTTTTGGTGGGTGTAGATGAGTTTAACTAGATAATTTGGAGGGAAGGGTCTTCTCCTTAATTTCCTCCCCACCAGGTCACTCGTGTGCTTTTAGTTGAGCATCTAGCTGCAATACGTCTTCAGTAGTTTACAGCAGAACTCCTTGGCATGAAAGTGGGTGTAGATGAAATGCTACAGTTTCAGCTTTCTGCAGCAGGACACGGGTTGAAGAAAAAGCAGGAACCTCTCCACGGCTCTCTCCTCTCCCTTCCTTCCTTTTCTCTCGGTGACCTCTCATGCATCCTTGAAACCCAGCTCAGAGCCTCCCTCTGAAGCCTCCTTTCCCTCCTGGGCTGAGGCAGTCTTTCCCGCCCTCGTGCTCCACTGTCCTGGGCCGGGTCATGTGGTCCCGCGCTGTTTCATGGGAGTTCCTCTAGTCATGCACCCCGGACACAGAGCTGCTTCAGGACGGACACCGGCACTCTCCATCCTGGGTGCCCTTGATGCAGCACCATCCTTAGGAGCCCGCATCTGCCCATGCACCTCTGGTGATGAATATGGCGTTTCCACGTCGAGAACCGAAGTGTACTCACGCCCAGCTCATCTGGCAAAATGCAGTGGAGGAGCTTGAACAGAGGAGGCATAAAGGGCAACCTCACTAGCCAGGGCCTGCGTGTGGCCTGGACACCTTGGGGGGAGGTCCCTCTGCACATCCACGCACCACCAACGGGATAGTGGGTGGCAATTCCAAGTATGAAAAGGTTTCTAATCCGCAAAAGCATCATAACCATCATTAGCTGCAAACCTTGTCCAAGTCCTGGCCTTGGGAACACACACCTCTGACTTTCAGTTTTCAGCTTTCTCTGCTCCGGGGGAGGCCGCGTGTACATTTTGATGTGATCTGACACACTGAGCAGATGAACCTACTTACAGAGGGGTCTTACGAGCCGCGAGGGCCGGCATCCTCAGAGACCACCCGAGAATCACCGTGCATGTGATGGGGGAGGGGGAACAGCTTCCCCCTTCTCCACCGAAACGTGGTGGTGTCATGTCAGCTGCAGACGTTGCTCACAGAGCCTGGTGCTGTCTGTGGCTTTGTGCCTTGCACTTGGTGAGTGATCAGGTGGGTACATTCACGGGACCTACAGAGCTGCCTGTCTCAGGAGAACTTCTGCCTGTGAGGAGATGTGAGCCCTACGGCAGTTTTGGGTAGCATCCTCACCCACATGCCTCGTCAATGTGTTGCAGAAGCAGCCATCGCATCCGAGCATCCGTCTCTCTCTGCCAGAACTCACCCATCTGTCACCTGCTAGAAGAACACAAAAGTCACTGTCACAGCTCCAAGCCGGACGCATGAGGCAGCGTGTCCCGGATCGGCCGTTCTTGTCTCCTTCCAGCTCCTGACTGCACGTTCCCTCTGCCAGCACTTGGGATCCATCAGCAACTGTCACAGTGATTCAGGAGGAAGAGCCGGGAAAGGCATCACTTTTGTAGCGTCAAGCCTGAGCACGTCCATGTGACTGCTGTCGTGGCGGGTCTGGGAGGGACAAGCAAGACGCAGACCAGCCTGCCCTCGCTCAGTGGCTCCCACAGGAAGCGGAAGTGGGGTCTGTGGGAACAGAGGGGCTCATCACCATGTGTGGGCAGATGGTGGGGTCACTTGCTACCTGCACTGGCAGCAGGCAGCTTGGAGATGCACTTCCTGCCTCTTGGGGGTGGGGAGAGAGCTTCGGCTGGGCACTGCTTCCTCCAAGGATGGTGTTGACAGCCCCGGGCTGTGTGTGTGGAGCACTCGCCCACTCTGATGCCCTGGCTGGAGATGGGCCCATGGGCTGGGTGTCCCCTGGCCCTCAGCTGATCTCGATGTTGAGAAGCGTCTGAGGGTAGCTTGTGGACATCTGTGAAGAAAAGCACCCACTTGTGGCCACGAGTCGAGAGTCATCACAGTGCATCTAGGCTAACTCTCGTTGGAACTGATGTTCATCACGTAAGGCCAGGGTCCAGCGTCCCATCTGTGGTCTGTTAGGAACCAGATTGCCCAGTAGGAGGTGAGCAGGGGCCGGCGAGCGAAGCTTCCTCTATGTTTCCAGCCGCTCCCCTTCGCTGGCATGACCACCTGAGCTCCCCCACCCGTCAGGTCAGCAATGGCAAGGGTTCCTCAAAAGAGCACGAACCCTACTGTGAACTGCACATGTGAGAGATCTAGGTTGCGACTCCTTATGAGACTCTAATGCCTGGTGGCCTGAGATGGAGCTCAGGTGGTGATGCTAGTGTTGGGAGCGGCTGCAAATGCAGATTAACATTAGCAGGGAGGTTAGATTGCACATTCCTGGTCTGGGGAAAAATTGTCTTCCGTGAAGATCCCTGCTGACAAGTTAGGGGATATATCCGGATATGTGTATAAAGGGAACATGTCACTATTTAAACCACAGCGACTACCTGAGAATTGGGGATCTTTTCCAAGGAAAGTCTGTCTTCTCCGGCTCCCACCATGTTTGGACCTGGAGTTGCATTCATAAGACAGGTCTAGGGAGAATGGCCTTGCTCTGAGTAACAGAGTGAGTTGGGTGGAGTTTCCCTGAGCATTGTGGGAGGCAGAGAGGAGGAGGGCATGCAAGACATGAGGGACCCAGGAAGAATGGCTGGGAGAAAACTCAGAAGGGCAGGAAGGAGGGTGGGTTCTCGTTAGAAGATGGAAAGCTGTTGGCTGGGCAGTGCTGGGCAGTCACCCTGCCGCCTACCCCCCTGCCTCTCCTCCATGGAGCCCAGTGCCAGGGCTGCTGAGACTCAGGAAGGAAGGAGGTGGCCTGGGGGAGTCCCGTGCAGGGTCTGTCCCGTGTGGGGCTGAGGACAACGAGGCTGTGGAGACCGAGCCATGACGGGGAACACAGCAAAAGCGGAAGCAGGCGCCAGAGCACCCAGGCCTCCAGGTCTGCTGAGACGGCGAGGAGGATGTCAGGAGTTTCCACAGGGGAGGTCTGAGCCCAGCCTTTCTGGATTTTCCAGGGTCATGTGGAAGTGGACACAGCTGGATGAATGCTTCCCAGGGAAACCTACTGTCCTGTGAACGAGGACAGCAAGTCTGCACAAAAACCTGCAAAACTTGACTTGAAAACTTTTGATTCAGTAAAAGTATGGGGCAGCCCAGTTGCAGCCCCTGGGTGACTTCCTGGGCCTGCAGGATGCTGGGGAACAGTCCTCTTTGGAGCTTCTGTGTCCCCTCCTGGGGGCACTCCCTGCCATTGGCTCATCACACCTTCTCACGCGCCTCAGGGTCCCTGATGTGTGTCCTCCCTGGTCACGCCTTCCAAGGAACACATGGGCACTCTGTTCAGTGCCCGCCAGGAGTGTCCGGTGTGCTGACTAAATGGACTAGGGCGCCACCTCATCGGCTGGAACTCTGAGCTATGGGTCTCATTTGCTTCCGGGAATGGGGCCTTTCACCCCAGATCGACAGACCTGATCCCAGGCTGCCAGTCACCCTCTGCTACCATCAAGGAGGAAACCAAGTCAGCACAGCCAGAATCATAGCGCAGGGAGCCAGAGACCTGTGGGTTGCGAAGAACCTTTGTCTAACAGACCCAAGCCCCGAGGGTGAAGGAGACGCCCAGCTGACATGGGCGCAGCCCCTGAGGGCCCTCTATCCACACTGTGGAGGATGGTGTCCCGTGGTTCCCGCTTCTGCGTGACTTGGAAGGGCCCACGGCACCGTCGTCCTCCCAGGAACCCTGCACAGCATGAACGTTGCCGTGATCGATGATGTCAGAGTGTCAGAGAAAGATTGGAGATGACGGTAGATTTAGACAATATTATTTTTTTTCTCACCCAGGTCAAAGTGAACCTTTTGACAATATGTAACCTATGATATTCTATGAATGTTAGATAGGACTCTGCTGTCTGCTTCCCGTGGATACAAAGGGAACCCAAAGCTAAGAACACATTGGATCAAGCATGTGGAGCCACACTCTCCTACTGTTATATAGATTTTTTAGTTACATTGCATTTTTAGGGACCATGGAAGGTCCTTTTTAATGAAAGAAACAAAAGAGACAAGCCTAAAAACTTTCCCAGTACTCTGAGGCCCAAAGTTAGAAAGGTGATGATGGGCTGGGCTCGGTGGCTCAGCCTGTTATCCCAGCACTTTGGGAGGCCGAGGTGAGTGGATTGCCTGAGCCCACGGGCTCAAGACTGGCCTGGGCAACTTGACAAGACCTTGTCCCTACAATAAATCAAAAATGAGCTGGGCATGGTAGTGCTCACCTGTCAGTCCAAGTATGGAAGACTGAAGCAAAAGGATCGCCGGAGCCCAGCAGGTTGACGCTGGGGTGGTTGTGAGCGTGCCACTGCCCTCCAGCCTGGGCAACAGACTCCGACTCAAAAAAAAAAGGTGATGATGGTGCCTGTCACAGGAAACGTCACAGCAGCAGGGTTTGTAAATGCTGCTGCTCTTTTAAAATCAATCAGAGATGTGCTTGCTGCCTTTGTTTCCGTTTGCATTTGTTATGAACTGAAGCAATTTCACAGAAAAGTGTAAATTCAGTAAATTCAAATACAAGTATTTGTAATGCTGTCTCTTTAGTAAAGATGTCTTTAACCCTATATACATTTACATGGAGGAAATCAATTTGTGAATATCAGTTACCTTGTTGCATATACTGTTGTTCCTCATGTCACTCAAATATCTTCCTAGCAGAAAGTTCTTCCTTGCCAGTGCTGTCTCTCCTCCTCCCCAGCATGGCATTTGTTCCCGAAGTCCGGCCCCCTTTCACCTCTCCGGCCTTTTGTGGCAGGGCTGGGCCTGCCGGGGCGATGCCCTCAGTACATGTAACCTGCCTCACTCTCTCTCTGGACTGACCCGTACTTGTCCTGCAGCTGAGACATTGACCAGAGAAATCCGGGATTCGTTTGTTTTAGATGCGCCAACAAGGAAGATGGGAAGGTTCTTCCTAAGGTTAGAAGACAACACGATCACACAGGGATCTCCCAAATGTTCGCAGTTGTGTTTGTCTAAGTCCCTTTGGGCTGCTATGACAGAGTGCTGTAGACTGGGTGACTTAAACAACCAGCCTGTGTTTCCCAACCATTCAGAGGCTGGGATGTCTAGCCCCAAGGTGGGCTGACAGACCTGGTGTCTGGTGAGGGCTCACATCCTGGTTTGCAGACAGCCATCTTCTTGTATCTTCCTGTGATGGCAGCACAGAGAAGAGACGCTAGCTTTCTCTGTGTCCTCTTATAGGGGCACAGTCCTATTCATGAGGACTCCGCCCTCATGATGTCATCACCTCCCAAAGGCCCCACCTTCTAATGCCATCCACTTGGGGTTTAGGGCTTCAACATACGAATTTGGGAGGGCGCAGACATGGGGGCTATGACACTGTTCCTTTCTGCCCATTCACGTGCTCACAGGGCACTACCTGCAGTGGGGTCTTCAGGGTCACGGCACACACGGCGCATTCTGATCTGCCCTTCCTCCCGGTCACAGCTACTGCATGGCATGAAGGATGGAGGATGTCAGGCACGATTCCTACAGGTGCCCTGAAGTAGCTGCACCTCCCCCCTGCAGACGACTTACAATGTATCTCAGTGATCAGTTCAAGCGTCCAAGCCAAGGCTAGGCGCCCATCCTCTGGCTCTGGCCATGTGTGTGTCCCGGCTGGAAGGCAGGTTGAAGAAGGTGAGGAGAGTGAGACTAGTCGATTTGTGAATGCTGGCACCCCCCTGTGATGTTGCACAAGTAAGGACATTGTGCAGCCAGAAAGAACCCAAGACTGGAAAAGACTGGGAAAAGAAAGAGTAGCTGCTTTGTGTGTGCTTGATGGCAGACCTTGCGTTAAAGCCTCAGCCTCTCTGGGATGCAGTGTTCTTGTCAGGATTCATGATCATGCCTACTTATAGTTGCTGTGAGGATCAAATGGATAAATGCTTATACAAGGGGGGGGTCCCAACAAACAACTTATTTATTAAAAATGGTATTGATTCTTACGTGTTTAAACTTCAGTCATCTGCAAAGTCCTCTCCATCGGATGCAATACACCCATCGAGATGCTTTTCCCACTGCTCAGAATAGTTTTTAGACTCGTCCATTTTGATGCCTTAGAGTGCATCTGCCGTTTTCTGTTTCACCTCTTCCACATCGGCAAAATGTTTCCCATTGAGGACTTTTTTCATTGGGGGAAACAAACAAACAAAAAAGTCACTTGGGAAGTTCAGGTGAATAGGGAGGGTGGGGCATGTGGTTATGTCATTTTGGGTCAAAAACAGCTGAACACTCAGCAGAGTGTGGGCAGGTGTGCTCATAAATCATCCATTATGAAATGGGCAAATGCATTGAAGAAAATCTCCAAAAAGAGATTCCCTGAAGCCGAATGCAGCCTCTCATGGCTCTAGCTGGTCCACGGATGCCAATGGGTTCCTAGAACACTCACCCAGCGGGGAAACCTGTACTCCAAGGGGCCCACCCCAAAAGATAATTCTGGTCCCCTCCACCCCCATCCCCCAGTCCCCCAAAAAGCACCTAGAACCGTGCCTGTAAGTGCACAGTGAAAGTTAACAGATGGAGTGCTGTTATCACCTGTCTTCAGGCGGAAAGTCTTTCTGCCAGTTCTCCTGTGTAGACTCCCTGCCATAGGCCTGGTGTGGGAATAGCCTGTGGTTGGTTAGTTGGTTTTTGATAAACGTTCGGTACGGGATGGGATGAGTTCTTTGAATGCAAAAGATGAGGAGATTTGATAACTCGATTGACCCTTACAGATGCAGGTTTTAAGTAATCCACTGAGTAGCATTGGGCATTTCAGAATGTTGCATCATTCGGGGAGATCACAGGTATGTATGTTACTGGCTGCCATTGCGTTGCACGTCCCTTCCATTCTCAGTATGTTCACGATTCTGTTTTGGACACCTCCGGTGGTATGAAATTAAAATCAAAAGGTGGGAACGTGTGACCTTGAAGTAGAGACAGTATTAGGGGCCCGCCCTTTTGTGGAAGGGGGCTCGATGTACGCCACATGAATCAGGACCAAGGATGACACTAACTTAAGACTAGATTGGCCAGACTCGGTGGCTCAGCCTGTCATCCCAGCACTTGGGGAGGCTGAGGCAAGAGGGATTGCCTGAGCCTGTGGGTTCAAGACCAGCCCAGGTATCATCTCTACAATAAAATTAGCTGGGTATGGTAGCGCACGCGTATAGTTCTGGCTACTTGGAAAACTGAGGCAGAAGGATCGCCGGAGCCCAGCAGGTTGAGGCTGGGTGGCCATGAGTGTGCCACCTACACTCCAGCCTGGGCCACAGAGTGAGACTCCAACTCAAAAACAAAAACAAAAAAACTAGATTTCGAGTCACTGTGAAGAAGACATTTTGGAAATGGCAGCAGCAACCTTCTAAAAAGGGCAAGCCATTGCACCTGTAGCCATGCGTTATGAATTGCTATTGCTAGGATCCCAGTGTGGCCCCGAGACCAAAACGGAGCAACTTCCATGGAGTTCTTCATTGATAAGATGTTTTAAGGTAGGGAAATGAATCGGCTGATTTGGGGTGCAGCCTAGGCTCTGCCACTTGGGAGATGCAACCCCGGCAAGCCACTCACCCTCTCAGGGCCTCCTGCTCTGAGTAACTTTAAAAAAGTCGTGTGGATTGCTGGACAGTGTGTGGCAGCATGTGAAGACCTGCTGCTTTTGCTGCCTGTCACTTCCTGCACGTGTGTTGCGTGCTGGGTTCACTGGAGAGCGTGCTCAGTACTGTGACTTGTTTTTTTTTGAGTTGGGGTCTCACTCTGTCGCCCAGACTGGAGTGCAGTGACCGCTCCCGGCCACCGCAGCCTCGACCTGCTGGGCTCCGGCGATCCTTCTGCCTCAACCTTCCAAGGAGCCGGAATTACAGGCATGCGCCACCACGCCCGGCTGATTTTTTGATTTATTTTAGAGATGAGGTCTCTCCAAGTTGCCCAGGCGGGTCTCGAACCCGCGGGCTCAGGCAATCCACTCACCTCAGCCTCCCAAGGCGTGGGATTACTGGCTGAGCCACCAACCCCAGCTGTGACTTGTTTTAATAAGATGCATGTTGTTTTCCCTGGGAGCTTTTTTGGGGGTAGAAATGTGACTTATTCAAGTAAAAATAGCTGATCAAAAATGGACAGTCTTATTAAATAAAATATACTAATTTATTTCACTTTTTTTCACAGAGGACTTAAAGCAGGTTATTTTTCTAATATAAACACACCCAGTAGGGTTATTATAAGACATCTTGTACTGAATTTTAGATTGTTGGAATTTAGTGGGCAAAGTTTATGAGCCTTTACTCATGCTGATAAGGACAAGATTCTCATCAAAATTCTCTATAATTTGCTTTTAACTTTTTAGAAACTGAATCAATAGTCTTTGATGACCCTGATGATTTGTCTTTTTTTCCAAGGACTATTTGAGTAGCTTGGATTCATTTTGCTAGAAAATCCTCAAGCCATTGATGTTTAATATAAATTAGTGAGAATTCCATCCTGAAAACCACATTCTCCCATTTTGATATATGGGGTGAAGCTGGTGACCATGGTGGATGCCCCGGCACCTTCAGGGGAGTAGTAGTAGGAAGCAGTGTGCAAGGTGCTGGCTGACGTGATTCTGTCATTCTTTTGGGGGGAGGTGGCCGGGACCATGGGGTCTGGAGGAAAGGAAAGGGAGGCCAACATGGAGCCCACCTGCCGCCCGCCAGAAGCTTCACTTATTTGACAGTGTATGTTGTCCCCGTTGTCTTGGTGATGACACTGAAGCCCTAAGCAGGAGGGCCCAAGATAGCAGATTGAACGAGCAGGGGGGTGAGATGTGGATCTCGGTTTCTCATGTTCTGCTGCCCAGTGTCTCTCTCTCTCTCTCTCTCTCTCTCTCTCTCTCTCTCTCTCTCTCTCATAGGCCTGTGCCAGGCAGGATGAGTCCCGGAGATGACTGATCCTTCCCCAAACACACGCACACGTGCACACACACTGTCATTGTTATCATCCCCTTTGTTGTGGTGCCTTTGAAGAAATGATGAGAAAAACCCAAAGGGTATATACATAGGCTGGCTTTTTTCCTGCTAATGAGATTTTACTGCTTCCTATTATACCTTTTAGAAACTGACTATACCAGAAAAACTGTGTTGTATTTTTTGAAGGAAATCAGGACGATGAGATAAACATTAGTCTCTTTTGTAACCATCTGGCATCTTAAGATAGTGAAAGCAGGGCAGCACTATATGCACATTTTGTTTTATAGAAAAGCATCTAACACAATACTGCAGAGTACCGCGGTCTCTTTAAAGCTTGTGAGTGACGTATCATTAGAGTTCGAGGGAGAGATGGTGGAATGCGTTTGTAAACTCCTAGTTATTTCCCTCGATACCTACAAGCTCTGTGGTTTCATGGGAAATATGTTGTTTTTCTTTTCAAGACAAAAGCTTTCATGCTTTTAAGTAAAAGAAGGCACGACCCTTTCTGCAGCAAGGATTAAAACCATGCTGAACGGACTATTTGGGTGGCCCATGTCCCTGTTGAAACGACAGCATGTGGGCGGTGACCTCTGTGTCTCTCTCTCTCTTCTGGACCCAGGGCCTGACAGCCTCTGTGGCTGTGGTTGCAGGATACATGCTGGGACCTACCCGTTTTCATGTGCTCGCCCCTTTGGCTAGTCTGAGAGCAATGTGGGGGCAGGTGCTTACTCGCATGGGTCCGCGGAGCCTGGGACATGCAAAGTTGCTGGTCGGTGTGCTGAAGTTGCTGGTCGGTGTGTGTCGATGAATGGTGCTGTAAGGTGGGTGGCTCCTCACCCACCGTGTCTCCCCGGGTGGCTTGGTCTTAACCAAGAAGCTGCTCTCATCTTGGAAGCCAGCGTCGAGCAGGCGGACTTCAGCATCTCCACCCGTCCCGTGATCCACCCACCTGCCTCTGATGCCTGAAACATACCTCTTATCCTGCGACCATTCTGCCTCCTCCCTGGAGTTGTAACTCTGCTTTCTCTTGAAGGTGGAGAGGCCATCTCCTCTCACTTCCCAGACACGTGGGAGCTGAGATCACATCCGGAGGCTTCTTGAACACTTTCCGGTCAGTGTGGTGACAGAAATATAACGCGAACCCCTCCCCCAATAGCCGCATGGTCACTGCCTGCCTTCCTCCAAGGCCGGGCGCCACCATCTCTCTGTTGGTCCCTGCCTGCCATGCCAGCTGATTGTGGCCCCCATCGCTGACACCCGGCCGCCCTTCCTCTGCTTTATTTTACTCCATGACACGTAATCACAGAGTGACATACTACATGTGATAATGGTTTTTCTCACCTTTTTCCCACAGGAGCACGTCAGCTCCATGCTTCACGTTTTCTGTTGGCCACTTTAAAAAGTAAAAACAAATGGGAAATTTTAATTACATGCTGTATTTCGCCTAACACATCCAAAAGTTATCATTTTAAGGTGTACCTAGTATACAAATGTCTAACAAGCTGTGTTATAGTCTTTTATTGGTACTGACTCTTTGAAACCTGGCCTGCATTTCACCCTTTCACGGCAGGTCGCAGCTCAGACCAGCCACGCTGCAAGTTCCCGCTTGCCCTTATGTCTAGTGGGGCCTGCGTTGGATGACTGGTTTAAACCATTGTTCCTCTGCACGTTCTCAGTATTCCAGAACCTTGCTCTCATGCCGGTGAGATTCTTTTCCACTTTTCTGAATTGTTGCAGCATCAGCTGCCTGACCGCCTGCCCCCACCCCTTCTCTGCCATCGTCCTTGAAGACTGAGCTTATCCCTGTGGCCTCCCACCCACCCATGGTCTTGTCCCGTCTCCGCTTAGCCCCTCCGTCATCTCCATCCTCTGATGCTGATGGTCACTCCCCAGTCTCGTAAGCACCATCCTCCTTCACTCTGACTGTAGCGCTCAGCATTCTGTTACGATCTGTTCTCACACTCTTTTTCCAATTCTTGTTTGAATTTTAGCGGACTCGGTTTACAACCATTTCGGGCATGAGCTTGCATAGTCCTTAACTAAGCTGCTGTGCCTACCAGATCTCAGAGAAGCTATCATTAATCCAGGTTTTGAGATATTTATTAGGCACCGACTGTTTATCTGCCTCGCACATTTCTAGGTGCTGAGGATAAGGCTGTGGACACACTGCACAGACCCCTGCCTGGGGGGAGGGGACAAGCTACTGGGGAGACAGCTGAGAAAAGCCATTGCGGTGTGGAGCATATCACTTTGTGACACATGTCGCGGAGTACAATAAAGCGGAGGAAGGAGTGGCCGGGTGTCAGAGACAGCGGTTGCCGTTAGCTGACATGGCCGGCGAGGACCAACAGGGAGGTGGCACTGGCACCCAGCCTCGAGGAAGTCAGACAGTGACCCCGTGGGTCTTGGGGGAGGAGTGTTCCAGGTGGAGGCAGCAGCAGGCGCCAGAGCTTCAAGCCTGTCTTCAAGCTTTCGCTAAGATGAGAAGCCGATGGGGGTATCATCTGGGGAAAGTGATCTCAGCTTCTCCTTTAAACCGAGGACTAAAATTCTCAGCACAAAGGTGGCCATGGCAGAACAGCCGGTCCCAGCCCTCACTTCCCGATCAGAAAGCTGGTGGCCAGAGCAGTGCCATGGCTTGCCCAAGACCACAGCCACAAAATGGGAGGCTTGACCTGGACCCAGGTTTCCTGACTCCAGGCCTGCTGGCCGTTTGGTCCAGCTGAAAAGATTGGTAACTGTGTGGTTGCCATGGTGAGCCGGTGTGATGCTGAAAGACTCTTCTGATACCAACCTCCCCCGGAGCTAGGTGGATCCACAGTATAAGGGCAGACTCCCCACAAGGGCCCCCTCACTGCAGATGTCAGCCACACGTTGGGGGGCTCCAGACTGCCTGCATGTTTGACCAGTGGAATACAAATTCAGGGGTTTCCACAGGCTCCTTAGGTTTGATAATTCATTAGGATGACCCACAGAACTCGAGAAAGCACTGTGCTTAATTTAATTTAAGAGGATGCAAAATGGAGCCAACAGAACAGAGCGGCGTATAGGGCCAGGGCCAGAAGGATCTTCAACACAGACCCTCTGTGCATCCTCCTTGGGAATCAGGACCTCTTTCCCCCTGGCACATCAGTGGGTCCCCTGCCTACCCGGGAGTTCCCGGGAGCCTCCATGTCCAGAGTTTCTTTTTGGTTTCGTTGCATAGGCATGACTGAGCGAGTCACAGTTACATGACTGAAGTCAATCTTCAGACCTTTGCCCTCCCCAGAAGTAGGGCTGATGTTACGTGACTCAGAGTCCCCACCCTCCAATCACAGAGCAGGCCTTTCTAGCTTGGCCAGCCCCTGTTCTGAAACCCCATCGAGGGTCCCACCGTGAGCTGCCTTACTGGTGTACACCTAGATGTGGTCTGTGAGCGCCTACCGGGAACAGGAAAGACTTGGGGAATTCCAAGGTTGTAGAAGCTTTCCTCCCAGGAAACTGGAACAGGGACCAGACACAGTCTTTGTTTATACCACAGACATACATTAGACAACCGCTTGGCTCACACGTTTTAGGGTGAGGTGTCTGGTCCAGAGACAGGGAAATAGCAGTGAGTCGAGGCAAACATGTCCTAGCATCTGCTCAGTCAAGGCACAAGTTCATGTCTCTGTGAGAGGCAGCTGATCAGGTTGTACAACAGTCCATGGACAGGTGTTGAGCTCATCTTTCCGCCCAGGAGGGCATGGCTTTGCTGGCAGATTTAAATTGCTCAGAAGAGAGTTGATGTCACCCACTCCTTGGCTCAAGGGCTTTGGCAGTCCCCTCCATTACCTCACGGAGGAGGAGGGAAGATCTTTGCTAATGAAGCCCTCTCTGGAGTCTCCTGGGCAGAGGGCAAGTCTCACAGCAGGTATTTGTTTAGCGACTCGCTGCGTCACCCCCTTCGTTGGCCACCATCCCCGAAGGAATTTTCAGGTTTAACCAAGCACTTCCTTGTGTTTGATATCTGGTTAAAACCAAAAGCTAAATAAATAGACAACCTGGATGGGAAAGGATTAAAAAAAACACCGAACAGAGTTAAATGTCCCTTGCTTCACAGAACTTCATTTCAAAGTGTTTGTCACTTGCTATTTTTGTTGTTGAAAGTTGATTGTGGCCATTGCCAGATCATTGCTACTATTGCCTTGCTAAGCTATGGTGTGACTCTGTGCTCTTTGAGCTGTGACCAGATCATGTTTTCTTTTTTTTTTTTTTTTTTTTGAGTTGGAGTCTCACTCTGTCACCCAGACTGGAGTGCAGTGGCCGTTCCTGGCCACCACAGCATCGACCTGCTGGGCTCTGGTGATCCTTCCACCTCCGCCTTCCAAGTAGCCAGAATTACAGGCATGCGCTATCACACCCAGCTGATTTTTTTGATTTATTGTAGAGATGAGGTCTCGCTGCCCAGGCGGGTCTCGAACCCGCGGGCTCAGGCAGTCCACCACCTCAGCCTCCCAAAGGCACGGGATTACAGGCTGAGCCACCGAGCCCGGCTGGGTCATGTTTTCTTAAGCACCTTCCTTACTTTGGGGAGGTGAATCTCCTCTTTCTTTCTCCCTCTCTAATTTACTTGCTAAATAAACTATATTTTCTGATCTAGAAAGAATGTTTGCAGTATCTTAAAGATCCATTCAAGTGCTATTCAGTCCACGTGTCTTTGAGTATTTAAGGTAAAGGACACTGTGTGACCAACACGACATCTCTCTGTCCCAGTCTGCCACTAGGTGATCACTGTGCAGTATGGTAAGTTTAATGGATGTAGTCACTTCGAAGTCTTGGGAGGCACAGAGGGGACCGTAAACCACCCCTGGGAGTGGCATGATAGGGTCCAGGAGCGTCTCTCGGAGGAGATTGTGTCTGAGAGATGAACCAATTATTGCCAGGGCAAGAGTGTCCCCAAAGATGGCTCCAGGCAGGGCGTGATTCAGGAGCTGGGCCTAGGGTGGGATGCAGCGTGCCATGTCTAAGAAACAAAAGCAGTCCCATGGAAGACAGTGAAACATAAGGAACTACCTAAACAAGGAAAGCGTGATTGCGCCATGTGCCCTGTTAGGAGCCACGGGAGGTCTTTGTAAAGGGAGGTCAGGGCAGCAGGAAAGACCGTTCAGAGCAAGGCACTGTCGCCCAAGTGTGTGAATTCTGGGAGAACATTCTCGTATGCGTTAGGAGGATGAGTCCTGCGACTGGGGTGGATGCAGGGAGTTTGGAGTTAGACACACTGGTTGGCAGTGACACGGTAAAGCTGCGCAAAGAAAAGCCGCTTGTTCTGGAAGAAAAGGCTCAAGGGACATTAGGTGAACCTAAGACTCAGGTCTGGGCCGGTTATTTTAATATTACGCGGAATAGAAGTTGCTTAGGGACACATCGAGGTCCCTGGTACCATTCAGCAGTTTCCAAGTTCAGAAGGGAAGCAGAATCCAGCCGGAGCGAATAGACACTTTTGCGCTGTTTATACAGGCGATTGGCTTCTGGGCAGGCCCAGACGCGTGTGCATCCACCCACCAAAACGTAAGCTCCCTGAGGACAGAGATGTCACTTTCTTCATTTCGTTTCGTGATTGCGTCCTCTGAGCCTAGAACAATGACTGGGATTTCGTAGCCCCTCGGTTCACTTTTGTTGGATGAACTGAACATGAAGAAACGAAGACATACACCCTGGTCAAACCGTGTAGAGAAAGAGGCTTGATAGCAGACACAATGCATGGATTTCCCAGTCAACAAAATGCTAAGCTGCTTTTACCCTGAGACTAGAGTCATGGTTGGGGAGACCGTCAGCTGATGGTTTCCATGTGAGGCAGAGTCTATTTTTAGTTTGATGGTGTGTCAGTGATCTCATTTTTGTCGGTTTCTCTGGAGGATTCACGTGTTCATGAACCCGAACCTTGTGTGGCTCCCCTGGGAAGAGGCGCCCATGTAGCGACGTCTCCGTATCAGCTGAAGACTTGGAAAAGTGAGGCCGGGCTCCGTGTGTGTGAACCGTGTTCAAGAAAGACGTTGGATCACGTTGTCTAAAGTTCGTTTGCTTTTGGGAGCTTACAATGAGCGAATGAGTTCAGTATCCAGAAGAAACATTACACTTAAGACCAAATGATGATCCTTTATTCTTGCTGTGCTGTAGTTGATAAGAACAAACCTTCGATGCTTTCGGCATGTAAAATTTGGAAGGAAATATTTAATGACTGTTCTTTACCTCTAAAAACACATATATTTTTGGCACTATTCAAAATAATTTCACTTCTGTTATTTTTAATTTTCTTTATTTTTAATTTTTTTATTTTGAAGATGTGGGGTATGATTCAGGGTTAGGTACATACGTGGTATTTTTAATTTTCGATATGTATGATAATGTTTAGGACCCAACCATACACATTTATTGTTTAGTTGTAAGAAGACTTCAGAATTTGACATAGAACCCTTAGTTGATATTGGAGTCATATAAAAATTTAGCAACATACTAAAAGGAGAAGTCCAGAAATATCAGAGTGATGTGACAGAGTTAAGGAAGAAATTTTGGGTTGCAGGGTTTAAAAAAATATATATCCTTGAGGCATGTATTTTATTTAGTGTTCTCAGATTTCTGATTTCTGTGGTGAGTTTGTTGCCTCTCGTCCCTCCTGTGTCCCTTATTTAAAAGAGGACTTACACAATGGCCACTTTCATGGTCTTCTGAACCCGAGGTAATCTCTCCAGACTCAGGAAGGGCGATGGTGCCTGTTGCTTTGACTGAGAGGTCTCCCTGGTGCTTGCAGGGAGCACCAGGTCCTCGTGTTTGACAGACGACGTCTGTTGGTGTCTTCCTGTGCTTCCTGTCCACCTTTCTCAGCCTCAGTTTCCCTTTTATTATTATCCTCCTTGGCATGTGTTCATCACCTGCCAGGGAGATGGCCCCGGTTCTCCTTCTTCTTTTGGTCCTGAGTACATCAGGGCCTCCCCACCTGGCAGCGGCCATTCTTTTCCATGATAAAGTCCTGGACACAGTGGTCACCTCTGTCAGCATCTCAGCCCTGCCTCAGGTCACCCTGTGACGCAGCCTGGTCGTCACCACACGCTCCACCTGCTTCTTCTCTCCCTCGCTTCCTCCAGTCCCGACGGAGCACTTTTGAAGGTTCACATCTTGGCCCCTGGCTTTCTCCTTTTGTTTCACTTCCTGTGAAGCACGTCCATTCCGTCACCCTTGACTTCCAGTGTCCACTTGGAGACAAGGGATTTGGAGGACAGCAGGCGGGACAAGGTGTGTGGAGGCTAGGGCAGGCATCCCGTCTCAGGAACGTTCCACCCTGTGCCGACTTGGGAAGAGACCCCTGACTCCACCTGCGTGGCTCGGTGAGGCTGGACTCCTGGAGCCCAGCCCACCTGGCTCACCGGCCTTCCCTTGGCTGGGTCTGGGCTTCGATGCTCCCTGGTCAGCACGAGGACCCGAGAGCGCCCCGTCACCTGTTTGGCCAACACGGGAGCCTGCAGATCTCTCCTCCCTCTCAGAGAGCAGGAAACCCTGGATGTGGGACTCATGAAACAGAGCACAGGTCAGGGGACAACAGCATCAGGCATGAGGACCCAGGCGGAGAGGACTTCCGGTAGGCTCTTCTGCAGGAAACAGCACGCCTTGCAAAATCACTTCCAGGCATCCCCATTCCCTGCAGAGAGGCAGAGTCTCAACAAGAGAGTGAAGGCCGAAAGAAAGGGCACATTGGGGTGGAAAAAAGAGCCAGGGACCAGGAGAGCAAGAAGGCAAGGAGAAGCCACAGGTGGAGGCCAGGACTGGGGGTGCCCGAGAGCAGGCCCGGCGTCTCTCGTGAGCGGGATGCTTGCAGAAAGGCCTTCAGACCCCTGAGGACGAGGTTCCGAGGTGAGAAGGTAGGGGAGCGTGGACAGGAGTGAGGGCGGGGCCGGGTCCATCTGTGCGGGGTCTGGGAGCACCAGTGGGGGCAGGGCAGCATCCACAGGGGCAGGCCTGTCGCTCGGAGAGGCTTCCTGCAGACGTGAGGTGTGGGTTTGCTGAGATGGCTGGTCCTTAGGGGACAGATGGGGGGGCGGAGAAGTGTCTGGGTGAGTGGCAGCCTGGGGAGGGCAGAGAGCCACGGGGAAGGACCGAGGGTCACGAAGAGGGACCGAGATCCCCGGGGAAGGACTGAGAGCCACGAGGAATGACAGGGAGTGACCACGGGGAAGGACCGAGAGCCACAGGGGACTGAGAGCCACGAGGCGCGACCGAGAGCCACCACGGGAAAGGACTGAGAACCACAGGGACCGAGAGCTGTGGGGACTGAGGGCCACAGGGAGGGACCGAGAGCCACGGGGAAGGATGGAAAGCCCCAGAGAAGGACCGAGAGCCATGGGGAATGGCAGAGAGCCCCGGGAAAGGACCGAGAACTGAGGGGAGGGGCCGAGGGCCACAAGGAAGGACCGAGGGCCACAGGGGCGCAGGCATTCATTCACGACTCAAGAATGTGTGAGCATCCCAAGCGAGAGCCTCCAGCTCTGTGCGAGCGAGGGGCAGGGCAGACGCACCTGCTCCCTCACGGAGCTTCCATTCTAGGGGGAGAAAGCCGAACGAAGGCCCAGGGACTGGATCCACCAACCTGGTGATTTTGCGCGCGATAGGTCTTGGGAAGGCCCCAAATCAAATATGGTGGGAGAATCGGGCAGTGGGGAGGACTCAGATAGAGACGGGTGGTCAGGGAGGCGTCTTCTCTGGAGCGGGGGGGGTCTGGGCTGAGCCATGAATGATGTGGTGAACCCAGCCAGGCATGGGCAGAAGAGCCTTTGAGAGGAGGAAGAGCCGTGCAAAGCCCCGAGGCAGGGTGTGCTGGGCAGCCTCGGTGCTAGGCTGGAGTTGCAGTGGAACTCCTATTATTATTCTGATTATTTTTGAGAAAGGATCGCATTCTGTCGCCCAGGCTGGAGGGCAGTGGTGCAATCATAGCGCACTGCAGCCTCGACCTCCTGGGCTCAGGCAATCCTCCTATATCAGCCTCCCGAGTAGCCAGGACGACAGGTGTATGCTACCATGCCTGGCTAATGTTTTAAATTTTTTTGTGGAACAGGGTCTCATTATGTTGCCCAGGCTGGTCTCAAACTCCTGACCTCAATCGATCCTCTCATCTTGGCCTCCCAAAGCACTGGGGTTACAGGCATGAGCCACTGTGCCTGGCACCGTTGTTCTTGTTTTCATAGTAAGATCGAAAGAAGCATTTGGAGAGAGTATGAGTCTTGGGAATTAGAGTGAGCTTGACGCTGTTTTCAGTGCTGCCAGTGACTGTGTGCGTTATTTAACCTCGTGGCCTCCGTCCTCTGATCTGTGATGTGACGGTGATGGTCCATAGCTGTCTCTATGCTCGCACTTGGGTGAACGTGCCATCCATCCCGGGGGCGCACAGTGGCATGCCAGGGGAGGTCAGCTCAGAGACAGACACTGAGCAACTTCCTGGGCTATTAATTCCACCAAGGGCTTGGGAAAAATTATATGTCAATAACATTCTGCAGAGAATGCAAAACTCTCCCACATTTTTAAGATTAAAAAGTCAAATGCGAAGATATTTCTTGCTTTTGACAAGCCACTCAGGCACTCTTTCCACACTCACAAAAACGCTTCCCACAGAATTGTGTTGGGAGAGTTTCAAGGCGTTCATTGAGGCCGTCCCTGAGGCTCCTCCAGCCATGAGTCTGTGACCTGTGATTCTTTCAAAGGCTCTGTGTTCTTGAATTATTTATCGTTAGCCTTTTTTCCCTTCTATGAGTGAATGAGCTGCCCAATGTAGATTGTTTCTGTTGCTTTTAATTCAGGGGAACTCCTTGTCAATTCGAAGACGGGGCTTTAAAACTAAGGCACTGCTGAGTGTTCTGGAGGCCATGAAACAGCCAGTTAGAGGAAGGGAATGGACCTTCCGAATTATTTGTGGTAAATGTTGTGTTCCCTCACAGCAGTAATCACAGATGCATTCCTCTCCACCTGGGTCTGAAAGGAGCTATGCTGTCCTTCTGATTATGTTTAGAAACACGGGTCAGGCATGGCGGCTCACACCTGTAACCCCAACTTTGGGAGGCTGAGGCGGGAGAATTGCTTGAGTCCAGTTCAAGACCAACCAGACCAGCCCGGGCAACATAGCGAGACCTCGTCTCTACAAAAAATACAAAAATTAGCCAGCTGTGGTAGCACACACATGTAGTGTGAACCCAGGAGTTCGAGACTGCCGTGAGCTATGATTAAGCCACTGCACTGCTGCCTGGGTGACAGGATGAGACCTTGTCAAAAAAAAAAAAAAAGATTCCAAAAAACCCCAAAACAAACAACATGTATTCTAAAAGCACATTTTCTTTTCTTCTCATTTGGAGTTCAAGCAATTTTGTCCAGATACTGTCCCGGGTTACCCGTAACTCTGTGTAAGAGAAGTCCCCAGCCAAGCTGACCTGGACAGCCAACAGGCCCGTGGCCACCCAGGGCAGGGCTCGAACTCAGGCAGCATCTGGCCATTTCTCGGGACCTCAGTGCCACACTCTGCTGTGTGTCGCCATTTTTCTTAAGCTGGCTTCCACCCTGCTCAAAGATAATTGCCACCGGCAGCAGCAGGAAGTGCCCTTAATTGTGGGAGGAAGGGCTTGTTCTCCAGTCACAGACTGAGGTTCCTGTCCTCTGTCTGACTCGGGTCACGCACTCAGTCCTGAATGTCAGCCCAGGGCTAATGAGGGTCGCGCTGGGAGCAACGAACGGCTGCTTGGGGCTGGGGAGAGGACGGTCCTGTGGGCGATGGGTGCCTGGCCCCGGTCACGTCCCCAGGGGAGAAGAGTCCATAGAAGCAACTGGATGTTTTGCCAGGAGGGCTCATTTGATGGCTGCGCCCAGGTCTGTGGAGGGGAAGTGTCAGACACAGAGGGGGACTGAAAAGCTTCATTAGAAAATGTTCTGTGCATTCCGCTGCGTTTCGTGAATCGACGCCCACGGCTGGGCACATAAGCAAATACTAGCGGTAGCGATGGGGTGACCAGGGCATGGGGACATGTCTGTTGAGCTCACCCCTCTTTGGTCACTGAGTGCTCGTCACTGAGTGCTCTGCTGTGAGCGCCCTCCTCCCCACCTGGCTTGCTGGGTGTCTCCACCACCTGAGTCATGGCCCGCACCTACCGAGCTCACCACACGTGTGTGCCCAAGTCATGTGTCCTGGAGCCCAAGTCACGAAGGGACACCGGGGGGATGCTGGAGCAGCCAAGGCATGTCGAGCAGCAGCCCTGTGACAGTCTTGACTCGCGGATGCTTCTGTGCCCTGGGAGTTCCCAGGAGGTAACTCATTCCTCCTCCCTGGATGGTGTGAGTGAGGGACACAGGCTGATAGTATCACAGCTGTGGCCACGTGACCATCTGGAGTGCTGTCTCTGCGCCAGGGCACCTTTTACTCTGTGAGGGTGTTTAGCGTGGCCCCTCACACATGCAGTGAATGTCGATGAATGAATGAAGGATGAGCTTTCTGATTAGATGTGGGAGCAGCCAGCATCAGTGGAGGTCGTTCCCATCCCACCGTGCCTGCTTGTGTTCATTTTTCTTTGCTTTTAGGGATGTGATTTGTGGTCATGAGTGCTTTATTGTTTTCATGGCCAGCTGGGCTTCTAGTGGGTACACGAGCCTGGAGAAACGTGCCATGCCTCGGTTTCCAGGTCAGACGGAGCCCCAGGTACGGACTCCAGACCCTGCACAAGTTCCACCTTGGTGTCTGAGGGAGACACCCCCGAGGTCTGCAGGCCAGATATGGACACTGGTGACTGGGATCACACAGAATGACTTGGCGATGTGTTTGCCGCGGACTTGAAAGCCTGTCGAGCTCAGCCCTCCTGCTCCGGCTGGGAGAATGTGAGGCCAGACTCCCGGGCGACAGCCTCCCATCAGCGCTGGCCAATGCTGGATGTGGAACTCGAACTCGGGGTTCCGGGCCTGACTGCAGTGCCCCAGCCGTGGAGGAGGCAAGGATAATGGGCAGCAGCAGGCTTGCTTTCAAAGTTTGATTTTAGGCAGTAGCTGTGGGGGTTTGTGAGTCCTGAATAGACCTTTATTTCGCTAATGGGCCATTTGGAGGAAGGGGGACAAAAGGAACAATCTCTCCTTAGGCGGCGAGAACATTATTACATTTAAAAAACGGAAGTTATTGTCAGAGGAACTGGTACCATTGACTGTAGAAGACAGAGCGTTTAGAACAAAAACCCCCTGGGTGTCTCAGGGGTACATTGCAAGGCTGTGACTTTCAACACGGAGGAAGGAAGCACTCCCTCTAGGGTGTCGCTTGGGCTGCCGGGGTAGACAGAAGTCTCTCCACTAGCCTCTTAGACCATGTTACATTAGCCACATGTTAGAATAGCTAATACACGGAGCCTACCTATGAATTTACTGTAATCACGCTTTTATGCTGCCCCCCTTTGCTGTTCAGACGTTCCTGGAAGCGGGTATGACTGTAGCCTGGGTGGCTTTCAGGGTGTTGTCTGGGTCTGGTGAGCCCTGACGCTTTGTGTCTCCTCATTGTGCTGTGGCATGTGCGGGGTGTTGTGTTGTGCCCTCACGGGCCTGCAGACATGTGTATGTGCGTTCATTTCCTTGCGCCCCTTACACCCAGCCTGGAATTTGTTTAATGTTCAGCGCATTCAGCAAACATGCACGATGTACCCACTGTGTGCCAGGCTCTTGGCACTCTGGTGATTGTGACAGACATGGTGTAGACTTAATTACAGTATGAGCAAACATTGTTTTGGTGCTGCCTGGGTTCCAGGTACTGTGTTAAAATACGGCTGAAAAACTCATTTGATCCCTGTGAAAACCCAGGAAGCGCGGATGCAACAAGGATTCTGATCTTACAGATGAGGAACTGAAACTTGGGGCGAGGGGCCTTCTCAGGGAATCCCAGACAGTGACCGGCAGGCTGGGATTCATGTAGTCCTTCGCGAATCTGTACTCCGGGCTCCTTAGGCTGACTCATGGTCCACGTGGGCGCGAAGGTTGGTGGAGGGTGCCGTGGTATCCCCTACCTGCGATGTCCACTTGGTTTCCAGAGAGGAAGATGACGTCTTTCTTTGACAGAGAGCTAGGGGGGTGGGGGGTGCGGGTTAGTGGACAATTGGGGAGGTCTGGGAGGACTCTTGTGGGGTTGGAGGTGGGGGGGCTGGAGCCTGGGCATCTCTAGCAAACTCATCGATGCAGTGGACTTGGTGAGAGAGCAGACTGCCCAGCCTGGTGCGAGGCTGCGAGACAGATGTTGACAAAGCAAGTCCAGATGCCCAAAGACTCTCTGTCAGTTGCGGCTGGTGGAGGCCTGGGATACTGGCCGTTGGAAGTTGTGGTTCATTTTTCTCTGGCACAGAAGAAACCTTGTGGAGGGAGTCAAAGCTTGGGTGGTATCTACACAGCCCTCTGTGGCCCTGCCGTGGCTGCCTTTGTAATCCACTCTTCCTGGGCCAGGTCTCAAGGCCTCCATCACGAATATGCGCCACTTTTTAAAATTCAGTCCAGTTTTGCTGGGCAGCACTGCTGGTTCTTTCTGGATATTCTTAAATACAAGGGCTCTTGGGAATTACTTGGGGCTTTTGTGATCTTAGCCATGATGCCACCTACAACAATGCAAAGGCCTGCTCTTAAAGGAAGAACACTGGGTATTGGGGAAGCAGCTGTGGTCTCTGCCACGCTTTTCTACTCACATCCACATCTGGGACCTCAGGTGAAAATTGGACCATGGATGGGCACGTTGTGACTTCTTCTCACAAGTTTAGATTGTAAATAGCGGCCACTGTTTTTACTTTAAGACGGCAGGGAGCATGGGTCCTGGCTCTCCAGAGGGGCAACGATGCCTCTGCCCCACCGGGGCCTGCCTCGCCCCACTTACGTTGCTTTGGGGTAAGTGATGTGTCCCCGAGGCCAGGAAGCTGGATTGATTAAAACACTGTTGACTGCTGATTGTTTTGTGTATTTATTAATCGGGTTTCCTGGTTCTTTCCCAAAGAGAATTTTGCAGCTGCTGGCCCTTCTTGTAAGCCGTGAGCTTCTAGAGCCGTGAGCTTCTAGGTGGAATCTAAACCAGCGGCATCCTTTATGAGAGGATGAGGTGACGTGAGCGCTTTGGAACACGTGTGCCCGGCTCCATGTTCCTAGTGCACCCTGGCTGTGTCTGGGTGGCTGTGGCCCCTTTCTACTCCCTTTGCCTTGCAGATAGCAAGCATGTGGAGACCTTGGCAGGAGCCTTCGTAGCTGTGCTTGGGTAACAGCGAAGGTCACTGAGGAGTGTCAGATGGAGGGACGTGGGGTGCTTGGGTCGGTGGAACCGACACCAGTCCGGGGGTGCCTCCTGTTGGAGCCCCCATCTCTCCAGATGTTTCTAAGTAGATTCTAGGGATGCCGTCCTTCCCTGCCTGTGGGTTCAGGTCTGCTTCTTTGCTAGTTGATGTTTAGCTCAGTCTTGTGTCCCTCCCCCAGTGTCTGAGCGGGAGTTGGTACGGTCAGTGCCGAGGCCGCCTGTGGGCTCTGGGTTCAAGAGCCGGAGGCTGCAGGGGTTAGGAGGACTTGGTGCTCGGCCCGAGGTGGGAAGGTGGGTTCATGGGAGTTGGGAGAAGGAGTAGGCAGGGAGAGGTCAGGGCCTGGCAGGAGGGAGCCGGGCCCCGTGGTGATCTAGGGCTGGCGTCCGTTCTGAGCACTGCTGTTACATATGGATACGTTGGCACGTGGACCACGAGGCAGAGGCCAGCTGCAGGGCCCTCCTTGGGCCCCGGGGTGGAGGCTTGCGTGGACTCCAGGCAGTTGACAGGCATTGGATGTATGGAAAACTGTTTTCTTGGCTATTTCATGTCTCCCAGGATGACAGTTCAGGCCACGGCTGTCAGAGCATTTTCCTGGCTGTTCTAAATGTTCTCTGAGCCACGGGCTTCTGAAGTTGGCTGTATGTTCCGCACCCCTCAGGTGCAGAGTGACATCTCATGGCTGGCAACAAAGGCGCACACCTCTAACAGAACACTGGGCACCTCATTTCTACTTGTTACATGGATGGCCGTGTTCAGAGGCTGGGCGATGCCATCCCAGATGAAGGGTGACAGGCACATCCTCACCTCGTGGTACAATTTTGCCAGAAGGTCATCACTGGAGTCCTTTCCTGCCTTACTCTGAGAGATGGGACCACAGTGTCACATCCCTGTTGTTTGGTGGTGGCGTGGAGCACCGGGGAGGTGGGGAGCATGACACTCGATACGGGAGAGGAGCTTTTTTGCAGGGTACCAGGGGCCCTCAGCGACACTGATAAGGTGTGAAAAGCCAGTGACAGTATCAGAAGCCCTCGGTAAATGCTCAAGTAGTGAAGAAGCTGGTAGAGATGCCTCAAGAGGTTACAACGTGGGGTATGGGCTGAATTAGGGCTCTCAAGTCTACAGGTGACAACAGCATGAAGGAATTACTCGGGGTTCTTTCCCATGGTCATGGAAGTATGACTCAGCGGAGTCCTGACCGGGTGGGCCCCCACCACATGGCAGAAGGCCTCTTTGCTCTTGGACTCCTCAGGGACCACCCGACCACGCTGAGAGCCCTTGAGTTTTTGAGGCATGAATGTGACGTGTGCCTTGTCGTCGCGGGTGGGCGTTTTTCAATGTTTGGCTGCTGGAGGGAGCTGACAAGAAGGCCCGTGTTTGGGTCTGAGGAGTGGTAGTTTTTAACCAGGCTGATGGCGAGGGCCGGGGACAGGTGGGAAGGGGTTGCTGCGACAGCAAGCTGGTCACTTGTCGCTTGTACACCAGAATGAACAAGTGTGGGGTGGAGGGGAGGAAAGGGACTTCATTCCAAAGGCCACAGATGGGGAATGGCCCAGCTCAGGCCCCTAACAGACCAGCTCAACTTGCGGGCCGCGTGCAGGGGGTTTAGAAAGGGAAGCTGGGGACGCGGCGCAGTGTGACAGCGGGTGGGTCTAGGGGCTTATGTCTCCACCACCAAGTCTGGTCTGGGCTGGTGCCACCTTGGAGCTACAGGTGACCCGCAGCCTGAGGTCTTCTGGAGGTGGGGGGCAGGTCTGCTGGCTTCAGGTTTGCTTCAAGGTCAGCCCAGGAACTTCCCAGCAAGCCCAGGACTCGATGAGCGATCACAGTGCAGGGAGCGTTAGGTGGCAGGAGGCAGGAGTGGGACAGGGAAGAAGCAATATACTGTGAAGCCATACTTGGCAAGGAGGCGCTTGGCTGCAGAGGGAACACACCGGTGGCCATGGGACATCCAGCAGGGAGGCGGGACGGCGGAGACAGGAGGGCGGGGGCTGAGGCTGGCTCGCTCTGTTGCCAGGCAGAGGGGCCACGTCCACGTTGCTGGACAACAAGGCTCTGACACCGAGCTCCCCTGTCACTCAGGTCTGGCATTTCTGTGTCATTCAATTATTTCCTCAGCTTGTCCTAATTCTTGATCATCTCAGTGTGTTTTGTGACCCAGGTGGCCTTCTCATCGCCAAAAGCAAATGCGTTCCCAGTCTATCCTGTAAGCCCTTTTCCTCAACAGTCCTGTAAAACATCGTCTCCAGTGGCTTTATGTTACTGACTGTTGATTGCTTTTTTAATATCTCTGATTAATCTGTATTTCTTATGTATGATATTCAAGGCACCAATAAGAAATACTTTGTTTGCTGGGCTCGGTGGCTCAGCCTATAATCCCCCGCCTTTGGGGGGCTGAGGTGAGTGGATTGCCTGAGCCCTCGGGTTCGAGACCCGCCTGGGCAGGTGAGACCTCATCTCTACAATAAATCAAAAAATTAGCCGGGGGTGATAGCGCGCGCCTGTAGTTCCAGCTACTTGGAAGGCTGAGGCGGAAGGATCGCTGGAGCCCAGCAGGTCGAGGTACACTCCAGTCTGGGTGACAGAGTGAGACTCCAACTCAAAAAAATAGAAGAAGAAATACTTTGTTTTACCAAGGTGAAAATTGGCATCAGGCGTTTTATATGTAAGCTACTTAAAAAATCTCCCTAACCTATCTATAGCTCTTCCATCTATGTGAGTGTCTACTCTCTCCTGCTTAGTGAAGAGGCTGGTGGACAGACACATCATCGTGACTCGCGTCTTCTGGCTTACCTCGCTTCCTTGTCCCTCTCATTGGGACGGATAATTGAGCTAATTGTCTGGGGTGACAAAGTCAAGCCCAAGTCACTTTCTTGCCTTATTCCAAGGGTGTCCTTCAAGTGCCTTCCTTGTGCTACCAAGAAGCAGACAGTGGTCCACCGTGTTAGCCAACGGACGGGAGAATGAGGTAATGACAAGGGTAGACAGGCCCCTGTGTCATCTCGAAGAACACAAAAGGGAGTTGCAGACAAGGAATTTGCAAGTTCCCAGCACTGCCCAGAGGGCAGCTGTTCTGATGCTTAGTGAACCCTCTTGCTGTTTACATCAAGGTAGCCCCAAGGGAGAGCAGGGCAGTGCTTCAGTTCCTGGCCCCAAGGAGCCAGGTCATCTCTGCTCTGACCTGCTGTCCCCCCACCAGCAGCTGACTCTGTTTCCCCACAAATACCCGCCCTCATCCAATCCCAGAAGGACAGGTCCCTTGCAGTCATCTCCCTAGTTCTCACAAGATTTTCTACTTAACCCGTTGATATTTTGGGATTCAGATAGGTTTCCTTGCCACTAGATTATAGGGAATTCCTTCCCCCATCCCTGTTAAGGCCCAGGGGGGAAGCAAACGGACATAACAGCTTTTCTGAATCTGCAGGAAGTCACAGTGAACACAAAGTTACAGCCCTCAGTGACAGAAAGCTCAGGTGACCTCTGGCCTCAGCCGTTTCCAACACATTTGTGATGCATGTTTAGTGCTTGTGGATTGTTTTTTCATACCCATCTTAGAGTTATTCCCAGGCAAGAAAGAAAATGAAAATGAAAGGTCTCTTTGTTCATGTACTCTTTGTTTTTGGTTTACATTTTGATAACATGTCTTTACCTTGCAGAATTAGTGATATTCTGGGGGTTTGGGGAAAGTTGCCAAGTGAGGTTGGTATTTGAATTTAGGCTTAACCTGTTCTCTTGGTGTATCCTGATGATGTCACTGTGTCCGGGGGACAGCCGACAGAAATATTACGGAGCCCTTGGAAGCATGAGAAAGAAGGATTATGTTTATTCTCGAGAAGGAAACTTCCTGCTGGCAAGGTTTTTCTGAATAATTGTCATTTGAAACATTTTGATGCTCTGAACTGCGAAATTTGGAAGAATTGGGGAAAGCAGAGAGTAAAAGGAAGTACGTTTGGGAATGTCATGGGTTGCTGTGATCGTCATTTTACCTATCGACTTGACTATGCCACTGGGTACCCAGCTATTTGGCCAAACTTTATTCCACATGTTTTTGTGAGGGTGGTTTGGACGAGGTTAATGTTTAAGTTGCTAGACTGAGTCCGGCAGATTGCTCTCCCTTGTGCGATCAGTTGAAGGTCAGGATAGAATAAAACGGTGGCGTTTCAAGAGTCCAAGAGAATTCCTCCTGCCTAAGTGCCTTCCAACGAGGACATCAGCTTTTTTTCTACCTTTGGACTGAGATGGAAATATTGGCTTTTCTTAAGCCAACCCTTGAACTTGAACTACCCTCCTGGCTTTCCTGGATCTCAGGCCTTCAGACTCAAGCGGGCTGAACTAGCGGCTCTCCTGATGGTTGGCATGCCAGAGACCTTGAGCTTGTCAGTCGGTTTCTTGTTAATCTCCTTCCCTCCCTCCCCCTTCCCCTCTTCCCTCTCCCCCCCCTCTTTCCCCCTCCCTCCCTCCCTCCTTCTTCTCCCTCTCTCCCTCTCTCTCTCCACACATTCACTCATGTATCCTGTTGGTGCCTTGCTGCGGTAGGATTAAGTAGTTGGGTTCAGAGATATAAAGGAGTAGATGATGGAACGTAATTATTTTGAAAATTACAAACACCAGAGGGAACATTATATAAAATGACTTAATTTGTCCGGTTTAATGTTTTCTAGAATATCTGATTTAAAAGGAATGATGCTGAGAAAACAGAGGAAATTGAAATAATGTTTTAAAATCGTTTCAGAACATCCTTTACATGTCTAGTGATTGAAATTAATGCAGTAAATTTCCCCTCTGGCATATTTTAGGTGTTGGATAAATAATGATTAAAAGGAAGCCCCATGCTTGGCATGTGGTAAAAGGAAGTCATTTCTTTATCTTCTGTTTATCCATTAATGTCAGACGTTAATTGTAATACCATGGAAATGCACAGTCATGAACCCTTGTTTATTCTTTGTGTGCACTGTGGCGTAGTTTCCCATAAGCAATTCATGTTAGCTCCTCTTTGATAAGACTTTTCTCCCGAGTTCTGCTAATCAGCACTTCATTCCTGGATTAAGGGACATGTCCTCACAACCTGTCCTCACAACCCTTCTTCTTGCTCTGCCAGATGGCCTGCATTTGAGATAAATGAATTAGGAGCGTGTCAAGATTACTGGTGACTGAGTTTTGTTGTTCTTGTTATTGGTGAAAGTGGCACCGTGTGAACGTGTCTTAAATGAGCGCTACACTAGTAAAAATAGAGAAAGGTTAACGATAAGCATAGATACAACATGTGAGAATACTTTAACACCTTAAAGCATTCCTTACATATATGGGAGGCGCTTTTAAGGTTATGCTGCATTTTGAGGAAACCCTCTCCACATTAAATTAAGTAAATCCTTTAAATACATCTCATATCACCGGAAAACAGATCATACAATTTGGAACATTGGTCAGGGAAAATATTTTCTAGCTTAACCAGACAAGCAAGCAAAAAAATCTTTTTTTTTTTAAAGACGTATTCCTAGTGCTATGTGATGTCTACCTTGTATTGAACAAAGTTAATTTTAACAAGGCAATGGAAATGTGAGCGATCTCTTTGGAGTATCAGACCTCTTGGTGGAGTCAGTGCCTTTTGATCACAGGAAAAGAGCACAGGAAACTTGTTATATAGTAGAGTTTGGGTTTTTTTTTTTTCCGCTAAAAACTTCAGTTCTTGGATTTTGACTTTTTTTTTTTCCCTGACTGTGGCTCCCTTAACATTTTTGGGGAAAAAAAATTAATGCCCTTTTTTATCCCCTAAGAAACCTGTTGGCATGTGAGGTTTTGAAATAACAGTATATGTATCTTGCTTTGTAAAAAAAACATAAAGCTCCTAATACTTTTTATTTGGATGTTTGGATGTTTTTAACCATGGAAGTCGCTTTGCAGCAGCTGGGAGTTTCTGCAGGCATTGCTGGAAGCTGCAGTGCCCAGACTGTTGTCTGTACATCCAGGCTTTCCTGGGCGGTTGCAGGGACATGTTTGAACTTGACCTGGTGTAAGCGTGTGTGGGTGGAGGTCGTGGGGACACGTGGTCCTGTGTGTGGGCGCGGGGGCATGCGGCACTTGGTCTCCTGGGTGTGGGGCAGGTGGCATTTGGTTCTCTGGTGGGTGGGGGGCACGTGGCACCCGGTCCTGTGGCTGGATGGGGTGAGCGTGGGAACCTGGTCCCGTGATTGGGTGGGGGCCGTGTGGCACCTGGTCCCACAGGGGGTTTCCTGGCTCAGATTCTCTGATAGGAACCCCCAGCCCTGGGACCCTGCTGCACTTCGGCCCAGGAGGCTGAGGGACAGTCCCCTCCTCGTGACCTGTAAGGACCACAAGCCAGAATGGCACGCGGGACTCTGTGCCCTTTAATTTCGAATTTAAGCATCACTTCCATTTTCCTTTTCCTGAGGCTCCTGATAGTTACTTTCTGCTGAGGGCGGAGGTGGGTGTGCCCAGGACCCGGGCACACGTGCATGCACACACCCTGCCTGAGTGCAGAGCTCAGAGGACACACCCCTTCCCTGCCCACCGAGGCCTGTGCCAGCGCCTCTCAGGACGGTTGGAACCTCCAGGCAGGGTCAGTTTCTCACGGAGGCCTCCCTGGAGGAGTTTCTCATGGTGGTACATGCCCTGCACACCCTCCTCACTCTGCCTCTGCCATGCCAGCTCCCTGTGGTGGGCTCCGTGTCATCCGGGTCTCCTCCCCGGGGCCAGCCTCGCCCTGGCCGACTCCATTCATGAAGCGTGTCTGGGGAGCAGCAGGTGTGATCCTGGAGGCCGTCCTAAGAGGTCGCCTTGCAGACTCCTTGCTCAGCGAGCAGGCGTGAGTCGCCCTCTGTGGAGAGATCGGTGCGCCTCCAGAGTTTGCGCTGATGGGTGACAGACAGCTGTGTCCTCTGTCTCCCCTTGAGGCCCCACCCCCAGCAGATCCCTCAGGGCATGCAGACCATATGTGGCCCCTGGGCCTCATTCTCTTTGGCCACCACGCACCCTTCTCTAAAGCCAGCTAGCTCCTGGCCCAGATAGCTCCTCTTCCCGCTCCAGATGGCCTCCTCTGGGAAGCCCTAGGCTTTCCCCCTACCCGGAGCACATGGACAGTCAAGCCAGGCCAGCTCCCAGCATCACACCCACTCACGGGCCTTTGCTGGAGGAAAGTGCCGGTGCCTTCCCACATGGTGAGTTCTCCTAGTGCTCTTCCTTTCTGAGGTTAACCCCTTCGTGGGCACAGGCGAGGCGGGCATCTCAGAGGCACCATTCTGGCCTGCTGAACGTCCTTTTGGACTTTATGCCTAGCGTGGACATAATTGGCCTGCAGGAGACCTGGATTTTAGGAGAGACATTCCCTAGAGTTCTGGTAAAACAGGAAGGCACAAAACTGGGCCACCCAGAGGCGTGACATATATCTCATTCAATAGGGAGGCTGTTTCTTTCTTGGCTTTAGTATGGTTTTGTTATTGTTGTTGTTGTTTAAGAGACAGGGTCTTGCTATGTTGCCCACGCTGGATTCCAACCGCTGGGCTCAAGCCATCCTCTCATCTTGGCCTCCCGGGTAGCTGGGACCATAGGGGCGCGCCTCCACACTGACTCAGGCAAGTTTCCATTCTGCTTTCTGCTTAGACCCGTCTGCGGCATCTTTATACTTGGTTTTCTCCTGCCAAGGTGCATGCGACCTCTTTGGTTTTCAGGTCTGGGATTCATGCTCTTTACAACTTGATGTGCTCTGAACCACCAAACCTCTCACTGGAAAGCAGCTGGATGCGAAGGCCTCTCCAAGGCGGTCTTGAATACAGGCAGTTCTTCCATGATGTGGCATGGTGGTCAGCTGATACATCTGGATACGCTGAGGCAGCCCGAGATTTTCGGTAGCTTCCTTTTTTATGTAGTTTAAGCCAGAGTCAAGTTCATCCCTGTAATAATGCTCATCTTTGTGACATGTTTCCTCATGTAGAAGAGAATGAGGTGGGACTGAGACCACCAAACCAGGAGTGGTCCGTCCACTGAGGTCGTTCCTGGCGAGCTGATAACAGTGCTGGCAGTTGACAGGCATGCTAATCTCTGCAACTCAGCTACGATTAGCCACGCGAAGCAGGGAATGTGATGGCACAGGCCAAGTTTGCAGTGACAGGCCTGTCACCCATTGCGGTGTAAAAATGTTTAAACTCTGCGTCCCATGATCTGAAATCATGAAAGAGCGTGTTCTTGTACTGTTCTTCAGTATTGCCTGGCCTGTGCTCAATTAGCTTCACCTGGGAGCAGCACTGGGGAAAAGACACTCATGTTAAGAAGTCCTTTGGAGGCCAGGCACAGTGGCTCAAATTTGTCACCCCAGCACTTTGAGAGGCTGAGACAAGAGGATTGTCTGAGCCCAGGGGTTTGAGACCAGCCTGGGCAACTTAGTGAGACCTCTTCTCTACAATAAATCAAAAAATTAGCTGGGCGTGGTAGTGTGCCCCTGTAGTTAAGGCCTGGTGCGGTGACTCAGCCTGTCATCCCAGCACTTTGGGAGGCCAAGGTGAGAGGACTGCCTAAACCTGGGGGTTCGAGACCAGCCTGGGCAAATTGGTGAGACCTCATCTCTGCAATAAATCACAAAAAACAAGCTGGGCGTGGTGGCATGTGTCTGTAGTTCCAGCTACTTGGAAGGCTGAGGCGGAAGGATCACCTAACCCAGCAGTTTAAGGCTGCGGTGGCCGTGAGTATGCCACTGCACTCCAGCCTGGGCGACAAGAGTGAGACTCCAACTCAAAAAAAAAAAGAAAAAAGTCTTTTGAAGTTATATATATATATTTTCCTATGTAAAATAACATTTTAAGACCTTTTAATTTGTAGCCTCCTGAGGTATATGCTTGCAAAACATTTTAATAAATTCCACAACAACCTTTCTCTGGCGCTGTTTGTTTAGTTAGTCACAATTTGGGTTTATCAGGAACAACTTGAGTTTTTGGGAATATGTCAGAGGTGTTGTGGAGAAAATATAAGAGTGAAAAACCACGGTTCTAGCCAACGTGAATGAATCAAAGAGATAAAGGCCTCATAAGGAGTATTAATAAATGTTTCCTGTGTTGTTATCAAGAACAACAACAACAACAAACAGGTAGCAAACCTGAAAGAATGTCTCTTGTTACTGGGGCTGGCATTATCAATTATTCGCCTCACGATCTTTTGAGATCAATGCCTTAGGTAAAATTCAAAGCAGTTATCTTTCTAGAATTTGCAATTGGCCTAATGAGAAAAGTTGTTAAACTGAAGAGATGAAGAAAGGGCTGCCTTCCATAGTCTGTAGGCCATTCCTCACCAGGCTGGCAGTGCTGCCGATCTCACAGGATTGTGGTAAGTGTTTAATGACCTAACATGAGTGTACCATGACCAATAGAGCAATAATTATTGGCTGTTACCCAGCCCAGGCTGGGAATGATTCTGCAAAACCATTATTTAAATCTTGTTTGATGACAGGAATGTGTAGAAATTACTACTAACAGACTGGTTTTCAATATCAAGTAGTATAAATTGTTTTCTATGTAAAGGCTTTTCATTTTAATTTATCGCAGTATTATAACTTTCAGATGTGTGACCTGATTGGCCTAATATCATTGACTAGAACGACGTTCCTCTTCTTGCTGAATGTCCCTCTCCAGCTTCAGGGAGCTGCTGATCTTGCTATCCCGTCATTGTTTTAAGGAGCAGCTTAATGTAAACTCTGCCAAAGCTATTGAATTTTGTTTATTTTTATTTTTTATTATTTTTTTTTTTAGTTGGAGTCTCACTGTCACCCAGACTGGAGTGCAGTGGCCGCTCCCGGCCACCGCAGCCTCGACCTGCTGGGCTCCAGCAATCCTTCCGCCTCAGCCTTCCAAGTAGCTGAAACTACAGGCACATGCTACCATGCCTGGCTAATTTTTTTGATTTATTGTAGAGATGAGGTCTCGCCAAGTTTCCAGGTGGGTCTCGAACCCGTGGGCTCAGGCAATCCACTCACCTCAGCCTCCCAAAGGCGCGGGATTACAGGCTGAGCCACCGAGCCCGGCTGTTATTTTGTTAATAATTCTCCAGCAATGACCAGCAGCGCCTTCCTGAAGTCTGATTCATTCGGTTATTGGGGGTAGGGGGAAGCGTGTCTTCAGGCCCTGTTTTGGGGGGATCAGGCCTGCCGCTAAGATGGTTCTTCACTGGAATGGCACTGAGAGGTTTCTTGGTTGAGGGGTTGGTACCTGCTCCTAAAACATCCAGGCTTACATTGGCTCTGGTGATGTTTTCCAGACTGTATCCTGTGGGCATTCATCTTGCAAGATGCTCCAAGAAGTGGGGATGGTGTGGTGAGCTGTCCAGAACATTCCGTGCCCACTTTAGGAGTTCACATTTAATGAGCGTGTGAGCTCATTAAAAGCTCTGTGAAGTTTTGGAGTAAAGAAATCTTTGGTGAAGCAATATTCTCTGGTATGGTGTTTTGGAGTTCCAAACAAGCACTTGTTTCTGGTGCTGGGTCAAGTCCACAGCTACTTCTTGAGGCCAAGTCTGGCCAAGTCTGGCGAATTGACTGCTGCATCCCACCCAGGCCCTAATGGGGTGGTCATTTTGCACTTTTGTGCTTGGTACCCAGAGTTCTTCCCTCTGGCATGAGCACCAGCATCTGCATTGCAGATTTTCTCCTTGGAGTTTGAGCTTGAAGTGGACGTTCCAGGATGTTCCCTCTGTGTCCTGTAATAGCCACAGCTGAGGAGAGAACAAAGAAAACAGTCAGCTCGCAAGTTCCTCTCATGGATTGATGATCTGCTCCCTGAGAGAGCTATAGAGCTGTCCTTTTGGTTTGGTTTCCTCAGTGATAGTCAGCCCCCCATAGAAGCATCCTCCCTGTGCCTGTCATGCTAGACCTTCACATTTTGTTGAAGATCTAAGCAATATATAACGCTGTTAGCTTTGTGCTTCTGTCTTCTGGTGTATATTTTTGTTGGAGACATGACATTGCTCAGTATCCCTTGTTTAAATTCCCTTGATTAATACTTCCTGATAAAGTCTGTTTGAAATTTAGTGGTAAAAATATTAGGTTTTTTTTTCCCCAAGAAAACATGGATATTTTATCTTATATGAATCAAGTGTAATTAAGGATTCTTTCATAGTTTTCCTTTTTGCCTGGGCTGCCAGGAAGATCAGAGTCACGTTTAATACACTTCGTAATAACAGCAACACATTCTTTTTAAAAACCAGGCATATATGATTCTTCAGTCCCTTTAGCACTTAAATTTTATATTAAAAGTGAAACATACTGTTAGGGCACACTCCCAGCAGAGACTCCAGAATGTTAGGTCAAGCCTGCCGGGGTTGTGGAGTGTCTGGTGTGCAATCCGGTGCCGTGAGAAAGATGCAAAGAACTGCACAGAAGTTAGATTAGAAAATAGAGTTTATTTAGGAAGTAAATTAGAGAGAGAAAGAAATAGGAGATTTGCCTCCCCAAGGTAGAGGAGAGGGCCAAAGCTTAAGAAAACATGGCCTGGCCATAGCTCAAAGAGTGCATGGCCACACCATAGTTTAGCAAGGCCATGGCAAATGGCTGCTCATGGTTGAATCCTTTTAACCTTTCCCTTGGATGGGGGATGGGATGGTGGTCTGCTCCACGCCATCACAAAGGGGCAGGTAAGCGCAAGTACTGACGTCAGGTGATGGACAGCAGGCAGATGGGTGGGCTAGTCACATGATCGCTGCCATGGTGGTGGACCAGATGGGAGGAGACATGGGGAGGGGGTTTTCCTGCAAGAAACCTGTCTGTTTCTAATCCATAAGCATCTTAGCAAAAAAAGTGGTCTGTTATCATTTCTGTGGCTTCAGCCAGCTAAGGGGCCTAAAAGTTCTTTTTTTTTCTTTTTTTTTTGAGCTGGAGTCTCACTCTGTCACCCAGACTGGAGTGCAGTGGCTGCTCCCGGCCACCACAGCCTCGACCTGCTGGGCTCTGGCGATCCTTCCGCCTCAGCCTTCCAAGTAACTGGAACTACAGGTGTGTGCTACCATGCCCGGCTAATTTTTGATTTATTGTAGAGATGAGGTCTCGCCAAGTTTCCCAGGTGGGGCTCGAGCCCGCGGGCTCAGGCAGTCCACTCACCTTGGCCTCCTAAAGCGCTGGGATTATAGGCTGAGCCACCAAGCCCAGCCAAGGGCCTAAAAGTTCTTAGAGATTGTCATGCTGAGCTATGAATTGAAAGGTTGGGCTGTCCCTATCTTGCATCTGATGGAGATTTGCTGAGGGAGTGGGCTAGGCTGCCAGCTTGGCCTGCAGTAAAATGTCTGAACGCTTCCTAAAACCTGCCTATTGGGAATTTATCTATCTATGTCTAACCTGTGCTAGATTCAAAGTGTGTCAGTGGTAAAGTCTAAGCAAAAAATGGTTATGCTGAGGCAAAACGACTATGGAAACGAAGTTTATTCTGGGTTTTTTTTTAGGTGCCTCCTTTTGCATACTTTTTATGCAAAGCCTGTGTTCAGAAAACTTATCTTCAAACCATTTTAACTGATACTTTTTTCATAGAAATACAATTATATGTGTGCTACATTTCTTACTGGCTTTCATGGCTACATTTCTCACTGGCTTTCATGCATTATATGGCTAACATTTCTGTGTATAAAAAATTATGGTTAAAAAAAGAAATACTCAAGTTTTTTCTAAAATAAAGTATGCAAAACATTTTGCACAATGGTTTTCTAAAAGTTGTAATCATTAAAAAGTAAAACAGTCAAATTTAATGAAAAATAGAGGCTAGGCATGTTGGCTCACGGTTGTAATCTCTTAGAGGCTGAGGCAGGATGATGGATTGAGCCCAGGATTGCAGTCAACTTGGACAATATTGCAAGACTCTGACTCTACAAAAAATAAAATAAATTAGCCGGGTGTGGTGGCGTGCACCTGAGGTTGCAGCTACTCAAGAGGCTGAGGTGGGAGGATTGCTTGAACCCAGCAGTTTGAAGCTTTATTTATAAAAAATCATGTCTTTATTCTTGCATGTGTCAATTTCAGTCAACTTGAAAGTACTCTGCTTGATGCCATATCCACCAAGATGCTTTTTCCACTGCTCAAAACAGTCTTTGAACTCGTCCAGCTATGATCACACCACTATGCTTCAGCCTGGGTAGCAGAGCGAGACCCTGTCTCAAAAAAAGAAAAATAAATGCTGGCCATGAAATCTATAAACGTAGGTAATGTTAGCTTCATTCTGAAAATGTGGATCAGTCTCCTTTGCTACTTCTTATAGAATACGCCAAAGATGCAGGTTTATCTGGTGAAGGCCAGATGTGACTATGTTAGATGGCATATCTCACATGCATGTACCAGGAATGGGTGGCCACAGGTGACACACATGTTCACTCCTGTGTTGTGTGATGCGTTGACTGTGCTTTGTCAGTGAGTGACGACATTTTGAGCATATCAGATGTTGTGGTGTAATATCGGCGTGCCATTTGAATGTGCGTTCTATATGCCTTTGGCTACCCTCTAGATTTTCATTAATTTCAAATGTTAATAATGGAGAAAAATAGCCGAGCTCGGTGGCTCAGCCTGTAATCTTGTGCCTTTGGGAGGCTGAGGTGAGTGGATTGCCTGAGCCCGCGGGTTCGAGACCCGCCTGGGCAGCGAGACCTCATCTCTACAATAAATCAAAAAATCAGCCGGGCATGGTAGCGCATGCCTGTAATTCCTGCTACTCAGAAGGCTGCGGCGGAAGGATCGCCAGAGCCCAGCAGGCGAGACTGCGGTGGCTGGGAGCAGCCACTGCACTCCAGTCTGGGCAACCGAGTGAGACTCCAACTCAAAAAAAAAAAAAAAAAAAAATGGAGAAAAATGAGCTTCCATGATCTGTGGTCATATTTTATTACATCTCATTTCATTTGAGTATTTTTTTCTTGATTCTGGAGACTGCTCTTATAATGATCCCAAATAAACAAAGTTCTCCCACATAGGAGCCATTGCTGCAAATTCCTTTCTGCCCAGATTCTCTCTGTTTTTGTCTTGGCTCCATGAAACCATGCTCTAATGAGTGAGGGAGCACCCCCCAAAACCCAGAATTTATTTATAAAAAAATCATGTCTTTATTCTTGCATGTGTCAATTTCAACCATCTTCAAAGTACTCTGTTTGATACCATATCCATCAAGACACTTTTTCCATGGCTCAAAACAGTCTTTGAACTCATCTATTTTAGTGCTTCTGCCGTTCTGTGTTTCACCTCTTCCACCTCAGCAAAACGTGCTGAGGACTTTTTTCATCGGGGAAACCAAAACAAGTTGCTCAGGGTGAGATTGGGTGAATAGGGAAGTGGGACACGGGGTCGAGCTGTTTTGGTAAAAAAAACCACTGAACACTCATCATGGTGTGGACAGGTGTGCTCATAAATCACCCATCATGAAATGGGCAAATTCGTTGAAAGAATCTCCATAAAAAAATTCCTTTTTGGGTGGTCTCCTCTCATAAAAACAAAGTCTGTGTGCCTCGGGAGTAGAAAGCCAGATGGGAAGGGAAGGTGACTGAGGTCAGATCTTGAAGAACAACCTCGTGAAAAAGGCTCAGGTGCTCATTGTGTGTCCGCTCAACAACCCAACTAGAAGCAACGTGTTGAAGCCTGGGGAACAGATTTCAGCTCTAAAAGAGAAAAATTCTCATAACCAGAAGTGTTAAACGTAGACACAACCACCTATAGAATTTCGCACCACTGGATATGTTTAAGCAGAGTCTCAGAACCGATTTCCAGATGTTAAACATCTGCTTTACAGAATCCCAAAACCCCTGGCTCCTCCCTCAACATAGCCCCCCTATGTTATGTGCTCCGAGTTTTGGGGCATTTGCTTATCCCCCCATCTTCAGGGAGAACCCCTTGAGGGTGTCACTTCTCTCTGTATCTCCATCCCCAAGCACAATGTGCAGTACACAGTAGGTGCTCCATAAATGTTTGTTGAGTGGGTGAAGGCCTGGATGGGTGCAGCTGAAACGATGGCTTTTAAGCTCTCTTTTTTTTCATGCTGTAGAATTCGCCCTTCAAATTGAAGGCGGGCTTATCACCCACTGCCCCAGATCTCATTCTCTTTGTGCCCAGGTGCAGACGCTGGGCCATGCAGACCTCCCTTCCCCTTCAGGGTTGGTCTCCACCTGTACTTTCTCCTGCTGAGGTCTCTGTAATGTCCTTTCACCTTTTGGTGGTGGCCATGGGCTTACAGAGTTCCCAGTTCACCCCAGACCAGGGCCAGGACCCGAACACTGAAGCCGATGTCACCACCCGAAATGCCAGGTGGCGGTCCCGTAGGTGAAAGAGGAAAGGGAGCTGCTGTGGGTGTGTGGCATTCTGGGGACTTGGTCCTCGAAGCCCCTCTGAACAGCCTCTGGGGACACGGGGCCAGAATCCCTAGCCCGCAAGCTGAGCTCAGGAGACGTCTTTGATCTAGGGTTTGATTTCCAATATCTTCATCTCAAGCTTTCTGTGTCTCACCTTCAAAAGTGCTCTTTCTCTCCTTGTCCTCAGCACGTCTTCTGAGGTCGAGAACCAGGAGCTGCACAGAAACGGGTGGTGCTTGAATCCACGCTGGGCCCAGTTCTCAGGTTGGAGACCAGGAAGGTTGCATAAGGGGCACATGCGTCTGCTCTTGCCGAAGAATGTTTGCTGCAGGCTTCGGGTTGCAAGGCATTTCCGGTGGTGACATCGGCTTCAGTGTTCAGATCCTGACCCTGGTCTGCAAGCCCATGGCTGCCACGGAAAAGTGGAAGGACACTGTGGACAATGCAGCAGGAGAGAGCACAGGGGGGGCCCAGCCCTGAAGGGGAGGGCGTCCTACATGGCCCAGCCCCTGGGTAGAGAGAGAATGAGGTCTGGGGCAGATGTGCTCATGAACCTCTCGGCAGCCTGGCCAGAAAGGCGGGAACGAGACGAAGGAAGGGCGGGAAGAGAAGGGAGAGATGAGCCCCTGGCCCAAGTGTCATCCCCTCCCAAGGGATATCCATCATTCAGGTGCTCCTGTGTCTGGAGTTGTGTGTGTTACCTGGGTGGGCATCCCGGTCTCCATAGTCATCCTAGCGATAGTCACCCAAGGAATAGTCATCCTAGAAATAATTGCCAACCTAGCAGCAGTTATCCTAGTAATGGAGCTCTTCAACCTTAGGGCTTTTCAGAGACTTTGGCTGGCCAGGAACGGGAGGGTGCTGTGGATGGTTGTGCTTTGCTTGGCTGAGATGAAAAGCGGGCATGGTGGGATGAGGTGTTTGGATGTTCTCCATGACAGCGCGGAAGGCCTTTGGGCTCATTGTCAGCAGCTCCGCCATTATCATGGTGATGACTTGGAACTGTTACCATGTTTGGTTGGTTGGCTAAAGATGGTCATTTAGAAACGGTAGAAGGGAAATAGTTTGGGGGAAAGAGGCGGAGAAGGCGAAGGGGGGCTCGGAAGAAAGACAGGCACT
This sequence comes from Cephalopachus bancanus, assembly GCA_027257055.1. Lineage (NCBI taxonomy): Eukaryota > Metazoa > Chordata > Mammalia > Primates > Tarsiidae > Cephalopachus > Cephalopachus bancanus. The sequence continues at coordinate 1,629,457 of JAPVLO010000218.1, forward strand.
AAGAGACGTTCACAAGTAGCTCATCCTAAACCCTGCTCCACACACCCTGTACCCACCACCTCGTCCTCCCTGGCCTAGGGATGTGGCGTCTTCCGTAAAGACAACCCCGCATGCTGCGCACCGTGACCTCCTACCTTGACCTCGTGTTCCATGTGGAATGCTGCTTCTTCGGATCACACTGGCCGTCGCCAGCGTATGTGGGTCATCGTCCACGCGCATCCTCTTCCCCTCCCTGCGGGCAGGGCTGCCTCCTTCTTGAGTTCCCGCCTTCCCAGTTTCTGTGACTGAGTCTTCCTTTGCCCTTCTGTGGCAAGGCCTGTGCTAGGTCTCCCTTGGCTTCGAGCTGCCACCCACACCGGCATGCCCCTCCTCTGCCCTCCTGCCAGGTGTGCTCTGTGCCCCTTGTCCATCTTGTGCTTTTGGTGGCTTGAAGACCGAATATCATCAGCATCTGTGTTTTCAGCCAAGACTGAGACTTAGAAGCTGTAAATGCCGAAATTGTATCTCCCATTTGATGTGATTCAAAATAAAAGCACGGAGCCTTTAAAATAAGTCTCAGGAAGTTTAACAACTATCTCAAGATTTCATGATGCTGATGCTTTTTTGTGCAAACAGTATATATATATTTTTTGAGTTGGAGTCCCACTCTGCCGCCCAGACTGGAGTGCAGTGGCCACTCCCGGCCACCGCAGCCTCGACCTGCTGGGCTCCAGCGATTCTTCCGCCTCAGCCTTCCAAGTAGCTGGAACTACAGGCGCGCGCTACCATGCCTGGCTAATTTTTTTGATTTATGAGGTCTTGCCAGGTTGCCCAGGCGGGTCTCGAACCCGCGGGCTCAGGCAATCCACTTACCTCAGCCTCCCAAGGCGCGAGATTACAGGCTGAGCCACCGAGCCCGGCTCAGTATATCTTTTTATTATTATTTTTTTAACTCTGGGTGCCCTGGTTTTGCCAATGCCCCACTCTTGTTCATCTTGAAAGGTAACCCTACACTGTTCTTGCCAATGTGCATCTCTGACCCTTTGTATATCTTCTAAGGTTGACACAACCCCTTCTTACTTTGGCCTCCCTCCCCCCCCACCCTGGCAAATATTTCAGAAAATGAGTGGAACTTGTTGTGCAAGTGATGCAGGAATCTCCTTCTGTCGTATTTTTCGACCCATGTTTTATTTCTTTGTTCTTATTTGGAGTTTGTGATCTTAGGCCCAGTGTGGTGACTCATACTTGTCATCCCAGCACTTTGGAAGGCTGAGGCAGGAGGATTGCTTGAGGCCAGGGGTTCAAGACCAATGTGGACAACATAGTGAGACATCTTTTGACAGTGATGGACTAAGTTGTGGATGCCTTAGAAGTGCTCAGGCTGGCTTTTCCAAGGATTTCCAGGGCTTTAAACTTTCCTTTTCAGCTTTCACATGCTGCCGTAACAAAAGCCATAGCATTTTATATTTCTATCACAACATATTAGGATAAAGATATCCTTTTATACCTTTAAGACATTTTAGAGGGACATTTTCTGCACAAGATCTCTATTTAAAAAATTTAAAAAAATATATCCAGGCTTGGTGGTACACGCCTGTAGTCCCAGTTACTCAGGAGGCTGGGGTGGAGGATGGCTAGAGCCCGGGACGTCAAGACCAGCCTGGACAACATAGTGAGACCTTGTCTCTACAAATAAATGAAAAAGCAAGAATTAAGTTTCGGACATGCAGCTAGCCATTCCTCTGTCCAGGCTTGTCAGTCCTTCCTCACGGGCCGCCTCCTATCTGGGTTCAGGGATCTGCATGGGAAGTCACTGGGAACGGCCAGTGCTCCTGCCTCGGCCTCTGCAGATGCTGTCTGCCTCCTGGGACATTCTCGCCCCTCCGTCACCTGACCACCCCCTGCTCAGGTCTCGGCCTGCCTCCGCTGCCTCCTGGCCCCTCCCCGGCCCCTCGGACGGGGCAACTGCTGCTGAGTGTCCCCCGCACTCCTGTCCTCCTCCCCAGGGTCCAGCACATCTGCTGTGGCCTGTTCCACGTCCTTAAAGTGAGCGGAGGCCGTTTCTGTCTTGCTCAAGCCTGTGTTCCCATGCGTCCTTTCCTGACAGGAATAACACCGAGTGGAACCGAGGAGGCACAGGTAGCAGGCGGGCAAATCCGACTTCATTTTCCCACCCCCCTTCAAACGCCGTCTGTGGGTAAAATCGCCCAGCAAAAATTGACTTCCCGCCTGGAACTCACACGTGCCGTGGGGAGCGTTTGAAAGTTAGCTAGCAAGAGTGACAGGATCGTGGAAGACTGAGGGGGGGGTCACAGGATGGAAGAGCTGGGAGACACGGCGGCCGTGGTGCCTGATGACATGCGGGGTCTGGAGGGCACCCCGGCGCACAGGGTGGTTGTGGAAAACCCGGGGAAACAGACAGTGGGGTTGAGCTCACGGTACAGTTCCAAGGCCAGTTTCCTGGTTTTGAGCTTCGGCATGGGCTGGGTGAAATACCGACTTGGGCGTAAACTGGGTTCGAGGCGGCGGAAGCCTTCCGTACAACTTTTGAAACTTTCCTCCCACTCTAAAATTCCTTCAGAATAAAAAGGAAAGTCGACCAGGAGCTTTCCATAGATGGAGAGGACGTCTTCAGAGGGGGCTCCTGGCCACCGGCAGGTGCTCAGTCCATTCTGGATCCATGCCCCCTCGCTCTCTGTGTTTTCTCACTTCTGTTCCCTCCTCACCTGGCAACAGCTCTGCTCCTTCAGGGAGGACACAGTCCCAGGGTGCCTGTGCCCGGGAGGCCAGAATCCTGCTCTTGGTGCCCGGGATGCTGTACTGTGTGCAGTCTGTGTGTTGGTAATGTCATCAGGACTGAGGGTAAGAAGGACTTTCACCAGAGAAAAATAATCCAAAGATGGGAACTCGGGCCTTGTCCCCCTGGACTTTATTTTTTATTTTTTTGAGTTGGAGTCTCACTCCATCGCCCTGACTGGAGTGCAATGGCATGCTCCCAGCCACCATAGCCTCAACCTGCTGGGCTCTGGTAATCCTTCCACCTCAACCTTCCAAGTATCCAGAACTACAGGTGCAAACTACAGCGCCCAGCTAGTTTTTGATTTATTCTCACCAGGTTGCCCGGGTAGGTCTTGAACCTGCAGGCTCAAGTGATCCACTCGCCTCGGCTTCCCAAAGTGCTGGGGTGACAGGCTGAACCACCGAGCCTGGCCCACCTGGACTTTAAATGGCATGCATTCTCCCTCCGGAATGACAGTTTTTATTAGCATTTGCAAGCTACGCTGGTCCAGTCAGACTCCCGACTGAGCATCTTTCCGTTTTTCTTTTTTTATGACGTGATCCGTCCTTTGATTTTATTTTACACATCGAGGGCTGACCACCTTTTCACTAAGTAGCATCTCTTCCCAGACCTTGTGCAGAAAGTGTCCCTCTAAAATGTCTTAAACTTGTAACAGGATATCTTTATCTTAATACGTTGTGATAGAAATACAAAATGCGATGAGTTTTATCACGCCAGCTTGTGAAAGCTGAAAAGGCATGTTTAAAGCCCTGGAAATCCTGGGAAAGTCGGTCTGAGCACTTCCAAGGCACCCGAAACTTAGTCCATCACTGTCAAATGACGATATGACAACATGGAGTTCATAAGAGTGCTTACAGTTTCTCAGCAGCTGAACGTCTGAGAAGAGCTTTCTGAAGTTTGATCCTTTGTGGGAACGCATGGTCAGTGTGTGGCTATGTTCCTTTTGCTCAAGAAAGCCTTGATTTGTAACGATCTATTGAAAACACGCATCCTTCGTAACCAAGCTGGCACCACTAACAGCAGCCTTGAGGTTGTTGTCTCAGCGAAGATGGGCCCCCTCTGTCTGTTTCCGGGATCTTCCCCTGGGCTCTCTGCTTGCACCGCTCCCACCCTGTGTCACTCCATGGCACCTGCCCCCCCTGTGCCCAGGCGCTCAGACCTCATACGCACAAACACCCATGTGGGTGAGGGCAGAGTTCGCCTGAGCAAGCATCCCCTCAGTGCAAGGTGAGGCAGCTTCTTCAGCGTGGAGATGGGTACCTTGGGCTAGGGCTAGAGCTAGGGCTAGGTACCTGGATGGGAATTTAAAGAAAAAAGGAGATGGAAGCCTCAGTTGTTACGTGTATTGCAAACCCATGCAAGTTTTGAGAACATTCTCTGAATGCCCCAATGCCTCCTGCCTGGCAAGATCTCACGGGTACTTTTCCAAGGTCTACGTGCAGAGACGCAGCAACACGTGTTGCCTCCATCGACCTGGGACGGTGACACTCCCTTTCCTGAGGACACCGCAGCAGGGAGCGGTGTCCCAAATCCTCTTTTGCTTTACCTCCAAACAGATGAACAAAAACCAGCCTTACCTTAAACGGGCTTTCTGTATTTAAGTGGGTGGGGCCTTTGGAAGCGAAGAACTAAATGTACGATGGAATCCCTCACTTGGCCCATCATTTAGGCACAACCTTAGAATATAAATTCCCGCAAGTCAGTGCAGATTCCTCTGATTGTTTTACTTGGAAACTGAACGTGCCATCAGCCGGCTCTCGGATCCACTGGTTTTCTGCCTGTGGCTCTTGCGTCTTAGCTTGAGGACCGATGAAGACTCTCCTGACTTCCGGCGGGCCACGTGGGGGTTGGCCCATGGGCAAGACAGCTGCCCCGAGCAGCGGTTTGAAACATTTGTTCCGTAGCTGACATGTAGCAGTCTGGGTTATCCGGGGTTTGAAATATCGCTGCTAAGATTGCACGACAGTGCCCTCTAGCCTGTAGAGCAGGAAGACGGATGTGTCCCCTCCATGCTGTTCATCTCCAGTGGCACATTATGGTATTTGTTATATAATGGCTGGTGCCTTCTGTGAAATCCCGTACTTGCTAAAAGCCTGCTTCTTGTGGAGACCCCTAAGCCGCTCTCTTAGCCAGTGCCTTCTTGGGGTGTGGGAGTGTCAGCAGGTGCAGAAACACTGTACTCCGTGTCGGCAGACGGGGTGCTCAGCCCTCTGCTTGACTGGGTCGAAGTGGGGATGGGCAGGGCTCGCCTTCCCCACCTGCAGCAAGGGGCTGTCCATCCGCCTCTCCCGGAGTGGGCATCTTGGCTGTTCGCTCCCCTTTTTTTGGAGTCTCACTCCGTTGCCCGGGCTGGAGCGCAGTGGCACACTCATGGCCACCGCAGCATTGACCTGCTGGGCACCGGCGAACCTTCAGCCTCAGCCTTCCAAGTAGCTGGAACGACAGCATGTGCTACTGCATCCGGCTAAGTTTTGATTTATTGCAGGGATGAGGTCTCGCCAAGTTGCCTGGGCTGCTCTCAAACCGTGGGCTCGAGCAATCCACTCGCTTGGGCCTCCCAAAGCGCTGAGATGACAGGCTGAGCCACCGAGCCTGGCCTTCTCTCACTCCTTGTCTCCTTGTCCGTTGCCCACGACCTCTCCCTTCATATCACTTTGGGAAAGAAACAGATCTATGGATTTAAGCCTGTCTGTGTTGGTTTAAGTTCAATAAATGGACTTCAAGGGAAAGATTTAATATTTGCAAGACTCTTGCTTTGATTGCTTGATTTCTGTTTCCTTCCTCACCTCCCTTCAAAGAGAAACCTTGAAAAACTAAAAATTTAACCTCCAGAATTTCATTAGGCAAGACCCACAATTTTTTTTTCTAGAGAGATGTGTATAAAATCAAAAGTCTTTATTTTTCTTTAAAATCTCCAAACTATAGAAGTAGGTAGACGGTAGACCATACTTTATTCCGCCACCACTAAATGGCTTCAGAAGTTTCCTTAACAGGCAGCCTCTTTCCTAATTATATGAAACATGTAGCGGGGAAGAGCACTTCTGAAACATTGCAGTACGCAGACTTTTTAACGTAAAAAAATACACCGCGGCCCATTTACGCTGGCCATAAAGTACCATAATGAATCATTAAAACGGAGCTGGAAGTGTCAGCACGAATGATCACTAGGGATGTGTGAGTGTTTTTCTTGCTTTTTTTGCATGTAGATTTGCATAGCATGATAACAGGCAAAGGATTTCCCAGTCGTTAAGTATGAATTAACAAGAAAGGATTTTATCTGGTATTTTGGTCCTAATTTCAGAATCTTGTCAGCTATTTAATTCTATAGCCTCCTCTTGCATTACTCTTAAAAAAAAAACCCAAAACTTAAGTGTTTGTATAAATAATAAGCATTTAAAGGTAAATAGACCAGAACTCCATAGCCTGAAAAATAAAATTTGGCAATTAATTTTTCACATAGATGTGATGCTTTCCCTGGTGCTCCGTTCAGAGCATTGAAGAAATGAGCATTTCAGACAGAACATGTATCTTTGCTGTTCAATAATTCAAAAGCAGTAACGGCAATATACACTCAAGAGTCTTGATATTTCATTTTGAAATATAAGTTCTTAACACAACAACGTCCGTGTTTCTGTGTCTCTATCCAAATGTGTTAAATGGTTTCCAAATGAATTTTCCCAGAAGACCGTCACCGTCTCCTCTGTGAAGTCATTGGTATGGAAAGTTCCAGTCCACTTTCGGTCCCTCCCGGTGTCTCTGTTGCTGCCTTCCACAGCGGCCTCACCTGGTGCCTTCATCTTTGAGCTGCCGAGAGGAACTCGCGGTTGTCACAAGTTGTCAGCTGGTGTGGGGCAGAGGAGGACTGCCAGACGGCATCTGGGAGCCTCCCTGTGATCCAAGCTCTGATGCAGTGGGGCTCACATACCCCTAACTGACTCAGGGTCTTCGCCTGAATCCGTCCCTCAGCTGGCAGCTTCTTGGCAGTCTGTGGCTCATTGCACGTTTTCATCTGAAGGTTTTCATCCACGTCCGAGCTGTGCAGGCTTTCTCCTTCAGCCTCACAGGGCGTGGATGTGACCAAATTAGGTTAGACACGCAAACCCAAATCCAAAGCAAGGAACTGGCTTGAGGGCAAGGGGGATGGGGAGGAGGTGGACGGGGAGACATGTACCTCTGCTGGGCACATACAGGTGCCAGGTGCAGGTGGGGACCTCTTTACTGGACCATCGCAGCATGGCTGTGAGCCCCCAACCCCCGGCTCTGCACGTGGCGGGTTGCTTCTCACACAGTGATGCCCTGCCTGGGAGTTGCAGGTCCTGGTCCCACCATGGCCCCAAGCTCACACTCTCTGCCTGTGTGCACGTGTGCAGGAGGTCAGGCTTGGCCAGATGTTCACCGTGCTGGAAAGTGACCACAGCTGGAGACGGTTCTGGGCATGGCTGTGCTCCCAGCCTCACGGAACTGTGTGGAGCCGGAGAGGGACCTCACTTTTGGGATGACAGCGGTGGCTGTGTAGAGGCCCATCTTGCCAACGCTGGATTTTCCTCAGACCAGCAAGGAGGCTGGGACCTGTGGTTTGGGCACCATAGCAGGGCCCTGAGTCCAGGGGGAGAGCTCAGCTCCTGGTTGACAGGGTCAGTACAGGGTTGTGAAGGCCAGCGTGTGCCCCGGGGTGAAGGCCGGTGTGCTCCCAGGAGTGTGAAGGCTGGTGTGCGCCCAGGGGTGCAAGCAGTGTGCTCTCAGAGTTATGAAGGCCAGTGTGCTCTTAGGTATGAAGGCCAGCGTGCACCTAGGTGTGAAGGCCAGTGTGCGCCCAGTGGTGAAGGCCAGTGTGTACAGGTCAGTGTGTTCTCAGGGGTGTGAAGGCCAGTGTGCGCCCAGGTGTGAAGGCAAGTAGGCACCCAGAGGTGTGCACCCAGGGGTGTGAAGGTCAGTGTGTTCTCAGGGGTATGAAGGCCAGTGTACCCCTGGGGGTGTGAAGGCCAGTATGCACCCAGGTGTGAAGACTGGTGTGCGCCCAGGGGTGTGAAGGCCAGTGTGTTCCTGAGGGTGTGATGGCTGGTGTGCTTCTGGAGCGTGAAGGTCAGTGTGCACCCAGGTGTGAAGGCTGGTCTGCTCTGAGGAGTGAAGGCCAGTGTGCTCTCAGGGGTGCGAAGGTCGGTGTACACCCAGGGGTGTGAAGGCCAGTATGCACCCTGGAATACGAAGGCCACTGTGTGTCCAGATGTGAAGGCCGGTATGTGCCCAGGGGTGAAGGCCAGTGTGCTCTCAGGGGTATGAAGGCTGGTGCACCCCGGGATGTGAAGGCCAGTGTGTGCCCAGGTGCGAAGGCTGGTGTGTGCCTGGGTGTGAAGACTGGTGTGCGCCAGGGTGTGAAGACCAGCCTGTGCCCAGGGGTGTGAAGACCAGTGAGTGTTCTGGTTTCCAGAAACAAGCTTGAGGTAAGCGCTGCCCTCCTTTGCCATGACAGCAGTCTCTGAGTGTCTGCCATCTTCCCTTGTAAGACTCTTCCCTGCCTTTGTGAAAAGAACATCCCTTGCCCACCCCTGTGGCCTGATGCGTCCACACAGAGGGTCCCAGAAAGCACGAGCCCCACCGAGGGGCACGCTGGGCCTCCCTTCCGCCAGGTGTGTGGCAGGTGGACTGAGCCTCTCCTGCAGCCACAGGCGTGACCTGGCTCAGGTCCCCCCATTCCCCCCCTTTTTTGCCCTTGCTTAAAATAGCAGCTCTGTGTCTTCTTCATCATGGGAAATTGCAGATGTTTATGGGCTTCTTTCTTCCCTTTGTTGAATGAACACCCCCTCTAATGGATGGCTTTTGTTTTCAAAACAAAGGTCTGCATTTCAGTTTGAATAGCTCCCTCTGATACAATAAAGCCGTTATTTTACTCATAGAATCAAGCTGGCCTTTCATTTTAAGCCAAAAAATAATTGAGAAGATGTGACTGAGACATTTCCACACGACAGATTTGTGCGTCCTGGTCCACTCGCCTCCGCGTCTCTGCGTTCCCCCAGGAGACTGTCGAGTGGCGGCAGAGAGCCGGGCGGTCCCTCCCTGTTCAGAAAATACGCAGGACCTGAGAGCCAGGACAGAAAGTCTTTTATCCTGGCCTTGGGCATAGAGACTGCTAGTCACCTACCCAATATCCGTATCCGTTTCCTCATGGAAACCTGATTTTTTTCCAACTGGCGGTATGCCCAGGCAAACGCTCTTATTTCTTGGCTCCTACAGTGGGCAGTGAGATTAGGCGGAAGTCCTTGGGTGGCTTCAGGAAAGCTGTGGGAGCAGGCGGCTCAGCCCGGAGGTCTGCCTTGCTGGCCCTACCCTCCCGCCTCCCCTTTCTGCTGAAATGTCCTATCCGGGGCTCACCACCACCTGAGCCCTTGCAGATAGACGCCGTGGTGGAGAAAGACCAGGTTCGGGGCTTCTGGTTACTGGGCCTGCCACAGGGTGTGTGGCTGTCTGGGCCTGTTCCGGCTGGGGCTGGGGCTTCAGCAGAAGAAGCTCACATCTCCCAGTTCTGGCGGCGAGTCCAAGACCCAGAAGCTGGCAGTTCTGGGGTCCAGCGTGTGCCCGTTTCGTGGATCAGGGGTGGGACGGCAGTGGTCCCTGTGTCCTCTCCCGCAGGAGTAAGGGGGCACTCGTGACCTGATCACCTCCCCAAGGCCCCGCCTCCTAAAATCATCAAGGTACGGGTTAGAATTTCCACACTTGGATTTTGGGGGGCCACACACATTCAGTCTAAAACAAATGCTCACATCAGTACTTTCTGTGTCCGAGGAGGAAATACACTTCTCTTTTGTTTACACCATGTATTTGGGGCTTCTGTTATGGACAGACAAACCTGGTCCTACCTGGCACCACTCTCTTGTGCTTTCCCTTGGCTGGGACGCTTCACAGCCGCTCGATGCCTCCCAGGTCTCCCTTTCTCCTTGTTTCTAGTTTCAGGAGGACATATCGTCAGGAAGGGCCTGGCAACCACGTGACATTCATCGTGCCTGAGAGTGGCAAACCTCTTCACAGCTAATTCTGCTCTTTTTCTCTGTTCTCCTGTGAACACAAGGATTTTCTTTTTTCCCCCTCTTTGTTCTCTTTATTATTTTAGGGGTAATATTTTTAATCTCACTTTATTCTAGACTTAGAAGGTGGTGTGCGGCTGTGTTGTGCGGCTCTACCGCGTGCAGGTGGCATGTGGGCTTCCGTGGAACCATCACCCAAGCAAAGCACAAGGCAGCCCACCCCACAGATAGTTCTCCAACTCTTGTCCCTCCCTCCCTCCTCCCGTTAGGAGTCCTCAGTGACTGTGGTTGCCTCTTTGTGTCCGCATGTGCCAGTGAATACAGAGACCTTCAGAGGCCCAGAGACACTTGCGAGCTTGCTCATTGCAAAGGCAGTGGGTTGGGGCGGGACAGATGGGACGGGGTCTAGAGTGTTTCCTTGGCAAAAGCTGTTTTGGACGGGGCTAGAGTCTCTCATGGGCAGGAATACCGTCTTTTTCCAACGATGCCTCATGCCAAGGCATGTCTCTGTGTGAATGTACCACAGACCGGTGGATGGGAGGACTCTCTTTGGGCCCTCGTTGGATCTGGGATCCCCCATCTGCCTTTCTGCACTTTCTGTGGGATCACTAATGTCCAAGAAGACGGAGGTCAGGTCCATCTTGGAGGATGACTGAAAGAGTGGTTCCGTGGGAAGACCAACAGCCCCAAGAAGTAGGGGGGCAGAGGTGAAGAAGGCGGCACCAGTTACTTGGGCATAGACCGAGAGAGGGGCAGGGACGCAGCATGTCGGGGAAACAAGACACCTGGACCCCTTCCTCCGCCCCATGCCTGGCTGCATGGAGACACCGGTGCAGCCACGTGCGTGCTGTGTCATGCGGCTCTGTCTCCCCCGCTGCCGCCAGGTCCTCGGTACTCAGACCTTGCATAAACTTCCTGCTCAACAGCCCGGTTCCGCCCAGCACAGCCTATTGCCCTCTGGGCACCCAAGTGCTTGGTGTATGTTCAGAGCATCATTTCAAGGTGGTTCAAATGGTTGCTAGTAAACACACTCCACTGGACACAAGCTGGACTAGGAGAGAGTGTCGTAAAAGGCAATGGCCTGTAATGACGAGGGACTGTGAGTTGGTCATGATACCCTCCCACAATAGAGCCTTTACAGCAGTCGGGAGTCTCTCTCTCAGGTGGAAGAACCAGGAAGGGAAGGGCTATTCCAGCCTTGCGAGGCACAGCCTCTGTGTGATACAGGAGGGTGTGTGCGTAGCACGGATGCGTGTTGAGGGCCATGCCAAGAACTTGCCGAAGGTCCGGAGAAGAGCAAGCGTGATTCTCAGCTGGCTGGACGGTGAGCCTCTAATGGAAGCCTGAAGGAGCTGGTGCATCTGGTCTGGGGAGGAGCAATTTGATAACCACTGAAGAGCTGCTTTTGAGGATGCTGACCCATATGTCTCTCCCCATAGAGGACAGAAACACAGGGCGCTGTGGAAGTGGGAAGACAAGAGAGGGGTTCGGGTTGGACATTAGGAAGCGTTTCTAGAGAGTGAACGTCGTTAAAGAAAACACTGCCCTGACCCGTACCTGGCTTCCGTGGCAGGCTGTCCTGAGCTGGTGGTGTCCTGGCATGACATAGGTGCTGCGCTCAGACCGAATTGTTTTTGAGTCTCAGCTCTTGCCTCAGCTAACAAGAGTAACACAATCTCTAGAAATCTCAGCTGTGTAGGATTTGGGGGGCTGTGGAACGTAGTCTTTGGACAAGCATTCATATGACAAAGGTCATATATGTACATTGTTTTTCTCCGTAGCTGCTGAACTGTTGTTTGTTTGGGATTTTACAGTACATGGGCAGTATTGATTAGTTTTCTTTGTTTTGCAAGGATTTGGCATTTGTAGATCAATGAATCCTAGCGTTGTGTAGCAGGTGGTGGTGATTATTTGGTTTTGCACAACCATAATGATGGTGTGTGTGTGTGTGTGTGTGTGTGTGTGTGTGTTTGGAGTTACACTTCCACCATGGACACAGGAATGTTAGAAAGGTATTTCAAAGTCAAAGTCAAGAGCAGTTAGGCATTATGATTCACGAAAGGAAAACTCTGGCCTTCACACAGTGTGCCCACGGCACAGCCTCAGTCTCCCTGTTTTGCCATGATTGGATGTCTTTACGTTCCCCAGGGCCGTTGTCCTTTCTCCGGCTGTGGGTGACGATCCCTAGTGGGAAGCCCTGCCCTGTGGACCCCGTCTGCCACCCGTGATGCCCCGACGTGTCTGTGCTCTGTCTCTGAGGCCCGTGTTCCGAAGTGTCTGTAACCTTGGTCCTAGTGAACAGGACAGCATGTGTTTTTCTTACCTAGATGGACTGTGTGTCGGTGCGGTTGTGAAACTCTTGTCAGTTTCCCTGTTGCCAGAGGCTGATAAGAAAGAGGCAGACACTCTGAAGGTGTTCCTGTCTTCTTGTCACCTCCATGGAAGACTCAGGGGCTGTGACGCCAAGCCTCCTCCTTGGGTTGGGGGACAGGATGCTGGCTCTGGACAGGGCTTTCAGTGAGCGTGGGCGCCCGTGCTCATCGTCTCCACAGTGCCATGGACTGATGACTGTGTCTCCTTGTCCACGTTTGCTAGATCAGGCAGTGGAACTGTAGCAAATATGAGTAAACACGCAGAGGCACGCAGCCGGCGAGTGACTGGGCGGTCTTGGACATGGCCGGCTTCAGAGTGTGGTGCCGACCACAGTGTTGACCATGGTGCCCCACTGCGGCTCCGTCCTGCCGCTTTCCGGGCCGTCCAAGCAGGACTTTGGAGGAGGGTCTGGAAAATGCTCTGGAACATTCTCATCATTTGTTCCTTGACTGTGCAATTCTGGAACCAGAAATGGCCGAGCTGTCCGCTGCGTCCGCGTGTCATGATGCTCTCCTGGGAACATGGAATTTGTTGTGGCTGGCTGACTTGGTGCTCCTGTGGCTCTAAAACCACTTCCGACCGACTCTTCGTCTGCCAGGCTGTTCTCTGCGGTGGCTTTAACCCCCGTGCTTCCGTCTTCATGTCACCACGACATAAACTCACACCACGTTCCCCTGGAGAAGGCGTGACCATTGCCTGCAGAAGCACCTCGCTCGTGAGAGCTCAGCTACCTCCCCGGCATGGATTCCCAGAACGCTGGCGCAGATCCTCCACTCTGCAGAGGGGTTGGGGGGAACCCTCGGAGGGGACGCTCTCACGGTGGATGCTCTCGCAGGTGATGCGAAATCCTCAGAGGGGACGCTCTCATTAGTGACACTGTCACAAGCAACACGAAGTCCTCCGAGGGGCCGCCCTCCCGGGTGCTGCTCAGTCCCCTGAGGGGACGCCTCCCAGCCGCTCTGGCGCAGAGGCTCAGGCCCCCTGAAGCACGTCTCCCCGGCTGTGAGCGTCCCTCTGCTCGACTGACCTCCCTTGGCCTCCCCACCCATGGCCTCCCTGCAGGTCACTCATAGAATGCACTTCGGAGCCACAGCTGTCGCTGGCTGCTGGGGCGACAGGGGATAGTGAGTCACATCCCCACAGCATGCCCTCCAGCAGCTCCTGCCCCATCCTCTGCCTCCAGCCGTGCCCCGGCCAGAACTTCCTCCCGTGGGGGCTCTGCAGCCTGGCGCGCTCCAGTGCTGGCTGCCTCTAATTCCTCCTTTCTCCGGTTTCCTGCGGAGCCGTCTGCTGACACCCCGTGCGGCATCCTACCCGCCTTTGTCTTGGGATTCGCCGACACTGTCTGGCTAAACAGGCAGCCTCCGCGTGTTTGTCGGCACAGCGGTGGTGGCCTCCAGCCTTCTCTCCCTGCTTGAGTGCCTCCACCCTTCCCAGGTTCCAGAGTGGGAACCAACAGAGGAGAAAACGCGTTTTTCTTCATGACTGGAATGTCCACCTTCCCCTGTGATGGCAGAAGTGAGTCTTACATGTATACGTTCCTTGTCTGAACTAGCGACGAAGGTGTGTTCGTGTTACCACTAAAGCACGTGGTAGGCGGCAGGTGGTCCAGGGTGTGTGTCACCTCCCTCCCTCCTGGTGAATGAGCACACTTGCGTGAGCCGTGAGAAGCCGGGCGGGCCACCCCTCCCCGGGGAGGAGGCCTGAGCAGGCCATGACCGTGCATCCGACGTCCTTTCTGCTTGTTCACGGTGCTCAGCAGAGCCCCGGGATGAGCTGGAGTCACGCCGGGCGGGAACGGAGAGAGAATGATCCAGGCCACACGAGGCTGTGGCTGGCGACCGCTGTGAGGGCATCTGAGTGGCCCAAGGACATGTCTGCACACCATGTGGCTGAGGCAGCTCATGGGGTCTTGTGGGCGCACACAGCACTGCTAAAGCTCATGGGAGGAGCCTGCTTGGTCATGCAGCATGGGGACAGCAGGCTGGAGGGCGGCAGCCCCGAGAGACGGGGCTGGATGGGCTGTAAGAGTACACCGCCTGGTGGCTGGGGCCAGACTTAGAGGCAGGAAGATTCTAGAAAAACCTGTGTTGTTTCAGCAGCTACTGGACAGAGCGCCGTCCAAAGGCCTCAGGGATACCACTGCTTGTCCCTTACAGTGTGTGATTGACAGCCCAGCCTAATCCCCAGATGTGCACATGGAGGCAGTGTGTGTCTTTTGCTCTAATTCTCACCACTTTCCTGATGAGCACAGGAGCCATGGCAGGCCAGGGCCTCGGAGGGGCCTGGGAGGCAAGGGCAGGGGACGTGGCAGGGCAGTGGCTGCAGGACACTGTCCGCACACTCTGTAGGGTGCAGGAGACCCAGCTTTCCTCAGGGGGTAGGCAGCTGAGAGGAACATAGTTTCTGTCCTTATAGTGCAAGAATTAGAAAGTAGGTCACACTGCAGACATGTGACTTTTCTTGCTTTCATGGGAGAGCTTGGCTGCGGGATAACCAACTGACCCACAATCTCAGGACACGAGCCCGGGCTTGTTGTGTGGGTCAGTGCAATGGGTGTGGTTGGCAGGTTGGTGGAGGCTGAGTATGCGCTGACTGGGGAGTGCAGTCCGGGGGTCCAGATGGGGTGTTTGGAGTTACACTCAGGGCTCGTTTGCATTCGTCCGCGGGGCTCTCTTCCAAGAACCCCAGTGGGCACGCAAAGAAGAGACCGGAGAAAGACTCTCCAGATGTCCCTTCTAGGTAAAATAAAGCAGGAAAGGGAGCGGCGGTCACAAGGGCTGGGCCTCGGAGGCAAGGGAGCATGGCACGGGGGCCCGGAAGGGTGAGCAGTCTAGGCAGAAGGAGCAGCAGGTACGAAGGCCCGAGGTGAGGTGGCCTGGCTGGTCAGGAGGGGACGGGGCCAGGGCAGCCAGAGCAGAGCGAGCGGGGGTGGAGGACCAGAAGTGGGCGAGCGGGCCCAGCGGAAGGAGCTGCGAGTACGAAGGCCCGAGGTGGGGTGGCCTGGCTGGTGAGGAGGGCACGGGGACTGGAGGAGGACCAGAGGGGGCAGGTGGGCCAGGGTCACAGGGTCTTGTGGGGCTGACTTTGGCCTCTGACTGGAGTCCAGTGGGGAAGCCGTGGGAGGGTTTGGGGTAAGAAGTGCTATCACGTGACCTTGATTTAGGATGATTCTGAAAATGGTTTGGCAGTCTCCAGTGAAGCTCAACATGCACTTAACCTTGGACCCTGCGCTCCCACTCCTGGGTGCTTGTCCTGGAGAAATGGGGACGTTTGCACAACCTCCTATGCTTTTGTCTCCATAGCAGCTTTATTTTAGTAACCAGAAAACAGGACTGTCCCTCGGTGCTCAAAGGACAGAGAAAAAGACCAACCCTGGCATATCAGTAGGATGCCCTGCGACCCAAGGGGAAAGGAAAGACCTGTGGATACCCGTGCCACCTTGGGTGGGTCTCAGAAAGATTGTGTCAGCTGGACACAGCCAGCTCCAAAGGGCCCCAGCTGTCTGATTCGACGCGTATGACGTGTCCCAAATGGCAAAACCACAGTGATGGAGAACGGCTCGCAGTTGTCGGAGGGTGTGACCTCACATGTGAGATGCAGGGAGGTCGGGGAGGGTGTGACCTCACATGTGAGACACAGGGAGTTCATTTGTTGGAATGGACAGTCCTGTCACCTGCATGGGTGGTGACACTTCAAGCGTCTCTAGACAGTTAAATAGAGGTACTGTGTGTCTGTGTGATGAGTGCGTGTAAAAGCGGACTCCTAAGGAGGCCTACTGTCTGGTTCATAGAATTGGGCCGGTATCGGTCTCCTTGTGTGATGATGAGCTGTGGCTGTTATGTAACATGACTTCGCTGGCAGGAGGGAGGGGAGGGGTATGCAGAATTTCTCTATATTAATTTTGCTGTTTTCCTGTGAGTCTAAAATTATTCCTAAGCAAAAAGTTTTGTTTTTTTTTTAAGAAGGTCTGTCTAGCAATTCTGTTGAGTGGATGCTGACAGGGCAGGGAGACCAACCAGGAACTGCTGCCATCATCCAGGATAGATGGTGGTGGCGGGGACTAGGCGGGCTTGGCCATGGCACCCCTGCTGGCCCTCTGAGCCATGCAGGGGAGCAGCTTTTAGAGGAGCCTGATCTCAGTCACGGCCCCATCATCCTCCCCACTGTCACCTTGGGACCTTTCACCCGAGGCTGCCCTGACACCCTGTCTGCCGTTGTGACTGCTCACGGCTAGCGTGGGTCCCCCTGGGTGTGATGAGTGTGGATCTCCTTTGGTGTGGCGAGTGCGGGTGCCCCTGAGGTGCCACGACCCTCCTCCTTGTGCCCAGGTGGCCCTGAGCTGCGACAGGGCCCTGGTTTTTACTGTCTGGGCCGTGTTTCCTCTGCCCATCCTTGAGGAAGAAGACGGCGCGCCCCCCGTGGTCTGGACTGGAGCTCCTGGCGGTGTCCCCCGCAGGCATGCCGTGTGCCACCTTCCCATGCCGTCTCAGGAAGCATGGCGGCTTCTCACCGAAGCGTCTCATCCTTGTTCCTCGGGTATGGGGGAGGCCTCCCGTCAGCGTGTTTTCTGGTGGTGTCTTCTCGCCTCTCTGGAGACACGTTCCCACCACAAAGGAGGAGGATCTCAATGTCAGCGTGTTTCCCGATGGGCCCAGTCGTGGGGTTCTGTTCTCTCCTCTCCTCTCTTCTCTCAGGAGTGTGGCCCTGTGGGCAGCCCAGGCGGAGGCAGGCCTCCCAGCCCTATCCCCGGACGAGGAGGATGCGGCCGCTCCATTCCTAGCTTCAACCGTCCACCACCCTGTCGTCTTTGCAGTATCGGCACAGCAGCCCTGACCCCTTGGCAGAAGAGAAACTTCTCCTTGGCTCCCAGCTGCTGCCGGGCCCTCCGGGGTCCTTTCCTCCAGGAAGCCCATACTGACGTCCCTGGGCCACCCAGATCGAGCACTCTCCCAGGGCCAGCAGCTCTGCTGGCTTCTTGATACCCAGCATTTGCATTAAGCATTCCAGTGGTTCTGGACTGATCCCAGCTGCAGCCCATTTCTTCCTGAGGTTATGCGAAGCCGTGTGTGAATTTCGGATCCCAGAGTATGTCAAGTGACAGGGACTTCTGCGGGTGGCTTTCCCATTATGGACTAAACCTTTATGGAGATTATTTTAACACTTCAGCCTGCTTTGAGATGTTTCGCTTTTATTTCATCCAAACAAATTCTTTTTTAGAGTATTCTTGACTAGGCACTTTCTAGCAATTATAAATGGCTCTTAAAAAAGAACTCTGTCATGTTCAGAGCAACCCCTCGCCCCGTCCGTGTGTTCTCTGGGATGTCCTTCCAGTCTCTGAGAAGCATGTCATCAGGTCACTGCGTGCCCACTGGCGGTCCAGCAGGATGAGAGAGACACGGCCTTTGTTTTCGTTTGTCTGACACAGTTCTTTTCTCTTCCTTCTTTTTATTTCAGTCGCTTTAAGGGTACAAGTGGTTTCTGGTTTCTGGGTGAGTCGTACAGCAGAGAAGTCTGGGCTTTTAGTGTACTCGTCACCCAATCACATGACCCCCCCCCATAGGTGACTTTTCATCCCCCCATCCCCCCACCCCTGGCCCTGGCTTGTGCAGTTGTTTCTAGACTTTGCATACCTGTCACGCTCTGCATCCTCCTGCTAGAATTTATCTTTGGTTGGTAATTTCCCTTCCAATCTACAGATGGTTGACTCATCGACATGTATAATGAACTCATTTGTATTCCAGTTACAATCACCTGGATTATGTGCATTCATTAAATATCTCCCTGTGCCTGTTTTTTTGTTTTTTAATTTTCTGTTCTCTGGTGCTCACTGTCAGATACAGAGCAGGGAAGAGCGTCTAGTTACAGATGAGCCCCTTCTGCCCTGCCATGTCATCTTCTGGCCCCTGGCCTCCCAGGGAGCTTCCTCAGCAGCGTTGTGTTCCGTTTGTGTTGTGTGAGTCTCTGTTCATATTAACAGCATCAGTGCTTTCCCAGACAATGTTTTCTGATCTAAATTTGGGTGAAATTCAGTTTTACCTAGAGTATTCTTTTGAATCAGTTCTACATTCAATAAAATCGAACTTGAGCCTCCCTTCCGTTGTGGAATGTGTCTGTGGATCAGGCATCACCTTTGGAGCAAAACTGATCAGGACTGGAAGCCTTCCTTTGACACCACATGGCGATGTGTGTGAGCGTTTTAAGTTCTCTGAGCCTCAGTTTGCCTGTCTGCAAAATTTACACGAGAAACTTAAAGGCCATCGATGTAAGCTAGCATGGTGTGTGGATTCCTCAGGCGCTCTGTAAGTGCAGTTATGACTGCCAGAGATGCAGTCCTGAGTTCAGTGATGCGAAATATGGCAGCTCAGCCAAGTATAACACACGATGACATGTGTGTCACAGGTGTAAGCCTTGCAGATTATGCAAATACAGTCATCTCTAAGCTAAAGAAAGTTAGCGTCATTTAAGTTGTATCAAAACTTGGAAGCTGATTAGTTGTGTTTATTCTGGTCAGAGGCAAAGAATATCATTTAGCATACGTCACTGACAGCAATAGTTACGCTGACTTTTCAATGCATATTTTTAGATATTTAACATATATAGAATAGTGTGCAGTGTTGGACCACAGTTCTCCAGCATCTGTGAGAACATTTAACAAAGAATGTGTGCATCGTGTCACACACAGACTCACAACAACTGGACTCACACTAGAGGCGGTGTGGCCGGGTGGGAAGGACGGGCTTGAGGCTAGATTCTGCCACTGGCCTGGTTTCCTTGGGCGAATCATGGACCTTTTTAGAGCTTCCGCTTTTTCTAAGCCAGCAGTCTTCTGGCATCACTTTTTCACTGATATTTCATTGAGGTGATGAAAGACCAGATCTAAGTTTGTGGCGGCATGTTTGTGCAACCTGGTGCAAAGCACACACTTGGTTTCTGTTCCTGAAGTTGTTTCCTCTTCCTCCTCCTTTCTTTTCTGTCCTTTCCCTTTTCTTTTCTTTCAACAGGGTCTTCTCTGTCCCCCAGGCTGGAGTGCAGTGGCACAATCACCGTCACCACAACCTCAACCTCCTGGGCTTAAGTGATTTTCCCACCTTAGCCTCCCAAGTAGCTAGGACCACAGGTGCATGCCACCATGCCCAGCTAATTTTTTTTTTAGGGGGGGTTAATATTTTGTAAAAGCAAGATCTCACTGGTCCCAAATTTCTGGCCTCAAGCCTCCTACCTCGGCCTCCCAAAGTACTGGGATTACAGATGTGAACCTCCACACCTGACTCTATTCCTCATCCTTCCAGGTGCTTGAATTTTCGAGTGCTGACATCATTAACTTTTCCTGGGGCAGTCAGGGAGAGCTAGGTTTGAATTCTGACGCTGCCATTCACCCGCTGCACGACGTGATATAGAGCCATTTCGTCTGTGGACTTTGACCTTCATAGCATGGGTGAGCAGCGCCTGTGTCCCGTCAGGAGGCTGTTGTGAGGATGGACTGAAGTGAGCACTGGGGGGGGGAATCCTCAGTACCTTCTAGCTCTGTCCCCCCCCCCAGTTCTGGCTATAACTTTTCCTGCGTTTTCTCATAGGGAATTGCAGAGCGTCCTGAATCTTGCTCTGAGTTGAACCTCACATCATCTTTCTAGCGTTAGCTTTGGTAGCCTAGACCCTGTCGATGTACTTTTCCGCAGACCAGCCCGCAGTGCAGGATGGCCTGGAGGGTTTTAATGTGGAGTCACGTGCCTTGAGCCCCTTCTTCCGTAGCTGAGTTCCTTGTGCCCTGAGTCTTCATGTCTGCACTTGTGATTTTGCCCATTCGAGGTGCCGAGATCAGTTCCAGGATGGCTCACGCACTTTTACCTAGAGACACAGCTCTTCTGGATTTTCTTCCTGTCTCCTTCTGGGGCAGAGCTGGTGGGGATATGTGGCCTGGAGGGCCTTCAGGGGAGGCCCTGGAGGGGAGGTCCTGGAGGGGAGGCCCTGGAGGGGAGAGCTCAGTCCCGGCCTGTCTCGGCTTTGGCCCCACTTTGACTTTCCTGCTTTTTCTCTCTCTGGGGCTCAGGCACGGCCCCCATTACTCCTGGCTTCTTCCTGCTCGAAGCCTTTGCTCCAGTCCATGGCCCCCCCTCCCCGCCCAGGCAGCGTGTTGGCTGGCCACTCTCAGCCCTCTCTGAGCCCCTCAAGGCCTCGCAGAACATCCAGCTTCCTTCCCTGCCCCGCAGCTCCCCCGGGGGCCTGGCGCAGAGGGCGGTGGGACAGCTCGGCCAGTGGGCTGAGGCATCTCTGCCCCGTGGAGCCTTCCTGAGTGGGTGGGAGGCACCCGCGAGCATCCTGCTGGTAGGGGACCAGGCGTCCCTCCTGGGCTCCAATCTTGCGGCAGCCCCCACCGGGCTGCAGCAGGCGCAGTCAGGGCTCCAGGCTGGCCTGTTCTCAGCGCTCTCTGGAGCCCCGGGAGACAGCTTTCCAGGTGCTCAGCTCTTCTGAGGAAAATCCAGGTGCTCACAACCCTTCTACGGGTCTGCTTTAGGGCCAGGAGGGCTGGTGGCGCCTCTTCTTGCCCAGCCCGGGCCCCCCTTTGAGCAACACGTGCCCGCTTGACGGCCGTAAGAATTGCCAGGAATGACGTGTATTTGAGGTGATGTTTCAAAATATTACTCTGCCACTCGCATAAGTAATGTGGATTTTTGTTCTTTTTTTCACTTTGTCTCTTTCTGCTTTGCCTTTCTGCCAAGAAATTGCACGTGGGTAACCACTGGGTGGGGCTTGTATCCGAGACTCAGCTCTGACTACATGAAATTTGCGACTTCTCCTGTTCTAATCCACTTACATCTTTTTCTCTGAAAAAGCACTTGTTTCTTGTAAATTCTGCATCTCATGATTACTCATTCTCAAACGGTGTCAGCGCTGCTCCGTGGTCACGTTTTCAGCCACGTCACCTGCTCAAGCAGCCTTCTTTCCCTTCCGTCCCCTTCCTGTGCAATCTGACTAGTATTCCTCTAAAAGAAATGCATCGTGTTTCATGAGAAGATTCTGGCGAGTCATAGTCTCATCTTCTGGTCTTAGCCTTCTGTGCCAGTGACGGCCCTCAAGGATAGGCTTTGTGCCATAATTAGCGGCTGGCGCGAGGCGGTCTCTCACCTAGCAGTCTATTCCCTGGTGTCTGAAGAGGGTTCCCGCGTGGCGGTGGGCGCGGGGATCGCAGCTGCCTAGGGTTGGCAGAAGCCCTGGGTGGTCTCACGGAAGTGATTCCCAAAATACACAAGTGAAGCTGCAGACTTTTCTTCATTTCTCTGCTCTTAAAAGGAGCTCTTGTAACATTACACAAGACACTCACTCACGGCTTGAGTAAAACCCTCCCAGTGCGTTGCCCGAATTCACGGGAGAGCTTGCGTTCAGCTCACAGATTTTTCTGTGGACACACGCAGTGTGCTGGGGTGACCGACCTCGCTCACTCGTAACGGTGATGGTAGCAACGAGCCAGGCATGACGCTGATGACTTTGCAGCCGTGATTGCATTTGCTCTTCATGATCCTGTGGGGCTTATACCCCTTTTGCAGGTGGAAAAACAGAAATTGAGAGAAGGTGAATGCCTTGGCCAGGGTCTCGCAGCTGGAAGGCTGCAGAGCTCCAAGCCTGTCTTCCCTTTTCCCCACTGTGTAATGTGGCATCCGGACTGGGAAGTCTTTGAGGATGGAGTGTGGCCCTGTGGCTGTTGACACCAGGTGACAGTTATCACCCAGGACACACGTTCGCCCTAACTCCAAGCCCCTCCATGGGGAGCTCTCTGTCACTGAGATGCTGAAGGAAGGCTCTGGGTTCCTTCTCAGGGTCCTTTTCCAAGGGTGGGAAGTCCCTGATCTCTAATTAGATTTGGTCTTTACTCAAAAGCAGCTGCTGCCGCGAATGTGTCTGCTGTGGCAGCATGCTGTCCATGTGGTGTGCGCTGACCCCAGCCCCCCTCTGTTGCTAGGATCAGGTTTTGGCTTGCCTGTCCCGTCTGTGCTCATCGAGGACTCATCACAGGTTGGGTATCGTGATGGGTGCTGGGAAAACGAGGACAAAAGGCATGGCCCACGCCTGCCAGGAGACTGTCATCTGGGTGAAGACCAGAGCCAATGATTGTAGAACAGTGTGGACGGGGCTGTGGGGGGGGGTGTGCTGGGCGTCCTGGGATCACGCTGGAGGATTGGCCAGGGCCAGAGGAGGGGAGCCCTCGGAGGGGTGTGGCACGGTGGCTGTTCATGTGGGCAGAGACCAGAGAGCCAGGAGGGACATTCACGGGTAGTTACAGGTGATCAGTGACATGGGCGGTGGCAGTGAGGACCGAGTGGGCAGGAACGACGGCTGCAGGGGGTCGGGTTTGCATGGCGAGTGATGGTGGAACATGAAGGATGAGGGGAAAGACGCTTCTTTCCAGTAAGTGTTTCTTACGTGTGTGTTTCTCTCCTGTTTCCAGAGCCAGAACCCAGCCAGGGCATCCCTTTAGTCGAGAGCCTTGTGGAGAACACAGAGCCGATGCTTAAAGCGGCCTTGGCTGCCTTGACTGTGCAGGCGTGACAGGGACCCCCAGACCACAGGGCCAATGCGACGGCCAAAGCAGAGCCTGGAGCAGGTGCTTTGGGAACCGAAAAGCAGCCCATGAAATCAGCAGAATGTTGTTATGAGGATCAGTGCTAGTGGCTGGAATATTCAGCCTGGACTTAACCTTGAAACACTGTGAACGGGGGTGGCAGTGGTAAAAGTGGCGATTCTTTACTGTCTCACTGCGTGTGACGTGACGTGTTCTTGACACTGTGCGCAGTGCTTCAGACCTGTTGACTAACAGTAGCCCCGTATTACAGATAAGGAAACTGAGGCACAGAGCGGCTGGGCCACTGTCCAAGATCACCACTGTTCAATTGGCTGAAATGGGCTCTGGTTCGGGCGTCCGGCTCCCCTTGCCTCCTTTTCCTCCCAGGTCGTTCTAGTCAGCTCTCAAGCACAAAGCAGGCCCTGGTTTGCAGCTGTTTGCTCAAGTGCTCTTGGGGTCCTGCCACGGGCACCGCCCTGGCCCCGGTGCTCTGGTCATGCCCTCAATTCGAATTATTACTAGTTTTGCCTGGCTCAAATGCTGAGACACCCGTCTTGGTAGAAGAGGGACCTCTCGGGTGGTGGCACGCTGAGGCCATGGGGGTCATCGCAGCAGAGCCCGTGAGCTGAGGTTCCCAATGAACTGGAGTGACAAGCCTCGGGACCTTGCCTCTGTTTCCCCAGGGGGACCGAGCAACTGCCTCTTGGTGTGTGAGAAGGCGGAAGAGGAGGAGGAAGGGAGGAGGGGAAGAAAAAGGAGATGCGTGGTAAAGACAGGATGGAGAGCGGTGGTCCGGGGAGCGGCAGGCGATGGGTGCCAGGTCACGGGCGAGACGGATGACGCGCGGGCGAGAGGAGGCTTGGGTGCTTGCCGTGTCTGGCCATGCCATTAGGCCTTTTCTTGCCAGTCATCTCAGTTAATCCTGACAAAGACGCTGCGCTGTGTGGGACGTGAGCCTGGCCGCGCTCTGGGAGCCGCGAGCCTTTCCTGTGAACAGCCCAGGCCACACGCAGTGATGCCAGATTTTCTGCTGAGTCCTAGGATTCTGGGCTGGACGACTCTGCCTTCCACGGCCCGCTCCCGTCCCTGCCCCCCTTGACCGTGTCGTGGTGTCTGCACCTTTCATCTCTGCGCCCTTGGGCTGTTGAGTAAGACCTTCCCGGGCTGTGGAACCCAGGGGTGCACGTGGGGGATCAGGTGGGACAGGTGGGAGCCACAGCTCCCCATTTCTGCCAGGCCTCAGGGAGGAGGTGAGTGTGGCGCGGGTTAAGCGGCACTCTTCAGGTATGGCAGTCACGGTGACAGATGAGTGCCATTTTTAGCGCAGGGATGTGTTAATTTGCATTCAGATCATTAGAGCCAATTAGCAGCATCTCCAGCAACGCTTGAAGCTGCCACCCTTTGCCTCCCTGTGAACCAGATCCCATCTTGACAGGCGGGGCTTTGACTTGGAAACTCTGCTGTAAGGGCTCCGAATCACGGAAGCGCCGCCCTACTGCCCACCTGCGCAGAACCTTCTCCCCTCTCTCTTTCCGTATTGTGTCTTCCCACTGGGACTTCTTTAAGGAAACTGTTCACCATCCATCAGATGGTCCATCGGAGTAGGGGCTGTAGGAATGAAGAAATGAGGGGACGGTGGAGACCCTCTCTAATCTTCCTTTTCCTGCTGACGGAGACACCTGCTCTTTGCAGGATAGTCACAGAAATCCCACCTGAAACCCGGCGGCTGGTGTGGGGCCACCGGTGAGGCTGGAGGGGTCTCCCTTGTGCCCTCAGCACGTGCCTGGAGTGGTGTTCATGGAGCCCCGGGAAAGGGTAGCAGAAGCGGATTTGGTATGGAAGGGTCTGCCGTGCCAGTGGCCAGGCTGTTCCATCAGCTCAGCCGTCTCCGGGTCTCGCCGGGCTGGTCTTGGCTGATGCTAATTGTGGACACGTCTCCTGCCCGTGGCCACTGTCTGTGTTCCATGGCTGGAATCTTCTTCCCTCGCCTCTGCCCTGTTCCCTTTACTGTGAGCTCTTCCAGGTGAGAGCAGTTTCATGTTTGTTCAAGACCAGCCGTCAACTCCTTATCACTAACTTACGCCCCATCTGAAGCCCCCACCAAGCCTGCCCTGGTTGTCTGTATCCCCAGTGATCCCAGCGCCCTCTGGCCACATGTGATGTTGGTGGTGGACAGTGCTGTCCATCTGATGCTGGTCTGCATGGGTGCTGACAGGTGAGCTGAGTGCAGACTCCTGACCTCTGTGGCATCCCCATTCGGCGCGACGTCTTCTTGTGGATGTCTGCTAGTTCCCCACTGTGTCATCACCACGGCCATGCCCTACTCTCTCTCCTGAGGTTTTCACCCTGCCCACCTCCCTTTCTCTCAGCAAATGGTCCCGCCACCCACAGTCCTATACGTTGGGGGGTTCTGGGCTCTGCCTGCCCCCTCCCTTCTGCTCCACAGTCTCTTCTTCGCATCCATCCTCTGCTGGCCGTCCTGCCTCTGGCCTTTGCGAGCTGACCTCTGCTGGGCCTTGAACAACTCGCATTATCTCTGGGCTCCCCATCCCACCACTCTTATTCACCCCCCAAATTAAACACTTGCATTCCTCTTGGAGGCCCTGGGGTGATCACTGCAGAGGCCACCTCCCGGGACCCGGCCTCCATTCTGCCGAACTGGGCTCACTCTTCCTCACCCTGAAGTGGGCTCTTTCAGCTGGGCTGGGGCGTGCCTCCCACGGCCGCCGTGCCCTCCACGCCTTCCCTGCAGCACGAGTCCCATGTTCCCCTCGCCCGTGACCTCCACCTTTTCTCCCACAGAGCAGCACCTGGCATGGCAGTGTCCAGAGGCGTGCACCACACGTGGAGCCGTGGACAGCGAGTGAACAAATGGAGGGCTCTCGGAGCAGGCTGCGCTCGGGCCGTCTGCCTGACGCCTCTGGACTCAGCTTCCATCTGCATCTGCCCCATGCCCCTCACTTCCCTCTGGCATGAGCCGTTGCCACTGATCTTTGGAGACACGTTTCCAGGGCAGCTTGGAGGGCGGGTTCACGCCTGGCCTCCGGTGACTCGCTGCCTCGGTTGTGTGGCCCGGTTTACCTGCTCAGTGGCCATGTCCCAACTGTGTCTTATTTATTGGTTGAACCCCACATGAACTAGCACCCCCTTCCGCCACGTGTGGACAGGTTGAGGTAGTTTCTGTGCGGTGCTGGCCCCTGGGAATTACGTCGACACCAGTTCGATTACTTGTCGCCCCCACTTTGACCGTTTTCTTTTTTCTTCCTGTGAACTGTTTAAGACGTGGAAATGAAAACAGAGAGCCTTGTAGCAGCTGCCTCTGAGGCCACCGCCAGTTTGAGAAAGCAAATAGCAAGCGTGACAAAGGCCACCCCGGGACACTTTCTTGCGTCACCTTGTTCCCGTCCTGTCCCTGCCCTCCCTGAGAGCCCCAGGACCTGACTTTGGTGCCCGTCCGTCCCAGGGGTGCGGTGCCCATGTGCTGTGTCCTGACTAGGAGTCGCCACATGGCGAGCAGGCAGGACCCAGGCTGCCCCCTCCACTCCTGCTTGGACGCCCACCCCGGGGACCGTGCTGCGTCTGGTCCTGTGAGCCGTGGCCGCCTGTCCTGTGTCTCCCTTGCACACATTCTCACCTCCCACAAGCTGTCGCTCCATCCCCTCCCTCCCAACAGGGTCCCCTGGACATCCCGAAATGCCAACATCTGATTCCTCTTCCCATCTTCATTGCTCTCCACATACTTCTTACCCTGTGACATGCTGTGTTTTCCTTCTGATGTATCTTAGTCTATATTTCTCCACCTAAAAATGCAAGTATGGATGGGCCTGGTGGCTCGGGCCTGTATCCCAGAACTCTGGGGAGGCTGAGGCAGGAGGATCGCTTGGGCCTAGGAGTTTGAGACCAGCCTCATGGCTACAAAATTTTTTTAAAAAATTAGGTGGGTGTAGTAGCAAGCACCTGTAGGCTCAGCTACTTGGGAGGCTGAGGTGAGAGGATCGCCTGAACCCAGGAGGTTGAGGCTGCGGTGAGCCGCGATTATGCTGCTGCACTCTACCCTGAGTGACAGAATGAGACTCTGACTCACAAAAATCTCCACAAAGCCCGAGATTTTGACCCACCCTGTTTCCTGCAATGCCTCTGCTGCCTAGAATCCTACACACAATGGTGCTCTGGGGGTGGGCATCACGCCTGTTGGATGTGTGGAATGGAGTCCTGGCCCCCAACCTGGCCTGCACAGCCGTCCGTATATCTTCCCTACCTGTCCCCTGCCTCCAATCTCCTTCCTGCCCTCTGCCTGCCACCCTGATTCACCCCGCCTTATCTCCCACCAGGCCTTGATTCATGTGGTTTCCTCTCCCTGGGCCACCTCCCCCTCCACTCACCTCTGCGGTTAAAGCCCTTCTTCTCCGAGCTCAGCTCAAATCCCACCTCCTCCAAGAAGCCCCCTCCTCGCTGTTGATATGAGTCTCCTTCTCCCAGTTCCTTGGGCACGAGTTCTTCTCCTAGTCCTCCTCATGTCAGGCTTATTTACGTGTGTGAGCCCTGCAGGACCACGGGGTGTGGGAATCTCATCACTCCTACCCTTCCGTCTAGCGTCCAGCCCAGTCCTGGACCGTCCATGCAGCTGGCGCTTTGTCTCTCTGCTTCCTCTGTGGAAGCTGAATGTGAGAAGGGACTTCAGAGAGGCCATTCCCAGCCCTCTGTGAGGAGCCCTGCACTCCTGTGTAATAACTTGGCCTAAAGGACCCCTTTGGGGCCAAGCACGGAGGGGGCCCTGCGTCTTCCTTTACCTGAAGCCACCACGCTGCATGGCAGCGCTCAGCACACGTCCCACGTCTGGGCCCAAAGCGCAGAGGAATCCACTGGTCTTAATCCCACGTCCTTTCTCTCACGTCTCCCATCCATTGTTTCTGTTGTGGGCCCTTTCACTCAATTTTTGTATTTCCTGTTTTAGCTGAAGATGAGTTCCTAAGCACAGTCTCGCTCTGTTTTCTCATCTGACTTTCTGCCAGGGCTGTGGCGTGTGTGGGTTAGGAGGAAGGAATGAGTGTGTGGCCTGCGTGTGGCATGCTATTTTCTGCCTCACAGACTCGGAGAGACGTTTCCCATTATAAAAAATGTGCAAATTAGGGAGTTTCCAGAAATAAGTGTGTGTTCTGTGAGCAAGAATGCTAAGTAAGAGGTAATGTGTAATTAACTTTTGGTTTTTGGCTGCAGTTGATTTTGCGGAGAAAAATCACTCATTGTGGCTTTATTTAATGGAGTGAAATAGAATCTTACAATCATCAGAGACCTTAAACATCACCTAGGCCAGAGTTTCTTTATCGTATGAGACCCATTATACCCTTTTCTGACAAAGTTTTAATAACACTACCTCTCGTGGCCTAACATAAATTTTGCTAAGACTATAATCCACACTCGTGGATTTTTCAAAATCAAGATAACACCTTGACTGAATTATAGAAATGAAACAATGTATAATAAAACCAAACATATGTATAATAGCTATATATAATTATGCATAGTTTATATGTAAAAGCATATATTGTGTGTGTAACTTATACCTGCCCAGGTATACATGTATGCATGTCAGGATGGCACGTCCATGCCTAAGTGCGACCCCCGGAGACATGGGCAGGGGAAGTCAGATGTACATCTCTGTGGAATCCTGCGTACGGCGCAGACACAGATGCTGTCTGTTGCAGGTGTGCTGGCAAGGCAGGCACCCTAAGGGACTGTTGGTTCCAGGGTGTGGCTGACCCAGAGGCTGCACATCATCGATGAAGTCCCAGATGAGGCAAATTCCCTCCCACACACAGTCACACGTACATACACGCATGTCGACGCCGCATTCCTGTAAGAAAAGATCAGCGTTTACTACAATAGCACAAAACGAGGTGCTCTGGGCTTCATGTGGAAAAGCCGTTAGGGTTGTAGGCTCAGATATGGTGGAAAGGCTTTCTCTGGTGCAGGACTGAATGGCGGGCAGCTGGAAAGCCGTGCCGAGCACGGAGCGGCGTTGCCTCCCGTGGGACCGTCGCGTTCCCACCCCCGCGGCTGGGCTTTGCCCCCAGATGGCCACAGCAGTGGGCCACGGTCATCCTCATCCGTCTCCTGATGGTCCCTCCCTCGCGGGTGGTGGCCACTCTCTCGCCCAGTCCTACCACCTCTTTAAGGAATTTCAGAAGCAAGAACATTTCAGCACCTGAAATCGGTCACATGACCAGTGAAGATCCACGCAGCCAGAGACCTGCCCGACAGCTTGGCTGGATCCTTAGCTCCTGTGAGCCTCAGACCTGTTGCCAGAGATGTCTACACAGGGGATCATTATGGGAAGATGTGCGATCATACTGCCTGGGGCTTGCACCCGCCACTCACTGGATTTAGGCCAACCATGTGCTCGTTAACCTGTCCTGGCCTCTGTTTCTTCACTGGCGAACCATGAGCAATAGTACAAGCTGACTCATAGAATTGTTTAGAGGACTGAATTAGAAAATGTGTGTATAAGTGCTTGGAACAGAGTGAGCATTTGTTAAAGGACAGCTATGATGACGACAACGATAATGGTAATCAGGACAGCCATGAATGACAAGGATACAGAATTCTACTTGAGATCGAATTCCAGTTCTTCGTCTTTAATTTGTCTCTTCCCTAGGCATTTTTCATTTAAGCTGCCAGGTCTCCTATTTTTATTCTAGTTTGTTCTTTGCAGATTTTCTTTGTTCTAAGTGCTCATGCTTTTTCCGTTATCTAATATAATTTAAATTGCCTAGCAGTTGAAGTCTTTTCTGCACTGATATGCTGGAGATTTGCATATGTGGCTTTACATGAAGTTATACCAATAAAATCCTTTTTATATCGGTAGAGAATAAATACCTAAATCTTATTGCACCACTATTTTTGAACAAGCTCTCTCCCCTCGCTTTTGCAGAGGCTGGATTCCCGAACTTAGCTGCTGTAATGATTTCTCTCGTAGTGTACAAATTCTATATTAATCTCTCAGCAGTTTTCTGAGTTAAGTGCATTTTTATGCTTGGCAGGATTAGGGTAGTCTAGGAAAATTGGTTTTCTTTTCTTATTACTTTTTCTGTTTAATTTGTAACTAGTTAAAGCACGACAATATGTCGGTGATTGATCCTAGTAAAACTGCAAAGTTAAGAGATCATTGGCAGACTTGGGTTAAGCAATGAAGTCCCTCCCTGCCCCCCCATCCTTGCAGCGGCCTTCAAGACAACCTCATTATTAAAATGTACAAGCAAGATTCCGGCCGCGCATGGAATTTAATTACTGACTAAGTAGCTGCAATGCCAGGGTTTTATTTTTATGGTGGCTGCGTGATGTTTGTGAAGCAGGGAGCTTGCATGAAAATGAGGTTTGTGGCCTGAGAACTACATCCGGGTCACTTCCCGTTTGTGTAAACCACCAGCCAGAAGAGCTCTTTGCTCCATACAATCATGACTGTCCCTGGAAACCAAACTCCAACTTACATGTTTTGATGGTGGAAATCAAATCCTTTCTGATGATTGCAGTGCAGTGTGTGGACAAGCTATTTTCTAAAGAAGCTTTGCAAGAATGTGGATATCACCCACTTTATTTTTAGGATGAGACTGGTCAAGTGCATGGTCTGGTCTGCACTGGTCTAATTTAATGTTCAAAGCAATTTTATGAGATAGGTGATATTTTTTTCTGGTAGTACTTGCCAAAATGACACAGCTAGATGGAGACAGAGTTAGGGTTTAACTCTGAGTTAATATGCATATCTGGCCAGGTGACCTGGGCATGATACATCATTGTGTTTTCATTGATTTGCTCCATCCATTGATTTGCTCCATCACCGCATCCTTTTTTCAAATGTTTGTTGGGTGCTTGTTCTGTCGGGGACACCGTACTGGGTGCCGGAAATAGAAAATAGATGTGGTTCCTGCCTCTGTGCATCTCACCACCGATTCTGAGGGCACTGACATTTGCCGCACACAGATGAAGTATGTAAGCATAAGGTGTATTCTACTTAGAGTGGAAATATAATGACCAACTTTTGGAACACATGGCGCCAGAAGTTTAAAACTCTAAAGTCCTAGCCAAGTGGGGAAGGATGGGCATTGTGGTGCATGGACACAAGGACTCATGGACGCAGTGTGGCATCCTGAGATTCTCGTCCACAGACATTTGTTGAGCAGCCTCTGTGCCCGTGTGCTGGGCTGGGAGCCAGAGGTGAGACCCAGGCCCTGGTCTGGAAGAACAGACACACATTCCGATAAAAAAGATGCTGGGATGTAGTCCTCCAGACAGGACTAGTGCTTTAAAAGGAATCCTCTGGCATTACCATTGCAATCAGCCAGAGCTCATGTTGACCTGAAGAATAACGGAGGGGCCTTCATTCCGAAGCAGTGTGTTTCTGCCAGCTCTCATGCCGGTGAAGAGAAACGCCCTTCAGGAATCTGAAGAGACCCTTTGTAGCAGAGAAGCAGGGACGACTGCAGCACATCAGTACAGTGTAGAGAAGAGTAGTTGAATCTTTCAGTGCAAACTCAGCCACAGTGATGGCTTGGTGAGTGTGAGGTAAGTGGCCAGGCCATATCAGCACCATCTTCCATCTACAAGACTGCAAGAAATGCGTCCGTTCATCAGAATCCTTTTATCAAAAGGATTTCATGGTTCTGACAATGCTCTGAAGCAAGCAAGATGTTTCAAGAGGTCTTAACGATAAGCATAGAAAAAATACAAACTATTTATTAAGGTGTTCTATGACTGAGAGATCATAGTATCAAAATACGAGTCATCACTGAGTTCTGCTAGGCGGGTCTTCTGGAGTGGACTCATATGCTGATAGGTGAAAAATGGAGAGCAAAGTTGAGAATGTCTGCTTGTCCTTGTGGGGTCTGCACCAGAGGATCGAAGTAAGCCTCAGAGTACTCCAGTGTCTAATGCACTTAACCCCTAGATGCCCTTTGGGTAACATTTGAATCCTAAATCCCTTTGCCAGCATCACTCCACTATGGTGGATTGTATTTTCCGGAGATGGGTGTGACGGCATCCACAGTCCGTTGCATTCTGTAGTTTACCTGGGAAATTCCTAGAACCACACGCTAGCACCAGCCTGACGGGGAACTGCACCTGCTGCAGCTGCCTGGTGGGCACCCGAGGAAGCCCTAGGCTGGCTGTGCCTGGCTGCTGGATGCCTCCTCGCCCTCTAGTGCCTGCACAGTGCTTGGGACTCCCCTGGCAGCCCGTCCCCTCCAATTGGCCACTTCCACAGGAAAGGTTCCAGAGCACAGGGGGGCCTGCAAACCCCAGTCCTGGTGCCCGTATGCAGCACAGAGGGGCCTGGGACTTGAGTTTTCTGACAAGAGCCAGATGGGCAAGGCCGTGGATTCTCCGGATACAGTGATGGCATGTCAGGGCGGGCACCTTGAAAACATGACAGTCATGCATGAGATGGAGCACGTCGAAGAAGACCGGCCGAAGCCTGGCTGGCCACAGTGAGGAAGGTGGTGCCCACCAGCAAAAATAGAGATGGGTGGTGGGGTGCTGGGGTCCACGCCCAGGCTGAGATGCCAGACTCTGCACCTGCTTGTACTGGTCCAGGAAAATCCTGACCCCAGCACACACGTACTCAGTCTTATTTTAATTTCAAGTCTCTTTCAACAAAATCCCTTCCGAGCGTAACGTGGAGATGGGGAAATAATATCAGAAGGGAAGAAATCAATCAGCTGAGCTCTGCATATTACCGTTTAGGCTGGGGGTGGGGCGGGTGCCTCCCGCCCCTCAGTTCCCATCTCCTGGCATCATGCCGTCTTGAATGGATGGTGAGGAAGCCAACATTTATTGAGGGCTTATCATGTGCTGGGTATTTTTTAAAGCACTTCATAGGTATTAATTCTTTGAATTCCTTACAACAACCCTATAAGCCTATAAGAACTATCATTGTTCTGTTTTACAGATGAGAAAACAGAGGCATTAACTAATTGTGGTCCAGGCAGTCAGACTCCAGGTCTTCTTTCTTGAGCACTGATGGGGGTTGACTAGGTTTCTTGGTGCCGGTGCTTCCCCGTGTCCGAATGAGTGCTAGGAATACATAGCTCTTCCATGTTAACTTGCAGAAAAGGAGAAAGAGCCTAGAGCAGTGATCACTCCAGATGCCGGGGCCTCAGCCAGAGGCTGAAGACCCCCATCCCGACCGACAACAAGGCCAGGACCTGCAGCGTTTCGACCTTTGCCTCGTGCGAGAGACTGATGGTCAAGACCTCCAGGCTGTGTAGGAAACAGTGAGTCTCGGAAGCATTCCATATCACGGTCAAGGCCACACAGAGTGTCGGTGGTGAAAATGAGGCTCCGAGTGCAAACCCCCACATCCTCAGCTACTCCCGGGCACACTGTCCTGCAGGGTCTCTCTGAGAGTGAGACCAGCCATGAAGCCACAACATCAGAGAGGCCAGCCTGCAGTGTGTACGGGCTTTGGAGAGGGCGTGGCCTTCCTGAAGTGGCGCCAGGCAGAAGCCACGACCGGAAACCCTCGCATTGACGGCCGCTTCCGTCTGCTGGTCATGCCCTGTGTCCCATCTCACAGCACGTGTTGCCTGTAATCCATCGGAGGCAAGAACTTGCTCTCGCTCTGTTTCTGTTTCTGTGTCCATGGTCACATCTGGCAGCCTCACACAAGAAATGATGTCTGCACTTAGACTAGGCACATTGGATGAAATCCATCATGAGCGGCAATAACACTTCACAACAGGAGCTGAAGGGCACAGCCGATTTCAGCCTGATTTCGTAAGCCTGGATAGTCTGTCTGAGGACACGGGCTCTCTGCGCACTGGGGGCGTTCCGAGCGGAGCAGCAAGGCCCCTAAGAGAGTAACTTGTTAAAAATTGGGGTCTGCCCCCCATGGCAATGCCAGATGCATCTTCAACCTTGCTTCCAACCCCGAACCACCTCTTGAGATAAAGTTAAAACCACACCCATGCGTCCTGTTTAGCAATAGCTGCAATTCCGCTCTTGAAAGTACCCTCCCCCCGGCTATCCCACCGACCTCGCATGTGCCGTGTGGAGCACCTTTGTGCCTGCCATCTCCCAGAATGCATATTCCTGTCATGTGCTTTCTAGGCGCCATCTCAACTGCAGGGTCTCTTGATCACCTCAGGGCCACAGCTCTCAAGCCAGATGGTTTTGTCCCTCAGGGGCCATTTGGCAAAGGCTGGGATATTTTGGATTGTCACGACTGGGAAGGTGCTGGTGGCATCTCGTGGGGGAGAGGTCAGGGGCCATGCTGGATGTTCTGCAGGGCACCGCACGGCCCCAGCACTGAGGAGCTACCCAGCCTGTCATGCCCGTAGAGGCCGAGGACCCACCTGGATGAGTTTCTTGGGTCCTTCCTTTCTCTATGTTTGTCATTGGTCACAGTGACAGAATTTGGGTACGAAGGAAAAGTCACACCTTTTGTGTTTCCAAACACAGTCTGGTGGACCCAGAAAGCCATTGGCCTGTGTGTGTGCAGGGCGCCTGAGCTTGGTTGCCTTCCTGCTTCCCTCACCTGTCCCTGACGGTGTCGGCAGCTTGTGTGGGCCTTTTGTGTTTTAGTCATTCGTGTGCACTTGTCTTAAGTGACACACATCTGTCACTTTCAGCCCACCCCATTTGTCTTTCCTTTTTTTTCTTTGCCAATTGTGCTTTTCAGTGTGACACGTTCTTATCCTCACTCTGGAATGCTTCATGGCTTCGTAATTTATATTTTAATATATTAGTTAAGGTCAGCTGCTGCAGGGACCTTGCGGTGAACTCCCTTCCGTTTCAATAAGTTTTTCGTTTGTCTTTCCTTCTCGTTCTTCCGTTGACAAAACCTTTTCCCAGTCACCAGGCAGTCCGCTTGGAAAGGAGAGGTCATAGGTTCCTCTGGGCCACATGCTGACTTCAGCCTCTGGAAGATGCCGGGGGATCAGTGAAGTGGCCTTTCCCCCTGTGGAGGCCACGGTGGCCTTTCTGCCCAGCGGTGGCGCTTCCTTACATTGTGAGGGGTTGATTCAGGAAACATCGAAGACCTGTTAAGCCCAGGTCAGTGTGCCTGGCTGCTGGGAATACAGGATGAGTCAGGATAGCCCAGGCGAAGCAGCTTTGAGTCTGGCTGGGGGAGGGAAGGTCTGGCCCCAGCTGCAGGCCACTGCGAAGGTGCCATGTGGGTGCAGCGTGGCTAGGTGTCTGGCACCCTCAGAGCCTGAAGTCCGGCACCTCGACCTCTGCGCCACCCTCTGTTAGGACCACCTGACCTTGTCCTCGGCTCCTTGCCTAAGGATGACTCTGCAAATGGCCAGTTGTACCTGTCGGCCTCGTGTCCCCACAGTGCCCTGAGCCTCTCAAGTGTGTTCCCGCCACGCCGGGGGAGTCATGTCCAGCGTGTCAACTAGACCAGTGCCTGTGCCCTTCACTTCGATTTGACCTCTCTGCTCCAGAAGATCATTCTGGCTCTCAGGTTTCCCTACAAATGATGGTGGGAAGGGTGCAGGTACACACTTGGTTTAGTTTGGGGGTTTCACTATTTTCACAGATGGGTTAACTGCCCTCTTTCCCCCAACCCCAACTATGTTTTGTTTGCTTCTCTATTCTTGGGGTACCATGGTAGAAAAATTCCAGACTTTGGAGGCAAAGGTCCCTGGATCCGAATCCCTGCCATCACCGTGTCTCAGGTCACTTTCCTCACTTCATGGAACCATGACTTCCTTGTCATCACAGGCAGGATGGGAGCATCTCCAGGCTGTGGTTCTGAGAGGATGTGCTGAGAGGACATAGAAATGCTTGCAAAAGGTTCCCAGATGTCCTCTCCCCATGCATGGGTCTTCCTCACTTGGGTTGTATTTCTAAGGGGAACGGCCTGCCTCCTCCTCAGAGCAGCTCAGTGGTGGCTTCATCCAGCAAGAATGTTGGGCCAGGCGCAGTGGCTCAAGCCTGTAATCCCAGCAATTTGGGATGCCAAGGCAAATGGATTGTCTGAGCCCATGGGTTCGAGACCAGCCTGAGCAACTTGGCGAGACCTCGTCTACAAAAAAATAAAAAATATCCAGGCATGGTAGCGTGCGTCCACAGTTCCTATTACTTGGAAGGGTGAGGCAGAAGATTCGCCTGAGCCAAGCAGGTTGACTTGGGTGACCGTGAGCGTGCCACTGCACTCCAGCTTGGGAGAGGGAGTGAGATTCCAACTCAAACAAAACAAAACAAAAACAAAAAAACAAACAAACAAAAAAGAATGTTCCACCACCACTCCCTGGTCT
The DNA here is from genome assembly GCA_027257055.1 of Cephalopachus bancanus. Classification (NCBI taxonomy): domain Eukaryota; kingdom Metazoa; phylum Chordata; class Mammalia; order Primates; family Tarsiidae; genus Cephalopachus; species Cephalopachus bancanus. The sequence continues at coordinate 1,665,442 of JAPVLO010000218.1, forward strand.
GTCTGGTCAGATGCATACATTTCCCCTCGGTCTTTGACAAGAGTTGTTGAATGTCGGATTTTTTAACTAGTCGTCCTATATTTTACCGTGGTTTCCTTTGCTTAAATTAAGGGAGCCATGAGCCGAACTTTCAAGCAGCTTTCTTTCCTTTGGTAGCTCCTGCACGGGGATTAATTATGTGGCACCTCTTGTTATCCCGTCTTCCATCAATCATTACTTCCCAATTTCTGTTCCTATATTTATGTCAGGATGAAGTATCCTGTTTTTCCTTTAATAGGGAATTGAAAATTAAGTGTTGTTTAATACCAAGCTCCTCTCTGCGTGCGTTTCTACAGAAGATGTCTTTCTCCTGCTCACAGTCCGTGTCTGACTTGGAGGACGTGTGTCGGGTCCCTGTCGTGTAGGACACGGTATACTGAGTGCTTGTGCAGCCACCGTCTCACAGCCCTACAGAAAGTTGGGAAGTATCTGCATTGTGAATAAAATTCTTAGAAGATGACCTTTGATTTCCCGGTGGATTTATTTATTTATTTATTATTTTTAAATCTGTATTTTAAAGATGTGGGGGTACAATTCAAGGTTAGGTGCACAGATGGCCACTGGACAGGTCAAGTTTGGGCCTCCCTTGGGTCCTCACTTCACCTGGTGTGAGATCAGGTCCCCTTATTGATGAAGTATGCCCCACCCTCCCACGCCTGGCATTTTCCTGCTACCGCCAATTCCTTTCTTGTAATATGATGAAAATTGTTCAGGGTCCGCTTAGGAGTGAGAACATGTGGTACCCAGTTCTTTGTTTCTGTGATAGATCACTGAATATTATAGGCTCTAAGTCCATCCAAGTTGCTGTGAAGTTCATAATTTCGTCCTTCTTTATGGCTGTGTAAGAAAGGATTTATTTTTAATGAAAAACGCCTGCCCAAAAAAGGTGTTTTTCAACGCCATTTTCTAAACAGATAACATTGCTAATCACAATTCTTTTCAAAGGGTGGGATTTAATAATTTTGTTTTCATTCCACATTGGAAGTAAACAAGATCATGACAACATGTGTAAGGCATAAAGAATACAACAACATCTTTAAGAAACAAATGTAACAAGGACATTTGAAAGCCCTTTCGCCTGTCCTAACTGCCCACTGGCAACCCCTAAGTGCTTACATTTTATATCTTTTGTATTTAAAGTGAAAACAGTGGTGCTGATTTAAAGTTTCAAGGTTTTCTGGCATTAAGTCATTTCAATCAAGAGTTACCAGTTTCTGTCCAGGAAGGTCAAATTTGGGTCATTCTTTTTTTTCTTTTTCCTAAATTGACAGATAAAATGGCATGTATTTCCTGTGCATAATGTGGTGTTTTAAAGTGCCTGTGCAGTGAGGAATGACTGACTCCAGCTAATCAGCAGACACATCACCTCGTGTGGCTGTCGTTTTTGCGGTGAGAACACCTGACATCCTCTCTCTCGGCGTTTTCCAAGAACGCAACGTAGCGTTCAGTGTAGTCCCTGTGCTGGATGATAGACTTCTTGAACTTCCACGCTTTCTTCTTAAAATCATTTAGGAAAAGGCCTTTCTCTTATTTCTCAGAGGTTTCTTTTCACATTGTGATAGGTTATTTCAGATGTTTTTTCCTGGGCAAAGGACTGGCACAAAAGCCACCCAAGGGGGGCATCAATGAAAGTCACAACTCCAGGGCCAGGGAGTGCAGAGGCGAGACCAGGCAGGGGAGGGCTTCGGGTCCTTGGCTTCCTGCCTTACACACAGACCCCCGCTACGAGCAGTGAGATTTATTTAAATGTCATATTCTGGGGTGCCCGAAACAAATGGAGAGAAGAGATTACATTTAGGGAAAGGAAGAAGGTAGGTTTTGGGAATAGAAATGGGAAAATGGCTGAGGAAAGAGAATCATCCAGGAATAAAGAAAGATAAGCATTAAGATATGGGTAGTATTTTGCTTTAAAACGGGTGATCTCGGGGCAGAAAAGATTGTTGTTTTACTCTGAAGATTATAGGATGGAGATTAGAGATAGTGATGGGGGGGGAGAGAGAGAGACAGACAGATAGACAGAGAGCCAGAGAGAGATCATACATGCTAGAGGTAGGGACAGAGATAGAGATAGGAACAGAGAGAAAGAGAGACGGGAATGAATGGATAGATGAGTGGATGGACGGATAAAGGTAGTAACAGAGTGTGTTGCTGTCCTTTTACATCTGTAGGTATCAAACTAAGGAGGTCCTTTTGTTGATAGAAATGAACATATTTCTAACCATGCCCCCCCAAATACAGCAAGGATCAGCTGCTCCTAAGGAAGTCCATCTTATTGTCTTCCTGCTCTCAAGATATTTTCCTCTTTTTGTAAAGGAGAAAGTTGTACTTTTGAGAACAGCATCCTGTGATTAGGAATTTCATCCCAATAAACATTGACTCAGCCCAAAGACCACAGAAACCCAAGAATGTGCGGCCAGCTCTGCTCCCGCCAGTGGAGTTAAGTCTGGACCCACATGGCCTTTTCACGCAAGAGTTTTGAGCAGTGGTCTTCTCGCCGTGCTTCTTGGAGCTGAACCATCGGAAGCCAGGTTTTCCACTCACTGCTGGGTCTGTCTCCTGCCATTCCCTGATCCAGATGTTTAATTATTCTCTTGCTCATTTAACACAGCAGATCGTTACTTCTAATTTGAAAATTAACGATAGGCCTGGGACATCCACAGACAGGGCTGCTTCCTGGCCGCCAGCTTTTTAAGGGAATGTTTAAACCCGTCAGCTCTGCAGGTCAAAGGGCATTCCAACACACTTCGTTGGGAAGGAGACCTGCAGTACTCCTGATGGCTAAGGGCTCCAACTCATGCCGGGCTGTGCATCCCAAGATGTAAGCCACAGGTGAGAGACTGGGGCTATGGCAGTTTCTGCAGCAGCAGTTATGCTCTGGATCTTAACTGCAGAAGATCGTACTACTGATGACAGCTCTCCTTAGATCTAACTTAGAGCTCTATTCAAGAGCATTTGTAGAGAGCCAAGCTCATATAATAAGTGTGAAAATGTATAAAGCAGCCTCAGATACCCTCCAGCTTATGAACTGTTTGGAGGGATGGGGTGTGTACTCCACCATCACAATACCTGCTCAGATAAGGGTCTTGGAGTGAATACAAAAAACAAGGGGAAAGGAAAAAGAAAATGAGTGGAAGCACTTCCTTCTGACAAAGACTCAGAGGAGAATGCCATGGGGGCAGACTGGTGTCTGCGCATGAAGGAAGCTGACCTCTGTCATGGTGGTTGTGGCTGGTGTCATCGAGGAGACCCCTGTGTGCCAGAGGGGAAGGGCGTCCGGGCTCAGGGACCATGGGCTCTCTGCTCAGATCCTGCCAGTGGCCACGGGGTTCCCCCAGGAGAAGATCCCAAGGACTCACTGGTGTCCCGGGTCCCTCCTCAGCACAGCTCCCTGGGTCCCACGTCCCTGAGGGACCCGAGAACTGCCGTGGCCTGTGAGAACTCGGCTGAGAGCTTTCACGGGAGGTGGTGGTGCCATGTGCTTCGGTTTGTCAAATGACCACTCTCTGATGCATTGGGGACACAAGCGACCATTCTCTGCCCAGGGCAATGGCGGAGTCTGCCCATCTGCTGTTCCCATCATCCGGCCCCCGCTCCTGTCATTTCTCCTCCCCTGTTCCCTGGGTGCACTGCCCAGCCCCCTGGCTATGCCCTGGCCATGCTGAGTGCGCGCTTCCCAAAACGTCTGCTCTGGCTCTCTGGCCTCTGCATGGATGCCCCCCTGCACAGAGCCGCACCCTCTCCTCTCCATCCTCAGTGCCTGGAGCAGCAAGGACGTCAAGGTTGGCCTTAATAGATATTTGCTCAATGCATGAATGAATGAATGAATGGCAGGAACAATAGCAGTGGGGCTCAAAGATGCAGGCACACTTCAGGGACTCGTAAGTAACTTACTTGGCTAGAGAGGGGATAAGAGAAAGTCTCAGTTTTAGTCCTGGCTAGCTCAAGTGGGTAGAGCCATATTTTAGACTTCAGCCACATACAGTACAAGAACATGCTCCTTTAAAAAAAAATTATTCAGCATAGGGCTTCTCTCTCACCCAGCCTGGATGCAGTGGTGCAATTATAGCTCACTGCACCCTCGAATTCCTGGGCTCAAGCAATGCTCCTGACTCAGCCTCCCAACTGTTAATACTAGGACCAGTGGTGCATGCCGCCATACCCAGCTAATTTTTTTATGTTTTGTAGAGTTCTTACTCTGCTGCCCAGGCTGGTCTCGAACTCCTGGGCTCAAGCATTCCTCCCTCCTTGGCCTCCCAAAGTGTTGGGATGACAGGCATGAGCCACCGCACCCAGCCTACATTGTCCTTTTTCTGATCCTAACCAGATGCCATGTTACCATCCAAAACCCTTTTCCTCACCTGCTTTAGACACGCTTGTTTTGTTTCGGTGCTTCCGTCTTAGTACTGTATTGCATGTTTTAATTTTCGTCATCACACCGGCTCAGAGTTTGTCCCTCAGAGTTTGTCCTCAGAACTCGGGTTCACCTCCCCTGAAACGGCGGCACACCGGAGATTCTGACCGCAGCAAGGGAGGAGAGGGCAGTGCTGCCTTGGCCTTGTGCAGAGCTGGAAGCCAGGGCGCCTCCTCTCTTCCAGGACAGCCAGGCCCTGGGGCAGGACAGCCGGGCCCTGGGGCAGGACAGTTTAGGTGGGGAAGCTCCGTTCAGGGTGCTGCAGCTCTGGGGACGGGGCTCGACAGCCGGATGTAAGGCTGCCGTCACAGCCATGGTGCAGCTACTTGGGTATAATCACTCATGTCTCTTGCACTCAGGTCTCTCCACTTGCCAACTGGAAAGAAGGGTCTTCCCAGACGACCCAGGGATTCTCCGAGAGGAGCTGAGATAGCAGGTGGGAGATCTATCTCTTGCCCCGCCATGCCTGCAGCTGACGCTTCCTTCCGAGGGGCCTTCAGAGCACCCTGGGGTCACTCGAGGGACATGGCCCACCCACGAGCGGCAAGGAAGAAGGCATTTCCTCCTTCTGTCATTTCCTTCCGGCAAGGAAGAAGGCATTTCCTCCTTTCTGTGCAGAAAACTTGCATGCTGAATGTGCCCCAGAAAGCTGTTCGAATTAATGATGAGCTGGCCACCCCAATGTGCTCCCCGGGAGGAAACACTCGAGGTGATGGGAGCCAGGCCTGGGAGTCCCCGGCTCTTTGTTCCTCACCATTAGGACTCGGTGGCCTAAGGCAACGCGCTTGGCGTTCTTCTAAAGTACTGTAAGGCGCTCGATCGCTCCTCACATCTGATTCCGATTCTCCCCTTCTGGGTCTCAGGGAAACCTCAGCACAGCCACAGGGCAGGGAGGCAGCCAGTGAAAGCTGGGATGCCCTGGGAGACCCTCCATGGAAAACTGCTTACAAGGACCTGGCAACATACATTTGTTCTGACATCCCAAAGCAGACCTTGATAGCACTCGCCATGATTTTAATCTGTCCAGTTAAGCCCACACATCTGCTTAATTCTTGTAAAACTGAAGTCCGCCCAGGCATCCATGGTCAGCTCTGCTCCTGGACCGACTGAGTGCTCGTTCAGGTGGGAAATTGCCGAGTCGTTTCCAAACGGTGCCATTGCCATGCTAGAGCACGTTGCATCTTCCCTGGAGGATGGAGGAGAGACTTACATAAGCATGTGTGTTTCTACTTGTTTTCTTCTTACCAGTCGTGCTAAAGGATTTTGACCAATGTTAGGGCAGGGGGAACCTGGTTTTTCAGAAGTGACCTGAATTAGGGACTTGCGGCTTCTTCTTGATTATGTCGAGTCTTCATTTTCCAGGGTAGCTGCCAAGCCAGGCGTGCCCATGTTATTGATGATGGCTCATGGCAACCCCAGGGGTGACCAGACAGCCGGGATTTCCCTGGCAGAAGGAGGCAGCTTTGTCCTCGTGGCCAAGTGGGACGCCTGCATGCAGATGTGTGTCTCTATGAAAGGGGTCCACCCTTCCGAGCAAAAGAGCAGGGAGGCTGCAAAATCTCTCTCTTTCCGAATAAGCAGGTGTAGAACTGTCGGTGGCGGCCTCGCGGGTACACTTTGCTGAGAAGCTGCAGAAAGCCTTCCCTGGTCGCGCCTGCTGCACGGCGGCGGCCGCCCGGCAGGTGGCGCTGTGGGGCAACCGCAGAGCCTTCCCCCTTGAGCGTGGCAAGGGCGCCGCTGGCCCGCGTCTGTGGATAAGCGCTGTCAACGTCACGGTCCACTGCACTCTCCAGAGTGCACCCCGTGCTCGAGTTCAAGGCATCAGTGCCAGGGGTGTAGGCATGCGATTCCCCTCTAGGGGTGGAGAAAAATTCTTGGTCCTTTGTGGGAGCTTTAACTCTTTGACTTCACAGCGTGTCTCAACAAGGTAGAGCTGCACTAGCAGAGAGTCGCCGCGGATCACACCCAGGGACCCCCGTCTTTGTGTCTGTGTTAAGGAAGGGACACGGCTGAGCTGGCACCATTGTCCTCTGCGTCCTGCTCACCACAGCTCGCTCTTGCTGTGGAATCAAGAGATGGCCACTTGGGGGAAGGAGGGAGGGGAGGGGAGGGAAGCTGGGAGGGGTGGATGTAGCTGGCTCCTAGTCAACTCACGGTGGTCCTGGAGCCCGGCCTGTCTGGTGCTAGTTCGAAACACAGACTCAGGCTGCCTAGTGTCTATGTATCACAACACACGTTTTTATAGGCTGTAATAAGAGGTGCTGTGTACACGTGGAAGTTGGGAAGCCCTGACTGTTGAGGGCTGCCTCTTGCTCTCATGTGCTGCCGGTGTGGGGAGCTGTGTCCTTGGGGCTTAGGCTGCAGAGACAGCCGTATCAGGGGACTAGCATCAGGGAACCAACTCAGGAGCTCCAGCTTGGGGAATGGGCCACGCGAAACGGAGCCATGCAGCCCAGCAGCGTGGGTACCAAGGGATGGACACAGTGGGCTCATCTCTGTGCTGACGGATGTCATGCTGAGGTCACACTGGGTCCCTGTGACAGCCCCAGAGACGTAACTGTCCCGGAAATGAGCTGTGCACAGCTGTCCCCAAACCAGCAGCTATGACCCCGTGGTGGCACAGCCCAGGCTTCCAGAGCCACTTCCAGGAGCCCGGCTTTTCCCCTAAGGGATCTCAGCTGTTTATCCTGGGGGGGGGAGGCTGCTTCTAGACCAGCATCTGAGGACCTGTCCATGTAGATGTAGGTTTTGGAAAGGGTGTGAGTTAAGCGCCTGAGCGTGACCGTCCAAGTGAGTGTGACCCATCAGGATGCCCGGAACCCTAAGGCGAGCCTGCCAGCTAGGGAAGTAGAAACCGTCGCGGTTAGGGCACCTTTACATGAGGACTCAGAGCTGGGCTCGGTGGCTCAGCCTGTAATCCCACGCCTTTGGGAGGCTGAGGTGAGTGGATTGCCTGAGCCCGCGGGTTCGAGACCCGCCTGGGCAACGAGACCTCATCTCTACAATAAATCAAAAAATCAGCCGGGCGTGGTAGCGCATGCCTGTAGTTCCAGCTACTTGGAAGGCTGAGGCGGAAGGATCGCCGGAGCCCAGCAGGCAAGGCTGTGGTGGCCGGGAGCGGCCACTGCACTCGAGTCTGGGCGACAGAGTGAGACTCCAACTCAAAAAAAACCAAAAAAACAAAACATGAGGACTCAGAACAGAGCAGGGCTGGGAGGAAGCCGAGGCTTTGCTCCCAGACCCAGTCAGGCTGCCTGTAGGTCTGCCGTCCACAGGGTGCTGGGAGCAGGGTTTGTGCCCCCCCAAGCCCCAGCTGTAGGCACTGCCAGACCCACAGCCTTCTCTACACCACTTTCAGGGCTCACATCGTTGTGTTTCCTACCCTTATGTAACCTGGCAGTTTAATCCAGGCTCACGGGGTGGGCCTTCCACAGAGAATGGACTGGACACCACAGCTGGGTGAGGAGGGCCGCACTGGCTTTTGCTCCTGTTTGGAGGGCCGGCGTTCAGTCTCAGAAAACCTTTTATTAGAGGCTTTTTCCCATTTGCATTGTTGCTTTTTATTCCCATGCTGTGTGTCTCTGAAGGCAGAGCTTCGTGTCACGGTGTGAAGGGGCGGGTCAGACGCAGAATTGCACATCATTGGCAGAAGCAACATTTGTGGGGACCCCAGGGACCTTGCCCACTCTCCAGGGACGAGCCAGCTTCTGTTCTGTGGCAGCTGAGGCTGGCACTTTTCAGAGCACACAGGGCACGCTCATCCCATCCTCGGAAGCCTCATTTTGGAGTGTCCGGGCAACTTGCTGCTGTTGGCATCCGAGACTCAAACACATCTTGCGTCCAGCTTACCTGGCTGACATTGGAGGCGAATTCCCCTTCTCTGGACGACGCACCCATCTTTCCTTGGATGAACACTTCCTCCAATTCAAGTGGGCTCTCGTGCCCACCCCCATGCCACCAGCCGGTTTTTATTCTCAATCTCCTTCCCCTCTGGGGCTCCTAGAGTTGAGGAAGGGCTTCCTTTCCATGTAAGGAGGCTAGGTGGAGTGACAGCCACCAACAGAAGCCTGTCGTGACTGGTGTCTGGTCATGGCCTCGACGCATTTTCCAAAGTGGACTCTCGCCCCCCTGCGTTTTGCCCTTGCCTTTCTGGACAAGATGCTGAACTGTCTCCCAGGGAAGCAGGAGACGGGTGAGCTTCTTCAGGGGTCACGATGTACAGGAGAAACCAAGATGCCACGAACACGAAAGTTGGAGTGATTTTTGTTTTCAAGAGTAGGTCTAGGGAGCGTCCCGTTCATCCTAACGTCTTAAGCGTGAAACTCCGAAGCGCCGAGAAGGAAACTTCTGGCCATGAAAGTCAGTGATCACAGAGAGGCAGCAGGAGTTTTTTTACCTACGGCAAAATACGGAATCCCATGGCTTTGTTGTGACTAAGGGCATGCCGGCCATCTCGAAAGTCAGAATAAAAATCACCTCTTGTCAATAGTGTTGGTCATTTCCTCCCCACCATATTCTGAAGTTTCGCAGGACATCCATTCCCTAACCAGGCTGAGTCACTTCACAGAACTGATGGAGAAAACATGCCTTAACTGCCCCCCCACCCCGACAGATGAAAAACCCAGACGGTGACTACCAAGGGTCATCCTGGAATGCAGGACCCCAGGGAAGGTAGGCGTGTTTCCCCCATAAGTCCTGGGTCCAGAGGGCTGGGCGAGGCCCAGGCACATGCCTGTGGTTCAGATGCCCGCCCTCTGTGCACTCACCAGCAAGCATCGTCCTTTGAGGACAGCCACGTGTCCTGCACCTTTGCAGCCAGCTGATCATGGCCCTCTTCCTGGGATGGCCCTCCCACTTCACACCCTGCCTCCCCGTGTGGGATTTACGTGCTGACACTCCTCGCCTCCCCGCCCCAGATGTGCTAGTCTGTGGAGGGAAATGCGTGTGTCCAGGTCTCCACCCTCCCTTTGCATCTGGGCAGACACTGCAGGTCAGTCATGGCAGTTTTCTCTCCAAGACCGGCCAGAGCTCCACCGTGATCTTGACGCCATGCCCCAGACGGCTGCTTGCTGGAGCTGCCACGGTTGATAGACTGGCTTTGACTTCTTGCTGCCACTGGCCCAGCACGACACTTGGCTCACAGTGGAGAACTGTTTTATTTTTTGTTTTTTGTTTTGAGTTGGAGTCTCACTCTGTCGCCCAGACTGGAGTGCAGTGGCCGCTCCCGGCCACTGCAGCCTCGACCTGCTGGTTTCCGGCGATCCTTCTGCCTCAGCCTTCCAAGTAGCCGGAATTACAGGCATGCGCTACCATGCCCGGCTGTTTTTTTTTTTTTTTTTTTTTTTTTTATTGTAGAGATGAGGTCTCGCTGCCCAGGCGGGTCTTGAACCCGCGGGCTCAGGCAATCCACTCACCTCAGCCTCCCAAAGGCGCGGGATTACAGGCTGAGCCACTGAGCCCGGCTACTGTTGTTTTTTAATGTGAAAAAGTGATATTAAGCGAAAGCCATAAGAAATCCCTGCCTTGGTTTCCCTTCTAAGTCTTCTGCCAGAGTTGGAACTGGAAATGATGCAGTATTTTCTGGGATCTCGCTCATGAAACTTAACTACATCTTTTTTTTTTCTTTTATGATTTTGAAAAACTGAGTTCAATAAGGTAAAGCAGGCTCTTTTGTTATGGGGTGTATCCAATCCTGTATTTGCCAGAAAGTGTGAGGGGTCTGCGTGAAAAGAATAACTGTTGTGTTCCGCGAAGCAACTGGAACAGTAGAAGAGTGTCTCATGGATGAGTGCTTCCAGAACCCACTGATTCTGGGGAGTTCTGCTCGTGTCCTCAGCACGCTGTTATCCCTGCATCCATAGTCAGCTCTTGGCACAGGGGCGACCGAGAACTATCGGCTTTTCTTTTTCCTATCTCAGTGTGTAGCACGCAATCTCCACCATCCTTACAGAAATGTGTGGCGCCCATGGCTTCCTCCAGGTCCTTACTGATTTGTACCTGCTTCGACCTTGGAAAATATACTGTGAGTCGTTCCTTTTCTCTTTCTAAAGCATAAAGATAAAGCGTTGAGAGGCATGCACCAGCAGGTTTGGACTCAAGGACCCCAGATCTGCCACCCACCAAGGGAGCGTGTCCTCGTGATGTCTCTTCGTGACCCTTCGTGATGGCGGTTTCCTCACCTGTGAAGCGGGGACATTGAGTCCCCGAGTTGGGGAGGCGGACACAAAACCACCCGGCAGTGGAGAGGTGCTTCGGCTCTGTGATTCCAGGGGGAGCTCTCCGAAGGCAAGTTGTCTCCAAGCCCCCTGCCTGAAGCCCTTCCGTTCTCAGCAGACCGGGGTGTCCTGGAAGGTGGCAGTAGCTTCTCGTCCGTTGTATAAGGAGCTCGCCTGTGCAGTAGCGGCCTCAGACTCGGTGATGCAGTTGGAGATGTTTGATCACCAGCGTGGCGTCTCCCCAGGATTGCTCCCCTTCCCCCCACACATTAAAAAAAACAAAAAAAGCACACAGAAAAGGAAGAAGAGCCTGGGAACATCACTTCACATAGTGATGGCATCAATAAAGACATATCCTGCAGCTGAAAACCTCTCTTGCTGCCAAGAGCCTCGGGAGGTAAAGCCATGAGTGGGGGTGTCAGGGTTCCCCCGCCATTAGTCTCCTGGGCACTGTGGCCAGTTGTGTCCCCGTCTTTGGCCCCTTCCCATACTCCCCTCCTGCCCTACCCCGTGACTCTGTCTTGAGGTCTAGCGACACCCCGTATTAGTCACGAAATGGATGGCATGTGCCCCTGCTCCCGTGTCCTCGGGCCCTTTGTGCGGCATGTTGACGCGGTTGGGAAAATTGGGGATGGTATACTGGCGGCGTGCTCACTCCAGTCTTACACCTTGCCTCCGTGTGGCCTTGCTGAGTGACCTCATTTCCTGCCATCTCTTCTTCAGCTGTGACGTGGAGACCATGGAGTCGAGGACTTAATGAGGTCATGCGAGAACCGGCTTGTTCTGGCTGCTTAGGACGTTCCGGTTCCTGCAGAGCCCTCCCCCACGCGTTCTGGAGTAACGGGTAAAAATAATCATCTGGTCTGGCGTGGTGGCTCACGCCTGTCATCCCAGCACCGTGGGAGGCCGAGGAGAGAGGATTGCCTGAGTCCAGGAGTTCAAGACCAGCTTGGGCAACCTGGAGAGACCTTGTCTCTACAATAAAATATATATAATCCAGGAGTGGTAATGTGTGCCTGTATTTCCAGCCACTTGGAAGGCTGAGGGGGAAGGATCACCTGAATCCAGCGGGTTGAGGTTGTGGTGGCTGTGAGCCACAGAAGGAGACGCTGACTCAAAAAACCCAAAATAAATAAAATAATGAAATATGCACCTGAATCCTGCCGAGATTCCTCCAGGGTCTTCGTGTGCTGGGGATCAACCTGACTGTGCCCCCACCCCAGGCATGCAAAACCCTATGAGCCGCCTGACCCGGGCCACCTTTCCCCGTTGCTCTCACCCCAGTCTTCCTAAGTTGCCGGCCTTCTCAGCTCTCCTCCTCTCCTTGGACTTCGTGCTGTGCCTGCTCTGTGCCTCTGCCCCTTCCTCTAGGAGGCCTTCCCTGCCTACTCCTTGCTCTACCCCAGTTCACTCTTTCATCATTGACTTATTTATTTGTTGGAGACAGGGTTTCCCTCTGTCGCCCAGGCTGGGGTGCAGTGATGCAATCATGGCTCACTGTAGCCTCCAACTTCTGGATTCAAGCGATCCTCTTGCTTTAGCCTCCTGAGTGGCTGGGACTACAGGCAGCTGATTTTAATAATTTAATATCCACCACACCCAGCTAATGTTTAAGCATTTTTTAAGAGACAAGGTCTCACTATGTTGCCCAGGCTAGTTTTGAACTCCTGGCTTCAAGCAGTCCTCCTGCCTCGGCCTCCCAAGGTGCCGAGATTACAGGTGTGAGCTACTGCACCAGACCCCGTTTTCACTTCAGTCCAATCTGTTTATCTTTCTGCCCCCTCAGAAGCTTGCACATAAAAGGTGCAAACTAGACTCTATTCATGTTTTTATTCCCAGAGCCTAATATCTGGCACGTAGAAAGTGCTCAAGAAATCTTTGGTTCATCAGTCCTTCCTCATCTTGTTTTTATTTCTTTTTTTTTTTTTGAGTTGGAGTCTCACTCTGTCGCCCAGACTGGAGTGCAGTGGCCACTCCCGGCCACCACAGCCTTGACCTGCTGGGCTCCGGCAATCCTTCCGCCTCAGCCTTCCCAGTAGCTGGAACTACAGGTGCGCGCTACCACGCCCGGCTAATTTTTCATCTTGTTTTTCTTCTTCATGCCTATCAATCCAAAGAGAGTGAGAAGACTCATCATTATTTATTAATTCTAATAGAGCCAGACTTACCTTAGTAATTCTGTGGATCAGAAAAATAACCATTTTAATATCTATTTAAAAAAATAATTGTGTATGTGTTTTAAAAATTCAAAGACCACAGCCAATCAGGTCATGAATTCTTCAATCTTGATGGAATTCAGTGTCACTGAATGTCGGATATTTAAATCTTTCTGCGGCCTCAACATGGTGTTCACGCTTGGGATTCGAGAAGAGTTCTGTCGTTAGAATGAGGACCAGGGATTACTGGCTCACCCTTGATTTGGGATTGAACTGTGTCCCATGATTTATAGTTGCGTGAGTGAGACAAAGACATTTCAGGATTTTATATCTTCCTAAGGGCCGACTGGAGCTGCTGCTCAGACTTTTCAGAAGCGGGGTGACATTTATAAAGACAGAAAACTCCTGTGTAGCCATGGCTTTCGTTATTACTTGAGAGCAGAGTTGGGGAAGCGGTTCCTGGATGCGTGCTCTGCTGGTGACGTGGGGAGGGACGAAAGGCACATTTCAAAAAGCAAGTTCGGTCAAACCGCTCACACCGCTGCAGTTCCTTTGCTGTTCATTCTGGGAATGGCTTTTGCATGTGTTCTAGGAATGAGGCCAGATATCAAAAGTGTCATTGGCCGCGATGGGGAGTGAGAAAGACGCGGGGGAAAGACCCTTGGTCCAGATGAGAAGGATCTGGGGGTGTTTGCAGGACTCTGTGTGTCCTCCAAGTTCAGGAGCCCCCAGCGACGGGGAGACAAAACTCTCCTGCTCCTGCCATTCACAGAAAGACCTTAATCCTCCGAGCTGGGAGAAAACGCCCCGTGTTTGGTCCCTGAGCCAAGGACCCAAGTGTGTCTCACCTCGGTGGTCCATTGATTTTGTGTCTGTTGAGGGGAACTTGAACGAGACGTGGGCCCTGTGAGGCCGGGGGTGCACCTTGCTCAACGGGTGCTTTACTCACCCCCGTGTCTGCAGAAGTGGGAGCTGGCCTGGGCTGGAACATGAGTCTGCTCTCTGAGGCATCTATCCTGATAGCACTAATGATTTGCAATATTTAACAGGCAAACTGTTTTGCTTGCAGTGACTCCAGGCTTTGAATTATAAATGGAATCGCTTTATATCTTTTGGCATCGGGAGAAATACAGGGGAATTGGCTCGTATTTCCCATCAATAATGTAGCAAGTAAATGTTTCAAAATCATTAGAGCTGACATCTCTATTTAATTGGTGTTTGGAAAATTGATTTTATTTATCAAAATATATATTTATGAGATTTATTTAAATTTATACTGATTTGAAAAAAAATCCAGATTTATTTTACTGCATATGATATTATCACATGTAAGAGGAGAGACCCAGAAAAAAACGGAGTTTATTTGTAAGAAACTGTATCCTTACATGTTTATGCTTCAGTCACCTCCAAAGTCCTCTCCATTTGATGCAATACACCTATTGAGATGCTTTCTCCACCGCTTAAAACAGCTTTTGAACGCGTCCATTTTGATGCCTTTTAGTGCCTCTGCCATTTTTTGCTTCACCTCTTCCACATCAGCAAACCGTTTCCCTTGGAGGACTTTTTTCTTCTAGGGGAAACAAAAAAAAAGTTACTCTGGGTGAGATCAGGTGAATCTTTGGGTGAAAACTGCTGAACAGTCACTCAGTCGGGTTTGGGCAGGTGCTGTCAGAGTGGAAGAACCAGGCACCTGTTTGCCACAACTCGGGACGCTTCTTCCGCAAATCATGACACAACCTTCTCCAAACTTCCAGGTAAAAACTTTCGTTGACTGTTTGATCTGGAGGAACAGATTCCAAGGGTGCTACAAGAGGTCTGCCCTTCAAAAGATAATGCCGGTTTTTTCTGGGGGGAAGGTGGGATCTCCCTCATGTTCGATGATATGTTTGTGTGTATAATTATTTTTTATTTGTTTATCGTCTGGGATGATTGAACATCCTGGTGAAGGTCCTAAGAGAGTGCTCTCTGCCGTGGTCTCATTCTAAGCGATGTGTCTTTTGATTTGACCTCAAATTCAACTTCTTGGGAGAGCTGCTGACTGAGCATGCTGGGTAAATCTTGAACTCCTTCCTGACTTAAGGCCAATTGTATGCAGTTTTGGAAAGAGATCAAATTTATCTTTGAAAAAATTCCCTGGTGCAGTTAACAGGAGATGCAATTTTCATGACTACAGTGGGTTCCACGAAGTGTCAAGAATAGAGGAACGAACCTGTGTTTCTACAGACAATGCTTTTTACAGTCTCGACCTCATTCCCTTTGGATAGCTCTGTCCATGGAAGTCTTTAAAGACTGAAATGCAGTTGGACTTTTTATTTGAAATTATGTCCCATCTGTTTGTAGATGATGGATGTGGTACGTGATGATGGAACGAGGGAAAGAGATATTAATTGCCCCAAAGTCTGAGTTGTCAGTAGCATAAGCTCTCATGACAGGGGGGCCTCGTGATTGGGTTTTACGATCTGCAAAGACAGAGACAACTGAAAACTGCAGATGAGGTGGGATTAAGGAAGGGACGCTCAGTCTTTCTGAACACCCTGCTTGTTTATTGTGAAGAAGAAAACTCTTCAAAGGAGATTAAGTTCAGAGGATGAAGGACCGAGACTCCTGGAGGCTGCCTAGCCACGGGCCGTGGCTAGGGGGATGGGACTGTGGGATTCTGAGGCTGAAAGGGAACTTAAGGGAGCCCGTTGTATGCATGGAGAAACTGAGTTCGGAGAGGTGAGGTTGGCGTGCCCCAGGTCACGTGCCCCAGAAGCGCATCTGGGATGTCACACTTCAGTCTCACCTTCTGATTTTTGTGACATCATGTTTGCTTCTAGAAAGGCCCAGCTGGTAAAATAGTACAAATCAGTAGTGACAATGAAGATGTGTTTAGCTCTTGGCAGTGTGAAAAGTCTACGTACATTTCCAATGTCATGGTAACGAAACTCTGTATTTTGGCTTCTGGCTGCCAAACCTTGTGTGGACAGGAAGCCGGTCCTCCTCTGACTCCAAGGCCCTCGCCAGTGGTCTCACTCTCCCTGTGCAGCCTCCTGCCTCCTCCCACGGGCCCCGGCAGGAGCTGCGGTCTGTGAAGGACTGTCATCTTTCTGTTGGTGAGGCTTCCGACAGGGTCCGCTCATGCTCACCCGTCCTTTACTTACTTCCAGGGCCTCCGTTCCCAAGTTCCCTTCTTGTCCCTCCCTCTCAAGGAAAATCAGATGATTTAAGTAGAGGAAGAAGGGAAAGAAAGCTGTTGACTCAACACCTACTATGTGCCAGGTGTTCACCTCAAGCCACTCCTGGAATGAGGTCAGTATGAATGAATACATCCACAGAAGATCCCAGGTATCATTCTAGACACCTTGCCTACATTATTAACTACTGAGATGACTAAGTCAAGGCTCTGAAATGTTAAAATACATCAGGGAGAGGAATTAGAAAGCCAAGAAGCCCAAAAGCGAAGATGTCTCCAGGCACCAGGAGAGAGGTCACATTCCTTTTCCTAGTAATAGAAAGAAAGGAGTATTGTGTGTAATATATGTGTGTGTGTGCATATATGTACATATGATTAGAGGCTGGCTGATTTCTATCTGAAAATAGTAAGTAAATATGTTCACACTTTTCATATCCGAAAGATGTTCCTTTAAGAGAGTGTGCTCAGGCTGGGCTCGGTGGCTTGGCCTGTAATCCCACGCTTTGGGAGGCTGAGGCGAGTGGATTGCCTGAGCCTGCAGGTTCGAGACCCACCTGGACAACTTGGTGAGACTTCATCTCTACAATAAATCAAAAATTAGCCGGGCATGGTAGTACGCACCTGTAGTTCCAGCTACTTGGAAGACTGAGGCGGAAGGATTGCCAGAGCCGAGCAGGTCGAGGCTGTGGTGGCTGGGAGTCGCCACTGCACTCCAGTCTGGGTGACAGAGTGAGACTCCAACTCAAAAAAAAAAAAAAGAGAGAGGGTGCTCTGTACCTCTTTGTCTGCTAACTAGTGGCCCCTGCAGGCATGTCTTTGATGTCCTAGGCATCTAAGAGGCACCTCTGGGTGTTCTTCAGAAGACCCTGTGGTTTCACTGAGAATGTTTTATTTGTTTCTATTATTTGACTTTCCCCCTTTGGGCCATTATTGCATCAAGATCTGTGATTTCAAGAAAGAAAATAAGAAATCTGTTCCTACAAAGTGTTGAAAACAAAGAAACAACATAAAAACTTTACTCCCTGCAGCTGCAGCAAGCACATGGCTTACTGGGTCTTACAGTGACGCAGTTTCATCATTCCGCAGAGGCCTGTTCTACTGTCCATCTAGACATGTTCCAGGACCTTGGAAACTGTGTCTCTGCCTCATGGGCCCAGATCTGGATTCATGAGAAGTGGTCTGTGAGAGGCCAAAGTCAAGCCTTGTGGTGATGACCCGTCATTAGCCAGCATCCTAAGAGACGGGGTGTTGGCCGGATGCACCTTTCCTCACCTGCAACCGTTTTCTAGACTCTTCTCTCACAACTTTATTTGTGATCGACCCGTCTTTCCATCTCACTGCCTTTCACTGGCTAGTGCTGCTCCCTTTAGCCAAGGACCCCTCTGTTTAGCCATCTGTGTCCTGGTCATAGAGCATCAGGCAGAGACACAAAAGGGTCTTAGACAGCATTTCTGGGACCAACCTCCTTCATTTCGTAGATGGGAAAGAGGAAGCTATGGCGCAGCAGGATGGGAAGCAAGGTCAGACTTATCTGGCTGGGGACAGACAGAGCTGGACATGGGATGGGAACGTCAGGTCCCTGGGCAGGTGATCCCTCTCCTGGATGACTCCACTGGCTGGCAGCCAGCTGGGCCTGGAGAACGGAGATGGCAGAAGTGTTCTGGTTCTTTCAGGCCTGTTGGTTCTGGGGCAGGCCCACAAGCCTTTTAAGAACCAGGGGAAGAGTATGTCTCTATCTTCACTTGATTCATTCAGCAAGTTGCATGGGCTTCATATTGCGACAGGGAGGTGAAGAGAGGTGTGGAAGAGAATCTCTAAGAGCTAACAGTCTGCAGGTCATTAGGGAAATGAGAACAACACAGGTCGAGTGTTAGGTCATCACAGGGAGGTGGCACCATGGCCCAGCAGTGGTTTCCAGAGAGAAGAGTCCATGCAGGCTAGAGTGACCCCCGAAGGCTTCCTGGAGGCGGTCTTTCCGGCACGTGTAAGGAGAGGCTGGGCGGGAGAGAGGCCAGGCGCCTCAGCAGAAAGGTGTGGGTGTGAGTGCAGTGTGCATAGTGGCTGCCATCACCCTCGGACATGGGGGGTTTAGGGGCCGCAGGGCGAGTTGAGATGTTCTCTTGAGGCCTGTAGATATGCCAGGGTGGTGGAACAGTGCCTTAGGGAGGTGCCTGGCTGTGGCAGGTGGAGTGGAGTTGGGAGAAGATAAGGCAGAGTGAGGCTGGGGCTGGGGAGGCACAGAGGCCCATGTGAGCACTGTCCTGGAAGGCCATCCAGCCCTGCAGCCCCTTCGTGGCCCTGAGGCTGAGGATGCTGATGTGACTGGATCTGTGTGATGCCATGCTCAGGGGAGGCACTGGCTCATGGCCAGTGTCCTTTATTCTTCCATTTGCAGAAATTAATAATGTCAAACATTATGGCCAAAGTGCCCCTGAAATGAGCCTAAAGCGTTGGGTAGAGAGTTGCTGGCAGGGGAAGCAGCCAGTTAGGCGTCATGGCTTATTCCAGGGCTCGCCTGCCTCAGCTGGAATGCCCATGTGGCTGGCTGGTTGTTTTATGCCACAGTTGGCCATGGACTCCAGCTGTTTTCACTCCCGTGTGCTCTCGTGGTACCCTGCACTCGCCCGGCCAGAGCATTTCCCGGCTGGGTTACAGTCGCTGGCTGCTGGTCACTCCTCGGAACCATGGGCTTCCCAAAAATGGGACAGTTTCAGTTTTGTTCCCTGTTCCATTCCTCGGGCCTAGTATAGTGTCCATGGTAGAGAAAATTCTTAGTAGCTTCTTGTTGAATCACTGAATGACTGACTTGCTGAAAGAGTGGGTTTGTATTAGGAGAAAGAGGAGAGAGAGAAAGAGAAAGAGAAAGAGGAGAGAGAGAGGAGGAAGGAGAGAGGAAGAAATAGGAGACATGATGAAAGATTTAGAAATAAAAGAACAAAGTTAGGGTTATTACAGAAGAACTGTATTTTCAGCTTGGCTTCTACAAAGCACATGAATATTGATTTAATGTGATGTTGGCTTCATGGCCTTGGAAGTCGTGTATGATGCAAATCACGTTGCTTATGACTGGTTCTATCCCCCAGTAAAATCAAGCACCGTTCTCAAGTCAATGAGATAAGTTATGACACCTCCCAGGACAAAATGAATGCTCTTGCTTCCTCTTAAATAAATGCTTTATCTACAACAATGACAATGCATCAACAAAAAAGAAATTAAAGCACATACTCATATCCTATGTCTGCCGTTTAAATGCTGTGGGGGAAAATTTCTTCTTGAAATGAGTTTTTTGCCTGCTCCCATTGGGTCTTGAGGGTGTTTATGAGTCCGATGGGTGTGCCAGGCACATTCGGAAGCAGAATTTATGGCGAAATTGCTCATAAAGCTCGAGGAACAAAGATTTTTTGAACAGAAAATGTTTATTGCAAGACTCAGTAATCACATTTAAGATGTCTGCCTGAACCCTACTCTTTGTACGGAAGTGAGTCCAGCCATCTCCCCTTCAGAGGTCACGTCATCACTGTGTGTACAGCGGATAGCAACATCCGATTCAGTAAGGTTAAAGAACATTCTTCATTTGCCAAATAGAATTAAATCGCGCAACTGAAATTGATTTAAGGCATCTATCAAACCCCTTACAACGGATACTATCTCCGCGGGAAGTACCTTTCCATGAAGCAAATAACAGGTTACGTGTCCATGCAGACAATACCTGTGGTATGTGGGCAGGGGAGGCAGCAAGCTGGGGAGGGGCCAGATAATTCAGGGCCATAGACCCTGTTGGGGAGTCTGGTTTTTATTCTAAGGAAATAGGAAACCCCGCAAGGATATCAGGTGGGGAGAGCAGAAGCTGGAGCGTGAGAGTGGCTCCAGGAGGCTGCTGCGTCCATGGTCCAGACTGGGCTGTGCGGAGTAGAGTTTTGGGGATGCTGTCTTGACCTGCTTTTGAGGCTCTGGCTGGAGGCCAGTCAGTTCCCCTCTGGAGCAGCTGATGGCGTCCACACCCGTCCATCTCACTTCTTGGGCTCTCACTCCCTGGGCCACCATCCACCCTCCCTATTCATGCCGGAGCCAGATACCAGGCAGCTGGGGACAGCCCTGGGCCCCAGAGTCTGCTGAAGTTATCCAAACTAGCCAACCGCAGGCCTCCTTACCCTGCCTCCCTCAATCCTTCCTGCTGAACCCTCCAATAAAGGCTCCTACCTGCAGTCCTCTCCCCTCACTATCTCGTGACTGACCCTGGTGATTTCCCACAGGGCCTTGGTGGTGTAACATGAAATCCTCCTCTTGGCAATTGTGAGTAGAATAAGTCATCTTAAAAAAAACAAATAAAAAGCAGCTTTACTGAGGTAGAATTGATATGCAAAAAATGCCTGCCTGTGTTTAATGTGTACAGTTTGATGAGTTGGGACATATGCACACACCTGTGACACCCATCACCACGATCAAGGTCATAAACCAATCCGTCGCCTCCTAAATAAACCATCTTAAACGGTAGCCGTCTCCTGGTCTGTTGGCCTCATCATACCTCAACCATAATAAAACCTAAGAAGCAATGCTGGGCTAGGCTGGTGGTGGAAACAGCAAGTAGTTGGTGGGTGCAGAGAGTCTCGTGACACACTCATATTCCGAGTGAGAGAAAAATGGAGGTGAAGATGGCCCTTCTATTTCTGACTTGTGTCATGCAGCCACTCACTGAGACAGAAAGCTGGAAGAGGACCTGATTTGCAGGATAGCGTCTTGAGTTCTGTTTGGGACATGTTGATATTGGAGTGCCTTTGAGATAATCAGGTGGATACGTCAAGGAGACAGTTGAATATATAGTTTAGAACTGGTGACTAGATCTCGTTGAGGAAGGAGGACATATAAATAGTAGACGTTATTTTATTTATTTATTTTTGAGTTGGAGTCTCACTCTGTTGCCCAGGCTGGAGTGCAGTGCTCATGGCCACCGCAGCCTTGACCTCCTGGTTTCAGACAATCCTTCCACCTCAGCCTTCCAAGTAGCTGGAACTACAGCTCTGCATCACCATGCCAGGCTAACACAAATAGTAGACTTTAAAAAACTCTTAGTAAGTGGGAATTATACCTGGTAGTCAGCATCAAAGATGGCCGTCTCCAGAGCCTGTTCAGGATGGATGCTGCTTTTTTTTTTTTTGAGTCAATGTCTCACTCTGTCACTCAGGCTGGAGAGCAGGGACATACTTGCGGCCACCGCAGCCTCAACCCGCTGGGCTCAGGTGATCCTTACACCTCAGTCTTTCAAGTAGCTGGAACTACAGGTGTGCACCATCATGCCCGGCTAATTTTTCTTTGTTTATTGTAGAGATGAGGTCTCGCCCAGGCTCCCAGGCTGGTCTAGAACCCCTGAGCTCAGGCAGTTCTCTCTCCTTGGCCTCCTAAAGTGCTGGGATGACAGGCATGAGCCACTGTGTCTGACCGAGGGACGCTTCCTGCAGGGCGGGTGATGTGGTTTGGTTTTTGTCCTGTTGAAATGTGGTCCCAGCGTTGGGGGTGGGGCCTGGTGGGAGGTGACTGGGTCACGGAGGGCAGATCCCTCATGAACGACGTGGTGCCACGACCACTTCTCATGGTCATAAGTGATTCTTACTCTACTGGTCCGCATGAGAATTGTTGCTTAAAGGAGCCTGGCGCTTCCTTCTCTTTCCTGCTTCTGCTCTTGCCACGGGCCCTGCCTCCACCTGCCGCCATGACTGTAGCTTCCTGGGCCTCCCCAGAAGCAGATGCCAGCACCATACAAAACTGTGAGCTGAAATAAGTCACTTTCCTATAGCAATGACCCGGCCCCGGCTACTCCTTTACAGCAACCCCAAGTGGACGGATCCAGAGGGGACACGAGCCTCAATTACTGGGTGGAGGCAAGAGAAGAGTAGGCAGGAAAAACAGTGTGAACAAAGATTTGGACGCAAACTGTGTGCTGCAAATGTGGATGATGGCAAGTAGTCCATTTGAATGACAGCAAATGGTGTGTGGGGGACAGGCACGGGAGCAAAGGTTTCCACTACCTAGACACCAGATGGTCCCACCCCTCAAGACCTGGTGGGTCAGGTGTTTATCAAGTGCTGGGGACTTCATTAGGGCAGTTAACTAGAGCCCTCTTGGCCTGGCTTTTCTGTCTTTGAGAATGGTTGTTCCGGCCGGAGAGAGGTCTTCTTCCACCAGCCAGTGCAAGAGAGGATTCAGGGCTGAGGCTCACAGGAAGACTGACCGAACATTACCATGTTCAATGTGTTTCAGTCAACTATCAAAGACTTATAATAAGTCTACTGTGTGCCCAGATCATAGGACCTGGTCTCTGATCCCATGGAAATTGCAGTTTTGTTGAGAACAGAATGTATATTAATGCAATGATTTAAAAAGTGAAAAGTGAAACCCAAACGTTGATGCCAGAAAGCAAGTATTGTGAAATGCATCTGTATGTATCTATAGACATGTTTGCTGTTATTTATTTCTTTATATTTAATTGTGGCAAAATATCCATGACGTAAAACTTACCATCTTAGCCATTTTTAAGTGTACGGTTCAGAAGAGTTAATGTGTTCATGTTGTCGTGCAGCCAATCTCAGGACACTTGTTGTCTTGCAGCACAGAAGCTCTATATTCCTTAAACACCAGCTCGCTGTCCTCCACACCCTTCCCAGCCTTGGCAGCCACTGTTCTACTTTCTGTCCCCATGAGTTGGGCTAGTCTAGTTTCCTCCTGTAAGTGGCATTGCATGGTATCTCTTGTTTGAGACAGGCTTCTTTCACTTAGCGTAGTGTCCTCAGGGTTCTTCCATGTTGTAGCACCTGCCAGAATTTCCTTCTTTATAAGGTGGAACCCTATTCTGTTGTTGTCTGTAGACTACATTTTGTGTGTCCATTCTTCCACCCATGGACACATGTGTATCCCCCATCTTTTGGCTATTGTGAATAATGCTGCTGTGAACATGGATGTGCAAACATGTTGTCAAGCCCCTGCTTTCAGTTTTGGGGGGCATATACCCAGAAGTGGAATGGCTGGATCATATGGTAATTTTATTTTTTTGAGGAAACATCCTATTGTTTTCTACAATGGCTGTACCATTTTGTGTTCATGCCAACAGCACATAAGGGTTCCATTGTATCCACATCCTCAACAACACTTGTTGTTTTCTGTTTCTTTTGGTTGTTGTTGTTACGGATAGTAGCCATCCTGATGGGGGCGAGTTGGCATGTCATGGGTTTCTTTGCATATGCTGATGAAGAACAATGTTGCATGTGTCTTCATGTGCTAGTGGCCATTCCTATACTTTTGCGAAAATGTCTAGCCAAGTCTGTTGTCCATGTTGAATCAAGTTGTTTGCTTTTGTTGTTGTTGGGTTGTAGGAATATTGATGTATTCTGGAGATGAAACCCCTGTCAGAGAGGTAACTTGCTGATATTCTCTCTCACTCTGTAGGCTTGCTTTTCACTCTGCTGTGTCCTTTCATCCACAAAACCTTGCTGATTTGACGTGGCCCAGCGTATCTCTTGTCGCTTTTGCTGCCTGTGCTTTTGGTGGCATATCGAGCAATCATCACCAAATCCAATGTCATGAAGCTTTCCCCGTTTTCGTGTAAGAATTTTATAGCTGTGACATTGAAATGTTTGATCTGCTTTGAGTTAATTTTCGTAGATGATGTCCTTTCCCCATCAAATGGTCTTGATGCCTACGTTGAAAATCATTGGGCTATATATATATATGAGAGTTTATTTGGGGGCTACCAGTTGTATTCTTTTTTTATGTTTATTTTTGAGTTGGAGTCTTACTCTATTGTCCAGGCTGGAGAGCAGTGGCACACTCACAGCCACCCCAGTGTTGACCTGCTGGGATCTGGCGATCCTTCTGCCTCAGCCCTCCAGGTAGCCAGAACTACAGGCACGTGCTACCATGCCCAGCTAATTTTTTTATTTATTTTAGAGATGAGGTCTGCCACGTTTCCCAGGCTGTTCTCCAACCCGTGGGCTCAGGCAATCCTCCACCTCGGCCTCCCAAAGTGCTAGAATTACAGGTTTGAGTTACCACACACAACCCCCAGTTCTATTCTGTTGGTCTCTATGTCTGCTTTTATGCCAGTACTACACTATTTTGATTACTATACCTTTGTGGTAAGTTTTGAAACTAGAGAGTGTGATACCCTCAAATTTGTCCTTTTTTTTTTCAAGATTATTTTGACTATTTGGAGTTCCTTCACATTCCATATACCTTTTAGGATGAATTTTTGCTTCTATTTCTGTAAAAAACATCATTTGGATTTTAATGGAGATTGCATTAAATCTGTAGATTGCTGTGGGTAATATTATCATCTTAACAATATTAATTCTTCCAATCCATGAATATGGGCTATCTTTTGATTTGTGTCTTCTTTAATTTCTTTTAGAAATGTTCTGTAGTTTTCGGTGTACAAGTCTCTTGCCTCTGTGATTAAGCTTATTCCTAGGCATTGCATTCTTTGTGATGCTGCTGTAAATTGACTTGTTTTCTTTATCTTTCAGCATCGTGTTGTTAATTCAGGAACAGCGGTGCACATTTTGGGAACTGGCTTGGGAGGTTCCATCCCTAATCCCTTTTGCTGTTGTTTTCTTTCCACTATCACTAGGTCTCTCCTCAGATTCTTTCAGGATGTTTTATTGACAGTTATAGTTTAAAGCTCTTTTAAGCAGCTGAATTAATCTTTCGCCAAAACACTGTGTCTTTTCTTTGATCCCAAGAACATAAGCTGATGACTTTCCATATTTTACTTTTTCATTTCCAGAGTCACATCTTACACATGTAAATAAATGAAAATGTGACCTGTATCCCTAAGTTAAAATTATTGGCTTGCGGATTTATTGATTAATTCATTCAGCAGCCTCAGTTGGGTATCCATTATATGCCAAATATTGAAAATCTATGCAAAATGTTCTGACGTATCCAAGAAATTCCTTTCAGTCCCATTGGGACATTTTTGTTTAATCTCGAGTCATAGTCTGACTTTTCTAGCCTCTTATCCCCAAAAGATGTACAAAGTAATGTTTTCTTAATAGCAGATATTATTGAACTCTCATAGTGTGTCAGGCACTGTGTGTTAGTAATTGTGGTTAACTCACGTAAGAATCATAACATCATAACAGCACCCAAAAGAAATTGAGGCAGGGAGTGATAAAGGTCACACAGCAGTGAGTGGAGGTGCTGGAATCCAGAAAGAACTCTTGCTCAGATGGACAAGATGGACAAGTGGATATGGTTCACCATATCATGATTATAATCGTATGGGCAGCCTATATTCAATATCACATGCACAAAATTTTATGTAGAATGCAAAACTACACACAAGAAGATTTCAATTATATATGTTACATACAGGAGAGCATTACTAGGAAATATGAAAGTGTCATCAGCAGGTATTACAGACATTTGTTGTTTTCTGGGAAATTTTATTCATTTATAATATTTTTCCTTAGTGGGCATATATTTGTATTTTTAGAAAAAGAATGTATAAACTACATCCATTCTCAATGAGGAGATTTATACCAGAGTCCTTTTTGGGGGGGGGGTTTGGAGTCTCACTCTGTCACCCAGGCTGGAGTGCACCCCAGCATCGACCTGCTGGGCTCTGGCAATCCTTCCGCTGCAGCCTTCCAAGTAGCTGGAACTACAGGCACATGCTACCACGCCTGTCTCATTTTTTATTTATTGTAGAGATGAGGTCTCACCAAGTTACCCAGGTTGGTCTCGAACCCGTGGGCTCAGGCAATCCACTTGCCTCAGCCTCCCAAAGTGCTGGAATGACAGGCTGAGCCACCGAGCCTGGCCTCCACCAGAGTCCTTGAACCGAATCTCCATGCCCAGGGCACAGGTGCAAGGTGGACAGAGCTGTGTGGATCTTACCTTGGCAAATGAGGATAGAGAGAGCTCTGAAGATTACACAGAACTCTGGTCCTGGGTCTGTTTTTAAGATACAGTCTGCGTTTTGAACATGTGTGTCTGCAGCTGTTTTGCCTACTTTGCCTGGGTGGGTGCGGCCAGCAGAACGGGCACACAGAGGCGTGGTGCTGGGCGTTTGTGGAAGGAAGACGCTGGCTCCAGGTGGTGCCCTGAGGAATCGCGCCTCCGTGGCTCTGGTCTGGTTTCTATGTTTTGTTCACAAAGCAGCCACCTTTATGGGTGTGTTTTGTGAAATCTCAGTGGAAACCTGAGACTTGAACCCAGTTTACAGAGACAGGAGAGTGAGATGACACCTGCAGAAAGAGCCTTGGAGGCGACGGTGAGCCTGGAAGTGTGTGCGGAGGACCGTCGTGGGCGGCGAATGGTGCAGCGCCTGCCCCGCCTCGCTGCTGTCTTTGTGTTCTAGAAGCATTGAGAGAATGCTTGCCCGTTTAGATAGGGTCCCGTGGCCAGCGAGGCTTGGCCTACCCACTGGATAGGGCTCTGTGGTCAGCGAGGCTTGGCCTGTCCGTTCAGTAGGGTCTGGTAGTCGAGGCTTGACTTGCCTGTCAGGTAGGGTCCCGTGGTCAGTAAGCCTTGACCTGCCCGCTAGGTAGGGTCCTGTGGTTGAGACTTGACCTGCCCGTTAGATAGGACTCTTGTGGTCAGTGAGACTTGACTTCCCTCCCTATCAGATAGGGGCCCACAGTCAGCAAGGCTTGACCTGCCTGCAAGGTAGGGTTCCATGGTTGAGCTTGACCTGCCCGTTAGATAGGGTCCTGTGGTCAGTGAGGCTTGACCTGCTTGTTGGGTAGGGTCCTGTGGTCGAGGCTTGACCTGCCTGTTAGGTAGGGCCCCATGGGCAGTGAGGCTTGACCTTCTCGCCTCCTCTCCAGCCCCAGGCCCCATTCTCTCTTGTCGTAAGACTGTATTTACTTGGTTAGAGTTGCTGCCAAGTTCAGGGATATGTGCTTCCTGGTGTTCCTTCAAGACTCAGCAGAGGGACAGGGGACAGAGAAGGCGGCAGGTGGGTGGGACACACAAGCATCTCCGCCAGCCAGGTGCTGGGTCTTCAGCTTTGTTCCTTCTCCCCTCCCACTTCTGCCCTGAGGGTCTCCCTGATGTCCTGGAGAACTCAGCTGTGCCAGGGCTTACAAATAAGAATATGGAACACCCAGTTATACTCCAATTCCAAAAAAACACATGTTTTTGGCAAAGTATGTCCTGTGCAGTGTCGGGATAGCCTTACACTAAAACAATCATTCCTCTTTACCTGAAATTCAGATGCAAGTGGTCGTCCTGAATTTTGCTGGGCAACTCTCTTACTTCTTAAAAGGATTTGTTTTGGTATCTTAGACAGTTAGAAAGAAGTAGCTGAGTGACCACTCAGTTAAAGAAAGGGGCTCGCTGGGCTTGTGCATGCGTGTCTGGCGGCCGCCTGGGGTCAGGCACTGCGGACCAGAGTCTGCCATGACTCCTGCCCGTGCCTGCCTTGCAGGCGGCCCGGATGACCAGTCAGAGGGTTTGAGGCTCTTGTTCTGCCCAGTCTGGCTCATGGTGGGGGCTCGGGAGGTTTCTGTCTAAACAGATGGCTCCGTCGTGCAAATCCCTGGGTGTTCAGAGTTGACACAGACAGAGTTGACACCCTGATGTACAGTGAGCTCGCTGCACAAGATGGACTGTAGCATCACTGCAAGGAGGATGTCGGCCATCAGCTGGGAGAAGCCTCACAGGGATCTCATCCCCAATGCGGGTTGCTGTCTCTGCCTAATAATGATCTTGCTCCCTCCCTGCCTGCCCTTGTCTAGGACAGGTGTTCTTGCTTCGAAAGCTGCCTCTTTCATGGTAGGCGTTCCCCAGCCGATTAGCATGAGAAGAGTGTGGCGTTTTCACACTTTTTAGCGATGAAAAGCCACCGCCCCACACTTGCCACTCACAATTGTCCCCTAATAAGAATAACCGCCTCTGCTTTATGTTTGAAATCACAGCCTTCTGGTTTGCTTTAACTGGCAGTCGATACCAGGAGCCTATTATGATTGTTATATTATTATTAATTTAGATTCACCTTTAATTACACGTGAGGGGTACATGTTATCCTCAGTGTCTGGGGAGGCCGTGAGCTTGAGGTGTTTCGGGGCTTGAATGGGGGCGAATCTGTATGCTTAAACCCTGGGACAGCAGCAAAGGCTCAGTGCCTAGAAATATAAATATTCACATGAAAGTAATCTCCCACTTTGGCCATGGATTGAATGGTTTGAAGGTGCAGTCGTGTGGGTTGCACTTGCCACCATCTGGTGAACACACTCGTCAAACGTCCATGGGGAGAACACACAGCTCAGAGCAGCCCCTGCATGGGGCAGGGACTGGGTCCCACCTGCCCCTCTGCGAGCCTGAGGTGCTTGGCAGGGCACCTCTCTCAGGGTGATGCAACGAGTGCTTGTTGAGCTGAGCTCTGGGTCCCCTTCCAGACTGACCTGGTGGGATATCTGTTCTCAAGTAAGCGGTCACTTAGCAGATGACTGCCTGTGCCATTTCAGGAGCCTGCTGTGCTGGGAGTTCCGACCTTCTTTTCTGGCCTTTGAAGCCGAAGCTCATCCCTTTGGGGATGTCTGCTTTTCTCGTGCCACATAGCTGCCGAAACACAGAGCTGACTGGGTGGAATTTTCCAGGTGTTTCTGAATGTTATTACAGGTCTTCATAACATACATGTCGGTGTGGATGGAGGCATCCGTGTGTGGATGCAAATGTACATTTAAAGTGAACTCACAGATGAATAGGGCGTGCAACTGACTTGCAGAATTGAATCCTTTTGAAAATACTCATCCCATGGAATATTACGTCGGTGACAGTCTAACCTGATAAGCAGGTGACCTAGAAGTCATCTGAGCCTGGACACTTGTATAATTCTCCCACAGTGGTCCTAGCAGGTTCATTCTAGAATCACTGATTTGGCCATTTTGCCTCCTAAAATATTTCAAATGTCCGTTTTTTTGTGTTTTTTTTTTTTTTACCGGTACTGGATGGGTGGACTTTTTCTGTTACAGTAAATGCAAGTTTTTTCCTTTTTCTCTCTGTGTTCCTTTTCGTGTTTTCATCTCAAACATGGAACTGTTGGGAACGAGAGCCACACGTTCTGGTTTTCTTTCCTGGCAACAGTCGGGTGACGGCAGTGCTCGACCCGCGCTCAGGGCCCCGATGCCGCAGCCACTTGCGGTAAACCCCTCACCTGTGGCGAGTTCTCTCGGGGACTTGTGACAGAGGCAGCCTGTGCCCCTCCCTCCACTCTGACTGGCCGTCAGGATGTCCTCCTCGGCGCTGCCTTTGAGACTGGCCTGCACACAGGAGGCTCCTGAGCACCGACCCTGACAGTTCCAGAATCCTCGTGCCTCCCCTGGCGTCCTTTCGACTTGGTGGCTTCTCTCTTTTGTTAACCTCTTCTGTTTTCTCTCTTGCCCGGTCTCTTGCCCGAAAGAGTACCCGCCTGCCTCGCTAGCCTGTTTTGGCCAGTCCAGACCAGAGTGTCTGGGCCCCGACAGGGCTGCTGTGCCGGTGCGCCCCGCCTGTGGCTTTGGCCCAGCTCCGAGCCAAGCCTCCCTCATCAGACTCTGTGGCTCCATTCTGTCCAAGTCGACCCGTCCCCACACGTGAGTGAGTGCGGCATGCCTCTGCTCCTGGCAAGACTCTCGTCTGATCAGAGGCCGCGTCTCCCATGCTCGCCCCAGGCGAGCGTCCGGTCTCATTAGTGTAACCGCGCGGCCAGCCTCAGCTCCCGCCATGAGCGCCTGTCCCTACTGCCTGCTACACGTGTTCACTTGAAAGGTTTTTAGAATTATCAGTATTGGTGCCCCGAAAAGCGTAGAAGCGTAAGCAGCACCCGGCGATAGATTAGCCAATGAAGACGACTGTAAAATCTCACCTATGGCCTTTCCCCCAAAATGGGCTCTGCTGGGCTTTAATCCCGGTCCTGAGCGAGCCCAAGGCTGACCAGAGCCTCACCCTCAACCCTTCCTCTACTCTGCTAGGAAGCCTGAGACTTCTGGCCTTTGTCCTTCCCCCCCCCAACAGCTGCCTGAGTTCACGCCCTCTACCTTGCCTGGCCTGGTGCAGTGGACCTGACTGGTTCCTCCTACTGTCTCAGTCACTCTTCATGCCACTGCCAGAGTGATTTTTCTTTCTTTCTTTTTTTTTTGAGTTGGAGTCTTCCTTTTTCAACCAGGCTGGAGTGCAGTGGCACGCTCATGGCCATTGCAACCTCAACCTTCTGGGCTCAGGTGATCCTTTCACCTCAGCCTTCCAAGTAACTGGAACCAGAGGCATGTGCCACCACACCCGGCTATTGATTGATTGATTGGTTGTAGAGATGAGATCTCACCAAGTTGCCAGGCTGTCCTCAAACCTCTGGGCTCAGGCAATCCTCCTGCCTCTACCTCCCTAGTGCTGAGATTACAAGCATGAGCCACTGCACCCAACCCAGAGTGATTTTTCTAAGGCTCCTAAAGGTTAGTGTTACTTTGCTGTTAGAAACTTACCAGGGGCCGTTCATTGCTGGCAAGGTGACATAGACGCTCCGCCACATGTCTTCTAGTGGCCTGGTGATTGCCGGCCATATCGTCAGCCCTCGAAGTCACTTCCTCACCCTGTCCACGCGGGGTCGATCCCTTGCACCTACGCCCTCTGTGTGTGTTTCTGAGATGCCCTGCAAATGCAGAGCCTTGCCAAATCTCTCTCCACCTTACTCCAGTGTGCGGGCCTTGCAGGTTGGAGAGTGTCTCATTCACAAAGGCATCCTGCAGGCCTGGGTGGCGCGTAGCTGCTGCTCAGTAGTGTGTTCAACTAGCTGGCATGAGAATAAAGATGTCTCGCTTTCTCCTAGAAAGAGGAAAGTTGTGAGCAGTGAGTGAGTCCAGGGGAGAGTGGAAGGGACGGGTTCCAAGGACAGGAAGGATTTCACAGGAGGGCAGTGACCATACAAGTCGGCATTTTTTCCTCTTGTCGGCCTCCCTTTGAAAGTCCCCCTGGCTCAGAAGGGAACACAGACAGGAGGCAGCCTTCCCTTCCTCCAACAGAGGCTTGCCTCCATGACGGGCCCACCTTCCAGACTCCTCTCCAGGTGAGCTGTCGCCACTCGTGCCTTGGCAGGCAGCCTGCAGCCAGCCTGTGAGCGGGCCTGTGAGTGGGCATCACTTGTTCCAACTTGTAGGCGTGAACGCCAGGGAAGGGGCCCCAAGCATCACATGGGCGTCAATCTGAGTTGTCCGCAAAGTGTTTTCAACAAGGCCAGGCTCTCATCTGTCCACGAGCTCTCATCTTCTCGCTCTTTCATTGTCCACAAGTTAAGAGGTATGTGTGTGTTTACATATAGAATCATCAGCAGGAAAAGAAATACTGCTTTGCGTATTTTCGCTCTCTCTTTAGTGAACTCGGTGCCAGGTTGGGGGATTCTGTGGGCGGCCTACCTGCTCTGAGAGCCAGCACCTATTTTAAAGGGCGTGTAGATGAGTTTGTTCACGCAGCTGTCACTGTGCCATGGCCTGATGGCGCCCCTGAGCTGGTGGCGGCTCTTAGGGAGGGCTGTGGAGGAAGGCCCAGCAAGCGTGGAGGCCAGAGAAGGACTGGGAGGCAGGCGTCTGCAGGAGGAGACAAGGTGGTGAGGTTCCGGGCCTTCACCAGACATGGAGACATGCTGAGCGTCGTGTGACACTGTCCCTAGGAAGGCTTACATGTCTTAGGTGAGTGAGGGATCCCAAAACACACTAGTACGGCAGAAGCAGTCTTGTCACACTTGGTGTGTGACCAGACACTAAACTCCTCACAGCAGCAGCCAGAGGCTTACATAAAAGGCCCATTATTTTAAAAGCAGACTTTTATTTTTAGACCAGCATTAGGCTCACAGCAAAATGGAGTGAAAGGTACAGAGAGTCCCCACGTGCCCTGTCCTTGCATGGGCAACAACCCCCCAGGGGTGGTGCCTCTTTCACAGCTGGTGACCCACAGAGACACACCGTCATCACCCGCCGTCTGTGCTCCACATTAGGGCCCACTCCTGGGGTCTGGACGAGTGCATGATGACAGGTGCCCACCATTATGGCACTGCATGGAACGGGCTCACAGCCCTGAAAGTCCATGCACTCCACCTGTTCGTTCTCCAACCCCTGGCGGTCAGTCACTGGCCGTTTTATGGCCCCTGGTTTTGCCTTTTTCTAAACGTCACACAGTTGGAATCGTCCAGGATGCGGTCTTTCCAGATTGGCCTCCTTGACTTAGTAAGATGTATTTATTTAAGTCTCCTCCGTGCCTTTTCATGGCCTGATGACTCACTTCTTTTTGGTGCTGAATGCTATCCCAGTGTCTGAATGTGCCTGTGTCCATCACCTACAGAAGGACATCCTGGTTGCTTCCAAGGTCTGCCAATGACGAATAAAGCTGGTGTAAACATGTGTGCGGGATCCTGTGAGGACATAAGCTTTTAACTTTTTTGAGTCATACCAAGGAGCGGGTCTCTGGGTCTAGCGCTTCATTTTGTAAGAAACTGACAAACTGTCTTTCCATGCAACTGAGCCATTCTGAGAGTTTCTGTTTGTTCTCTGTGCACATCGACATTCGGTGGTGTCGCTGTTCAGGACTTTGGCCATCGAATAGGTGTGCGGCGGTATCTCATTGTTTCCTTAATTTACATTTCCCTGGTGACATGATGTGGAGCACCTTTCCATGCTCTTTCTTGCCGTCTGGGTATCTTCTTTTGTGAGATGCCTGTTTGGGTCTCTGGCCCATTTTTCAATCAGGTTGTTTGTTTTCTCATTGTTGAGTTTCAGGAGTTCTTTATATATGTTGGATCACAGTTCTTTATCAGATATGCCTTTTGCATGTATGTTCTCCCAGTCTGTGGCTTGTCTTTTTATTCTCTTGTCAGTGTTTTCCGTATTTTTTTGTTGTTGTTTACACTTTACTTACTTTTGCTTGCTTATTATAAAGAACACAACTCAGGGACAGCCGAATGGAGGAGAATCACAAGGCTTGGTTGGGAGGCACATACTCAGAGCTTCCATGCTGTCTCTGAGTGGGCCACTCTCCCAGCACCTCCAACCAGGAAGCTCTTCAAACCCCGTTGTTTCCATGGAAGTTTTAAATTTCAATCAAGTTGAACTTATCAATTATTTCTTTTATGAAGCATGCCTTTGATGTTGTCCCTAAAAAAATCATCGCAGACATATACACGATGGAATACTGCACAGCCATAAAGAAGGGCAAAATTATGAACTTCACAGCAACTTGGATGGACTTAGAGTCTACGATACTCAGTGATCTATCACAGAAACAAAGAACTGAGTATCACATGTTCTCACTCCTAAGTGGACCTTAAACAGTTATCGTGATATTATAAGAAAAGGATTGGTAGTAGTGCAAAATTGCTGGGGTGGGGGCGCTCTGCTGGGAGTGGGTGGGGGGCACACCTCCTCAACAAGGGTCCCTGCATAATGAACATTTGTATACTTCACCCTGAATTGTACCCCCATCTTTAAAATTAAAAAAATCATTGCAGAAGGGATATTTTTACCTATACATAGTTTGGCCAATTGCATGCTTGTACTAAAACAGGGGTCCCCGACCCCCAAGCCACAGACTGGTACTCGCCCATGGCCTGTTAGGAACCAGGCCGCATAGCAGAAGATGAGGGGGGTGGGTGGCAACTGAGTGAAGCATCCTCTGTATTTACAGCCACTCCCCATTGCTCGCATCACTGCCTGAGCTCCGCCTTCTGTCAGATCAGCTATGGCATTAGATTCTCCTAGGAGCAGAAACCCTACTGTGAAGTGCACATGCAAGGGTTTAGGTTGCGGCTTCTTATGAGAATCTGATGCCTGATGGGCTGGGGTGGAGCTGAGGCGGCGATGCCAGTGCTGTCTCCCATCACCCCGTCTAGTTGCAGGAAAACAAGGCCAGGCCTCCCACTGATTCTGCATGATGATGAGTTGTATAATGATTTCATCATATAGTCCAATGTAATAATAATAGAAATAAAGCTCACAGTAAGTGTCCTGAGCTTAAATCATCCTGAAACCACCCTCACCCCTGGGCCATGGAAAAACTGTCTTCCACAAAACCAGTCCCTGATGCCAAGGAGGTTGGGAACGGCTGTACTGAGATGATACAAGTCAGCATCAAACCTCCAAGCCTCCAAGGCACATGTGAGGCAAATACAATGGAGAACAAGATATAAAGAAAAGCCAATGGATTGGCTGTGAACTTGACTAATATTAACCTCTTTTTACCTAAATCTTGGCTTTTCTTTGGTCCTGGGAAATGCCTTTCATTTAATTTCCCCTTGGGATCCTCGACCTTCGGGGCTCTGTCTTGTGTCTGCATTTGTTTCGAGTCTGCCTTTTCACGCACATGCAGCCGTCCATGAGGCGTGAGAGACCACTGCTCGCTGACTTGCAGAGGCAGAGTGTCCTAGCTTTGCCACCTTTTGACTGGGTGGCACGTGGTGATATCCTGTCTCAAAGCCTCAGTGTAGTCCTTTGCTATGAGACCTAGCTTGTTGGCCTGTATGGAGGGCTGCGTGACAGAATTCCCTTAAATGGGTTGTTTTAATACCTGACATGCGGTAAGCCCTTGGTACATTTTGCCTTGTTATCTATGCCAGCTTTTCTCTCAACTCCCGATTTTTGTGCTTGTTTTTAATCTAAAGACAGGAAACAGAAAATTAATGCTGTGACTTGTTTTCCCTGGCTGCACACAGCACCTAACTCCACGTTCCATTCCAGTTCTACTGATGGCAAGAACCAAATTAAGTCAGAGTTTAAAGTTAGCGGTGAGGGTCAGCGTTGGCTGGGGAGGGAGTGTACGTCTGCAGGTGACCAGGGAACTAGGGAGAGGGACAGGCCCTTCAGGTGGGGGAGGAGAGGAGGGGTACCAGGGAAGCTTGTCCCGTGAGACAGGAGAGACTAGGGAGAGGGACAGATCCTTCAGAAGGTGGCGGGGAGGAGGGGCAGCGGGACACTTGGGGCCAGTGGCATGAGAGAGAGATGGGCATGTGTTCCCTGGAGAAAGGGAGACCACGTGGCTGCCCCTCCCTACATCTCTCACAGAAATAAGCGGGTACCTGAGTGATGGGCGGGTGCAGGGAAGAGGGGTTGAAAGTGTGGGGTGCTTCTTAAAAAAAGGAGGCAGGAGTGAAGGGAGTGGGAAGCTGGACCATCCAGAAGGGCCTGTGGAGGACACGCCCTGCCGGGAGCCCCAGCCAGGACCCTGGCATGCCAGCTGCCTCACCCATACCCGCTCACACCCCTTCCCGGGCCCCCATCTGTGGCCACTGCCAGGGAAGTCAGCTGCAACCTGCAGAGATCGGCCAGGCTCAAACAGGACTTGGGAATGGCAGGTCCCATCTCTGCGCTCCCTGAGTGAGGCACTAGCCTTGAGAGCCCCAGGGGGTCAGGTGGCAAAGAGACTCAGCTCTGTGGGGTAGAGAGACCCAGGAGATGGGTATCTGGTGGTGTTGGGGTCACAGGCAGAGACTTTGACTTTGGAAGTGCTCCAGACTGCCCCTGCGGAGCCACTTGCTGCACAGGGTCTCAGAGTCCCTCGGGCATTTGACTTGCCAAGATCTCTCTTGGCTGTTGAAGGCTGACACGCACTCCGTGTCAGCATGAGCACACCCTGGACGTGGCCCCACGTAGCAGGGCTAGAGCCTGGGGAGGGGCCGTGCATGGGGTGGCCCGCCAGGATGTCCCCTTCCCCTGGGCTCGGCCTGGACATGCAGGCGATGCTGATCCCTTGGGAAATGTCCTCGCCTGCTGACCACAGCCTGCATCCAGGCATGACGAGTGTCCTCATCCATCTTCCTTGAGGCCGGGACTCTGGGCTGGTTTAGACCAGATCGCCTGCCTGGATTGAGGCCCCTAAACTCTGGTCACCTCCAGTTCACCGCAGTTCATGATATCACCAAAGTCCCGCCCTGGAGAGAATGCGCAGCCCTGTGCATATGGACACCAGTTCTGGCACTGCACCTGCGCGCATGAGAAGCCCGCCCCCTCCGCTGGATGACCCTCCCCCTGCCCCGCCCTTTGCAAGGTGCCACGTGGCCCGTGGGCCTTTTGTGGTCGGGAGGGCTTTTCCTGTGCCGCCGGGTCTCCTGGGCCCCTTCCCTGGCCGTCTCTTCGGAGAGGAGCGTGCCTTCCCTTCTGGGGTCGTTGGGGGTCTGGCACGACGATTGTCGTAAAATGCCTGTCAAATGGCGGAGGCATCACCCCCGCTTCTCGTGGGCTTGCCAAGACCAGGCAGACCGTCGGTGAAGACGCCGGTGTGGGATCTGCGCCTCCTTATTCGCATGCAGGGATTTTCTTAGACGCCTCCGCCAGCAGACCACCTGCCCCACGCGCCGTCCACGGGGTTGGTTTAGGGTAAACCCCCCCACTGTGACGGGCAGCCCCAGGCACGGATGTACGGGCAGGGGTTCAGAGGCCGTGTCAGAAGCCCCGTTGCCAAGAAGCCCGTGCTCTCCAAGCGGATCCCAGGGGGCGTCTTCTGTCTTCGCCCTCCAGCCTGAAGAGAGGCAGGCGGCTGGTGCTCATGGCTTCATCTGTCCCAGTCTGACATTTGAATGGGTCACCCCAGGAAGCGGCAAAATCGCCTTCTCTGGAGGTATTTGAAACCAAGTAGGTAATTTCAGAAGGGACCAGGCCACAGCTGGAAGGTGACCTAGGTGACTTGTTGGTATTTTCTAAGCTTGAAATTAATCAGTAACAAGGTGTGGGCCTTCAGCACACCCAAAGGAAGTCTCAGAAGGAACTTGTCGTAATTCACAGCTTGTCTTGCTCTTTGGCAGAGTCTGAAATTTCTCCAGTGTGAGTCCGGATAGAGCCAGGCTGGGGCAGAATGACTGAGCAGAGTCTGACCTGCAGCTCCAGTCTGTGATCATAACGGGAAAAAGTGTGCCCCGAATACCTTCCTCGACTCTCCGGGCTCTTACATGCGTGACCTGCCGAGGGCTTGCTGTGGCCGGTGTGGCAGGGGCTGTGTTGTCCTGGTTTTGCACATGAAGAAGCCAAGGTTCAGTACCGTGGCTGGCAAGAAATGGGTCTGGGGTTTATAACTCCCTTTCCCAGAGGGCAATGCCAGCCTCTCGGGTGTGACAGCTAGAAGGAGCGTCTGTTTCAGAGACGTGTGACCCTAGCATTGCCGCTTTGGGCTGTGTGACCTCAGCACAGTTATTTAACCTCTCCGGGTCTCAGTTTTTGAACCAGCTGATGCTGCTTGTGAGAGCACACACTTCAGCCATGGTCATTAAGAAGTTTGTCCAGGGAGCGCAATTAGGTCAACGTGGAGCATTTCCAGAGGAACCTGATTACTCCTGTCTTTAAACTCGGCATGACAGACTCAACTCACTCTTGTCATCCTGGAGAGAAGTCGCCAATGCAGAGAATCTCCAAGTGCTTGCAAATGTCAGTCACATCAACACAATGCCAATGGGAATACATCGGCCTGGGCTAATCAGCATTCCTAGGGGAACAGGGCCAAATATAACCTGTGGAGGTGAGACATCGGCTTGCTGTGGCCATCTGGTCCTGTAGATGCGGCCAGCTGGAATCACTGGTGGGAATAGAATTCAGAGATGATTACCCTGGAGTGATTGGTTCAGGTGGTCCCTGAGCCCTCTGCAGGGAGAGGCAGACTGGGTCCAGTTCCTGCCCCCACCCCGCCACCTTCTGTGGGGCAAAACTGCTTCTGTGTCTTTTATGTATGGGTTTTTTTTTCTTTCTTTTGAGTCAGAGTCTCACTCTGTAGCCCAGGCTGCAGTGCAGTGGCATGCTCACGGCCACCGCAGCCACGGCCTGCTGGGCTCAGGTGATCCTTCCACCTCAGCCTTCCAAATAGATGGAACCACAAGAGCACGCCACCACGCCCTGCTAATTTGTTTATTTATTTATTGTAGAGACGAGGTTTCACCAAGTTGCCCAGGTGACCTTCAACTCCTGGACTCAGGCAATCCTCTCATCTCGGCCTCCCAAAGTGCTGGGAAGACAAGCGTGAGCCACCGCGCCCAGCTAGATGGAGGGTTTCATGCAAGATTTTGAAAAAGACGATTTTGACGTTTGAAAATCACGCTTTAGTTTAGAGGGTGTGCTGAATTTATTTATTTAGAACATGACTAACCTACTTGATGTAGTTTCATGGATGAGTACTAGTAACTAGTGCTTTTGAAGAAGGGGAAAAGGAGGAAAGAAATTCACAGTGCCGGAGAGAGGCCAGCCCAGGGCTTTGGCATCAGCCCGCGCTGAGTCCCAGACAGTTCAACAGCTGTCTCATATGTAAAATGGGGATGACAATTATGTGAACTTCCCGATGCCATCACCAAGCGCCATCAACCTAGTGGCTTTAAGACAGCACAGGCTTATCCTCTTGCCGTTCTAGAGGTCACAGTCTGACACAGGTGCACTGTGCCCAAATCAACGTATCACAAGAGACCTTGCCCTTTCTGGCTTTTGCAGGCACCTGCGTGCCTTGGCTCGGGCCCCTCCTCCGTCTGCAGGCCCTCATGGGACACCTCGGATCTGACTGTCTCCTACTTTAAATGGAGCTGTTGTGGCCCCCAAAGCTGGGAGGGTATCTGCCCGGAGCTCCCAGCAGGAACACAGCCCTGCTGACCCTTCGAGTTTGCCTCCCGCTCCCTGAGACTGATTCTGATTTTGGCATCCAGAACTCTAAGAGAAAACATTTGTGTTTTCTCCAGGGACTCCGGGGAGACACCATCCCAGCTTCGGACGGCCACGTGGCTCCAATGTCCACCCCCTTGCGGGCTCTCCCTTTTCCTCCTCCGTGTGTCCCTGCTTCAGGACGCCCCCTCCCATCTCCCCTGGGCATACATGTGGTCACCTTTAGGGTCTGCTGGATAATCCTAGAACCGCTCCTCCTCTCACGATCATGTAACAAGCCACTCTTGCCATACGAGGTAACACAGGTTGGGAGGGGGACGATGTGTCTTGCCTGGGCCGGGAGCCAGCCTGCCGAAGGAGGCAGTTGTAAGTAGGAGGGTCCTCTCTGGAATGCAAAGATCCTTCCGTGGCATGTGTAAATGTCTGACCAGCACTGCCTGTACTGGGCACTTCTGTGAACAAGAGCATCCCAGGAACAACCCAAACAAAAGTAACGCGCCTTCCCTGGAGAGGCTCCCATCCGGCAAGCGAAGAAACAGCTAGAATTGCGAAGGAGGCAAGGGCCACAGGGATTCCGTGAGCGAGGGTGGTGAGGCCTGATGGGGAGTGAGGCGCGTCCCTGAGGCCTGCCACCCACAGGGGCCTGAGCTGGCCTTGGAGAGAAGCCGCTCACGGGTTTCTCTTGCAAAGCTTGAAAGCAAGCTCTCCAGTGATAGAGTCCGACTGCAGGTCGGCCGGTGAGCTGTGCAGGACTCTGTGTTGACTTGTCTAAAGAGAGACACTGATGAGAGTGATGAGTGTGTGTTGAAGACGTAAGAGAGACGGGGATATGGCGGCTGGGATAGCAACACCGGGAACCACCAGGTCACCGTGTCCGAGCCCCGGGCGTCTGCAGGTAGGATGCAGGTGACTGGGACTTCTGGAGTGTGAACTGGGTGTCGAGGGCTCCAGGCGTCACGCCTCCTGCCAAGATCCAGCAGAGCCTTGGTACCCTTGACCTCGCACCGTCCCACATGGCATCATCCACCACTGTGACCACATCACCCACCATTTGTTCACAAGGCTGCGGTTCTCCTCATGCCATGGGAACACAGTGTTGTGTGAGCGTTAAGCCCAGATGAAGTCATTGCCCGGCCACGCTGCAGATCGCTTCTGTCTTCTTGGGACAGATGCCGGGTCCATGTTGCACCCGGGGGTAGAAGAGCCCAGGTGAAGGCCAGCCTGGGTTTGACCCGATGCCTCTGCCTCCTGGCAGGCTGGCATGTTCCCCGAGGATGACACGTGGTAAGCGACGTCTCCATCCTGGTCGCTCTGGTCTGTAAGCAGGACACATGCTTATACCAAGGAATTCATTTTTAAGCTTGACCTTTGGGCCAATGGAGACTTAATTTCCACTGTAATTGCAGTGAATCAAAGAGCCGTGCTCACTCTCAAGGGACGGACACGTGGACAGGGATGCATTCCGGCCTTTCGGGTCAATGCTGGCATCTTCTCTTCCACGGAACGCAAGTCCCCTATGCAGGACAGCAGCTGGGTGCTGCAGGCATGTCCTGGCACCCCTGCTCCTGTGTGATGCCCTCCCGTGGGTGTGGTGGAGCCTGTGACAGGCATCCAGCAGCAGGACAGGGCAGGGTGACAGCTTGTGTGTGATGACGTGTCTCTCCCTGTGTTTGTTACCAGCGTCTGCAGTATCCGTCCCGCTAGAGTCTCTCCTTTCTCTCCCCCTCCCTGCATCTCTCTCTCCCCCATCTCTCTCACTCCTTCTCCTCCCCTCTGTCTCTTCCCCATTCCCTCCCTCTTCCCCCTCCCTTCCCTCCTTTCCCTCTTTCTCTATCTCTGCCTCCCCCATTTTTCTCCCTTCTTCCCCTGCCTTCTCTCTACCCCCTTTCCTTCTCTCCTTCTCTCCCTCCTTTTCCCCCCTCCCTTATCCAACCCCCTATCTCTCTCCCTTTCTCCCTCCCTCTTCCCACTCCCCCTTAGTTGGTTTTGAGGACACAGCTGTGCAAACTGAGGGTGGCTCCCAGCTGACAACCAGCAAGAAATGAAAGCGTTTAGTCCTCCGACTGCAGGGACCTGAGTCTGCTTAGAAGGACACTCTTCCCCAGTTGGGTCTCAGAGGAGAACTCAGCCCAGGTGGCGGGTTGATTACAGCCAGATGAGACCCTAAGCAGAGAACCCAGTCAGTCTTTGTCAAGACTCACAACCCATAGAAACTGCAGTTTTAAGCCACTAAGTATGGGCGCTACTGTTATGTCACAACAGATGATAATACGATGAACTTGAATTTTTCTCTCTACATCCAGAAGTTTACCTCAAGGAAGAAAGAGAAATGCAGGTCATAGGCATTCAAGAAGCTGCTTATCACTTTGGAAAGTTTTAAGTATCTTCACATTTAAGATGCATGTTGTTTATATATTGACATCTCTCCACCCATACGCTCTCCGATGCATCTTCAACAAAACAAAAACAAAACACAGAGAACAGAAAGTATACCGAGTGACCGCTTAGGAAAGGAGAGGAGTTGAGTTTGTGATGTCTTTGGGACATGAGACTTCTTTCTCCTTTCACTCCCACCTTAATTTGGCTGAATGCCATTTTAAACTTTGAGCTTGGAGGAAAGTCACTTCTGGCTCAGTCTGGTTTTTTCATTGGCTACTGCTTAATGCACTGGCTTAGGGTTTCTTTTCCATGACTGTACCTTCATCTCATGTGTGCAGGGTAGAGGTTCCTCTAGATGACATTTTAAATCTCCAAAGCCAGCGGCATTTGAAGCGGTCATAGAATGGAGGGCTTTGATTTCAATTACCACAAAATAACATTCTGCTTACTTTTTAGTTCAGTCTGCCTAATTCTTTACGAGTACTGTGGGATTACAAAATCTCTTAATATTAGTTGAAGGTTTAGTTACTTAATTCTTAATTAGAATCTTTATTCCAGAGATATGGGATGCTTTTTTTTTTGACTGGATCTCTGTCATCCAGGCTGGAGTACAGTGGCACAATCATAGCTCACTGCAGCCTTGACCTCCTGGGCTCAAACGAACCTCCGGCCTCAGCCTCCCAAGTAGCTGGAAATACAAGCATGCACCACCATATCGCACTAATTTTTAAATTTTTGTAGAGATGGAGTCTCACCTTGTCACCCAGGCTGGTCCCAGACTCCTGGCCTCAAGCATCCCTCCCACCTCAACCTCCCAAAGTGCAGGGATTACAGGCATGAGCTTTTAACATTTTAAAATACAGGGGTTTTGTTCCTTAAAAAGGAAAAACGAGATTTGCTATCAGTCATTTACAGGCACCCTGTCCTTATTACAGCAGGAGCCACGACAGGACAGGCTGACGTTTGTTGGGTGTGACCATGTGGCGGGCACTGCAGTCACAGAATCCTCACAAGCAGCTGGCCACCGAGGGACTATTATCAGGCTCATTTTACAGATGAGAAAACTATGTGGTAAAAAGGCCAGCTCCTTGCTAAAGTCCCAGATGTAGTCCTTTTCCAAGCAGGATGGCAACCAAACCGAGTCCAAGATTTCATCCCTGGGGATTCCTAAGAATAAAGAGGGAGGCAGATTCACATCACACTTCCTTCCCCGGGAAAGGGTACCCATGCCCTTGGTGCAGAATGACATGATCACGTGTGAGATAAGCCGACTCTGCATTTAGCCCCCCACACCTTGTGAGCAAAACTGTACAGAGAAAGGCCATGGTACTAGTGCTGTACAAATCCCCATGGAAAGATTCACAAAGCAAAAATGGTTATGCCCTGGGAAAAGTGGCGTATGAACTTGCCACTTTGAGATGCATCTCTGAAGGCACCTCTCCTGTGTCCACTGTCTTTGTGGAGTTTTTTTTTTTCA
Organism: Cephalopachus bancanus; assembly: GCA_027257055.1. Lineage (NCBI taxonomy): Eukaryota > Metazoa > Chordata > Mammalia > Primates > Tarsiidae > Cephalopachus > Cephalopachus bancanus. Next base: position 1,707,871 of record JAPVLO010000218.1, read on the forward strand.
GCTGGTTGTTCTTTTTTTAATTAGGTGTTTGCTAGAAACGTGTGCTGTTACCGATGACTCTTCTTGGCAACAAAGTGGGGGAGGGGATTTGGAAACCTTGCAAAAGTTTCAGAGTTTTGTGAGATTCATAAGGAGATGTGGACACATTGTTCAACTCTCAAGACAGGACTGCTTACAAATGAAGACGAAAATCAGGCAAGAGAGCTAATACAGGCACCTTGGGAGAGAATGGCTTGTGTAGCACGGTGCTAAGAAAGGACTTTGGGAAAATTTAGAAAACTCCTGAACACTTTTATAAACATGATCTCTTTTAGACAGGGCTCTATGAGGCCAGCGTGGTGGCTCATGTGCTTTGGGAGGCCAAGGTGGGAGGATAGCTTGAGCCCAGGAGTTCGAGACTAGCCTGGGCAACTTAGCAAAACCCCATTTCTTCAAAACAAAACAGTAAACAGTGGCTACTCGGGAGGCTGAGGAGGGAGGATTGCTCGAGCCCAGGAGTTCGAGGCTGCAGTGAGCTGTGTTCGCACCACTGCACTCCAGTCTGGGTGTCAGAGCAAGACCCTGTCTCTAAAAAAAAATAAAAGTCCAATATGAAGTGAAAGGTGTTAAGTTTTGCTTCCTATAATTTTGTGCTAATGTATTCATTTCTGGTAATTTTAAAAGACTATGCCCCTGTTTAAAAAGATAAGTCAAGACTTTACTCCTTTTTGGTTCCTTTTTCCAGACTTATTTCTGCTGTAAACGATGCAATTGAGCTTCAAATGTTAATGGTATTGACAATAACATCACGCAACTTGGCGGACGTGCCCAGAGATGCCAGGATTTTTTATAAACGAGTCCATTTGAGGTGGATTCATTTTGCACGACCTTTTCTTGGTGTTACTGTCCTTGAATGATGTGTTCCCTGAGCCGTTTAACCCCAAAGCATGTGAGCGACTCGTCTCATCCTTGGACCCGCCGAAGGAGAAAGTGGTCCCCACATGTCTGGATTATGAGGAGGGCATTGAACTTGGCAGGGAGGGAGTTGGTGTCCACACGACTTGTCGCACCGAAGCCCTACCAAATCCCGAGCCACCCGAAACCAGGAAGAGCCGGTGCCATCCTGAGGCTGCAGTCATGCCTGGTGCCACCCCAAGAAGGACACTGGGGAAGAACACTGGCATCCAGCCTCTCCCCAGCCGGAGCTCCAGCCACATGTGCAGTGTTCTCTCTCCGCTGCCCACGCAGACCTCTCCGAGACCGCCCTGTAGCCGCGGCCCTTGGCTCTGCACCCCTCACTCTGCAGAGGGGCTCAGGATGCCTGAGTTTGGGGCTGATGTAGAATGCCTGATCCTGAATCTCTTTGTGCTCGGGGGCCAGGCCCCACCCACCTTTGCAGGAATCCTGGTGACTCAAGGACCTCTGGGGATGCCGTTAAGGTAACACAGGTCAGGCTGGCCCAGAGATGGCCCAGCAGGGGCCATTGCCAGGCACCTCCTGGAAAGGATGGTATCAGCGGAGGGGAGCTGGCCACCCGGGGACCCTCAGACTCCCCGTTTCAGGGTTGAGGATGGCACTGGATGTGCTCTTTTGCATACCGTCCAATAAGATTTTCGGTCGTGAAAAGCTCGCGGCTATCTTTTCATGTCTAGAGGAGGAAAGGAGGGAGGAGAATGCTGTCTTGGGGAAAGCCTTCCAGAACACCTTCTTTCAGAGTCTGCACCCATGAGTGTTGTCAGTGCTGGAATTCTCAGGTCTGGGAATGTATGTGTATGGAGGAATTACTCCCTGGTATTGCAGGCGGTGTTTCCCAAGTAACACTTGATTTCCAATGTTGGTTTTGTGATATGCCTCCTTTTGGGGGTAAAAGTACAAAATCTTACTTTGCCTGCTGTAGAGAGGGGTCCGTGTGAGGTGCCAGAGCACGTTCTTGATACTGAAGAAGGAGAATAATGAAGCTTAGCTGATATGTATTTTTATAAACCAAGAAAAGCTTTAAAGGATTGTTGATCATTTTTATCCTGAAAATGTCAATGTGCAAAGCGCTTTACCAGACATTATTGGGTGATTAACCAAATAGAAACCTAGAGATCTCTATCCTCAAGGAATTTTAATCTCCCACAGAAAACACAAAGGCGGCGACTTGAGAACCATTGCCAACGTGTATCAAATAACACAGAATTGTAAAAAAACAATTCTTCACCACACTCTCTTAATTTCCTAGGGAATTTTGCTATTCAAGACGTTCACATGTCTGAGGACATGTAACTGGGATTTTAGGGCTTCCAAACACGTAGGCTGCCATATTGCTCAGTCCCCTTGTGTTGCAGAAGAAACACGTCTCAAGAGGCTCAGTTTGTTCCCAAGTCACGCCATTAGTGGGGGGTTTTGGGGACACGTCGCCAGGTCCATTTTCGGTAAGGACCTGTTTCTGCATCACTGGCTTTGGCTTTACAAAAGAAATGGTATGCCGGCCTTTGGGAGTTTCACAGGTATGCCGTGAAAGTAGATGGTTCCATTAGTCATAAAACATTACTGGTGAAAATCATTAACACAACGGCGCCACCTCTTCCCAGGTCTTCACGCCCGTGCATGTGGCTATACGGCTTCTGGGTTTTTGGAGTCCCTCACAGTAGACTATTTCGTTTCTTCCTGAAACAAAATATTTCTACGTGTTTTACCTGCACAATGCCTTCTGAATGCCAAGTCATTGGAAAGGAGGGACGTGTGTTGAGATGTCCCGCACACACACAAAAGTCAGGAGTCACTCCATCTCTGGAGTCTCTGGTCCCCGGTAAGGAATGCTTATCCTCCAAGGGCCCTTTCCTGCCACAAATGTGACACTGGGTCACACCCATGTGACACACCCAATCCATGAGATCACGACCCAGTTGGGGCCGGGCCTCCACTTCGTGTCGCCTGGAGGGAGGTCCACAGAAACCCCCTGCTTCTGGTGGGGGTCCACGTCTTATACGCAGCCTCACGCGTTTCGGCACAAACCCCTCCGTCCCCAGGACCATAAGCAGAGGAGACCACTGGTGAGCTCAGTGGTTGGTTTGCTTACAAAACTCAGAAGAGTGAGTTGCAGAAGAGGGAGCGATTGCCACTGACTCAATTTTGCCAGGGAAAATGAAATCCTTGGCCAAAGGAACTTGACGGGATGATATTTTTTGTCTTTGCGGGCAGATATTGGATTAACCTCTTCTCAACCTAAGCTAGAAAATCACAGACAAGATCTGAATCAACACTCCATTTCTTATGTGTCAGAAAGCAGGAAGTGAGGGAGCTCTGTGGTGGCACAAGCCATGACGCCTCCGAGTTGAGCCCTCGTGGTGCCTGTGACGATAGAAGAGTCATGAAGACCTGTGAACTCTGTTGCTTTCTGTACTTTCTATATTTTTGCTGAGATGCAAAATCCTTAGCCCCATTTCCATAGAACTCATTATCTTTTTTTTTTTTTTTGAGTTGGAGTCTCAGCCTTCCAAGTAGCTGGAACTACAGACGTGCGCTACCACGCCTGGCTAATATTTTTTTACTTATTTACTGTAGAGATGAGGTCTCACCAAGTTGCCCAGGCTGGTCTAGAACCCCTGAGCTCAGGCAGTCCTCTTGCCTCGGCCTCCAAAAGTGCTGGGATTACAGGCTTGAGCCATCATGCCTGGCCCTATTATCTTTATAGTATATTTGTAAAACATGTCAAATAAAAGTTTTAGTGAAATTTTACTTTGTCTCTACCAAGTTTATCCTTTTACTGTAACTGCTAGAGAAGAATTAGGTTGGATGTGTTTCCTTTAAATAGGTTTTATATGTTGGAGCAGCTTTGGTTCTTAGCCAAACTGAACAGAAAGCACAGAGTCCCTGTAAACCCCCAAGCACAAGCAACCTCCCCAGCTACCAGCATCCTGCTCCAGAGCAGTGCATTTGTTACAACTGAGGAACCTACATTGACACCACATCTTTATCACCCACAGTGCCTCGTTGATGTGAGCGTTCACTCTTGCTGTTGTACATTCTATAGGTTTTGACAAAGGTAATGACATTGTAGTATCATACAGAATAATTCAAAGTGGGATGCAGTGGCTTACTTCTGTCATCTCAGTGCTTAGGGAGGCTGAGGTGAGAGGATCGCATGAGGCCAGGAGATTGAGACTAGCCTGGGCAACCTAGCAAGACCTCATGTCAAAAAAAAAGTAGGGGGAACAATTGACCTTGTATTCTTGCAGACTTGCTATAACTACTTATTAGTCATGAAAAAAAATTTGTTGATTCTCTAGGATTTTTACATAGGCTATCATGCCATCTGCATAAAAAGACAGATTTTGTTTCTTCCCTCTAAATATGTATACCTTTGATTTCTTTTTCTTGTCTTATTACATTAGCTAGGACTGTTTTTTGGTTTTTTTGTCTTTTTTTTGTTTTTTTTGAGTTGGAGTCTCACTCTGTTGCCCAGACTGGAGTGCATTGGCCGTTCCCAGCCACTGCAGCCTCAACCTGCTGGGCTCCGGCAATCCTTCCGCCTCAGCCTTCCAAGTAGCTGGAATTACAGGCATGTGCTATACCACGCCTGGCTAATTTTTTGATTTATTGTAGAGATGAGGTCTCACTGCCCAGGCGGGCTCAGGCAATCCACTCACCTCAGCCTCCCAAGGGCACGGGTTTACAGGCTGAGCCACCGAGCCCGGCTAGGACTTTTAATACAATGTTTAAAAAGAGTGATGAGGGAACATCCTTGCCTTTTTTCTGATCTTAGTGGAAAAGTTATAGTTTCTCGTCTTAAGAATGATATGAGCTGTAGGTTTCTTTCTTTTTTTAAAGATGTTCTTTATCAAATTGAAGAGGCTCCTCTCTGTTTCTAGTTTGCTGAGAATTTTTTTTGTGAATGAGGGTTGGATCCTGCCAAATGCTTTTTCTTCATGTATTGATATGATCATGTAATTTTCCTTCTTTAGCCTATTGATGCAATCGGTTACATTAATTGCTTTTTGAATATCAATCTAGTTTGCATGCCTGGGAAAAATCCCATATGACTATGGTGTATAATTTTTTTTAGCACACTATTGGATTCAATTTGCTAATCATTTGTTGAGAAATGTTGTATGTTCATGAGAGATATTAATTTACACTTTTCTCTGCTGGTAATGTCTTAGTTTGGTTTTGGTATTAGGGTAACGCAGGCCTCATAGAATGAGTCAGGAATTATTACCTCTGCTATCTTTTGATAGAGATTGTAGAGAATTGGTATAATTTCTTCCTTAAATGTTTGATAGATTTCATTACTCAATGTATCTAGGCCTGGTGTTTTCTGTTTTACAAGTTTATAAATTATTGGTTTAATTTATTTAATAGATACAAGCCTATTCATATTGCCTTTTCTTTTGGCGAGTTTCAGCAGATTATGTCTTTCAAGGAGTTGTTCCTTTTCCCCTGAGTTATCAAATTTGTGGATATAGAGTTGTTCATAGTATTCCTTTATTATTCCTTTACTGACCATATGATCTTCAGTGATGTCTCTTCTTTCATTTTTGATATTAGTAATTTGTACTCTTTTTTTCTTAGCTTCACTTGGGGCTTATCAATTATATTGATCTTTTCAAAGAACCAGCTTTTGATGATTTTCTCTATTAATTTTCTGTTTTCAGTTTCATTGATTTCTGCTCAAATTTTCATTATTTCTTTCTTTTGCTTACTTTGGAATTAATTTCTTCTTTTTTTTCTAGTTTCCTTGGATAGGAGCTTAAATTATTGAATGAAATCTTACTTCTTTTCTAATTTATGCAATCAATGATATAAATTTCCCTCTAAGCATTTCTTTCTCTGCATCCAACACATTTTGGCAAGTTCTATTTTTGTTTTCACTTAGCTCAAAATATTTTTTTAAAAATTTCTGTTGAAATTTCTTCTTTGAACCATGTGTTATTTAGACGTGTATTGTTTAATCTTCAATATTTTAGGACTTTTCAGCTATCTTTCTGTTACTGATTTCTAGTTTAATTCCATTGATCTGAGAACATGTATTATATGATTTATAGTTCTTTAAAGTTGTTAGGGTGTGTAAGACCCAGAATGTGATGTAACTTAGTGTGTGTTCCATGTGCGCTTTAGTTGAATGTATATTCTGCTGCTGTTGAATGAAGTCATGTGTAGGTGTTGGTTGTATCCAGTGATTGATGACACGGCTGAATTCAACTGTATCTAACTGATTCTCTGTCTGCTGGATCTGTCCATTTCTGAGGAGAGTTTAAGTCTCCAGTTTCATAGTGGATCCATCTCATCATTTTTTTCCTCAGGTATTTTTGCACTCTGTTCATGGGCACACAAACATTAAGGATTGCCATGTCTTCTTGAAGATAGATTCCTTATTATGATGTAACACCCCCTCTTTATCCCTGATCATCTTTCCTGCTTTGACATCTACTGTCTGAAGTTAATATAGCGAATCTGACTTTATTTTGACTTGCATCAGCAGAGTGTATCTTTTTCCATTCTTTTTTTAAGGTGGGTTTTTTTGTTTTTGTTGCTGACAACACATAGTTGGTGCTTGTTTTTGGATCCACTCTAATAAACTCTGTTGTGTGTGTGTGTTTGTGTGTATGTGTTTGAAGTGACTGCGACCCAGTTGGATATTTTTATGATTTTATATTCGTTACTCTTGGTGTATTTTTGTCTTTCTTCCATTTGTTTTCTGCCATTTGTGGGGGTTTATTTTTGGTTTTTTTGAGGTGGAATCTTACTCTGTCGCCCAGGCTGGAGTGCAGTGGCACACTCATGGCCACCCCAGTGTCAATCTGCTGGGCTCCAGCAATCCTTCTGCCTCAGCCTTCCAAGTAGCCGGAACTACAGGTGTGCCCTACCACGCCCGGCTAATTTTTTGTTTATTGTAGAGCCGAGGAATTGCCAAGTTGCCCGGGCTGGTCTCGAACCCACGGGCTCAGGCAATCCACTTGCCTCAGCCTCCCGAAGTGCTGGGATGACCCACCAAACCTGGCCATTTGTGGTTTTAGTTGAGCATTTTATATTATTCCATTTTTTTCTCTTAATACATCAATTATTATTATTATGTTTACTTTTTTAAGTGGTTGCTCTAAAGTTTGCAAGGTACATTTATAACTACTCCATGCCCACTTTCAAATAGAGGCACAGATAGTACAAGTAGATTTCAATAATAAAATCTCCCTAATTCCTCTCTCCCTTGTACACACGCTGTCATTCATTTCACTTCCACATAAGCATACATTACCACATGTATACATGTAAAGGCATATACCATTGAATACATTGTTGCCATTATTATTTTGAACAAACTGTTGTTAAACAAGAAAAAAAATAGAAGTTTTCATCTGCCTTCAGTTATTCCCTCTCTAGTGTTCTTTCTTTCTTTATGTTGATCTGAGTTTCTGACCTGTCTCAATTTCCCTTTTCTGAAGAACATTTTTTTTCATGATTCTTATAAGGAAGGCCTACAGGCAACGGATTTCCTCAATGTTTATGTAAGAACATGTTTCTCCTTCACCTTTGAAGAACAATTTCACAGGATACAGAATTCCAGGCTGGTGTTGTTGTGGTGGTGGTTGTTTCTTCGTCAACACTTTAACTATTTCACTCCACTCTTGACTTGCTTGCTTGGTTTCTGAGAAGCCATATGTAATTCTTATTTTTGCTGCCTTATGGGCAAGGTGCTTTTCCCCTCTGGCTTCATTTCCTATTTTCTCTTTGCCTTTGGTTTGTGAAATTTGACCTGGCTTGGTGTAGTTGTCTTGCCATGTGTCCTCCTTGGTGTTCACTGAGTCTCCTGACTCTGTGGTTTGGTGTCTGATATTCATCTGGGGGAAGTGCTGTCATTATTTTTTCAAAGATTCCTTCTGTTCCTTGCTTTGTTTTTCTTGTGGTGTTGCCTTGTGTGTAAGTTACAGCTTGTGTAGTTTCCACAGCTCTTCCATGTTCGGTTCTTTTTTTCCAGGTTTCTTCTCTTTGCTCCTCTGTGTTTCAGTGAACATATCCTCGAGCTCAGCGATCCTTTTTCATCGGCTGTGTCCAGTCTACTAACGAGCCTATCAAAGGCGCTGTCTGTCACAGTGTTTTTGATCTCTCGCATTTCTTTTTGATTCTTTCACAGAATTTCCATCTCGATGCCAGCAGTATCCATCTTTCTGTGCAGGTTATCTACTTTCTCCACTAGAACTTTTAGCATGTTAGCAATAGCTGTTTGAAACTCATCACCTGATCACTTCAGCATGCTTGCCGTATCCAAGTTTGGTTCTGATGGTGGCTCTGTCTCAAATCTGTGTTTTTTGCTTTTTTTCTATGTCTTGTGATTTTTTTTGTTGAAAGCTGGACATAATGCAAGGGGTAAAAGGAACTCTAGTGAACAGGCCTCTCGGGGTGTGGTGGCGAGGCGTGAGGAGGGGACATGCTGTGTCCCTGTGGTTATGCCTCGGTGCTCCCTTGAGCCTGGCCTCTGGGTTGGAACTTCGCAAGGGCCTCTCTCTGCTCCTCAGCCTCTGTGCCTCTGTTGGCAGGACTGGGTATCTACAGAGGGCTGCAGCTGAGCGCCCGCGCCCCCCACCCCCAGTTAGATTCTGATAAAACCCCAGCAGACGAGGCCCTGTCTTAGTTAAGACTGGCCTCCTTAAGAACAGAGCAGCTCTGGCACATTCCTAAAGGCTTATTTCCCCCCTTCCTGATCATCCACTGTGAGAGCCTCATCAAGTTTCAGGAGGTAAAACTCACTATGGTTTTGCTCCCTGGAGATTTTATCTTATCTGCCAGGCTTGTCTACATTGAGCTTCCCTGGTCCATCAGTTCCAGTGCAGACCTTCTTCCGTCTGCCCTGGTTCCTACAGATGTTTCTGCTTTGCCTTGTGCTCTGGGAAATTGTGATTCTCTGATCCATCTGTCAGCCTCCCCAATCTCCAATCTCAGGGCACTGGTGTACCCTGGGGTCTCACTTTTCTGAAGGATTCAAGAAGAGTTGTTGACTTTTCAGTTTGCTAGCCTCTTACTTGTCATTAGGGTGGAGTAGGGACAACTCTGCTCCTGAGACGCTGACCTGGAAACCGGAAGCCGTGAATTTTGACGTGACTAGTAAAAATCATCCGTTTAGTTTGACCTTTTGGCATATAAATCGCAAAAGCTACCTTGTACTAGCATTATTAAAAAATAGGTTCACCCGGGCTCACTGGCTCAGTCTGTAATCCCAGCACTTTGGGAGGCTGAGGTGAGTGGATTGCCTGAGCCTGCGGGTTCGAGACCCGCCTGGGCAACTTGGTGAGACCTCATCTCTACGATAAATCAAAAATGAGCCGGGCATGGTAGCGCACGCCTGTAGTTCCAGCTACTTGGAAAGCCGAGGCGGAAGGATCGCCGGAGCCCAGCAGGTCGAGGCTGCAGTGGCCGGGAGTAGCCACTGCACTCCAGTCTGGGTGACAGAGTGAGACTCCAACTCAAAAAAAAAAAAATAGTTTCAATGTAGCAATGTATGTTACCTTAAAGATTCCTTTACTGTGTGTTTTGCAATGCCCAGCCTGAACCCTGGGACATAATAGTTGTTCAATAAAGATTTATTAACTTTGGGCAAATGGCTTAATTCATATGTTTTTACCACACTTTATCTGGGAAACAAATAACCTAAGAATAATATAGCATAATTACAGAAGACAACATTTGAAAGGTTAATTGTTAGCATTTAAACATATTGACGTTTCTTATTACATTGAACATCACGACCTTCTTATGCTGTGCTCTAGTTCATTTCATAACTTGATAGAAACTTTCATTAACGGAAAGGATTGCATTTATTATCCCAGCTTTAAAATCAACAACAACAACAAAGGGTTTGCTGTATACACACTAGTTTGGACATTCCCCTACCAGAAAGTATGACAGAGGCGGATTGGGTGACAGAAGTGGCTAGCCAGGGGCTTGTGGACCAGGCCGCCTGATAATAGGTGTGGCCAGAATGCTGCATTCAAGTGTTTTTCTTCCAAATGCACCAAATACATGTGAAAGGCGACTGACTGAGTTGTTAGTATTTGTAACTTTGAAAATGATTAAAGCTCTAAACTGCACTAAGATTTTTCTGGACACCCTTTATCAGAGTTTGGAGCAAATAACTGGAAACCGAGGCTCTGCTGTTGGCAATCCCCTGTGGGTCAGAACAGCAGTGTCCTCAAAGTGTGGTCCACAGGCCACTGGGGTCCACGTGACTTACTGATGCCCGTGAGGGGGCATCACCTCTGGAGAGTTGGCACCAGAACAGCGGCACCAAGCCAGCAAGCCCCTCCCCACCACACGTGCAGTGAGGAACAAAAGGCAGGGTTCGCTGAAGAAGGTCTTGAAGAAACAATAGATACTTTTTTGATATTCTGTGCCAAGGAGATGGAAAGTTCTGTTCATGCCCTCCCGTTGTATGCCAGAGTTCTGGGGCTGCCACAGAAAATGCACTTGCTGGCATGTCGGAGTTGTGATTTGAATTAGCTGCTTTTTCCATGGAGTAACATTTTCATTGAAAAAATAGGCAGACTGTAGTTATTCAGACTCCGGCATTTGGCAGACGTTTCCTCAGAAATGAACAAAATGAATTCATTCATCACTTAAAGGATAATGACAGATAACATTCATTGCCAGTGATAAAAGGGAGGCTTTCAAGCGAGGGTGGGAACTTTATAAACCTTGTATCCACCTTGAGGAACTTGACAGCCTCCCTGCGTACTGAAGGACTTTTGGGTGAGATCAGTAGTGATAATGAACGTGATGTTTGAAATTGTGCAGTGAAACATGAAATGTGTCTACATCTGGAAGACCGTAACTCCGTGAACTAATATTTTCCCAACAACCAACTCATGATGCATAAAATCATATATAAAGATATATTTGAAGTATAAGATAGACCAAGGTTTTTAATGTTAGAGAGTACAAAAAGTTTATTGACAAAAGTTCAGATTCTGCATTACAACTAATCTTGAAGAAACTACCTTTTGTTGAATTCTGCCATAGTATCATGGAATAATACCCAAAATTGTCTGGAAGGGCTTTCGATCTACTTCCTTTTTCAACTACATTTCTGTGTGAGTTTGGATTTTCTTGGTATGTATATTCTGATCAAACAACATATTGCAACAGACTGAATGCAAAATCGACATGAAAATGTAGCTTTTTCCTATTAAGCCACATATTGAACAGATTTTTAAAAATATAAAACAATGCCAGTCTCCTCACTGCATTTTTTTTTTTTTTTTGAGTTGGAGTCTCACTCTGTTGCCCAGACTGGAGTGCAGTGGCCGCTCCCGGCCACTGCAGCCTCAACCTGCTGGGCTCCGGCGATCCTTCCTCCTCAGCCTTCCAAGTAGCTGGAACTACAGGCGCGCGCTACCACGCTCGGCTGATTTTTGATTTATTGTAGAGATGAGGTCTTGCTGCCCAGGCGGGTCTCGAACCCGCGGGCTCAGGCAATCCACTCACCTCAGCCTCCCAAGGCGCGGGATGACAGGCTGAGCCACTGAGCCCGGCTCCTCCTCACTACATTTTTAAATTTAATACATGTAACTATTTTTTATGAAATACGTTATTTATGTTAGCATGTGATGCACTTATTGTTGAATAAATTAGTAATAATTTTAAAATTTTCCATTTTAATGTTTAATATGGTAACTATCAATAGGTATAACTCAGATCAACAAAAGCTCTTTGTGGTCTCAGTAATTTTTTTCCTTTCCATCGGTGAACCAGCCAGCAGTGCCATGGCAAAAGGAAAGAGGGGGCCAGGGCCTGGCCACCCAGGGGAGACAGCCACAGCCCGCCAGTGCTTGAGAGCATCTGATGCCAAACTAGGCCAGTTTGCTGATCCATGGCAGCTAGGATCGGGTGTCTGAGAAATGGTTTGAAGAGAACATGGCCGAGGCGGTAGAGAGCATCACCTAGAAGTGCATTTAGAGGATGGAAGCCACACTCCAATTAGATTATTCGTGACAGCCTCGAAATTGGACCCTGGGAAAATATTTTAAATACCGAGAAAAGGTTTCTGCAGCCAAATGAATCAATTAAAAAACCTGAGTGGAAATTCCACGCATTGGCGAAACCAACCAAGAAACAAACATGAATGAATAAATAAATGTGTGTCGTTTAAAAATAGATTTTCCTTGCCGTCCAAGTAGCTTGAAAGGACAAGTAGGGTTGAAGACAGAAGGGAGGGAGGAATGGGGGGGGGAGGAAGTGTGGGAGGAAAGGAGAGATGGATGGGGAGGGAGGGAGAAGTGGTGGCGAGGGAAGGAGGGGGAGAGGAGGGGGTAAGAGGAAGTGGAAGAGAAAGGGGAGGTGGGAGGGAGGGAGGAAAGCTGAGAGAGAGAGAACAGGAACGGGAATGAGTGAATGAAATGAACCCCCAGGAACTCAGAGCTGCTAGGTCATACATTCTTCAGAGCTGCAAGCCCTTATGGAGCTTGAATAGCTGCTGTGAAGTCTCACTATTACCTCAAAAGACTTCGCGATCAGCACTCTGTTCTTCATCACTTCAAAGCATCCGGTTCCATCACTATAATAGCATCTTGTAGATAGAAGAGGCTTTCTAGTCCAGACCTTTCCTCCTAAGACACACACACCTTCAGGGAAAAAGCTGAATTTTCATACAACGGGCATTTTCAAACCCCTTCGGACAGTCAGGCGGCACACTTAGTATTTCCAATTCGGAAACTCTTTCTATGCTTTTACTTTTACTCTCTGTGGTCATCCCACACTTAGTGAGTATATTAATTAATTCTCTAGGATAGGAAAAAACAGCATTTGAAAACTGAGCGAATAACCTCAGTCATCTGAGCCCTTTGAAGCTTAATATGTTTGGAATCTCAGAATGACGGCCTGACATTTCATTTTGCAAGAAGTCTCAACAACCACAATAAATTTATAAATGCAGACATGTCTCAGTTAAATTTCATTTCACGCTCAGTAAGCAAACATGATCAAACCACGAGCCCTGTCCTCCACTGTCTTTCTCGCTCGGAATCTTGTAGCCAATGGAGGGTCGACCTTGAACTAGCTCACAGATGGATGGGTTGGCGTAGCATGGCCATGAGTTTGCAGCCCAACACACTTGTGCAGTGTGTGTCAGTCTAGCAGGTGGTTCCGTGCTTTATTTAGTCAACAGCACAAATAATTAGTGATTGGGCAGAATCAAATTAGAAACCCAGTCAGGAATTATTCAGGGAAAACATCTTCTAAAAATAATGATTTTCCCCCTACATTCTGGGCTGTCACAATGCAGGGGGGTGGGTACCATCGGCATTTGTGGTGCCAGCGGAGGGTGCTCTGTGTCCGCTGAACGCATCCGGTGCACCCTGTACACACGTCTAGGTAAATGCAAGTTCTGTTCAGTGGAAACCCATCTGTAATCATCCGAGCATGGGAGCTAGTGCTTTTCTACAGGCGTAAGGCATTTGTCCACAGTGTGAGAGTACAGGAACCAGCCTGGGCTTTATCCTGGGGTCCTTGTGAGGAATGACTTCTGGTCCCCTTTTAAACTCGGAATGATGCCTGAGAAACGGTCGCAGGGATCAAACTCCATCTTCTGTTATGGTCAGATCTGCTTACTTAAATACATAGTATTAAGTATGTATTTAAATGTACATTGGGTGCAGTGGCTCAGGTCTATAATCCCAGCACTTTGGAGGCTGAGGCGAGAGGATTGTCTGAGCTCAGGGGTTCGAGACCAGCCTGGGCAACTTAGTAAGCCCTCGTCTCTACAATAAATCAAAAAAGGAGCCTGGCATGGTAGCCTGCAGCTGTAGTTCCGGCCACTTGGAAGGCTGAGGTGGAAGGATCGCTGGAGCCCAGCAGGTTGACACTGGGGTGGCTGTGAGCGTGCCACGGCACTCTAGCCTGGGCGATGGAGTGAGACTTCATCTCAAAACACACACGCACACACACACACACACACACACACACACACACACAATATGTACATATTTGTTAGCATATATTTGCTATTCTTGGTTGAAGTACATTTTGCTGAGTAATCCAACCTGCTTTATTTTCTCATGTGAACAAATTTTCCTGAGCAATTTAATATGGTACTTTAGTGAACATTTAGCTTCACGGAGAGCCATCTGTTGTAATGGTCTCCTTTCTTCACGTGGAAGCACAGGATGTTGGAGCCTCTCCCAAAGGAACGAGTGTTTGGGGACTGGCCGGCCAGGATGACGCCTCGACCATGGGTCACGAGCAGCAAGGCCCGCAGGGTCCGGGGTTGACTGGGGGCGGGGGGACCAGGAAGGGCCCAGGCTGAATGGAAAGCACGTGTTTGGTTGTGGGTGGCCGTCACCATGCAGCTGTCACCAATGGTTGCCACAGTGGAGGAGGGCCCAGGTTGCCAGATCTGTTGATGTTTCAGTGATAGATTTGAGGCTTAATTTATTTGTGAAATCCCCTGACTCTTAGATGCCAGTCCACTTAAAACAAACAACAGCGAAACCCCAAACACTTGTATGCGTCAAACAAAACATGCTGGTGAAAAATATTTGCTCTGCGAACAGCCATTTGCCCCTCTGAAGTGTCCCAACTATGCAGACTGTAGGGTGTAGTGACTGGCAAGGGGCACTGCTTCCCTGGGCTGTGCCACAGGGTGAGGCTCAGCCCCTCTGCAGAGGGAGCGGCACGCCTGGCTGAGCGGACCAGAGGGGACTTGCGCCCCGCTCTCCTGACGGGTCCATCGCTGCGGGCCGCAGTGTATTTTGGTAGACGGGAAAGATACAGAGGTGTGGGCCCAGGAGGACTCAGCCCACGGAACCACTTCCACTGCTCCCAGCATCGCCTCCTGTCTTTTGGATTGTGACACATACTTCGTTCTTTGTGACCCCAGGAGACCGCCTTGAAGCCACACCTTCCTGCTTCCCAGCCACCTGGTGGTCGTGAGTTGTCAGTTGGTGGGCTGTTCCACCCTCCCGCATGCCTTCGGGCTGTGGCTCCATCCACTCTGACCTCCGGCACCACCAGACCTCATCGCGTGTCAAAACAGCCTCTGTCCAGTCACATCCTCACATGTGAACCCTCCAAAGCAAACCTTCAGAAGTAAGCCCATAAGAGAAAGGTGCTCAGGCACAATTTCCATTTGTTTCTGAAAACAAACAGCTTGGTCTAGAGATCATTTTACTCGGTCTGCCTGGGTTCTTGTGCAGAACATGGCTGCATGCCACTGCTTGGGACAATCAGTCTCCTGACATCCGAAAACTAAAAGTCAGTCAACTCTAGTGGAATGTGGAAAGTTGTCCTGTGCAAAAGGAGTCTTCTCTGTTCTATGCTAGTCCTTTCAGATGGAACTTGGAGCTATTTACGTACAAACCTTAAGCGCTGTGGACTCCGTTAATTTAGGAGTCACGGTCATTCAGGTGTGTGAATAAAGTTTGTTTCCTGCAGTATTTCTGGGGGACGACATGTAGTTGAGGAGTCGATCACACAAACCAGGGTACACCTTTGATCCGTTCAAAATGAATGCCAACAAGGGTTCTCAAACTCCATATCAAGAACAAACTGACATAGAAAAGAATGAACCTGAATGCATGTAATTCTTATCTAGACAAGATCATCTCTGAATTTGCATGAAAAATCCCTGATAGTACCTGCCTTAACAGTGTCAGCTACATAATTGTGACAAGCCACTAACATGCCTCTGAACCTTCTTTGTTCATTCATGGAGGTACACTGATACCTCATTGCAAGGGATGTGAGATTAAAAGATTATGTATTATTGCTTATTTAGTGGCCTGGTCAAGGTCTAGAATCCAGACTTTCACATTTCTGGTTCATTGTTTTTTAATTGTTCTAGTTTGTCTTGCTTGAAGGAGTCTGAATAATAAAGGGAGGATTTGGAACCAAAGGACAAGGGAACGTTTTGTTTAAAGAGGTTCATGAAACATTTTATAGCATCTTTCTTCAGCATCATTAAGTTTGTGTTTCTTTTCACAAACTCACTCCTAAGCCATAAAACCACGGGAAACCTCTCAGAATACGGGAAACTCATGGAGCCATTGCAGGTAACTTTACGTATTTCAGAACCAAAATATTCTTTGCTCATAACTGTTTTCCTCTTGAAGTAAATGTCTCGCTATCCCACCATTAGCAATTAGTATCTGAAAGTAGCTAAATCCAGATTAAAGTGTGGTCAAGTTGCTGAGACTCTGTCGACAGCGAGCGCAAGGTGCCGTCGGTTCCCTCTGGGGTGGTCCTGCAACCTTGGCATCACCCAGACACCAAGCAGCCTTTGTGCGGCAAGAAAGACGGCGTTTCTGCACCTGTAGAGCTGCAGGGCAGCCCCAGTTTAGCAGGTAGTGTGCCCACATGCTCGGTTAATTAAGTTGTAAACACGTCGAACTCTTCCTGGTGTCAGAAATTCTCATTCACATACGAAGACCTGATGCAGAAGAAAGGAAGAGAAAGCTTATCCAAGGCTAACGCTGACCCATCTAGACTTGAAGTGGACCTCTCTCTGGTCTCAGGTGCTTCTTGCTAACGCTGACCCATCTAGACTTGAAGTGGACCTCTCTCTGGTCTCAGGTGCTTCTTGCTAACGCTGACCCATCTAGACTTGAAGTGGACCTCTCTCTGGTCTCAGGTGCTTCTTGCTAACGCTGACCCATCTAGACTTGAAGTGGACCTCTCTCTGGTCTCAGGTGCTTCTTGCTAACGCTGACCCATCTAGACTTGAAGTGGACCTCTCTCTGGTCTCAGGTGCTTCTTGCCATCCTGCTCAGAAAACATTTTTTTAAGCTTGGAGTTTTTAACGATTAAGGATGGACAAGGTGTTTCTGCCTCCACTGTCTCCCCCAGGAGGATGTGGGTCTGCTCATGGTGGGACCCCTTGCCCGCCTGTGCGTTGAGGTGTAGCCGCCCAGGTTTGTTCGAGGTGGGTGGCAGTGGAGGGAGACTTTTTGCAGTCTCTTCCCAGGGCGGTGGCCCCCTTGCCTGCTGAGAGTGGGGCGCCAACACGGAGCCCACCCGGAGCCCCTCGGAGCCTCTCAGCGAAGGGCGTTTTGATGTTGCCATCAGGGCTGGGCCCGGGCTGATGCCTGGCTGAGCGTGTGGCTCGGAGCAGCTGTTGTGCCTCCCTGCTGCTCCAATTAACACACCCGGCCGCCTGTCAGCAGAGGGCTGTGCTGGGAGGGCTGTGCTCGGAGGGAACCACTGCGCTGGCTGCTGGGTGTGCAGAGATCACCCAGGCTTCCCTGCAGCCCTGGCCAAACAATAGCCCTTCCGGGCGCCTGCCCGAGCGGCCGGGCTGCGCTGAGATGTGGGACGCCAGGACGGGGTGGGGCTCGCAAGAGGGAGGCCGGACCCCAGCCTCCAGCGTTGGTTCAGTCCGTTGACTCCGCATCCGCCTCCCTCCTCCCGCCCTGCCCGATGGATGGTGGGGACCCTAGGGAGTGAGTCCCGGTGCTGGGACTCCTCCTGCCTGCCTGGACCGCTCCAACTTTGTTGTGCCTTGTTCCGCTGAAAGGCCGGCGCGTTGCTGTTCATTTTCTCTCCTGTCTTTTCATCCGCATTTCACTTTCTCTCTCCCTTCCTCTCTTTGGGAAACTGCAGACTTGGCAGCTTACTGGGCTAGATGAGAAATCCTGCCAAGATGAACCCGTGTCGCCGCCGTTTGCCTTTCCTCCCGTGGCCGGAGTGCCTGCGCTGATGGTGGCTCAGGCACCGGCCGGTGGGTAGCCAGAGGCCCGGGCCGGGCAGGTGCTGGTCAGCGGCGGGGCTGCGGGTGCTCGGGGCGCCGTGCCAGCCGTGGGAAGACATGGACCGCTTCCTGGGCTTCATCAGGGCCGTCAGAAGGTCTAGGAGGAGAAAGGGGAAGAGGTACCGACCCGAGGAGGACTACCACGAGGGCTACGAGGACGTCTATTATTACGCTTCGGAGCATTTTCGAAGTAAGCGCTTCCCTCCCCTGCTCCTCCCGCAGGCAGGCTGGGCTCACAGTAAGCCTTGGGGCTTTAATCTTAGATGCAAAAGGTCTCCCAGATGGTGTTCTCTGAGAGCAGTCTGTAAGGACTAAGTGCAGTTTCCTGGTTCCCTGGATCTGTCACAAGCCTGGTCAGTGGATGGGGCCAGGCAGTGTCCCCAGCCGAGGTCTGTTTCAGGCGCAGTTAATCGATCACGTTGTCAGTTGAATGAGCCGTTCAAAAAGTATCTTGGGAGTCGGTGTGGTCGGTGGCTGGACCGTGTCCTGCTGGAGTTATGGTTCAGTGACTAGTTTTCTTTTTCTTTCAGAACAGGGAGGCTAGCTGCCTTGGAAGAAATAGTCGTTCACGTTCAAGTGCGTGCTAGTGATCAATGTTCCTGATTAAGCTGAGATGTCAGTTGTGCAAGGACATTCAAATCCTTCTCTCTGATGTGTGTTTATAATTTTGTTATTAAACTAAGGGACTCTTATTTGCTGTCAGCTGGAAGCAGTGATTCCCGTAATGTCTTCATAGTAAGGCATTTGTAAGGGAGCTTATAAGTAGCATACTACCAGAATTCTCCTTGTACCTGTCAGTACTTTGAGTTTCTGGTAAGTTTCAGACTTGTCCCCATAGATTTAAAATGCCCAGAAATGCCTGAGGGTGAGGAGAGGAGGCTTGCGCGGTGCTCACTGGGCTTCTGATGTGCCCTAAATGGAGGAAGATGACAGTCATGTGTGAGCTACATCTTAAAAATTGAACATTTAAAAAAATCTTTTGAGTAAGGATCTTAGTAAACTCATATTTCTATTCTGTTCTTCCTGGCCTTTTGATATCTAGCAAGAATGCCTCCTTCTTACAGCCTTTGAACACTGACTAATAAATAATTTAGATCCCAGTTTCTGTGGTAGTAAAAGCCACAAGAGTTAGCACTAAATACCAGAAATTCTGTTGTGACTGATGACCATTAAGGGTTGAAAATTCATTTGTGACAGGAATACAATAATGCAAAATTAGAATTCTTTGGAATTTACTGGAATAATGTTACCATGCTGTTTTTTCAGAGTCATCTCTGAGTTTTAGAGAGGTTTCTCTTTTATAATGCTTTTATATAAATAATATATTTGAATGTAGTAACAGTCTGTGCTTCCTAGATGTAGTTTCCATAATATAACCTAGAATTTAACTAAAATTTGTGTCACATCAAAAACTACTGTCAGCTTGCATGCGTAATTCTGAAAACTTGAAAACCGAAAAACAGAAGCTAAGGAACTTTTAATTAGATTGATATTCATTGTGCAAATTTTTTTGTAATCAATATCTACCGAGTTGAATTCACACCTCCTCAGACATGTATCGTGATGTATGTTTGTGCAAGTAGACTCAAGCAGTGTCTCTCAAATGCCTGTATCCTGCTTGTTTGGGTAAGAATTTTAAAACAACAAAAATACTCTGTAGACTTATAAAATGTATTTACAAGAAGAATTTGTGGAGGTATCTAAGAAATAGCCCCAGACTAGACTCTGGAGAATGAGCTCACTAAGGTATAAGGAGTCTTTTTACATCAATTGCAATAACTCAGTGAGACCATCTCATTTCATCTCATCTGTCAAGGGCCGCTGAGCATGAGATGTTAGATATCAATAGCCATTTGCTGTGGACGTGAAACTGACACGCTTTGTATTGGAGGCATCATTATATAATATGTAACTTGTAGAGTTGGTTGCACGCTGAGTCCCCAACTTCACGTGGCTTCATCATAAACAGATTGTTTCACAGTAGATTCAGACACTTGGGGTCTGGCATGTCATCAAATGTCAGATGGCCAGGGCTTTTAACAGGGACAAGGCAGTGACATCGAACCCCCGGAGCACCCTCTGGCTTCAGTTTCATCCTTTCTGGTTTGGATGAGGGGACGTCCACTCACATTTCCAGCATTCACGAGCAAGACTGATCCTTAAAACCAATCCTCTCAAATGGGTGATATGGTTGAATTCAATTACATCTACAGCTTATCCATGTTAATTAGTTTTGGGCGGAATTTGAAAGTTTATGCCCTGTGTGTGTCCCTAGATGGCTTAGAAAAATGATTTGCATTAAGGCTGGAAACATGGTGGAACCTATGAGGATGTTCACATCTTAGTTAGTGATGCTACTGATAAACCAGAAGTGTCTTCTTATTTTTTTCCATACAGAGTTTGTTTCATTTTTTGAAAAAAACGTAAGTCTCTGTCTTGTCAGTTTTTATATTGGTGCACATTACCAAAAGGACTTTATATAAATAATAGTAAAAGATTTAGCTAGAATGACCCCCCCCAAAAAAAAAACTCCCCAATAAGTCTGCCCTCCCTTAAATACATTTCCCTGTGCTAATGGATGTTTAACTTTATCCTAATTACTGTCTCTTCTATTGTGGATTCTGATTCGGATTTCACCATCCATTTCTTCATCTTAAATACAGCATCACTTATAATCTTATAAAATGAATTAAAATGTCAGTGGGATCAGATGCTGTGAGAGCGAAGTTGTTCTAAAAGTGGGTGATTTTTCTGAAGCTCCCTCAAAACTGAGTTTGAGCAGCGATGCTGTTGGTCCACTGATTTTACATTTCCTCTGACGTTTTGTTGACTTGATGTATGTTAGTGTCCATGAGACGGCTATATTTGAGTTTTTAAAATAACTCATCTCTCCTTTCATAATCTTAAAGTTGGGGTTTAAATAAACTTGACAGACAGTTTAAATAAACTGACTTCCCTTGGGGAAGTCACCAAACATGTCTGGGTTTTGATTTTCTAAAATGTGACACAGGTGGCTTTATTTCTAAAGATTTTTCCAGTTCTAGAGCTAAATGAATTCTGAGCTTTGCTTAATTTCTAAAACAATTCAGGTAAAGATCTTGACTGAAAGTTCTTGACTGGGATGTAAGCCAAAAAGCTGGCCTGCCTGTCCTGAAGGAATTCTGTCAAGAATTGTCAGCAGGGGGATCCCTGTTACCTAGGATCATCATTCATCATTCCATATAAAGGGATTTCGGAGAATTTGGATACACTTTCAAAATTCTCGACATGTTGGTAAATCCTGGACCACAGCTCTTATCTGGCCATATCCACCGAGAAGCATCGTTTCCGCTGTGAATTCACCATGTGATTTCATCATTTGCCATGAGGTTTCTCACAGAGGTGATTCACTGGGTATTTTTCCCTGAGAAGAGCTTGCTTTGATTACACGCTACTGTTGTAAGCCTGAAGGTCTCAGAGAGCTAGAAAAGGGCCCTCACATTCAGTTTTATTGGGTCTGTTCTTCTGTGTCGGTCACCAAATACTGTGCTCTAGTTCTGTCCTTTCAAAGGCTCTGGCAGGTCGTGTGTTAATGTGTGTCTGCCATACTAAGGTAGCGCTAGCCCTGTTGGATGTTTGTGTTTCAACAGATAACACATATGCACATGCACCCCTTGTGCTGGCTTCACGCCTGGCGAGACTCCTGCGTGGCCCCGGGAGCCCTGCCTGTGCAGCGGTGTTGAACTCTGTGGGGAATGCCCAGGTGACTGCTCTCGGGCCCCCTCGGACTCAGCCAGGCAGGAGAAAAACTGTGTGGGAAAACTGCCCTGGGCAGTCGTGGGTGACCCATTGACTTCTCTTACTGAGGTCATTTCAGGAAGACTGGAGAAAGGAGGGGAGGAACTTTTGGACACCCCCCCTCCCAAAAAAGGTCATTTGCATTTACACATGGTTTCATTTGTTGTTGCAGTCTGCCTGTCCTAATAGATACTGAACAATAATTGCGAAGTGGCGTCTGTGTGTATGTGTAAAGTCATTGGCTAAGTTATTTTATTAAGCAGGGGTTACATTTCAAATTCTTATGGAAGCAATTCAGGCTTCCCAGTGCCTTAGCATTTCAGAGGGGGAGCTGCGCTTTCTCTATGTCACTGAAAAACGCTATGTATTGCTCTTAGAGAAAAAAGAATAAACTGGTGATGGGTGTTTTAGAATGAGAATCTTTAGGCCTTGGTGTGGGTAAATTTGTTTTTCTTTGGGTGAACTCATGTAGCCACACCCTCTGTGCTGCAGGGAACTGACATCTAATTAGGTTTCTCTTTCTGGATCTAATTAGGTTTCTCTTTCTGGTCCCCCAAAGGCTGGCGGGAGAACTCTGACATAGATGCTGAGGGAAGCCTGACTGCCACCGAGATAGTCCCAGGCTGGAACACATCTGGGATGGGGGGTGGTGGTGGCTGCTGCTGGCTTCAGCCTTTGGGGGACAATGGGAGGGGTGGCAGGGAGGCAGGAGAGAGGAGGCACACGTCACAGGCTGGCCTTGCCTCCCCTGTGCTTTTAAGCATGGAAGCCATTTATTTCTATGTTAAAAATAGTGATCATCAAACTGACAGGCCTGGGATGTGAGATCTTGGATGATTCAAGCCCTAGCTGTGTTTAATTGGACTCAAGAAGTCCCAGACGAATTAGAAGCAGCATTGATTATAAAGAAATAGGGCGGGCGGGCTTGCTTTGGGCCCGCTGCTTGTTTTTCCTTCCTAAGAATCACTTTCCATCTGTAGTGTATTTGCTTAGTTGAACATTGATCGGCTAGCATGTTCCATTTGGCGGCTACTTTGTGTCACCAGCGTTATCATCTCAAGCTGGATTTTTTCGTACATGAATTATTAAAGGACTATGAAGGTCGAAGGGATCTTGGGATCTGCTTTGTCCAACCTGAGTATTTTTAGATGGGAAAAAAAAAAACCTAAATATAAACAAGGTAGGTGACATGCAGACCCCACTGCATTGCAGACCTAGGACCAGTGGCCCAGGATTCCCCTATGGGGTCTGGGCTTTCGCCCACTGTCTATTCCTCGCTCCAGATGGCACTCACTCATGATCCTTCTGGTGATATTTGAGGTCCGGCATCCAGCCACATATGAATTAGAGCCATTAGCCTCCCTGCTGGGTGGCCTTATTCTTTTGAACAGTAGGTCCTCTTATCTTAAAGGAAACTCTCCAACAAAAGCTGACTCCTGATTTAATGTCCTAAGTCAAGTGGACATGGTGTCATATTTATGGATGATATGAATGACTGTGGCTGTCAATGACTCAAAAAAAATGATCGAATGGTATTTTCTGTGTCACTTCTCATTTACTCTGTGGTCGGCGAACCCAGCTGCTTTTGTCAACGAATGTCCCTTCAGGGGACTTGAAAATGGCATGATTCTCTCAGAGGATATTGGAGCGAGGAGCCCCTTGGGTATCCAGCGGGGTGGGCTGCTGTGATGTAGGAAGTCCTTCCTCAGGACCCGGCGCTGTGGGCATCCACTGTTGTCTAAATCCCTTCCAGTGTGAGCACTTCCATTTCCAGACAAGGCGAGACACTAGCAGACCTCCGCCTCTTCTAAATAAGTTGTAAAGTGTGTGTGACGTTGCTGGAAGAGTCCAACACATACAACATGTGTTCGGAGTTGATATCCTGACCCCGATAGCTGGAGACGCCCTTGAGTTTCCTGTGCCGTGGGTTCATGCCTGATGGATCCCACAACTCCACGGATGTGGCATATGGCGTGTGGAGGTGAGAATTCCTTCAGTGCTATTTTTGTTCGAACCGTACAAACCCAGAAGAGCTCTGTACTGGGCCACATTCATGCTGGGTTTTTATTTTTTCCCCTTTTCTTTTTTGTTTATTGTCAAGATGTCACCGAACTTCCCACTTATTTAATAAAAAAAACATATTCTAGTGCTTTCTGTCGGCACAGTGTTGTGATCATCTATTTATCTGCCATTCCCCCCAGGAAGAGCAGTGTTCATATTTAAAGTACTTCATTTCTGCCTCAATTCTGTCATGCTGGATTGATCAAAACTGTCATAATTATAGCTACCGTCATACGAAATGAGCGCTTTCTAGCGTTGGGTGATTTTTCTGTTCTTGGATGCACAGCCTGAGCTCAGCCCAGCTGAGCACTTCTGTGGGTGTTTGCAAAGCCCCCTGCCACGTGAGGAGCCACTCGGAACGGGGGGACTGAGCTGCCATGCAGAAGTGGTGGAGATGGAAGACCATGACCCTCCCATGTTGCAGCCCCTGGCTCCATCCATGAGGTCTCGAGGTGCCCACCACAGAGGCTTACAGAGTTGGAAGGAGCAGACCCAGGCTGAAATTCAGACCAGCTCATTTCTAGTCTGGGACTGCTGGCAAATTTTTAATTGAGAAGATCTGATTTGGGGGGTTATTTTTGATAGAAATGCGTGCCAGTGCTGGAAACTAGACTCTTCCATGAATGTTCTTTCCTTCCACAAATGCATTCATTTCTCAGGGACGAAGGATCGATGTGTCACTGGACGGGTCACACAGGTCACTTGCTGCTCTAAAGTGGGTTGCCAAGCCCTGGGTGCTGAGGCCCAGGAGAGAGGAGCCGTGCAGGAGACGCAGGAGAGCTCTCTACCCGTGGCACAGCCTAGCAACTGCTGAGGCTGGCCAGGGGCACACAGGCAGGGACAGGGCACCCTCGGCATCCCCCGGGCCAGGCAACACTCTGAGCTCCATTTTCCAACTAGAGACTTAAATGTGTGTATATGTGTGTTTAAATGTTATTCTGTACACACACACACACACACACACACACACACACACACACACACACACCACATACACTTTAGAGACATGGTCTCACTGTGATGCCCAGGCTGGTCTAGAACTCCTAGCCTCAAGCAATCCTCCCACCTCGGCCTCCCAAAGTGTTGAGATGACAGGTGTGAGCCACCACTCCCCATCTAAATCTTGCTTTAGAGGGGAACACACAACTTCCCCATGCACCTCCCGCCAGATGATTCGCCATGATGCCAGAGGGAAGCACTCCTCGTGGCATTTCTCTAGAACACATCATTGATTTGGTGATCTCTCTTTTTATTGGAAGTGTTGGAATTCCACCCCACCAGCTCTTTAACCATTATATAAGCTGAGCACCAAAAAGTTTTTCTGAAACATTCAGCCACAGAACCGAGTTATTTGGATCTGTAGATTTAAACCAAGTATCCATAATTGGGTCGATAAATACATAGAAACTGAGCTGGATTTCAGCTCCTGTGACAAACCTCTGAAGATCTCTATTCTAGAAATGGTTTGAACTGGCGCCAAAGTGTTATGAGATTATGGCTAAATAAGTTATTCGTAATAACATCTTGGATAATAAGCTCTAGTGTCATGCTTGAACATTCTGCTTTACTTCCTGGCCCTGTCGAGAACAGGAGAATTGAACTTGCGGTCAGCATGCCACCATTGTCATGCATCCGGGAGACACTTGATGCCATACATGTTGGGTGTCGTTCTGGGCATTGGAGCTGGTGAAAGTGAGGGTCAGAGTAGTATGCAGGACGTAACTAGGGCCAGTGCCATGGAGGAAGGAAGTCAAGGTTTTCTGATGGAGTGTGGAGCTGGCAAGAAGTGTGTGGATGGTGGTGATGGGGTGCTTCTTTGAGAACGAGATGTTGGGCAGCTCCTGGTGGACAGGATGGAACCACCGCGTCCTCTGCCCTACAGAGCTGGAAGTGTTTTTATTTATTCTAATGCAGTGCTTCCCTTGACATCCTCTAAATAGGGTGTTTTCTTAACATTCCTTTGTAAAAATCAGTTGTTGGGGATCAGAATGCATCTCTTTCTAGGAATAATGTACTCACATTAGGAAATACGTAGATTTAAAACCAGGCCTATGCCAGGCGCCGTGGTTCACACTTGTAATCTCAGCACTTTGGAAGGCCAAGGTGGGAGGCTCGGTTGAGGCCAGGAGTTCAAGACCAGCCTGGGGCAACATAGCGAGACTCTCATCTCTACAAGAAATGAAAAAGAAGAAAAAAAGTCAAACATAATGGCACGTGCCTATAATCCCACTACTCGGGAAGCTGAGACAGGAGGATCACCTGAGCCCAGGATGTTGAGGCTGTAGTGATCTGTGACCATGCCACTGCACTCCAGCCTGGGCGACAGAGTGAGACTCCAACCCTAAAAAACAAAGCGAAAACAGGTCTAATCATAAAGGCTTTTGTAATATGTCACTAACAGATACAATATGACTCTAGCCAAAGAGGTCGGGGTTACTAAGAAAGCCTTCATTTTGCTGAAGAAGGCAGGACAGCTGTTGCTGTCCCTGCGTAAGGCTTTTCTGGGAGGCCAGCATTGCCTGGCCAGGGGCTGCCTAACGCAGCGGCTTCAGGGCGATTTACTCTGTGTTTGGAATAGTGTCAGCACGCGTGTTAGTCTTCTTCATACTTGGGTCCTAAAAGTCTGTGGGGTACAATCCGGGCTAAGAGCTTGCCATGTGCTCAAAGGGTACTATGGTGTATGACTGCATTCTAGTTTGCCGTTTGTTTTCTGTAGGACGAAAATATAGCACGCTTTTTCCTAGTCGTTAAAGTACACCCCGTTATAGAGCTTCTTAATGGCTTTTGTATGTCATAGCAAGATCGTATGTCAGAGAGATTACTTCCAGAGAGTGAGCCGGGTTGGGCAGGGCTTTTCTGGTCACAGCCACGTGGCTGCCATCCTCTGTGCCTTCTGGAGGCCGAGACCCTATGTGTGATTCTTGATGGAGTCAAGAATAGACAACCAGAGAATTATGTTGCTTGTGGGAATATTAAGGTACAAGGAGAGGACCCAAAAGACCCGGAATTTATTTTTTAAAAATTGTGTATTTATTCTCACATGTTTAAATTGTAGTCACCTTTGAGATCCTCTCCATTTGATGTAGTACACCTATTGTGAGATGTTTTTCCCACTACTCAAAAGTTTTTGAATTTATCAGTTTTGATGCCTCTTAGTGCTTCTGCCGTTTTTTGTTTCACCTCTTCCACATCGGCAAAATGTTTCCCTTTGAGGATTTTTTTTCATCCAGGTAAACAAAAAAAGTCGCTCAGGGCGAGATCAGGTGAATAGGGAGGGTAGGGCACAGGGGTCATGGAGTTTTGGGTCACAAACTGTTGAACACTCGGTGTGTTGTGGACAGGTGCGTCGTAATTCATCCATCTCAAAATGGGCAAACGTGTTGAAAGAATCTCCAAAAAAATTCACTGAAGCTGAAGGCAGCCTCTTACAAAAACACTAGCGGGTACACAGATGCCGTCAGTTCCTAGGACACTCACCTAGCAGGGAAGTCTGTACTCCAAGGGGCCCACCCTCTAAAAGAGAATCCTGTTTTGGGGGGGTTTCCCCCTTGTGTTTTCTACACAAGCTACTGTTTGTTGAATATGGCTCTGAGGATTGATCTTTTATATTTAAAAATAAATTTGGTGTAAGATTTTAAAGATCCTTCTGTTTTCTGACGATTGTCTGGACTGCTTTCCAGGAGATGAAGGTAACCCACAGACTTTAAATGTGTACCTCATTTTGGAAGAGTGGCAGACATTTTGCAGAAACAGGTGCTTCTGCTGACGGCTGGGCAGGTCTTGTGTTTCCACGTGTGTGTCTGCTGGCTGAGGGGTGTGGCTCAGGAATTTTCAGGTGCAGAAATTGACATCTGGTTTGCGAAGCCCCATTTTTGAGATAAAACTAGCCGCGTGTCAAGCGTAACCCATACGGAATGTGAACTGCCAATCTCGGCAGGCTTGCTGACTCTAGAACTCGGCAGGCTTGCTGACTCTGTAGTAGAGTTTCACAAATGGCGACAGCTCTGGCTAACATGTGTTTTCAACTGTGAGCTGCAGGCAAAAAGAAAAAAGAAATTTCTGCAAACACCTTGAAGACGTGAAAATAAACTGGTGTCTTGGGAATGAACTTGGTCCTGGGACTGGCTTGTTCAGTGCTTCTCACCCAGCCTGAAGTCACGATCGCTTTTCGGGAGCAACTGCAGCAATGTAGGGTGAGATGTGCTGGTCCGCAGCCACTTATGAATGGCCATCTACTGGACTGATGGTGGCCTTTCACTATTGGGGTGAAGAGGAGAGCTTCCAGCACCTCAGGACTATTATTTGCGACTGGTTCTATCTGCCGGTACCAAGCGTCTGTGATTTATGGGAACAAATACCTCTTTCCTTCTTAAAAATCCCCGAATGTTTTTGTAATGGTGTTTTTAGTACCGTTTGGAAGGCGATCAGACATAAAAGGAATCTCAGCTAAAAAGAACTGTTGGGACCTTCCAATCCCACCCCTGATCGTGCGTATGTTTATTAGCTCTAACAACATAGTAATCCGCTCAGCGATTTTTTTTTTAAAGCTTAAAGAGTGAAAATGTCTAACTCGGGATTACACAGTCAGCTAAGAATAGAAGTGGCAGACGCATTTAAGTCTCTGAACTTGGTGTGTTTGAAAGGCTGTCTTCCCCCAAGCCTTCCCGTTGCTGCAGAGGCTACCCCTAGGAGAGGCTCCTGCCACCCGCTCACCCTCCCAAGGGTGGGATCCGGGCCCCCACCTGCCCCTTTGTTCTGGGATCACATGTGTGTCTGACTGTGAGGACCACGGGGGTCGGCTTCCTGTTCCAGCACCTAGGACAGCGCCCGGGCTGGCTGTAGATGTTTCTTGCTTGAAGCTCACCACGAAGGGAACCGAGTCCCTGCAGAAACGCCTCCCGTCACTTTGTAGTCCCACGTGTCCCAGATGACAAGGAAGCTTAGAAGGCACTGTTCTTGGGCTGTAAGAAGCTTGGTTTGCTGTTGCTGTGATTCGGACATTCTCCCTCTCCAGCCACCAGTCCATAGAAGACAGGAGGGGAGAGACACGTTTTCAGCAGATCAGATTTATATAGACCTACCTTCTTCTTTTCCGCATACACTTGTTCCAGAGTTGCTGGTCCCGGGTCTCCTGGGATGCATGCTTGCGGGTCCTGTGCTGAGAGCCACACGTGCATTCGCTCACTTACTCCACACGGCTCTTCGAGGCAAATGCTGTTAGCCTTGTTTTCCAGATGAAACTTGGGCCGGACGAGCTTAATGAACTTTCCCGGTGTCGCACAATTGCCTGACATGTGAGCTACTCCTAGCAAATCTTCCCAAAGCATTCCCCAGAGCATCGCGCCCCAGCCACAGTATGTGCACCTGCTCCCCACGCCGTGAGCCCAGGCCCGCCGTGAGTGTTGCCTCCGCCCTCCAGATGGGCTGCTGGACCGCCGAGTCAGCGTGGGTGGAATCCATGTCTCCGAAGGTAGGGAAGGGAAAGCAGCGACCACACAGGCGGTTGTGACCCGCGGTTTTGTAATGAGATGCGTCTTCTCAGTCCTACGCATTCGAGTATCTGGAATTCAGTTGTGCTTGGAACAGGACAGTTTGCCTTATGTTCTGGTGTGCCTTTGCGGTTATTGTTTTTTTCCCCACTGGATCTGAAATTGGGAACTGGTGTGTGTGATTTCAGCATTTCTGGACTGGAAGAAAGCTTGCTATTGCCAAGGTGAGCAAACAGTTGAGTCTAGGTGAGGGCCTTGACTTAGCCGTGTGTATAATCCCTCAGAAACACAGGACAAGAGCAAGAGGGCTGTAATGTTGTCCCATGTCACACCTGGGCATCTGCCTGCCTGGATTTTTAAATACCTGGAACCCAAGTGACTAAAAGTTAAACAGTACAAAACCATTGCATCTGTGTGAACAGAGCTGTGAGTGCGGGCATAAATCTGTCATAAGAGCAGAGTCCTATGAGGGCTTCCAAATAAATCCCAGAATTCAGGAGAACTGGAAAACAGCGTAGGAACTGGTTTTATTTATTTGTATTTTCTATTCCTAAGTCACACATGAATCACAGTCTCCCTTCCCCCACGTGGAATAAATACTCATGTATCAAACTCACTGAAGGGAAATATTTCTCAAATAGGGTGAAATTATTAAAAGTATAAGCACTTTGAGGCACTATTATTGGAATTCTGGGCAACAGTGGTCGGGAGTACTTTGTGCCAGGCTTTATCATTTTTTGTTTTTTTGGATTTTTTTTTTTAGTTGGAGCCTCACTCCATTGCCCAGGCTGAGGCGCTGTGGCACGCTCACGGCCATCCCAGCGTCGACCTGCTGGACTCCAGCGATCCTGCCGCCTCAACCTTCCAAGTAGCCGGAACGACAGGCACACACTACCATGCCCAGCTAATATTTTTTCTTATTATTAATTGTAGAGACGAGGTCTCACCAAGTTGCCCAGGCTGTTCTCAAACCCACGGGCTCAGGCGATCCATTCATTTCAGCTTCCCAAAGTGCTGGAATGACAGGTGGAGCCGCCAAACCCAGCCCCGCTGCTTGTCTTGCCCAGCTCGAGTATGGCTTTGTCAACGTGTCCCACCTAAGTGTTGTGATGGCCTCAGACCACTAGCTGCGTGTTCCCTTCATCTGGAAAGTCTTGGGGTTTTTTTTCTTTACTTTTTCCTTTTTAAAGCCTAATGTTTCTCAGCCAGAAGATGAGAATGCTTTATGTAGACATGACAGGAATCTCTGGGTCTTAGCTGTCATCGCGAGTCTCCAAGACAACCTGATGTGACTTCAGGTGATTCCATGTGAAGAGCAAAATGCACATGGTACGCTTTGTAGAGACAAGTTACAGGAAGTGTGTCGTTCCTGAAAGCTCAAAGTCTGTTCTTTTGCTCTGTTAAGGCACCTGGTAGCGCTTCATTTTATCAGGTTCTTCCTCTATCGTTCACTTTTTTCCTCCTCAGAAGTCCCGTAAAATCCCACTTGTCCACCTGCTCCTCACCCTAGAACCTGAATGTTGAACTCCATAGGCCATCGGGCCCCAGCCTGGACCTACCTGCCAGGACGCTGCTGACGTCACCATTATTTCATGGTGCCTGGTGCCCTGGTAGGTCCCAGTCCCTGACACTCCGGCCTCACTGCCTGCCAGCAACCAGCCTTCACTCTGGCAGGCCATCAGTGGCCTCCACCCTGGCTCTCAGGCTCCCAACTTTTTCCTGGAAGACAAACTCGTGTGGTCGCAGTGGCTGGCTGCGTTACAAATGTACGGGTTCCGGCCTCGGCTGGGCTCTCAACGTCCATCATCAGTCTTGTGTCTGTCTCTGCAGTCCCTCTCCTTCTCTCTCCCCAAGCAATTAGGTCCAAAGTGCACCCCTCTTCTAAGTCCCTCCTGTCCCTCAAGACTCTCGACGGGCACCGGGGCCGCTTCCAAGTTTCCGTGGCTCTGCCTTCCCTCCTCCTTCCCAATGCCATTTCCAAGAACCTCCACATGCCCAGCTTGTACCCTCCTGTCCCCGAAGCACACAACCAATACTGCTCAGTCAATACTGGAGCCACTGATCGAGGCCTGCTGGCCCTCCGCCCTCCCCAAGCCCCACTCCCTTCCTGCCCCCCAGAGTGGCCCGGCAGGGATGCCGTGCTCTCTCCGGCTTTCCCGGTCTCGTGCGGTGGCTGCAGTGGGCTGTCGTTTGGCCTTGGAGTCATCGCTGTCCGGCTTCTCCATCTTCCGCCTAGTTCTCCTCCCCCTCTCTGGAACCTTCTCCTTCTGCCCGCTTCCCCTTGAACTTGGGTGTGCGGTACTCGGACTCTGTGGCCCTCTCGCTCTGTGGCCCTCCTGGGCAGTTTCTGCCGCCCTCCCCTTCCCAGGTCAGGTGCCCATCTGCCTTGTTCACAGGGCTGGGCGTGCCATCCCCTCCGACCCCGGCTTCCCTACCCAGAGCTCCGGCAGCCCCTCCCAGCCTGCCTGTCCTGTGGCCGCCCCAGAGCCTGCGGGGAGGCCTAGGGCCGGCTCCTCTGAGCCTCAGCCACCCCTCAGCCCGTCCCTGGGGGGAGTTTACTGCCTGGGGTGCCCCCTCTTACCCGTACCCCAACTGGGCACCAGTCCAGTTGTTCTTCCCCGCAAAATAAAGCCTCAGCTAGCTTTGCAGAAAAGCAATCACCACATCTTCCCCTCAAAGGTGCCTGTGCTCCCTCCTTCTCTCTTTGAGCCGACGGCACGTCCTCTAAAAACACGTCCAAACGGACCCTCGTGTTCACAGCTCGCTCCCTCCGTGCTCCCAGTGTGCTTGGTGACGCCTTCTCCTCTTCCTCTCGGCTGCCTCTGTGTCCTCCTTCTGCACCTGGGTTGGCCCACAGCTAGTGCTTAATACAGGTTCAGTTTTATTTTACCGCACAGCAAACTGCAGACAGCCGGAGGAGTGGATTCCAAGGGACAATCCGTCTTCCACTTTGAAGTCTGTATTAATATTTAGGCCGAGTGCAAAGATCCTCGGCAGCTGGTGGTGCCTTGAGGCTGAAAGGTTTTGAGGTAAAATATTCTGTTAGTGTCGTAGTATTTCAGTTCGTGGTTTTTGACCTTGTTCATTAAAAGCAACGTGGGCAGCTTGAGTCCCAAGGACCTGTGGAGCTGGAACCATTGGCTTGGAGTCTTGAATTCAATAACCATCGATTGCCCAGTCCAAAACAGTTTATTGCTGCTGCCTTTTCCCTAAAACGGAATCAATTCTTCGTGCTGGGGCATTTTTATTAAGGGGTCTTCTATTGGGCTAGAATGATGAATTTAAGCACAGTGGCATGTTGCAAATAACATGTTTTGCAGTGCCCTCAAAATGTTGGCCTAATGAATCACAAAATACATTAGAGGAAGCTTCGTGGAGAAGGCAGGAGTCGTGAGAACACTGAATGGTTTCTAAAAGGCAGCTCCGAACGCCGTCGAAATCTCACATCGAGGAAAATGTGATCTCTTTTCTGCATGACAGGAACTTTTTTGCTTACACAAGTTATTAATGAATTCATCCCAAAGTATTAGAATGTGCAGTTCCTTGTAATTTCTACTCAGTTTTTCTGTAAACGGTAACTGTAACTGTGCTCTCACAGAGAACGAGTTGAGATTAAAGTATTGGAGGTGTACAGTCAGGGAGAAGTAATTCAGATTGTGTGGTTTGGAAAGGAGGAATCCAAAAAGCTATCTTCAGATTTAAGGGCGCGTCTCGACAGTGAATGGAAGACAGTTGGCACATGCCAGTAAACAGCAAACGAATGATGATCCATTCTCATCTACTTCTGTAGTAAAGCCAGTGTGCACTCATTTTGGCAATAAACACTGTGATAAGTAGACTTCTGTTTTATTTTAAAATCACAGCACTTTAATATGCTGTCCTTGTAGTCCTTCTGGCCATCTTATAAGTTGATCGATCAGGTTTTGTTACTGTTATTCCTCATCCTGTAGGTGAGAAAGCAAGCCCTGAAAAGCTACATGGCGTGTCCAGGGCCGCAGACCTCGCAAGCATGGCCTCCTCTTGATCCCAGTGTTTCTAAATCTTAGGGTTTTCCTCCTCTCCGGGGGCCGAAGCTCCCTGAGACAAGCGTCCCATGCTAACTATCCTTCTGGGCCGGATATATAGCTCAGTGTGCGTTTGTAAACAGATGAGCCTCACTTAGAATGAGATTCCACCTGTCAGCCGTTCTCGTAAAGAATCTTCCTACTCAAACACTACGTTGTCTCAGCCTGATAGAGTTATTCTGCAAACTTGGATATATTGAAATCACTTTTTTAAAGTCCTATGAAAAATGCAGTTGAGAATTATCTCAGAAAACATAACAGAGAGGCAAGGCGTGGGGATTTTATTGTTACTCCATTTCGGGTCAATTCCATTCTAATATTTATCTATTGCTGCGTGGCAAGTTGTCCCCAGATTTAGCAGTTTGGGGCCCTGTGGCTCCTGCCCGTTATCCCAGCTAAGGGGGAGGGGAGGGGTGGGCATTGCTTGAGCCCAGAAGCTTGAGACCAAAATTTGGCTGCATCACATACCAAACATGTCTCCTCTCACAGTTCCCGAGGATCCAGAATCCTAGTGCAGCCTAGCTGGGTCCTCAGGCTCAGCCACACAGAAGGAAGTGGTCAGGGTGCAGCTGGGACTGCAGTCATCTCACGGCCGGGGCTGGGTCGGGTGCCCTTCCCAGCTTACTCAGGTGACTGTGGGCAGGTCTCAGGTCCTCGACAGCTCATGTGTGGAGACAACAGTGGATCAGGTGTTTTCCACGTGGCCCTCTCCACAGGGCAGCTCGAGCAGGGCAGAGACCCCCTCAGAGCCAGCCCCAAGAGAAAGCAGGACAAAGCCACTGTCTCTGGTGTCTCAAACTTGGAAGCGCAGCCCCTCACTCTGGCCTTCTGCCCATTGGAAGAGATCAGAGGCCCCACCTCTGCTCAGGAGGAGGGGGTCACCAGGCTGAGTGACAGCAGACCCGAGTCTTGGGGCCATCCTGGGGCTGCCTCCCACACCTGTATAGATGTGGCTATTCAACCACGGGACGTCGAAAGAAAATTCCAGCAGGCAGACCTCCACTTTGTTCAGATAGGGAAGAAGGGCAGAAGCTCAAATCAAGCTGGCTTTAGCCGAAAAAAAAATCCAGAGTCCTGTATTTACCTGTTTAACAAGAATGTCTTGGGTTGTCCCAGCGCTCAGTCCTGCGGAATTCTGTTCCTTCTTCCCTGACACCCAGAGTGGCTGTCCAGATGGTGCTAGGTGGCTTTGACGGATCCAGCTTGTGTCCAGGGGAGGGAATGCCCCGCCCCAGAACCCGGGGCAAGTTCAGGAGCAGAAATGTGAATCCTGTGGCCTGGGGCAAGGGAAGGAGTCTCTGCTGTGGGCCCGCTGCGTCCCGCCAGTCCTTTGTGCACGCCATTCACTTTGTAGTCCATCTGGGCTGTTGTAATGAAATACCACACACCACGGACCTTAGAGGCAGCAGACATCTCTCCAGCATAGCTCTGGAGGCTGGGAAGTCCGAGGTCAAGGCGCCGACATACTCGGTGTCTGGTGACGACCTGCTCCTCGTGGACAGCGCCTTCTGGCTGAGTCCCCATGTGGCAAAGGGGGCGAGCCAGCCTTCTGGGGCAGCGCTCAGCACACAATTCACTCTTTTATCAGGAACTCCTCCAGCCCTGAGGCTCTGCCCTCATGACCTGTCACCCTCCCAGAGGCCTCACTTCTAAAAACCATCGCACTGGGGTTAGTATTTTGACGCATGAATTCAGGGGACACAGACGGTCAGACCACCACAGAGGCAGATGACCTCAGGGACGCCTGGAGGACATGCCCCGTTTTGGAGGCGGGAATGGGAAGGAAACTGTCCCCCTCAGCAGAAGAACCGCGCTATGTAATTACTTAAAACCAGCAACAACAGCTAACAATAGAGTGTGTCTCAGGGAAGCGAAATGTTTCTGGAGACCTTTTGTGTCGCCTTTGGTTATCAGGCGAGCACGGCCCCGGGGATGAGTCCAGTGCAGCCACCTGTAGCTTAAGCTTGAAAACAAAGCCTCATGCCTGCGTCGAGGTCCAGAGAACACAGGTGTGCATGTCAGATGCTAGCGGGGCTCAGCTGGGGCTGTGAAGGGGTCAGATGCCGGGTGCCCAAGGCTACTCATGCGCGAAATGAACCCTAATACACTGCATGCACAGCTCTTCCAGCAGCTTCTGGAAGAGCCCCTGACCCCGCCCTCTCCAGGTATCCAAAAGATTAGGCCCTGGGTCAGCTGCAGCTCCTTTTCAGGGATAAAATAGCATCACCAGAGGACTTCTGAGGTTACCAAGATGTGAGGAGACGATGGCAAAGCCAGAGTGCCTTTGTGCCACTGGCTGGTTTCCGGTAGCCCGGGCCCTGCGCGGCAGCCCATCTCGGCCTGACGCCTCTTGGCTGCTCCTCCTCATCCCGTGAGCACCCCTGGGCGTTGGCATCCGTGCCCTGGGGAGCCGGCCCACAGGCTGCCACTCTTCTTCCAGGGTGGGGAGGCCGGTCTGGCAGCCTCCTGGTGTGCTCACCCCAGGCTCTGTGGCACAACACAGCTGACGCATGGGGGTGTGACCAGACACAACGGCATCTTCACCTGGGTCAGGGAGGAGGAAGCCACAGCCTGGCTTCTTGGGTGAAATGCCTGCAGAGGTGAACTTGCCTCCTGGGACTACCCACCTCCTGCCATCACTGGTGGGTAGGTGGCCCGCACGACGCTGCCCTGAAGTCTTGCCCACCAAGGAAGCTCTCGTGGCCTCCGTGTCTCTGGCCTCCGGCCACTGGGCTGGCCCCTCCTCCTCGCTCCTCCGTTCATCCCTGTGTGTTGACGGATATTGTGCACAATGTGGTCATCACCTCTGTCCACTGAGATGGACTACTCCTTACTCTCAAACCCCCAAATCTCCAGTCTTCCTCACCCTGGCCCTAACCCTTATCCCAGTCAAAAAGCTGCAACCTCAGAGTGCAGTTCTGTTTGGTAAGCCAGTGGCTTCCTTTGTACAAGTCCCTTAGGTTATGTGACTCTCTGAGAACCCAAGGTGTTAGGGATTAATTTTTTGTTTTGTTTTGCCTTTGTTTGTGTGTGTGTGTGTTCGCTTAGTAACCCACAGGAATCTCTAAGTGGTGGAACTTCGGGCAGAGTAAGAGAGACCTGGGGGACTGTGTTGGTTTTACTGAGTTTTGCTCAGTTTGTTCTGCTGGTGTGAGCAAACACTTTACCTCTCCTACCAGAAATATTTCCTCCCCCCCACCCACTTCCTTCTTCACCAGCTCTCGACTTTTTTCCCTTTTCTTGAATCCAGTTTTTTATTTGGCGTTGGGGGCTTCTGTGTACTTAGTAGAGTGTTACGTCATCAGTACAAGTCGATGGAGTCATGAAACTGGTCTTCACGTCAGTTTTCAGATGGGATGAGAAGGAGTGCTTGAAACATTGGCGTGTGGTGTGACCCTGCACACGCCACACGCTGGACTGGTCACACCACCTGGGCAGCTTCCTGATGGCTTCAGGGAGATGCAGGGAAACACAGCACTGCCAGGGAAGACAGGCAAGCCCCATGGAAGGCGTGTGCGGCTGGTGGAGAGGCCAAGGGCTTCCCTCGAGTCACGAGATGTCACAGAAAACCTGAGAGCAGGTTGGGCATGAGCGCTCCAACCAGTGCAACCCACGAACATGCCCTGTGAAGCCTTTAAACTCAGGGCAGTGACCAGTGAACAGTTCTGAAGAAAGCGCTTTGTTTTTCTGGGAGCTGTAGCACACATTTTCTGGGACCAGCAATCTATACAGGGAGTGGAGGGGGACCCAAAAAGACTGGAACTGTCTTTTGCAGGACAGGCCCCCTTGTAGTCTGGGCTGCCCCCACTGGGTAAGTGTGTTGGGACCTAGGCGGCTCCTGTGTACCAGCTAACGTGGTGAGAGGCTGGGTTCGGCTCCAGTGAGTCTTTTTTGGGAGATTTCTTTTCACACGTTTGCCCACTTCATGATGGGTGATTTACGAGCATAGCTGCCCACACTGCACTCAGTGTTCAGCCGTTTTCGACCCCAGATGGCGTGACCTACCCGCCCCACCCTCCCTGTTATTCAATCTCGTTCCAGGCTACTCTGTTTTTGTTTCCCTGGATGAAAAAAGTCCTCAAAGGGAAACGTTTTGCCGATGTGGAAGAGGTGAAACAAAAAACAGCAGAAGGACTAAAAAGCATCAAAAGGAACACATTCAAAAACTGTTATGAACAGTGGAAAAAGCATCTCAGTAGGTGTCTTGCATCACACAGAGAGGCTCTAAAGGTGACTGAAGTTTAAACATAGAAGAATAAATACACATTTTTTAATAAATAAATTTGGGGGTTTGGGATCCCCCTTCGTAGAAGGACCATGTGCATAGACAGCTAGGGTGGTGAAGGGTGACATGTCTACTCCAGGCCCCAGGAAGCTGGCTGAGAAGGGTGGCCATGAGAGCGTGGGGGCTGCAGTGAGATGGCCCTGGCTATGGATGCTGACCCAGCCTCTTCCCACCACGAAACTTGACCTCTGACTCTCGGTGTCTCATTAAGATGTTGCGAGGCTGTAAATGAAACGATATGTGTGACGTGCTCAGGACAGTGCCTGGCACATAACAGGTGATCATCGTTATTCTTGGGAAGGGTGGTGTGGTCAGGGAATCTGTTCGGCGGGAAGGCAGACCCTATTGACTAGTGATGTCTGCCCTGGGAGTGGAATAGGTCAGATATTGGTCATCTTTGGAGCATTGCTGGATGAAATGATCATTTATCAGTTCTTCTACTTTTCTTCGCATGTAACATAGGTGGCTTATACCTGTAATCTCAGCACTTTGGGAGGCCAATATGGGCGGATCGCTTGAAGCCAGGAGTTTGAGACCAGCCTGGGCAATAAAGAGAGACCTTGTCTCTATCAAAAATACCAATAAAAAAACTAGCTGGGCGTGGTGGTACCCTTCTGTAATCCCAGCTACTTGGGAGGCTAAAACAGAAGGATTGCCTGAGCCCAGGAGGTCGAGGCTGCAGTGAGCCATGATTGTGCCATTGCACTCCAGCCTGGAGGACAGGGTGAAACGCTGATTCAAAATAATAATAATATTAATAATAAATCAGAGGAAGTATTGACTTAAATTAGGGACCACTACTCATCCATTTTCCCTTCTGTCTCTCCGTTCCTATTACATATTCTAAGTGTAATAAGACTGTTCTGTGGAAGGTAAATGCCATGTTTGTTCTATTGTCCTGTTAACCTTGGTGGTCTTGCATCATGAATGAATGGCCAGGAAATGCACTTTGTGATGAATAATGAATGAGCCTGCACTTCTTAAATGTCTCAGTTCTACTACAAACTCAATATTTAGAGAGAATGTGAGGGAAATTAAATCCTAACGCAAGCTGTCTCCTGCCACATCAAATGTGTCTTCTGTGCGTACATTTTCCTTGTATTTGCACAGAGCACAAGCAAGTGTTTTTCAGCACTGCAGGGTGTGAGTGGTCACTTAGACTCCACTTGGGGGACCCTATCTTTACTATCCATGGAGACATGAGGAGGGCACCATGAGATCGATGTGTTGGCCGTGAACCTGTGACCCTGCTGATCGTATGTTGTCAGGAGCATTGCCGAGGAAATAAAGATGTCTCATCTAAGCTCGGCATGCTGCAAGGTCACTCTCTGGTGCTGAGTGGTTCCTGGACCTCCGAGATCAGCCCCTCACTTGCAGGGTGCAGCCAGGGAGAGAATGCTGATGCCTGCCGGCCACCTTGATCAGGTGGGCGTATTTTTCTCAGATATGTTGAGAAACCATATATGAGAACCCCTAGATTGTAGCATAGAAATAAACTACCCGCTTGTGATTTTTTCCATGACATTGTCATGCTCAGGAAGCAATGTATTTTATTCCCTTGATCCTCCTCTTAGAAACACAGCGTAACTCAAAGACACAGCAGTGCCCTTGGCTAAGAGCTCAGATTCTAGAATGAGAAATAATTAAAATCCTGGCAGGTCTGCCTAGTGGATTTTTATTTACTTACTTAGTTTTAGGGACAGGGTCTCGCTCTGTCACCCAGGCTCGAGTGCAGTGGCACGGTCATAGTTCACTTCAGCCTCCAACTCTTGGACTCAAGTGATCCTTCCGCCTCAGCTTCCCAAATTGCGGGGACTACAGGCATGCGTCAACATTCCCAACTAATTTTTTATTTATTTATTTTTTTGTAGAGGCAGAGACTCCCTATGTTGTCCAGGCTGGTCTCGAACTCCTGGTCTCAAATGATCGTCCTGCCTCAGTCTCCCAAGGCGCAAGAGTTACAGCCACGGACCACTGCACTCACCCTTGATTTTTAACCTTTTCAAGGCATATTAGCTTTTCTAAGCATTTCTAGTTTCCCCTCGGGCAAATGGGCATAACTGTTAGACCTATTGTCTCTTGTGGAGACTGGATTGGATTGGCAGGAAGGCCCTTATCACAGAGGTTGCTGCATGGTGAACAGCAGAGTAAGGATCATTGATAACAGGAGAAATGCTCATGGGTTGCGAGCTCTGGGTTCTGAGCCTAGCCTCGTCGCTAACCTGCTGTGTGACTCTGGGCGAGTCATGTCAGTGCTTTTAAACTTAGTTTCCTTGGCTGGAAGTGAGAGAGATTGATCTTGAATGTTACTTCAACTGTAAAGGACTATTCTTGATAGCAGAGGCATCTCAGACTAACACCGAAAGCCTCCACACTGGCTAATTGGTAGTTAATTGCTTGTCTTTGCTTCAGCATTCCTTTGTGTGAGGGGAAGACCTTTGCCTCTTGCCCACCTCTGTTTCCCAAGGAACTCATCGTCTCCAGGTCCCGGGGAAGGTGTTAAGGAGAAAATTAACACTGGCTACTCCTGACTGCTCTCCTTAAGATCCCGGATGGGCGGGGATCCCACCTCAGTCCAGAGTCTCAGTGTCTCTTTATGAAACACAAACCCATTCACCTCTAAGGAGGGCTGCGTGGAGGTCTCACATTCATAAGACTGCACGGATTCTAAATGTGCCATTGCCGAGTCCCTCGGGAGTGAGTGTGCGTCACCACTCACTCCACCGAACAATAAAGCTTCACTCAGCTCCTCGCCATTCCTGAGCGCACAGCCGGCCCCACAGGGCCTGGAGCATCGTAGGTTTCGTGTGTGGACATGACATGCGGCAGGAGGTGGTCATTTCGGTGGCGCTGCCGGGTCGCAGTACACGTGTTCAGCTTTATAGACGCTGCAGCATGGTTTTCAAACATGTCTGTGCCAGTCTGTACACGCTTTCCCTACGCCCTGTGGGAATCAGAGGGCCATTTCTGTCTATGGTAAAGCCGCCCCCCTGCAAGCAGGTCACTCCCTGGAGTCAGCTTGTGCAGACTTGTCCCCGGTACCTGCGCCCTCCACCTCGGGGACACCTTGCTCCAGTTCGCCATGGATGACTCCAACCTTCCACCTACTGCTCTTGCCCCTTTGCTGTTAGAGCGTCTCTCATTTCCAAATTGCCGCACGTTAGAGGAGGGTGTCAGGCAGTGCTCCAGAGTCAGGCCATGGTGGTGTCTGCAGACCCCCTGGGTGTGACAGGAAGACACTGAACTGTAGGCGTCACCTGGGTGGGTTTTGGGTTGTGAACTTTATGTCAACCAGCTGTTGGGAAGATGTTTTCTGTTTGGATGATAAATTGTGTGGTCAGCCTACTTAATACATTGGTGCCTTTTGCAAATATGTTTCTTTTTTGTTTTGTTTTGTTTTGTTTTTTGAGTCAGAGTCTCACTCTGTTGCCCAGGCTGGAGTGCATTGGCACACTTATGGCCACCACAACTTCGACCTGCTGGGCTCAGGCAATCCTTCCGCCTCAGCCTTCCAAGTTGCAGGAACTACAGATACGCACCACCACACCCGGCTAATTTTTTTATTTATTGTAGAGATGAGGTCTCGCCAAGTTGCCCAGGTGGGTCTTGAACCCATGGGCTCAGGCAATCCTCTCACCTCGGCCTCCCAAAGTGCTGGGATTATAGTCCTTTGCCACTGTGCCTGCCCGCAAATAAGTTTTCTTAAAAAAGAAAGAAAGAAAGGAGAGAAGAAACTAACTGAGCCCAGTGCTTCCTTTGGGGGAATTGAAACAGACTTCTGCTGGCATCGTGCTTGAAGCATTTTCTAGCAAGAGACGCTACCCAGAGGAAAATGGACTGTGCCTCACCAGCCCACGGAAAGAGGACGGGCTACCTCCATGGGCACCAAGCTTACTGTTTACCAGAAATGAAGATGACCATTTAGGTCAACATCCCTTCCAAATTTTGCCATCAGATCAAATAATTAAAGCTGTGCCATTCACTTCTGTCGCAGGGTGACAAACTACCCTGGAACTCCGTGGTGGACGACAGCCGTGCTGTCTGTTCTCGGGCTCTTTAGGGGACCCAACTGAGCCCAGCAGGGACGGCACCCTTCCCCAGCCATCTGGAGTCTTGGCC
The DNA here is from genome assembly GCA_027257055.1 of Cephalopachus bancanus. Lineage (NCBI taxonomy): Eukaryota > Metazoa > Chordata > Mammalia > Primates > Tarsiidae > Cephalopachus > Cephalopachus bancanus. The sequence continues at coordinate 1,749,355 of JAPVLO010000218.1, forward strand.
TGGGGTTGATGGGGCCTTGGCCCCACTGTCAGCCGGAACACCCACTTGCCTCTCCCACCGACTGGATGGGGCTTCCTCCAACACTGCCGGGCTCCAGCAGGGCAGGGGGAAGGTCCTGGCATTCTTACAACCCGCCCTGAAAGGCACAGAGTCACCCTGTGTCAGGTCACAGAATCTTGTCCAGGTTCAAGGGGCGAGGACGTGGCCCGCCTCACTCCGCGCGAGGGTGTCCGGGTGACATCGTAACAAGAACGTCGGAATGGGAGCTCTGGGCGGTACAGCCTTGGAAAACACACCTCCCCTCTGACCCGGCCCTTCTCTCTCCTTCCTCTCTGTCACTCCTGTCCTGAGTCATTTCAGTTCCGCTTCCAGAAGTTTCTCCTCAGCGCCGGGTCCTGCCCTGGAAGGGACCCCCAACGGTGGGACTCGAGTTCACAGGGCGGGACTGCCCCACGCCATAGGGCCCTGGCCGTGAGCCCCTCACCCTCGCAGGACTTGGTGTGGGCGGCTCTGGCCACTGTCAGCCGGCCTGTGGCCCTCTCGGTGAACCCCTGCTGACATAGGGTCTCTGACATAGGGTCTCCTGCTCCCCGATCTACCCAACACCTCTTGGCTTCTCGCTGCTTTCTCTTGCACAGACATCGGTCTCACTCTCGGAGGCTTGTCGCGTGGAGTTTGTGAGATATCTGCCTTGTCCCCGGTTTGGTGTAGATGTCCTTAGGGTTCCGACCACTGGTTGCTCTGACTGCTTGTATGTTGGGTTTGGGAAGACCCAGAATTCTGCTGCCACTCCCCACCACCACCTGCACCCTCGTGACCTCTCAACCGTGGGTCAGCCCTTGGCCCTGGGCCTGGTGCCCACAGGGCATCCCACTGCAGCTGCAGTTCAAGCTCACCGTCCTCCCTGGTGCCCTCTGTCTCCCTCTCCCTCCTCCCCTTCCTGCCTCCTCAGGCCCTCCCCCCTCCGACCCTCCTGTCCCTTGTCTGGCAACCCTGCCCTGTGGAAACAAAATACAAGTCACAGATGCAAGCCTCGTTTGCATTTTCCCGTGGCCTCATTTTAAAAAGTCCAAAGAAGCAGGTGAAACTAACTTTAACGATGCATTTTATTATACCAGGTTTCCCTTTGCTGGGGCCCTTGGAACTGGAATGTTCTTCCTGGTTGCCTTGTGATGCAAACGCCATTTTAAATGGGGTGTCCTCAGACTCCACCCTCCCGTCCACAGTGGCCTCCCTGTCATTCCCAGCCACACGGTTCCATTTTGTTTTCACCACGGCCCTTACCATGTGATCTTATTGATGGGTTTGTTTACTGGCTTCCCCCACGACAAGTACTATGGCACAAGGGATCCTATCCGTCTTGTTAGGCCCTGGGTTCCCAGCGCCTGACACACAGTAGATGTTCAGTAAATCATAGTAGTTTGAGCGAATGAAAGAATGAGAAGTGAATAACGGATCCAGGTTTCCTGATCGTATGGTGCCTGCCATTATGATCTCACAGCTGCTTTGCCTTGGGGACCTCAGCTCACTATAAAACCTCTCCACTTCTTCTGTTCTTTTTTATTTTAAAACAGGGTCTTACTCTCACCCAGGCTGGAGGGCAGTGGCACGATCACAGCTCACTGGAGCCTCAAACTCCCGGGCTCAGGCAGTCCTTGTGTCTCAGCCTTCCAATTATCTGGGACTACAGGCAAACACCACCACACCCAGCCAATTTTCTGATTATGTTGTAGAGGCGAGGTCTTGCTATGTTGCCCAGGCTGGTCTTCAACTCCCAGGCTCAAGCGATCCTTCCACCTCGACCTCCCAAGGTGCTGGGCTGACAGCCTCTACTATTCTTTGATATGGTAGACGTGGGACATCCATGAGCTGTATGCCCAGAGGGCCTTTGTGCCCACACATTCACAAATATTATAACATCAAATTTCCACCATAAACTGCAGTAAAGTGTAACTGAAAAATTTAAGTGACCTCCTAACGTTCTCTTGAATACAGAACTAAAGTCATTTCTAAAGCTATTAAAATAAATCCAGCCACTACAATAAATGCTGCACTGCATCACCACATGCTGCATGACTTTTACTTTCCAGAGGCTCGCACTCTTCCCTTTGAAATCCTGGGGCTTGGCAGATAGCGAGTCCCAGCTTAATTCGAAAACCCGCCACCCTGGCCCGGAAGAGGAAAGAGAGACTGTCCCTGGGCCACTGAAATCTGACTGCAGCTTTTCTGCTAGAAGTTACATGCCCACAAAGGCATCTTCTTGCAGCACAGGCTTCATCTCTGTTGAACAGGCTTTTTTGGGTTTCTTCCTCTTTTCCCATCCTGGGAGCACCTCTGTTTTGGAGAAACGCCCCAGAGCTGTGTGGTTGGCTGGCGCGTGCGCTTCCTGCCCTCATGGGAACCAGTGCGGATTGTCCTCGGGCTTTCCTTTGGAGCGTAGGCATGGGGGTCGTGCTATTTTGGTCAAAAACGGCTGAACACTGAGTGTGGTGTGGGCAGGTGCGCTCATCCGTCGCCATCACGTAATGGGCAAACACGTGGAAAGAATCCCCAAAAGCCACTCGCTGAAGTCCAGTGCAGCCTCTCGCCACAACAGCAGCTGGTCCACAGATGCTGATGCATTCCTAGAGCACTCACCTTGGGGGAAGCCTGAACAGCAAGAGGCCCGCCCTCCAAGAGATAATTCTGTTTGGGGTGGGGTCCCCTCTATAATGATGTGGATTCTACCCTGGGCTCCCAGCGCCTCTCCACATGCGTCTGTCACAGCTCCCCCCCGCCACCCACGTCCGGTCGCGCTGTCCGCGCCCTCTGCGAGCTCTGCTCCTTCTTCAAAATGTCTCAACAGCCGGGCTAAGCTCCTGCTTCCCCGTTCACAGCTTCCCCGGTGACTAGAGCTTTGCGGGACTCTGAGTGGTGCCATATAATCTTATGCTTGCATTGTGGCCTTAATAATTAAAATGCTTATTATCCAGGGATGATTTAGCCAGTGGTGTGCATCTTTTTTTTTTTTTTTTTGAGTTGGAGTCTCACTCGGTCACCCAGACTGGAGTGCAGTGGCCGCTTCCGGCCACCGCAGCCTCGACCTGCTGGGCTCCGGCGATCCTTCCGCCTCAACTTTCCAAGTAGCCGAAATTACAGGCATGCACTACCACGCCCAGCTGATTTTTTGGTTTATTGTAGAGATGAGGTCTCGCTGCCCAGGCGGGTCTCAAACCCACGGGCTCAGGCAATCCACTCACCTCAGCCTCCCAAAGGCGCGGGATTACAGGCTGAGCCACCAAGCCCGGCTGGTGTGCGTCTTTGATGTCTTGACTTCCACCCTCTGGACGGCTAGCTGAGAGCCGTTGTGGATTCTGCCTGGAGTGTCCAGGATGGAGACAGTCTGTGTGCTCTCTTGTTTCTAATCCCCACAAGCAGTTCTCTAAATACCCAGAAGCCCGAGCAGGACTGAAGGGGATCCCCACACAGGCCGTGGTGAATGCAACGAGGCCAGGCTTCTGGGGTTCATCCGTGCTGGCTGTTTTAGCACCTGGCGCCCAAGCAGCGTCTCTGAGCTGTGTGGCGGGCGTCTGGCGGTTGAGCTCCCTAGCCGAGGGCTCCGCCGTCACTCAATGTTGGCATCTTCATGGTGTGAGTTGAGAACAGATGTGGACAGAGGCGCGTGTGCTGTGTGGGGAGTGCAGGCCGCCTCCGCGGGGCTGTTTCCCAAGACACGTGGACCCAAGAGTCACCATGTCCCACTTTGGAAATGTGACAGCACATCCTCCTGCGCCATGCATGTGAGCACGTGCACACACCACAGGTTTGAGCAGCCCCCAGGAAAGAAAGCTCCTTGTCATCCGGTGTTTCCCAGCATGATGTGATCGCAGAAACCCATTTTCTCCCCAGCCCCACCTATCAGTATGCCACAGAATGTCGGTTTTTTGCAAAAGGCACTTGTGTGGAGTTCTCTTATTTTCCCGTTTGTGTCAATAGAAGTAAATATTGTCACTTTACCCATAATTATCCTGAAATGCATACATTTCAAATGTTCATCTTGTATTCATCAGATGAAGGGTCCCTGCCTAGCCACAGGCTTGTTGGTACTGGGTTGACCTCAGAAATATGCCCCAGACAAACTGAACCATTTTCTTTAGTGATCTGTTTCTTTCTTTCTTTTTTTCTTTCTTTCTTTTCTTTCTTTCTTTCTTTCTTTTCCTTCCTTCCTTCCTTCCTTCCTATCTTATCAAAGTCACACTCTGTCACCCAGGCTGGAAGGCAGTGGCACAATCATGGTCACGCCAGCGTTGACCTGCTGGGCTCCGGCGATCCTTCCGTCTCAGCCTTCCAAGTAGCCAGAACTACAGGCACACGCCACCACGTTGGGCTAGTTTTTGTGATTTATTGTAGCAACGCTGTCTTGCCAAGTTGCCTGGACTGGTCTTGAACCCGCGGGCTCAGGCAATCCACTCGCCTCGGCCTCCCAAAGTGCTGGGATGACAGGCTGAGCCACCAAGCCTGGCCTAGTGATCAGTTTCTTAATAGATTACATCCTAGGACCAATTAGAAGGATGAATGCTATTCTGAGACTTCAGGAATGGGTTTAGGCCGAAAATTAATCAGTGAAGAAAATGATGATTCTAAAAAATAAGCCCAGCTGTTCATTTCCTCTGACACGACCACATTTCCAGATTCCAGAAGTGTTGCCAGGGGAATGCTTCTGGAACCCCTGCCTGTGTTGCCAGAGTCGCTGACTGATGACTGCTTCTGCTTGTATTTTAAATTATGGAGATGTACGAAATAGGCACTGTGGACTTTCACCTGTGAGTGGTAGTTCTCTGGCATCCCGAGCCCACCAGTCACAGCCCTGTGTCCTAGGCTTGCCGGCACCAGCCCGCACCCTGCCTCTCCTTCCCCTGACCCACCCGCACCTCGGCCTCCCCCGCCACCCCGGCCTCCCCCGCCACCCTGGCCTCCCCCCCCACCCCAACCTCCCCCCCCACTCCGGCCTCTCTCTCCCCACCCCGGCCTCTCCCACCCCACCCCGGCCTCTCCCCCCCCACTTCCCCCACCTTGTCTCCCCCCCCCATGCTCCTTCCAAAACATCCACGAGGCAGGCAATTAAAGGCTGAGCCCAGATGCAGCCGTTAATTTAATTCCGCATTCCATCATCTGAGCATGGCCGAGTGTGTGCTACTCTGGCCTTCAGAGTGCTGGGAAATCAATATGTTAACTCACCTCCGTCTTTCCAGACCCCCCTAGAGAGACAGCGGGCACCTGTGGGGCACGGGGAAGGCGGTGACTGCATGCAGGAGGCACGGGCCAGGCCTGGACCGCCCCCTCCCCCTTGTGAGTGGGTTGCATTCTGAGGCAGTGGTCTCCAACCTTTGGAACGTCAGGGACTCACTTTGTGAAAAGCAGTTTGTCCACGGACAGGGTGGAGGATATCAGGCATTAGATTCTCATGAGGAGCGTGCAACCTAGCGCCCTTACAAGCGGAGTTCACAACAGGGCTTGGGCTCCTAGAAGAACCTAATGCTGCCGTTGATCTGAGCTCCAATCACCTGCCACTCATCTCCTGCCATGTGGCCCAGTTTCTAGCAGGCCACGGGCCTGTAGCCGTCCGCAGCCTGGGGGTTGGGGACCCCTCTTCTAAAGGTTACTTGTCAATGCACTGGAACTTCGAGCACCTTTCTCTTGCTGGAAACTCACTCATGGTCATCGTGACCCCAAACCAGCCCCAAAGCCCTGTCCCCTGGCGTTCCTGAAGCCGCTGCCATCAGCCTGTGCTTTGGGCTGCCAAGCAGAACACATCTCCGCCCACTCTTGTTTAATGGAGTGGGACCTCTGTCCATGCAGCTGGTGTTGTGTTGCTTTGTAGTGCCCAGATCAAGGTGCTGACTCCTATTTAGCTTGTGGCAAGGTTTCTCCTCTACCACATGCTCCAGGGTGAGGTCCACAGCCCCACACCCCCCACACACACTTATCCCTGTGCAGTGAACATATTGGACGTGCGTGCAGGTGCGTCCCTGCAACAGTCCGTCCCTTGGCATTTGGCCTCATTGTCCTGCAGGTGGGCTGCTCCTTTCATCTTCTTTCAGTCACTTTGTGACACATGAGCTCTGACGGAGTCCTTTCGCTCTCTTACTGGGTTAGTTCTACGTCTGTGTCTTTAGGCAAACTGTAGACAGAGCTGGGGGGCACCGCAGCTTCTAGAGCCTCTGTTCAGAGAGCGTTTTCAGCAGATAACGTTCTCTCAGCCGGGCCTCCCTCACGCCCTGGCCTGGACCAAGCCAGGTAATGACCTCAATGTTCCCATCCTCGGGATGGCAGGGGACAGCGCCAGGCTGGTATGCAGTGTTGGGTATGCAATGGCTCTCAACGCCTCTCTTTGGGCCTTTGGTTTTGTCCATTTTCTGCCCTTTGACAGTGTCTTCCTGAATTTATCCTCACAGATACTCTTTATGTTTGGACTTTGGTGAATCTATTTTTCCCCCGTCTTCTAGCCTCACTCTACTTGACCGTGATGGGGCCGATCCCTGCCATGGTACTGCCAATTCCATCTTCGTCCATCTGGGTCTGCAGCCTTGAGTTCATCTAAACTAGAAAACTGAGAGCTGCCTCATCTTGTGCCTGTGATGTTTTCTCTGATAGAGAAAACAAATGAACGAAAAGTTCAGTACTTCTGTTTGCTTTTGCCATTTTGTTGACATCACGGCCATTGACCTCCTACCCCATTTCCCTGAAAACCAAAAAAAGGTGGCAGGTCCCTTCCTTTGTTCTTGCCAAGATCAGACCTAATACACCCACCTGCTCCCACAGGTGCTGCACCCGGAAGGTGAGAAGGGCCTTGGTATTTTCAGAATGTCTGTTCCAGGCTCTGCCTCCCTTCCCCCATCCATCACGCTAACAGGATTGCAGAATCCTTAGTGAAATTCTCCTCATAGACCAGCACTCCAGCTCATTTTGGAATCCTTTGTCTAATTGGTGCAGGAAGTTCCGTGTTCTCAGCAACTGTGTTTGGGGTGTTCTTTCTTCTGTCTTTATGGTGCCCTCTCTTCTGTCTTCCACTGCTGATGGCTCTGGGACATGGCCACCATCTTGGGCAAGAACCGCCCTACATAGGAAAAGTGGCTTCCTTCCCACCTGAGCTACACTTTGTCACGTGGGCCTTTGAGCCGGGCTGCTCTGTGCTTTTTATCTCCAGGCTCCAGGCTCTGCAAGTCTAGATGGAATCTAAATTGGGCACTCCCAGCCACTGCCTCTGTCCTCTTAGGCCCAGTTTTTTGTGTGAGTGCAGGCCTTTCACTTGGCATGTGCTGTTCCGCTGTTGGGTTTCCATTCTTCTTTTGAAGACACAACCCATTCGTCCTCCAGACAGCCCCGCTGTGGCTGGAGTGTGGAGCAGGTAGGCCTGGGCCTCTCAGCCTCAGACCCCACCAGCAAAACGTCCTTGGTGTTGCTTTTGGCAATTTTCCGAAGGCTCAGTTTATTCAGGGTTCTAGCTCCCACCACTACTCTTTGGGGCCACAATCTAGTGTTCCTTCCAGGCGATCTGGCAGGTTTTACCTGTTATCTCATTTCTCATTCAAGACCCAAACCCACCAACGAGTTACTTGCGTGACTGCCCTCTCTGTGAGAGTCAACAAGCGTGGGATGTCACAGGACCGGGTTTATAGTCTACCTTTGCCACCTGTGAGCATGTGACCTTGGGCAACTCACTCAATCGCCCTCAGCCTGTTTTTCACACTGTAATATAGGGTTGACATCTGACCTAGCTCATGGGACTGTCTGATCATGGGAGCTATCTGTGCACTCTGCCTCAATGACAGGTTCCCAAGAAGTCTTGGCTGTTTGGTTATCACCACTGTCATGACCATATATGTTATGATTTCTCCTTTGCCATTCAGTGCTTGTTATGAACCGTGTGTCTGTTTTAAGGAGCTGAAGACTTCCCTAGACAGTGCCCCTTAGTGAATCCCACAGACTTAACCAGTATGTTCGACCTGAGATTTTGGTTATGAGTGATCCAAACCCCAAGGACTGAGGCTCTTTCTACAGCTAGTGAAATAACTTCTTGTTCACTGCAGGCTCCAGGAACTTGACTTTTGTAAACCAACAGCAGAAGACTTTCTGGCCTTGAGGCCATTTTTGTTACCCAACAGTCCTTAAAAAGCCGGGTCAGTTGTATAACTACACACATATGAGTGACTCTACACCCTGATGGGTTCTTGGGGGCCCTCCATACTGGGGTGGACCAAAAGTAGATTGTCTCCAAACCTCTTTGCAACAAGATGAAGCCCAGGTTTAATTCAGCCAAGTTTAACATCTATCCCAAGGGGCTACACTAATAGGGAGGGCACAGGCCTTCCTTTGGGATGTACTTGGTGGTTGATACATTTTTAGTCTCATTATTTGCTGGTACAGGAGTTGTTATTGTGTGTCCACATGTGTTGTGTGTGTGAAGAAGTTGTATGTTTAGGACTCGCTATACACTTAAACATGTGAGTCTTCATGGTCATTGTGCTACTCCATTGCATGAGAATGTCAGGTTGGAAAAATGTAATAATGAGAATAAGAATATCATCACTAAAAATCAATTTCTAGGCTACCCAGTGGCTCACACCTGTCATCCCAGCACTTTGGGAGGCAGAGGCAAGAGAGTTGCCTGAGCCCAGAAGTTCAAGACTAGACTGGACAGCTTGGTGAGACCTTGTCTCTACAATAAAGCAAAAAATTAGCCGATTGTGGTGGTGTACACCTGTAGTTCCAGCTACTCAGTAGGCCGAGGCAGAAAGATTGCCTGAGTCCAGCATGTTGAGGTTGCGGTAGCCATGATCGTGCAACTGCACTCTAGCCTGGGCGACAGAGTGAGACTCTAAGTCAATAAATAAATAAGTTAAAAGGAGTTTCCAGCTGGGCTCAGTGCCTCATGCCTGTAATCCCAGCACTTTGGGATCTTAAGCCCAGGAGTTTGAGACCGGCCTAGCCGACATAATGAGACCTCATCTCCACAAAAAATAAAAATATTAGCAGGGCATGGTGGTGTACACCTGTAGTCCCAGGTATTCGTAATCCCTGGCTAGAATGCAGTTGCACGATCACAGCTACCACAGCCTCAACCTGCTGGGCTCAGGCAATTCTCCTGCCTCAGCCTACTGGTGTATACCACCACAACTGGCTAACTTTTTGCTTTATTGTAGAGATGAGGTCTCACCAAGTTGCCCAGTCTGGTCTTGAACTTCTGGACTCAGGCAGTCCTCTTGCCTCTGCCTCCCAAAGTGCTGGGATGACAGATGAGCCACTGGGTAGCCTGGATATTGACTTTTAGTGATGATATTCTTATTCTCATTATTACATGATCAATCATGCCACCGTACCACGGCCTGGACAACAGGGTGATACCCTGACTCAAAAAAAAAGTTTCCTTTAGATAAGCGTTTTCTGATTTAAGCGTGAGATTAGGATTCCGAGAGATGAGCTGTGCTGTGGTGTTGTATCTCTGTGTGTCTCTACGAGATAAACCACAACTCCTGGGCCAACCACCGTGTCCTTACTTTGGGTTTGATGACAAAGTAAATGGGAGATGCTGGTACTACGAGACTGGGGTGAGGGCTGGGGGACATGCCTTATTTTATTTATATATGAAAAGGGAAGACATTCATGAAACAAGGAAAGTTGAACAGACCCCCGCCCAGCAGTCGGCCTTTCAAGCTTCCTCACCAGATATTCCCTAGTCCCCTGCTTCTCTCTGGCCCTCCGGCGGCCCTCTCCCACTGCCCTGCCTCGACTTCCCCAGGTGCCAACCCAGTGGGCCAGCCTCTACCACCAGGCTGCTACTTGCTGTCATCTTAAAAAAAGAAAGAGAGAGATTTTTTAAATGTCTGCCCCATCTTGGGCAAGACTGAGTCCTTCTTTTCTTTTTCTTGGCAAGAGTAACCTTCACAGAATGGTCTTGGGCCCGGCCAAGCTATGATCATCAGCTTCATAGCACCCTCGTGGAGGCTCTCTGTACTGAGTCGTACCCCACACATGCACTCTGGGTCATGTGCGTGCCCTGAGCAAGCACGCCGTCTGAATTTGAAGTTCAACAGCCCTGCAGACTGGCCCTTCTTGTCATCATTGGCCAGTGGTTGGTTTGGTCATTCATGTCCTTCGCTATTCAGCATTTGCTGTGTCCACCGTGCAGCAACGCTTAAGCTCGCATTTGTCAAACGCCTGCTAGGCGCCAGAACCTAGGCAATGGCTCTGTGTGATCACCTTCTTTTCAATAATCCATAATTTAGGTATTACTGTTATTACGATCCCATTTTACAGGTGAGAAAATGGCTCCAGGTGCTTCCCACGCCCTTCCGCGAGGGGTCAAGGTGGTTCCCACGCCCTTCCACAAGGGGTCAAGGTGGTTCTCACGCCCTTCCACAAGGGGTCAAGGTGGTTCTCACGCCCTTCCCCAGGGCTCCAGCTGGTTCACACCTGTTCCTGGGCAAGACCCCCTGGACTAACGGACCCAAAGCACCATTGTGGAATCCCACAGGGGAGCTTCTCGCCAGTGGCTCATGCTAGAATTACCTGGGGGGTTTCAAACCAGGTCACAGACCCAGGAATTCTGACTGAGCTCTCTGGGTTGTACTGAGTACAGGAAGTGTTGAAAGGTCTCCCAGTTACTCTTTAGGGCAGCAAAGTCTCAGATACCCTGCCCTCTGGGTCAGGCTGCCCGAGTTGTTTTTCTCACTGCGACAGATGAAAAAAAACTCTTAGATGTCCACGTTGTGTTGTGTCCAGTCACCGCGAACAAATGCCACAGTGTCGAGAAGAGGCTAATTGGGATTCTGTATAAACAGTGTCTGGCCGATGTGCCTGCTTCCCAGAATCAGTCCCCCCCTGCTGTAACCTGTGTGGCGTAAAGGTAGATCCTGCCTCCCCGCCGTGGGGGGAGATCTGAGCCCAGGCAGCAATGAGAGGGCAGCTCCCTCGGCCTCCCGTCCAGTTTCTGGGCTACACTCTCGTCGCAAATGTCCCCCATTACCCCAGTGCCATCTTGTGGTGGCACTCCCGGCTTTATGGCAGCCACGGAAGGGATTGGTGAGGCTGCAGCCTGGCTCAGCATTATCTTACCCCCATGGCTGGGTGTGAGCACACATTTGTAGGCAGAAACTTCCAGAACAGCCATCATACAAGATGTCACTTGGGAAAGCGGGTGCCAGCCCCACGGCGGTGACCACATAATTAATTTCAGAGACGTTCATGGGAAAGGGCCCATCCCCCAAATGGCGCCCCCTGGGGGAGGACATCCCCACCCAGTTCCTCAGCGCCTCCCCTCCTCCTGGGAACAAGCCACATTGGTCTGCCACCTCCACCCTCTGTGAAGTGCAGACCAGATAGAGCATTGAATCCATGTCACTGGACACATGGGGCGCTGTCTCTCGCATTTCTCAGGGTGCATCTTCAAGGACACAGGAGTGATCAATTATGGCTGAAGCCAATTGATCCCTCCCTGTTACAGGCCTGCAGGACACACACACACACACACACACACACACACACTCTACATGGCACACACACCACGCGCTCATGGCAGGCATCGAGTCGGCTCTCAGCCTGCCTTCCTCCTGTCACGAGGGCAGGGTAGCTTTCACAAGGCTCAGCACAGTGAGTCGTCGCCGTGCTACGAGGCCTGCCCTCCCCACGGCGCCAGCACGTGCGTGAGGTCTCCAGGGGGCAAAGCCCAGGAGAGGCAAGCCCTCATCCTGGCAGGGCCGCCCTGTCTCCATTACCTTCTGCTCCGGTGATTGTGTAACCGCCTCTCCGGTGGGTTGCCGCTTTTCAGCCTGTGGTGAGAAACCTTGCCCGGCAGCCTATTAATCCCATCAAAGGTTGGGATCACTGACAGAAGTGATTTCTGTTTTTTGTTTTGTTTTGTTTTGTTTTTGAGTTGGAGTCTCACTCTGTTGCCCAGACTGGAGTGCAGTGGCCGCTCCCGGCCACCGCAGCCTCGACCTGCTGGGCTCCGGCGATCCTTCCGCCTCAGCCTTCCGAGTAGCTGGAACTACAGGCGCGCGCTACCACGCCCGGCTAATTTTTTGATTTATTGTAGAGATGAGGTCTCGCCAAGTTGCCCAGGAGGGTCTCGAACCTGCAGGCTCAGGCAATCCGCCCACCTCAGCCTCCCAAAGCGCGGGTTTACAGGCTGAGCCACCGAGCCCAGCTGGAAGTGACTTCTTAATGCACCAAGCCCGGCTGGAAGTGATTTCTTAATGCAGAGACTTACGGCCACTGCTGGGGAGGCCGTAATGATGAGGGGTGGCGTTCTTTTGGTCTCTGCTGCTTAATCAGATGCATCAGGAAACTCTCCCACCTTCCACCTATCCCTGGCCTCTCTGCCAAAGTTGCTCCTTTCCGTAGGGTGTTTTGTTTTTTCCCAAGTGCTTTGTCCTCAGAGGCTCCCTCCGAGCTCGCCCTCCTCCCCTTCCTCCCTCCTCCTCATCCCTCGCCCCTAAAAGTGATGGGGGCTCCTGATTTGGAGTGTTTCTGAGCTGTCTTGTCAGTGTGAAGCACTTCTACTGAAAAACAGTCTGGAATGGAGAGGTGCCCCTTTGTGGCAGGAAGAGTTGGTCTTAAACTGAATTTTGAAAGTCAGTCACATTCAAGCTACGTGATGGCTTTCTGAGATTTAAAGCTGATGGGATTGGTGGCAGGATTAAAGATGAATCCAGAAAATTACGAACCGTTCTTTAAAGCTCTGCTTTGTTTCATGACTATTTCCGGGCTACACAAGTGAGGTTTAGTGAAGGCTGGGTCTGTGAGATTTGCTTGCTAAATCATACATCCCTCATCGTTTATTTTATCAATGTCTTCCCTGTTTCAAAGATGGAGAAACTGAGGTAAGATGTGATGGGCTCGTGGTTCCTGAGAGATGATTTTGTCGGGGGTTGCTTTCCTCTTCAAGGGGCGTGAGCGTCTTAAGACGCATGTGTCAGCCTGGGCTCTATACAGCACTCTTCATGATGCCATTTTATTTAAAATGGCATTCATGTTGCCATGAGGAGCATGCTTGCTGTCGTTGCGTGTTGTACCTCTGATGGATACAAATACTTTTTTCATCTCCTATTTGTTGTTAGATACATTTCGATGGTTTTTAAGCATTGTTGGCATGAACATGATCATTTCATTTTTGTTGAACTGGAGGCTGGAGGTCAAAAGGTCTAGATTGTGCCTCCGCTGTCTGGCACCTAAGGACACAGGCCAAGTTGACCTTTGTCCCTTAGTCCTTGAGCTGCAGTTGTTTCGCTGGTTATCACCAAAGCGGCAAGGTCACCTGGTCGGCAGCCCCACTGGCAGGCTCATCATCCTTCAGCCGATGCTATCTGGTCCACCCTGAAGTCACTTCAGCTTTTATAGAAATGCCTTAACACGTTGTAGTGTGTAGTGTTTGGAGTTTCCCATAGCTTAAAGCCAACCAAGCCAATCTATTTTAATGAGTAGAAAATTCCAATGGAAAGAGGGACGTGACAGGGAACTCCCTCGCCCACTTGCCCGTCCTCTTAATCACCCCGGTGGGTGCATGCTTAATAAAGAATGATTCTTCAGGGTTACCACTCAAAACTTCACCGGTTGGGAACACGCCTGCATGACACGCAGTTCAGAGGAGCAAGTTGGATGGCCCGTCAATAAAAACACCAGTCCTTCACAAGTGTATCATTAACAGAAAGGTTATCTGTTGATCTCTAAATCAATGTCTTGCCAGTCCCCGAGAGCTGCCCACGGTCTTGCCAGTTCCCAAGAGCTGTCTGTGCTGTTACTGCCTCTCCTGAAACATATGCTTGCCATGCAGAGCTCTTCCCAAGGCACATGGTTCTGCACCAGGCAGCGTGTGGAATGAGAAGGTGGCCACACGGGGCTGACACACGGTGCTGGGAACATAAAGATGACCAGGACCCTGTGTCGGCCCCCAGGAGCTCACAGCCTGGCGGGAACACAGTCATATGAGCCGAGAGTTAAGTGCGACTTAGTAGGTGGCTGTCATTAAGGCGAGTATTGTGAGCAGAAGGGAGTGCCGGCCACCCCCTCCACCTCTAGACAGGGACCCGAGCGGAGGGCTGCAGGCCTTGGGGCTCTCCTGGCAAACCGCAGCCCTGAAAAGGACTTCCGACCCCCCCAGAGAGCCACTTCCCGGCTGATACATGAAGTTCAAGACCTGAAGCGTCAGCCCTTTGATTTAACGTTTCCATTCCTGTCAAAAATATCCTTTGATGGACTGGTTTTTCCGGTTGTCAGCAGCCGTTCACCTCTCAGGGCAGGTGAGCTAACTGCTGGTGGGTTTTTGAGCACCTTCTCCTGGTGCAGGGAAAGCCGGAGCCAGGTGTGGCGGGTCCTTGAGGAGGCTGGACCAGGTGTCGGGAGACCACTGGAGGGGCTGGAGGCCTGAGGCCCAGCCGGGCCCACAGTGACTGGAGGATGTCCTGTCCCCGCAGTCACCTGCTCCTTGAGCCCGCCCCCTCCTTCCCCTCCCCCATCCGTCTCCTTCCTCCCCCTCCAGTCTCCTCGCCTGCCCCTTCTCTCTCATCTCTCACCCTCTCTTGCTCCCCCTTCCTCCCCTCTCCCGTCTGCCCTCCCCCATCCCCCACCCTCTTACCCACCCCCTCCCTCTTGCCTCCCACTCCCGCTCGCCTGCCCCCTCCTCTCCTCTCCCCACGTCTGCCCCTCCCTCCCATCCCCTTCCTCCATCCTCCCCCATTCTTCCTCCTCCTGTCACTGCCTCCAAGCCCAGTGTGTGCTTCTTTCACTGAGATGCAGCAGGGATAGTGGGTTTTCACACCGTTCTTCAAAGAGCAAAACGCCTCCGGCATCACTTATCAAGAGCTCCCCACTCACACAGACATGGCGCCTGCTTGTGCCTGGTGTTTTCATGAGGCAGGGTGGGAAGGAGTCTGCGCGCCCACGGCGGAGAAGCAGAGGCAGCCACTGGGGAGTCTTCGCAGGCGGAGGTGAGGCTGGGAATGAGGGTTGGACGCACAGCACGTGTGAGGACCAGCCTCGGGAGCCACGCCCAGAGGTCTGTAGCATCGCGCCCTTGATGTTAGCCGGGATCGACTTTAGAAATCCAGTGGTGAGGTTGCCCTCATTGTGTCATCTGTGTTCAGTAACTCCTTGTTCTTGTTGACTCAGGCCGAGTCGTTTTCCAGGATTGCCGTGAGTGTGAGTGGCTGGAGAACTTTCGCTTCTAGAGGGCTCCGGGGATAAGACGGGCTGGAGCGGCGAGATGGAGGCCAGCCCCTTCAAAGGAGGCTTTTCGCAGTGGGCG
This sequence comes from Cephalopachus bancanus, assembly GCA_027257055.1. Lineage (NCBI taxonomy): Eukaryota > Metazoa > Chordata > Mammalia > Primates > Tarsiidae > Cephalopachus > Cephalopachus bancanus. The sequence goes on from JAPVLO010000218.1 coordinate 1,764,635, forward strand.
GGGCATTGCTCCTTGGCCCTAAGGACTTTTTCCACCTCCAGAAGTGTTGGAGTCTAGGAAATTCTGTCACCAGCGGATGAGCCGGCCATGACCAAGGGCTGGGCCGTCACCAAGGAAGACCAGATGAGCTTGTGGGAGGGCTCGTCTCTGGAGGGGTGGAGCCCGCCTCCCTCCGGGGCTGCGCTCTGCAACTCCTCTATACAGGAAACGTGACCCTGAATGCTCCAGTATCCTCGCCTGTCGGATGAGGATGATTCCGCAGCCCCCTTCACGGGTGCTGTCAGGATCCGCCCAGGTCAATCCACATACGGTCCCAGGATAGTATCTGTGACGTGGGAACCACACAGCGAGCACCCACCGTTCTTAACCATAGAGTTGGGATGTCTTGTGGACCTCACAGACCACCCCCTTCTTGTGTGCAGGGGCCACAGCGGTACTTGGCAAGACAGGCGAGAGGCGGACAGCTTTGCTCAAGTTCAAGAGCTGTTCCTTGGGTCTGGTGATGTTACCTCAACAGACAGAAAGACACAAAAAAGTAAAAGAAAGCAATGACCACTTATCCACTCTCATCCCTTCAAATGACCGTGAATTTTAATAGGTTTTAATAAACGCAAAGCCTTCTAGAATTTATCCATGGTGGCAGTAAAAGCATAGATGAGGTCTCAGTCACTGTCACCCACTTATTTGCTCTTAACTGTGGGTGACTCCTTGTTACGAAATAACATACACCCCTGAACAGTGAGCTCCCAGCAAATGCTGGCCAGAGATCTCAGTGTAAATAAAGTCGTATCTGTATAGTGCTTTCCCCGAGCTACCTTGGGGTTTGGGTTTGCCAGTGAGAAAGTAACCATCTGGTGGCCACACTGCGTTGATGCCACCTAACCGTTCAAGGGCGTGGCCTTGTGTCAAGATGAGGGAGTCCCCCCTCCCTCCATCTCAGGGCTCAGCCTGGCGTCTACCCTCCCGTGGGGCTCCCCCAGCAGCCTCTGAGTCTTCAGCACTGAATGTTCACTCCCAGCCATTTTCTCTCTGACCAGAGACACAAATGGAGCCTGTTTTTCCAAACAACTGTTCATTCAGCATGGGTTCAGGCTGCAGCATGGCCCTCAGCCTGGTCCACATCCTCCTGCCTCTTGTCCACAGCTGCGTGGCCTCCGTGTCATGCCGGCCCCTGGTGCACACACACGGCACGGTCCTGGGAGGCACGATGTCCCCCGGCTGCCCATGGCGGGCTGCCCTGGCCTCAGGAGGCGGTGTGTGCCTGCACCACTTTGTAATTTGTGTTACCTAAATACGAGTGGGAAGACTTTGGGAGGATTTTCAGAGAAAGATGTCCAACAAGCTCTTTGAAAATGTGTGTGGGCTCAATGCGCGCTCAGCGGCTAGCATCATCAGTGGCGACTTGTATATAATTACGACTGGGCTTTGGGTGGCACTTAGGTTCTTTGTCCAGGATGAGAAGAGTCATTTGTACACATCATCCTCCTCCCTCCTGACACGCGCTTTGGTGGCATGAATCTGTGTTGTGTTTCCTGCCGCGGTAATGACGGGGTTGTCGTCGGTGGCTTTATTATGTTGTCGTGTGTTCTCAGCGATCATCCTCGCCGTACAAAAGAATTACATCGTGGGGGGAGTGGGGGGACTCTGGAGCCGCCGGCATTCACCAGCTGGCTGGCGGGCTGCTTCCTTCCCCGTCGTTCTGCCTTCTTAGCAGGCTGCGTGCTGAGGAGGGCTCGCCAACTGTGGTCAGACCCCAAGCTGTTTGTCAGGTTACACAGCAAGCGTGTCGGCAAGGGGTGGGGCTTATTTCCAAAGACTAAGTGGCTTGACGGGAGTGGGCTGGATGGAGCGGCAGTTCAGGCCCACCGATGGCGGGGGAAGCTTGGATGCCAAGAATGGGTGGCCAGGTGTCTGATGTGGAGGACTCCTGTAGCTGTAGTTGCAGCTGGTGGCCTCTGAGGTCTGGGGGCTATTTCCAAACCCCATGACGGAAGCACAGGGCAAACAGACGTACCGGGTCCCACTTTGAGGACAGCAAGGATTCACTGAGCAGGAGAAAGATATGAGCCAGGGTTAAAGCGATGATTTTTTTAAAAAAAGTTGCCCGCGTCACTTTTATTTGCATTTTGCAGTAACAGAACCGACTGTGTGGGCCTGACTTCTGGAAACAGATCGTCAGGGGCAGGATGATCAGGGTCCGTTCTCTGTACTTCCGCTCACAGCCCCTGCCAGCCGCCTCGTATACACAAACCGCATTAAACACAGGGAGGCTGAAAAGGGATCGACCAGTGTTGTTTGCTAATCTGTTAGGCGTTTTAATAAAGCTGATCCCCAGGGCAGAATCAATCTGTGTAACTGCTGCCCGTGGCCTGTGCTCCCAGCAAGGCGTGAACTCGTCCACAGCCCTGCAGTGTGTGTTTCACATCTGTGTCCTTTAAGTAAGGGTGAGTCCCTGGGGCGGGGCCTTGCCCCGTTTCTCTCTGATGTTTTGACATGAGCCAGGACGGAGGACGGTCCTCGTGGTCTTCGGAGAACTGAACTGAATCAAATGTCTCATCTGTTTGCCGAAGGGTTTAAGAGGCTGTCTGGCCATGGATTCCCACACAAGGAAAGTGGGTGGGGCATGGACCCGAGGTCCCAAGAAAGGAGAGGGAGGGGAACACTTTGCCTACCCTCCACCATCCTTCCCTGCGGCGCCTTGATGGAAGGCCACGGTCCTCACAGACTCCTCTGCTGGGGAAGTGAAACCCTGGCCACAGTTGTGGGATGGGACAGTGTCCTCCAGGCCAGTTGAGTCGGCTGCAGTCTAGACTCCTAGTTGGCAGTGGCGCCTCAACTGTTACTATTCAGTGGAGCTTATACTGAGCAAGTTCACAGTGCCAGAAAGTTCCTCCAAGTTCAAAAGCCTACATGTTCAAACAGACCGGGTGCGGTGGCTCACATCTGTCACCTCAGCCCTTGGGGAGGCCGAGACAAGAGGATTGCTTGAGCCCAGGAGTTCAAGACCAGCCTGGGCAACATACCAAGACCTTACCCAAAAAAAAAAAAAAAAAAAAAATCAGATCAGATAAGCTGGGCATGTTGGTATGTACCCATAGTCCCACCTATTCAGGAGGCTGAGGTGAAAGGATCCCCTGAGCCCAGAACGTCGGGGCTGCAGTGAGCCATGATCATGCCACTGCACTCCAGCCTGGGTGATGGAGTGAGACCCTGACTCAAAGCAAAGCACCTGTACGTCAAACAGTGTGGAGACCCTGTGTTAATATTATCTTAGCATATCACAGGGCAGGCACTGAGCTCAGTTCTGTACAAATATTAATTCATTTATTTTCCTTGACAACTTTGTAGTGGCAGGTAATGAAATTATCCTCATTTGACAGGTGAGGAAACTGAGGCGGAGAGAAATAAAGTCGCCTGCCCAAAGCCCATGAGAGCTAGCAGTGGGGCCACAGAGCCGGGACTTTCTCGCCGCAGTGTTTGTGGCTGTCTCTCGTTTCATTGCTGAATGAAACAGAGATGAGGAAGCCGGAGTCCCGAGGCTGCTGCCACGAAGCGTATTTCTGGTGCCCCGCTGTGGACTAGACGCCAAAGGAAATGCCAGGATGAACTGGGCACACCAGGGTGAGCTGGGCATGCCAGCCCTCGGGACGCTTGCCCCTGAGCCAGAGACGGTGCGTGGCTGAGCTCACTGGGTGTCACAGGGAGACCCCATCCCAGTGTGGCGAAAGCAAGGGCAAGGTCGCATTGGGTGGAGGAAGGAGTCACGACTCAGGGGTCTGGAGCATCGGAGGAGGCTTTGCAGGGCCGGTTAGGCTGGGAGTGAGGCAGGGGGCTTCGTTTTAGGCCCGAGGAAGAGACCAACAGGTGCAGAGACTGGGCCGCACAGCAGACATCATGGGAGACCCACACCCTGCCCAGCTGGGGGCCACACTGGGCTTATGGGCTTAGGTGACAGACGAAGATGTGTGGACCCGACCTGAAGATGGGAGGGAGGGTCCACAGAAATGACTGTGTGGGGAAAAGACGCGTCCTCAGAACGCTTTGTCTGTGGTGACGCTTAAGGTCGTGGAAGGCGATTCACACAGAAGGATCTGTCCCGGCGGGGTCATGCGGGACAGGACGGGACGGGCGGGGAGCTGGGAAGGAGAGGCCGGGATAGGAGTGACTGATTGCATTCAGCAGGTGCAGAGGCAAAGGGCCGGGGCCATCTGCCCAGCAACTGAAGCCACGAGCGAGCACGTCTAGAGAATTCGGGGTGGTCCGGAGTGCTGGTGTACGCCCCGTCGGGATTTGGGGGTTTGCCGTGCTCAATCTTTCACTGAATCACACTGCATAGCTGACATCCTGGGTCACGATGACAGACCAACGTGTCCCGGCTACTTCCAAGGAGCAAGAAGAAATGTTTGCCGACAGGGGTAGCGGTACTATGGACCCCGGTTCCGGATTCAAGCGAGACGTGCAGGATGTCCATCACCTGTCGTCTGCTCTGTGCACACACCCTGGTCCTCGGCTCATGTCAGGGACCACTGCTGTATTTCTGAAATACCTATGTCCTGCAAATAAGCATTATTTTTGCTGATTTCATAAGTTTTCTATATATTCCTATAATAGAATACATGGGAAAGTTTTCTTTTCTTCCTAGACTTGTTTAGGGAAAGACCGGAGGGGGAGTTCTGGTGTCTCGGCAAGGTTTTCCACAGCACGGAGCTGTGTTGGGGACTCAGCCACCCACAGGTGCAGGTTGGGCCCTGAGGAAGCTCGTGGTACCTGGGGTTTGGGTGACGGGACCACATGCAGTGGAGGGTTATCAGAACACACGTGCTTCATGCGGCTTCTGAGGGCAGAGGGGTGCAGGCTCAAACCCCGGTCTCTGTGGCCTCAAACAAACTCTTTGTGAACCTTGATGGCCTTAGCTATCACCTGGTGGTAGTGACAGATGTCTCAGGGAGGTGACAAGACTGACCTCTCTGCAGACAGGATCAAATGAGAGGAGGCTTGAAGAATGGCTCAAGTGCTCAGTGCAAGTTAATATTTCTGTCTACCATCCCTGCCACCACTGTCACCATCACCCGCACCCCAGCAACCCCACCACCATCACCATCCCCCCCGCCACTGTCGCCGTCACCCCCACCCCAGCCATTGCCACCATTATTGAGCCTCTTGTTTCTTGTTTAGTAACCCTGATAAAAAAATCATGGGGTGTTTGTCAGAAAAGTTTTCTGATAAATGAAGCCTTATTCTGTGACACGATTTTCTAAACAAACTCTGCTCTCCAGGCCAAGGATCTCTCTTCATGAGGGGGGATCACTTGTCCCACGTTAGTGCTCAATTAGGTAGCACACTGGGTCCTGACCAGAACGTCCTAGAGACTAGCCTGAGGCAAGGATGGAAGTATCCGTGCTTTGTTGGAATCTACAAACTCGGGTCAACAAGGAGAAGGGGAAGGGACTCCAAGAAGGCGAACATCACACCATCCCAGTTGTGAGGTGCCTAAAACGTCAGACTCAGAGGAACACAACATCGACTGGGGCAGCCAGGGGCAGGGTGGGGGGAGATGGGGAGTCGGGCCTGGAGATCAGTTTCGCCAGATGGAAAGTTGTAAAAGGCTGTGTACAACCGTCTAAATACGCTTAACACTGCTATACTGTACCCCAGCCATGGCTGAGATGAAAAATTTTATGCTATGTGTTTTTGGCCATAATTTTTTAAAAAGTGGAGGCAGGGAGGCAAGGGAGGAAGGAAAGCAATGAGACCACAGGCTCCAGGGCTGAGGACCACATCCTGGGACCAGCAGGGACACGGCCAACCGCTTGGCAGCTGCAGGCACTTGATTATCTGCACAAGCTAGAAGAAGGAACCGTGGGTCACAGCAGTGATGAAAGGCGGCAGCAAAGGCTCCTGTCCCTAGAGGGAGAGAACGGTGTGCCCCTGCCGAGCACCTACCCCTAGACAGAAAGGGGGTGTGTCTTTCCCCGGCTCCCACCCCCAGAGGAAAAGGAGGACGTGGCCCTGCCCAACTCCCTGCCCTAGAGGGGCATTCACCCTTCATGAGCCAGTTCCCACATTTTCATGTTGCTTGGGGCCTCTGCAACTGCTGTGTGCCGCTCCAGTGGGTGACTGATAGGTCCCACCGCCCAGGGCAGCAGCGAGAGAGCATTCACCATTCCCAGAGCAAGTGCGACTCTAGGTAGAACCCCTCCCTGGGTAGGGGAAGCCAGCCCAGGGAGTAAGAAGATGTTCCTGGGTTTTGTGTTTGGCACACACCGCTGTCCCTCTCTGTGCTAATGAAACCATGGCCACGATACTCTTGTTTCTCAGCAACATAAGGGCCTTGCTGCTAGTGTGCCTGGTATCAGAACCATGGTGTGGTGACGACGAGACTGGATGTGGAGCATGATGCTAAGGTTGTTTACCACGTCCTTTGCTTTGTTGCCTTTGGAATGAAGCTAAAGAACTCCCAGTTGTTTATGTATCATGTGATGCAGCAAGAAATCACGGTTTTAAGAGATGTCGTAGTTCTAAAAAATATGAAAGGCTTGCTTTTTCATGGCCATTTTAATGTTTTAAACATTAGCAAACATCGCCATCATGCGTTCTCTGTTCCTATTCTGGGCTTTTTTTAATGGAAAATTTTCCAGATGAGGATCACAGGTACTCAGATGTTTTCTTCTGGTTCACTTTCTTTTGTTCTGCTAGAAGCATCGTTATGTTTGGGAAGTCAGATCAGTTGATATTTCCTGGAAAAAAAAGAAATATAACAGCACATTGGAAAATGTGAAAAGTAAGCCTGTTCATCTCTTCTGAAAGGTGACATGGCTCTGTGTGTGAGGAGATGAATTTTTTATCACGACCCTCAGACCAAATTCACATGACAGCCAACTAGAAGAAAGGGTGTCAGATGGGGCAGGCTGACTCGGGGAAGCGGCTTCCCATGTGCTAGTGTGCGGTGCTGTCTCTAGGGCATCATCCAGGCTTTCTACCCTTCGGTTTCCATTTCTCCAGCTTGAAGTCGGGGCCTTCCTTTAGCAGATGTTGGTTTGAGAATCAAGAGAACCCCATGCTCGTCTCACATCTCCCAGAGTCATGGTATCAGCCCCTATATTGCAGGGCAGGGGGTTAGGAGACTTGCACCCTCACATCCTGGGACACCCTACCTTGGGCCACCTCAAGTGAAGTGACAGCTCTCTGCCCTGCTAGGAGTCGCTGTGGCCTAGAGAAGCTGCATGAGATGGGGTGTTTTGTCACTTGTCATTTAACCAGGAAGGCAATCCAGTTTTATCGTGTGTGTGAGTGTGCATGGGTGAGTGTGTGTGAGTGTGCATGGTGCACGTGTGCATGTATATGCAAGTGCATAAGTGCATGTATGTGTATGTTGCATGTGCAGGTATGTGTGTGTTGTGTGTGTGTCTGCACATGTGTGGCTGCTCCTTTCCGTGCCTGACCCCAGGAATCCCTGCAGTGTGCCAATGCTGCCCTGGAGGGATGTGGCACGTGATCTTTGCGGACTCCTGGGGAATGTATGGGTTTTGTTTCAGTGTTTGACATTGTAGACTGTAAATTGGACCTTGTGCATTTTCAATTTTATGTTACCACTTGTCGTGCAAACCTTTTAAACAGTCTTTGTGGCTAGATTATTCTTGAATAGACACCAGATGTATGCATTCATCAGTCTGTTTTCCTGTGTCAAAAGGAAAAATAAAACTATTCTAGAAAATCATAACAGATTATAATTTTTACCAGCAGGCTGTCACTTAAGCCCCGAGGGGCGATTAAGAGTCAGATTAGGAGGAGGATGGCTTTGCGGTAGCTGGATGGTATGATTCACATCGGAAGCGTCAGGAGGGGAAGAAAAGGCCTGGTGTGGTGCCTTGGGCTTGTAGTCCCAGCTGCTCAGGAGGCCAAGACGGGATGATCCCCAGAGCCCAGGAATTCAAGACCAACCTGGGCAACATCACGAGACCATATATATATTTTTTTTTTAATTAGCTGGGCGTGTTGTTGTGTGCCTGTTAGTCCCAGCTACTCAGGAGACCAAGATTGGATGATCCCTCGAGCCCAGGAATTCAAGACCAACCTGAGCTACATAACAAGACCATATCGTTATTTTTTTTTTAATTAGCTGGGCGTGGTGGTCTGTGCCTACAGCTACTCAGGAAGCCAACATAGGAGGATCACTGAAGTCCAGGAGTTCAAGACCAACCTGAGCAACATAAGGAGACTGTATATCTATTTTTTAAAAAGTTACCTGGGCATGGTGGTGTATGCCTGTAGTCCCAGCTACTCAGGAAGCTGAAGCAGGAGGATCACTTGAGCCCAGACTCTGGAAGCTGCAGTGAATTATGATCACTCCACCAAACTCTCTCCTGGGCGACAGAGTAAGACCCATCTCTTAAAAAAAAGTCAACTCTGTTTATTTGAGGAAATAGGCTTAAATGTTTAAGCATGGCATTCAAGTGTAAGCTGAGTACCTTGTTGAAGCCAACAGTAATATTTTCTCACCAGCCATAAAAAAGAAAAGTGTCTTCCCTTGTGTTTTAAATCAAACTCATATGTAAACATGCTATTGAATTACTGCCACTTTATCCAATATCATCCATAACTTGACAACTTTCCACACACTGGTTGAGTATCTTCCATGGGATGGTGTCAAGGATTCAGAGATGAGCAAAGTAGAATCTCCCCGCTGAGTCCCACTGCAGGAAATAACACACACACACACACACACACACACACACATACACACACACACGACAAAAACTCTGGGAGGCAGAGTGGAGGCAATTATTCTGCCCAAGGAGGTGGAAGGGACTCTGCAGAGGAAGAAGCTTTGCTCTTTGACTCAAAGCTAAGTGGACCCACTGGGTAAGGGAGACGCGGCTAGGACTGCAGCAGGTCCACCACCATCTTGGTGGCATCACACAAAGGAGGTTGACCTCTCACTCGTGCCACAGCCCACAGCGAGTCAGCCGCCATGGAGGGTGACGCTGGACTGTGGGTTCTTTTCACTGTGGCGCCACCAGCCACAAGAAGTGGCCCGCCACTGCCATCCCCACGCTTCCTTCTAGAGACACATGCTAGCACAACCACAGCTCACTGTGGGAGAGATTGCAGAATGGATTTCAGCCAGCAACCCACTCAGAGGAGAACACAGATATTAGTCAATGCTGGTCGTCTCGCTGCAGTGAGGTTTTTGCTGTAGTGAGGTTAGTCTGCGTTGAAAAGTGGGTTGGATGGCCATAAAGTTGCAGATAGGAGCATGAATGAGTTTGGGAACAGGGGATTACCCTGTTCTGGCTGGAGTGTGCAGCGTGGTGGGTGGGGGAGTGGTACAGAAAAATAACACTAGAAAGGGAGTATAGGATGGGATCCCAAAGATCTTACCGGGTCTTGACGATTAAGTTTGCAAACTCGCCTCTCTGCGCTCACATTGGCAGCCCTGTACAAACAACTTGGTAGGGTCTTATGACCTTGGTATATCTGTGTCTCACAGCTATGTTTGTGTCGACGGGGGGTGGTGTTTCGCCGAGTGGCGTTCGTTATTGTTGTTGCCTGTTTTTTGTGCCATCGCAGAATGTCGGAGCTTGAATTAGAGCACCCAACGAACATTACATATCTCGTTCAACTTGGCAAGAGTGGACATGAAAGTGGGGACATGTGAGTCCAAGTTAATGGAGATAATGCCATGAAGAAAACGACAGTGTACAGATGTATTAAACGTTTTTCTGAGGGAACAAAAAGCGTCACTGATGAAGAGAGGTCAGGATGGCAACTAAGGGGCATCTGTACTATGCCCTCAGAACTGATCTGTACTATGACCTCAGAACTGATGAAAACATTGCAACAACCCATCAGATTGCACATCAAAATTGCCGGTTGACTGTGAGAAGCACAGAAGACCAAATAACATCAGTAGAGAAACAATTACAAAAATCTTAACTGAAAATCTTGGCATGAGAAAGATGTGTGCAAAAATGGTCCCGAAGGAGCTCTTGCATCACAACAAGGCACCAGCTCACACAGCACTGTCTGTGAGGGAGTTTTCAGCCAGTCAACAAATAACTGTGTTGGAACACCTTCCCTACTCACTTGGTCTGGCCCGAATGACTTTTTCCTTTACACAAAGATAAAGGAAATATTGAAAGGAAGATATTTGAATGACATTCAGGACACCAGGGGCAATACGATGACAGCTGTAATGACCATTCCAGAAGAAGAGTTCCAAAATTGCTTTGACAGGTGGACCAGGTCCTGGCATCAGTGCATAGCCTCCTAAGGGGAGGAGTTTGAAGGTGACTGTAGTGAAATTAAGCAATCAGGTATGCAGTACTTTCTCTAGGATGAGTTTGCAAACTTAATTGTCAGGATTCGTAAAGACCTTACTAAGAAATTTCCACTGGCATCAGAGCTCTGGTTCTCTCATTGTTTTGATATTATAAGTAAATATTCATGGACTGATTTGCTTGGCTGAAAATTATTTTTGAAAGAGATATTAAATGTATTACTTCAAATCTGAGGCATTGCAGTTTGATAATGCAATTTTTAAAAATTCGAGCTTTACTTTTTCGGTAAGATCATAATCTTCTTAAAGAGAAGGGTTGCGTTTACATTTTATGTTTCCCTACAGTTTCCTAAACATTCAGGCACAAAGGTGCTCAGTCAGAGGTTCATTTATTAGCTGATTGTTTAATAATACCTGCACAGAACTGGCTTTTATTTGACTAGGTGTGAGAACGCAGTGCCACTAGCCCGTGGTACTGTGTCTAAATAATTCAGTTCATGCCAACCAGCAACTAAGGGGCATCTGTACTATGCCCTCAAATCCCGTATGTTAATTACCTTTATGGACAGGGCTCTGAGTTGGACACAAGAGTGAGAACAAGTCCTTGTTCTCTGAGTATTTGAGATCTCAAGCGAAATGTATGATTGCCCTTGGAAAATATGATATCGTGGGGAGTGCTTAATTCGGAATGTGTTTGGTTTAAGTTAGATGAAGGTAAATGTCGCTTTCTGCTTCAAACGAGGAAGCATTTTAAATATACATGTGAATTTACTCTCCCTGAAAACAGTAGATTCGTGGAGCTTTCGGTTGGAGAATTATGGTGTTTGAAAAAAATGCTCGACACCCTAACCAGCTAACTTGTCCCGCCACGCTGTGGTCCTCGCCAGAGTCTCCAGTGTGTCTCAGATGGGAGCTTATCACTGTAATAAATTATGTCGGGCTTTGTTATGGTTCATCATATGGACAAATATTTCCCCTCTACAAGAAGCATTTCCATGAGCGATGTGTTGAAAAATTGAGGGCCTTCCAGGGAGGACGGTAATCCCGCGTTCTCCTGCTCCGTCCCTGCTGCATGGGTCTCTTGGATGGGTGACGTGTGCTTTTCTCATTGATGGTGACTCATTGAGGTCTGTGCTGTGCTTTTATGTAAAGCCGCAGCAGGGTTATATAAGTCACTTAGATCTCACAGCCCTCCACTGGATCATAATGTCAACATTAAGTTTGTGACACGTGTTGCCAGCACTTTCAGATGATAGGTGAAACTCAAAGGCAAATTTGCCAAGTTTGTAAGTGGGACACGTTTGGTACAAATCTAAATCTGTTTATTGTAACTGAACAAACCATGGGTTGTTTCTCACTGGTGTTAAAAAAAAACCACTACCCTAAATCTACATTCTCATTTGGTTCAATACTCATTCCCAGAGTGTCTGCCTGGGACCAAGCATGATTACCAAGTAGAAGACCTACCTCCCACTCTGGCAATGTTCACACAGAGTGGAGGGTGAAGGCTTCATGGAGGAGGTGACTTTTGAGCCACGTTGAAAATGAAATGCATGAGGCATTCCGTAGTTGCACCCTGGGCTTCACCGTGCCCTTCTGGAAGTCACGATCCTGAATATTTTTTTTTCCTTCAAGCATGTTGGGGTTTGAGTAGACACAGAATTCAGAACACAGGAAGAGGAAATCGCTTCTCATGGTTTCCTCCTCTCCTGCCTGGACTTTGACAAAGGACCGCCAACAGTCACACACCTCCCAGTGTCCCTCCCGCCACACCCTCGCTGTGCCTTCCTCCCCTTAATCTTTTATTCTTCTGTCTTCCCTCTCCTCTCCACAGTACGCAGAGCTGATGACAATAAAGCGACCTGGGGATGGCACGGAGCAATGTTGGCACAGCCGCGCCGACGTTCCCACCTGCAGGTCTCCTAAGAAAAGCTCTGGAGAGTTTCCCAGCCGTCTCTCTCATTCTTTCTCCATTTCTCACTTGGACAGTCATTTCATTTCCACTTAGAACTTTTCTTTTTTAAGAAATCAATGCTATCCTCCCCAAAGCTGACTACCATAATAAATATATGAAGATGAAAGAGAATGAAGTTACAGAAACTTTAGAATATTTCTAAATCAATCTGGTTTAAATCAATCTTCCTATTACTGTAGGAGATGAATTGCTGCTCATTGCCTATGCTGTCTTAATGATCACATGTAAAGAGTTTATTTTAGATTCTTTTTGATATCTGTAGTTTGCTTCCCAAGCCTTTTGCTTTCTCTGTGAAACTCTCTTGCTGGTAGATGGCCTCGCTTTAGCCTGACTTTAGGTGGTGTTCTCTTTGTCATCTGTAGATGTTTTGACACTCTCTTCTGATTTAGCAGACTTTACAGTTGTGATTCAAAAGCAAATGCATGTTCTTGGAATTGCATGGAAAGTGTCAAACCCAGGAGGCCCTGCTTCCTCTGGGTACACTGGACTAAGTTAGTGGGATGAGGTGCAGGACGACGGTGGCCTCCTCCCAGAGTGTGAGGTCGTACCTGAACCCGGTGTCCTGCAGCATTTGGGCCACCCTCCCCTTGGCAGGAAGAGGACATGTCCAGTGCTTGACTTTCTTGACATTCATGTAGACAGCAGTCACCCTACTGCCTGGCGCCGAGCACAGCCCAAGCCACGTCCGTGTTGACCTATGCGATGGGGGTTGCTCCACTCAGAACTCTGTCTCGAAGTGTGGCACTGGAAGAACCTGCCCTAGCCTGCTTCTCTGTGGGTCAATGAAAAGGCCAAGGGACTCTTGGCACGTATATAAATGTTTCCAGTAGAGCCTAGTCTTTAACTCTCGTCATGGATGGTGGAGAAAGCTCCCCAAACCCAAGTGCTAGGCAAGTGGGGCTCACCTGGTGTGACAGGCTGGGCAAAGGAAAGGAAGCTGAGAACTTTACCTGTGAGCAGAGAAGACAAGGGCGCAGCCGCATCCTGCAGGCTACACTCCTGACACAGACACGGGCGCGTCATCTCTAGTGTGTTGGGGCTGGCTTTGTGCAGCTGGTAATGGCGTCTAGGGTACCTCTCCTGGTGCTTGGCTTTCCACTTGAGAAAGGCAAGGAGCACGACGTGCAGTGGACTGTTTTTCTATCCTTAAGACATCAGTGGAGGTAGAAGCGTATTTCTCGGGTGTCTGTGTGGACATCAGCAAACCGAGGGACAGAGACCCAGGCTCCTGTCTGCGGATCCGTCATCCCCATGGCATTTTCTTTCCTCAGGGTGTGTCACCACCATCATGTCTGCCTTTCAGCCATCGGGACAGGTGAAGGGGGCACTCCATGGTGCACGCGTGACTTCCACTCACAGCCGGGTGCTGCAGGGTGGGGGCTGGGGGCAGGAGGGCTGGCGTCACCCCTCTTACTCCCAGGTAGCACAGCTGCCAAGTCACCTCTGCAGGAAGCCCAGCAACTATAGACCAGTCAGTCACAAGGGTTGCAGTTTCACCAAATCGGTGTTTAAAACGCTGCAGAAGATACACAACTGACCTTCAGAAAACTCAATGGACAGGAACAACCTCATCCACTGGCAGAGAGCTGCTGTTTGCTCAGGAACTGTTGCCTGAATCCCAGCCGGGGAGAGGCGGGTTTCCAGGGTGGGTGTGAGGCAAAGGCACCAGGAGTTGAGTCGGCTCCTTTCATGAATTATGCTGAGTAAGTGACAGGGACAAACAGGTGGGCCAGAAACAGTGTCAGCCATTCCGCAGCAACTCTGTGGTGGGAATTAAGAAAACGAGAGTGAGTGAGGCACAGTATTTGTTCTTGACAGGTCGCCTTCTCACGAGGGAGACAGACGTGTGCTAATTAAGTACAAGGAATACTGCCAGCTAATATCAGGTGTTCTGTAAGAGAAAACGGAGTAGAAAGAACAAATACGGGTGGGCAGCAGCGGTCTCTGGTGCAGTTGGTATATTAGGTCATGTATGGAACAGGTGTTTAAGTGTCTACCACGTGTCATTCCTGCTTAGGGCTTTAGCAGTGATCATGGTATCTGTCTATCCATATATCTATCTACCCTATCTATCTATCCTCTCTATCTGTCTACCTATCAATTATCTATCCATTGTGTCTGTTTATCTGTCTGTCTGTCTGTCTATCCATCCATCCATCCATCCATCCATCCATCCATCCATCCATCCTACCTATCCTCCCCTCTACCTACCTACCTATATGCCCAGCTTGTGTTTATCTATCCATCCTATCTACTCATCTATCCTATCTGCCTATCTATCCATCCTATCTATTATCTTATCTTTCTACCTATCTAGCTCTATCTGTCGTGCATAGAAAAGTCTGAGGTTTATACATACAAAGTCTATTAGAATGGTTGCTTCCGGGATGGATACCCTTAGGTATAGGACAGATTCTTTAGAGAATGCATGTTTTGTACTTGTTACTTAAAAAATAACTTCAAAATGGTAGCAGCAAACAAATTAGAGTCTGGAAAGATCCAGGAACATCTGGGCAGGAAAAATGCCTCTGGAGAGGCCACACAGCCAGGGCACAGCAGACCATTTGTAGGTTCGGGGCTAGGAGGAAAGAAGTTTGATTTTCTGCATGACAAGGGTAGGACTGGACCTTCAGTTTCCCTAGGTCCTGCAGCCACACCTGAAGGCTGCTGGGCATTGTCCTCAGTACAGCTAAGTTGGTTCAGCACTGGGAGATTCAGGAATGTACTGCCATCAACTGAAGAGGAGACGTCAAAAGGCAGCCTGGCAAGGACGCACTCCATGGGAAACATGAGCCGTCGGGTGACTGTCACCCTCACTGTACAGCCCAGAAACAGAGTTAAATATGCACAACTGTATGTGGTGACGCCCGGGCGGACACCTAGGTTCTAGAGGCCTCTGCAAGTAGCTGGGACTGACGGATGACTTAGATGTGCAGAGAGGCTATTGAATAAGAATGCAGGTTGGGAAAAAGAAATGTATGCGTACACAGACATTCAGCACACACAGATCTACGTCTATATACATGTCTGTCGTTAATTTATACTATCTATATGCATACATAAAATAATCTCTCTTTTATAATTTTTAAACATTTGTTGAATGCAGATCCTAGCTTATTCAAAGTATTATGTACCACATCTTTTATTCTCTTTGGGTTAAACAAAAGATCAAATTTGTATTGTCATTGAGCCAGACACTCTGTATGTTTCATGAAGTTTTCAAGACACCCTCGGGGGGGAAAGTGGGTATTGTTAAACCCATTTCGCAGACGAAGAGACCGAATCCCAGGAAGGAGGCTAAATGCTGGGGCTCTTGCTGTGTGTAAGCTTTTGCTCATGTCAGACTCATCCCTTATCATCCCAAGTCAGCTCTCCTGACTTGGTGTGCTGTTAGGCTCAGTTTCCCATTCTCTGTCACCTGTCATACAATCCCTGTCGAAACTATTCTCTTGAACCTTCCCTTGAGCTTCGCCTCTCTGTTTAGGCTCCCAATGGCAAAACAGCGCCAAGGGCTTCTCCCCCCCACGTGTCAGAGGTCATTTGCATGTAGCATCTCTGTAAAGAATGTGTGGTTCACGTGATTTCAGAAAGTCTGCTGACAGATGCTCTTGCCATGCACACAGTTGCCCCTCTGGCTGTGTGAGCAGGAGCTCTGTGGTTATTCTTCAAGGTGGAGATGCCTTCATTTGATACCTTTTTCCTTTTAACTGGTTTGCAGTTTTTAAGTTGTATACACAGCCAGGCAGTCTGAATATCAGTTTTATTTACTCAGGCTTTTTGTCGCTTATGGTCTTCCTAGAGATCATCTTGAAGTTTATTTTTTAGTAGAGAATGTAGAATATGCTCATTTCCTTGTTAATTCACCTCTTTTCAATATCCAATGAAATGGACTCAGTTTTTCTATCCCAAGT
The DNA here is from genome assembly GCA_027257055.1 of Cephalopachus bancanus. Lineage (NCBI taxonomy): Eukaryota > Metazoa > Chordata > Mammalia > Primates > Tarsiidae > Cephalopachus > Cephalopachus bancanus. The sequence goes on from JAPVLO010000218.1 coordinate 1,780,800, forward strand.
CTAGCACTGTTCCAACTATTGGGTCTCCCTTGCTCCCCCCCCCCCCCCCTCCCCTCCCCTTCTCCGTCTCTCTCTTCCTCTCTTTCTCTTGAGTCCCGGGTCTCACCGTGTTGCCCAGGCTGAAGTGCGGTGGCATGATCTCAACAATCACAGCTCCCAGCAGCCTCGACCTCCCGGGCTCCGGCGAGCCTTCCATCTCAGCCTCCCGAGTTGTGCTTGCCTTCTTATCATAACAGATAATTTAATCTTAGCTGAAGGGCTGGCCCTCTCATCTCCATGCTTGCCGTAGCTCTGGTGACTGTGGTTTGATTTATGATGACACTCTGTGGATAAGTGGATTCTAATCGTGTATTGTTCTGCTGGCAGCGGCCTGTGGTGAGCTGGACGGCAAAAACCTGGAATCCTTCCCGGCTGAAAAAAAAATCACTCTTTTCCTGCAAACTGCCCGTTGGAACTCCATGTGGAGTAACAGATTCCTTTACCCGCAGCATTGCTGGGCTTGTTGATCCAACAGCCTTCTGCACCTTAGTGCACTAGACGCTCTTTTAATGGGGTGATCGTGTTCTCTTCCTCTTAGACACTCATTAAGCTTGGCCACCGGGACCCAGGCATGTGGGTGATGTGGATATTTCAGAGCACTTGAGGGGTGTAACAGGCAGACCAGCAGGATTTGGTGTCTGTAGCCTGGATGACGCCATGATTTTCTAAACAATGCGTCCGACGTCACCATGCATGTGATGCATGCAGGGCTCTTCACGGGCTGTGGGTTCTGGCCCAACCGCCCCAGGAGTAACCCGAGAGTCAGCATTTGTAGCAAGCTCCTGTGAGTGCCGAGGCTGCTGGTCTGAGAAACACATCTCTAGCAACAAGGCTGTAAAATGCCGTATGTCTCTGCAGGCGTTATGGAGATGAGTGACACTATGGATGTCCGTCTGTGTCTAAATTTTCTTTCAGCTCTTCTTACTGTGGTACATTTCTCTCCCAAGTTCTTCTCGCAGTAAGTTCGGCAGCTTTGTTTTATTTCTCAAGCAGTAGGATTTCTGGTCTGTTTTCTTCCCTTTTTCTCTATTTTTGTATTTGGTAGATGTGACAGCCAGCAGATGCTGCCAACGCAGAATTTGTCTTTCTACTGTCTAGACGGTCCTTTGTGTGGTGTTTATTTTGTGGACTATCCTAAGCTCATATATTGAGTACTAGCTTCACGCAAACACATCGACCCTTTTAGAATTTAAGTTTGCGACCTACCCCACGGCAGGCTGAGTCCCTCGCATCTCCCACTGGGTCCCTCGGCCGAGGGGGCCCATGCTTCACTGGCCTGGCCTGGCCGCCTTGCACCCTGCTGACCACACGCTGAGCCGTGGCCATCTCTCCTCCACGGCTTCTGGGACGCTTCCGTGCCTGCTTCTCTAAGGTCTCTCTCAGCCCTGGTTCCCCTCTGCCTCTTTCCTTGGGTGTTTCCAGCCCCTTCATGACCTTTGCGATGCCGCCATCCCCCTGATCTGGGTGTCAAGTCCTTCCCCTTCCCATAACGTTCCCCCAAGGCACCTTCTGAGTCCATGAGGTCCGTCCGTCCTCTCGGTTCGACAGAGTGCTGGTACCACTCTTCTGCGCACTCACATCCGTGGCCGTCTCCTCCCTGTGTGTTTGTTTCATCCCCTGGAATGGGAGGTGGTCAAGAAAAGAAAAACACCCTCTTGTTTATCTTTGTGTTGAGAACTCCAAGAGCAACACGGGGACCTGCTGGGCTTAGAATGAGTGTGGGATGTGTTTATTGACCAGCCTGTTTTTCCTCGTGGCCGACTGTGTGCGCGTCCTCATCAGTCATTCACTTGGTGGGCCAGAGTCAGTCTACTCAGCTCTGGGTCATCGACAGCCTCCGTCAAGCCATCAGGTTCTCTGTGTTCTCTGTGTGACTTATCTGGGGGCACCTGGGTATCTTCTGCGGGTTGGTACCGACCATTCCTGATGCCGAGTCTGTGAGGCTCCAGGCCTCCTTCCTGGCTGGTTGATGATGCTGCGTTCCGATGTCCCACAGAAGCCACTCGGCAACTTTCCCATCGGGAAGCCATGGGCATTTCCCTGTCGCTTGCCATCTGTGGCCTCCCGTGATGGAGAGAGCCTTCCAATTACAGCCAGCAGTTGATAGCTGAGATGTTTGTCCCTGACATTCAAGTGGCCCCTGCAGTGCGACACTTCCTGCTTTTGCCTTTCATAGGACCAGAATGATGGTTGAAACTAGGAGCCCGGGTTACTAATTTCCTGCTGGGGACATAGAACACAGCTATACAATGCGATGCATTTGCTAAATGTCAGTGGTATTAATAGAGCCGGGTAGGACTGCAGTGTATAAAACTAAGTGATGATGGATGAGTTTACTCCAAGGATGAAGGAAGGTAGCCTTCAAGTGGTATCAGAAGGTGGATGGCCGGGGCTGTCTACACAGAACGAGGGGCTCAGACCGAAATACCAATCACTGGGCTCGGGTGCCAAGGACATAAGATGCTCAGGGTGATGGCCAGGGCTCTGAGGACCTGGAAATGAAGGCTAGCACAGAGCTGGGGGTCTGCCATGTGCGTGACAGTCCCAAAAAGCTGCTGTGCACCCAGGCAACTCCAGGAGGTCCCTATGCACAGCGGAACCCCCGTCGAGGAAGCCAGATCGGTAGGAACCTTCTGGAGCAGCCTTGGGGCAAGAAGAACCAGGAGCTCTGATAAGAACTGGGCTTACAGTCTCTCAGGCATCAGCACCCCAAAGGGGGAGGCTGGCATCTGAAGAAAGAGCAGGATGACCAGAGGGGTGTGAAGGTGCAGGGGTCGGTAATCCCTGCAGGAGCGAACCTGTCCTCCAGCGTGGGGACTGTCTTGAGGCGTGTTCTGAGGGGGAAAGAAGGGTCGGGATGGTGGCTGAGGCTGGCTTAGGCAGTGCCTCCTGTCTGCCATCTCTGGTCCTGCGTACATGTACTCACTTGCTTATTAACTCACTCTGCCGCTTGCTGGGAACTCCACTGGGACCACCTGGAAGAATGAGGAGGCGACCGAAAGCCCAGGAGGGAGTGGGGAAAGAAATCCCTGCTGCCACGGGGAAGGACAAGGGACTCCACCCAGCTCGGGGTCTGTGCTTCTGAGTGGGCGGTGGGGAGGTCCCTGGCATGGATCTGTGCGAGGGAGGAAAGACCCTTGCCGTCTCTCTGCCAAGATCTCCGTCTCCCACAGCTGCGGCCCCCGCAGTCCACTGGGAACTGGCGATTTTGAATTGGTCGATTCACATATTGGCTGTGCTCTAGTGGCCACGGTTGACTTTGTCTGACTTTACTGCATAATGTGAACTTTCCTTCTCCTCCTCATGACCCCGTACTCTGGGGGCTTGCACAGTGGGTAGACACTCCAGGATAGGATCCTGGTAGAGGTCCAGTGTGTGGCCACAAGCCAGCGTATCTACACGATGGGCATCGTGGCCTCCACCTGCCCATGGACGGAAGGGCCACTATTCTGTCCTGGCTGACGTGTTGATCTTCCAGGTCTCTGGCTCTTCGTCCATGGTCTTGGTGGATCAGCCAAACCTCGGCTTTTGACAGGCCTCTTCCTCGGGATCCCTACTCTGTCTGGGATTCATAATGAGGTTCCCTTGGGCACTTGCTCAGGTGACAGCAAGACTCTTGCCCCACCCAAGACTTCACCCGGTGGTCCTCAACATTCTTCTGACCCTGGCATACTTGGGGATGGACATGTGCCTCCTAATCCTCGCAGCTCTAGCTATTACCCCCCAGAAATCTTTTCAGGGAACACTTCATAAGGACCTGCTAAGGGCCAGGCATGGCGCTAGGCTCTGTGAATGGACACAGTCCTTGCGTTCTGGCTTCAGAACGGGTCTCCTATTCCTTTGTTTATTCATGCCTCCTGTCACTGTTACCCGTAGGCTTCTGAGGACTGCTCGTTTGCCATGAGACGTGGGCATCTCTTATTGGCCTATTTATCTGTGAGGTCTAATTAGGAAAGACTGTTGGTCCCGTGCCACGTTGAAAGATTCTCCATCAGCCGGGTGTGGTGGCTCACACCTGTCATCCCAGCCCTTTGGGAGGCAGAGGCGAGAGGATTTCCTGAGTTCACGGGTTCAAGACCAGCCTGGGCAACTTGGCAAGACCTGGGTCTCTACAATAAATCAAGAAAAATTAGCTGGGCATGGTGGTGCACACCTGCATTTCCAGCTATTGGAAGGCTGAGGTGGAAGGATTGCCTGAGCCTAGCAGGTTGAGGCTGCAGCAGCCGTGAGCGTGCCACTGCACTCCAGCCTGGGCTGCAGAGTGAGGCTTCAACTCAAAAAAGAAAAAAAAAAAAAGAAAAAGGTTTTCCATCATCTAAATGGTAACTATTCTGGTGACAGAGAGGTGTCTGCTGCTTTTTTTTTTCCAATATGAACTTAATTCTTACATTGATTGTTTTTCCTCCTATCTTTGCTAGTCATTAAACACCTTCAATTAACTATTAGTTTTGATTGTCAAAATATAGATGATCGATTCGCCTGACATTCTCTCTTGATTTTTTTATGGCCTCATCATGTTTCAGCTGACCTTTTCTCCCCAGTTTCATCATCAGGGAAGTAGCAGCCACATCCTCCGATGTTCTTGTTTTCTGTTTCCCATTCTATTCTGACACGAAGCAACTTCACGACGCCATCTTTTTGATGTTTCTCTGATTAAAATGTGGCCCGTGTGAAACACAGACACGAACCCACATCCCTCTTGTTCAAACAGTGCCGGTCTGTGCATCGCTGCATTTCCAGCTAACCTCTCTTCAGGGTGATCCCGGCAATGCCGTGCTGTTTCTACTTGACTTTCTGATCGCCTTCTTGTAATAATACATTCTGCTTCCAGAGTGTGGGTAGTTTTGGCAAGATGCCCTCATGGGCGGGCGCTCCTTCTGGCAATTGATGCCAATTCCTTGATGATTACAGGCAGACATTTTAAAAAATGATTATATATATATTAAAGATGTGGGGTGCAATTCAGGTGTACAAGTAGTAATCATACAGGTAAAGCTGGGGCTTCCCTTTGGTCCCCCGTTGGCCTGGTTTATGATCAGATACACTTACTGGTGATGTGTGTCCCCCGCCCCCAACCCAGCAATATTCTGCTGCTGCCAATCCCTTTCTTTTTTTTTGAGTTGGAGCTTTGCTCTGGCGCCCAGGCTGGAGTGCATGACATGCTCCCGGTCACCGCAGCCTCACCCTGCTGGGCTCTGGTGATCCTTCCGCCTCAGCCTTCCAGGTAGCCGAAATTACAGGTGCATGCTACCACGCCTGGCTAATTTTGATGTATTATAGAGACGAGGTCTTGCCACGTTGCCCGGGCAGGTCTTGAACCTGCGGGCTCAGGCAATCCACTTGCCTTGGCCTCCCAAAGTGCTGGGATTATAGGCAGAATCACTGAGCCACCAAGCCTGGCCTCCAATCCTTTCTTACAGTATTATGGTAAACGTTCAGGGTCCACTTATGAGTGAGAACATGTGGTACTCTGTTCTCTGTTTCTGTGATAGATCACTGAGTATTATAGACTCTAAATCCACCCAAGTTGCTGTGAAGTCCATATGTTTTTCCTTTGTGGCTGCGTAATATTTCATTGTGTATATGTATCACATTTTCCTTATCACATTTTCTATGTCCACTTTGATGAGCAGTACGGTTGGGTTCATGTTTTTGCTGCAATAAACATGCATGTGCTGGTATCTTTTTTGTCGAGTGATTTGAGTTCCTCCAGGCATATTCCCAATAGAGGGATTGCTGGGTCATATGGAAGGTCAATTTCTAGTTCTTTTAGGAATTGCCACACTTTTCCATAGAGGTTGAACTAGTTTGCATTCCCACCAGTAGTGTGGAAGTGTTCCCTTTTCTCCACATCCTCGCCAGCATCTGTTGTTGTTTATTAATGGTGGTCATTCTTACTGGGGTTAGGTGGTATCTCAGTGTGGTTTTGATTTGCATTTCTCTGATGGTTAGTGAGGCTGAGCACTTTTTCATGTGTCTGTTGGCTACAGACAGACATTTCTATCTGGTATCAGTTTTCTCTCTTTCTCGCTCTGTCTCTCTCTCAAGCTATTATATTAGTAGTTCATTTTTAACAAATATCCCAACTTTTTTGAAGGAGAAGATGAGTTGAGGAGGTTTCCAGTAAAAAATACAAATGGAACCAAACCGTTAACGTCAGAAAGACCAGACATCCCACAGAGGAAGCTCTTGGTGGACTTTTAGTAGTAACCTCTGAAAACCTGGCGGTAAGAAGTTTAGAAATAACATAATACAAGAACGGGGGCATCCCCTCAATTGTGTGCAGCAGAGAGGAAGAGGCACAGCGGGGCGCCATTCTACACTTCAACATGCGGGCTGTGGACAGAAAGCTTTTTTCTCTAGTGGGAGTCAGTAGCGAGGTGGTGGAGGGGAGGGGAGACATGAAAGGCACAGGGACAGGGCAAGACAGGCTTGAAGAGAGAGCCCGTGGTCTTCTTTCGGCAGGAAGCCACAGTCCTCCAGAAACTCGGGGCACACCCGCAGGCGTAGGGCAGTCTGGCTTTGCGCCCTGGGATTGCACCTTGAGCCCTGGCCATGTGTGGCCCGGCGCACCTGCGATGTGGCTGGTCCTAGGGGCGGTGTTCTGCAGGTGCAAGAAAATGCCAGAATCCAAGCTGAGTCCTCCCCAATGAGGAGACATCTCATCAGGATAATTTTTAGGCTGATTTCCTGCTGATACACGGGCCCAAATGAAATACGTTATTTAATTTGATATCACTTGCTTTCTCGTATATTTAACAATGCGACTGCAGACGCTTTAACACACCATGTTGGCGGCATCGTCTTCCGCTGGATGCCATTGGCCTCGCCTACCATGAGGTGTGACCATCCCCTGTGCGGGTCAGCGCTGTGTGTGCTGGTTGGATGTTCTTCTCACGTTTTCTCTGTGAGCGGGCTAGCTTTGTGTGGGGAGTTGTTTTATCTATTTTGGAAATTTTATTTTTAAAGTAGAAGGCATGTCTGAGTAAAGAGAAGGACAATTGTTTTATGGACAGACCATTATTGTATGAACACACCGCTGGATAATTACCTTATGGACAAGCTGGGCTCGGTGGCTTAGCCTGTAATCCCGCGCCTTTGGGAGGCTGAGGTGAGTGGATTGCCTGAGCCCGCGGGTTCGAGACCCGCCTGGGCAACTTGGCGAGACCTCATCTCTACAATAAATCAAAAATTAGCCGGGCGTGGTAGCGCACGCCTGTAGTTCCAGCTACTTGGAAGGCTGAGGCGGAAGGATCACCAGAGCCCAGCAGGTCAAGGCTGCGGTGGCCGGGAGCGGCCATTGCACTCCAGTCTGGGTGACGGAGTGAGACTCCAACTCAAAAACAAAACAAAACATTACCTTATGGACAAACGATGGGAACAACCTCAGGAAGAAGGGATTTGTAAGTACTTTGGTCAGAGAAGAACGCCTCACTTTTTGGGGGGGTCAGAGTCTCACTCTGTCACCCCGGCTAGAGGGCAGTGGCACCATCAGGGCTCACTGCAGCCTCGAACTCCTGGGCTCAGGTAATCCCTCCACCTCAGTCTCCCAAGTAGCTGGGACTACAGGAACACACCTCCATACCTGGGGAATTTTTCGATTTTTTTTTCTTTGTAGTGATGAGGTCTCGCCGTATCGCCCAGACTGGTCTTGAACTCCTGGGCTCAAGCGATCCCCTGCCTCGGCCTCCCAAAGTGCTGAGATGACAGGCGTGAGCCCCCATGCCTGGCCTCCTCTCCTTCCGTTACAGATGGACACACAAAAGCCACCACACAAATGCATTGCTTCGACGGAGTTCTCTTGAGTGCTGCTCGTGGGAGCAGGCGCGGCCCTGAGGAGTGCCGGAGACATGTGGAGGAGAGAGGGGCTGGCTTTCCGGGCCCGTTCCTCACCCCGAGCCCCTTTCCAGGAGGCTCTACCAAATTAGTCACGTTTTCTTCCCGTGCTGTCTCTAGCTTTGAAAATGGCATCTGCGTGCATTTAAAACATCTGGGTCCATGCCCCACATGCATCGGGCTATGGGAGAGAAAGTAGGAACCCCACAGAGGTGGGCTGGAGTGGGGTGGGCGCCTGGCTCCATCTAATCTCCGCGTGATCTCACGGCCGCCTCTCTCCAAGCCCGTCTTCTCTCCACTGGGACACTCGGAGGGGCATGGCAGCCATGCACAGACTGCCTGAGGAAGGGTGGGGTGACTACTCGGTGGGCAGCATGGTGGGGGGCACCTCAGTGCTCCGTACACGGAGCAGCCCTGTAGATGCCTCTCCAGTGTCGGAAACACAGTCTCCATGTCCCTCCCTGGAGCTGGGCCTGGTGTCCTTCTCATGGGGCAAGCGGATGGAAACTAAATGGCTTTTCCATCCATTCAATGAGGCGAAAGGACTCTTGGCATCAGAACTCCTGTTTCAACCCTTCTATGCCCTGGGCCAGGAGCCAAAAATTCTTGCTGGCCACAGCTCAGAGTCAAGACAAGAAACTGAAGCCAAGCTTTCCTGACATCCTCAGTGGAAGTCAGGAACCGCACACTGGCACTGGCATGCCCGTCACTCACGCCTCGTAGGCGCTGACGGGGCTGAGGGTGACCCAGTGAAACTCAGATAGCCAGACCAACTGAGGGAGGTGTGACCTGGGGTGAGACCATAAGGTGCAGGTGAGGACAGGACAGCCAGACAACACACAAAGCTAGTGATCCTGGCAGCGAAGAGGTGTCTGCTCATCCCCAGGGATGTCATAGAGGTAGCCTAGCAATGAGGACCTCTGAGGGCCGGGCCACACCCAGCCCTCAGGCCTCTTGGCCTGGCAGTAGCCAAGGCTCTACCCAGTTCACATCAGGGGCCTCTGTCGGAAGAGCCTGGCTGGACATGGCAGAACTCGGGGCCGTAGGGGAGAACTGGCCAAGGTAGGAGCTCCGTGCTGGGGACCCTGGGCTGGGGGTTGCCAGGGACAGACTGGGCTTCCTGACCCGTCCCCTGAGTTCCTGTGTGGGAAGGTGGAGCTCTCTGCGGCATGTACGGCCCAGCTGGGGGGGGACTGAGTCTCAACAGACCTGGACACGACAACCTTGACACTGAGTTTTCCATAAATCTCTCTTACCCGAGTCCCAGGGTCCGAAGGGAGGCTGAGTTTTCAGACCAGAAAGTGGGAACTGGGGAAAAGACTATTAAAAGCCCACCTCCTTAGGGGATGAGAAGTAGTCAGGAGAAGGCCGAGAGGCATTCAGCTTGTGGTCATCCCAGTAATCAGTTTGACCAGTATGGCTGTCACCGAGCCTGTGGGAAGTCTCAGCGTGCCTTACGTGGTGCGTGGGGCTTGTCGCCGAAGAGGTCCCGCATAGATGATAAAGCTGCTCGTGAGATGGGGGTTGCCTTAGCAACAAGTCAGTCCGTTGCAGACTCCTGGCTCTGCTGTAAACTCTTTGTGCAAATGACTTAGCCTTTCCAAGCCTGTTTCCTCATCTGTAAGATGGAGATCAGTGACAGGACCCACCTCCGTGAGACTTAAATTAGGTCATCCAACCAGAGAACCTGCATATTTGGAAGTACGCCCTAGGTGTTTTATTATCATTACTACTACTCCTCCTACTGCTGCTACTCCCACCATTACCATCTGCTCTCTCGTTCCCCTATTGGCCGGAGTTGTAGAAGACCAGGTACTTTGATGACTTCAGTGACATCCTTTTAGCCCAGAATTTTATCATGACCAAAGCAAATTCTAGACCCAGAATCTGCTGTCATGGGGGGATGTGCCAACCCACTAATCATGTCAACATGTGGACCAGTATCTTAGGCTCTCTTGGCCAGGAAGCAGAGTTCCTGAGAAGCCCCCGAGCCTCTGATGGTCAGAAGACTCTGAGGGGTCCTGGGAGGAGGGCTTCAGGCATGAGCGGGGAGGCGTGTGGCAAGGTGGGCTCTGCCTGGGCCAAGCATGAGCCGTCGTGCCGTTGCTGTCAGGGACCATCAGGGACGCCGAGAAGCCGGTTCTGTCACCACACGTGATCCTCGCTTCCACCCCTCTGTCTTCTTTACTGCCGGCATGCCCTGTGAGCTCCCAGTACCTCCCCTGGCCCGTCCCTGGGGCCTCCCGGCTCGTCTCTGTGTCCTCCCTTGCTCACGTCACAGGAGCGACCTTTCTCAAAACCTACAGGGGACCTTGCTTCTTCATCCAGAGTGAAACCCTCCAATGGCTTGACGCACTCTTGCAGTCCAGAGGGCCATCTTGACGGTGACTTTCAAGGCCTTAGCGTCTCCCTGCCTGCCTGACCAGCTCCCCCTGTTCTGCCCTCTCTCTGCCCCCCCTGCACGACTTCCTGGCCTCAGACACCTGTGATTCTCTCTGCCCGAGGCCTCCTGGCCAGGGGTCCTGGGCATGGGAGCATTTCCTCCAACGCCCTCCCTCTCGCCTGAAGCCTTCCTCAACTCTGCGCCTCTGGTCACTTCCTGTGGCAGGGTGGGCTGTTGCCTCCTGCCTCCGCGGGGCGTCATCACAGCTGGATGGACCCACCTGCTTCCGTCTGCCTCCCCGGTGAGAAGGCGGGCCTCACAAGGGCACAGTGTCCACATGCCTCGGTCCTCGTGCCATCCCGAGAGCTGATCACGGCAGGGGCACACGGGGGGTGAGACCGAATGCTTGTGGGAAGAACGGACAGGGGAAGGAGAGTGTGAAGGGATGGGCCAGGATGGAGCAGAGAGGTGGCAGTGTCCTCACGAATGACCCCGCAGGGATCCTGGGGGGCGTGGGAGGAGGAGGAGAGCGGCTGTGCTGGGAATGCAGGAGACCGCAGGGAGGGCCCGGGGCCACTCCAGGTGACGTGGAGGGTGATGTGCAAAGAGAAAAGCAAGGGGAAGGCCCCCAGGCACAGCGACCCACAGATGAGCACTGCGGTGCTAACACAGTAACCTCCTCGCCCCAAAGCGAAGGAGATGCCCTGGGGCCGCCCTGGGAGTAGCCCCAGAGGCACACGTGGTTGCTGTTGCCACTCGGACGCCGGTCGCAGTACCTGGGCGTCCCTGGTGAGCAGCTATCCGTCTGCACAACCCAGGGCAGGTTAGGATGCGAGAGTCTTAACACAGTCCCCCAGGAAGGCGTGCAGAGCCACGGTGTGCCCAAGCAAGGTGATGGATATTCAACCTGAAGACTTTTCCAGAAAGTGTCATCCCAGATCTGGCCCAGGCTGCTGTGTCTTCGTGAACGCGATGTCTCTGCTGAGCAAAATTCTTTCCCGGGAGCTCTTTAAAGTTTTCACGGCCGGGCTCGGTGGCTCAGCCTGTAATCCCGCGCCTTTGGGAGGCTGAGGTGAGTGGATTGCCTGAGCCCGCGGGTTCGAGACCCGCCTGGGCAGCGAGACCTCATCTCTACAGTAAATCAAAAAATCAGGTGTGGAAGCGCATGCCTGTAATTCCGGCTACTCGGAAGGCTGAGGCGGAAGGATTGCTGGAGCCCAGCAGGCGAGGCTGCGGTGTCCGGGAGCGGCCACTGCACTCCAGTCTGGGCGACTGAGTGAGACTCCAACTCAATAACAAAATTTTAAAAAGAGTTTTCACGATGTTTTCTCAAGGACTTTGGCTGCAGCGAAGGAGCAGTTCAAAGGCTCACAATGCAACTGACCCTGGAACAGCATGGCTTTGAGCTGCTCCGTGCACCGGGACATGGGTTTTCTTCCGCCTCTGCCTGCTCTGGGACTGCAAGACCAGCTCCTCCCCCTCCTCTCCCTCCTCTGTTTTCTCCTCCCCCTCCTCTCCCTCCTCCTCGCCCTCCTCCTCCTGGGCCTACTCACTGTGAAGTCCAGGATGAAGACCTTCATGATGATCCACTTCCCTTTAGCAAACAGTACATCTGTTTCTCCTTCCTGTGTGTTTCTTGACATTCTCTTTTGTCTGGTTTAAGGATACAGCACCTAATACATATCCCACACAGAGTGTGTGTGCCTTGACTGTGTATGTTTCCAGTGAGGCTTCTGGTAAACAGGAGGCTGTGAGTTACATCTTCAGGGAGCTAAAAGTTATACCCAGGCTGGGCTCAGTAGCTCAGCCTGTCCTCCCAGCACTTTGGGAGGCCGAGGTGAGTGGATTCCCCGAGGCTGTGGGTTCAAGACCACCCAGGCAACTTGGTGAACCCTCATCTCTACAATAAATCAAAAATTAGCCAGGCATGGTAGCACGCGCCTATATTTCTGGCTACTTGGAAGGCTGAGGCGGAAGGATCGCCAGAGCCCAGCAAGTTGAGGCTGCGGTGGCCGGGAGCGTGCCACTGCACTCCAGCCTGGGTGACAGGGTGAGATTCTGGATTAAAAAAAAAAAAAAAGTTATACCCAGACTTTCTGGCTAGGTGCAGTGGTTCAGGCCTGTAATTCCATCGCTTTGGGAGGCAGAGACGAGAGGATGACTTGAACCCAGGAGTTTGAGACTAGCCTGGGCAACATAGCCCGGCCTCGTCTGTCCAGAAAATTCAGAAAATTAGCTTGGCATGGTGGCATGTGCCTGAAGTCCCAGCTACTCAGGAGGCTGGGGTGGGAGGATTGCCTGAGCCCAGGAGGCTGTTGCTGCGGTGAGCCATGATTGTGCCGCTGCACCCCAGCCTGGGCGACAGAGTGAAACTCGTACTCAAAGAAAGAAAAAAAAATTATACACAGGTCTTCAACTGTGCGGGGGTCAGGCCCCAGCCCCTGTGCTGTTCCGGACGGGACTGTCTGTTCCTCCTCTGGTGTTTTCCTGGTGCAACATCGTGTTCATGCCTCGAGATTCTTCTTGTCATTCAGCCGTGGCATCCCAAGGACCACCTATGCTCACGAGGCGGGTGTGCAGGGTGTCCATGGTGGCAGTTCTGTGCTGAGGCGCAGTGCAGCTCAGCACGGAACTGAACTGACAAGACACAAGCTTGTGGCAAGATCCGTCTCGGTGACGGCCGCTGTCGGGTCTAGCGGTCCCGCCACATGTGGTCTGTGGCCCCCCTTGGCCTGCCCTCTCCCACAGCCGCTCGTGGACCTCCTTCCAATGCCTCCCTGCCCCCACCTCGCTCTCCCTCATGGCCTCTGATCTGGCTTTTCCTCCTGCAGTCACTTAAGCCTTTTATCTTCCTGCCAAGTTTGACCAGACTGTCCCTTTGTCTTAGGATGGCTCCAGGCAGTATGGAGCGATTCCAAAATGGACACCCCTCCGTGGGCTTGCCATCCGGCCAGACTCTCCCGACACCGCAGCGTTGAGGACCGACTGCGGTCTGTGTCAGTGCCTTTGCTCTTGCTCTGTCTCTCTCCCCCGGAGTTCTTTCTCCTTTGCCATCCCTTTTCTTTACCTCAAAAGGCCTTGCCGGCAGTATTTCAACACTGCAAACTTAGCGCTTTTACTTTTTGTGTGAGCATCTGAAGCCTCTTCATTCCCGCGTCAGGCCATGGGCGTCTGCTGCCATGAAGCTGACTGTCGAGTGGATTTGCCCACGCCTGGAGGGACTGGCTCCTTTAAACAGTGTTGGGAAGGGTAGGGGTCCTGCCTGCCCCTGCCTTGACGACAAGTATTTGCCATTCCTGGGCCTCAGTCCACGACTGTGTCGTGGGGATAGTCAAGGTCCCGACCTCGCAGAATCGCCAGGCGTGCCAAGCACATGCACACATGTAAAAATGATCCAAAGACCTGCCCAGTAAATGTGAGGGTTTTTTTGTTTTGTTTTTTGAGTCGGAGTCTCACTCTGTTGCCCAGACTGGAGTGCAGTGGCCGCTCCCAGCCACCGCAGCCTCGACCTGCTGGGCTCCGGCGATCCTTCCGCCTCAGCCTTCCAAGTAGCTGGAACTGCAGGCATGCACTACCACGCCCGGCTAATTTTTGATTGATTGTAGAGATGAGGTCTCGCTAATTTGCCCAGGCGGGTCTCGAACCCGTGGGCTCGGGCAATCCACTCACCTCAGCCTCCCAAGGCACGGGATTACAGGCTGAGCCACCAAGCCCGGCTATGAGTTATTTTATTAACTCTCCTTGGTGTTGCTGTTACTACTGAGGCCTGACACAACACGCAGGCTTTGCCCTGGAATCGCTCATCCAAAGAGCCTTCTCTTCTAAGCCTTGCTCTCCTGGCAAAACTGCCTTCTGATCATGGCTTTCCTGATGGCGCTGCTTGCTGTTTTCCTAACGCTCTCCCGCCATTCCCAAAACTCAGCCATCGTCTCTGGAGGGCTCTGTTTCTGAAGTCATCTTTCCTCGCGGATCTGGGCACCAGGGACGTGGCTGCCTCTGCACCTCCACTCTCCCCGCCGTCTTTGGAGTGGCATTCGGGGCGCTGGTTTTAAGTTTTAAGCACGGATCACTCAGAGCTCCTGTTACCCTAGAAGCCGTTCCTCTCCTCCTGAACCACAGCGGTGTGGTCAGCCCTGACACTTCACAGCCCTGCACTGCAGTCTGTCAGAGGCCAAGCAACTTGGGGCCCGTGCGCCTGGAATGTTCTCTCTCACTGTTTCTAGGAGGCCTCGGGCAGGTTCTGGCCAGTGCGTTGGCGGCGAGGAGAGGCCTGTGGACGGGTGCAGGGGGGCAACTTTCAATCCTAGGTATCCGTGCCAAACACAGTTTTATTATTCTCCGGAAAATAAGGTTGCAAAAAAGTAATTGCTGACACAACCTTAATGATAGCACTTTAACTCGGCAGCTGTAATTAAAATGGGAACGTTCTGGTACCAGCCCTCTGAGAACCCACACGGACACCGCTCAGGATCTCAGATTTACAGAGCCAGCAACTCTGGCTCCTGCCGCCTGGGCCCGGCCCCTCCCTGCACAGCTGACATGGAAGCCCCGTCTTCCTGGCAAGGAGCACACACCAGGAACGCGCGTTTGGAACGACACCCTGCAGAGACAGTGGCTGTCAGCAGCCTCGCCTCGGAAATGCCACTGGAAGAGCTCCTCTCGCCTTTGATTTCCCTGGGATGTGCCTTTCATGTATTATGCAGTGAGGTTAAAGCCCTACAAGACATCTGGGTTAGAATGCAAAGAGGGCTCTTATTTCAGTGGGATGTCGCATCCATGTGATTCCTTTTTCATCTGATAGATGGGGTAGAAACTGTCTACAGCTGCTGGACATAAAGGCCCAAAGACAGAGGTATTAAAAAAATTGGTTGATGCTGGGCATGGTGGCTCACACCTGTAATCCCAGCACTTTGGGAGGCTAGGGCAAAAGGATTCCGTGAACCCAGGATTTGAGACCTGCCTGGACAACATGGTGAGGCCTTGACTCTACAATAAATCAAAAAATTATCTGGGTGTGGTGACGTACACTCGTGGTTCCAGCTACCCGGGAGGCTGAGGTGGAAGGATCGTCCGAGTTCAGCAGGTCGAGGCTATGGTAGCCGTGATCGCACCACTGCACTCCAGTCTGGGAGACAGAATGAGACCCTGACTCAAAAAAAAAAGCCAGGCTAATTATTTTTCTTCTATGATGAGAATTGTAGAGGCTGGCAGTCCCCACATTGGGATGTCAGTCTTCAGTGGCCCGAAGGCCTTCCAGCCTGCCTGCTGGGACATCCTCACGTATAATGGTGGCCTCAGCCCCAGGACAGCTGCCTGAGCTGCAGCCATCTCATGCACGTCCCGGGCAGAGAGACGGCCAAGAAGAGACATCCCAGCCCAGTCCGCCCTCTCCCAGAAGGACCTTTCCCTGGAAGTCCCATCCAAAAGGTCCGCTCACCTCTCAGCAGCCACGCTAGGCCATGTGAAGAACACTGATTCACCAACTGTGTGCATTGCCTCTCTCGGCAACATGCATGTGCAGTAGTGAGGAAGGAGGGAGGGGATACTGAACCACCAGTTTCCACCACCAACAGTGCATGAGAACAAGAATAAGCAGCAGCCCCCACCACCACCACATTGTGTGGTTTTTTTCAACAGGAATACTTGTTTATTCAGCACTTAAATAATCAGATTTGGGCGTGATAGCACCTGCAGTGCGAGCTACTCTGAAACCTGAGGCCCGAAGATTCTTGAACCCAGGAGTTTGAGTCCAGGCAGGGCAGCATAGCAAGACCTCGTCTCCTAAAAAAAACCAAAACGAAAAGGAATAATCAGAAAAAAATTAAAATAGCTGCATACTGGTCTAAAAAAAATAAAGAAAGAATCAGAAAACTGCGATTTTTTTCCTGTCAGTAACCAAATTACTCTTCATCTTGATAAGATGTAGGCCCAGCATAATCATTAATGACTTTTTTGAGTCAGCAAATATTAAGTACGATTTTCATGTTACTGTCGTGTTGTAAATTACAGTTGATCCTGAACGACATGGGAGTTAGGGGCACCGACCCTGTAGAGTTAAAAATCCACATGTAACTTTTAACTCCCCAAAGAATCATCACGAATAGCCTCACTGATAACATAAATAGCCGATGAACAATGTCTTACATGTTATGCATATTAGGTATTGCATTCTTACCATAAAGTAAGCTCGTTTATGATGTGAGTTTCATGTGTTTAGAATGTTACCAGGAACACCCTCAGGAAGAGACAGTGGGCGTCCTGTCCTTGGCATGGAAGTGGGCCATCACAGAGGCTTTCATCCTCGTCATTGTCAGACCAAGGAACTGAGGAGGAGAGGAGGATAGGGAGGGGAAGGGTCTTGGTGTCTCGGGAAGCAGAAGCAGAGGAGGAAGGGGAAGCTGTAGTTGTTTTACTGAAAAAGCCCGGCATGTAAGTGGACCCACAGAGCCACACCCGTGTTCATGGGTCAACTCTCTTTGAAATGGGCCATTTGGATTGACACTCTGGGTGCCTGCTTCGTAGAATGTCTGATTCTCATCAACATCACGTTTCTCAGTTGTTTCAGTTGAAACAAGTTTCACATCAACCGGAGATCTGGAGCAAATGTCTTTGAAAACATAAAGGTCAGGCCCTCAACCCATTTCACGCACCGATACTAACCGGCCCTGCCTCTGGCGAGCCCGTCAGGACCCATCCAATCCACTCTGCCATGAAGTATCCTCTCTGGCTTTCAAAAATTGTGATAAAATAGACACGACGTGAAACTGAGCACTTGAGCCTTGTCAGTGCACGATTCAGTGATGTTCAGGACTTCCACATCGGTGTGTGGCCCCAGAGTTGGTTTTTTTAAAGAAATTTCTTTATTAGGAGCTAATTCGTTTCTTGTCTGCCATCATATTGGATACCACGTAGTGTTCTACCAATGTTGGTTCCTTCAGGCAGGTTTTCAGGTTGCACCTCATCATTTTCCCACTCCATGTATTGGTGGTTCTGGTGATTAAATGAGGCAGATATTTTGTAAAAGGCTCTACAGGTCTCATGAGACAGCTGGGCAACATCTTACTTGATGGGGACTGCTCCTTTCCAAAACAGGGCACCGTTGACCTCTCATGGGCATAAAGCACTTCCCCGCACAGTGCCTACAACTTAATTAAGGCACGTAAGATGCCCAATGTCCGAGATCGTTGTATGACGTGAGGAACTGACTCTCTTCTCGGCCGGTGTGTTATGAGACCAGCTTAATGAGAGTCCAAGAGTGATTCTGATTTTCAATCTTTTTTAGTGGTAATTGTAGCAAAGATCTCTCTCTCTTTTTTTATTTCATTCTGTTTTGTTTTAATCCATGAAATCTATTCTTTTCTTCTTTGGCAATCTAATGGTTCTCCTTAAAATGATAAAAGCCGGGCAACCCCTTCAGGTCCCCTCCCACTGTGAGAGCTTTTCTGTCCTCTCAATAAATCCTGCTTTCTAAAATAATAATAATAATAATAAAAACCACCAGCAGACAACCATGTGCAGTGGCTCATGCTTGTAATCCCAGCACTTTGGGAGGCTGAGGTGGGTGGAATCCAAGAGTTGGGGACCAGCCTGGGCAACATAGCAAAACCTTGTCTCTACAAAAATTGGCCAGGTGTGGTGTTGTGTACCTGTAGGCAGGAGGATCACTGGAGCCCAGGAGGTGGAGGCTGCCATAAGCTGTGATCATGCCACTGCATTCCAGCCTGGGTGATAGAGTGAAACCCTGACTCCAAAAAAATAAACCTAAATAAAAAATAAAATCCACCAGCAGTGAAAATATCTGGTAAGATCTTTCTATGCACGAGCATCTTCTGAAGACCTCATAGGCTCTTTTGACCCAAAGTCTGAATAGCTTACAGTCTTTTTTCTCTTATAACAATGGTGAAAAGAGAGAGAGAGAAGGGTAGGAGGAGGGAGGGAGAGAAAAGAGAGGAGAGAGAGAGGTAGAGAGGGAGGGGAAGGGGGAGAGGGAAGAAGGGAGGTAGGGGGAGGGGGATAGAGGGGGGGGAGAGAGTGCTATACAATATTTTTCTTGTTGCAAACTTGAAATCAGCGGCCCGTTCCCCGCACACCAGCCCGGCGCCATGCTGTGGCATCCTGGCCCCATACCACCTGAAATGCCACATCTAAGTCTCTTTGTAGATGACCCTCTTGGCACCTCATTTTTAGACTAGTCTCCAGTTCATCTTGGGGCTTATGGTTCAGAACAAGCTTATTTTAGGTTAGCAACTCGTGTCTTCTTTGGGCAGCCTACTTTTAAGGGATGCATGTGTATTTCACGCGTGTTTTTTAAATTTGAGCCCTTTGTGAGCAGTTAGACCTCTTGAAGACTCAGGAGATGGCTGTGGATCTTTAAGTAAGTCACATGCGTTGTAAATGTGATCTTAGGCTGTAAGTGATGCATTTTCCAACTGCTGCTGCTCCTAGAACATTTTGGGAAGTTCCATGCACACAACTCAAATATTGAGACATTTGCGATTATGGCTATTTGGGAAACAATTTGCAGTATTCAGAAAGCACTACCAGCCATTCGTGATAGACGATATTTGGTACTAGAAATTCAGAGTGGTGGAATTGTTTATGGTGCTGGGAAATGTTTGTGCTTTTAAAGTGTTATGGCAAAATAAGAGCCATTAGTACTGTATAAATTTGTTGGAAAGTGGATTGTGAATAGAACTACTAATAAGTGTAATAATTTCATAGTTTGTTCTGTCATTTTACAGCCATCAGGAGGCTATTACCAATGAGTCAGTGTGCTGTACACTGGTTTTGTGATGAACAAGAGGCAGAGTTTTCTGAATGTTCACTTAACTAGAAGATGTTAAGACAAAGAGGAAGAATAAAGACAAAGACAGATGTTGCTGGATGCAGTGACTCACGCCTGTAATTCCAGCACTTTGGGAGACTGAAGAGGGAAGATCCCTTGAGGCCAGGGGTACAAGATCAGCCTGAGCAACACAACAAAACCCCCACCTCTTTTTCAAAAATCAGGGTCTCTCTCTGTTGCCAGGGCTGGAGTGCAGTGGCACAGTCGCTGTTCACCAAGGCTTCACATTCCTGGATCCAGCAATCCTCCCACCTCAGCCTCCCAAGTAACTGGGACTACTAGCGTGTACCACCACACCCTGCGGACTTTTAATTTTTTTTGTAGAAACTAAGTCCCACTACGTTGCCCAGGGAGGTCTCTAACTCTGGGCTCAAGCAGTCCTTCTACCTGGACCTCCCAGATTGCATCTCTTTAAAAAAAGAAAAAGAAAAAAAAAGCATGCTTAATCGGAAGAACGCTTCCTCCACCCAGCTAACTTACCACTCCTTTTTGATTTGACTGGTAAGATGTTTCGGGTCATGTGTGACTTTCGATTTTAATCAGGGCCACTGGAGGAAGGAAAGGAGGGGGAGAGAGAAGGGCTGTATCGATGTCAGCTTAGTCCAACGTTTGTTGGAGTCTGTGGGTTGCTGTTGTGCTCTGTGTCGATCTCAGAAAGGAATGTGGCGGTTCCTGCCACGTTGCTGCCTTGGTGTGCTGGAGTGCCATGGGGCCGGCTGCTGAAGGTCACACGTAGGCTTATTGCTTGCCTGGGTTACACTCAACACCGTGAGAATCACAGCAGAGGCTCTGGGCCCCTCTGTCCGCTGTTTTGTGTTTTTTTCCGTCTTTAATGAAAGAGCCCCCGTGTTTGTTGTTGTTCTTTCACCTGGTCATCTTCCTTTGACGGTGCCTGTGAATCTGAGTTCCGGGCAGGAAGGCATAGACATGAAACTCGTGGGAAGGCCGCTTCCCAAGAGCGGTGGTGTTCTCTGTCTTCCTCCCTTCTGCCTCCTGAGCGTGGCTGTGACCATGGCAGACCGGAAGCCTGGGGCCGGGCGGGGGTGACCGAAATTGCAAGAGCGAAGGGCCCAGGCCGGTGGCGTGCGTAGTGGTGAGCCGTGCCAGCACTGCGTGAATCACTGCTAGATTTTGAGACTCTAGCCTCTGATAAGAGACAAGAAATCCCACTGTGTTCAAGCCACCATTCATTTGGATTATGTGTCACTCCTCACCCAGCCTAGTCCTAAAAATTCACAGTAACGCGAGGCAATGTTTGCAGGTTGTGGAATCGGAAATGCCCTGTAATCTGGACTCCCGTGCTCTGTTTTATTTTGTAATTGGCAGCCCTCGAAGTGGGTTTTCCCCTGGCAGTGTCAGGCCTTTTCTGTAAAGTCATGTCAACACATCTGTAGGTACTAAGGGACCTTTCCGAATTTGGGGACTTCACTTAGGCCAGGATTTAGCAGGGTTGGTACTGCATAGATACTGAGATTCTTTCTTGCCCGTATTCTCGGGCAAGCTGAAGCCTTTCTCTTTGTACAGAATGTTGCAGAGTCTCTGAGAATATCACTCTGAACATGCATGCACACATACGTGTCTCCTCTCAGCATCCGGGGTTTGTTCTGTGGACCCACCTAGGTTCACCGTCCTTGGCTGCCACTTCTGCCCTTTTTCTGCCTTCCTTCAAGGTGGAGAATGTGCTTAAAGACAGTCCCTCTGTCGTAGTTTCAGAAGTGAGCAAGAGACTTTCCGTGTCCCCTGTGGTGTATCTGTCAGGTTTTCCCACAAACACATCGCAGGTGACAGCACCATGCCTCAGCTCTGGCACAGTGCCCAGTGCTACTCCCTCTGGTCCTGGGGTGGCCGGGCAGCTGGGCGTGGATGCAGGGGGGGCTCGCCCTGCCACACCGTCCCCCGCAGATGGCCGCTACCCAGATCGTGTCCCTCCACAGGTGATGGCCAAGGAGTGAGAGACCGAGCAGAGACATGTGCCACCGTTAAGGCCTTGCCTGAGAACCGTCTTTCAGTCACCCATGCCAGAGTTCACTGGCCAGAGTCCACAGGGTAGGGATATCAGCCCACGTCTCCCATCGAGAGGCATCGCAGAGTTCCGTGGCAAAGTTGCAAGCCTGCAGTCCTGCTGCAGGCCACTGAAAAATGGAAGCAATGCTTCACCCTGCCACCCTGTTAGGAGTGAGTCTGTGCTTTCTCTTGATGCCTACCATGCACACACGTGACACACACATGTGACACACACATATGTGGCACACACATAAATCACCTCTTCTGGGCTGTCAAACCCAGAGGGAGTATATGCATTCTGAGGAATTTGAGTTGTATGGTAGAAATCTTTATAGTCTCCAGAGAGATGTTGTATACTGCGCTATTACAACATGGTGTGGCCAGCCCCCCAGACCACGTGCTGTAAGTGCACAGCTGAATATGAATGCCACAGCTCCGAGCCCGTGTCCGGAAGGCACATGGGGTCTCTTGACAAAATGTGCTTTTGCGCCTGACGACTGGGTGTCACTTCTTTTCAGGATCTGGCTGGTCTTATTTAATGGACAAAATCAGGGCGGTGGCTAACTTGACCGCCTCGGAATCTTCCAGCTCAGCAATGCCTTGAGGACGGCGCTAAAAATACCCTGCTCATCGGAGAGCAGCGTCTGTGCGCGATTGCAGGGTACTGGGGGCTTCTGTGGACATGAAATATGCCGGCCGAGGCAGGCTGCCTCATCGCTTGGTAGAGGTCAGATCAATTATGAACAGGCACTTAAACGTTTAAAAATGTATTGTTCGTGCCCCCAGATGACGGTTTTAGACACAGAAATGCTGACCATGCAGATATGTCAGATGCGGCAGTTGGGCCCGGGAAGCTGAGCACGGCGTTCATGGAGTTCATTCTCATCCATCCGCGTCCAGCTACTTTGGCCCCATTCCCACGAGAGACATTTCCTGCTGGTGTCATCTCCTGGGCCGACTTCCATTTGCTGGTTCCTTCAGTTGGGTGGGCCAGTCCTGGATCAGGACAGTGAGCCGTGAGCAGGGTGCAGGGCCAAGCCACCTAGGTGCCAGCACGCCGATCTCTGGCTCCATCTCTCGACTGTGTTGTTGACCTAGAAGCTACATGTGGACATGGTGTCTCCAGGAGGTTGGAGCAGCCTGGCCATGGCATCCCCCCCTGGAGTGTCGCCACCGGGTTCTCACACGCCTGCCCTGCAGTCGGCAAAACAGGAAAGAACGAGTGTTTGGAGTCCTGCTGTACATTCTTACAAAGAGTTGGGGCAGTCATTTCCGGCAGATAAGGAAGGTTCTGGAAGGTCATAGGGACACGGTGTTCAGCAACACGTAGAGCAATCACATGTTCTGGAGTGTTATGGCTTGAAGTTATTCAAGCTAGTGACTTGTGTCTGTCATCGTTTGATCTTTATTCACTTGAAGAAATTGCCAGACCTGCCACCTTGGAAAATTACAAATCGTAATGTATGGATCGTAAATTAGTTATCTTAATTTTTCTCCTGGAAAATGTCAGGCATTTTTCTACATATTTGGGGTGCTCTGTATTTTGAAGAGCCATCACTACCACCACCACCACCACCATCTCTCTCTGTCTCTCTCTCTCTCTCTCTCTCTCTCTCTCACACACACACACACACACACACACATCTCCATCTGTCAATAATTAATTGATTCATCATGACTGCAAAACACAGAGATGGTGTGGTGACCTTGGGAAATCACTTCATTTCTCTGAGCCTGCTAATTAGATGAGTGTTATTCAAACTGTGGATCCCAACTCAGTAGAGTTATACATTTGCAAGAAGCTCTCTGCCAGAATTTTAAAATATAACAAAAAGTAAAATAGCCATTATTAGAGGGTTTCTTAACCAGGGAGGTTAGTGTTGATACCTGAAACGTGTGTTTGTGTAATACATATGAATGTGTGCACTGGGGTGCAGTGTAAAATGTATTTTTTAGTGCAGGCATAGTCAAAAGTCTGAAAAACACCAGAAGACTTGGCTTCTTACATCTTTCCCAGCTCTAACATTCTTTGATTTTCTGAATTTTCACACACACACATGATTTGATGCTTTAAAAGGATACTCATAATATACTCAGTGGAAAATTTTTCATTTTTGTAAAAGCAATATTATACATATGTTTTGTGTGTATGTATTCATATGGTCTAAACTATGAATATTTATATGTAAAACAAAAAATCTGCAAATACTGTGATTAGCTCTGGGTGATGTTTTAAAAGGATTCTGTTAGCATTTGCCTTGACGTTGTGTAACGTCCGTGCGTTACTTGTGTTTTGTTACTGTGTGTTTAAGAGAGTTCCTTGGTTTAAGTGACATCCCCGGCTAGTGGCCCTCTCACCTGGGTATCCGCGTGGGGGGAATGTGTGCCAGTGGGTCCCACGTGGGGTCAGCCCTTGGTGGCTGCCCCTTTGACGCGTGTCCCTTCCCCTCTGCAAGTGAAGGTTTCTGAACTCCCTGGGTGTTTTCTGGAGGGGGGCAGTTGCTTTATTGATGTGCCCTTGGCGAAAGGACGTGGAGACTCAGAGTCCCTTCTAAAGGAAGGCCTCTGTGGCGCCAAGCACCGCATGGTTATCAGACGAGGACAACCAGATGGCCTCTGCTCGGTGTTGTCTCTGAGTCCCTTTGGGCGTCAGATGAGCAAAGCCCCTGACTGCAGCTACAGGGGGCCCATTCTGAAGGGAGGAGGAGCTGAAATAGTCAATGCTTCTGACCTATTTGATGTCGGGCAAGAAAGAAGTGTGGAGCTGTGACACAGGGACACTTCCCGTGCCTCCGTTTCCTAAAACTTCATTTCCTCTGCCGGCTCAGCTATGACCCAGAAGAGGCCACGTGGTGGACTGTGGGCGCTGGGCTCGGAATTGGCAGCCCCTGTCCTGAGCATGTTTTGGAGGCGGTGGCATTGGATGTGTGTAGCGATGTCAGCGGCTCCACGTGGGAGACCAGGCCACTTTCTAGAAAGCAGTTTCCGCCTCGTGCGGACCCACACGTGGACCAGCCACTCCCACTCGGGTGTGACTGCCCAGGCCTCCTGGATGGAAGCTGTGTCCACTCAACGTCCAGATGGTTCCTCGGGGGAGGTCTGAGGCCCGGTGCCTTCCCACCCTGCCATGCTACAGATCCCGTTTCTGGGCGGTACCTTGCTACCTTCGGCCCCGCTTTCCCACGACAGTTTGCTCCTTTGTCCGTAACCCGTGGACCTGATGAAAGAAACGCCCATGTTGCAGACCCCTCGGCATCACTGTCCGCAGAATGACCCCCTACTGGCGGTGCACGTGGGTCCCTGCATAGAAGCAGACTTAACAGTCTCCAGTTCTGTATTTCCCCCACTTTGTCTCACCCTGAAGCATCGCCAATTGCTTTGCACCCCAACACCTTGCTAGTGCATGGCTTTTTAGAGCCTCGGAAAACCCCACGTGAGGGCCACACATGGGTGTGGAACTCTGCGTTGCCTACTCAAACCAGAAACCAGCGAGAAGCTCCTACCGATGGAGGAGTCCAGGTGTGAGAAGGCAGCTGATGATGTGCTTTTGCGTCTTCCTTTTTTTTTTTTTTTTAACTAAAAGCCATTTGGTGACTGCTTCCCCAGGACGGGGCCCTGGTCTGGTGCTCTGGGGGGTTGGTGGTAGGGAGTGGAGGACGGGGGGGGGGAAGCTGCCTGGGGCTGTGGGCATGGGGCGGGGTGGCAGAGGACAGGCTGGCAAAGGGTAAGTGAAGGCCCAGGGACGGGTGGGTCAGCTGATGCAGAGCTTTCTCATTTGTTTTCTTTCTTGATTTGGTTAAAGGAGCTTCAGAATCATGAACTATCAAAAAACCACTTAGTCAAACATGACTGGAAGCGACAGGCCAGAGTCCCGAGACCCGGCCTGCTCTTTTCAAGTGGCCGGGGCAGGGCTTCAGCTCTGCCACTCCAGCAGCTTCACCTCGGTCACGGCATTTAGCTTTTTGTCTGTGAGATTCACTGGTAAAGGACATTAAAGCTGAAAAGATTAATTACTTCCATATTATCTTTTTTCCTTTTTGAGTTGGGGTCTCACTCTGTAGTGTAGTGGCATAATCACAGCTCACAGCAGCCTCAACCTCCTGGGCTCAGGCCATCCTTCTACCTTGGCCTCCGGGTAGCTGGGGCTACAGGCGCATGCCATCTTGCCTAGCTAATCTTTTTTATTTTTTGTAGAGACGAGGTCTTGCCAAGTTGCTCAGGCTTAAGCAGTCCTCCTGCCTCAGCCTCCCCAGGTGCTGGGATGACAAGTGTGAGCCCCCACACCCTCCCTCTCTAGCTTATCTTTATTTTGAACTGACTTTCTCAGGAGCTGGAAGGATTAGAGGCATATTCCAAGAGCTACACACAGACGCATTTTGTGTTCTTGTGCTCTGTAGAGACCATGTTTTTCCCTCATCAAAGTTGTGTGGCGTCCGCGGGCACCCTTCTTCCCACAGCCTGTGCTCACTTCGAGTCTGCCGTGCTTTGGAAATTCTCGTCATGTCTCAAACTTCCATTTTCTTATAACTGTTTTGGTGATCGGTGATCAGTGATCTTTGATTCTTTTGATGGCCTACCGTTGCGTGTCACGGACCACGTCCATGGGAGGCGGCGAACTTCACCCACAGATGTGTGTGTTCTGACTGCCATCTCCCTCCCTCTCCTCGGGCTCCCTAGTGACATTAGGCCCATTCAGAGACCGGCCATGGCCTGCACGTGTTCAAGTGAAGAATCACACGTCTCACGAAGCCTCGTGAGAAAGGCGTGGCGAGAGCTGAGACAGGCGGGAAGCTCGGCCTCTTGATCCCAACAGCCAGCCAAGTTGAGGATGCCATGGGAGAGTTCTCGAAGGACATTAGAAGTGCTACTCCAGTGAGCACAAAGCGATAAGGAGCAGAGCCACCTTCTTGCTGACATGGAAGAAGCTTCCTCGGAGTGAAATGTGGCCCTGCCTCGGGACTTTGCCGCAAGCTCCTCCTCATCAATCACAGACTCACGGGAAGTCAGCTGGTCCTCAGGAGCCACTTGCCCGGAGCTCCCGGCATCCATCACGGGTCACTGCCTGCCTCTGGGGAGCAGGGGAAGAGCATGTCTTCTCCGTTGAATGCATTCCCTTTTAAGACAAATCCCTTGCTACAAAGTTCTTTGCAGGGTGTCAAATCTTCCTGCGTGTGATTTCCTCTTATTGTTATTACGGCCTTCTAGGGTAACACAGAATCCATGGCCTCAAGTCAGGGGCTTCCTATTGTCTTTAGTTCTTAGAAGGTTATGTCATGCTTTATGTCTCTACGTGGTAGCCATACATTCCGCCCAGGACAGTCGTAAGACTTGGGGGCACCTCCTTCCATCCTCAAATGTTTCCTAGTTGGGCAGTGATAGAATCACTTTTGTCCTGCAGCTGTCTGGACTCCCAGGATGCTCTATGAGACAAGAACAAAGACGTTCAGGGAACATTCTTGTGTACCTCGTCCACCCCGAAGATTCAGAGAACACGAGGGGGGTGCATTTCTGCAAGGAGTCTGCCGTCCTGGGTTATCCTACCGTTTCCAAATGTATTTTACCGTGGAAAGACCTATTCTAACAACTGCAACTTGGAGTTCTCTCTTTTAGAAAACCCACTTCAGAGAATTATAATCTCAGTTTCAAGCACTGTTTTTTAAACATTTAGAAACATCACCCTGAATATTAACCACACTGGTTCTCTCAATCTGTAAAATGAAGAATTTAGATGGGTGTTTAGGCTCAAGCGGGACAAGCCTTGGCAGCCATCGTAGAGGAATCTTTTTTCCTCTCGTGTTGGTAACTCACGGTGACCCAGAGTCCACAGGCCATTGAGGTGGCTGGAATCCTTGAGGTGGCCGGAATCCTTGAACATCGCAGCCAGTGGGGTGGGGGTGGGGGTGGGGGGTGGGCTACTGACCGGCCATTGGTGTGATTGGTAGTTGGGCAGAGTCTCCACCTGGAAACCAGGTAGGGGATTTTAAGAAAATTGAAAGGCAAACCCTAGTGGAACACAGAGACAGGTCTCCATGGAAACTGTGTCATGATGACCCCACAAAGCACTCCTCCGATCAGGGCTCCCACCTCTAAGAACGCGTCTTCCCTAGAAGCAAGGTTGCCATCTGCCTGGTGTCTCCTGTGCTGGAGAACAACTGATTCATTTTCTTCTGGCCCAACAAGAGCTGCATTAATCAAAACACAAAATAAGATTTAAAGTCAATCTCTTGTAAACTCCATTAATTGCATCGTGCCAGTTGGGCACATTGGATTTAAGTGCAATATCATGTATAATTAAAGAGAAGACCGACATGATGGCTGTTCAGTGAGCATTACCATTGCAAGGCACGGATGACCGTGGAGGGTCCATTTAAAATGATCTACTGAAGATCACAGTTTTAATTTGTTTCCAACGGTGCTAATATAAATCACTTTGGCAGTATATTTCTTGGATTTGCATAGTGACAGAGCGTGACGAGATTTGTTGCCATTTCTAACTACCGAGTGTCCTGGCACGGTGATTGTCACAGTGCCTGTGTAGGGTTCCCTGTCCCAAGCCATGGGGAGATCAGAGGCAGACATCTTCTCCTGAGCCAAAGAAATAAATACTTTCCTGGGCCATGTGCCGGTGGTTTTTTGTTTGGTTTGGTTTGGTTTGGTTTTTACAGTGAGCAAAAATTCCACCACATTATAAATGGCCAAACAATATTTTGAGGTTAAAAAGGCCATTACACAAAAATGTCTTAAAATGACTATTTTCTGTAAAATCAGCACACAGGCTTTTGCTAATACATTTGGCTTGTATATACTGCCCTCTGCCTACAGAACTCACGGAAAATGATGTTCCATCATCAGGTGTCCAGCAATAAGAACAGGCTGTTATAACTATGTATGTTCTGTAACTTATTGGACTTTCTAGGGTAACAGAGACAGTTTTCAATCTAAGAATAAGTTGTGTCTCTAAAGATCACTCATGACTATGGTTCTTGGACCCAGGAGCATATTCCGTTATGAAAGTGGAGTTCTATAAATAGTAAGCAGGTTCTCGGCAATTTCTTCGATTTCTTGCCTGGGCTGCAGTTTGGTTTTGAGAAGGAGGAGGAGAGGAAACCATAAATAGCTGGATGAGATACTCGGGACAAATCTGGGTTTCCTGTGTTGAGAGTTGGGGACCATGGAGGATGTCGAAAGATGAGACCTGAGTCGCCTCCTTTTCCTTCCTGGGTCTCGCACCCCCAGCGCCCTCACCTGTGGCCGCTCTTGGTCACGCCCAGCACTGAGTCGTGGCATGAGGGAGAGACGGGTTCGCACCTCCGTTTCACTGGAGTCTGTTCACAACCAGGCCCAAATGTCTGTTTCTAGCCTCCCTCCTCTCCCAGGCGCACCTTTTTAAAGGAAGTGATCCCCAGAGCCATGGTTCCAGCCTGACTGATGGCAGAGTCGATGGGGAACTCGGAACACAGATTCCCGGGGCCTGCCTCCCTGAGGTCCCGATTTCCCAGGTTTGCGGAGGGGCCCAGATACCTGTCTGTCCCCAGGAGCCTCTAATAGATGGTCAGGCCAGGAAACCAATTATCAAAACAGCTGAATCTCTTCCCTTCTCATTGAAAACCCCATTTCCTCCCATCAGTTAAACTTGACAAAGGACAATGTGCAAATTAAATGTATTCACAGGAGCTGGAGATAAAAATGATAAATTAAATGTGTTTGAATTTTTTATGATTCTCAAAGTAGTTGCACTTTATCACATTCGATCTTTCTAATGGAGGAAGAGGGGCTGGCATTATAATTTTTTAGATACAGAACCTGACCTCAAAAAGAAAGGATACTTCATTCTTTATAAGAGAACACCCATATCAGCAACAGCGAATCCTCCTTAGCAGAGATGGATGTAAACAAACCGCCAAGGCATCATCATCGAGAGATCTCGTCCACGGGCAGGCGAAATGTTCATGCTGGGTGAGCCCCGCTTCCTGCGGTCCGAGCAGTATCCTGGGATGGCAGACCTGATGCATGTTCCTTGGGGAGAAAGCCCCCTCCTCACCTTCTTCCAAACTGACCCCACTTCCTCCCTTCTTAAATGTCTGGATCTAAAGTGTCTTTATCCGAGCTCCCCCGCAGAACTGGTGAGGACTGGAGAAAGGAAATGGGGGGTGGGGGGTAGAGGCAGCAACAGATCCTGGGGCCTCATCAGCTGTGTATGACTGTCTGAATTCCACTTACCACATGCGGTGGCGTTCCTGCTGTTCTGGACACGGGTCTGAGCAGGACCGTGAATTCAGCCCGTGCTCGCTGGCTTATTCCTCACACCAGGCACTCCTTTTGCCATGGGGCACAAAGATGAAAAGAGCTCCTGCCCATGAGGGCTTTAGTCTAAACAGACGCACACACACACTTCAAGCCACGATTAGGAAGTTACTGGGGTGGAATTATCCTCAGATCTGACGGGCCAAATAGGAGCATGTCAGTCTGATAGCTGAGACTATTCTGGGACAAGGGCAGAGCGAGCACTGTCTGAGGAGGGGCAAGGCCACATGACAAGCTCCAGACAGTGCAAGTCATGCAGCAAGCTCTGTCTGAGGGGCGGGGCCAAATATAAAGTTAACCTGGGAGACAAACTGTGAAAGACCCTGTGTACCTTGCTGAACAGTTTAGATTGCTGTGCCTTTGGCCGTAGAAAATAGATGCTGACGTTTCAGTTGGGAAGTTAGAAGGATCACTGGCCATAGCTGAAGGTTAGATGGATGGATTAGATGGTGGACAGATGGGTGGATGGATGGATGGATGGATGGATGGATGGATGGGATAGATGGTGAAAGGTGAATCAAAGCTGACTTCCCATCCAGTGGCTTGACCACCTGGAAGGTCGGAACACTACTTGTCAAGTATACAGAATGGATAACACTTTTGTAGAAGTCATCATCACAAATGCCCACCAATGAAGACAGTGACAATGCAATTGTCTTGTAACATACTGAAGAAAGTAATGTTCACTATAAACTATGCATAAAAAATGCAGCGATAATTTAATAATTATCTTTTGATAGGTCAAAAATGGTAAAAGGAATAAACATTTTATGTGAATCTCTTTTGAAGAGGCTGTTAGTGCAATTACAGACAAATTAAGAGTATGTGATGTATTTACTTTAGATAGATTCTGACACAAACTTTTATGGAGACAGACTAGGAAGTGGCAGATTTAGAGGACACATCTGGCAATCAAGCCGATGATTAAGCCAGTTCATACTGCTCACTGATCTTTTGTGTATTTCCACTTATTCTTGTAGTCTCTTGTGCTCAGGAGGTTTCAAAGACTTAAATTATCATTCTCAATGAACTATGGTGTGAATGAAACATTTTTGCTTCAAATATTTCTCCCGAAATATCCAATCCTTACGTTTTGAATCAGATTCTAGTTTTATTTGCTGAAAAAGTCCTCACTAGATTTCAGTCAGACCAGCTGAGCTGATGGGTAGATTTTGAGTGTGGAACAAAGATAAATTTTCACGTTGGTTTAGAATAGCAAGTCGTGAATGTAGAAATGGCCACCATAGGCCTCTGGCAAGAGATTTCACAGTGATACAAAAATGCTTTCTCTTGTCCAAACAACCCTGTGGGTGGGTTTGGCTGTGCTGAGTCATGGAATGAGCAATGGGGAAATTGAAAGGAGTTTTTTTACCCTTGTCTTATCTCTGACTAATGAAATTCCCAATTGTTTCAATCAGGGAGCTTTTTAAATTTTTCCATTTACAATTCTGCAAACACTTCCTAGCCATCCCCTGTGGATGGGCTCTGTGCTGGGTACCAGAATGCCGAGACAAACTGGCCCCGGCTTCTCTTGACAGGGCCTATGGCCCGGGACCAGAGGCAGGTGGGAAGCCTGTACATTACACAACAGCATAGTCAAGGTGTCATCAATAGAACTGGGGACAGAGTTGAGTCAGAGGAGGATGGAAGTAACTCCACGAAGAGGAAGGCATGGTCGAAAGGGTCTCAGGAGAGGCAGCATTGGATGAGTTATGAAGGGTGAGGGGTGGGATGGGGGAAGGGAGGACATTTCCAACAAGCTGGCAGCTTGGGCAGTGGCACCCAGAGCGAGGGATTCGGGTGACAAGCCTGCTGCCTTCTGGTCTCTCCTGCTGTGCACTCTGGATCTACCATTCTGAGGCGGAACCAAGAATCCAAGCTTGTGACAGGCACCCCGGGTGACTCCAGGAAGGGCTTCATCTAGCTTGGTGCAGGCGTTCCTCAGTTTACATCCCTGAGTAGAGATTGTTTAACTATCGCTATCCTCAATGGCTTGCACACTTCTGCATATGGCAGGTGATCACTGTGTGTTGAAGAAGGAGATCACCTGGCAGGGCGTGGCGTCATCAGAGAAAATCCTGCTCTAGGTACATTCGGCTTTGACTGTGAGCTGCATTGACTGTGGCTTCACTCTCTTTGGAGAAAATGAGAAGGGTTGACTGTCACAAAGACATTTAACGACTTTTTTTTTCCTTTTGAGTCAGGGTCTCATTCTGTTGCCCAGGCTGGAGTGGACTGGCATGATCACAGCTCACAGCAGCCTCAGCCTCGTGGACTCAGGTGATCCCCTCGCCTCAGCTTCCCAAGTAGCTGGGACTACTGGCACGCACCACCATGCCTGGCTAATTTTTTGACTTTTTATAGAGACGCAATCTCACTATGGTACCTAGGCCGATCTCAAACTCCTGGGCCCAAGCAATTCACCTGCCTCAGCCTCTAAAAGTAGTGGGATTACAGGCAGGAGCCACCATGCCCAGCTGGGAAAAGAAATTAATTTTTTTCATTTTTGATTTTTTGGGGGTTTTTTTTGGAGTCAGAGTCTCATTCTGTCGCCTAGGCTGGAGTACGGAACATGATCCCAGCTTAACACAGTGAAGAAGGGCATTTTTGATGGAAGGGTATTGGTTATTGTAGCAGAAGAAAAGTGGACTGCTGGCCTGTTTTCTGGCTCAGAAGCTTATAATAAAGAGACGGGGTCTATGAAAGAAATATGAAAGGTTTAAGTATCAACATTCATTCATCATGCTTTAGACACTGTTCTGAACTTAACAATCCATGGATATAGCCCTAAGGTTACAGAGAGGAAAAAGGCGGCCCCTGCACTCTGGGCTCGTCACCCAGAGGTGAAGACAAGGAACAATCCCTTCTCCATGTGGTGGGAAGTGCTGGGACTTCAGGACACCGCCGGCCAAGCCCTTTCCACGTGCTATTGTCCTATTTAATCCCAGCAGCTTTAGAAGACAAGTATTTTGCAGATAATAAAACTGGTTTAGGAAGAAAGGGATTCACCCCAGGCCGCTTGGTAGCAAGGGGTGAAACTGTCACCTGACCCGAGTCTGACGAGTTCCAACTGTGCACACGCTGTTCCTCTCTGCGTTTCAGTCTTGTGCTTCCGCACCGCTTCCTTTGCGCATGCCCAAGTCATCATGAAGTGCAATTGATGTATACATCTAAGATGCACCTCATTCCCTCAGGTTCAAAATCAAGCAATGTCCCAGTGAAGGCTGGACAGCTGAGTCATGGGGACGTGCTCTCTGGCTACGCAAGTGACTTAATGCCCCCGTGGACAATAGCCTGACTTGTTTCGTGCTCAGAATCAAGGTTGTGCCATTTTCCCATTCTGATGGGGTCTTAAGAGTGTTAGTCGGCTTTTTGCATAACTTACCTCTATTTCCTTTGACCAAAAGTATAATACTTCTGCATGATGATTTAGTAATAGAAAATATTTTCCAGCTGGTAAATACTTAGCCTAAATTTGAAAGTATAACTTGTGGCCAGGAATCAAACTACTTGGGAGAAGTACATTTCATTGCATGTTAAGCAAGGATTATATTAAATTTTGAGGTTTGGAAACACCCGCATATTTTTAAAACTTGTCACTTTCTTAAAAACTTGTCGCTAACATTAAAGGTATGGTTCTTGCACAGATAAATTCAGTTGATTTTTTTCACCGATGTGGTAGTTTTGCATGAGTATTTACTTTTTTTTTTTTTTTTTCTGAGTCTGAGTCTCACTCTGTCACCCAGGCTGGAGTGCAATGGCACTCTCACAGCAACCATAACCTCAACCTGCTGGGCTCCTATGATCCTTCTGCCTCAGCCTTCCAAGTAGCTGGAACTACAGACACATGCCACAATGCCCAGCTAGTTTTTGTGATTTTTATTGTAGAGAGGCAGTCTTACCAAGTTGCCCAGGCTGGTCTCGAATCCCTGAGCTCAAGCAATCCTCTCGTCTCAGCCTCTCAAAGCGCTGGGATTACAGTCTGGACCCACCACACCTGGCTGAGTATTTGCTTTTTTAAAAAAATAACGAGTCCTAAACTGTTTGAGATTCTTTCTGTTCATGCCAATTAAATGATCCAAAGGTGTTTTACCCATTTGGGATCCTGTGATTCAGAAGGTTCGGAAAGGGTCCAAATAATTGTTCGGGTGTTCTCAGACACAAGCTGGTGATGTAATTAGTCACTCCTTCTCGTGTCTGTCTCCTGTGGCTGAGTGTGAGTTATCCAGTACTTACGTGCTCATGCCCTAATTTCGTTTACAAGGCATATAACCCTGCCAAGGATTGGATCAGTGTGCAATTATTCTACTAAGAAAAAATCTCAGAATTGAATATAAGTACAAGTGACACTTGTCATATTTGGGGCTTTTTTAATATCTAAGAGCACAGAGAATTTTGTTTTATTAATACATGTGAAGTCTGAGGCAAAATTTACTTTTCTTGATGTCATATGGTAAGATAAAATTTACCATGCTCAGAAAACTTTCTTGATGATCTAATTATGCTCATAAATTTTTAGAAATCTGAGTTTTGTGTAGAAACATTTACAAATTACATTTCTCAGAGACATATATTGACTAATGGAAACTCATACACATCAATTTTGAATTCATTTTGGGAACATTTGTTTTTCTTTTTTAAATGGATGCTTTTAGAACTGCCCTTTATTACAATCCTGCGAGCTCATAATTTTGCTATTTAAATACATTTTTAAACAATCATGTTGAAAAGACTTTTTCTAAAAGCAGGAATCAGAGCACCAAGCTCTAAATCAGGTTATTCATCTGAGCTCTGAATCAATACCAGAAGCTATTTCTGTATTGCTCTAGTAAATTATCTCACCACATCTGAAGAAAGGAAGAAAACACATCCTCGATAAAGTCCCAGCAGATTGCTTAAAGACAGATCCTCCATATCAGAGCCAAACACACCATGTTATCGGGTATTTTTGGAGACACTCTGCTTTGTACTATCATACGCCGTGCGAAGCAATCCAGAAGGGCGGAGACCTGGGGAGATGTTTCCAAAAATGCATTTCAGAGAGTTGCAGACTCATTCACAGATTGCGTCCCTTCTCCTTGAGAGGCCTTGGTTGGAATTGCGACTCGTGGTTTTATTTTTTTTAAAGAGTAGCATGAATATTTTAAATGCACTTTGGCATACTACATTATCGATCTTGCATTATTTATGTCAAGATTCTTTTTCATCATAAAGGTCTGGCAAAGAGCACCACGAGTGGGGGTGAATTTCTTCCCTGTATTTGGGGTCGCTGACTCGGAGGTTACAGCAACAGTACCTTCTTAAGGAAAGCGCACGGGTTCTGCACTGTATTTTTAAATGTGAGAAAGTTCATGTAAAGGTTCGAAGCAGATCATCGGGTTTGGAGATACCACGTTCAAATGTTTTAACAAATCAATATCAGCTTACCTCGAGAATCAAACATACTTGCACAAAATGAAAGCAGCATTGTGACTGGCCTGCGTAGTCCAGTGAAGAGGAAGACCGTCAAGTACTTTGCAGTTGGAAACGTATCAGACAGTTTTTTTAAGAGACTGTTTATTATTGGAAAAGCACCCACAGCTGGAGTATAGTCTCCCAAAGGGCAGGGTACATTTTATTTATTTCATCGACTACTTCTCTCTCTCTCTCTCTTTTTTTTGGGGGGGGGGTTGGAGTCTCACTCTGTCTCTCAGACTGGAGTGCAGTGGCCAGTCCCAGCCACTGCAGCCTTGACCTGCTGAGCTCCAGCGATCCTTCCGCCTCAGCCTTCCAAGTAGCTGGGACTACAGGCGTGAGCTACTACGCCTGGCTAAGTTTTGATTTATTGTAGAGATGAGGTATCACCAAATTGCCCAGGCAGGTCTCGAACCCACGGGCTCAGGCAATCCACTCACCTCAGCCTCCCAAAGCGCAGGATTACAGGCTGAGCCACCGAGCCCGGCCTCTTCTCTCTTAAGACGTAATTCCACCGTCTTGTACTTTTAAACAGTCTGGACCTAAGTCCGCACTCTGTGTACGCGGGCTGCATATATGCCTTCCCTTCCACGGGGCCCAGCAGGAAAGAGGGAGGAAAGGGCCGTGTCGCCGCAGAGGAACTGATAAGCCTGTTGCAGACTGGTGATTCTGGGCGGGGGCAAGACTGGTCCCAGCACACGTCCCAGTAGGGTATGGTGAGAGCAACACTTCCCTCTCAGTCTCCTTCCCAGTGACATAGAACGCCAGACTGATCAGAAGGAAAACAGCAGACAAATCTCCACGGAGGGGCATTCTGCAAAATACCTGGCCAGCACCTCTCAAAACGGTCCAGTTCATCAACGCCATCCGCACCGAACCAAGGGGCACGGAAGGAGACAGGATGACTGTGTTATTCTGGATGGGATCCTGGGACAGAAAAGGGACGCTGGGTCAGCACTGGGGAAATGTGACTAAGACACATGAACAACAATGTGTCCCTGCTTATTTATTCATTGTAACAAAAGCACCGTACAAATGTCGATAGGGTCCACGGAGCACACAGCTGCCTTCTCACTCACCAGTAAAACGCAGGAGGCAGGGAACTGGGAGAAAGAAGTTTATTTCCAAATTCAGAATTCAGGGGGACAAGCCGGTGCAGATCCAAGGCCAGCTCCACTCCTTGGATTTTGCAGTCTGTGTTTATTAGCATAAGCATTGGAGTTTGCTGCTGCTGAACATCAAACCATGTAACTTACACAGCATCCTCTAAGATTCCCATTGCAATTGCATTTCATCCATCACACTCATTGCTTACATATTCTTGGTACCTGTGACCGGGAACCTGTAATTTTCTTTTTTTTTTTTTTGAGTTGGAGTCTCACTCTGTTGCCCAGACTGGAATGCAGTGGCTGTTCCTGGCCACCGCAGCCTCGACCTGCTGGGCTCCGGCGATCCTTCCGCCTCAGCCTTGCAAGTAGCCGGAATTACAGGAATGCACTACCAAGCCCGGCTGATTTTTTGATTTATTGTAGAGATGAGGTCTTGCTGCCCAGGCGGGTCTCGAACCCGCGAGCTCAGGCAATCCACTCACCTCAGCCTCCCAGAGGCACGGGATTACAGGCTGAGCCACCGAGCCCGGCTAACCTGTAATTTTCATTTGTCATCAACTCTGAGCAAAGGAGTTAGCGGCTTTTACTACAAAATAAAGCAATTCCATTGCTTTTTTTGTTTTGATGTGTCTAACACATGTTTTCATAGTAAACAAATATTAGATAATCCATCAATATGGTTTAAAAATGAATGGATGAACATTGAGTAAAGACAGATATAATCTTGTTAGTTTTTTTAACCACGGTGTATATGTATCAATAAACATTAAAATATACAAATTACATTTAAAAAAAAAATCATTAGCCAGTGGGCACAGCAAAACAAGAGAGTGTCCTGGTTATGGTTATAAGTGAATACAACTGTATTTCTAACTTTGACTACTGATTGTAGAAATGAACAGCAACCTGTCTTACTAACTGTGTGACTATAACCCTGGGGTCAGTGCCTGGTTCTGTGCCAGGGAGGGCCAGCACAGTCTTGGAATTCTAAGGAACGCAGGTGCGTGTAGGGCAGGGACCTTAAGCAATCCAGTGTTATTAGTAGTAGAGGGCTGCTCTAAGGGGGTCTCTTCATCAATACAAGATGTTAATAACAGGGTATGGCTATACTGGAACTCTGCACGATCTTTATTCTTTATTAATCTAAAACTACCCTAAAATAAAGTCTTTATACAAAAAAAAAAAAACCTCTAGAAAAAAATTGCCCACATGAAATATCTGTGTTAAAATCACGTATACCCGGAGGAAGTCTGATTTTGCAGAGTCTGTTGGGTTTCCTCTCTCTCTTGGAGAAACGTGTCTAGTTCTACCTGTCTAGAATTCTCTTCTGCGATATGGCCAGTGCCCCCTGTAGATGGCGATGTTATTTCTGAGGGCTGGATTCACCAAATCTCTGTTTCCAGATGAAGAGGTGGAATCTGAGGGCTCGACTCTACCGTGGTGTGACTGCAGGCGGAGCCCTTTGGTTGTACACGGAGAAGCGGAGCTGTGGGCTTGCGGCGAGGCGGGTCTTCCACCGCGCGGCAACAAGGGGTGCCGCAGGGCTGGGGGACCCGCCTCTGTGGCTCAGGCCCGGCATCCTCCATCAGCAGCGTGTGTTAGCGTCTGCTTAGTGCCACACTCTGGCCACGGTGCCGGGGATGAAAGGATGGCATCTCCCTGGCTTCAAGAGCTCCCCTGGGGTGGGGACAAAAGG
Source organism: Cephalopachus bancanus (assembly GCA_027257055.1). NCBI lineage: Eukaryota > Metazoa > Chordata > Mammalia > Primates > Tarsiidae > Cephalopachus > Cephalopachus bancanus. Next base: position 1,818,470 of record JAPVLO010000218.1, read on the forward strand.
AACAGTTGCACTAAGCTGTCTGGAAGGCAGGCAAGGTGGCCACAGGAGTGACGGCGGCCTTGGGGGGTCCACTGCGGGTGACAGACTCACTGCTTCATTCATCTACAGCTCATTCATTCACTCATTCAATTATTAATTGAATGACTTACTATGTCACAAGCCATGTTCTAGTCACTTGGCCTATAAGCTGGACAGCACAGACCAGTACCCCACCCAGGTGACGCTTACAGTCTCTGAAAATTATCTTGAGCTGAAATCTGAATCTTGATCCTTTAGGAAAAAAAGTGTATTTGTTTTTACGTTCAAGTCTTTCTCCTACTTGAGGATAGAGATTGTGCCTCTGAATCCCACCCCTAGTCCAATCCCAGCAAGTACTGTCTGCAGGCAGCACCGTCCCGTGCCTCCGCATACCTGAACAGGATTCGGGCGCGAGGCCCTCCCTGTCCCGTCTTGGACGGCGGCGTTGCCAGAAGGCACTCCCTCGATTTCGCATGCGTCACTTGACCATGCTGAGCCTAGTGTTTCCATCTAAACAATGACAGTGATACTTTCACGTGACATAATTACGGTAAAGATTAGAGAGGATGCATGTAAAAGGACGAGCACAGCTCTGGGTAAACAGTAGGTGTTCAAACAATAGAGGCTCACCGCCAACTAGCTGGTCCTCTTGTTACATGCCGTTATGCCAAGTCCCTTCCCTCCTGTCCTTGTGTTGCTGAATGTGTGTACCTGGGGGAGCACTGACATCTGCTCTTTTTAGTTTAGTTTCCTGTGGCCACGATCCCTTCACAGAAATCCCCAAGGCAGATGGGTTGTCTCGGTCGGTTGAAGGTGACACAGTGCCCTCCCCCCATCTCATGTAATTCATATTATGTGACTCACTCCCCAGGACAGCTCCCTGTAACCAAACCATTCATAGTAACATGGTGAAACATCCATGTTCGCATTCAGTAGGCCAACAAGGATTTCACAAGCCCCGTCAGCCCGGATCAGGCTTTAAAAACAAGCTTCAGTGTGCAGGGCTCTTGGTTTGGGCTCTGTCTTGCGCCAACCCTCTAAGCCGCCCTGGTAAGAGCATCTGTGTCCTGAGTCTGCTGACCATGGGGCACGAGTGCGCCCTTTTGGTAAAGATACTTGCAAAGTCTTTCAAGTCCCTGGTGAAAAACTACCCTGAGCAGGAACACTTTTCTTCTCATAGATCAATGACCAGATCCTGAGATGTTTTGTTCTTTATTCATTTTAAAAAGTTGTTTGTCCTTGAATGTGATTAGCAATCACTTGGGAAGCACTTAACACTTGTTTCAGAATGCTTTATTTCGAGTATTTTCCTTTCTGTGCAGTATAATACATACCCTGGGAACTTTTTCTTTGTTTTTCATTCTGTTCTGATTCACGATGGTATGCTGTCTTTTCTTTTATATTAGTTTTCCTTTGGATATAAGAATCACGTCTACTGGGCATGGTGGCTCACACCTGCAATCCCAGACTTTGGGAGGCTGAGGCGGGAGGATTGCTTGAGCCCAGGAGTTCGAGGTCATCCTGGGCAACATAGTAAGACCCCGTTTCTACAAAACATTGATAAAAGGATCCTGGCAAGGTGGCACACTCCTGTAGTCCCAGCACTTGGGGAAGCTCAGACAGAAGGACTGCCTGAGCCCAGGAGGTGGAGGCCACAGTAAACCATGATCTCACTGTTGCACTCCAGCCTGGGCAACAGAGTGAGACCCCAACTAAAAAAAAAAAAAAAATCATGTCACGAGGTACTCTTTGTCAATGATAGTTTCTCAAATACTTTACAAATTATGTTTATTTCATGTACAAAAATTTTGACAAAAATGCTCTTGTCAAAAAAAAAAAAAAAAATAGCATGTTTAGCCAGCAGAGGGAGTCAACCACAACTAAATGTACTTGAGGACATTCAAAGAAAAAGAGCAAATATGAACTTTAATTTGTGGATTTTAAAATGTAGAAACATAGAATGTAAAGTGTAGATACGTCATCTAAGCATAAACATAACCTAACTTCATGCATTTCCACTGTGGATGGACTGCAGGTGCATCTGTCTGTCTGTGTAGCCATCTCCCTCTGTTGTCTCCTGTTCTTTAATTTCCTGCCTAGGCCTGAACTAAGAAAGTGAGCGCTACAAAGCGAAATGTCTCGGTAGAACTGAAAAGCAAACGAAGAATCATAACTCTGGCTTTGTAAGCTGTTAGCATCACCCTGAATTGGCAGCCCGGAAAGACACTCCTTTCATTGACTACCTGAAAACTTAAATACAATTGGGCAGGGGTTAGATTGTTCCTCCTTTCTTGTTTTCTTTTTAATTTTGTTGTTGTTATTGTTTCTGCCTTCAATTTGCCACATCTAATTCCCGGGGAGCTCTGTCTAATTCTGTTGATCAGGTATTGATGGGAAAAGCTTTGGCAATGACCTTGTTGTTTTCTCCCTACTGGGTGCATGTGCTGTGCCTGTCAGTGTCTCAAGAGACATTCCAGCCAAGTCGGGCCATGGCGATTTAATGGGCCAGTTTACTTTAAATACTCAAAGATGGTTAAGAGGGATTTTGAATATGCACCCTTTTAGACTGTTAACAACATTATTAGAATAGGGTCTGTTATGCAAATACCTATTTCTTTTTTTAAAAAATTGTTCATAACCTCTCCCAGCTCAGCACCGCCCCCCCACCCCGGCAGAGACTCTTACATAATTGGAAGAGTCCTGCCTGTCTTACATTTTTAAAAATCCAGCATAGTAAAACTCTTTTGAACTTCCAGTGACTTAGGTAATTTCCTCTTATTCTGTAGCGTCGCCATAGAATGTAGCATGTCACCCCAATGGAGGCCTATGTTAGCACAGACGTATGGGTTTTCAGCACACAGTATCACAGGATGTTGACAGGAATCTTAGGATGTTTGACTTAAGGGACAGTCACCAGGTTCCAACTTTATAAAGGAGGACAAGCAGGAAGAGGGGGAGGAAGGAGGTGCTGCATCTTTCCCCACGTGCCCAGAAAGACTACCTCTCCTAAAAAGAAATATCACTGGATGGTGCTGGGGGAGGGCAAGGACGCTGGGGACTCCAGTAGGCCAGCTCATGGTTTCTGCACTTTTTTTCCCCAACCTATGATCAGCACAGACAGTCCAATCACCAGGTCCATCACTGCTCCTCAGAGAAGAAAGACTGTGTTTACTATTTCCCACCAGGCCTCAGAGACTGGGTGTTATGAGGTATATTTTAACCTGCCATACTAAGTGTATAAATCAGAGGGATGATGAATGATTCCTTTGAGCACACAGTCTAACGGGCTAGTTAAGGGGCTCTCAGAGAAGCAGCACCAGCGTGGAAACCACAACTGGACGAACTCTAACCATGGAAGTCTCCAGAAACACGCAGACATTTGGTCCGAGGGGAAGCTCATGGGGTGAACACAACTTGGACAGCTTTCTGCATGGCAAGCCAGCTTTCGAGGTGAAAGGCAGTTCACTCTGCCTTGTTTTCACCTACCAAAAACCTTAAAACAACTCTTAAGCAGGTGTTTTTTTTTTAAATTTTAAGTTCCCCAGAGTAGCTGTTTCCCAGCTCAGTGCCTTTTTGCTCCGAAGGTGAACTGCATGAAGGGTGCTGTTTGCCGTAGCTTCCACTGCTGTGATTCGGGATAGAGAAGCCAATAAGCTAATCGTGGAGACTCAGGGGAAAACGAAAAGCCAAAATGGTTGCAGTCCTGCCTCTCGGCAGTCATTCATTCATTCATTTATTCATGCCTTCATTCAAGGACTTTTTGTCAAAGACTCTGTTAGGTGACAGTTACTTAATGAGGTAGGAGACCTCCACGGAACTTGCTGTGTAGACAAGACATCTAGATAAGAGGAAGACAGTATCTGCGGAATAGGCACAACAGCTACACAAAGGGGACTGCAGGGTGCTACAACCGTGTGTACCAGGGACACGTGGCCAGGGAAACCTGCTCGAAATGGAATTGCCCAGAGGACTATAGGAAAAGGGAATCAACCTTTGTATTTTTAAGTTGCGTTTTTGTTCTTAATTTTAGAGACAGGGTCTTTCTCTTTCTCAAGCTGGAGTGCAGTGGCACGTTCATAGCTCATTGTAGCCTCGACCTCCTGGGTTCAAATGATCCTCCTGCCTTAACCTCCCTAGTGGCTGGAACTACAGGTGCATGCAACCATGACCAGCTAATTTTTAAAAAGTTTTTTGTAGGCTGTGCTTGGGGTCTCAGCCCAACATCCCAGCACTTTGGGAAGCCAATGCAAGTTGATTGCCTGAGCCCGCATGTTCGAGAGAAGCCTGGGCAACCTGGCAAGACCTCATCTCTATAGTAAAACAAGAAAAATTAGCCAGGCGTGCACCTGTAGTTCCAGCTATTTAGAAGGCTGAGGCAGAAGGACTGCCGGAGCCCAGCAGGTCAACGCCAGAGTGGCCGTGAACGTGCCACTGCATTCCAGCCTGGACAACGGTGACTCCAATTCAAAAGAAAAAAGTTGTTTGTAGAGATGGGATCTTGTGGTATTGCCCAGACTGTTGGCTATCTTTCTGAATATTTATTTAGGGTCAGTCCTTTCCATGCAATTATGGATGGAACACATCTCATGGTTCTGTTATGCAATTCTGTGATTGTTTATGAGCTGAAGAGTGTTTCATATATTCGTTGGCCATCGTGGGGATTCTTTCTAGCACTCTTTCTTCATACCTTTTGTCCATTTTTCTGTCTGCATCTTAGTGGCCTTTTTCCTCATCCTCATGTGCGTTGTATAGAATAATATTAACTTTTTTTCATATTTATGTCAACCCTTTTACAACGCAATGACCCTTTAATTTTAGCATTAGAATTTTTAAAATGTCAACACTTTTTTTTCCTTTATGATTTTTTTCGTGGCTTTTATATCTTGAAAATTCTTCCCCATCCAAAGATGATATATTCACCTAATTCCAGATATTAGATGTCCTTTGTTTACATGCTATGTAAGACTGGAGTGTATTCCGATGTTGGTAAGCCAAGTCTAAGTGGACTTTTGTAGAGGTGTCGACCACTGCCGCCCGCTGTGCCTTTTCAGTGTAGCTGTGTCCTTCCTTCTTCTTGCATCCTGGGACCTGCTTCTGGCCTGTCTGTTCTCTTTCATTGACATGTGGGCACCACCTCACACCCTACCCCCTACCCCTGCTGCCTCCCCTTGTCACCATTTTTAAGTGTACGATTTAATGACACTTAGCGCATTCACAGTGTTGTGAAGCCATCCCCACTCTGATCAGCTTCTAACGGATTATCATGACTATAATAGGTCAGTTTTAAAAGTTTAGCCCAACTGAGTATGTGGCTAGTGTAAACAGAAATGGCAGAAGTAGCACTCACCTTGGGGGAGGCAGGAGGTGCGTGCACCTCCTTTCTCCCATCATTTACAACCACGCTTATCAAATCGGAGTTGGAACGTGCGTTGCTTGACCAGCTCGATGACACTTGAATGCCATAGGAGTTAGGGCTTTGAATGACTGCCCTGACTGTAACATCAGCATCATAAAAATAACTTTCTCAACTGCTGGTCCTATTGAAGGTCTAAGAGGAGACTGATGACCAATTAAGCAGAGAGCTATTGCCAAGAGAACCACGTGATTGGCGATATGAATGGATGTTCTGCTCAAGGTTTGCATGAAATGCACCATTGAAGCTACACAGAGTTAACTCGAGGAGGCTTAATTAATCAGCAGGTATTTATGGAGCACTTGCTGGGTGTCTAACCAGCAAGTATGGAAGGGCCACTGATCTCAAGGAGACGAGGCTGATGTTTGGGAAACAACTTGAGGTTACTCGCCTGCCAAATGCTGGAGTACCGTGCTGTGGATAATAGGGGGAACCCAGGGAAGAAGGAAGCTGTGGAGGGAAGGGGGTGGGGAAACTTCTCTCGGGGCAACTTAGAGAGCTTGTAGCTATTCATTCTTGTATATGCCTTGTGCAGCGTTGAAAAGAGATGCCAAACTGTTTTTTGATAAATATTTAAGAAGGTTTATTCTGAGCCAAATGTGAGTGACCTTGGCCCACAGCACTGTCCCACAAGGTCCTGAGAACGTGTGTCCGTAGTGGTTGAATTGCAGCTTGGTTAGACACATCTTAGGAAGACAGAGGTTACAGAAAACCATAAATCAATACATGTGAGGTTTTCGTTGGTTCAGCCCAGGAAAGCGGGCCATCTTCAAGCAGGGGCTTGCAGGTTGCAGGTGGATTCACAGATTTCCTCTGAGGAAATCTGAAACCCATCAAGGAAATGCCAGGCTGAGATAAGAGTGCTGAGAGGAAGGTTCTTGATATGCAACTGGAGCCTCCTGCGTGGCCACCCGGAGAGAGAGTGAATGGCAAACGTCTGGCTCCTCTGTGGATCCTGGGAAGGGGATTCTGCACAGATGCACATTTCCCCAAGGATGGCTCTGTGGGGTCATGACATAGTTCCCATTCCTTCTTTATCTGTCGTGTGATGTCATGCCACAGTCAGGTTGGAAAGTCACCCTCACCATATGGTTGATTAAAAACCCATTTCCCCAGGCTCCTTAGTGAGGAATTTGGCAAGAGGGGGAAGTAAGTTCAGTCCTCTGCGTGTTCCCAAAAGGATTTCATAAACTGATAACAGTGGTCACCTCTGGAGAAAGATCCAGGAGAAAATCTACTTTTTACTGTATTTCTATTTGGATGGTTAGATTTCTTGCCTTGTGCCTGTATTTCCTACTGACAAAATGTGTTGCTGTTTCATTAAAGTAGTTCTATCTATGGCCAGGAATGGGGGCTCACGCCTATAATCCCAGCACTTTGGAAGGCCAAGGCGGGAGGATTGCTTGAGCCCAGAAGGGCGAGGCTGCGGTGAGCTATGATCACACCACAGCACTGCAGCCTGGACAGCGGCGCAAGACCCTGTCTAAAAAAATAATAAAGTATCTGGGCCAACATGGTTGTGCAGCCCAAGGGGCTACTCAGAGGAAATGTGTCAGGGGAGCGGGAGGCAGTGACAGAAAAGAGGAAAAGAGGTGACGAGGCCGAGGGAGGACACTCCCAAACCGGAGTGACGGGAGGAGAGGCAGAGGAATGGGCAAAGGCACAAGAGGCCGAGGCTGCGGCGAGCCGTGATCGCGCCACTGCGCTCCAGGATGGGCAACAGCCTGCGACCGCAACTCAAAACAAAAAACAGAAAAGAAGGCTTCAGAACACCAAGAAGCACACGGGGCTCGAGCTTCCTGGAGCCTGGGAAAGCTAACAGCTTGGCTTGCATTTCTGTCTCTCTCCTGGGTCAAGGAACCATCCCAGAGTCCCACAGCGGGGAAGTGCTGTGATGCCTTGTGCTCACTTGGATGACGGGCTTTGAGCGTCTCCCGCGAGTGCAGCCGTGTGGCGCCTGGTCCTCCTTCCCCTCATGGAGCGCTTCCTCTCTCCGTCAGTCTTGGTTCCCATCCGCCCACGCTGCAGTTTCTTGTGCCTGGAATATTGCCGGCTCCTCTGTGGACAGACTCTTGCCCGTCCTTCTGGGTCAGCTCCGGCCGCCTCCTGCTGACCCTCCCAGCCCCCCACAGCCTCCCCGTCCCGGCACTGACTAGTCTCCTACTCTTTCCTTGCCCACATCCTGTTGGTGGTGTCAACCTAGCCTGCATCCCACTGCATGACTGCCACCTGTTTCACGTGGCCCCGCCCTTGTAAATGACCCTCCAGAAAAGGCACTTGTTTGGTGATGCTCCCGTTCCTGTCTGACATCTCTGAAACACCCCTCCAAGAGGCTCTTCAGGCTCCAGTCTGTGCCCCCAGACCCTGCCCCGTGCCCAGGGTTCGCTCAGGCCTCAGCAGCATGAGGCAGCACTTTGGACAAGGCCTCAGCAGCACTTTCACTCAGGCCTCAGCAGCACGGGGCCAGCAAGGCCTTTCAGGTCCTTGCTGGTGGACCAGTGCCACGAGCGGTGGACTTGGACCAGAGCTGAGGGAAGAGGAGGAGACCGAGATGCGGCGACTGGTGCTGTGTATGCCAGCCTTGCACTCATCAGCCATTTCTGGAACAGGTGTTCTCCGTCCTATATGCGGTTGCTGAGAACAGTAGGGAGGGTGCCCCCTGGTCAGAACGTGCATGAGCAGATGACATGGGAAAAGCCTTTGATGACCTGCGTGTCTGCAGTTGAGGGGGGCTTGAGTGTCTCCCCCAGGAAGAGGCCTCTCCACCCGTGCCCCACCCAGAGGAGTCCAGGCACCAAGTCTCAAGTCGTGCCCACAACACCTGCTGACCACCTTGCACGTCCGAGCACATAGGCCACCTGGTGGGTCTTATGACCGGGACAGGAGCAGACGAGTTGGAAGTGGGAATGGGGAGGTTTCCTTCCTCCTTTTAAAAAGAGGGCCCTGCCAGGCTCGGTGGCTCAGCCTGTAATCCCGCCTGCACTCCAGTCTGGGCGACAGAGTGAGACTCCAACTCAAAAAATAAAAAATAAATAAAATTAGGGCCCTTTATTTTGTGAAAGCAAAACTACAGCAGCCACCATAGGTAGGAAGGCTTCAGTGCTCAAAAGGCGCCAGCCCAAGGATAAGACCCAAACGTGGAAGGCCTCCGTCAGCCGGGCCTGGGCCTGGCGCTGGCTCCGCCTGGGTCACGGGGAGAGCTGCTGTCCACATCTCGGAGCTGGTCACCGTCATCCACCCCGGATATGGAAGCCTCTCAGTGGTGGGCTTACTCCTGACTGCATACCTAGAAAGCTAGGTCTGTGGCACCAGATGACAGTGACGGGGAGGACGTCAGACCCCAGGAATAAGAACGGCAGTTAACATCACCGCCAGTGCCAGGAACAGCTAATACCACTGCTTGACAGATGCTGTGCTGAACGCCTAGAATTAAACAGGGTCCTCGCCGTAGGTATTTTCATCCTTTCGTTTACAGAGAAAAAGGCCGACGCTAGCCAGTGACAATGGTTGCCGACCACGTACCCCGAACCTCTTCTGCGAGCCGGGATCAGGCCCGTCTTCCAGGGTCTGTTAGAATCGTGACTCCAACCCTGGTTCTCATGAGCAGAGAATAACTACTATGGGGAGGGGCAAAGGGTGTGTGGAACCTCTGTTCTGCTTTTGTCATTTTTTTTAAGTCCAAAAAGCAATTCAAAGTAAAACGTCTTTTAGGAACTCAAAACTACAGAGCTGTGAAGATGCTCTCTGCTGCCCACTGGGGACAGCTTCGTGGTAGCGGCCGACCCACCTTGGGGCTTCAGCTCAGGTCCTAGGCTCTGTGTGCCCTCAGGGACCCGTGCAGAGTGGCTAGTCCATTTGGGACGCGGCACATGGAGTCAGAGTGGCACTTTCCCCAGCAGATGGCAGTAAGGTGTTGTGCGGAAGACAGGTTCTTTCATTTTTTTCTTTCGTTCTCTTTTTCTTTTATCTTTTTTTTTTCCTTTGGTCAGAGTCTCACTCTATCATCCAGGCTGGAGGACAGAGACACGATCGCGGCTTACCACAGCCTCAACCTGCAGAGCTCAGGCAGTCCTCCCACCTCAGCCTCCTAAGTTGGGACTACAGGTGTGCACCACCACGCCCAGCTATTTTTTAAAAATCAACTAGTTGATTTTTTTGTAGAGACCAGGTCTCACTATGTTGCCCAGGCTGGCCTCTAACTCCTAGGCTCAAACAATCCTGCCTCAGCCTCCAGAAGGGCTGGGATTGCAGGTCTGAGCCACCCTGCCTGGCCAGGAGGCTCTTCCTGCCACCACAGCAGGCTACAGCCTTCCTCCACAGCCGGAGCACTTGCGGGGAGGCGGGGCCCTGGCACCTGGCCGTCAGGAAGGGGAGGAGACCCAGGTGAGAGTCCCTCCACACCAGCCTCTTCTCTCTAAGGATGCCTTCCGTTTTCATAGCTTCTTTGCCCTTTCGACCTTTTTAGAGGGCTGTTTCTTCCTTTGAAGGAAAATGAAACACCCGCCTTTGTTCCTTAGAGTCAATGGTCAGTGATTGAAAGTGCTTGCAGGACTCCCCCGGGGAGCCCTTTAATGCTCCTTTGTGGAATGAAAGTGAAAAATGCAGGACCCCACTAGTTTCAAGCGGAAGACAAGGTTCCTCTGGGTGTGGTCACGGGTTTAGGGAGACACGAGTGGGTAGGTAGAAATCTGGGCGCTTCGGTCAAAAGTGCGTTTCCCCAGAGAGATGTGCAAATAGACCTCCACTTCCCACCCCTGCTTCTGCGTCTTATGTAACTGGTGCAGCCGGGCCACTGGACCCTGTTTTCAGGGCTCGCACATACTACGTGGACTCTTGGTAGAGCACTGTACAGTTGGCATCATGCTTTCTCATTTATTATCTCATGGGATCATCCCCAGCCCAGTCAAATCAGTGGATTCTGTCATATGACAGAATGGCAGGACTGCGAGGGGCTTTAGAGACACAACTTTGTTTTTTGTTTTTTGTTTTTGAGTCAGAGTCTCCCTCTGTTGCCCAGGCTGGAGTGCAGGCACACTCACGGCCACCGCAGCCTCAACCTGCTGGGCTTGGGCGATCCTTCCATCTCCGCCTTCCAAGTAGCTGGAACCACAGGCACACCACCACGCCTGGCTAATTTTTTTGATTTATTGTAGAGTCGAGGTCTCGCCAAGTTGTGCAGGCTAGTCTCGAACCCCTGGGCTCCGGCAGTCCTCTCGCCTCCGCCTCCCAAAGTGCTAGGATGACAGGCGTGAACCACCGCGCCCAGGCTACGATTTCAGCTTACAGATCAAGAATCAGAAGGTTAGAGAAAGGATTAGTCAAGATTCTTTCAGTCCCAAGTGACAGAAACCCAACTCAAACTAAATCAGCACAAGGGAAACCATATAGGCCCAAATGACCAAACAGTCCAAGGTGTGGCGGCTTCAGGATCAGGAGGGTCCAGGTTCCAGCAGCATCTCTAGGGGCTCATCCCTCTCCGTCCCTTGACTCTGCTTTCTGCCGTCTTGGGGTGATTTAAAGTCAGCTTCCCTCAAAGTGGTGACAAGATGGCAACTCCAACTCAAGACCTGCCATTCCCGGTGAGCAGAGAGCGTCTTCCTTGCAGTCGTTCAGACGTGAGCCCTGGGGTTGCTTTGGCCTGGCTTGTCTGGCTGCCTGTTTCTGGACCTGTTCCTGTGGCTGGGGGCATGGCATGCTCCCCTTAGCCAGGCTCGAGGATACCCACCCTGGAGGGGCGGGGGCGGGCGAGGCCAGCCGCATCCTCACCATGTGGACTGAGGGCGGGTCTGCTGGAGAAATCAAGGTATGTTCACCCTTGGAGGAGGGCGAGGCCTTGGTGCCACTTAGACATAAGCAGGCCACTTGGATTAAGAGGCACTGTGTATGCCATGGTTCTGTAGTGTGTGGGTCAGAGTTCTGGACTGTGAGTGTGGTGTTCTGACTCAGGATTGCCCCGCGAATGTAGTTCCCGCCAGAGGAAGTGGTGTACCTTTCCACCTTCATGCCCTGAGGGCGGGCGCGTTGTAGGGGTCCGTGCAGGACATCGGTGACCTTCCCACGGCGAGTATGCAGCTGCTCCCAAATGTAGCCTGAGACCTCTGACTCCTTTGACGTCTTTTCTGAAAACTTCATTTAGAGACAGGATCCCTCTCTGTCATCCAGACTAGAGCGCAGACTAGATCATAGCTCACCGCAGCCTCAGCCTCCGAGGCTCAGGCGGCCCTCCCGCTTCAGCGTCCCGAGTAAGTGGGGCTATAGGTGCACACCACCGTGCCCGGCTAATGCTTTGTTGTTGTTTTTGTCGAGTCTGGGTCTTGCTGTGATGCTCAGTTTGGTCTCAAGCTCTTTGCCTCGAGCAGTCCTCCCGCCTCTGCCTCCCAAAGTGCTGGGATCATAGGCGTGAGCCACTGAGCCCGGCTTCCGTAGGCATCTGTGAAGTCTGCCTCCTGTTCCCCATGTTTCGTTTTCCTTTTTCTCACTTTCCACCGCCATTGTGACTGGTGTCATTTGATTAAAACATTCCAGGGGGTGGTAGCCCCTGTCACCCAAGCGCCCACGCCTGTTGCTTGAAGGAAGGAGGGGTTTGTCGTCTTCATTGTACCCGAAATGATCATGATTTCAAGACTCGCCTTTCCCTCCGTTTATTTAAGTTTTCTAGATTTTTCTGTGTCCGAGGAGGGCTCAGCGAGGGGTGGTAAGTGTGGCTTTCCTTGAATGAGTCAAGAGTCTCAGAGCCCAGGAGGCCGTGTTAGAGTTTGGTCCTCACGCGCTGGCACCCTTCCTCTGGAGAGCCCAGCCCTGTCCCACAAGGTGAAGGTCATCACAGTGGAAGGAAACAGCAGGCAGGAAACAGCAGGAGGCCAGCTCCGAGGCAGTTACCCCACAGAGCCTGGTAGAAGACAGTCCTGCAGAATCTTTTGGCCGCGTGTTACTAGGGCCTTCCCCAGCAGGTGCATGTGTGACTTCCGAGACACGCCGTGTCCTCGCCGGCCACAGTTATGCAGCCAGCCCACCTTTTGCGTCTCATCAAAACTCCCCTCCTCCCGCTTTCTGTGTCGCTGCCTCCCTCCCCCGTGGACGGGGCGGGGTGTTTCCTCATATTAGGAGACCAGCAGAGCCCTCAGGAGCCCCTGTCAAAACTCCAGGAACACGTCCGCTGTGTGTTCCAGAAAGAAAACCAAAGAGTGCGCCCCTTCCCTTTTTTCCTTCACCAACAGGCGATGTTCAGGAAACATGCTGGTCCTTGGAAGCATTTTCTCTTAAAGGGGCAGAGCTTTGCCCGCCCGGCAGGGCCTTCTGAAGCGATGGCTTGGCATCAACTTCATAGGCAAACTCCAGAAACGCTGCTATGGATCAAGGAAGCCCACCAGAAGGGAGACCCCCGCAAGTTATTTCTTGAACATCGGCTGCCTGCCAGATGCTGTTCTAGGCAATGAACAAAACAGGTCAAAAAAACCCGGTCATCGTTTTAAGAAAGAGCCTAATGGTGAGGGTGGGAGGGGACACAGCGTCACTAAGGGGACCCGATCTCAAACCAGGCGAAGTGGAGACCAGAGGGAGCCGCAAACTTCACTTGTACGATGACCCCTCGTGTACCCGATCCTGAATTGTACCCCACATCTTTAAAATAAAAAGATAAAAAACGAAGAGCCGAGTGAGGGGCAGGGGACAGACCACACCCCAGTCATTGCACCAACGGTGTGTTCGTGGTGGTCCCTGGAGCAAGCGAGGGGTACAGGCCAGCGGGGTGCCCTGGGGTAACCCGCCACGCCCACCACGCTCAGCAGCCACCTTCGCCCTTGGTCTCGCCCTTGGTCTCGCCCTTGGTCTGCGCACTCACCCCTGCACCCACAGCTGGACCTGGGACTGGGTGTGCTTCTCTCCTCAAGTAGCGTGGCTGCCCCCTCCTTGCTTTATTTTAACACGTTCTTGTGCAGCGAAGTTTTCACTTTCCTACCACTGACAGCGGGTGAAAATTTTTTAAAAATCTGAAGCTGATTGCCGTAAACTTCTGTCCTGAAGTAAGTGTAATGGTCTTCTCTAAATGGTCCCCGTTTTCACAATACAGCTGAAAGTTGCAGACATATCTAGAGTTTGCCTCAGACACCACTCTGACTAGCATTCCGTACTTTGTGTTTTTATTCGAATGATAAAACCGAAAAGACAGTCTGCCACGATGAGGTCTGCGACAACCCGGAACAGAATTTGGAATGGCATAAATTGACATCAACGAATGAGTTGATAAGCACAGAGCTTCTCCCTACTGGATTTCCCCCTCTCTTTATTCTTCACATGATGGACTTACCGTCAGGCCATCTGCACAGTGTTGGTCACAAGTGTCTGACAGCCCTGGGCTGTCAGATATCCCAAATCCATGCAATCACTTGTATGAAAGTATCCTCCCTTTAATTCGGCCCTTAAAAAGAACAAAGTTTGGCTACCCTTATGAAAATGAAGAATGAGGCTCCCCACAATTAACTCGTGTTTATTTCATAAAAGTTAAAACACGTGGGCCACCAATTCGGGGCGGGCTTAGGAGGAAGTGGCCCTGTGGGGAACCTGTCGCCCATGGCCTAGAACAAGACAGTCTTGACGTGTATAGGAGATTCCTGTGTGTGGGAGCCGTGGGGCCAGACTGGGGACCGCTAGTCCTGAGAGTGGACTGAGAGCGTTCAAAGGCCACCTTGAAAGGGACAGTCTGCTGAAGAAGAGGGTGATGGTGTCATTATCGCCAGGATTCTGTGTCCGTTACCAGTGTTCTGTGCTAGGTTTTTGACATCGCTGCAGAAAAGAATTTCAGAGTGAGTCGAACATAGCAAGGCAGTTAGGTGATTAAAAGTGAAAGCAACAGAATAATACACACTTTAGGGCAAAATGCAGACAAACACGAGGAAGTGTGGCCTGGGGTCTTGGGCTTGTAGATTTTGTGAGCTACAATACTGAAAGGGTGGAATATTCTGTTAAAGGGTGGACTGTTCTAAGAGGCAATTTATGGGGTTGCCACCCAATTCTCTTTACTATAAACGGGTAGGGTGGGACCTGTCATGGTGTTGGAGGGTGTGTCACTTAGTATGCTAATGAGTGTATAATGAAGCTAAGGGTTAAAGCAAGTCAACTCAGATATTTGGGTGCATGCCTGGGGATTCCCCAACAGTGCCCTGCCTAGTGGTCAGTTCTCAACCACAGACATCCTGAGTAGGCCACAGCAGACATGTTGGTCGAGAGTTATTTTAACAGTTTTTTCCCTTGAATCTTCCAGCAACCCTGGAGTTGGAGTTTCCGTAGGTTTCTGCGTTTCCTACAGTCTCCCACAACCCTGATACTTCCCTCCTCTGTCATCTGTGGGGTCACGAGGATAGGCGTGTGTCCTGTCAGGGGGAGAACTAGGAGCTGAACTGGGTTCGAGTCTGGTGGAGAAGGGCAAGAAGGCGGTCCCCGGCCCTGGATCCAGGGTGAGGGGAGGAGACTCTGGAAGGAGAAAGCGTTGGGCCGACAGCCAAGAGGGGCGAGTCACAGCAGGGAGGGCACGGCTGGAGCCCTGGAGAGAGGGAGTGGGGTGCTGGACAGGCCTGGGGGACCCCGCCACTTGGGGAAGGAGGAGGAAGAGGCAGAGAGGGTGTTGCTGGAGCCTTGGAGAGGGGTCCAGGGTGCTGGACAGACCCAAGGGACCCCGTCCCTTAGGGCAGGAGCAAGAAGAGGCTGCAGAGCAGAAGGATGTGGGGGTCGAGGGCGAGCTACGACTTCGTACCGTTGCGGTCACGGAAAACCTGGTGGAAGGGGACCGTTTTCGTTGTTGATCCCACCCCCTCCTGGCACTTCTCTGACCAAACCAATCCCTGCTGGGCACATGGAGTGGCGTGAGAGAGAATCTGGGCTCTGTAGCTAATGCCAGGCTATGACATTGCATTTCCTACCAAACGCATCGGGACTGGCAAAACCTTTCCCTGTTCTGTCCTACACACTTTGCACAAATATACCTGGTCGTTAAATAAGCCTGGAAATGATTCTCACTATTTTGCAAATGAAGAACAGAGAGGTTAAGAAACTCCCAAGGCCAGGCTCGGTGGCTCAGCCTGTCATCCCAGCACTTTGAGAGGCCCAGGAGAGTGGATTGCCTGTGTCCACAGGTTTGAGACCAACCTGGACAACAAAAAAGTTGTCTCTACAATAAATCCTAAAAAATAAAAAAGAGCTGGGTGTGGTAGTGCGCGCCTGTCGTTCCGGCTACTTGGAAGACCGAGGTGTGAAGGATGGTCAGAGCCCAGCAGGTCGGCGCTGGGGTGGCCGTGAGCGTGCCCCTGCACTCCAGCCTGGGCGACAGAATGAGACTCCGCCGCAAAAGGAAAAAAAAAAAAAGCAAATAGTGGAATGTGTTCATCGTTTTTTTCCGTGTGTAATGAAGTCCCCGTGCAGCCACTCGACAGGGCGCTTTGGGCCTATGAGGCTTTCTCAGAAGGAGCCAGAGGCCCTGCAGCCCGCAGTGCTGGTCTGAGCGGGGGATGTCACAGGGAGGGACGAGAGGGTAGGAGAGTGAGGGACGGCACAGTGAGCGGACGAGTGCGGGTCGTGGAGCCCACCCAGCTGCTGCTGGGCTCCTGTTCCGAGACTGTGAGGGAACCTCTGAGCCAAACTCACAGTGGTTGTTTCTGCCCACGCACGCCAGCCCACCCCTTTCCGTGGTGGAACTGGCACCACTCTGTTCACAGAGGCGACACAGACCTGCCGACAGGTGAGACAAGGACACACGCCCATCGGAGCGGGCAGGCTGCACCATCGGGCGGGACTCCTGTGGGCACGTGGCACTGGCCGTCTTGACTGCCTCCTGCTTCCGGTTCCTTCTGGCCAGGTGTCTCTGGGCTGCACGGAGAAGGGATGACACCAGACTGGCCTCCTGCCTGAAATGTGGCTTCCCCCAAGGCTCGCTGTGCGTCGAGCGTGTTGCCCTGCGAGCTCACCGTGCTCCCTGCCAGTGGGAAGGAGGCAGGCAGAAGGCAGAGCGTGAGAGCGTGTAGCCAGAGGCAGCCAAGTCCCCTCCCCTCGCTAGCCGAATGGCCTTGATGAATCGCCCTCACCGAGAACCGGGTTCCTTACCCGGAACAAAACCCGTGGCGCAGTTGCTCCAGGGACACCCTGCACGCAGTCTCTGTTGTCCATGGGCTTCTGTATAAACGTGGCAGGTACCTCGGACTTAACCTTCGTGGCACTGAGGTTTTGTGGACGCTCCAGAGTAAGCATGGTCATGGCAGGGGCTCATCACTCCGCGTCTGACAGTGGATGAATGGGTGCTTTCCTAAATCGAGGTCTGGGCTTTTTTTTTTTTTCTGAGTCAGAGTCTCACTCTGTGGCCCTGGCTGAAAGGCAGGAGTACGCTCACAGCCATCACAACCATGACCTGCTAGACTCTGGCAATCCTTCCACCTCAGCCTTCCAAGGAGCCAGAACCACAGGCATGCGCTACCACACCTGGCTAATTTTTGATTTATTGTAGAGATGAGTCTCGCCAGGTTACCCAGACTGGTCTCAAACCCCTGGGCTCAGGCAGTCCTCTCGCCTCCACCTCCCAAAGTGCTGGGATGACAGGCGTGAGCCACCTCGCCCGACAGAGTTGTATTCTTATTTATTTATTTTTTTGAGTTGGCATCTCCCCCTGTCGCCCAGGCTGGAGTGCAGTGGCACGCTCACAGCCATCGCAGCCTCGACTTGCTGGGTTCCGGCGATCCTTCCACATCAGCCTTCCAAGTAGCTGGAACTATAGGCACCTGCCACCATGACTGGCTAGTTGTTTTTTTAAATTCATTGTAGAGACAAGGTCTCGCCAAGTTGCCCAGGCTGGTCTGGAACTCCCCTGCAGTCCTCTCTCCTCCACCTCCCAAAGTGCTGAGATTATAGACGTGAGCTACCGCACCCAGTCAGATTTTTTATTGTTTGAAGAGAAGCAAGCCTCTTGAGCTCCTTCACTCTTTCCCAGATCACGCTGGAGCTTCATCAGGTGTGGACATTGTGTCATTGTACCTGCTTTATAACTTGGTGACACTCAAAGGGTGTGTTGTGAAGCGCGCACTGTCCAGACAGCTACCTAGATGATTATAGCTGCATAATAATATGACAATTACAGATACAATTTATTTATACAATAAATACAGCTACATGATAACAAGTTGATGGCAGGGGCCGGAGACGTGTGCTTGTACTGATCCGATGGGACCAAGGGGCGGGGCCGCTGAGCCCAGCATCAGGAGATCCTGCAGGGCCCCTCCTATCCGTTTCCCTGGCCCCATGAGGGCAACAGCTTCTGAAATGGCTCAGCAGCAGGTGCTCAGCCAGCGCTGGAGCTCGGGACAGGAGGCAAAGCTTGCGGGAGGCCAGCGGTGGACAGCGGGCCTCGGGCCAGACAGCTCCTCTGGGCTTGGCTCCCGGAGACGTGGCTGAGAACCAGAGAGGCTCGAACCCGGAGGATGGTGGGAACACGGGGAGATTCCTGCACTTTCTGGAAAAGAGTCATCCCAGGATGCTCCATGTCTACAGGGTTCCCGGAGCCAAGTCTATCAGGCAGAAAGCATAGATGGGCAACTACAGTGTCCAAAGAGAAAAAAGTCCCCTCATTTAGGCCAGGCATGGTGGCTCACACCTGTCATCCCAGCACTTTGGGAGGCAGAGGCAAGGGGATTGCCTGAGACCAGCCTGGGCAACTTGTTGAGGCTTCATCTCTACCATTAATAAAAAAAAATTAGCATGGTGGTGCCCGCCTGTAGTTCCCGCTACTTGGGAGGCTGAGGCAGAAGGATTGCCTGAGCCCAGCAGGTCGAGGCTATGGTGGCCATGAGTGTGCCAGCTGCACTCCAACCTGGACCACAGAGTGAGACTCCAACCAAAACAGTTAACCAAAAACACCAAAGAGGCTAAGGGGTTATATACAGTTTTCTTCTCTCTGGACTGTAAAAACCGTTCAAGCTGGTTTCTAAAATAACAGCCTGTAAAGTAGAGAATGAAACTGTAAAGTAGTTCTAGAGACACAGAGCTGAGAATATAACCTATCAATGAGATGCTTATGGTATTTGGCTGTTTTGCAGACACACATTATTTTTCTGTCGCCCCACCCACCCACCCACACACACCCCCAAATAGGAAGCGTATACACTTCAGTACCAGTGGTTGAAATGGTTTGAGTTCTTGTGGAATTTATGAATGAAGAGGAGACAGCCTGTCGGTAAATTTGGAAGACTGGAAGTTATTTTAGAAACCAGCTTGAAAGGCTTTTACAGACTGAAGAGTAGAGAATAAAACTGTATGAATAATGCATAAAGCCCTAGAAATATTAATCAAATAGTTTAGACAGGGATAGATCTTTTCATTTGGACTAATTGATTTTCTTTTTAATTTGAAGTTCCTGGCCAACTGTCTCATTTTCCCCCCTCTGAATGTTTGTGTTGCGTCCGGAGGGGCTTCTGGGTTTTGATGAACATTCCAGGCCAAGTGGGCGTCTGTGTTGACCACCTGGCATGTGGGCAGCGGAGATGTGCCCGCCTTCCTGTCCCTCTGCGGGGGCTTGGGGATGTTTGCTAATGTGCCCCACCCCTGGGGAGACCCTCATACCTGCCCTGGCCCAAGACCCTTGCGTCTTTATCTTGAGAAGGGTTGGGGGAGGGTCGCTTAGAAGTGGGATAACAAGGAGCACGAAAAATCAAGCTCCCGGCCCTGCCTGCGCTTCTGTCTGGCGTCTCTGGAAAGAGTCTTGGCCACGCTGCCTCCCGGCCCAGTCCTTTTCTGGAAGGGGTGGCAGAGGGGCGGGCCACCTCCTGCCAGGTGTCCTGCCCTCCCGAGCCTCTCCCTTCACCTTCCCGCCGTCCTCCTGCAGTCCTGCACGGCCTCCCCCCTCCTGGATCCTCCTTCCCGCTGGGTGGGCTCTCTGGCTCTGTCCCAGGCGGCTCTCCCTCCTTCAGGCAGAAACGTGATTCTCTCCCGAATCCCAGCGATGAGCTCCCTCCACAGCCTCCTCCCTGTCGTGGAAGGAGCATCGTGCAGGATGCCTGCATTTCTGCTGGAGTGATAGGGCGGGCCTGTCCCTTGCCTTCCTGGTGAAGTGGCCACAGTGAGGCCCCCGCCGCGAGGGAGAAGGATAGGGCGGCGCCGGCTGGAGGGGCCTGGGATGCCCGGCCGGTTCGCGGGTGGACACGAATGGCTTCTCGGTGCGTCCCTGCTTTGTGCGGCTCCGGGCTCCGTTGCCATCGAGACAGCATGGCTCTCTGAGCCATTGTGATCGCGAAGGGGGGAGGAGGCTGGGGCAGCAGCGGTGGAGTGACCCAGCCCCCGATGACAGGGAGCGGACCTCTGCACCGGCCAGGAGGAATTGAGCGCGGTCCCTCCCCCGGGGACCCCCTTTCTTCTGGGGATGCGCGCCAGGAGTTCACGTGCCGCCGCTGCAGCCGCCCCAGCCCAGCCCTGAGCCGGCTGCCCGGAGCCAGCATGATCGCCGTCTCCTTCAAATGCCGCTGCCAGATCCTCCGGCAGCTCACCAAAGGTACGTGCCCCCTTGCCCTTCCCGGCCGGGCTGCGGACCCCAGGCGCACGGTCCCATGGCTGGCACCCCCGCCGGGACTGCCTCTGCCACCTCTCGGCAGGCCACAAAGCATCGGTGGCACGGGCACCCACGGGCTTCACCTCAGTGCTGCAGCCTGGCCGAGTCCGGCCGAGACCGGGACACCGGGACACTGGCGGGGTGGGCGGGGGTGTTTTTAAATGACTTCATTCTCTGCCAGAAAAGAGAAGGGGCCTGGGTCCGGGTCGGAAGTTGCCGGGGAAGCCGTGATGTGGCATGCCGATGGGCTGTGCGGCGGCGTCCGGTGTGTGACTGTCCTTTCTGCGAGGCACGTCCTAAATGCAGCTGGCGGTGTGTCCGTGCTCGCACTGCTGGGGAAGCCTCTGAACGATTGTGTACTCGATGAATTTCCAACATCCCAAGAGCTTTTTCCCAGGACAGCTTTCATTGTTTTTACATGTTAGAATTACACGTTCACAAAAGTAGGTAATGCAAAAATGTGCTTGTCCTCTGTGATATTAGAAGTTTATTTGGAAGCAAAAATCTTCGCTCTGTGTCTTACCAGCATGAATTGTCAGCTTGAGGCCATTCCTCTTAGAACTCTAAAGTATCAGTCAAATCTCTCAGTAAATCCTGCTTTTCGTAGCAACCGCCGTGGGCATTCTCCCTCACAGTTACTCTGTGTGCCTTCTGTTGCAAAGTTAGGGAATGGCCACTTAGCATCCTGCCTTGTGTCCCGTAGCTGTGTGAGCCCTCTTGCCTCACTCCCTTTAGACAGAATCTTCTTTAGAGAAAATGTATTATTGGAAAAAGGCATCATTCTGAGGATGCGGCTACAAGCACCTTCTTTTCTAGGCTGTAACACAGAGTACTGTCAAGTAATTATATGCTGAAAGCTCTGAACCCATAGATATGTTAATGATGCTATTTCTATCAGTTTAGCTCGATGTATCAGAGTTCTCTGATCACCAGCAGTGCAGCTACAAATGCAATTAATATTTTATTTGGCAGAAGAATGAGCAGAGCAAATAGTGAGAAATAGATCTCACGTCAATACCAGGAAAGAGCATAAACATGACGGAGCGACATATGAGGCATTTGCAAGTTGTTCGGAGTGCAGAGTGAGTCTTTTAAGAGGGGAAATACGGGAAAGATTCTCCATTTTAAATTAGGCCGTTAGCGCGGGGCTGTACATTGTGTTTTTACTTCATCTTCTACGATTGGTACAGATGTACAATTTCTGTTTCTACGTCACTGTTACGAGGCTGCCTCTTATGTTCCGGTGTTGGCTAAGACTCAGAGACGGGCCCCTTCTTCTAAAAAAGTTTTTTCTTCGCTGATTTTGGCATGTCTTTATCTTGATGCTGGGCAGTCGATGCCCTTCTTGCATCAAATCTCGCAGCAATCAGTGTTTGCTAGTCACGTGCATTCGAAATTCTCTTATGAGTTCTACATTCTAGGAAGAGAGGGGACCCAAGCGATGTTTGGTTCCTACAAATACATGAAACTTTTTCCGGTTTTCTGAATGTTCACATCCGCTCTTTCTACTTGGCGTTTAGCTTGGGGCTGCCATTGCTGATGGGAGTGAGATCTCTGTGTGGCGTCCGTCTGCCGTCCTGGGTGCTTCTCTGTGTTTGGATGTTCAGATGTTTGCAGGAACCTGCCTGCAGACCAGGGCTCGCCATCCGCCTCAGTCTTGTGGGGCAAGCTCAAGTTCGCCAGGGCTACCTGTTGTTCCAAAGCAGATTCCTGAGTTCCAATGCCCGCCCCCGCCCGTGTGCTGTGTTCCTCTTAATGGCGAAAACAAGATACATATGAAATGACAACATGCTCGTACCCCTTCCATGGGGCTTGGGGAGGGCGGATATCCTCACCCCCAGCCCCAACACTGTCTCTTTATACTCACCAAGAGTATAAAGAGGCACCTTCTGTTCTTCCAGACATTTAGCACCGTGTCCTCTATGCAGCGGGCATGTAGAAACTGAAGGCCAGGCGCGGGGCTCATGCCTATAATCCCAGCACTTTGAGAGGCCCAGGCAGGAGGATTCTTGAGCTCAGAATTAGAGACCAGCCTGGGCAACATTGCAAGACCTCTTCTCTACAAAGAGTAAAAAAATTGACCAGGCGTGGGGGTGCATGCCTGTAGTCCCAGCTACTTGGGAGGCTGAGGTGGGAGGATTCCCTGAGCCCAGGCGGTGGAGGCTGCAGTGAGCCATGATGATGCCACTGCGCCCCAGGCTGGGTGATAGAGTGAGACTCTGACTCACAAAGAAATCGAAAAATTAGAAAATAAAATTAGGATGAAACTGTGTTAAAATGGTTTGGTCTAGTTGAAAGGGTTAGGACATTTGAATTTTCTGTGAGCTCCTACGAAACACTTCAAGAGCTGTCTTGGACCCCTGCAGCTAGAACTTACCCGCTCTTGGGGGAAAGGACGGTTTGCTTCATGGCTCTAAAATTACCTACCCTTTGTGGTTGCCATCCCCACAAGCAAAAGCACTGTGGCAACTACAAGATTGTTTTGATTCTCCTGGAAAAGCATGAGAGGGAAACTGTTTTCTGCACTCACACACATTCTTAGTATGTTTCTTGGCTTTTGCATTCTTCCTATATCTATCTAACATATGGCTAACGCATTTCTATTGAGTACCTACTCTATGCCAGGCACTGACATTCTTGCACTAGAATTCTGGGCTGGGACCACTTATAGGTGTATGAGCATTGTGAAAGTCAATATATGGGCCAGACATGGTACCTCACACCTGTAAATCCTAGCACTTCAGGAGGCTGAGGCTAGGGGTTCGCTTGAGCCCAGGAGTTTGAGACCAACCTGGACAACAGAGCAAGACTTTGTCTCTACAAAAAAATCAAAAAATGAGGCATGTGTGTGCCTGTAGTACCAACTACTTGGGAGGCTGAGCCCAGGAGGTTTAGGCTATGGTGAGCTGTGATCCTGCCACTGCACTCCAGCCAGGGCGGCAGAGTGAGAGCTAACTCAAAAAAAAGAGAAAAAAAATCAATATATTATTGAACAATAAATTTCTTTTTCTTTATTAGAGATATAATTTTCAAAGATCTATAAATACAAATAATAATTCTAGACAAGTCCTTAGATGATGCACAGAGAAACTTGACCCGTGGTGTTATGGCAAACCATATTTCAGGTGATCTGAGCACTTCACGTTGAGTCATTCTCCTATTAGAGCTCCAAGCACCTGTTTTAATCGTTGTTGCGTTACCAGGTGTCTACTGTGTAGAACAGGAGCCAGAAAACAGCCTTTCCCCGAAGGACTTGTCTCTGCCGTCGTGGGAGGAGCTTGTGCTCGTAGGAAGGCCGTGCACCCCACCGTCCAAGTGCTCTTTTGCGTCCAAGTGCTCTTTTGCGTCTGCTCTTGAAACCCAGGGGGGAGGCTGTCCTCCCTCCCTTCCTGCGGTTCAAGGCTGTCTGCTGCTGACCCAGCCTGGGAGCCAAATCCCAAAATAGCACACCCTCAGCTTCCCATCCGCATCTGAAGGGGAGCCTTGTCCTGGGGGAGCACGCTGGGCTTCTCCACCAAGGGCTAAGAACCTCAGTGGGGCGGGGAGGGTGTCTTCTGGGACCAGACCGCGTTCTCATGGCGCCCCCAGGCTTCTCTCTTTCTGTGGTGACTCTATCACTGTCTTTCCTTGAGAGAGGTTGGCCTCATGGGCGGAGCCATTTTCGGCCGTGATCACCCAGCACCGTCGTCACTGGCGCAGGGACCCTCGTCAGGCCCACCTGCGATGGCATCTCCCTCCCACAAGCCTGATTGTGTCTACCGCGGTCAACGCTGGCCAATTGTGGTTCCCCACATCCACAAGGAGCATGGCTCTGGTCACCTCGTATCGCCTGTCGCCACCCAGCGTGTCTCCCTGTCTTCTCCTTCCTGGCTCGAAACTCATGCCCAGACTTTCTGCGTGCCCACCGTGTGGGTCTTCCAGATGGCTGGCCTGAGGCCATCTTGTTTTCTACCTCTGCTCTTCCTCTCCCGAACACCAGACTAGACTCGGGCAAGCTGGCCCTGCCCCTGTCCCAGGGACCTGTCCCGGGCAGCCCTGTGGGCCTTCCTCCCCAGAGGGGGACTCTGCGTGACCCCTTGGACTGGCCCGGATGTAAGTTTTAAGCCGGTAGGTGAAGGCAGGAAGACAGGATGGTGACAGAAAGATGGAGACGCGGGGGTAAGCAGAGAGAGAGCGATGCAGAGGGTGAAAACTTGAGTGATCCTTTGGGAGATCACTCTGCCTGCATGCCTTCTCCTTCCTCTCCCCCTCCCTCCCTCTCTGTCTTCCCTGGTATCCCTCCCTCCCTACCTTCCCCTCCTCTTTCAGCTGCCTGGGCCTGCATGGGCACCGCCCTAACCGCTGGCACCGCACGCATGGGAGGGCTGGGCTGTGGCACACTCGCATTCTTGCCTTTGTCCCTGCGCACCTGTCCAGTCATGGAATCAGTGTGCTTGAGAGGGCAGGACCGGCGTTCACCCAGGACAGTCTCCAGAGGGCACTGAAGCTCACTTCCAGTTTCCTCCAAAGGCAGCCACCTCACGGTCCGCGTGGTAGACTCTCAAAGGATTATTCAAGTCACCACCTCGTGTCTCCTTGTCTTCTCACCCCTTGCGTCTCATCTTTCTCTCACAACACACTGCATCTCTCTGACTTCTCTTCCTGGCCGAAAACTCACGTCCAAGCCAGTCCGAGGGACCAGAGACCATTGAGTGACCTCTGAGTCCCTTGAAGCTCTCAAATTCTGACCCTCATCCATCGTTGAAACATTCTCCTATTCAGAGATCCTTTCTACTTATACCCCTCAATCTCACTTCCCCGTCCCATGCCCTCACCCTCCTGGACCTCACTTCCCGTCCCTGTCCTGTTCTCTTGCTCTCCTGGACCTCACTTCCCTGTCCCTGTCTCCATTTCATTCCCTCGCCCTCCTGGACCGCATTTCCCGTCCCTGTCCCATCCCCTCATCCTCACTGGCCCCTTCAGGCCCTACCTTCTGGAACAGACTGTATCTCTCCAGCTAATTAACTTCCCGCCCTCTCAAGTCTCCCCTGTGGACATGTCCTTCCTCCTCTGCCTCGACCCTCGACCCTCAAAGCGAGTGCATTCCACAGATCTGTCATTCCAGCCCGTTCTCTTAAAACAGCATGCCCTGAGTGAATGTTCACAGGGTAGGGCTGTCCTGCGCCATGGGAGCCCATTCGACGGCTGACCCAGGGATAGTCCTCTGGCAGACACAGAGGCCTCACCCTGGATGGCAGGAGTCTGCCGCTGAGCCCAGGTGCTTTTCTTATACTGTGGTGTGGGCCAGAGGATCCTGCTGTGCTTAGTCCATACCTCGAGGGGGCTCCTCCCTGCAGCCTGATGCTCTTCTTGTAACTGGTCACACTGGTTGTGGGGGCAGCTTGTGTCACCTTGCAAATGGGCGTGGGGTGCTGGGAGCGCTTCACATCCTTCTGGAAAGTCCCAGCCCCCCCCACGCAGACCGCTGTGCCTCAGACGACCCACGTGAACAAGGAGTCCGACCCCTTCTGTGGTTGTGGCCAATGAGGAGGAGAAATCTGGCTCATTACCAGGAAAAGGAAGGCCAGTCGAGGGAGGGCGTCCACGAGTATTGACCTGCGTACTTCCATCAGGAAGAGGGCGTACTTCGGGGAAACGTTTAGGGGGTGCAGTAAAGCAGGGGGAGCTGGCATCCGTTGAGCCCTTGCTAACGGTGCTGGGCTATTCTAGACCCCGGCCTTGTCCTGATGCATCACAGCTGTTGTTACTCTCCCCATCACACAGATGGAAATGCAGAGGTCCAGGGAAGCCAGCAGTCATTCCCAAGACCCCAGAGTCTGGAGGAGCGGGGAAACCCAGAGTTTCATTTCTGCCACCATTTTCCTATAACAGAAGGGTTGGGAAGCGCAGACCGGCCCATCTGGATAGTAAGGGTAGTCCGCCAGGACGGGGTCCCACTGGCCAGCACCAGAAATAGCCAAGTCTTGGGTTGAAGACGTGTGTCCTGTCCCAGCTCACTCATCTTCATGTAATCAGTGGCTTGTTTCCCCCCAACCTGTAGGACAAAAATGGGCAAACAAAAGCACCAGATTTCCCCACAAATAAATTGAAAACCACACATGAAAACTGTTTTATGTGACTTTGTGCTCATGTCGCTGTAACAAAATGATTTAATTTTCTACTGCAGTTGATTTATTTGGAGTTTTTATTTTAGTAATTTTACTTTATTATGGCAGAAAATAATTTAGCAATTTTCCATCATTTGAGAGAAGGCAAACATGCATTCTTAGAATAGGAAGGTGATCAATGTCTGCATCTCATTTTTTTTCTTTTCCTCTCCTTCAGTCTCTTAGCATTGTTTTGCCCATATACATACAAGAGGTGACCCAAAAACACCTGGAATTTGTTTTATAAAAAGTTGTGTGTTTATTCTTACATGTTTAAACTTCAGTCACCTTCAAAGCCCTCTCTGCTTGATGCAATATACCTATCAAGATGCTTTTCCCACTGCTCAAAACAGCTTTTGAACTTGTCCATTCTGATGCCATTTAGTGTTTTTGCTGGTTTTTTGTTTCACCTCTTCCACATCGGAAAACGTTTCCCTGTGAGGACTTTTTTCATCCAAAGAAACAAAAAAAAAGTCTCTCTGGGCAAGATTGGATGAATAGAGGGTGAGCAGCCGTTCGTTTTAGTCAAAGCTCTGAAACATCAGTTGGTGGTGGTGTCTTGAAATCACCCATCAGGAAGTGGGCAAACACATTGAAAGAATCTCCAAAAAAACTCTCAAAAGCCACATGCAGCCTCTCACAACAACACTAGCTGTGGGTTCCTAGAACACTTATCTAGCAGGGGAAGCCCGTACTACAAGGGACCCGCCCTCTAAAAAAATAATTCCAGTTTTTTGGGGTCCCCTCCTTGTACATGAGAGTTGGATATTAGCCAGGCTCGGTGGCTCAGCCTGTAATCCTGCTCCTTTGGGAGGCTGAAGTGAGTGGATTGCCTGAGCCCGTGGGTTCAAGACCCGCCTGGGCAAGCGAGACCTTATCTCTACAATAAATCAAAAAGTTAGCCGGGCGTGGTAGCGCGCCTGTAATTCCGGCTACTCAGAAGGCTGAGGCGGAAGGATCACCGGAGCCCAGCAGGTGAGGCTGTGGTAGCCGGGAGCGACCACTGCACTCCAGTCTGGGCGACAGAGTGAGACTCCAACTCAAAAAAAAAAAAAAAAAAAAGAGAGTTGGATATTAAACTTGACATTTTTTACAATCAGCACTTTGTTAAATCTATAGAAGAAAATAGTTGGCAGATTTTATTTTGTAATTACTTTATGAAAGCTTCAACAGCACATAGGTTTCCAAAGAAAAACTATGCACCAAAATGTTTATTACATGTAGCTTCTTGAAGAACATTACTTCACTTCTCCAATGCAAAGAGAAACTTTGACCTTGACATTGTAAAAAGCAATAAAAACAAAACAACCTCATATATCTCAGTCAACAATGACTACCTAAACTCAGACAAAGTTTCTTGGGCTATTAAAAAGTAGAGAAAAACATCTCATTAATCAAACTAGATTGTTAAATAGATGAATATATGGAGAGTACGGTAAGTGGAATTTGTGCTAAGGAAGTTTCTACCCCATTTTCAAAACAAAGATGAGCTCAAAGAATGGGTAAACACTAGTGACACTAAAGACAAGTTGCCAGTTTTATAATGCAGGGGGCCCATGCCTATGAGGCCTGGTCTGTGGCCTGTTCGGAACCGGGCCACATGGCAGGAGGTGAGCTGTGGGTGAGCAGAGCTCTGTCTTCTGTCAGATCAGTGGTTGTCAGATCAGTGGTGGCATTAGAGTTTCCTGGGAGCACATCCCTACCGTGAACTGCTTGCACGAGGAATCTAGGTTGCAGCTCCTTATGAGAATCTCAGGCTTGATGATCCAAAGTGGAGCTCAGGTGGTAATGTTAGCACTGGGAACGGCTGCAAATACCGATGGACATTAGCAGTGAGGTTTGAATTCACAGAGGCCATCAAAAATCAGTTGCTTGCAGACTCATGTCAAAATCATAATTTCATAATCATAGGCTGGGCACGGTGGCTCAAGCCTGTCATCCCAGCTCTTTGGGAGGCTAAGATAGGAGGATTGCCTGAGCCCACAGGTTCAAGAACAGCCTAGGCAACTTGGCGAGACCTCATCTCTACAATAAATCAAAAAATGAGCTGGGCATGGTAACACGCTCTTGTAGTTCTGGCTAGTTGGAAGGCTGAGGCGGAAGAAGAATTGCCTGAGTCCAGCAGGTCAACGCTAGGGTGGCCATGAACATGCCACTGCCCTCCAGCCTGGGTGATGGAGTGAGACGCCAACTGAAAAAAAAATTCATAATAGTAATTATTTTATTATATATTACAATGGAATAGCAGTAGAAATAAAGTGCACAATAAAGGTAATGTACTTGAATCTTCTCCAAACCATCTCCCTCACCCCGCAGTCCCTGGAAAAATTGTCTTCCACGAAATCGGTCCCTGCTGCCGACAAGGTTGGGGACCACTGCCATAAAACAGGGTTGGGGACCGCTGCCATAAAAGAATCTACACGCCGGGCTCGGTGGCTCAGCCTGTAATCCCGCGCCTTGGGAGGCTGAGGTGAGTAGATTTCCTGAGCCCGCGGGTTCGAGACCCACCTGGGGAACTTGGTGAGACTTCATCTCTACAATAAATAAAAACTGAGCCGGGCATGGTAGCACGTGCCTGTAGTTCCAGCTACTTGGAAGGCTGAGGCGGAAGGATCGCCGGAGCCCAGCAGGTCGAGGCTGCGGTGGCCGGGAGTGGCCACTGCACTCCAGTCTGGGCAACGGAGTGAGACTCCAATCAAAAAAAAAAAAAGAATCTACATGAGGGAAGCAAGTTGATTACAATGTATCCTAGGTGCTCTCTGATAGGAATACATGTCATCCTCTGTGTGCCGTGTGCATTTGCCCTGCATTTTCTTCCTAATATTCTTCCTAATATTGTGTGCGTCAGCACACGCCATCCTAGGACAGTGGGACTGTCTCCGTTGTGTTCCATTATGTGGATTACATCTCTGCAGCCCATTTCTGAATCTTCCCTCTGATCAGTCACACTGTGTTGTGTGTCTTTAAAGAATGTCTTCTGTGCTTCAAGTTGTGGCCTTCGCGTATCTTCGCTTTCACGCCTCCTGGTACTTATTATTCTGAGATGCGCTTTTAGGGTACATCCCTCACATTTTCTCCAGGGCGCTCTTACGTGAACAAAGGTGGTGGTGAGAAAAACAGGGAGAGAAGCAGTGTCGGATCACCATAGAAACCCCAAAGCAAAGTGAGACGAGAAGGAGGCGAGGAGAGCCGCTGGGTGTGGAAGTGGGTCGCTGCTGACCCTTGGGGGAACAGCTTCTGCGGAGCAGCGGTGTGCAGAACCAGGATCTGAGGGTGCTTGGCACACCCAAAGGCGGAGAGGACAGACCACCGCTCTAAGAAGTCTGCTGGAAAGGCCATAGCCACAGCTGGGAGTGGGGGGTGGGCTGAGGCTGGGGCTTCAGGGCATGGGGGGAGGCCTGAGCAATTTCTTTCGGGAATAGAACCAGTAGAGAGACCAGACTTTGGGGTGCACCCTGGTGGGGAGTGGAGCCTACGTAGAGCCCTGCGGGGCGAGGGAGGGCAAGGCCTGGGTGCAGGTGGGTAAGCGAGAAGACAGGGATCACGGGAGGGAAAATCTGAGGCAGACATTAAGAACTTGACTCTCTCAGTAAATCAGGAGGAGACTCTTAAAAACTCATATTCTGGCCAGGCGCTGTGGCTCACGCCTGTAATCCCAGCCCTCTGAGAGGCCAAGGTGGGAGGATCTCTTGAGGCCAGGAGTTCAAGACCAGCCTGGGCAACATAGCAAGACCTCATTTCTGCAAAGAATCAAAAAATTAGCCGGGTGTGGTGGCCCATGACTGTAGTTTCAGCTACTCAGTAGGCTGAGGCAGGAGGATCACCTGGATCCAGGAAGTGAAGGTTGCAGTGTGTTATGATTGAGCCACTGTACTCCAGCCCGAGTGACAGTGAGGCCTCGTCTCAAAAATAAAAATAAATGTTAAAAACTCGTATGGCTATGCGCTCCTAGTTCAATTTTTCTCTGCATTGGAATCATCTGGGGAGCTTCAAAAATAACAGCCTGGTCCACCCCCGGAGACTATGGCTTAAGCACTCGCAGGTATGGTCTAGACTTTGTGATTTTAACAAAGGCTCCAGGTGATTCCGTGGTGCCAGTGAGTTTAGGAGCCAGACCCTAGCCTTCCAGCAACTTCCTGGAGAGGCTACCTGGAGCCTTGGACATCAGCCAGAGGCAAGCGCAGGTACTCCTGAGCAAGTGTGGGGCTGCAGGTGCGGGGCTGCCACTGTGTGGTCTTTCCGTGAGTGAGCCCTCTAGAGATCAAGAGACCCCCCTGCCTGGCCAGCCTCTGGTCAGGAGCCACCTCTGGTGAGCTCGACACTCCCCGCTGCCTTCTTCAGTCCTGTGAACCGATGGAGGTCTTCAACACCCAAGCTCAGCAGGCCAGGGTTTTCTGCCAGGGGTAGTCCTGGCATGGGTTGTTAAACATTGGCACATATGCATCTTGATAAGAATTTCTTAACATCTAGTCTCGGAATGACAATGGCCTCAGCCGTTTGCTGAGCCCATTCCTGAGTCATGCCTTGCAGGGGACACTGAGCATCAGGACACCCTCACCAAGCCCTGGGCCCCAGTTCTAGGTGAAGCAATGGGCACCCCTGCTGGTTGGGGTCTCTGGTGGGCTGTTTTGGGGTGCACGGATTGAGTCCTCAGCCACCCGTGTCCACATCAGCATACCCAGGAATGGCCAGACGTGGCCAGACGTAGGAAGATGGCCTTCCCGGGTGATGTGTGTGTCCTTCCTACCACGGGAGCTCAGAGACACGTGGCTCCTCCCTCCCCTTCGCCTGCGCAGGAGGTTACCGTATAAAGAGAGAACAGTCACGAGGCATGTGGGGCCGTGGCTCCTTGGTTGCGGGGTGCACGGTCTCTTGGTGTCACCGGCCCTTCCTGCTGTTCTGCTTTTCCCCTGTAACCTTTCTCCTTCCAGTTCTGGGAGACACTTAGGGTGGAGGATTTCACCCTCACTGTATCTGCAGGAGATCCTCGCACCTGCCTCCAGTCAGAAGTAGGCACTCGCCTGAGTCTTCTCTGATAGAGTCAATGGTTAATCACAAGCCAGGTGACAGACACAACTATTCTTTAAAGTTACCTACATTTACAGTTAAATTGTGTTAAAATCAAAGGTGATACTGAAATATGTATATACATGTATAAAAATATACATACATAAAATAAATACTCAGAATTCATCATTTCCTAATTATTACTTCACTCCGTTTTGTTGTCTCTATCTATGCTTGAAGTTTTTTGCGTCTGCGTGCTGGAAATACCATACAAGCATGTGTTGCTGTATATCTCTTTCCAGCTCTGCATTCAGTGATATCAAGTGGGTAGCTTGAAATTGACTATGATGGGGTGTTTAACCAGGGAAATTGGCAAACACTATAAATCAGGAGGTATCTCTAACCCCCAGAAAGCCACCTGTTAAACATTTACCAGTACACCACTAAATAGGTACTCCTGCTCTGTGTATTGATAAAAACCTGCATAGGTGTCTTTCGTTGTGCTTTCTAAATTTGATGCCAATTATTTCTCTATGTACAACCACCAGACTATGAATTCCTTGAAGTAGCGCCTATGCTTTACTTCCCACCATGCCACCAGCAAGAATAAAGTAACTGGTGCAAAGAAAATACCCAACCAACATCTGTCCGATGGATCATGACAATTTCTAAAGAGCTCCTGGATTAATCCCTCTCACACGTTGACTTTGGACCTGGAATGTTCCAGACACCTTGATTGTTCATATCACACGAGGAAGTAAGCTCCAGGAATAGCCTCGGGACCTTGAGCCTCCTCTAACATCTGCTGACTTCCCACTTCCCTTTTAGTTAGGGGGGTGTTCCTGCCTTCCTCCTTCCCCTCCTCCTCTCAAAGCCTGCTCCTGGCGGTCTGGAGGAAGATCCTGGCAGGAGACTAGGGGCAGGAGGCTGAAGGACAAGCTTGCTAAATTCAGCATGACACGGTTCCCAGCTGACTTCAGTTGAGGGGCAAGAGAAGACCTCACAGCGTTTCTGATTTAATTGAGTCTTCCCGTTCTGTGATGCCGGGTGACCTCATACGGCTCAAAAATGGGTTTCGTGTGTTGCCTATTTTCTAGATGGTTCGTTGGTAAATTTGTTGTATAAGCTGTGACGACTCAAAGTCTCAGGATCAAGATCGTTTTGAAGAGTGATTAATTCCTAATGATATTTTAATATTGATGCTATTTGTTTGTGTTAAATGTATGCCTTCCCAGATGTTAAAATCTATAAGGATGAGTGGCTTGGGGCACAGTGACCACAAACTTTGGCCTCAGCAACATCCTAAATGTCAACGTGAAAGTAAAATGGGCTGGGCTCGGTGGCTCAGCTTGTAATCCCAGCACTTTGGGAGGCCGAGGCGAGAGGATTGTTTGAGCCCAGGGGTTCGAGACCAACTTGAGCAACTTGGCGAGACCTCATTTCTACAATATATCAAAACACGAGCCGGGTATGGTAGTGTGTGCCTGTAGTTCTGGCTACTTGGAAGGCGGAGGCAGAAGGATGACTGGAGCCCAGTGGGTCGATGCTGGAGTGGCCATGAGCGTGCCACTGCACTCTAGCCTGGGCGACAGAATGAGACTCTGGCTCAAGAAAAAAAAAAAAAGAAAGTAAAAAGGGCAGCTTTAAAATAGAAGAAAAGGGCATCGAGAAACTAGAGACTTTCGGAAATTTCTGGCAAGTAGAACATGACTAACACAAAGCAGACAGTCCAGTCCAAGCAAATACAAGAAAAGTGGGGTGAAGAGTCGCACTTCCTGGCCACAGAGCCACAGAGAGGTTTGTGCTGTCTTGGAAATCAGGCAGAAGAAGTCAGAGAACAAGGTGATTGTTTTGAAGGATGAAGCATCTGAGAAAGTTGAACAGCACCCCACCTCCATCACTCCCCCTCCCTCCGTCATTTTGTTCCCCCCCCAAAAAAGCCAAAATTTTTAAATAGTTGAAGAGATTTATTATTCTGAGATGAATATGAGTGACCACAGCCTGGGGTACAGTCCCAGGAAATCCTAAGAACATGTTCCCAAGGTGGTTGGGTTACAGCTGGATTTTATACATTTCAGGGAGGCAGATATCGACAGGCAACCAGCACATGTGGAGTGTATGTTGGTTTGGCCTGGAAAGATAGGACAGCTCCAAGCAAGGGTGGATGGGGGTTGGGGGTGAATTATCTTGCAGGTCATGGGTGGATTCAAAGATTTCCTGATTGGCAGTTGGTTGAAAGAGTTAAGCTTGTTCTGAAGAATTTGAAATCCGTAAAAGAAATGCTGAGTTAAGATGAGGAGAGCTGTGGAAGCCAAGGCTCTCCACATGTAGGTAAAGGCTCTGAGCGGCAGCTTCAGAAAGCATAGGTGTGTTAGGCTCTCCCTGTGGAAGGAGATTCTCTGCAAATGCAAATCTCCCAGATGGCTTGCTGGGCCATTCAAAAATACATCAGAGAAGCATATTTTGGGCCAGGCTTGGTGGCTCAGCCTGTAATCCTAGCACTTTGGGTGGCCGAGACGAGTGAATTGCCTGAGCCCGTGGGTTTGAGACTTACCCGGGCAACTTGACGAGTCCTCGTCTCTAAAAAAAAAAAAAAAAATAGCCGAGCGTGATAGCACATGCCTGTAGCTCCAGCTACTTGGAAGACTGAGGCAGAAGGATCTCCAGAGCCCAGCAGGCTGACACTGGGGTGGCCATGAGTGTGCCTGGGCGAGGGAGTGAGACTCCAACTCAAAAAAAAAAAAACAAAAAACAGATTTTGGGGTGAAGTATTTGTATTTCTTTTAAAACTAGTATCCCTCATGTGATCCCAGAGTTAGGATGGAATTTGGTGTCTCATTGTCGAAGAGTCTGTTTGGTCAGACTTGTGACCTTCATTTCAACGTTAATGCAGGTCAGTTGGGCCTAAACTCTGAAAGGGGTGGGGAGGGGGCTTATAATGATGCGTATCTGACCTTCTTTCCCTTCATAATCTGGAATTTGGGTTTTGCGGCTTCCCTTGGGCCAGAGGGAATCTGTACCATCAGGGAGGAGGCTTAGAGTTTTATCTTTGGTGTGCCGTCCCTCATCTGAAATTAGAAAACCCGTCTTTTAAGAAATCCATGGGTCCCTCATCTGAAATTAGAAAACCCGTCTTTTAAGAAATCCATGGGTCTGTAGTGATGATGACCCCAGAATAAGGCTCTCCCCATGTTGGCATGGAGCAGAAGAGGAATAAGCCCGTGCACCTTGACTTGCCTGAGGCCTTGGGTGGATCCTGCCGTTAAGCCCTGTCATCCTGGGAAAGGTTGGTTGAGAAAACGTAGTACTATAACACCACACTGGCTAGTTCTTAATTAATAAATGTAAACTGATAACCAGGGGTCACTGACGTTTGAGGACCAACAACTTACCCGAAGGAAGCAGAGGTGATTTGGGAACAAAAGATACATTTAAACGTTTTTTAATTAGCAGTCTCAAAAGTACTGTGTTCAAGAAGGTATTACATCCACAGAACAAGTATAAGGGTAAGGAAGAAAAAAGGAAATATACAGCATTCATAGAATATAAAAATATGACCACTAAAAGTAATCTTCACTAAAAGAAAAAGTTGAGAATGTAAAGGCAGATATTTAGAAAAACGCAGGTGTACAGAAGAGCAATTGAGTAGACACAACATCAGCATAAAAGGCATTGAGAGAACAGAGGAAGAAATGGGAAAGAAATCGTCACGGAAACGATTGATATAGATTCCCAGATTTCAAACATGTTTTTGGACCCTATGCAAGATGACCCAAGAAAGACCTAGACAAAAATCTCTTGAAATTCTAGGACAGCCGGGCTCGGTGGCTAAGCCTGTAATCCTGCACCATTGGGAGGCTGAGGTGAGTGGATTGTCTGAGCCTGTGGGTTCGAGACCCGCCTGAGCAGTGAGACCTCATCTCTACAATAAATCAAAAAATCAGCCGGACGTGGTAGCGCATGCCTGTAATTCCAGCTACTTGGAAGGCTGAGGCAGAAGGATCGCCAGAGCCCAGCAGGTCGAGGCTGAGGTGGCCGGGAGCGGCCATTGCACTCCAGTCTGTGCGACAGAGTGAGACTCCAACTCAAAAAAAAAAAAAGAAAGAAATTCTAGGACATCATGACGAGAGAGGTCCTAACAGCATCTCAAGAGAAATAAAAACAAGTTTCCTAAGAAGGAATTAAAATCCACTTGGTGTCAGATTTTCTATCCATATTACGTCCTAGAAAAGGGTTTTTGGTGTTTTCTTTTCTTTTTTTTTTTTTTGAGTTGGAGTCTCACTCTGTCGCCCAGACTGGAGTGCAGTGGCCGCTCTCCCAGTCACCACACCCTTGCCCTGCTGGGCTCCAGCGATCCTTCCGCCTCAGCCTTCCAAGCAGCCGGAACTACAGGCGCGCGCGCCCAGCTAATTTTTTGATTTATCATAGAGATGAGGTCTTGCCAATTTGCCCGGGTGGGTCCCAAACCCACGGGGTCAGGCAATTCACTCACCTCGGCCTCCCAAAGTGTGGGATTACAGGCTCCGGGCTGTACAGGCTCGAGTCACAGAGCCTGGCCTGGTGTTTTCAATGTTATGAGAAGAAATGCCTTTAAACCTAGAACTATCAGTCAAGGGTGAGCATAAAATACATTTTTAGACATGCAGTGATGTGGAAAGTTTATATCCAGTGCATGCTTACAGAAAAAACTACTGTAGGTTTATGCTTCAACAGAAATACATACGGTGGACATTCAGGAAAGAGGAAAGTATGAAGGCCGAGAGGCAGTGGGTCTAATTTGAAAGATCAGTGGGATGATGTCCCAGAGTGGCAGTTCTGCAGTAGAAAACAACCTGTACAAATAAGGACATATCATACCTGGGAGCATTGGAGGGCTGGATGAGGAATGTCTCCCAAAGAACATGGAGCTCTATAGCAATTAGAGAATGAATGAGTAATTAATTATGATAATTATAATATGATTATTAATTGTATCATATCATATTATGACTGATACAATTAGGATGAAGTAGAGATGTAATTATTCTATTGTCAACAGAAAAAGAAAGGCAATCAGAAACCCTAAGGAATACAAAAGCTAGACAATAAAGTAAAATCCGAATGAAGCAATGTAAAGCGTGTCATGTTTTTGAACAACTATTAGCCAGTGAACTTGACCTTTATACTTGGATCGTTCTGTACTGAGTAGCACAGACTCAGTGACGTGGAATTGCCTCCCCTGCTTTAGGGATTTTACCACATTATTTGGTTCCGAAAGACTAATATTTACATCATCATGATTTTATCATTCTTATTCATTGTTTTTCTATTGTTAGAGTCTGTCCATTCCGACAAGCACAAAACATCAGTGATAATTGGGAAGAGAATGCAAATGTTGGAAGATGATGACACACCTGATGCGCTTTTGGGTGTGTGGAGGGGGGGGAGGGGCTCCCAGCCCCCAACTCATGGAGAGAGCCTCGTGAAGTCCCTCATGGGCTGGATGTAGGAAGAGTAGAAGATGGACAGGCTGAAAAGCTGATCTGGCTGGGAAGCAACTGGAACTTCATCTGCGGCTTGTGAACAGACCCTGGGCTTCCACTTGGGGAAACCCGCTGGGCAGTGTCTGCTGAAACAGATTGTGCACGTATCCTGTGACCCAGCAGTTCCACTTCCAGTTCCATTCCCAACAAAAGCACGTAATTTATGCCTCCAAAGACTTGTCCAAGAATGGTGCAAGAGCACCACTCATACCAGCGCAAAATGGAAACAACCCAGATACCCCTCACGGCAGCATGGATAAATACTCTCAAGTATTCAGTGGCGTACTGTATGGAATTAATAGAAAGCACAACTGCTCCACGTGACACAACGTGACTCTCGCAAGCACAGCTTGAGTTGAAGAAGCCGAACAGGATATCGTCATTTCATTTATTTAAAAGCTCGAGGCTGGGCACGGTGGCTCAGGTCTGTCATCCCAGCCCTTTGGGAGACCGAAGCGGGAGGATCGCCCGAGTCCAGGGGTTCAAGACCGGCCCGGGCAACTTGGTGAGACATGCCTGTGGTTCCAGTTACTTGAACGCTGAGGGGGAAGGATCACCGAAGCCCAGCTGCCGAGGCTGTGGTGGCCATGAGCGTCCTGCTGCTCTCCAGCCTGGGCGACAGAGTGAGAATCTGACTCAAAAAAATGACACATGAGGGCACATTGTAAATGATAAGTAAGCAAACATGTGATATCTATCACGATTCTTTCAAGCACTTCCTCAGCTGCAAGAAAGGGGAGATGTGGGGCAGGAACAAATAAAACCTCGTGGTTATTTGAGGGGGCTCTGAGAACAGCTGGAGGAAGAAGGGCTGCCTTCGCATGGTCGTCAATCATCAGGGACATTCCTTGGAGAGGCGGCTAGGGGCTGACTGGAGTCAGACCATGTAGGGCTGACTCCCAGCTCATTTTGGTTTTTGTTTATCTTTTTCTTTGTATTTCAGTGGCTACAAATTAATCCACTACTTCTATGCACTTCAGTTTTCTCATGTATGAAACGAGGATAATAATAGTACCTATCCACTTCCCCCCTCAAAAAAAAATAGCTGGACCAGTGGCTCATGCCTGTCACTCCAGCACTTTGGGAGGCAGAGGCGAGAAGATTGCCTGAGTCCAGGAGTTCGAGATCAGCCTGGGCAACTTGGCGAGACCTCATCTCTACAGTAAATCAAAAACTTAGCCAGACGTGGTGGTGCATGCCTGTGGTTCCAGCAACCAGACCATGTTTTCATTGTATGAAGGCGCATGTGCGTTCCCTCACATTCAAGAAGAAAAGGAGCTTGTGTTTA
This sequence comes from Cephalopachus bancanus, assembly GCA_027257055.1. Taxonomy (NCBI): domain Eukaryota; kingdom Metazoa; phylum Chordata; class Mammalia; order Primates; family Tarsiidae; genus Cephalopachus; species Cephalopachus bancanus. Next base: position 1,856,439 of record JAPVLO010000218.1, read on the forward strand.
TAATTGCATGGCTCGTTAAAAAGCTGGAGAGGTGATCAGTGGCCAGCAATAAATTCCAGAAGGAGTGTGTCCTCTGAATGTTTACCTAATGTGTGCTAGATGCTATAATTATGGGCTGACAACAAGATGATAAAGTTATTTGTAAAACATTTGTGGCCTCACTATAAAAGCCGAGGGCACAGTGTTATACCATAATGCAGGGAAGTCATGTCTAGGAGATGCAGGCAGTGAAGTCTGGGCATATTGGTTTCTGGGGCTCTAAGTCAGCGCCCCCCAACCTCTGTTCTCCAGAAAACCCATTCTGCTGTATGTTCGTGGGGACCCTCTCAAAAGCGGGGTCCCATCACATTATCTTGGAAAATGTTGCAAGGTGTAACCTCTCTTTTGCAGACTCAAAACTATGTTAGCACATTAAAGACCCTCTGAAGGTCAGTAGGAAATGAAGCTGGCTGACTTGCTTAACCCAGCATTTCCCGGTTTATTTGGGTTAGGGCCTTTTCCCAAGGAACACGAACATTGCAGAGACCAGATTTGGGAAACACGCGCCAACCTCTGGGGTACAGATGCGCCGGCCACCCGAGGATCCTGATGGTGGCTCTCACGCGCGAGTGTTTCCAGAGCCCTCCGTGTGCTGGGTCGGAGCAGTTCACAGCTGAGTTCTGAGAATGGTTTCCCAGGCCGGCACTCTCTGGTGTTGTGTGTAAGATTAGACCCACGTGCCCCAGAGCCCAGATGTGTAGACGGAAAAGTCGGCACCTGTTACCAGAATGTTGGAGTCTGAGGAACTCTTTCCTAGACAGTTTCCTCCCTCCCTTCTGAGTACAACGCAGAGATGCCTGCAGTTGGACCAAGCCACTCCTGCCCCACACGAACCTCCGGGGTACCGGGCTGTCTGCATTTGAATCTACCGAATCCTTTCAAGTCAGTTCTATCGAGCCACTAAGCTCTGTGTCACGAAGCACCACGGAGATGATTTGCATTCGTAACATTTAAAAAGCAGCTGTTTATGCTCTGTCTAGCTTTGAATCCAGCTCCTTCCCGAAGTGGCTGGAAAACTCAGTTCTCTGCAAAGTGCGCCCTCCCCCAGGTAGTGGAATGAGCTAAACTTTGGAAGGAGGGTCCATTTTCCATGGATATATTAGAACAGGGGTCCCAACCCCCAGGCCATGGTCCGGTACCAGTCTGTGTCCTGTTAGGAACCAAGTCGCACAGCAGGAAGTGAGCCGTTGAGGGGGTAAGCCAAGCTTCATCTGTATTCACAGCCACTCCCAATCGCTGGCATGATTGCCTGAGCTCCGCCTCCTGTCCGATCAGCACCAAGAAGCCTGCTTCCATTTTCAACATCTGTCTTGGTGAAGCAGGGTTTTCTGCAGCGACAGCCACTGACACGAGATTATGGAGTGGACAGGATATAAGCAACACACAGCAGTTGTCACTGTCTCCATCACCCCTGGTGGGACCGTCTCATTGCAGGAAAACAAGCTCAGGGCTCCCGCTGCTTCTGCAGGATGGTGGGCTGTGTAATTATCTCATTATTTACTACAATGTAATAATCATGGAACTAAAGTGCACAATAAATGTAATGCTTGCATCATCCTGAAAGCATCCCCCCTGCCCTGGTCTGTAGAAAAATTGTCTTCCAGGAAACCAGTCCCTGATGCCATAAAGTTTAGGGGCCTTTGTATTAGAGAAAGTTCCGCAAATATCAACATTGTATCATTATCTGTGCTAAGCTCTTGATGGCAACCATTAATCAGCATTAAGACAATGGCACAGAGGTGATATCATCTTTCAATTTGCCAGGGCTTGGGGACGTCATTCCAGCTGATCTCAGACATCCTCAGGCTGCCTTTATGAGGCTGACAGGAAGGGGCTGCCACCCTGTTTACAGTTAGAATCTGACCTGTCAAACAAGCATTCTCACCCAGGCTGCCTGATGGAAGCATTACGGCACAGCCTTTGAAGACGCATTAACAGCCTGGCTTTAATCCAGGACTGCTCTTTGGGTACGACTCCTGGATGGTTCCTGTTTATGGAAGCAAAGGCAGAAGGGATCAATGCACACAACAGCAAGTCTCACCTCCATTCAGGGAGAGAAGGAAGGGAGAGCCACAGGCCTCATTGGGACCCAGCTTCTTAGTGCAGGAGATGAGATTGTTTGACCCGGGCTTGCCACTGCTGGGTTTTTGAAAGAAAAACAAGATAGAATATCAATTAGTCTGGTAGCAATTAGTGTGGTATTTTCATGAGTTCTTTGTCAGCATGTAGGTAAGTAATACAATTTTTAAAAAAATTTCAGAGACAGAGTCTTGCTCTGTGGTCCAGGCTGGAGTGCAGTGACACGATCATGGTTCACCATAGCCTCGACCTCCTGGGCTCGGGCAATCCTCCCGCCTCAGCCTCCCAAGTATCAGGGACTACAGGTGCATGCTACCGTGCCTGGCTAATTTTTAACAAATTTCTGTAGAGACGTGGTCTCACTATGTTGTTCAGGATGGTCTCAAACTCCAGGGCTCAAGCAATCCTCCTGGCTCAACCTCCCAAAGTGATGGGATTATAGGCATGAGCCACCAATACCCAGCTTCATAATAGACATTTATTATTATTAATTTTTCAGTTGGAGTCTCACCCTTGTCACCCAGGCTGGAGTGCAGTGGCACGCTCACGGCCACCACAGCTTCAACCTGCTGGACTCGGGTGACCCTTCTGCCTCAGCCTTCCAAGTAGCTGGAACTACAGGCATGAGCCACCACACCTGGCTAATTTTTTGTGATTTATTGTAGAGACAAGGTCTCACCAAGTTGCCCAGGCTGGTCTCAACCCCCTGGGCTCAGGCAATCCTCTCGCCTCGGCCTCCCAAAGTGCTGGGATTACAGGCTGAGCCAGTGTACCTAGCCAATAGACATTTTTTAAAATGAAAGTCTTACAAAGGTACAGGAAGGGGCAGGCCTATAAACCATAAAATAAGGAAAAAGCATCATGAGATAATTCACCCCATCACCTAAGAAATGTGTGTACCCTCCAGGGAAGTTGTAACAGGGCACAGGAATCTTGACTTACCCGCCAAAAGTTGTCCGCAGAGATTTATCAGAACCCACAAAGGAGTATGGTGCTCTGAGAAGATTCGGTGCTGGACAGTTCGTGCGTGATTTCCCCTTACTCTGTTAGCTCACGTAGACTTTGGGGCCGGGCATGTGGAAGGGGAAGTGGAAAAGGGGACCTTGGGAAGAAGAGGAGGAGAGGGGAAGGAGGACATCTGAGGGCAGCCAACAAGGAACTGGAGATGGCAAAGGGGCTGCCAGGTGGCTGAGCCCGCACGGTAGAGGGAAGCCTCTCTAGAGGGACATTTGGAATGGAGTGAGTCCGGGTCTAGTTCTCAGTCTGACTTCCTATCTGAGCACAGAGCTTTGAGAGCGCTTTGAGTGCCTGCTTTCTGAGTTCTCCAAGGGCACTAGGCAGCTAATAACATTCGACATGCCTGAGAGTATGGCTACTTTAGAATAGTTGGGCTTATAGGAAGGGAAAGACATTTGCACTCTCATGGTCAGATATAAATCTTATCTGGCCAAAATTTCACTGTTCCAAATGGTTCATGGTGGAATCTCAGAGTGATTATATTCAGTGCCAAAGACTGTTTGATAAATGAATTGAATAATTCATTAATTCAATGCAATGCATTAATCATCTTATTTAAAATGTCTTAATGAGAGATAAAACAAAATGTGGGTTGATAATTGTGCAAACACAATGCTGGTCCTTGTACAGGCTTGGGGTGGGACTTCAGAAATACTTCATGGAAACTAGATGGAAACCCTGAAAAATATTAGTTTTGAGGGGAAAACGTATAAAGTGTCTAACCTTTTCCATCACTTCAGTACAATTTGGGACAATGCTGGGTGTAAAATACACATCACATAGCACCTGCTAGTCAAGCAAAGGCCCTCGGGGGTTGTTTTTTTTTAAATTTATTTAATTTTATTTTTTTATCAATATTTTTTATTATGATGTTGTGGGGTACAGTTAAGGGTTAGGTATACAATTACATTTCATTCAGACACCCTATTGATAAGAGGTGTTTCCCCGTCCCCAGACAGATATTTGCTACTGTTAATCCCATCTCCCTCCCCCCCATAGTTTCCCAGTACCATCATTCATTTTCTTATAGTATTACATTGGATGTTCAAGGTCCACTGTATGAGTGAGAACATGTGATACACAGATCTTTGTTTCTGTGAGAGGTCACTCAGTATTATAGACTCTAGTTGCATCCAGGTTGCTGCGACATATGACCCCGCAATCCCCCTACCGGGAATATATCCTGAAGAATTCAAATCACTCTATAAAAAAGATACCTGCACACATATGTTTATCGCAGCATTGTTCACAATAGCAAGAACCTCGGGGGTTTTAAAGGCGACCGAGCTGAACTTCTGGACAGGGCTTCCCCCCATCATACCGAAGCTGGTGGCAGGTTTGGGCTATTCTGGTTTCGTTCCCGCCTCTCCTGTTTTGCCAGAATCCAACCAAGCTTTGGTCTTCACAGAACTTGTTCCCAAAGCTAGCTTTTTTTCTTTCTTTCTTTTTTTTTTTTTTTTTTGAAATTAGCTCCCAAGGACTGTGGTGGCTTCACGCCTCAAAGTCCTTGTTCCTGGGAATCCTGGGTGAGCCCAGGTGATCCTTAGGGCTCAGCCCCAGGGGCAGAACATCAGCTGAGGAAGCTTGTCCTGGGACTCCTCCCATGGGCTTCCTCATCCTCAAGGCAATTCTGCCTCCAGATGCCTGGAGAGAAGCTGCTCTCTCAAGGATGACGCAGTTTCTAGGTGCTCCACAGCTGGAAACAAGCCTATTTCTGATGTTTCTGGGAACACCACCATTTGTCTGTATATGAAGCTTTTATTTTTCTAAAAATTACAGCATCTGTTACAACTTTATTATTTATATGTGTTCAGAGTGTAACTAGTGACATATTCTAGAGCGATTAGATGACAGGTATGTATAATCTATATGCATTTGTCTATGTGTGATACATAAGCATATCCTGTGTGTGGCATGTGGATTCACGAATATATATGAACACACATGTCAATACACACACATAAACACACACACTTATTGAAAACTCTACCAAAAAACGCCACAGCTCTATGGGTGTGGCCTGTATTTCACCCCTCCGTGTCCTCAGTGCCTGGCACCTAGCAGGCAAGTAATGAACAGACATGTAAATATCTAAGTAAGATGAAATTGCTCCTCAAACTCAGAATAGCCTTCTGTCCACACATCATCACTTTATAAGCCAGAAACATGCTTATCTGTGTCTCCCTATGAACCAGTGACTGAGTCCAGTTTATGAGAAATGTTTATGTGCACTTGCTGTGTAAAATTTTATGCAGATATTAGGCAGTGTTACGGTTCCATGAAACACACAGATTTGAAGGGTTATAATAAAAATGCACAACACAAGAGTTGTTTTAGGATAGACCTTGATAAAGACCAAGTGGTCCCAGGTCCTGATTCGGACAATGAGAGGTTCGTCCATGCATTTACCCATGTTCCCTCGCTGCTTGAAGTGGTGTGGAATGTTAATCTAAGACCTAGGACACTTTGGCCAATGTGGGAAACTAGGATGGAGCCATCATGCGACCCTACAGGCCCAACATTAGAACAGGGGGTGTCATGACTCTGATCTCAATAGCTCCGGTTCAGCTGTCCTTTCAGGGTGTGAGTGTTAGAGACAGTTCTGGAAACCAAATTAAGGTGTGCAGATGAGAAAACCCTTGTGAGGCCGGGCGCAGTGGCTCACACCTGTCAATCCCAGCACTTTGGGAGAAAGAGGTGAAGATTGCCTGAGCCCAGGGTTTTGAGACCAGCCTGGGCAACTTGGCGAGAGCTTGTCTTTACAATAAATCAAAAAATTAGCCGGGTGTGGTAGTGCACGCCTATAGTTCCAGCTACTTGGAAGGCTGAGGTGAAAGCCAGCAGGTCAAGGCTGCGGTGGCCGTGAGCGTGCCATGCACTCCAGCCTGGGCAACAGAGTGAAACTCCGACTCAAAAAAAAAAGAGAAAAGAAGGAAAACCCTCATGAGGATACAGTGCTGGTTCCTCAGCTCCCAAGTGGGCCCGAGTTTCATCAGGGCATCAGGGGGAGGCTGCTGCATCTCATCCGTGCAGGCCCCAGCAGGAGAGCCACAGAGCACTGCAGATGGGTTTGTTTCTCTCTGAGGAAGCGAGAGCATCCATTCACTGTGATGGCTGCCTTGGTACCACAAACAGAATCATTTTAATAGAAAAACTCTCGTTTTGTCTATTTCGTGTGTTAACTTGACATATGTCTTGGGAGTTTGCAGGACCGTTTTTCTGGTCTAAAAGCAAGGTAGAACTTCTTTTTCTTTTCCACTGGAGAGAGTTTTCAAGAGAATCACCCGGCAACAATTCACCAAGAGTTAACAGTTATTGGGCCTCTAGCAGGTATATGGCGCAAAGCTGGGGCCTTGCAGAAATTTATCTTTGAAATGTCCATGTTTGGAGAACATACTAGATGCACTGTCAGAACGAACAACCGTTTTAGAGGGAAAAGAATTGTTCTATTAGATGGAGTTCGGTGTAATGCACAGTTTATGTTAAATTACAATCGATAGAGAGACTGGTGGATATGTTCTTTTTTTTTTTTTTTTGAGTTAGAGTCTCACTCTGTTGCCCAGACTGGAGTGCAGTGGCCGCTCCCGGTCTTCACATCTGCGCGGATGATGTATGATGTGACACTGTATCACATACATGTGGTGACGTAGCTTTCAAACATTCTGATCAGAAGGGAGTGCAGCAAAATCTTTTTCTCGGAGGAATGCACAGTGACAGCTTCATTTATTCCTTCCCAGATGTGTATTGAGCCCCTACTGTGTGTGAGAAAGTGCTGGGTGTGGGGGGCTTACACAGCTGCCGGCAAAACATCTCGGAGCCTGCCTCCATGGGCCCTCGCTTCCCATGGAGGGTGAGACGGTCGACAGACAGTCACGTAAAGGCACACTGGCAACGCCACGCGGGAAGCTGGGAGGGTGGGGTTACAGAGTGAGGGGAAGCACCCTTGAGATGGAGCCGGTGGGAGCAGCGTCTGCTAACGTGAGGGTGAGCCGAGATATGAAAGCCACGGACCTGTCGTGGTGGAGGGGAGAGTGTTTCCTCGGGGACAGCAGGGGCCGAGGCCGAGCGCGGGCATGAGCTGGGCACATCAGGGCCAACGAGGGGGCCGGTGTTCGGGACCCACTTCCAGAGGCGGGGTCTTACATCGACTGCTTGTCATAACCATAGGCTGTCACAGCCCTGAGGTGCCCCAGGAAGGACGGATTGCAGGGGTTCAAGACGACCGTCCTGATGACCAGCGCACTCTGTTGACCAGGCCTTTCTGCACATTTGCAAGCTTTTCTCCAGCTGCAGAGAGCCCTCAGCCCAGCCCAAAAGAAAGAGCAGGCTGTGTTAGGTTCTCAGTGATCTGTCAACTAGTAACGGCAATCAGCTGGGCGCAGTGGCTCTTGTCTGTCATCCCAGCAGAGGCGAGGGGAGGCAGAGGTGAGGGGAATGCCTGAGCCCACAGGATCAAGACCAGCCTAGGCACCTTGGTGAGAACTCGTCACTACAATAAATCAAAAAATTAGCTGGATGTGGTGGCACACACCTGTAGTTCCAGCTACTTGGAAGGCTGAGGCGGAAGGATCACCGGAGCCCAGCAGGTCGAGGCTGCGGTGGCCATGAGCGTGCCACTGCCCTCCAGCCTGGGTGACAGAGTGAGACTCCAACTCAAAAGTAAAAAATAAATAGGCGCAATCATTGTGTGCGTCACTGGAATTGTTCTTACTGATTCCTTTTGCCTTTACTTTTCAGAGGGCTTTGCATCAATATGTCAGTTGTGTACACATTCTTATATACATAGTTTAGTAACTATTGAAGTGATTGTGTAGCATTAGTTTCACTGGTCCCTACTCTTGAAACTCAGGAGAGCTCCTCCCCAAGGGTTTATCAGGAAGGAATTCCCTTCTTAGGGCGAGCGAAGACTGCAAGCTATTTATTAAGAAAATTTAAGCCAGGCATGGTGGCTCAAGCCTGTCGTGCCAGCACTTTGGGATCCCGAGGCGAGAGGATTGCCTGAGCCCACGGGTTTGAAACCAGCCCTGGCAACTTGGTGAGATCTCGTCGCTACAATAAATAAAAGAAATTAGCCGGGCATGGTAGCATGCGCCTGCAGCCTCAGTGACATCCAGGGTCACAGCACAGCCTTGGAAGGCTGAGGTGGAAGGATCGCCGGAGCCCAGCAGGTTGACGCTGGAGTGGCCATGAGCGGGCCACTGCACTCCAGCCTGGGTGACAGAGTGAGACTCCACCTCAAAAGGAAAAAAAGTTTAAAATGTCATTTATATATTTGTATACCTAGCCCTGAATTGTACCCTACAATCTTTAAAATAAATATTTTTAAAATATTTATGTTCCCATAAGAACCAAAATGTAGGTACATTCTGGAAACATGATTTTTCAGACTTTCAAGAGTAAACTTTAAAGCCACCTAAAGTGTAGTCTCTCCTGTGGCCACAGTGCTGTGTCTGCTGTCTTTCTCTTGTCCATCCACAAAGATGTGACACGGTTTTGTGGCGGTCAGGTACATGCTAGGTGCAGGGAACACCCTTCAGATGCAGTGAGAAAGAAACCCTGTGCACTGGATATAGGCCTGGACTCACACACAGGAGGAAGGCTCGGGCAGACCTTAGAATCTGCTTCTCCAGCAAGACTCGATGTCCCCTACTTTTCAGCCTAATAAGCATGACTTTCTAAGACCTTTTTTTTCTAACAGTGAACTATTAATGCAAAGGGCTCAAAAGGCTGATTTTGCCTGAGCAGGAGTCGGGAGAACACCTGGCATTTTTTGAGACCAAGGATGCCCAAAACATGGAACCAGCCAGTTCTGCCACCTCCTGACACTCCGCTCTGTCCAGCTGTGAGGCTGGGATACCGAGGTCATCGCCTTCCCTCCCCAAGGCAGGAGTGATGCAGCTTCCCTGGGCGTCCTCCTGAAGGCTGGGTGGGGCCTCCGTGACTCCCAGGGTCACAGCACAAGCTGACAGTGGCTTCTCCACCTCTTCCTCCTTCCGGGACCCTTGCTGGGGGTGAATCTTGGATTGGGAATTTGTCCTTTAGAGAGATGTCTTGCATCATTGAAAGGTGACAATGGGTGAGGGAAATCTAACCTTTTGACTAATCCCCTACACCTGGTGATGCTAGAATTAAAGTTCAAACTAACTGCTCCATTTTTTATTATTTTAATCAAAAGCAACCTAAGTTCAATTTTTAGAAATATTCTATTTGCTGATCATAAGTTCTGCCAGAGCCCTGGCTGGTCCTACTGGGCCAATGTAGTAGAGAAAATGGAGTTTAGAAGGGTCCAGGGTCTTACGGGGGTTTTCTACTGGAATGAAAACTGTGAGACTAAATACTAAAAAGCTACAAGAAGTGCGCCTTTTCTTTAAAGTTTTTCATGTAAAGTTGCATTCCTGATAGGGCCTGAGGACAGGGGCCGGGATGCAAACTGGCTTGCCTACTAGAGGTCAGGCACTTGGTATTTATTCAGCAAATAACTAAGCACCAGCCCTGGGACCTGGACTGTATGGTCCCCACACCCTTTGTGTATTAAACCCCTGAGGATCCTGCCTTGGCTTGTGCCGAGATGTGTGTTTTCTGGGTTTTGCATGAAACGCTGTGTCCCTTCAGCTCTTTATTTTTCCTCCTCTTTCTCAGAAGCTAGGACACAACGAAATCCTTCCTGCCCTAAGGGACAACAGTGCAAGCAGCAATTGGAAAATGAACAATTGGTCTTGGTGCCAGAGCGGTGCCTGGAAATGGCGGTGTCATGCTGGAGACTGGCGACCTGGGTGAGGGGGCCGCAGCTACTGGCCTTGACTGTTGCCAGGCAGACGGGCAGCTCAGGTGTGGCCAGATACTCAGATTTTGCATGAAAGCCTAGGAATCTGTTATTTTGTTTTTAAATGGGCAATCTCCCAATCTTAAAACTTTGGTTCTATTTTTAAAATACTCTGTTGGTGCACAAAACTCACTCCTAGTTCAAATTTGCCCGTGGCTACCCGTTTCCAAGCTGTGTTGAATATTCCACAGAAGGAAAAAAGGTGGTTTGTTCATTCATTCGACAGGCACATGTTGAGTATCACACCATGTTTGGTTTGGTGCAGTGGGCTGTCCGAGATACGCAAGCCAGGGCCATTGCTCTCTAAGGACTCAGAGGAAACCTCCCCAAGCCTGGAAAGCAAGTCTGTTCTCACATGTCAGTTACTGCCCTGACAGGCTTCACATCCACACAGTTCTGGTCCTTCACCTGGCCTTCGGTGGATCCAGTGGCCCTCAAGCATCTTCATAAGCTAGCTCTCCTTGTATCACAGTGCTTAAAACATCAGAGCGAGAAAAAAGGCTGCAAGAAAGACAAGTGCATGATGAACACATGTCATTGCACATCTGTCCAAGCCCATAGGACATACAGTGCCAAGAGTGAGCCGTACCATAGACTATGGACTCCTCCACTGTGACAAACGCACCCTCTGCTAACGCATGCTGATGGGTGGGTTCTGCTTGTGCAGGGGCAGCAGGTATGTGGGAGCTCTCTGTACCTCCTCTCAATTTTGCTACGAACCCCAAAGCGCTCTTTAAAAAGAATCTTTAGACCGGGCATAATGGCTCACATCTGTAATCCAAGCACTTTGGTAGGTCGAGGCGGGAGGATTGCTTGAGAGTTCTAGGCCTGCTTAGGCAGCATAGCAAGACCTGCTCTCTACAAAAATAAAAAAATAAGCCAGGCGTGGTGGCGTGCACCTGTAGTCCCAGCTACTCGGGAGGCTGAGGTGGAAGGATCGCCAGAGCCCAGGAGGCTGAGGCTGCAGTGAGCCATGATCATGCCACTGCACTCCAGCCAGGGTGATGGAGGGAGACCCTGACTCAAAAAAAAACAACAACAACAACTTTAAAACAAAACAAAAAGATGCGCAGAATCATTTTATGTGAATTGCTAAAGCCCACATGTTCTCGGAGCATCCAAATGTGAGTATAGAAAGCTGTCCAAGCTGGGCTCGGTGGCTCAGCCTGTAATCCCGCGCCTTTGGGAAGCTGAGGTGAGTGGATTGCCTGAGCCCGCGGGTTCGAAACCCACCTGGGCAATTTGGCGAGACCTCATCTCTACAATAAATCAAAAAATTAGCCAGGCGTGGTAGCGCGCACCTGTAGTTCCAGCTACTTGGAAGGCTGGGGCAGAAGGATCGTCGGAGCCCAGCAGGTTGAGGCTGCGGTGGCCGGGAGTGGCCACTGCACTCCAGTCTGGGCGACAGAGTGAGACTCCAACTCAAAAAAAAAAAAGAAAGAAAGAAAGCTGTCCAGCTGGAGGCTGATGGCACCAGGGTCAGTGGCCATTGCGAGAGGGGTGGGCGTGAGACGGGGAGCCAGTCTGGGGGGTGGGCCCTGCTCCATTTCTGCAGCAACAATCTGGTGCCACTATAGTGAGTGCATTTGGGACGTCTTGGTGACGGGTACTGGGGCACCTCCTGTTTTCTCCCTGTTCCCGCTTAGCATTCAAAATAGTTAATAAAAATAAAATAAGCGTGTAGAAGTCAGCATGGCAAAAGTGGGTTTCCTCTTGATTCCTAGGCGAATGCCTTCCCACCCTTGGCTTAGGGGCCCGGGCCTCCTCAACCATTCCAGTTTTCCCTCTTGTTTCTTCCTAGTGGCTAAACAGCCAGCCTGTTCCTTCTGAAGCCTACCTTTAAAGCGTCCCCCCTTCTTTTTGAGTCAGAGTCTCACTCCGTCACCTGGGCTGGAGTGCAGGGGCATGCTCACAACCACCCCAGCATCGACCTTCTGGGTTCGTCCCCTCACATCCTGGGGGGACAGGCGAGGCTTCTCATGAGGTCAGCTTTGTCCCGGGATGGGGGGTGGTCCTGGGGTGGGGAGTGGTCTGGACAGTGGAGGGAGGTATGAACAGTGGTGGGAGGGGCCTGGCACAACGGCCCCACAGGGAGGCACCTTCCAGCACACGCCGTGTGGAGGCTGCGTGACTGACTCGCTGTTGGCTCTGCCCGCCGGCAGCCTGGCATGACCCCCAACTCTGCCTGCGAATGTTCAGACACAACCTCCTCTCCCACGGCGCCGGAGGCTCTGAAGGCCAAGCACAGCCTCCTGCATTTCCTCGTTTTCTCCTCTGCTCCCGCCATGGGGCATTGCACAGGGAAGCAGTGACATAAGAGGTTGTTCTCGCCATTCGAGGTCTCATCGAGAAGCCTCCTCTCCCAGAGGGTGCAATACTTTCTTTCCGTCAAGTTTCAGCAGGCTCCCGGGAGCCCCATGCTTCCTGCTGGTTACGTTTTCCCACCATGATCTCCGGAAGCCACAAACTCTGGGTAGGAAGGTGTCTGTCTGGGCAGTCTGTGTGCTCCCCCTGGATTATAGTATTATTGTTCTTAATTTAAAAAAAAGTTGAGAAGTGATGGATGGTATTTAGAAAGATGAGTAGACACTTCCTCTCTCCTAAAAACCATGTCCCAGGAGACTTCCACCAAGCAAAGGAAGCCCTTTCCTCATCACCCAGGAATAGGACTCGACCTACCTGTGGCCAGCGGTAGGGCCAAGCAAGGGCTATGTCTGAAGGTTTGCAGGCAGAGTTGGGGGGTCGTGTCAGCCTGCCAGCGGGTAGAGCCAATGGTGAGTCAGTCAGTCAGTCATGCAGCCTCTGCACGACATGTGCTGGAAGGCACCTTCCCGTGGGACCATCGTGCCAGATCCCCCCACTGCCCATACCACCCCCCACCCCAGGACCAACCCCCCATACCACCCCCCACCCCAGTCCTGATGTGCTGGCTCTCTTTCCCGTTCATCGGGATGGATCCAAGTGAATTCAGCCTTTTGCAGTCCTTGAGCGGCTGTTTTTGCCTAAGCCCCCTTATGCACGTTGGAACAAATATGAGTATTCTGACTTGGAAATGAAAAGGAATCGAGAATGCCGGGAGAAAAGCCATCCGGGAACAGAGCATGGCACTCACAGAACTTGAACGCAGGGAGTCATTTGGATTTTGCTGACGTCTCTCCTCCAGCATCGGGCCTCCCTGGCCTCTCCAGACGATTCTAGGGTGTGAAATAAATCAAGTATTGATCCTGCTTGAGGATAATCCTTTCAACTGTGGAATGTGAATGTAAGGAGGTAAATGGATATGTGGGATGGAATGATAGGTTTCTTTTATTGGTGCTTAAGTGTCCAGGGATACTCTGGGTACTGTGGCTCATGCCTGTCATCCCAGCACTTTGGGAGGCAGAGGCGAGAGGATGACCTGAGCCCCAGGGGTTCAAGACCAGCCCGGACAACTTGGTGTGACCTTGTCTCTATGATAAATCAAAAAATTAGCCAGGCATGGTGGCACATGCTTGTGGTTGCACCTGAGCCCAGCAGGTTGAGGCTGCGGTGTCTGCGACCGTGCCACTGCATTCCAGTTTGGGTGACAGAGTGAAACTCCTACTCAAAAAAAAAAAAAAAAAAAGTCAAAAATGTCCAGGACTGCTTTTCTCCCTGACAACTAGGCAAGGCGAATCCCCTAAAACCACAAGCAGCTACATCCCCATGGGAAAGAATGTCCTAGCAGGAGAGACTCACCCATCATCGGAACCTGGCAGGCAGTAATAAGAACGACTGTTTACTGGGTGTTTTCCATGTTCATGAGACTTTTTTTTTTTTTTTTTTGAGTTGGAGCTCAGGCAATCCTTCCGCCTCAGCCTTCCAAGTAGCTGGGACTCCAGGTGCGTGCTACCACGCCGGGCTACTATTGTAGAGACGAGGTCTCGCCAAGTTTCCCAGGCTGTTCTCAGATCTGTGAGCTCAGGCTATCCCCTCACTTCAGCCTCCCAAAGTGCTGGGATTACAGTCTTGAGCCACCGTACTGGCCAACATTGTTTTAAATGTTTACCCAAACTGAGCCTTCTAATCCTTACAACGGCACTGAGCTGGGTAATACTATCATGTCCATGTTAGAGACAAGTCATTTGCCCAAGGTCATGCTGCTAGATTTGAAGCTGGCCACCGTGGTTTCAGAGCCAGGCTCATGGTTCGCCTTCCTCCCAGCAACCTGAGACAGAGCTGGCGTCGATGGACTTTGGCCAGTGAGAGCCCGTTGGCCAGATGCCCCAAGACTTTTAAAAGTACAAGGGGGACCAAAAAAAGTATGTTTTGAAGGGCAGGCTCCTTGTAGTACAGGCTTTCCTGCTAGGTCCGTGTTCCAGGATCCCATTGGTTTTTATCTGGAAGTTTTGAGAAGGTTGGGTCATGATTTGTGGAAGAAACTAAGTTGTGGCAAATGGGCGACTGGTTCTCCCACCACGACAACATAGCTGCCCACACCGCATTGAGTGTTCAGCGGTTTTTGACCAAAAACGTCATGACCCTGGGCTCCATCCTCCCTATCCACCTAATCTCGCCCCTAGAGGCTTTTTTGTTTGTTTGTTTGCCTGAATGGAAAAAAGTCCTCAAAGGGAAAAGTTTTGGCGATGTGGAAGAGGTGAAACAAAAAATGGCAGACGCACTCAAAGGCATCAAGATGGTCAAGTTCAGAAACCATTTTGAGCAGTGGAAGGAGCGACTTGGTGGGTGCCCTGAATCCCATGGAGAGGACTTTGCAGGTGACTGAAGTTTAAACATGGAAGAATCAATACACAATTTTTTATAAATAAGTTCTGTTTTGGGGAGTCCCTCGTGTTCTGCTATCAATGGCATACACTGAGGTGCAGTTTCTGAGAGCTGCAAGGGGGTCTGTTTCTGAGGCGCCCCCATGGGATGGGGCGCTGCCCACCATGCTGTAAGGGAAGGAGAGGCCAGCAGAGGCTGTGCTTGTGGAGAGGACGGGCCGAGAGGCGGCAACAAGGCGTCGACTGAGCGTGGCTGTCCCTGGCTGTGTCCTCGAGAGCACTTGAAACTTCTGAGCCTTGGTTTTCTTTTTCTGTGAAATAGACATAACACCCAGCCCTAAAATTCCCACTTTGGTCCACAACACCCAATTACATGGGTGTGGGGGTTCCACTCGAGGCCTTTGGTTGCTGTCTCATCTTCCTGGCATGTCCATTCTCCACCTGTCCACGGGTCTGAAACCCGCCTCTTTCTCAAGGCCTGTCCAGGATGAAGTGCCCCTTTTCCACCACACAGAAGTTCTTTCCCTCCTTTCCATGTCCCGGCGTTCTTGGGGGTTTGCAGGCCATGGGAGGGAGATGGTGCCGGCCCCCAGTGGTATCCCCGTTGGCTCTGGGCATGTTGGCAGTCGGTCACTGCGCTGACTCATCAGAACGAGAGCAGGAAATGGGATTATGCCCGTCCCTGGCCCATGCTCCCTGCCACGCTCGAATCTGATTTGGCTCAGGCCGTGAGGGATACCCAGCTGACAGCCCTATTTAGACGCTGTGTGTTCTTTGGGAAGCAGTGACCTCCTGATGGACGGACATGACTGAGGATTTTACAGGTGGAATGCATCTTAAAATACTTTCGGAGATTCCGGCCAGGCCAGCGAACTCACAGATGACATTGCTGGGGGACACAGCTGGACAATCTGCATCTTATTTGATTTACAGTTAGGAAATGTATCAGTCCATTTTTATTTTCTTAGGATTGCATACGGTCTTCTTCTTAAGCCACAGGAATATCCACTCCCTTCTCTCCTTGGCCCCGTGAGCTTCTAGGGTGAAAAACAAGGAAAAGGAATTGCGCTTTGCCGCATGTACCATCAAGTGAAAGCCACCAAACGACGTCAGTTTATAAAAAGTATTCAAGGATCAAGATCACCAGTGTGTCTTACACACTGATTTCTTCAGATTGCTTGAGAAATGTTTAATTATCAAGTTTCCCTTACAGTGTTATTTGTGCAGCTAAGTGGATACAGAAAATACCTTTAACTCTCCAGTGAAAACTAGACGGTGAGCCGTGGATGAACAGTGGGCAGTCCTGTGCTACAGATTTGCCACACGCGAACCTTAGACTTATCTTTTTTTTAAGTTGGAGTCTCACTCTGTCGCCCAGGCTGGAGTGCTGTGTCACACTCACGGCTACACCAGCGTCGACCTGCTGGGCTTCGGCGATCATTCTGCCTCAGTCTTTCAAGGAGCTAGAACTACAGGTGTGTGCTTCCACGCCCGGCTAATTTTTTATTATTATTATTTATTGTAGAGGCGAGGTCTCGCTAAGTTGCCCGGGCTGGTCTCGAACCCGCAGGCTCAGGCAATCCACTTGCCTCGGCCTCCCAAAGTGCTGGGATGACAGGCCTGAGCCACCGAGCCCAGTCGAACCTCAGACTTATCACCAGGCTGATGCAGTGGCTCCCAGACCGTAGTCCCAACACTTGAGAAGGCCGAGGCAGGCAGGCTGATTGAGCCCAGGAGTTGGAGACCAGCCTGGGCAACATAGCAAAACCTCATCTCCACTGAAAATCAAAAGTTAGCCGGCATGGTGGTGCACACCTGTAGCCCCAGCTACTCAGGAGACTGAGGTGGAAGGATTGCCTGAGCCCAGGAGGTCGAGGTTTCTGCACTCCAGCCTGGGCAACAGTGAGACCCCAACTCAAGACAAAACTAAACAAAAACAACAAAAAAAGGCCATATGCCAGTGTAGGTGGTGACTTGGCCCACTCAGCTGCTTGCTCTCTGGCTCAGCCATTCTTAATAATCCCTGACTTGAATTCATGACTCTCTCTGCCCATTCCGTTGCGTCTCAGCAGCTGCTAATAAACCCCATCTTTCAGAACATTTCACAGTTGCAGTGCTCACACCAAAATGCCGGGTAGGACACCAAGGACACCCGTCTGCTGTGTTGTGTTAGCTTAGAGAGGAAGAAACCACATGCCCAGCTGTCATGGAGGCCAAGGCATGACAGACATCTGGAATGGGGAGGAACAGAGCCTGACAATGAGGAAGGGGACCGTGGCCCTCGGGGGTGACATGCAGAGCACTGAACAATCTGGATGACCAGGAACTGGCCGCACAGGGCAGCACTAGCCCTGGTCCCACCTGGGTCCTGTGGGGCCAGGCAGTGCCCCAGTGGTCTGATGCGAGGTCTGGCATGGTGGTCAGGTGCTGAGGTCTGGCATGGAGGTCTGGCGCAGTGGCCTGGTGCAGTGGTTCGGCAGGTGTCCTGGCAGGTGTCTGTGGGTGACATGAGGCCTCCAGGTGACATAGCCAGGCCTGGTGTGGTGCAGAGAAGCAGTGGTGGGTGGCAGCTTTACCCACGGCTTTCAGAGACTTTTGGTATCTTACCCTGAAGGGCCGTGCTGGTGTTTGCAAAGCAGCGGATCAAACGCGGCCACCCTGAGGGCCAAGGGTGATTCTGCAGAGCTGAAATGAGGGGGCTGAGACACGGCCAGGACAGGCAGAGCTGAGGCTGACCCTGATATCACAGTTGTCCCATCGTCCTTCATCTGTAGTAGTGATTCATGCAGACAGACTCACCCAGGAGCGGGAGGAGGAAGAGGATGGTCATGGTCATGGTTTACAAAGAAAGGGCCTTTGGGGCGGGGCCGGGCGGTGTTCTATCACCATCTCCCATGTGGCATCAGGCTGACTGTTCCTCCCCAGCCAGGGCCTTCCCACCGTCCTCCCCACCGACAGCCTTCTTTCCCGCCCCTTCTTTTCACGTCTGTCTCTTTCCTTAGTCACATTTCTTCATCCAGGTTTGGAAGCAGGGGACATGAAGGCCCATCAGGGTCCTCAGACCCATGGGCTCTGTGTCTGTCAGGGTGCATTTCGGGGGAAGGTGTTCATGGTTTCCCCTGGATTCTCAAAGGCATCTGTGTGACTCCATTACATGAGAGGAAACTAAAAAATATTCCCCAGGTGCAAAATGTAGGTCTTGTGATGTCACATAACGTAACATTCTGAAAATACAACCAGAGCCGAAAAATTTCAAAGGGTCGAAAGGGTGAGTAGTGACTCTATGGTATGTGTCATTATTGCCTGGACGCCCACCCCACCCTGCCACCGATGAGCACGCTAAGGATTGCGGAGAAATTACTGACCACAGAGTCTGAGCACCCAGCTCTGGCAACCTGGCCAGCCGCTCATCCTGGTGATGTGCAGAGCCTATGGGTCCTGGGGGCAATTTGTGCACCCGTGAGGCGGTGGCCCGGTGCTGAGGTCTGGCACAGTGGTCGAGTGCAGGGGTCTGGCTCTGAGGTCTGGCGCAGAGGTCTGGCATGGTCGCCTGTTGCGGTCGTCAGGCAGGTATCCTGGTGCGGTGGGGACATCCGGCGTGGCCGAAGCGTCCCCCTCCCTAGCCTTGGGCACTGAGTCTCCACCCACCACCATTCCTCATCCGGGGAGGGCAAGGGTGTGGAGACAACCCGTCTTTTGTAGTTTTGTGAAGGGGAAGTGACTGGCGTAAGGTGCACAGCTGCTGAGCTCTCTGCCAGGGCGGGGGTGGCAAACCAGAGGCCCTGGCATCCCCCCAGGCTCTGCTCCCTTCTCGCTCAGGCTTCCTAGTCTGGATCTCTGCTCGCCGTCACCAGTGCCAGGCCCTGTTGCGGTTTTCTTTTCTTGCAGGGAGCCGTTCCCATCCCGTCCATGGGCGGAGACGGCTACAGGGAACGAGGACTTGGATGTGACTCTAGATGCTTGTGTGTCTCAAAGGGACTGTGACAATGTCTCAAGAACCCAGAGCTCTTACTCTGTCAAGCTAAAGGGACGCGAGGGAAGTCGCCCTGTGTGCGCCCTACCTACAGGCTCACCCTTCTCCTCCCCCATATGTTTCTAAAGCACGGTCTACAGTGGAGTCAGCCAGAGACACGGACTGCCTGTCGACCCGAGCACCACGTGAAGGCCGAGTCCACATAAGCATAAGGAGGGAGAGAGCAGAGTCCACTTGTAGTGTGTAGCTGTCCACGAGCAATTAGCGAGGGCTCCAGGAGTGCTGTCTGTCCTCTGTTCCTGTTTAACCACCGTGCACCTTTTTCTGTGTTTAGAGTCTCTTGAGAGGTGGATGGACATTGCAGCTCGTTTTGAGAACGCCACGGCCAAGTCAGTTCAGAAACGTCAGCCGAGTCCTCCCGGGCCTGCTCCCCCAGCAGCCACACCCCCGGGCAGCCTCACCTTCCATGCTGATGGTTCCATCCAATATAAAGACCAGCCCTACTCCTCAGCCTCCAAAGCCCTGGCTGCTTACATTGCTGACTTTCACATAAGCGCTGGGCCTCCTGACCGCCATGAGACAGAGGCTAGCTGGGATTGGAGGCCTCTTGAGTCTCTAACTAAGCCAAACAGTGGTAAGCCCTCACTATCTCCAAGTTCAATTTTTAATTATCTGTAGAAAGTTGATTCTTTGAGAGGGTGTATACTGTAAGAGTTTTTTTTAAAAAATAATTTTCTTGCAATTCATAAGCCTTTTTATAAGATTATTACATAGTTTTAAAGTCCCAAAACTTTTTCGGCAAGGAATTGAGAGTTAATTACAGAAAATCATCTGACGTTGATTTGAGAGTGACTGACTCTGGCTTTGGGGTCAGAAGCACTGGGTGTTGTGACTAAAAGCGTCACAAAGTCATCCAGATTCTCGAAGCCAGTTACCTCTTTGTAAAATGATAATGGTGATGATGATGGTAATACTTCACACGGTGATTATGGAAACCAAATGTTCGGGAAAACACTCTGTAAATTGCTGCAGGCTTTGAGGCCTCCGATCGTCCTGTGGCTTTCCCCCTTTCCTGTTGTGATGAAGAGAGCCCCCCAGTGGACCCCAGGCAACTTGGTGCTGGCACTATCCCGCTGTTGGCTGGAGGTGTGAGTGGGTTCCCACTCCCTGGGCTTCGCTGTCTGGTCGATAAGACGAGGAGACGGTATGCGCTCTGTGATTTAAAGACTCCGTACTATGTAGACGGCAGGAAAATAAAATCAGTCTGCTCCGGTGTTTAGGCAAGATAGTCACTAAAAAAAGTGTTATTTGTAGAAGTTGGAAAAGTACCATCGAGGAACCCAAACCGGGTGCGAATCTGAACTTGTGGTGGATGCACCTCGAAGCTGTGGGGAAATCAGCTCCTCTGGGGACGACCCATCGATGTCAATAGACGCCCTGCCACCGCTACTGATCCCGGCTTGTCCACTGCACGCGGTCTTTTAAGACTACACGTTAGTGCCGGTAAAAGAGTATTGGAAAACTGTACATTACAAAATGAATTATTTATTGCTACTGATTTTAGGCGATTATGAAAACATCTTATTATTGCATGCTGCACTTGATATGCAAAGTTAGAATAGACGAAACAGCTTTTGACTGTTTCAGAATTAAATGAGGATTCATGCAAGGAAGACCTCGTCCTACACAAGGGAAAGCCAGGGTTCTGTATGTGAAGCCGTCTGGCTCCAAGACTCAACACGGAGCGCTCAGTGCAGAGGCCCGGGACGAGGCTTGAGGGTGGGCGTGTGGTGGAAGTGTCTGTAGTCCCCACACAGGTGAAGGACAGGATGCATTGTGACGGATTCAGCGATACCACGGGTTTTCCTGGTAAGGATCTTCACGCTCCTTGTGGGGTCTGGTGGTAGGAAGAGGTTTCCCGGTCAGCCTTTCTCCTCGAATCCACGGAGACGGGACCGTGGCAGGCCCTTGCTGATGACTTGGAGTGTGACACAGGCATGTTCCCTTCCGGGTCCTCTTGCGTTATTAACTCTGCCATCAACGTGATTCTCAGTATTTCCTTATTGAGGAAAATAGAGTTTCTGCTGCTTTTTTTTTTTCCGATTATAAATGTAGTATGTACTCATGGCAAGAACCTTTCAGATAATGCATAAGAATAAAACAAGTCAGTCAAAATCCCAACAGAGAAAACAACTGTTAATAGTTCTGTATACATTTCCCTTTTTCCTATGCAAATATATGTAATAGAATGGAACTCTCCTCCCGTTCTAGAGCCTTGCTTCTTGACACATGGATAGTTTGAGACTATCATTTCGTGTCATTGAAATAGTTCTGTATTTTTACATCAGGTGACTCTTAAGTATGTCACTGTCTCTTTGCGGACATCTTGGTTGCCGCACATATATTTGTGATTCGGAATGCTGTGGCCACTGTGATCCTTACATGTCTGGGTAGCTGCGCAGTACTTCCTTGGGACACATTCCCAGGGGCACACAGAGTGTACATGGTAAAGGTGTTGATGCGTATTGTTAGACGGTCTTCCAGACAGGACCTGCCTGCTGGACACTCCCCCTGTGGAGAAAGTCCTGTTACCCATGCTCTCTCACTGCCATGGACACCTTGAACTCTTTAGTCCTGCTGGGTAAGAATTAGCATCTGTGTTTATTCTGTATCTGTGTGTGTGTGTGTGTGTGTGTGTGTGTCTTGCCTAGTAATTGTCTTCACTTGTTTTTATTTTGTACGTCTAAGTCTTTACCTCATCTAGCGTTTGTTCTATTGTTAGCTATGGTAAAAGCCTGGTTTTATTTTTAAACATTTCCAATTATAGTAACTGAAATGTCCACATATGCTTAGGCTTATTTACTATTACTTGTTTAAAGAGATGGGGTCTCGCCATGTAGCCCAATCTGGCCTAGAGTTCCTGGCCTTGAGCAATCGTCCCACCATGGCCTCCTGGGTAGCTGGGACTACAGGCAGGTACCACCACGGCTGGCCCAGGCTTATTTCTTGACTCTTTGTTCCACTGATTCTCCTTCACCCTTTCTGAACTACTATCGCTATGTTTTAATTCCAGTGGTTTTAAAATGCGTTTAATATCTTAGTTGGGGCAGGTAGAGGGCTGAAAGGAGTCATATCTTTTCTCCTCCGTCTATTCTTCCAAATAGACTTCAAAGTCCTTTCTCACAGTTTCCGAATGTTGGTCTTCGGTTTCTCAATTCCTGACTGGGTCCTGTCCAGTCCAGTCCACCCTGTTCTCTACCCTGCAGCCGAAGGGACCTTCCTAGAGCCTGAACCTGCATCTGCCAGCTGTGTGCCGTGGGAACCATCTTGGCATTCATGATCCTGAGATGAGGCTCAGACTCCTTGAGGTGGCCTCAAGGCCACTGGGGACTTGGCTCTGACTTCACAATCTGGCTTCAGTGTCTCGTCTCTGCTGCCGCCACACACACACACACACACACACACACACACCCTCTCCACTGCACTCTTCGTTCTTGCGGTCCTGAGCAGCCGAAGACCCAGAATGCACCGTGCTCAAGGCACCTCTCTGCCCTTCCCTGCTGTTCCCTCCGACTGGAGATCCCGTCCATCTTCCCTTTCCCCACGCCACCCTCCTCCTTGCCAGGTCCGGCCTAGGTTCTCCTTCTGTGTCTTCCCTGAGTGCCTGTGGTCTCCCTGAGGATGGCATCCATCACTGTGTTGTAAGGACCTGTCTGCTGGCTTGTCCCCCCCCCTTGAGGAGTAAGGCCATCCCGACTGTGTCTTGCCAAGCATCACTGTTCACCTGTAACTCACACCGAGTATTTTCACCCAGCAGCCTGACTGAATTGGTTCGCAGTGTTCGTGGACAGTGGGCCGTGGGCGAGGGGACCTTCTCCTCCCCTGGGGAAGTGTCTGGTGGGCGGGTCCTGTCTGGAGGACTGGCTGCCGATATGCATCAACGCCTTTAAAACGGGCGTCCTGTGTGCCCTGGAAAACCCATCCTTGGGAGTTATCCGAAGGAAGCGTGGTGCGCAGTCAATTCTGTTGACAGTTGGAGTCACACCACTGTGATCTTTCTGGTCCTTCCTTTCTTTCCCATCCGGGATGCACTTCTAGTGACATGTGGAGACAGTTGCCCTCACTGTGCTGCTTGCGCTCTTTATCTCGTATGTGACTTACTCAACATCAAACCCAGATCTGCTTTTCATCTGGTCATTATGGGCCTGACCTGCACAGTCCGAGCTGGATGCTACTGTGATCTTCCGCCCAGGGAAACCTTTTCTTCTCTTGTGCGGGGGTGAGTTGTGGGGAGGCAGGGCTGGGGGTGGCCAGGGAGCCCCGTCCCCACTCCTAGGAGCCATGATCACCACCCTGGCTGCCACCATAGCCCCGCCTACCACAGACACTGGCTCTGGAGTGATCTCCACCTTGGGGTGGGTGGGGGCCGGACAGGCCTGGGAGGTGGGAATGGAGGTGGGGGCGGGGGCGGAGGCTGGGGCAGGAGGTCACCAGAGCCCCCGGCAGCAGGGCACTAAGGGCCTCCCTCAGTTTGGACTCACTTACTGTGCAGTGAGGGGAGGTGACCCTCCACTTTGATACCCCTGGGAGCCCCTTCAGGTCGGTACAAAACTCGCATCTGGGGATTCTTCTGAATGAATGTCTCAGAGGCCCGCGCCCACCACGGCCTCGCTCAGTGGGGCTTATTTAGGCCTCCCCTCGAGACACGGCTTGCTCACAGCCCCCACTGGCTACCTTGCTGCTCCTTTTTTTTTTTCTCGAGTCAGGGTCTCACTCTATACCCAGACTGGAGTGCCATGGCACGATCACAGCTCATAGAGGGCTCAGCCTCCTGGGCTCAAGCCTCCTGAGTAGGTGGGACCACCATGCCCAGCTAGTTTCTTTGATTTTGTTTTTTTTGTCACCTGTGCCGATCTGTGCCTTCATCACATCCCACTGTGGGTATCGGCTTGGGTGAGTTCCGTGAGGTGTCAGCCGTGTCTCGGCGGCTGCCCCTTCGGTGGAACCTGGCAGAGGCAGGTGAATGGAGCTGAACTTGCAGGCACTCTGAGGACGGCTACCTTGATGCGTTGGGTATAGCTGGTCTGTCTGAACTGAGGAACGGTGTCACATACCCGCCGTGTAGACTAGTGCTCAGCCCACTGGAGTGTAGACATTTACACAGAAATTTAGGGATCCTCTGAAAAACAAACTATTTACCCTCTTGTACCTGATTTTTCCATGGTATAATGCTCTGTAATGTTCATCTGTCCTTGTTGTATAAGGAATTCCCCCTCCCCCACAATGGGGTTTATGAGCTATTTCTGGATAATAGTTTGTCTGTTTTTGCCTTTAAAATCATGTGATTTTCCTTTGGCTAGAAAATGGACTTTGGGAGAACTGGGGAGAATGTTCTCTTGAACAATGATGGCAAGACCCGGACAACGTGGCTTGCAGCATTAACCCTGGAGCGTTCCTCTTTTAGTTTTCACGCTCATGTGTGGAGAAAATGATACTCCGACAGCCTATTTTGTGGATGAGAGAGTTGTTCTTCTCTCACAGTAATGAAAAATCATAACTATTGATTTGAAGGCGGACTGATCTGGAAACTAAAGTAACTTCAATGGACGTAAGAAAAAAATTCCTACCGCTCTCCAAGTCAGCTTTGGGCGACAGTGTCTGACTCTCTGTCTCTTCCCTTACCTTGGGCACTTCTGAGACACTTGCCGTACAGTCTGTAGTTTTGAGATGGAGAAATCGGAAATCTTTTGCAAGGCGTCTTATCCATCTAGGAATGGTCCGTTTATTTTCAACCTACGGTTGTCTGGTGTTGAACCAACAAACGGTGGCATTCACGTGGTACTGATCGGTGCTGAGTGACGTGCGGGGACTCGGCGGTGCGGAGTCCGGCACGGCCTCTATCCCGAACAGCCATGGCCTCTGCCTTCGCACCCTCATCGTGTCGTGGTAATTCGCAGAGTCTCACAGCCGTCACGCCGCAGGGCGGCAGGCGCGGGCCTGGAAGTGTGTGTGCGGTGCTGTGGGGTTAAGGGATGGCACCCAGGCAGGCTGGCGGGTGGGGAGGCTGGGGAGGCTGCCGGGACCTGACCCTTCCACTGCCTCCTGAGGCCCAATAGAAGGCAACAGGCAGGACAGCAAGGGTGCAGAAATGCTGGAGAGAGGCGTGGCAACGTGGAAAGGCGCCACCTGCGTTCAGGGGCTCGAGCTGCAGAGGAAGGAGCATGACGCCGTGTCACTGTTTTCCCAGAGCTTGTCTCAGCTCCTGTTTTAATCCTGCTGGTTTAACTGTTTCACTAGATTCATCCAGATGTCCATGCATGGCGTGGGAACGGGGTCTCCCTCTGTCGCCCAGGCTGGAGCGCAGTGGCACGATCACGGCTCACAGCAGCCTCCACTTCCTGGGCTTGAGTGACCCTGTCACCTCAGCCTCCTGAGCAGCTGTGACTACAGGCATGCACCACCACACCCAGCTCATGATTCTGATTTTTTGGTCGAGAGGTGGTCTCCATATGTTGTCCAGGCTTGGGATGACAGGCATGAGCCACCGTGCCCGGCTGTTTTCACTTTACCCCCAGAAGCTTAGACTTTCATCCTAGGACATACAAGAGTTAAAAAACTAAGAAGTGGGTGGCAGCTCAGCGGACATTTTCTGCTGACTATCGAGCCATCTTTTCCATGACTCTCTGTGATTCTCCGGCCAACTGCCCCCCAAAAGAGTCTTGCAACGCCGTCCCCATGGGCCCGCCTCAGTCTGGTCTCTGCTCCTCCAGGGACTGTCACAGGCCCTTCGGCACTGGTGTCCTATCTCGCCTGTCCACCCTGGACACTGCCGTTCCGGGTTGTACTTTTACGGATGCCACCCGCTCCTGCCGGGGGACGGCCCTTCCCACCCTCCACCCCTGACATCTTCACACAGCTGACGGCTGACGGCTGCTCACCTGTCAAAACACGACTTGTACTCGGCCTCCAGAAGTCTTCCTAATCCTCTTCCCCCTCTGTGCTCACCTGTCCCAGCCACATGGCACTGAGGACACCAGAAGTAGCAGGCTCTGCCAATGGTCATGCGGTTAGCACTCCCCTGGGAGTCATGCGGTTAGCACTCCCCTGGGAGTCATGGTGAGGGCAGCACCGAGCATGTCTCCCACATAGGATACAAACCCGTAATGCATACCACACATGTGCAAACATGTATGTCACCACTGATAGTAACGCCCGACATTTATCAGGTGTATATCTTATATGCACATTTAAATACATGGATATCTGCTACTAACAGGAACACCCGACATTTATCAGGTGTACATCCTATATGCAAATATGGCTACATATATGTCCACTACTAATAGTAATTCCTGATATTTAAGAGATAGGAATTGTATATGCACATGCGCATACTTGAATACTTGCTACTAATAGTAATACCCAACTTTTATCAGGTGTGTATTATATATACACATGTGCACACATGGCTATCTGCTACCAATAGTAGTATCTGGCATTTACCAGGTGTATATTACATATGCATATCTGGATACATGGGTATCTGTTACTAGCAGAAACGTCTGACGTATCATGTGTATATCACATATGCACATCTGGATACATGGATATCTGCTGCTAACGGTAACACCTGACATTTATCAGGTGTATATTACCCATACACATATGGATACATGGATATCTGTTACTAACAGAAATGCCTGACATTTATCTGGTGTATATCATATATGCACATATGGATACATATATGTCCACTACTAATAGTAATACCTGATATTTAAGAGATAAGTACTATATATGCACATGTGCATACATGAATACTTGCTACTAATAGTAATACCCAACCTTTATCAGGTGTATATTATATATACACATATGTACACATGGATATTTGCTACTAATAGTAACGTCTGGCATTTATCAGGTGTATATTCATATACACATCTGAATACATGGGTATCTGTTGCTAGCAGAAATGCCTGACATTTATCAGGTGTATATCACCTATGCACATCTGGATACAGGGGTATCTGCTGCTAACAGGGATGCCCAACACTTAATAGTCTCTTATTATGTTCCACGATCTGTTACATACTCTGTCTGCATTATGTTGTTTAATCTTCACAACCCACTGTGATCTGTTATGCCTGCTTTACAGAGCAAGGGAGACCCAAGGGCTAAGGGAAACGTGAGTGCACAGAGCTATGGGTGTCACCCAGTGTGTGGCTGGGACATCCCTCCGCAGCTCTGCCCACAGGCCAGTGCCACATCCTGAGCACAGAGCGTGTGCTCTGAACCAACCACAGAATGGGTAGCTGAAAGCGAGAAAGGTGGAGAGGAACGCAGAGGTCCGAACCTCGCCTTGGACACGGTGACCTGTCTTTCAAGGAGGACTAAGATTGACTCCGTGTTTTATTCCTTGGCTTCGCTTACTGAAAACTAGGCAATGAGCAGGAATGCTGCCTCAAAGGCAAGGAAGGCCCTTACATGTGGAGAGAGGCAAGGAGTCTGGCTGATGAGCTCCCAGCATGTCCAGCATTTTAGCTGCCGTTTTTTTTAAGTATTCTTTTTTAAGAATAGTTTTAAAAAATGAGAAAGAGGCTGGGCTCGGTGGCTCAGCCTATAATCCCAGCGCTTTGGGAGGCCAAGGTGAGCGGATTGCCTGAGCCCGCAGGTTTGAGGCCTGCCTGGGCAGTGAGACCTCATCTCTACAATAAATCAAAAAATCAGCCGGGCGGTAGCGTGCGCCTGTAATTCCGGCTACTCGGAAGGCTGAGGCGGAAGGATCGCTGGAGCCCAGCAGGTCAAGGCTGCAGTGGCGGGAGCGGCCACTGCACTCCAGTCTGGGCGACAGAGTGAGACTCTAACTCAAAAAAAAAAAAAAAAATGAGAAAGAGCACAGTGGCCAAAGGAGTGGCCTCGGAGGAAGGGAAACGTGTCTGAACTCAGGGCTTCCCCAGCCTCCGCTGGAACTCAGGCAGGTGGTGTCACCTCCTCCGCTCTGTTTTCCATATAAAGCAGGAAGGGCCATGTCTTCCCCAGGACGACACCCTAACAAGTGAATCAAACGTGTGTGCAAATGCACCTTGCACAGGGACCAGCCATGTCGTCCGTGTCCCCAGACTGCGTGCTTCCCTCGGGGGAGTAAAATGTGACAGCCTGCATTTCTCCATGGCCACAACACTCCTTTAATCTTCCCCTCTCTCTGTGCAGCAGCTCTCCATCCCTTTCCCCCCAGCCACAACAAAACTGACTATGTTTTCCTAAGAACAGGCAGATTCTCGCCCTGAGAGAATAAAGTCACTGTGGATAACCGGGTGAATGAGCCCGTGGCCTAATCTCAGCGGCCCCAGACTTTCCACCGGTGGCATGGCGTCGCGGCTGATGGCAGACATAAGTTCCCAGTGCTCACAGGCTTGGATTTTGTAGCACTTCCGGTAAAACTGTGATTTATGTGGCTGACTCCTCCAGGCAGTTCAAGTAATTTATGAGATCAGAGTTTTGCTTGCTTAGTTATCTGTCCCAGTTACGCCTGAAGCCTGGAGTTTTGTGCTGTCTTTATTTATGATGCCGTTTCTCTGTCCCCGGCCTGCCATGTGACAGATGCCCAGGCTGGGAGGTTGGATGGTGGTGAGAGAGAATGGGAGGACTTGAGCGGGGCTGGGAGGATTTGAAAGCAGGGGTCCCACGAACTGTGTGAAATTGGTTCCCAGGGGGCTCTGATTTCTAATGAAAAAAATACAAAGTTGAGATCTTTCAACAGAGTACTATTACTTCCTTTAATTCTTGGTTGCCTTCTGTAAATTTTTAAAAAGCATCAAAACATAGTAAGAAGAAAGTTGTTAAATTTCTAACAGAAAGTTTGGGACCAAGATGAATGAAATTAAGCTGCCTGCTTTGGGCACTGCATAATGTCATTCATTTGGTTTATTTAATTGTTAACAAATGTTCCAAGTGTATAAAATAAGAGTAAGTCAATGGATATGTAAGTTTCAGAAAATGGTAATAAGGCATTCATGTGCCCAGCACCCAGCTTAAAATACGGACTATGGCAACCATGTGAAGCCCTGACCGCCTGGGATTTTGTTGTCCCCCATCCTCCCAAAGGTAGTGCCGCCCTGTGTTTTTAAACGTATTATTAACCTGTTTTTCTGTGTAGTTTCTGTTCTGTCAATATATACTTTGGTGTTTCCAGATCTCACCAAGGCTGATTATGTCCCAGCTCTCGTCCCTGTCCTTGCACAGGGTGACTAGCCATATCGTTAGTACCCCGTGGTGTGTGCCATGTAGGGACCTGCAGGGTTGTAGGTGCGTCTGTGGCTCTCCTGTGTCAGGCCAGACAGTTCCAAGAGCACAGCCATCAACCACACGCAACTCCTACTGCCTACTATAGCCGCCTTAGTCAGCTCTAGCTGCCTAACAAAAGGCCACAGACGGGTCTGAAACACCACAGCCATCCTCATGGTTCTGGAGACAGATGAGTCCAAGGTCAGGGTTCCAGCAACATTCGTGTTCTGGTGAGGGCTCTGTGCCTGGCTTGCAGATGGAGGCCTTCTCTCATGTTCTCACATGGAAGAGAGAGAGAAAGAGTGGGAGGGGGAGTGAGAGAGAGGAAAGGGAGAGAAAGAGAGAGAGGGTGGTGGGGAGAGAGAGGGAGGGAGGGAGAGCGAGAGAGCGCACGATATCTAGTGTCTCTTCCTGTTTTATGAGGACACCAGCTCTGTTGGATCAGGGACTGGAGCACAGTGGCACGCTCCCGGCCACTGCAGCCTCCACCTGCTGGGCTCAGGCCCTCCTTCTGCCGCAGCCTTCCAAGTAGCTGGAACTACAGGTGTGCACAGCCATGCCCGGCTAAACACCTCTGACCTCTTTAGTCAGCTCCTTGAAGGCCCTGTCTCGAATATGGTCCTGTTTGGGGAGGGAACTCTGAGGAGGGTTGTGACTTCCACATAGGAATGTGGGGTGGAGAGGGGGACACAGTTCAATCCATCGCAATTACACATACTACTGTCGGCAGGTTTTTTTTTGTTTTTTTTGTTTTTTTTGAGTTGGAGTCTCACTCTGTCACCCAGACTGGAGTACAGTGGCCGCTACCGGCCACCGCAGCCTCAACCTGCTGGGCTCCGGCGATCCTTCCGCCTCAGCCTTCTGAGTAGCCGGAATTACAGGCATGCACTACCACGCCCGGCTGATTTTTTTGATTTATTGTAGAGATGAGGTCTCGCTGCCCAGGCGGGTCTCGAACCCGCGGACTCAGGCAATCCACTCACCTCAGCCTCCCAAAGGGGCAGTTTTATTTTTGTTTTTTATCCAGTGGATACAAACTGATATCTCATTGTGGTTTTTTCCTTTGTGGTTATTGGGGAAGCATTCACAACAACATTTGCCTTTTCTTTCTTTCTTTATTTCTGAGTGCGCAATTCAGAGGCCTGGGGTACACCCACGCTGCTGTGTAACCATCAGCGCCATCCATTTCCAGAACTTTTTGCACCGTCCCAAAGTGAAACATTGTCCCCAGTAAACACTGTCACCCTGTCCCTGCTCTCCCAGCACCCGGCATTTACTGTTCTCTTTCTGTCACTGTGAGCTTGATGACTCTGGGTGCCGCGTAGAAGTGGAATCCCGTGGTATCTGTCCTTTGTGCCTGGCTTTTTTTCACTTAGCACGACGTCCTGAAGGTTCACCTATGTTACGGCTTGTGACAGGACTTCCTTTTCAAGGCTGACGCACATCTCACCCTCAGTATTCTGTCAGGTTGACACGTAATGTTTTTTTGCTTGCCCGTGGAATGCAAATGTCACGTGATGGTTGACAGGTTGCAGTTTATCATATTTGCCAATTCTCAGGTTGTCCAATGTGGATCATCATGGTTTAAAACTTTTGAACGGTCTTCATCAAAGCCCAGTGGTCTTTCTGAATGTGGAGAATCCCTCAGGTCAAAGTGCTCCCTCCCTTGAAATGACAACACCATTGTCTTACCCTGCTTTCCCTGATGGCATTATGCCCACACACGGCACAAATGTCTCAAGCCACCTCCGCTGCCTTGACTCCTCTGTTAAAACGAACCCTTTTGCCATATTCTTCTGCTAGAGTTTAACAGAGGGTTCGTTTTTCCCACTCGACACTCCACCTTCTTCAGCCCACACATAGTGCCAATGATCTTCACATCTGCAAAATGCAAGGCATCTTCACAAGCACACTGTCACTTCAAGTGACAAATGACAAAAAATAAAATCCCAACACCGAAGTGTTTCCATGCCAAGAACAAACGCTACAAACTTATGCATCGGCCCAGTATCTGTCAACGAAATATTTGCCATCCGTGGTCTCTGGAACCAAGGGTGCTCCCGCTCTGGCCATGGTGGGTCATACCCCTAGGGGCATAGGGACGACTAGTTGGTTTAGGTTATTTTGGGCGAATATCATCGTGGCATTTGGTCTGCCTTTCCCTGATGGTGACAGTATGAATAACTGATCTTACTTTTGCTGGTCATTATTGGCTATTAACCCTTGTGTTTTCTCTTCTTTAAGATATACGTCCGTGTGTTTTACCTTTTTCAGTGGGTAGCTGGTATTTATTTTCTTTACTGATTTTTAGGAGATACTTATGGATTCTGGATCCTGGCCCTTTGTTTCCTATGTATATTGCAGTTTCCATCTCTTGATGTGTGGTTTGTACTGATACACTCTACACTGGCTTTTCATGAAGTCAAAGCCCCTTTTTTTTAACGCAATAGAATATATGATGTTTTCTTTTATGATTCATCTTGTTTAATAATTTTTCTTCCACTAAGATACTTAATTATTTAAAATTCCAGTTAGAGTAAACACATTTTGGGAAGTGAAATGTAACCCATATGGGAACGTTGGGAGGGTACACGGAGGCTTCACCCAACAAGTCTTTGTCGAGTTCTGCTATGTGTCAGCCACTATTGAGGCCACAGATTCTCTGTCCTCGTGGCATCCACATTCTTTGGAAAAGAAAGAAAATAACCAAATGAATGAAGAATATGCCACCAAAATGATACGATGCTGTGAAGAGAGACTACAAAGAATCCCTGTCGTTGGGGCCGGAGACTCCCCGCCATGTGAGTGGGGTGGAGACACGCGTGGGACGCAGACTGTGTCTGGAAGGGCAAAATGGCAGGCTTGGATGGGGCCGCAGCTGTGTCTTCTGTTTTATAAACGGGGTGAGACTCCTCGTACACGCGATGATGTGCGTGGACTGAGTTAGACAACTGATAGGGCTTCTTTTGCCTTGAAACATTTTCTCAGGACTCTGAAAATCTGAAATTTCTTACTGTGGTAAAAACCTCTTTGGGTAAACTGTGTAGAAGGGGAGAATAGGACATACTAAGTTTTTCTAAAGCTAAGCGAACTTAGTTCACTTCCAATTCGGATTCTTAACTCCGTGTCCCCGCAAGAGTCATTTGTCATCATTGCCAATAAAACCAACTTTAGGGTCTAGCTGCAATGCTGTTCGTTCGTGGAGAGCCGTTTGCAAAGGGATTTCCCTAGAATTCAGATGACTCTGCAGAGAAAGCCATAAAAG
Source organism: Cephalopachus bancanus (assembly GCA_027257055.1). NCBI lineage: Eukaryota > Metazoa > Chordata > Mammalia > Primates > Tarsiidae > Cephalopachus > Cephalopachus bancanus. Next base: position 1,888,664 of record JAPVLO010000218.1, read on the forward strand.
CACGTCTTCCGTGATTGGCCGCAGAAAGTAAAGCCCTCAAATTGCTAAGTAACACTATAGATTTCAAAATTTATATGTATCTTTCAAGCTAGTCTCATAAAAGGAATGATTATTTAACAGTCTAAATTCCCGAAAATGGTTTTCATGGAGGGAAAAAAAAAATGGAACACATCCTGCTCGACATCTTTATCTACGGACATTAAAATGTAAATTTCACATTGGAGCATGTGGAAAATCTTTTCACGGAATGAATGCTAAATTAAGCGTGACAGGTGATTGTGATTAATCTCTACTTATTACCAGGAGAGGAGGAAAAAGAAGCCTTTGTTGCCTAATGAAATATAACACAGCTCGGAAAGAAAAGGCAGAGATGGACCACTCTTGATGCCCAGCATGCCTCCTTTCACATCTCTCTGAAAAGCTGAAGGAAAGACTGACGTGTGGGGACTCATGTCCAGCTGGGGTTATCCTGGACTGAAGTCTTTTGACCTTGTAGCTTCCATGTACTCTCAAGACAGCAGATTTAGGCATTCCTTCTTGGAGGGCTTTGTCTGCCTGCCTTGGGAAGCTTTGGTGAACTCTTCACCAGCAGAGATGTGTGAAGTCCTAGATGGCTTGAAGTCACACAGCCACACAGTGACCGTGAAATACAACCCCTCAGGTTCCTGATTCAAATTCCAGTTCTGTTGCTTATAGTTTTAAAAAAACAGGAAGTTATTTAACCCCAGATAGTGGCACCTTAATCCATGTCTTTGCTGACTAAAAGAGAAAAAGGGGCTGTCTTCAGGGGCTCAGAAGACACAGACACCGTTTCCCTCTCTCTCCATCCCTCTTCCGGGCTTTTTTGAATTTGTGATGAAATGTTCTGTTTTGAGGAGTCATCTCAAAAGTCACAGACATGCTGACATCTGCCATGGAGACGGACGGACTCCCTGCGCTACCCTTTGCTGGCCCTTCCCTCCCTGGGCATCTGCTTTATTATTTATGAAGTGGAGTGATCCCAACTCCTGAGAACTGCAGGGCCGCCTCGGATTCTGAGGGCCACATGGGTGGACTCGGCAGGAATCTGCCTGTACCCTCCAGTGATGGTTGAAAACTTGAATTCATTGTGGGTTTCTGGGTCTCTAAGACTCTTGAAATCCCTCAGGATCATGAGTGCTTGTGTTTCCGCATGTGCTTGCCTCCCAAGACATCCTCAGAGGAGTCTATGACTCCAAAAGGGTGAAGACCCACTTCCTCAACATGAGACCGAAGCTCAAGAGGCAGCATCCGACTGCCCCTGACCACATGGAGCAGCACAAATCAGCAGGGAGGGGCTCCCCAGCATGGACTGGGCTTGCCTGGGACACTGGGAAAAGGGGGGTCGCACAGCAGATGGGGCCACCAGGGAGGGGAGGAAGCCCCAGCAATCCAGACCCGCCGCTGGAGTCTCCTTGGGGAAGGAGGGAGAGGGTCTGTGGAGGCCTCCAGGCTCCAGACCCTCTCACGGCAGAGGCACCCTCTCCGGGGAAGGTTCCTGTGTCCTCGCCACTTCCCCAGCCCCCTCTCTACAGAAAGCCCCCCGTGTCCTCCCCCCAACTCCCCCAACTGTTTGCTCTTTAGAAAACATGCGCTGTGACAATCCTCTGCTTAGACAGAAATTGCTGTGCTAACTGATCCCTGTCCTCAGTCTCCCATCGTACAAGGATAGTATAGGCCAGGCATGGTGCTCACACTTGTAATCTCAGCACCTTGAAGGCCAGATGGGAGTATTGTTTGAACTCAGGAGTTCAAGACCAGCCTAGGCAACATCGCGAGATCCCCATCACTGCAAACAAATTTTTTTTTTTGAGTTGGGGTCTCAGTCTGTCGCCCAGGCTGGAGTGCAGTGGCACAGTCATGGCCACCCCATCATTGACCTGCTGGGCTCTGACAATCCTTCCAGCTCAGCCTTCCAAGTAGCCAGAACTACAGGTGCACTCTATTACACCTGGCTAATTTTTATTTATTGTAGAGATGAGGTCTCACCAATTTGCCTGGACTGGTCTCAAACCCACAGGTTCAGGCAATCCACTTGCCTTGGTCTGCCAAGGCGGAGCCACCGAGCCCGACCCAAAAACATTTTTTAAATTGTTGGGCATGATGGTGAACACCTGTATTCCCTGCTTCTTGGGAGGCTGAAATGGAAGGTTGACTTGAGCCCAGGAGTGTGAGGCTGCAATGAGCTATGATTGCACCACCACACTCCAGCCTGAGCAATAGAGTGAGACCTTTGTGTCTATAAACAAATTAAAAAGTTAGCCAGGTGTGTGGCACTTGTGGTCCCAGCTACTTGGGATATTGAGGAAGGAGGACCACTTGAGCCCAGGAGGTAGAGGCTGCAGTGAGCTACCACTGTACCACTGCGCTCCAGCCTGGGCAACAGAGCAAAACGCTGCCTCAAAGAGAGAGAGAGAGAGAGAGAGAGAGAGAGAGAGAGAGAGAGAGCGAGAGAGCGAGAGAGATGCAGACTGTATCATTTGTCTGTTTCCCTTTGTTCCATAGAAAGCCAGATGATGACTGCAGATGGGCATGATATTTAAAAAGAGAGACCCCTTGCCTCTTCCTAATGCTCACGCTATGGCAAAACAGCACCACCACCAAGACAGTGGCACCCTAGATCCCGCCTCAGCTGTGCTCTTCCCTTCAGGGGAAGGCTGGGTACCTGAAGCGTTCATCTTTTTGTTGATTTGAATATGTTCTATTTGAAGATCACCTGCGATGTTTCTTTCTCAGGGCGGTCCGCAGAGTCAGTGACCAGATACTTGATTAGGCCCCTGTAAAGCACAGGGCACTGTGTGGGGAGCAGAAAGGAGCAGGAAATAGCCCAGCTCCACGACTTTGCCGTCCCGTCCCTACCCAAGGAAACACGAGCCTCTTGGGGTCTCCTGATAGTTACAGTGCGAGGAAGTTTTTCCTTTGTCATCTCTGGTTCCCGTGGCTATCCCAGTAGATATAGCCCGCATACGTGGAGATCTCGTGTTGCAGGAGTGCTGGTCCTTCTCTGTGGGGTAGCTCGGTGGACCCTAAGAACAGACAGTGCTTCCTCCGCAGAGACCTTTTGCCCCTTCGAGAACGTCTTTCACTGCTTGTGGTTGCTCTGAGAGGCAGAAGCAGACTCTTACCCTGGTTCGTGAGAGAGTGGCTGGTCTTCAGAGACCCAGGAAGATTCCCTCTGTCTCAAAATACTTTCAACAAACTTCTCGAAGCCTTCCTTTTTTCACCTGTCGAATGAGATTCTTTTTTTTGTTTGGTCGGTGGTTTTTAGTTGGGGCCTCACTCTGTTGCCCAGGCTGGACTTCGGCTCAGCACAGCCTCGACCTCCTGGGCTCAAGGGGTTCTTCCACCTCAGCCTCCCGAGTGGCTGGGACTGTAGACACGAGTCACCAGGCCCAGCTCAGTTTTGTATTTCTTGTAGAGACAGGGTCTCGCTCTGTTGCCCAGGCTGGTCTCGAACACCTAGGCTCAAGCAATTCTCCCACCTCAGCCTCCCAAAGTTGCTAGAATGATGGGCATGAGCCATCCTGCTCAGCCAAGATTCATTCTTTCACTCAAAAAAAATTCTTACACAAATCATGTTCTAAAGTCCACATTTTCGGCCCATAAGAGTTTAAGCTTCTTGTGGGAAGAGATAGAGGGGAAAAAACCTAGAGAAGTGTGGAGTTAGCATTTGAGAACAAGGATTCTAAATTGTTTGTACTCTTCAATGCCTGGCAAAAAGACCCTTGGATGTTGTAGTTGCCAAATTAAAACAAAACACCACACAAGGTTCCCAAAGACCCCCGATCCCTGACCTGGACTTGGTAGAGTGAAAACCAGGGACTCAAACCTTTAGGGAGGAAAAAAACCAGCACAAAACAACACTTTTTAAAGGTAAAATTACTCGGTGTTGCATGAAACTAGAATCTGGAAGCATTTTCTCCTGCAAAATTTCAGCATCGGAATGTAATCGATGAATGGGTCCATGTGCTTTCAGATGAAGGCTTTATGCATATTTAAAGAATTCACTGCCTCCTGGAGAAAGTCAACATCTCTAGATGAAAATTGATCCAGTGTGGGTTGGCAACATGCTTTTAGGGGATACTCTCAATCTAGAAGCTAGTTACATTTTATTTTTATAAAGTAATGTTAGTTTAGTACATTGTTTCAGATTTGGTTAATAATTAACCACGTCCTCTCCCCGGTGTTTTTACATGGTAGCTCTTCCAGAAATGGACTTCCTGTGAACATCGCATTTGGATGTTCGCTTGAGTTAAAGCTTTAAAGCAAATATTATGACTCGAGATTATAATTAGAGGCTTTAGAGCCACCAGTCGTCGACGACACAGCTCGATGGCATCCACGCTGACTGCTGTGAGGGACCGGACGTGCCGTCCGGAAGCTTGTATCGTCTTTTGCTTCAGGGACATTTTGATGGCGCCATTCTGGTACCTCTGCGAAACGCAGCTCATCACGTATGTCAGGCCTCACGCCCCTCGTGTCATTAGGGCTGGTCAGCTCTGCCTGCTGCAGGGCCCGAGGGAGCACTGTGGCCAGAGCCGTCAGTCTTCATGTGTCGTGTCAACTTCCCAGGAATGTCTCGGTGTGCTAAGACCAGTATTTCCATGTGGGATGGGAGGCTCCGTCAAACCAAAATACCACCATGTGACTCAGCACTTTGGTTTCTAGGATCTGGTAAGTGAATCCAGAGAATTGTTTGTGCTTGCAAACCTGCGTACTTGCAGTAAAGAGGGACCAGTGACCGGAAGAGAGTGTTCTGAGTCCAAGGGCGGCTTCCACGTTCATTCGTTTACCGGGGACACTCAACAAATGGGCATTGAACTCCGACCACTTGGGTGGCTTGGGGAGTGTCAAGGCACCAACGGACTTGGCCCTGTCGTTCTGGAACTGAGAGTTTAGTGGGAAGAAAGCACAGGAATCCGGTCATGACAGACACAGAGGAACTGGCCCTAAGTTGTGACTCACGTGGAGGTCTCAGTGCTGCTGACCAGCGACTTCGCGGTGGTAGGGCTGCTCCTGGGCGTTGCAGGGTCTCACAGCATCCCTGGGCCCCACCCGCTGGGGCCCACAGCAGCCTCTTCCTCAGTTGTGACCCTCGAAAGTGTCCCCAGATGTGGCCAGATCATCCCAGCGAGGGAGTGCGTTCTGCCCTGGTCAAGGGGCCACTGATGGGTATGAAGGGGAAACCCAAGGCGTTTTGAGCGAGAACAGCAGGGAAGCCAGACCCCACTTGGCAAGCCTCTCTGAGAAGTGGTTGGGGCCGTGTGTGTTGAGCTCTGAGTGGCGTCAGCTCTCGAGGGCCCAGAGGAGGAGAGAGAGACAAGGAACAAGTTGCTTTCGGTGTCCAGTTTGCTGCTGCATGTTAGTTGCATAGAATCCCTGGGGGTAGGTGCATGGGGTCCTCAGGCCCTGGCCCTCATGCTAGTGGGGGATACAGTGCTCAGAGGAGCTCTGTGGAAGGCGCCTGTGGACTCCATCCAGCACAGCAGGGCCCAGCACCAGGAGTCAGGACGTGGCCAAGCCTCAAGCCCTGGGCTTGGCAGGGTCCACGGTCTGTTCGGAAAGGAGGAGAGAGGAGGGAAGAGGGAGGGGGAGGGACCCAGCCTGCACTGAGCCGGGGGTGCCAGGTGGGCATGGGCACTGGGTGCGGGTATCCCCAGGTGCCCCAGGCAGAGTCAGGCTGCTTCTCCGGCAGTTTCGTCTGGGACCTGTACCCCTGCCACTCTGCCCGACAGCGCCTCACTCATGCGGGAGGGATTGCGCTCCCACCGTAGGCCCCTCTGCTGCTCCCCACCCTCCCCCCAGGCCACTTCCCCCACAGAGCCCTCACAGCCCCCAGCTCCAGTCCAGTGGAAGGAGACCTACCTCCTCGGTGACATTCCCGGCAAGAGAGGAGGTGTCCTTCCTTGGCTGCATCCCTGCCACAGCGCAGCCGGGACCAGGTCCTGCAGCCCTGTCTTCAGCCTGCAGGCAGAGTCAGCACCTCTCCCAGGGCCCGGGCTGGAATGGGGGAAGGGCGGTCCCCAGGGGTCCCGGAGGCTGCGGGCCGCAGGCTTGGTGCCGGTCACTTTCAGGCCCACATGAACAAGCACAAGATGGAGGGGTGGAAGGGAACTTTATTCCAGAAGCAGCAAGTGGGGAGGTGGCCAGGCTCAGGCCTCAAAATTTTAGGCTGAAGACAGTGATTTTAGAGAGAAAGAATGGAATGAGGGTATCTGGGGACGGCACAAGGAGCTGGTCTTGCCTTGGTCACCTTGAACTGCTGTCCACGAACAGGGCTGGTCGGGCCGCCCGACTGGCTGGGCTGTAACTGAATTGCCTTTGAGTAACTTCTGGAATTCCCCAGGCAAGTTCACAGTTAGATCAGAAGGAAAAAAGCATCCTTAAAGCGTCGACTAGGAGAGATAGAGGCTTAAAGCCATTTCTCAAAAGCCACAATGGAAGGTCTCGGTTACCCAGACACCGTTAGGTGGCACTTACTGCTTAGAATGGCACTCGTTCTCCACAGGGACCTGCCTTGGCCACCCCCAACCACCTGAGCGCTGCCCGCTCCAGCTTGGGCACTTGTCGGACATGTGCGAGACACACAGAAGACACTCTGTACACACTGGAGATGGTGCTGAGCAGGCGAGTAGACGAGCAGATGATCCACTTGTGTCATTCTCCGCGTAGAGACGAGAGGCAGGCACGTCAGGGAAGCCAGGTGGGGGCCGCTCAGTGGTCCGGCTGGAGACCAGGAGACTTGTTGTCTGTGTTGGATTTCGGAGCCGCCGTCTCCTTCCCAGCACAGAAACAGGATCTGGAGGAGAGACACCATGTCTACCACAAAGAAGCTGCCTGGGGAAGAGACGGTAGTGACAGTCTTTGTGGGCGAGTGTGCACCATCTTGAGGAGGGAGGACACCGAGCATTCTCCATTGAGGGACAGTGCGGCCGTCCTCATACTCCACAAGGCCGAGGGTGGCCCGACTGCCAGGGCCTGTGATACAAGAGCCTGCCCCCACAGCACCCACAGGATGAGAAGACGGGCGTGTGTGTCGTGGCGCCTGGGGCTCGCCACCCATGGGAAGGGATCTCCTGGCTCACAGGCAGGGCTGGGAATGCAGAGTGTGAGTGCCTATCCCAGCTCAGCCTTTCTCCCTGGACACCTGCAGAAGCCTCTCCATAGAAGGAAGCGGCCATGTCCTCCCTGGAGTGTGTGCTCCGGGCCAGAACCACGAAACGGGGTGGAGTGGGATGGAGAGTGGGGGTGCAGCGCTGACCACAGGGCTTCTTAACTGAGCTGGGGAGGCCTTCTCACCTCCCAGCGCCCGGGAGACTAGACAGACCACGCGACCCCGGCAGAAAGAGAGGCCAGGGACAGAGCAGATTTCTTAGGACTAAGCCCCAGACCAAGGCTTCAGGATCTGGGTCACCCAGACTCACCCCACTGCTGCCGATATGTCCAACACGTTCAAGAAACACTTCCTTGGTCTTCTCCAGAGAAATACGATGTGTGGTACAGAAGAGAATATATACATGCCTTAATTAGAGATCATATTCATTAGTAATTTAACTTTGTTTGACTCTTTTAGCATTTGGTTTTAAAAATAAATATACTTTTGGGCAGGTGTGGTGACTCATGCCTGAATTCCCAGTGCTTTGGGAGGCTGAGGCAGGAGGATCACTCAAGGCTGGGGGTTCAAGACCAGCCTGGGTAACATAAGACAGAAATATTATTTTTAAAAATTGTGTGTGTGTATGTATGTAAGTGTCTGTATGTATGTATGTGTATAAAATTAAAGCATTAGCCAGACATGGTGGCACATACCTGTAGTCCCAGCTACTTGGGAGGCTGAGGTAGGAGGATCACTCCAGCCCGGGAGGATGAGGCTTTCAACAATGCTCCATCTCGGTCAGTCAATCAATAAACAAGCAAGCTTTTTTGAGATTGATATGGTCTCTCTTCCCTCTGCCTGGACTGTCCTCCCAGATGTGGGCTCCTCCTCCTTATTTGAGCCTCAGACCTTGTCACCTCCAGGGAGAGGTGTCCCCTGTCTGATGGCACCTCCTCCCTGCCACTCAGGAACTCTCTGAATCTGAAATTCTTTGTCAACGTGAAATAAATATTTCATTGACTCCTAGATGGAGACAATTGCAAATGTCGCTGTATACGCTTTATGCTGTTATATTTGGGGAAAACTTCTCATCAAAATAATGTCGACTCTCAAATCTGTTAAATTTCTTTAAAGCTTTTAAGTGTTTTAGAATTTTCAATTTGGGGGCACACGTGTAGGTTTGTAACATGGGTCGACCGCTCAACAGTGAGGTCTGGGCTTCTTTTGAACCCGTCACCCAAATAGTGAATGTGGCACCCACTGGGTAGTTTATCAACCTGCGTCCCCTCCCCCTCCCTCCCAAATTATTCTTTTTTGGAAGCTACATTTAAAATTTACGTTTGCATAATTCTTCCACCTAAGTGACATTTCCCATTAAACTCTAACCTTTTAAAAACGGTGGCCAGGTGTGGTGGCTCACACCTTTAATCCCAGCACTTTGGGAGACCAGTCTGGGCAATGTAGCAGGACCTCATCGCTACAGAAAAAAAAAAAAAAAAAGCTGGGTGTGGTGGTGCACACATGTAGTCCCAGTTACTTGGGAGCCTGAGGCAGGAGAATCACCTGAACCCAGGAGGTCAAGGCTGTGGTGAGCCGTAATCATGCCACTGCTGTCCAGCCTGGGAGGTAGAGTGAGACCCCCAACTCAAAAAGAAAAGGAAAAAAATTGTTTCTATTGGCTCAGATTTCAAGGTTAATTCCATCATCTTGAATGTCTTCATTTTATGCCCATTGTCAGAAGGTGAAGGTAATTATAGTAAAAAAAAAAAAAAATCATTAATACCAAGTACGGTTTTCATAGAACACTATAAATGCCTGTATTTCAATCTAAATATGTCAATAATTTATTACTTTATTGAGTCCCTTTAAAAATTGAGGCAGTTGGCTGGGCTCGGTGGCTCAGCCTGTAATCCCAGTACTTTGGGAGGCCGAGGTGAGTGGATTGCCTGAGCCCGTGGGTTCAAGACCTGCCTGGGCAACTTGGCGAGACCTCATCTCTATAATAAATAAAAACTAGCCGGGTGTGGTAGCGCGCGCCTGTAGTTCCAGCTACTTGGAAGGCTGAGGCGGAAGGATCGCCGGAGCACAGCAGGTCAAGGCTGCGGTGGCCGGGAGCGGCCACTGCACTCCAGTCTGGGTGACAGAGTGAGACTCCAACTCAAAAAACAAAAAACAAAAACAAACAAAAAAAATTGAGGCAGTAATGTACAGCACTTTAAATTCTCAGGAAAGTGTGTCCTAAGACCTACTGGTCCTCCATTCCAATGGGAAAGCAGGTGTGTGCAAATCTGTCTGTATGCACGTCAAGTGCGTGGCCCACATCAGGGAGGCAGTTCAGTGTGGGGAAAATTTAGCATAAGCCATTGTCATGAAAGCTTATGCGATGTAAATGACAGGCTTTGAGCTGTCGCGGTTAACAAGGAAGGAAGCCATTATAATATCTGTGACAAAGAACACGGCCGCTCATCTGGCCCTTGAAGGCCTGTCTCCAACTGGTCTCCAGGGCTACAAGTGTATGTTCACATGTGTCCTGTTCTCCTGGACCTTCCTGCCTTGTGTTTTAAGCAAAGAATGACATTGCAAGCTCAGCACCTGCAGCAAACCTTTTTTTCTGGAAAAGGAGCTGAAATGCATGATCTAAAAGTAAAATATGGTCTTGCCTTGGTTTTCATTTGCATTTGGCTTTGAAGCATGGCAAAAAACAATATATATATATATATATATATATATATATGCATATATTATATATATATATTTTTTTTTTTTTTTTTACTTTGAGCCATTTCTAAATGTTTTGTTGGAAATTAGCTGCAAATGTTACATTCTCTGGAACGAGTTAAATTGGAAATGTTGCTTGTACTAAGTGAAATATGCCCACAAGCGTGCTTAACTATGAATGAGAATCCGGAAAGACAAATGAACTTTTCATGTCTCTTTTAAAGACTTGCTATGTTGCATGAGAAATTTCACATGGAAAAAAAAAAAAAACCTTCAAATAACCACTGTCTCTCCTTGGAGATGTGTTTAAAAGGGTGAGAGGTATGAAAATGAATGTATGTGCTATTAGACAACAGCCTAGTACCTGCTGCCGAGGGGAATTTTGATACTTTGCTGCATGTCCTTAGCATAAATGATTGTTTTACATGCTTTATTTCTCTGATGCATTCAGAGAGAATCAATAAATCACATTTATTATTCGGAAGCAAGAGACAGCTTGCAATCTATCCAATGGTGAATTTATAATACATCCATTTTACTCTAAAATGTTGCTTTACTTCTAATTTTTCTCTCTCTGTAGGGATTAACTCACAATTCTAGCAATCTATTATGTATTTCGACTCGAAGTTGTAAATCATCTTGTTGCATATTTCTGTACTTTCTGAAATGAGACATTTTGTTTGCGTATTCAAACCAGAGTAACGGCACTAATCTCTGTGCAACATAATCCAGGCTTTTGAGAGGGCAAATATGAATGTAGAAAAAGAAGCAAGTGAAATAATTTGTGTTCTCACAGTTTTTTAAAATATTCAAAATCAGAGAAATGTTTAATCTCCGTGATGTTGGAGAAATCTTTATTTATTTATTTATTTTTTGAGTTGGAGTCTCACTCTGTCGCCCAGACTGGAGTGCAGTGGCCGCTCCCAGCCACCACAGCCTCGACCTGCTGGGCTCTGGCGATCCTTTCACCTCAGCCTTCCAAGTAGCTGGAATTACAGGCGTGTGCTACCATGCCCGGCTGATTTTTTGATTTATTGTAGAGATGAGGTCTCGCCTGTCCAGGCGGGTCTCGAACCCATGGGCTCAGGCAATCCACTCACCTCAGCCTCCCAAATGTGCAGGATTACAGGCTGAGCCACCAAGCCCGGCTTGGAGAAATCTTTTAGATGGGAAAGACACTGGCTCCTGAGGAGTCAAATGACATTTCCGTCGTGGAGTCTGACACCTTGCACCTTGACATGACTGAAGAGATGCTTGGACCAAAGGAGAGAGAGAGAGGGAGGGAAGGAGGGGCAGAGGGAAGGGACGAGGGAGAGAGAAGGGGAGAGGAGGCAGCGGGAAGGAGATGGAGGAAGGAGGGGAGAAGGGAGAGAGAGAGAGAGAGAGAAAGAAGGACGGGCAGGGGAGGGAGGGAAGGAAGGAAGGAAGAAGGGAGGGGGGGGGGGAGGAAAGGAAGAAGGGAAGGAGGGAGGGAGGGAAGGAGGGAGGGAAAAAGCAAGACCGAAAGGAGCTGTGTTTAAAGAATCACTTTTGCTCTGCAATCACAGCCACGGGGCCGAAGGTTAGTTTTCCTGACCAAAATATAAAATCGTAAAGGAAGCGTCCAGATGTTCCTCTAGAATGATAAGTTGAGCTGTTGCCAGCTAAGACCCCCGGGTCATCTGACGTGGTCGTTTGAGTACGTTGATCAGAGGACACCAAGAGCTGTCAGCAGCCACGTGGAAGGCACTGCTCTTGATCCTGAGATTCAAAGGTCCCCTTGGACCTGCGGTGACCACACCCCCGGCGGGAGGGGTGAGGGCATGAGCTCGGTTCCGAAGGCCGAAAGATTGCGGGCCGGGCTGGAGGGAATTGCACCCCAGTGAGGTGACGCGAGGCTCCTGGGAGGAGAACCCACCCCCAGATCCAAGGGCAGTGTGAGCGAGTTTAGAAAACCAGGAATGTCACCAGCCTGACATCCGTGCGAGTCTGAAACGTTCAAATCTAACACATCTCACACTTGGTGGGAACTCGTCCCAGCCCAGAGATGGCACAGGCGGGCCAGCCGAACGGCAGGCTCAAGCCACTGACCTCTGTGACCTTGCTGTGAGTCCGGGTCATTCATTCCTTCAGCAGTTATTTCCCAGGAATCTGCTGTGTGTCAGGAAGTATTCAAGGTAGTGAGGATCCAGTGATCGAAATGAATCATAGACATGGACACTGTCCCCACAGGATTCATAATCGAGAGGGCCACAGCTCAGGAAGCCACCATTCCATGGAGCAGAGCCTGTGGTGAGCAGCACATGGGGTGCCTTGGGGGCTCAGAGCCAGCACGGCCCGCCTTCACTGCACAAAGCTAAGGGGTCGTGGGCAGGTTCTGGGAGACATCCCAGAGGAAGTGACGACCGGGTTGAGAGTCGAAGGATGAGTCTAAGCGAGACGGGTAGAAGGGCAGGCATGGAGTGTTTCAGAGCTGGAATTCAAGGAGTCAGAAGCTGGGCGGTGAGGGAGAACAGGCTAGCAAGGTGGGCAGGGCCTAGGCACACAGCAAGCCCGTGCGGTGGGGTCTGGACCTTAGTCGTAGCATTGGGAGCATGTGAAGTCACCTCTGCGTGTCTGCTCTTTAGCTGTCATGTATGTGTATTTGGGGCAACAGTGACTTGTAGAATACCTTGAGAACACCTCTTAGACACGTACTGGAGTTTAGTCTAAATGTGGGCACAACAGCGAGTTCCTGATTGTGACGCCCACAGAAAAAAAAAAAAATAGACAAGTTGGACTTTTATCAACATTAGACACTTTTGTGCCCTGTAGGGCATTACGGACAGAGTGAGAAGGCAACCCACGGAATGGGGACATACTTGCAAATCGCATGTCTGATGGAAAATGAATATCCAAAACATACAAAGAACTTTGACCACGCCACAGCAGAAAACAAACAACCAAGTCAAAGGTGGGCGAAGAAGGTGCACACAGGGGCACAAGCACAAGAAACGATGCCCAGTAGCACGTCAGTAGGGAGGCGCCGGTCAAAGCCAGGACTAGACATTGTCCCACTGAGAGGGCCCATTTCAAAGAAGTTGCGAGGGTTAGCAAAGTGCAGAGATCGGAACTCTTGTGCATTACTGTGCGTAAAATGAACAGCTGCCGTGGAGGGCAGCCTGAGGATTCCTCAGACCCTGAACACAGGAACACCATACGACCCAGCGGTTCCCTCCTGGGCATGTGCGTCAAAGAACCAGAAAGGTGAGACTCAAGACACTCGAATTTCCATGCTCATAGCAGGGTTGCATGCACAACAGCAAACAGGTAGACTCAACCCAAACGTCCACCATCGGATCGAATGGATTCACAAAACATGTCCCGCGCGGAGCAGTACTCACCAAGAAAAGGGGATCGCTGTCATGTGACGGACCTTGAGGATGCTCTGCCAGGAGACAGACATGAAAGGGCACATGGTGTATGACTGCGTGTGTGGGACGTGCCCAGAACAGGCAGATTCATGGGGACAGAGAGTAGGTTGAGGGTGCCAGGGTCGGGGAAGATGAGAATGGGAGTCATCGTTCGCAGGGCACAGAAAATGTTCTGAAGATGGTCGTGGTGATGGTTGCATGACGTTGTGAAATGGACTCAGTGCCCCTTAAAAGTGATATGCTGTGTTTTAAATGGCATCACCCTACGTTTCCATTTATAAACTGCTCTTCCAAAGATAAGCTACAACTGGACCTGGCACGGTGGCTCACGCCTATAATCCCAGCACTTTGGGAGGCCAAAGCAAGAGGATTACCTGAGCCTGCAGGTTCGAGACCAGCCCGGGCAACTTGGTGAGATCTCACCTCTACAATAAATAAAAAAATTAGCTGGATGTGGTAGCATGTACCTGCAGTTCCGGCTACTTGGAAGGCTGAGGCGGGAGGATCGCCGGAGCCCAGCAGGTCAAGATTGCGGCGGTTGGGAGTGTGCCACTGCACTCCAGACTGGGCAACCGAGTGAGACTCCAACTCAAAAATAAATAAATAAAAGCTACAACTGCCCACAGACAGAGATCTTGAAAACTGAAGCTGTCCTTTCTCCTCTGCCTCTGAGCCTCGGAAGCGTCAGCATCTTGAGAGAGTCTGCGAGGTGCACACAGGACGAGAGGATGCTCTCCCGCTCCAGCTACCAGATCCAAAGAACGTCCAGGGCCTGACCCTCTACTGGCGTTGAGGAAGACGCCTCCTCCACCCCTGTATACCCGACCTCTGAGGGGCTTTGGGGGTGTGGAAAGGTGGAGGGTGTCATGGGAGGACCAAGAAAAGACCAGAGAAAGGGTGACCCACAGCTCCATGAAGCCACAGTGTCCTCTGAGAGCCGCTCCCTGCATGTGAAGCCAGTCCCGCCTGCGCCTCGGGGTGCTGCTGTTCTCTGGTCACCTCTTGTTCTTAACATCGGCCATGTAGTGCGGTGGAACATCTACAGAGTGAGAGTGAGCTTTCAGTCCGGGTTTCCAGAGCAGCCCACTCAGGAATCTGAACAGAGGAAAGTCCATCTGGTGCTCAGTTCATGGAATTATGGAGTCCAGTGCTCAACGCATGGCTCAGGATTATGTCGTCCTTTTGGGTGCAGGAAATCCAAGGTCCCTGGCAGCTCGTGAGTAACACTGAACTGAATTTTGAGATCTCCCTCAGCAGACCATTGGCAGAAGCCCTCAGGATGTACTTGGTTCCTGGCTGGTCACTCTGGAGAAGAACTTGAATGCCCAAGGACCATTATTATTATTTCAAAATGATGGGGGACATGTGTGTTGCGTGAAGGGGAGGTTTGGGCTTCTGACGAGCCCTCCCCCTCCCTAGTGGTGGGCATGGTACCCGATCGGTGGTTTTCGGGGCACCATCATGCACATGTGTTCATATCTCAGGCTCTGTGGTGCCCGGAGCACAGGCTTTGCAGAGTCGTGAGCTGGGGTTGAGTCTCTGCTCCCCTCCTTTCCACCCAGACCAACTTGGGCAGGTAGCTAATGCCTCTGAGCTCCGTTCTCTCTAGATTATCTGTGTTACAAGGATGACATCAGCTCATCGAATGAAACAGCAGATGCAAAGTTGCGCTGCAGCTGGAAAAGCTGCCATCAGAGGACTGTCAGAGGCAATAAGTTCAACCCCAACGATGGCTGCTTGTACTTCTTCGACAATGAAATCCGCACAGTGGTAAACCGGTGTTTCTAAGTCTCCTTGTTTCGTATCCTCTGTCCATGCGGAATTTTCTCTGGATGTTTGCTCTTTCACTGAAGAATAAAATGAGATGGGCAGTGTCTAGTCCCCTGTTGTTTTTTTGGTGTTGGGGGGAGGTTGTAACCATTTGTAGATGGTCTTTGCTTCATAATTGCCCTCGATTTTTTTTGTTCCTCCTTTCTTGCACGAGTCAGACACAAATGGAAGCGCGTGATGAATGGCCACTTCATAGCCTCATTGATTTTGCCTCAGTGTTCGTTTACGGCCCATCTTCCGTCCATCCCTGGCGAATGCTGGAAGCTCGCTGTCTCTTTTTTGAAGTGGGCCGGAGCACAGTTTGCGGCCTGCTATTTTTGTCAGAAATGCCACCAGGAAGGAAGCACAAATCCCCGCCACTGTGTTGCTGATATGGGGAGGTCAAGAAAGCCCACCCCTCATGGCTCGCTCTCCGGACGGCCATGTTTTCTTCTCTAGAATGGCTCGTTGGGCCCTACAACCTAGTCCCTGGTTCTCACATGTCGTTTTAAAGTTGGGAATTGTGACCATGGTGTGCCCATCTAAAATGGCCCTCTGTGCGCTTTGAGCTCCCTTTGGAGGAGAGAGACGTTATGTCTATACTTTAGGGCCTGTGCCCCATGGCTTCTGAAGGTTGTCTCTGTTCGCCACATTCCATTTAACTTCAATGTGTAGGTTTTAACTTATTTTGCTTTGTACCTTGATCTTGATTGATTCCTTGGGTATTTTTTTTTCCATTTTTAATTACTCAAACAAGACCTCAAACAGAAAACAGCAACAACAACAAAACTTGAAGGAAAGTCACTTATACTTTTTCCTGAGTATTTTAAATATCCTTAGTGCATGTGCACTTGAACATCTTTTTTGTTTGTGTTTTTGAACACAGTCTCACTAGGTTGCCCAGGCTAGAGTGATGTGATCATAGCTCAATGCAGCCTTGACCTCCTGGGCTCAAGCAGTCCTCATGCCTCAACTTCCTGAGTAGCTGTGACTACAGATGGGCACCACCCCACCCAGATCATTTTATTTTTAAAAAATGTTTGTAGAGACGAAGTCTTGCTATGTTTCCCAGGCTGGTTTTGAACTCCTGGCTCCAAGAGATCCTCCCACCTTAGCCTCCCAAAGTGCTGGGATTACTGGTGTGAGCCACTGCTCCTGGCTCTGAACACCGTTTTTAACAGGACAGATAAAAGTTTAAATATCCCAGTATTAGAAACCTGCAAAAAATAAACATTTTTTTTCTTTATCTTACCAAAACGATACGATAGCGGCTGAACAGCTCAACATTTGGTATTCCACTCTGGGGGGGGTGCTTTTTTCCAGCGGTCTCCATCCGTTCCTAATAATAAGCTTCCTAATGGGTGAAGAGGAGGCAGCCTGATAACATGCGTTAGTGGAGCTTGATAAATGATTCATCATGCACCTGTATTCATGAGATGTCTCTGCATGTTTGTCTTTTATATTTACTAGACTTCCTTGGCAAATCCAGTTGCTAAAGAAATTATTATGCATTCAGTAATATATATGCAATATGTTTCTGGAAAACCCAGAAATTGTGACATTCTAATCAATCCTGCTTTATTTTTACTTAATTTTTTTTTTTTTTTGAGTAGGTGGGTTCTGGAACAGCCATGTGATTCAAAACCCAACACTTGCAGAAAGGCATACAGAGAAAAGAGTCTCCCCCCTCTGCTTCCCCGCCAGCCAGTTCCCACTGTATACCAAGACGAAAGCCACCTCCTTCATTCCTTAGAGTTCGTCCTGATGTTCTTTATGCAAATCGAAGGAGCCATACCATACATTTATATTCATGATTTTCTTCTTTAGACAAAACACGCAGCACTTTGTGCTCACTGCTCTGCACTTTGCAGTTTGCGCTGAAAACACATGTTGGAGATCTTCTTGTCTTGGTGTGATGGCCATCACTGTCTCTGCATGAAACTCTTTGAACGGTGACATTCGTTCATTTCACCTGTCCTATATGAACATCCGAGCAGTTTCCAGTCTTCATTATGAATCTTAGGGCTGTTTCCAGCACTGTGTGTGCTATGATGAGTTGCTGTAGTGAGTAGTCTTTTGTGAATATTATCGTATACATGTAAGCGTGTCGGTAAGATAAGTCACTAAGTCACAGTGTGGAATTCTGGGTCAAAGGACGTATACCTTTATAATGTTGATGAATATTACCCAGGTGCCCTCCTTCCAGGCTACAACAGCCCGTAGCCCTACATGAAACGGATGAGGGTTAGTCTCCCGCCCCCAAATCGTGTATATTAACCAACTTGCAGGTCTTTGCTAATCTGAGGAGTGAAATGTGATATTTCCTGTGACCTTAATTTCCATTCCTTATGAGTGGAGTTGAACATCTTTCCTACCTTTAATAGCCGTTTGTGTTTTGTTTTTTTTTGAGTTGGAGTCTTACTCTGTCACCCAGACTGGAGTGTGGTGGCCGCTCCCGGCCACCATAGCCTCAACTTGCTGGGCTCCGGCAATCCTTCCACCTCAGCCTTCCGAGTAGCTGGAACTACAGGTGTGCGCTACCACGCCTGACTAATTTTTGATTTATTGTAGTGATGAGGTCTCGCCAAGTTGCCCAGGTGGGTCTCGAACCTGCAGGCTCAGACAATCCACTCACCTCGGCCTCTCAAAGTGCTGGGATTACAGACTGAGCCATCAAGCCCAGCCCCGTTTGTATTTTTAAGAGCCACTTGTATGTCTTTTTCTGTGAATTTCCTTTAATATCACAAGCATTCTCTAATGGGTCTTTGTTATGGTGTGCTAAAATTAAGAATATGTAAATGGCCCAGATTTGAAATATATTAGAAGCCATTCTCTAACCACAGCCAGTCTTCCTGTGGCCTGTCAGACCCAGGAACGTGTCCACGGTGGGTGGAAATGTGGGCTGTTCAGTCATCTCTGGGACTCCCAGTTTCTTTGGGAAATGATTCCAGTTAAGATTGAGAGAAATGAAGAGACGGCATGATGAGGACTTCGTTGCGCAGTTAATTCATGAGTGATCCAGGTTTCCTGATAGCATTTGCTTCGATTAATTGTAAAAACAATTAAGAGTGAAAGCCTATTAGATGAATAATGTCATGAAGGGGGGATGGACGAGGGCTACCAGTACAGTAACTCACAGGTGCCTCTTTTTCTCTGCTGCCGGCCAGGCCTGGGCAATTAAAGCAGAGTGATCTCGTACCTCCATGGTACCTCTCAAAGCTGGAGGTTATTTTCTGCAGCAGACAGAGGCCTACAGCCCACCATCTCTTTACCTCCCTGGGCACGGGTATGCGCACATGCGCTCACACACACGTGCACACACACGTGAGCACACTCACAAGCATTCTCCCCTGTCGTTTATCAGCTTGCTCCCTACCCCTTGAGGACATGAGTTTGGTTTCCCATCTCTTGTGACTCCGTCCCAGAAATGGGTAGACCTCTCAGAACAGGCTTCTGTGCCCGGATGGGGCCCCGTGACTTTTCCATTCACATCTGGAGTGTGTGTGTCGGAATGTGGCCGCAATCAGCGTGCAGACCTCGCTCTGGGTCTGCCCGGAGGAGCTGTGGATCCCAGCAGCTACTCAATGTCCCCCAAGAATGGAAAGGCGGCGGGCAGAGAGGGGCGGGGTGGCAGCGCAGCTGGGTTGCTTGTCTGATGGGCCTTGAGGTTCTGGGTGAAAAGTCCCTCCCTGGCCTGTGATCTGCTTCCTTTGAGGTGGCTTTCTGCGACTGAGAGCTCCCCGCCCACCCTCGCCCCTGCCTGCGGTTGGGTGAAAGTGGAAAGCAAAAGTGTCCGGTGTCCAAGGGCTGTGGTGAGTCCCAAGAGGGCCTCCTGGCCCGGTCTCCTGTGTACAAGGAGGAGCCGCTGGCCTCGATCATACCGTTATTTGCATGCACAGGCCGCAGAGCTTCACGGACACGCGGCAAGGGGTCGGCACTCCTGCAACTTCATAGCACGTGGGCCGTAGTGGACCACAAGCTTCCCGTGTATTAAGGACACTCATCTTTATAAAGCTTATCATTGTAAAGCACCCTCTAGGGGCTAATTTGTTCAGAGAACGTATTTTACGTATTTCATAATTTCGGTGACATTTCTTCATGTAAACAAAAATAAAGAATAACAGGAGTCTCCAAAACTGGATATCTCCCAGGCCTCCCTCAGTTTCCAGGAGCTCCCCGGGTACTCGAGAGAGGCACATTCTGTATGTCACTGTGTCCCTCAGCTGAAGCCCCCCGGGTACTGACACACGGCTGGGCCAGGTTTTTGAAGTGATAGTTAGGGATATTCATGACGAGAAACTATCGGCACCAGTTATTAGCCCCCTGGTTTTGTTTTCAAGAGACGTGTCGTTCAATTGTCCCTGAAAGGTCCTTCTGCGTTCCAGTGTAGGCATGCTGCTAATTCAAAGGTAACCTTTTATTAGGGACACTAGTGTGTACGATTACACTTCAAATTGGTGATTCAGAGTTGTGGTTTTACTTGCCGTACAAGTGGGTGTGCACAGCTGGGTGCTGAACTGGAGTTCCTTTGTGCTGTATGGTCCACATGTTCTATAAAGCACCACGTGTCCCCCACCGGAAGGGACTCGCTGCATTTGATGCTGCAGCGGTACCTGGCCAGGCCTGACTCTGCCTCTCTCTCAATCTGTGAGCTGTGGGTGGCCACCCTTCCCTGAGCCTCAGGACATTGTAAAGCGAGGGGGTTGCACTGTGACCTCCAAGACCATCTCCGGGCCTTGGACACTGTGACCAGGAGCGTGATCTCATTATTTCCGTGTCATCTGACTTTATCATGTAGTGTGTCTACACATCATTACATGTGTATGAAGGCCAGGAATGCATTCAAAGTAGCTAGCCAACAAATACTTGGCAAATACTTGCTGTGTGTCAGGACACACTGACAATATATATACAAGGCCTCTCTTCTCACAGACAGACACTACACCAGTGAAGAAGTACAAGTGTTGGGAAGAAAACAAAAAGCTAAGAATGAAGAGACCTGGGGAGATGGGAGCGTCTTGGAAGCTCAAGGGGGAAGAGACAGCCTTTTGGCAAGATCAGAATAACAGAAGAGGCTCTGGGAGTAGTATCCTGACAGAGGGAGCAGGAAGGCTTAGTCCGAGCCCTAAGGTAGGGAGGACCTTGGCTTGTTGATGGAGCCGGGGGAAGGCCAGTGTCACGGAATGCAGGCGGCAGGTGGCGAGCTTTAGCGCTGTACCAATAGCGTGGGGAGTGGTGGCAGGGTAGGTGGCAGGAAGGGAGTGGATACGAGATGCATTCTGAGCAAGAGCCAGCAGGACTTGCTTCTGGACTCAGAGCAGCATGCAAGGGTGAGAGGGGAACCGAGGTGACGCGGTGGGTCGGGGTCTAGTGTTGGGCTGGGAATGCCGTGTACTGGGGCAGGCATGCGAGGGAATCCATGATTCTGTTGGGGACATGCTAAGACTGAAAGGCCTCCAAGGTGTTCCAACAAAGACAAACAGTTGCATGTCCCCAGCCTGGAGTTGGGTGGGGAGTGGGTGGCTGCAGACATGACTGTGAGGCTTTGGCATTAAAGGCGTGGCAATGGGTGAGTGATGGAGGGAGAAGGGTGTAGGCGGGAGGCGAGGGCTGAGTCCTAGGTCTGAAAAGGAGAGGAAAGAGGGTGCAGTGGAGGCTGGGAAGGTGGGTGGAAGCCGGGACCAGGAGGTGTAGCCAGATCCCCGTGGAGGAGACTGGCTCCTGCAAGATCGCAGAAGGGTGGAGGATAAAAGGATTGGGGAATCCTTGAAAATGACACTCATGACGATGCGTCTTCAGATGTGACTTCTAGGAGGACCCTCTGAGCAGACGTGGACACCGCCCATGCTGCATCTCAGATGAGTGCTCTGTCTGTAATTTTAACCCCTGAAAGGTGGTGACCCCCGAATCATGACTGAGGAGAAGAGAGCATGGTCGGTGAGCCCTGGGCAGCCTTCCAAGGGCTCGCTCTTCCTAGCTAGGAGGCGATCGACAATTCCCAAGAGTACACGCTTTTTGCCACATTTTCATTTTTTGAAATAAAATTGTACAGAAAGAAATTGGAAAGTTCTTTTTGTTCCACAGTCATTGTCAAGCTGGATGAGGACACCACCCTGCCCCGTGTCAGCACTTGTCACCATAGAGCGGGAGACCAGTGCATGCTCAGACGGAAGGGTTGTGGACGCCGCCCCATGCAGCTCCCTCAGCCTATTTAACTAAAACTCTGAACTGATTGGAGCATGTAGGAAACATTCTGTGCGGACACGGAGGGTGCATCTCAGAGCTGTGCTGTGCACGACACGACATCACCGAGCAGACACCAGCCAGCATCGTGCAGCCGGCGATCGTGACACATTGAGGACCAGGGAAACCCATCTTCTCCTCGTTCCTACCTGAGCCTCGACAAGGAGCCACCAGGGCCCTATCAAGTGGTAATTTCATAAACGATATCCTCATACCATGAAAGAACTGGCACTTGCCCACCTGGTGGGCCTGGCTTAAGAGTCTAAGTTTTACCTCTGGGAGGATTTACCATAATATGTTTTAAAGAGAGGTTTTATACTTAATAGGCTCCTTGCGTATTTGGGGGATTATTTAACTGCGCTTTTAAGGAGCCGATTTTAGCCCTCTCTGAACTCCTTTCTAATTAATTGAAATTATTCTGTGTGAACAGCGGTGTTTTTTTTTCCCTGTTGTTTTGGTTTTGCCTTTCCCCCGGGGTAAAATAAGCACATGTGAAGCACATGGCGTATCTCAGTCCCTGAGTAACGCATGACTGTGTTTATTCAGCCTATGCTACGTGTCAAGGTCTTTCCACGCGTCTTCCCAAGTGAGTACCACCGGGTTGAAAATAGACGCTATCGTTTTCAGTTAGAGACAAGAAAGTTAAGACTTGCCCAAAGTAAAGGGAAAACCCAAGTCTCCGACACTGTAGGAATATAAAGCTCATGTGTTTCCTCCCAACATGTTGACCCTCCAGAAGAGCCCCACTCTTAGGCTCCAACTGTTTGCAGTCAGACCAGTTTGAGACGAGCCTGGAAACAGGCGTCACACGAATGTGACATCGTCTGTCTATGCACTCGGGTGGGAGAGCCCTTAGGAGGAAAAGTTTTACAAGAAAAATAGAGAATCGCCTTCTCTTGCTCATTTCCAATTGGCTTATCTTTGCTGATGGCAGAAAAAAACAAACGGTGCCTTCATTATGTCTATAAAATTGGCAATAGGTCTGCGCGGTTCACAGTCTAAGCGAGAAGGGGCATTTGGAGCTGTGCATCCATCCTTGAGCTTGCTAGACATCATTCACAGGGCAGCTAGTCTTCAGGGCCTGCAGAACAAGGGTGCAGCCTCCACACGACACTTCGTCTCAGGTACGCACAGGTATGAAATGCACGCAGGGAGTTCTAGGATCGGGAGAAAACCGAGAAGGAAATGGAAAAGGTGGTTGAATTACGCAAGCTGCTTAAGACTTTCTGGCATTTCTCCACTAAATTTAACATCTTTTTTTTCCAATTGTCTGTAGATATTTAACCAAAGTGGCAAAGCTTTCTACTTAGTTTAACAAATAATGTTTTGACCTAGTAGAATTTTAGCTACAATCTCTCATAATTGGAGTTAAAAAAAAGTCTTTGAATCATTTTCTAGAAAGAAGTTGCTGACGGGAGTAGCACCACCTGCGCTTACATATTTCAGTGTTATGATCTCTGTTTACATAAATGTGACAATCTTTGGATAATGCACAGATGCGTTTGACTTATTTCAAGCAATAACTCCCTAATTATCAAAGAAGTAAATATCTGAACTTTATTGTACCCAGGATAGCCATTATATGTTGTTTATTCTCCCTATCACAATAAATATCGAGCATTTTGTTAAGTTTTCCTTAAGCCAAAGAGCAGCCAGTGAAGGCTATGGTCACAGACTGAAGTCAAGTGAGGGCAGGTGAGGCTTAAAATCGGCGCCCACCTTGGCCAGTAGCTCTGCACACAAATGCATAACCTTTCTAAGCTCCTTTTGTGTGCGGTGCATGTGTGGATAGTTCACATGACACAATATTCGCATCTGGCGCTACCGTGTCTGCTGTGCTGAGCTTGCGTTGTTCGCTTTGGCCCACTGGCGTAAATGATTTCTCGCATAGCTGTTCTGCAGGCTGTGGTCCCAATTTGTGTACGTGTCATATTGGTAGACTGCCTCCAAGCTAAATTGCAATTTCTCTGAAAGCATCTCTTGATATCATAGGCAATTATTATTATTATTATTATTTTAGTTGGAGTCTCACTCTGTCGCCCAGGCCGGAGCACAGAGGCACACTCATGACCACCCCAGCTTCGACCTGCTGAACTCTCGCGATCCTTCCACCTTAGCCTTCCAAGTAGCCAGAACTACAGGTGCCTGCTACTGCACCTGGCTAATTTTTTTTTTTTTAATTGTAGAGACAAGGTCTCACCAAGTTGCCCGGGCTGGTCTTGAACCCGCAGGCTCAGGCAGTTCACTCGCCTCAGCCTCCCAAAGTGCTGGGATGACAGGCTGAGCCACCAAGCCCAGCCCATAGGCAATTCTAAATGCAGAATTCCAAAGTCTGTGAGTTTTTGTTTTGTTTTTGTTTTTGTTTTTGAGTTGGAGTCTCACTCAGTTGCCCAGACTGGAGTGCAGTGGCCACTCCTGGCCACTGCAGCCTCGACCTGCTGGGCTCCAGCGATCCTTCCGCCTAAACCTTCCAAGTAGCCGGAATTACAGGCACGCACTACCATGCCCGGCTGATTTTTTTTAATTTATTGTAGAGATGAGGTCTCGCCAAGTTGCCCAGGCGGGTCTCGAACCCACGGGCTTAGGCTATCCCAAAGTGTGGGATTACAGGCTGAGCCACCAAGCCCGGCTGCTGTCTGTGAGTTTTTTAAAGGACAAGTGTGACATACATTTTCTGAAAATTTGAAGATTCTGGAATATTACAGAAACTGTGCCATCCTGGTTCTTGCCGTTGGCTCTAGGCCTCTGGCCATTCTAACCGTGGGCCCTTTAAGAAGGCTCTCAGATGAAGACGCTGATCTCCAGCTCCTGCCCCTTGCATTTGCTCTGCAGGATAAGAGAGCCGGGTGTCTTGGGACTGAGGGATCTTTTGGGTCTCCTCTTTGTAGTGTACTTTTTCTTAGCAGTGCTCATAAATAGGTACTATGTAATGCCTGTATCTGCTAAATATATGTTTGCATGTATATGTGTATCTATGTGTCTGTGTGCATATGTGTGTGTGCAAATATATATATCTATTAATATATACAGAGGGTGCCAAAAATGTATACACATCTTAAGAAAGGAAAAAGCTATTGAAATTGTAATAGTATATACCAATCACAACAGATGAATACAAATCACGTTTGACTTCTGCAATTACAAGAGATGCTCAAAGTGGTTCCCTTCAGCGTCCAGACACTTCTGATGATGATGAACTAAAAGTAATACATAGATAACATCGCTTAAAATGTGTAGACTTTTTTTGGCACCCTGTCTGGTGTGTGTGTGTGTGTGTGTGTGTGTGTGTGTGTGTGTGTGTATACCTTCCTGACTTTCTCATAAGGTAATGTTGGTCAGCGATCCACAAAATTGAAGCAATGTTTACACTGAAAACTACTGACTGATTTGCCCATCAATATTGTATTTTATAAAAATTCTGTGTCAAAATATACCGTGGTTCAGAGTTTAGTGCTTAGGAATGCCCGTCTAAAGCTTTGACTTTGCGATTTTAAAATACCTTAAGGCAAAGTGCATGGCAGATGAGACTGAGTCAGAGAAAATTCCAGTTATCATCAGTGAACCTCCTCTAAGGTATTATTGCTAATAGAATTCAATATAGTTTTACATGATTACTTTCATGATTGAAGCATCCCAAAGCAGATTCAGTCATGAAATTGACAAACAGTGATGGGAGGAAAGATTTCTTTTAGTCTAGATATTTGTAAATGTCAGTAGCTCATTAACTGGAAAATTGGAAGAGTCCTACCGAGTATAATGCTACAAAATCAGCTCAAAACTAAGCATTTTGTGGAGTTGAATTGAATTTTCCTTGTTTATCCTAATTAACCATAAAAGCCAAATCTTTGTTCAGACAGGATTTATGGAAAAAAAGCAGTGAAGTTAACAAGGGAGACATTGCCCAAGGAGAGTCAGACCAGCAAGTTATTTGTGAAGAAATTGTGTGTCTGAGTGATTTGTCTTAGAAGCAAACAAAGATCATTTGATAATCTTTGGACTATTAAATTTAGTTATCTGGGTTTTAATTTTTATTTTTCCACTGACAAATCGAGCCGTAATAGAACATTTAATATCAATGAATTTCTCCATAAAAACTCAGCTATACTAGCTCCTAGCTTAAAAAAAAATGTGTCAGTTGTCTATGTCTTTATTATGATAAAAAGTGGAGACCGGGTGCGATGGCTCAGCCTGTATTTCCAGCACTTTGGGAGGCTGAGGCAAGAGGATTGCCTGAGTCCAGGGGTCCAAAACCAGCCTGGGCAACTTGGTGAGACCTCGTCTCTACAATAAATCACAAAAACTAGCTGGGCGTGGTGACGTGCGTCTGTAGTTCCAGCTAATTGGAAGGCTGAGGCAGAAGGATCAATTGCCTGAGCCCAGCAGGTTGAGTTTGCAGTGGCTGTGAGCGTGCCTTTGCACTCCAGCCTGGGCGACAGAGTGAGACTCGGACTCAAAAAAAAAAAAAAAAAGTGGAGGTACAGGTTTAGGTGTATGCAGATGGGTTTTCAATGGTCAGATACAAGCTTCCTCCCCTCTCCACTTATGGCTGTTTGTGATACAAATCCTCTTTATTGAGACTGTGTGGCGGCATTGAAAACTAAGAAGGTCTTTGGTGTCAGGCAGACCTGAGTTAGAAGCCTGTCTCTGATTCGTATGAGCTCTTTTTACCCATAGATTTCTAAATTTCCTGAGATTCAGTTTTCCCCTCTGAAAAAACCGGGATGATAATATCAGTGACCATGAAAGTGAGTCGCGCGCTCGGGTGCTTGGGGGTGTAGCAGTGAGCAGGCTGGTGATTGCAGGGTGGCCTGGTACATGCTGTGAAGGACACGCAGATTCGCTGCAGATGGACCCCCTGGCTCTTGTCCACCCCTCGGCTTCCTTCTTCACCAGATACAGGACGGAAACCACCACCCCCCGAACTCAGGCCAGCCCGGTGCTCCATGCGCATGGTTCAATCACATCCTCACAACAATCCTGTGAGGTCATGACTGTCTCAGTTTCACAGGCAAGGAAACTGAAGTCCAAGGAAGCAAGGAAGCTGCCCAAGATCACAGGGTCACTAAGCCGTAGCTCAGGATAAACCGTGATGGTTGCATCGCAGTGGCATTTCAGTGAATCGCACGTGGTGCTGGTTGTTGCCCATATGAAAGTCATCTCTGGGGCCACCCTTTCAGGTCCCCTCCCATTGTGGGAGCTTTTTTATCCTCAATAAATTCTGCTTTCAAAAAAAAAAAAAAAGAAAAAGAAAATTGTCTCTGGTCTAACACCCTTGTAGGGGTCGTCTGTATGTCTTGCCTCACAGTAAAACCAGAGGGTATCCAAAGTACAGCTTGAAGAGATGAAAAATTCTGACAGCCATGATAAATCCCATTGGGATCATGCATTGAAAACACATGTCACTTGACATGAAAAAATGGTCAGCCTCACTCATCATCAGAGAAATGCAAATCAAAATCACACAGTGATACCACCTAATCCCAGTAGAATGGCCACCATTAATAAAACAAACAACAACAGATGCTGGCAAGGATGCGGAGAGAAAGGAACACTTCTACACTGCTGGCGGGAATGCAAACTAGTGCAACCTCTTTGGAAGACAATGTGGCGATTTCTGAAAGAACTAAAAATGAACCTTCCATGTGACCCAGCAATTCCCCTATTGGGAATATACCCGGAGGAACTCAAGTCATTCTACAAAAAAGATAGCTGCACACGTATGTTTGTTGCAGCTCTGTTCACAACAGCAAAAACATGGAACAACCATGTTGCCCATCGAAACTGGACTGGATAAAAAAATGTGTTACGTATGCACAATGGAATATTATGCAGTCATAAAGGACAAATATATGGACTTGGTGGCAACTTGGATGGATTTGGACTCAGTCATAGTGATCTATCACAGAAACAAAGCACAGAGTGCCAAATGTTCTAACTCATAAGCAGACCTTGAACAATTATAATGCTATAAGAAAGAATTGGCAATAGTGGGAAACTGTCAGGGGAGGCAGGGTGGTGGGATTGGCAGTTGAGGGAAACTGCTAGAGGAGGGAGGGCGTACCTCATTAACAAGAGTACCTGTGTAATCAATGTTTATATACTGAACCCTGCATTGTATCCCACACCTTTATAATTTAAAAAAATAGAATTAAAAAAAAAACATGTCACCTGTTTGACAAGCAGTTGTCTGCCATTGCTTGACCTAGTGGTGAATTATTAAAGCAGAAAATGTGACAACTCCAGACATGTGTATGACGTGCGTTATTCCCATGCCTCCACATGGGATTTCCACCCCTCCCCCACCCCCACTGGACAGGAAAGCGTTGCTTCTAAAATGGTAGACGTAGAACCCCACTGGCCCAGCTTTAGGAACGGGGCTTACTTTTCCAAACTTTCAAAACTCTGTGAAAGAGTGAGTTCAGAGCGAGGTCCTGAAATGACCCAGGCCAGAAGGAATGACAGTCTTGGAAAGAATTGCAAGTGGTGTTAATCACCTTGGTTTCAAAAGCTTCCTGCATAGACGATGGAATGTTATGTAGCCATGAAGATGAACTTCGCAGCAATTTGGATGGATTTAGAGCCAACAATACTCAGTGATCAAGCACAGAAACAAAGAACTGAGTACCACATGTTCTCATTCATACACAGACCCTGAGCACTTATAATACTATAAGAAAGGAATTGGCAGTAGCCGGAAACTGCCAGGGGAAGGGGACCTGATCTCACACCAGGTGAAGTGGGAAGCAAAGTGAGGCCCAAACTTTAACTGCACAATGACCACTTGTACATCTAACCCTGAATTGTACCCCACACCTTGACAATAAAAATTTTTAGAAAACAAACCTCCCCTGAAATTCTTAGATCTTGCTGAAAGTCCGTACCTGGAGCCGGACTTGGAGAGGGAAGGCCGATCTCCCCTTGCCCGCTGCACAAATCACACCATCCTCTCTTTCCCTCATGGCTGGATGTGGCCTGCTCCAAGATTTATCCCCTGTGGCGACGTGAGTGCTCCAGAAAGGTTTGAAATACTGCGGGCAACAGGCCGGGCGCCATTTGTGTGGAATCCTGGAGGAGACGAGAGAGTGTCCCAGTGTTTTTTCATCTTAAAAGAATGCACCACTTAGGGGAACCAGCTCATAAATGCTCTGTCAGTAGGGAGTGGCTGGCCCAGGGTAGGCAGGGGATAAATTCCACCAGATTTCATCTCCTGAAACGCTCGAAGCGTCCGGGCCAGAACACATTCTTCCAAGTGATTTGTTTATGTGCCAGAAAGGACCTGAATCTTAGATCATAAATTAAGCCAGGAATTCATGACAAAGAAGTCAGATGGGGCGAGATGATGTTTTCTTTTCAAAGCTGAAAATGCAGAGATATCAAGTGCATCCCCAAGTCGCTGCGTCAGTGACATTTAGTCATGCAGAACACACTCCACAGTGATTGCTCCTCTCTCCCCTCTCTCTCTCTCTGTCTCTGTCTCTCTCTCCCTCCCCTCTCACTCTCTCTCCCCCTCCTCTCTTTTTCTGTCTATCTCTCTCCCCCCTTTCTCTCTCTTTCTCTCTCTCCCCTCCCAACCTCCTAATAAAGATGTGAATCGAATTTGCGTCAACAGTATATCATGGTGGCTGAGAGCAGACTAGAAAGGCATGTATGTGAAAGCCTCCCGTTGGCACTTTGCTCCCAGGGTAATCTCGGCACACGATGTCATCTCTCTACGCCTCTGTATCTTCGTATTTCAGGTCGTGTCATCGTCCCTGCACAGCTGTACTTGGTGAGTATTGATGTGTGGGAGGCACCTCACACGGGGCTGGGTGTGTAGCACACCTCCACGGCTTCTCAGCATCCTGGCAGCTCCACCTCAAGTCCACCATGCAGTTGCTGTGTAGGGGGGAAGATGCCACATTCTCTCTTAAAACTCCCTTTGTACGATGAGACAAGCCATGTTGTGATGCTGAGTCTTGGGAGTTAGTGTGAAAAGGAATCAGACTATACATATAGAGGACTCAGACCTGGGATGGCATCTCATGAGCCTTCCATAAGTATTGGCTGAAATTATGTATATGCTTCTTAGTGCAGTGGACATTTAAAAGTCTTCCAGCTGAACTAGGAAGTAAAGAACGGGTCTCTACAAATCATTTAGATGACTTATAGAGGAAGCCAGTGGCATTGCTGTATAACAGATAGCCACTTAAGAATCTATGCTTACGATCAGATCATTTTTCTCCATGTAACTTACGTCCCTGACGTAAAAACCGGGTGCTCTGACCTGAGGCTGACTTTTCCCTCAGTCTCCTTTGCACTCACATCCATTTTCCCCATGATCACAAAGTCCCGTCTCTTGTTTCGCTGTTTTGAAAATTAATGAAAATAGATGCTCGGAAAAATCTGTGGTTGACTTGGCGTGTTGGAAACGCCCCCTTGAAGCATCCCCTGAGGTCCCTGCACACTGGGATGGAAAGAGGGAAGGGAGGTCCTGCATGGCATTGGGCACACAGGCAGCCTGGTGTAGCCAAGGTCATGGTCCTTGGTCAGATCAGTGACCCTGGGGGAAGTGTCTATGCTCCTGGCTCCACAGCGTTCCCCAAGGGTATGAACACGTACTGTGTGTTTCCCCTTATTATTTTAAGATGCTGGATACAGAGACAGGTTGCCAGCATGCATATTAGAAACTGAGTTTAAACAGCATTGGTATTTTTTATTTGTTGTATTTAGAAATGCATCAGCAGCAGTGACTATCTGGTCATTATTTACATAATGCACCTGCAGTTGACACATTCAATTTACACTGTACTTGGCTAACAAAAGGGAAAAACAAGAAAGAGGAAAGTCATACTGAACCCCTGACCCAGGTTTTAAGATTGCCTATGTGATCAAGTATCAACGTGTCCCTGATGGTCAGAACATTGGGGGAGAGCATCAAGGGCCACGTTTGCCATGACCCACCCTAGTCGGGAGGGACCACCCGGAAGACATGTGGGAATCATTCCTTTCTCTAGACCTCAGAGTCACCCCCCTAGCACAAGGCTTACACCCTGAAATACAGTCATCCCCAATTCATTTGCTTCTGCTTGGCTTTCCATCAATCTTGACGTCATTCTAAATATAGGAATCTTTGCAAGCAATTTCATGTGAAAGAAAGACTCTTGAAGAACCCCAAGTTAGCAAAAAGCTCCATCTTTTCCTCTACAATATACATTAGAAGCCAGGCTCGGTTGGTTCAGCCTATAATCCCACGCCTTTGGGAGGCTGAGGTGAGTGGATTGTCTGAGCCCGCGGGTTCACCCAGGCAGCGAGACCTCATCTCTACAATAAATCAAAAAATCAGCCGGGCGTGATAGTGCATGCCTGTAATTCCAGCTACTTGGAAGGCTGAGGCAGAAGGATTGCCGGAGCCCAGCAGGTCAAGGCTGCGGTGGCCAGGAGCGTCCACTGTACTCCAGTCTGGGCAACAGAGCGAGACTCCAACTCAAAAAAAAAAAAAAAATATACACACACACACACACACACACACACACACACACACACACACACACACACATTAGAAATGCAAAAACAAGTCCCAGACAAGGGGCAAAAAAAAAAGTGATATGAGTAGTCAAGAGGCATTCATCATGGAAATGATTCCATGTTGAAGCGTGATCATTGTTATTGGGTGTCTAAAAAACACTTTCAGTCTTCTCCATGACACTTTTAACATTTTGTTTCCTTAGCTATCTCAAGGAAATCTATGTACTATTTTAAGCCTTCCCACAAATTTATTATAGTCCAAATTGTGATCAATACATATCCAAGTGACTTCTTAATTCATATTCATTGGTTTAAAAAAAATTGAGAGAGCCTTAATTTCTCCAAATGCCTTGTTTATTCCCGCTAATCCTGCTACCCAGCTGTAGTTGCTGCTATACAGATTCAAACATGGATGCCTACAGCCCACCAGGCATACGCATAGATTGATCTAGCCTGTTTATGCCTATTCATGTATACTTTTTCCCTGGAGAATGGAGCTTCCAGAACAAGAATTCAAAATGTGTTTTATTTATTTTTGAGTCGGAGTTTCACTCTGTCGCCCAGGCTGGAGTGCAGTAGCATGCTCACGGCCACCACAGCCTCGACTTGCTGGGCTCAGGAGATCCTTCCCTGTCAGCCTTCCAAGTAGCTGGAACTGTAGGCGTGCACCACCACACCTGGCTGATTTTTTGATTATTTGTAGAGACGAGGTCTCACCAAGTTGCCCAGGCTAGTCTTGAACCCGTGGACAATCCCCTCATCTCAGCCTCCCAAAGTGCTAGGATTACAGCCTCGAGCCATGCACCTGGCCCAAAATGGAGTTTTAAATAGCCGATACTTCTTACCCTGAAGCTTTCGTATTTTTCACCAGATTATTCTAATGTTACAAATGCATTGAACTTCTGAGTATTTCATCGTGTGAGGGACTGGACATGGCAATGGGCGTCAGCTAATGGTTACACCAAAGATTCAGGGCCCAGAGCCCTCCCTAAAAGTAGAAAATGTGGGCGATATGCTGAATTGGAGATTTTTGAAGTTTTACTTGGGATCTGATAAGCTCATGGATGTGAGCCTTATGGACTGAGCCCAGGCCTCTAGAAACAGAGTCTCTGGTGATGGACAGGTGTCCCACTGCCACAGACAGACAGGCCCATCTGTCCTCGCTGGAGCCAATGTGAGGAAGAAGCATAGGAATTATCTGTGACTCAGGCACTTGAGTAATAAGAGTGCCAGAGGCAGAAAATGTGCAATTTCATGCTCATTAGTTTCAGAGAGGATTTACCAATCAGCCTGGCTGGAGAGATGGCTTTCACCCAGCAGCCCCATCAACACAGACCACTTCCACCAGGTTGTCCAGGTGCCCTGGGCCACCACAGCTCAGATCGCCAAGTTCTGTGCTGAGACCTTCCTGGCTCCAGACCCTTGCCATTCGAGGCAGCAAATTTGTATCTCAGGGGAGAGGGTTTAAGGAGCGAATGCCATGGAGCGACTGCCCTGTGTCCCTGCCAAGGGGCAGGACACAACTTGTTCCTCTCATTTGTCCTTTACTAGCTAGGTGGTTGTAACTTAATACCATTTCCCCTCTCCATCCTAAGTGTAAATTGACTAATAGATTATTGTTACGGTCAGTCATTTGCTCCAGGTAATCTGACCTTAGATGTCTCTTGTTACACCCATAATTCAGCCATTTTAGTCTGTTGAAAGGTTTAAAGTGGATCAAGAGAAAACAGAATTCACTCGAAATTATAATATTCCGGTCTCATTTCCATTTGAGGAAAGCATTCCAGGGGGATAATGTTGGCGTTTACTGATAGTTCTGGGTTCTGCCAGCTTCTTTGCAGGCTGCCGCTGAGACAGCCAAGTGAGATGTCAAGACAAGAGTGTCCCTCATCCCTGTGCGATTGATGCGGGCAGGGGGAACCAAAGCTGGCGGTCCTACCTGGTTTAATGTATGTTGAGAAGGAAGAGACAAGCCCCTGATGGTCAAAAATGTTTATTAAAGAAAAGAGGAGCCGGGCTCGGTGGCTCAGCCTGTAATCCCGCGCCTTTGGGAGGCTGAGGTGAGTGGATTGCCTGAGCCCGCGGGTTGGAGACCCGCCTGGGCAGCGAGACCTCATCTCTACAATAAATCAAAAAATTAGCCGGGCGTGGTAGTGCATGCCTGTAATTCCGGCTACTCGGAAGGCTGAGGCGGAAGGATCCCGGAGCCCGGCAGGTGGAGGCTGCGGTGGCCGGCAGCGGCCACTGCACTCCAGTCTGGGCGACAGAGTGAGACTCCAACTCAAAAAAAAAAAAAAAAAAAAAAGTGGGGGTGGCTGGCTCTATAGAGAGAAACCAGCTGCCTTTGTTCTCTTGCAGGCCGCTTATAAAACCCCAGTCTTGGCTTATCCGGCTTTGAGAAGCAATTTTAGGGAGTTTTGGATAGGGAGCCAAGAAGCAGTTTTAGGAGTTTGCGTTGTGGTCGTCTGGCCTTCAAACGCACATATCGGTACTGTTGAGGCCAGTCCTACGGCCTTGAAGTGCAGATGTCTGCATTAAACTAAGTCACTCTTAGGATATCGTTACTTGTCTCCAAAATATCCTTTTAAGAAAGCAAACACTGACAGTCAGTACCAGGCTGTGATCAGTCACATAGCTTTGACTGGGTCCGGGAAAGCAGAAATTGGCAGTAAAGCAGTTAGTACCAGAACGCTGTTAGAGCACAGTGTCAGCTTTGGGGCCGTTGCAACTCTGTGCTCCGTTTGCAAGGTTTATATGATGAGTTGTTTTAACTACAACCTCCTCTCCCATCCCCCTACAAACCCTATCACCCCGGAGGCCATGGTGGTTCTTGACTTCACATAGGAAAGAATTTGAGGGTGAGCCAACAAGGAAAAGCCAAAGCAGGTTTATTGAAAGGCGAGAGGAGCGGACGAAGGCTACACTGTAGGCTAGCAGTCCACGTGCTTCCTGGGGTTTCAGGTAGAAAATGAAACAAGCTGATGGAAATGACAGAGAGTGGACCAGCCCATAGGCGAGCAGCCTGGGCTGGCCTGCGGGAAGAACAGCTGCCATACCTCATGCCCCACTGGGGTTTTATTTTTATACTTAGCTTCTGACTAGGTGCTAAGCAAGGGGTGGAACAGTCATGGATTTTCGGGGAAAGGGGCAGGGAGTTCCTGGAAAGTTCCCTTTTAAAATCATATAGGAAGACTTCCGGAAGTTGCCATGGTAATTGTAAGCTGTCATGGTGCTGGTGGGCATGTCTTGTAGCATGTTGATGTATTATCATTAGCATATAATGAACAGAAAGGGCAAGCAGAAGTCACTTTCAAGGCCCTCCTGGTCTTGGCTGATCTCGGCTGGCTTTGGAGCCAGTCTTCTCACTGCATGGTGTAACTGCATGCTGGCCTCGTCACTTCTGTCTCGGGAGACTTGGTCCTGCCGGGTCGCTGTCTCATCATCGCCGTAGGTCAGGTGGATTGCATCAGGGCTTTCCAAACATGAACATGCCTACGAATCACCCGGAGATTTGGTTACAGGCAGACCCCATTTCTGTAGGCTGGGATGGGCCTGAGATTCTGCAATCCTGATGAGCTCCCAGGTGTGCTGGTCCATGGACCACAAATCTGAGAAGCAGAGTTAGCTAATGAGGCGCTAAGGAGAAGGACGGCCTTACCAGACAAGCCTACGGCAACATCCGCTGCTTGGCTTTCTTTTAGCAGTAACTTTGACTCCTGAAAGGGTCAGGTGACTATGATGAATGCCATTTTAGAGGCCGTCCTGTCATTGCGAGGAAACCACTGTTGGTGTGTTATTGAAATGCAGTTGTGCTCTGTTGGGATGATTTTTGTTTTAAGTTCAAAAGCTGAAGACCTGGTCCTTTTAAGAATCTAAAGTGCATCTGGCCTGGATTATAAAACTAAGGCACTCTGCAGTGAAAGAGAGACATGAATGCCCTGCAGATGCAAACCAGACAGCAAAGGCGAGGAGGGAGGGCAGCCGAGTTGGGGGAAATTGTATTTTTTCTTCTTTTTTTGAGTCGGAGTCTCACTCCGTCGCCCAGAATGGAGTGCAGGGGCACGCTCACAGCCACCCCAGCGTCAACCTGCTGGGCTCCGGCAATCCTTCCGCCTAAGCTTCCAAGTAGCTGGAATTACAGGCGCACGCTACCACACCCTCTAATCTTTGATTTATTGCAGAGACGAGATCTCGCCAAGTTTCCCAGGCTGGTCTCGAACCCATGGGCTCAGGCAATTCACTCGCTACCTCAGCCTTCCAAAGTGCTAGGCTAACAGGCTGAGCCACCGAGTCTGGCCCCACCTAACTGTTCTCTTTTTTTTTTTTTTTTTCTTTGAGTTGGAGTCTCATTCTGTTGCCCAGACTGGAGTGCAGAGGCATGTTCACGGCCACCCCAGTGTGACCTGCTGGGCTCCGGCAATCCTTTCGCCTCAGACTTCCAGGTAGCTGGAACTACAGGCGTGCAGTACCATGCCTGGCTTATATACATCATTTTCATAAGAAGAAAAAGATATGATTAAGCTCCATGGCCAAAAGCCCTCCCCAGCTGTCCTGCTGGAATCTTCCTTCAGTTGTAGTCTGTGCTAGCAACCCATCAAGGCTGCAAATCGAGCTGGGGCTGGTATCTCGGGAAGAGAGACAGTCACCGTGAGTTCACCCTGGACTTGGCGAAGATGTCCACAGGACCCGGTGCTGGGATCGTGGTTCCAACTGTTCAAGCCCTCTGTGTTAGAGAGAGCCTCAGTGGCTCGCTTCTTGGCTTTTCTCATTGCACAATTCCGGACGAATTTGTGGTGGTGGCTCTCTCTCTTCTCACCCCCTCCTGTGCCTCCCCAGGCCCCTAGGCCTACTTTAACGCCCCCTCAGGCGGTCCCGCAACAGTCCTGGTCCAGACCTAGGGATCAGTAGCAGTTCCGCGTAATGGTTCATGGTTTTCTGTCCACGTTGAGTCTTACTTGGCACACAGCAGGCACTAAGATCTGTGGAATGCAATGAACTCACGGGACTGTCTCCTTCACTGTGGGTTGTATTTTGTTCACGCATGGGAAACGGTCTTTCTCTGCACCGGTAGTGGCGCGGGAGCACCGTGCCAAGGGCCGCCAGTCTCCCTGCTGCTGGGAAGCGGTCAGTGTCTCGCTGCATGGAATGTCTTTTCCTTTCTCAAATCAAGAAGCGAAGGGGCAGGCTGGCTCAGCTCGTGCCTCCATTGTGCGTAATTAGCTGCTAGGAATTGCTCAGCGTAGGCCGGTGAGTCTCAGCCAGAGGAAATCCACGTGATTTTCTTCAGCAAAGCTCTGAACACAGTCAGAGACTCCTGAATCCACAGTCACATCTGGTTCCTGGGAAGCCCAGGCCCCAGCAGCGAGAGAGGCGGGAGATGGAGTGACGGCACGCCAGGGTACACTGTATGTGACGCCAGTGGCCGCGGGACTCCAGAGTATGGGGTGCCTGAGTTCCCGCCCCCATGCGTGGCTCCCCCAGCCCCAGCTGGACTCTGGGATGCAGAACCAAGCGTTGTTCTGTAGACACCAGCTGTTTGCTTTCTACACTTCTAAACGCCAGTTTCCCTGGGATAGGCGGTCACAGCCAACGATGTGTGTGTGCCCCGCCTATGTTGGGCGCACAGGGAGACTGGCCACATGGGGGAACGCGAGGGATAGATGGGCCCTGTTGTTCCACCTCTGGTCCAAATTCACGCAGGACCAAGCCCTTTCTGAGCCTGTGTCACCGAGTCAACTCTCCCTGGTAATGAGGGGCGTTCCCCTGGCCTCGTGGTGTCTCACCTGTGTTTCTCCTGGCTGTGAGTGACGTGCAGGCCCCTGTGACAGCGGAGGCATCGTATGTGGAGTGACCATCCAGTTGCTGCGCTGTCGTGGGAAAGACCGGCAGTGCTGATCCCTGAGAGGCCTCCATGATGTCTCGCTTCACTTCCAGGCGCAGGCACTCATTTGCTGGCCGATGTCTGCTGTGCTCCTTGGTGACTTTCCACAAGGATCCACCAGCAGCGTCCAGGCTGAGCGTCCAGTAGGAAGATCAGAATTGTTTTGCGGAAAGCAGCGGCCCCCAACCTTTTGGGCCTCAGGGACTGATTTCATGGAAGACAGCTTTGCCGCAGTTGGGGAAGCGGGGGCCCAGGGGATCCCTGGGCATCAGATTCTCCTAAGGAGCTGCAGCCTAGATCCCTCGAATCCACGGTAGTGCCCCTCTGAGAATCGAATGCCACCGCTGATCTGACAGGATGCAGAGCTCCACCTGCCCGCCACTCACCTCCTGCTGGGAAGCCTGGTTCCCAACAGGCCGTGGACCACTGATGGTCCGCCACCAAGGGTTGGGGACCCCTGGGTTAAAGGTCTCATCTTAGAGGCCAGTCAGCAGATCTTTCTATAGTGAATAAAAATGAAAGGAAATAGGCTTCAGTCTCCGTTCTATAAAGAGTCACAGGTTTTTCACATACAGTAATTCAATACTTCATAGTTGTTGGGTGATGATATGATTTTTTTTTTTTTTTTTTTTTTAGGGGTTGGAGTCTCACTCCACCGCCCAGGCTGGAGTGGCACACTCCTGGCCATTGCAGCCTCAGCCTGCTGGGCTCAGACAGTCCTTCCTCCTCAGCCTTCCAAGTAGCCGTAACTACAGGCACGTGCTACCACACCCAGCTAATTTTTGTTTTTGTGATTTATTGTAGAGACAAGGTCTCACCATGTTGCCCAGACTGGTCTTGAATTCGTGGGCTCAGGCAATCCTCTCACCTCGGCCCCCCAAAGTGCTGGGATGAAAGGCATGAGCCACCGCGCCCAGCCATGACGATATAACTTTAAAACAGAATAGGCAAGCCGGGCTCGGTCGCTCAGCCTATAATCCCGCACCTTTGGGAGGTTGAGGTGAGTGGATTGCCTGAGCCCGTGGGTTTGAGACCCGCCTGGGCAGGCGAGACCTCATCTCTACAATAAATCAAAAAATCAGCCAGGCATGGTAGCGCGCGCCTATAGTTCCAGCTACATGGAAGGCTGAGGCGGAAGGATGCCGGAGCCCAGCAGGTCGAGGCTGCGGTGGCCGGGAGCTGCCACTGCACTCCAGTCTGGGCAACAGAGTGAGACTCCAACTCAAAAAAAAAAAAACAGAATAGGCTGCAGACCCAGTAAACAAATCAGAGGTTGGAGGGCTGTAGTTCATAACAAATGTTTGTTTACAATAAATGCTCTAGTTAAAAAAAACAATATAATCCATCCATCCATCAGCAAACATGGATTGAATACCTGTCCTGAGCCAGGTCCTGCCCTGGTCACGTCACCTACTGATTGATTTCTCTCCTTGACATTTGACGTGTTGTGTGTTCACTTATAAGTCTGGATGGAACTTGAACGTCTAGTTAGCATCTCTCCCTAAAGCAAAGGAAAAGTATGAACAGTGACCTTATAGTCCAGTGACTCACTTAAGGCTCCCTCTGGGAAATACGACGAGCCGTGTTGGCATTTCTTATAACCTTTATCTTCCAAAGAGTGAACTGAGACGCAGAGTCTGGTTCTGCAGGACCTTTTGTAAGTTCTTCCCTTCAGGCAAAGAAGCATGTGGTTTTGGGGAGGAGGGGGTTTATATTACACACGGGGAGAATGGGCCGGGCGGAGGGGGCGGTCTCTTCACTCTTCACTGGTGTTGCCAGGCATCAACTTGCCATCCAAGGTGTCCGCCGTGTGATGCGTCCAGTCACTGATGTGTGTGATACGGCATCAATGGCCTGTGGAATCTTGTGGTCTCTCCAAGAGGAAATAAGACAGAAACAAAGAACATGAACATGAGCATGAGAAGTTCCTTCGGGCTCCGTGGGATGTGCGTCCCTACGCCGATTGACATTTCTGGGCCTTAGTCCCAGTGGTGATGACAAGGTGGGCTACATTGTCCCATCAGCAGGAATTCTAGGGCTGTATTCATAAGTCTGCAGTGAGGAACACATGAGATGGCCATGATGGACACTCCAGGATGTTATATGCAAGGAGGAGAAATGTGCTATGGAGAACACGGATCATGTGCTCAGTATCCCACAGGGTCAGTGTTGCCATGATCTTCTTACCCCCAGGGTCAATGTCTCCGTGTTCTCCTTACCCTCGGGGTCAGCATCTCCGTGTTCCCCTTACCCTCAGGGTCAAGGTCTCTGTGTTCCCCTTACCCTCAAGGTCAGTGTCTCTGTGTTCCCCTTATCCTCAGGGATAGTGTCTCCATGTTCCTCTTGTCCTCAGTCAGTGTCTCCTCTCCGTGTTCCTCTCAACCCTGCCACCATGATCTCCTTACCCTTAACCCTCAGGGTCAGTGTTGCCATGCCAAGTGTCTGCCTCACGTCTGCTAGGAACGATTGCTTTCACCATGACTGACTTTGGCAAGCTGTTGTTAGATAACATTGGACTTATTTTCGTCTGATCCTTTGACCAAGTCCATATTTAGTGTCTAGGTAGCTACTTGCTGTCACCCATGCTCAGCCAGGGCACTCTGGGTGCTACAGTGAGGCTGAGGCTGGTGGTGCTGTGGAAACCGTCCCCGGCATCATCCATAATTCAGTTTCAGCCTTTCAAGGGTGTGCACGACTGGACTCTCTGCTCCAAATCGAAGAAATTGTGTTCAAATATAAATGAGAAAACCATTTTGCAGGGTTGACTGCTTCTGTAACCCAAACTGGGTGAATTTCTAAAGAAACAGCTCCTTAAAACAGAGCGCCAATGCGGGTATCCCCAGAGTCTCCTGGGCAAATCTCTTTGCCCTTTAAAAAATACAACACAGGAGTCGACCCAAACCTTTAATTGACTGGAGTCGACAAATTGGAGACTGCGGAAAGTGTTTAGGTCTCCAAGATGCCGTCCCCAAGCCTGTTGTTGGGATTATGTCCTGGCTCAGGGCTCTGTACTCATAATTACACAATTTCAAAATTTTGGATAATAAAAGGACATATATTTTTAAGCAGATTGTCACACGTAGTGCGTTTGTTTTTATAGGTGCTGTGTGAAGCATATTGCCTGGATATTAAATTAACATTGTGAGGAAAGCACTCAAAGACGCGGGCAGGAATGATAGGGCAAATGGAGCATTTTGTTTTGTGGGTTTGATTATATTCAAAATTGTGTTTGCAAAGAGAAGAGTCAAAGACCTGCGATACTGCCTCAAAAGCAAAAATGAAGATGTCATTGCGTTGGCGTCTGAAAGTTGGCAGTGTATCCCTGCAGTTGGAAGAATACAAAGAGCAGTGTGACAAATTAAATACAAACATGCAGCCACGTGGCTTCCTTGTTTGGCGTTAATTGCAGCGCACAGCAGTGTTAATCTTTTCTTTCCGTCATTGCCGATAAAGACCTTGTTCGTTTTATGAAGAAATCGTGAATCATTTCAAACCAGTACATTCTAGAAAGGAAACGACTTCCTCAGTTTTGAAATGCAGACCGCTTGGCTGGGAGAATTCATGTTCTCAGTGATCAAGTCTTGTTCTGAATTAAATACTTGTTCTGTTGAATAGTTTTCCATGCACAATGTGGTTCTTTTTAACTGTTTAATAATGTTCTGTTAAAACAACAAAGCAATCCATCATCGAGGGTGACCAGAAGTGCCATGTGGGCCATTGGCTTGACTGACCATGCTGGATAACTATTTTACGTGGCATTGACTCCAGCCGTGTGGATCCTCTTCTGGAAATGTTTGATGTTGTGACTCAGATGTCCCTTTTACTTTGCAGGAACGCCCCCTCCTAGTCAGGAAGAATTATTCCTTTCCATTTTAACCCTATATTTGCCATCCTAGAGCACTTCTCCCTCTTCTCAAGCCAGATTCTACCCATTCTAAGTTAAAAACAATCACCTTCCTTGGAGTCTGACGGCCCCACCCGTCTCTGGTATCCCCCACTGATGAATCTCTCAGCTTCTTGTCTCACTCTCACAGCTGTAGATCTTCTGTCTTCTCAGTTGCTCTTTTCACAACTCTGCGTGTTATTTTCCTCTTTCTAGAAGTTCCTTGCAATCCACGTCTTCCTCCACCAACCCCCGTTCCTCCCCCGTTCTCATCCTGGCCCCCCGGTCTTGCCTCAGAACCCCACCCCCTTGCTGATCACGCGAGGCTGAGCCACGCTCCCAGGAAGACCTACTAACTCCGTGTGTCTTTATTCCCTGCAATACTAATCCTCTGCTTCTCTGCAACGCTGCCCTCCATCCCCTCTGCTCTTCTCCTCGGTTACTCTTAGCGCCCAGCGGGCCACACCACTTCTTCATGCACTTTCTGTCGTACATATTCACTGTCCCGATGAGTGTAGGGGGCAGGCAGATACACCCCATTTGTGTACTTCTTGCCATTTCACAAGCATCTTCACGTGCACTGTAGCTTTGGGTCCTGACAGCCCCGAGAGGTAGAGGAGAAGGGTATCCCCACTGAGAGGGGCCGAAACTGCATTTTCAAGGGCTCAGCCCACAGATGACCCAAGTCAAGGATGCAGGTCTACTGACTTTCCCCTGTACCTAGCACCTCGCTCTGACAGAAGGAGTGCAATCCATTAGAGGTCTTCACCGTGCCGGAAACTGGATGGAAATTAACCAAAGCCTTCATTGTACCTTTGCAGATGACAGCCCCTACACTAAATCCGCCAGCCAGGCCAAGCCGCCCGATGGAGCGTTGGCTGTGAGGAGACAGAGCATCCCAGGTTAGACCAGACGGTTGGGTTTTCCAGCTGTTTTGATTTTGAATCCTATTATGTGGTGACTCGAAATAATCCCAGCTTGGTAACAAAAATCATGTTATTTCACAGACCATAGATTGCATTCTACACAACTCGTTCTAGCGATATTCACAAAAGCAAGACCTTGGGAAGCCTTGGACCTTGCGAGAACTCATCTCGTTACCCTCATTGCAAAGCCACTTGACGTGCGTGGACCCTCGGTCACGTCCTTGTTTCATCCCTGTTTTTCAGGGATGACCTTCCCGACAGCATCGGTCTCTGTTCTGAGACATGGTTGGCAGAGAGCAGGGTTCACACTGTGGTAGCAGGTCGTGTGCCCTGAACAG
The DNA here is from genome assembly GCA_027257055.1 of Cephalopachus bancanus. Lineage (NCBI taxonomy): Eukaryota > Metazoa > Chordata > Mammalia > Primates > Tarsiidae > Cephalopachus > Cephalopachus bancanus. The sequence continues at coordinate 1,930,472 of JAPVLO010000218.1, forward strand.
AAGGCCACCCCTTTCCTCTCATCTCTTAGAGCCTGAGTAAGCTTCCGTTGGACACCTCTTGTAAAATTCCGGGGTTTTGCTTCCTTGGGAAAGGGTGATTTGGATTCTTGTAGTACAATGCAATGACATTTACGTTCTTCCAACAACATGTGTTGAAGAAATATTTTGAGTGTCCGAAACTTCAATATTTTGAAGCTTTGATTTGTCAGTGACACAAAAGCATATAAGTTCTCCAATTAAAGGGAAAGGAAATTCAAAATATTATTAAAACTTTAACTGAACTAGATAATTCATGGAAAAACTCCCTTGAAGAGGCAACTATATTTATGGGAAAGGTTAAAAGCATCAATACAGTTAAACATTTATCGAAAGGTACGTATTTATATGTTTCATCCAAGTAAATTGAGTTCGTCTAACCCTTAGCTACAGGATTTTGGAGTACAGTCGTTCTAGCAATTCAGAAGAAACAAAGCAATGTTTCCCATGTCCAGTGGAATGGTCTGGAAGATGTGTCAATGAGAGGGAGAGTGCTCCATTTGGGTCAAGAGCGAGATGAGTCCCGTTTCCAAGCAACCGTGTTCGTGATTATTATTTATCATAAGAATTTCACATGGTTATTTTGACCCTTACTCTGAAGGCTTAGGTTCATGTTGAAAGTGCATGGTTTATGAAGAGACGTGTTATGAATACGTGATTCATCCTTATTTCAGTGCTTTGAAGATTCTAAAGTCATTTCAATTCTGCAATTAGATGGCATCACCCGGGGCTGAAATTTTTTCTGTTTCATCCTATAAAACATCGCTCTCAGGGCTGGGCACATTTAGGAACACAATGGCAGTTACCGTGGACTGTGTTCTCTGCGTTCCCCTCGTCAGCAGTGAGGAATGGCCCGCACTTGAAGTCCAAGAATCCCTGTTATCCCTCAGTTCCTCCTGGCTGCTCTGATTTGCTGGCGCTCAGCGTGCCTTTGCTGGGAAGAGCCTAGAGACTTCCCAGTGCCCAGCCTTAGGTGATGCGTGCAAACGCGCTGACCGTGACCGTGTTTTCTGTTCATGGGTTCTCTAGGGCTACACACGAAATTACAACGCACGCTGGAAGGCCAGCCTTTTTCTTAAAGTCATGTGGTTGTTCTTTAGTTGCATGCTAGATACACAGAATCAATTCACCATAAACCTTAGTTCATGACACACAGGTGACTTTTTGTTATGAATTTTCCCTTTTGTTTCTCCTCACGTCAGACTGAAAAGTCATGGAATCATGGGCTCCTGGTAGGCTCCATGGGGTGTTTTCCTGGAGTCTGACCTCAGACAAACCCTTTTTTGTTCTTCTCATAAGGCAAGAACAGAGGCTTCAGGAATGTTCAGAATCGCCTTAGTTGTTTAGAACAGCCCGAGAAAAAGACTGTCCCAGCCAGAGGGCTAAGAACACAAAGTGGCTGATAGCTGTTACTCGCCATGATCTTGAGAGATTTAACGAACTTAGAAGCCGCTTCCTGAATGACTGATGCCTCATGGGGTCTGATCTTTTACTGTCTTACTTAAACGCACCTGTGAACTCTTGTTCTGACAAAGAGAAAGGCGTCTCCTCAGACCTTTGGCCAAGAAGTCACACAGAGATCAGACCCAGTCTTTGGAAGTCTTGGCCAGTCACCTCTTGTGTTGACCTCTGCCCCTACCCAGTCCCTGAGAGACAAGAGAAACCCACAGAGGAGGAGGCAGGGGACACAGGCTCTCCATTATTTCCTGGAGCTTCTGCTGAAATTGCTGAGGGGGGTCTCCCTCTGAACTGGGGGGTGGGCTCAGGGAACTGTGAGGGCCAGATGCAGGTTTGCAACCTTCCTCCCCTTCCCCTGTGCCTGTCTCCCAGTCTTACCTCCCTCCAGGTATTCTTACCACCCCATAGCAAGGAAAGATACATCTCTTTTTTAGTTGGGGGGGTCTCACTCTGTCACCCAGGCTAGAGCTCAGTGGCAGAATTATGGCTCACTGCAGCCTCAACTTCCTGGGTTCAGGTGATCCTTCTGTCTCAGCTTCAATCCTTCCACCTCAGCCTCCCAAGTAGCTAGGGCTACAGGTACACACCACCACTTCCAACTCATTTTTTAAAAATTTTCTTGTAGAGACGAGATCTTGCTGTGTTGCCCACACTGGCCTCAAACTCCTGGGCTCAAACAATCCTCCTGCCTTGGCCTCCCAAAAGGATACATCTAGAGGAAAGTGTGCCAAGGAAACAAAGGCCTACGAGAAAGCTTGGCTTATCTACCAGCCCCTGAGCTTCTGGGTCAGCTGCAGCCCCAGGGCCTTTGAACTGCCCTGCTACCGGGAGTGAACAAACACAGGAGGCAGAAACCTTCAGGGAGGGTGACTTTTGCCTGCCTCTCCCCCAGGGCTCCGTTCCAGTGGTCCAATGACAGTGACTGAGTTTGGCTATTCGTGTTAGCACTTTCTGGGAGGGGCGGGCTGGGTGTGATGGAAGAGTCGAGTGAGGTAGCAGGAGGCGTCAAAATCTTCTCTATCAGAGCTGGGTGACAGCTTAAGCCATTTTCTGAAACTCACTCTGCAGATTGTAGATTGGCGCTTCCTAGAGTGAACGTGTAGACATATATCCATGGAGATGATGTCCTAGCTTGGGCTCCTCTGTGTCCATGGCAGAATAAAGGGTGACTTTTAATGATTCTGTCCCAAAGAAGCCCACGTGAATGTTACAGAAATATAATTTGCTTTTCATTCATACCAAAATGCACTAGTCCCATCTGAACCCAAAATAGCCACAGCAATTATTTGATCATCACGAGCCCCAAAAATGTGTCTTTCCTGAAGTACCAGTCCTCGCTACAAATCCTTTCCCTCCCTTTCTGTTCCTGAAAGAAAAGACGGATTAAACATCTCTTAGGAGCAAATGCATTTGCGTTGGATAAAGGGGAGATGCATTATTCATGTTATTTGGAACTTGTCGTTTTAATCATGGCCCATATGGCACAAAATGTAAAAATGAAAGAATATTTTAGTCTTTCATAGGTTTTATAGAATTTTTAATAATAATAGTAGTAAAAAAAATGGCATGAGTGTGTCTGTGACATTGGAGCTTAAATTTAAATTAGAGACTTAACATCCTGTTAAAAATGTGAAGGAAGTAGGTTTTCAATTTCATTTGTGCCCATTTTTTTTTCAAAGATAAGACAAAGTCCAAGGACAGAATTGTTTTGAACTAAGGGATTCTGCCACACATTTGTGTCTATCACAAAGACACTGTTACCATTATTCCCCTTTGACAGATGAGGGTGCAGTGACCTTTGACCGCTTGAAGGGTTTGTCCAAATTTGTAGAGGAAGTCTGCTGAGATCTGGGTTGGACAGATTTCCCAGTAATTGGCAGCTTTGCCCACTTAGAGATGAGACCTTTGATTATGTCTGGCTGATGTTTGTGAAGAGCAAAGACGGGACACAACACTAGACCCCCAAGCCTGAAAGCTTTGGCTTGCCCCCTCTTTCTACGTAGGGTGTCTTTCTTTGCTTGTGTTCATCTTGACTAATTGCCCAAACAATTCTTGGCGATTAACAAATGCAGGAAGATGTCAGATGGTCATGTCTATCGCATTTGTAAACTGTGGTGCACCCAGGAAAGTTATCTTAAATCTGCATCCAGAATAAGGCCACAAAAGTTTATATGGGATTTTTTTTTCCCTTCCAGCAATATAAGAAAAAATACTTATCAACCTGGCCCTAATGGAATGAAGCTGATACCAGTCTTTCTTCTCACATTTAGGTGTTTTAGGGGAAGTGTAAAACTACGAAGCTGAGAGTCTGAAATATTCAGTAGCTCAAGATAAGCATAGTCAAGCCGTTTAGACTCTCTCCAGGCGAGTTCCACATCTATTGAACCCAAGTCTGAAAAATAAGGCTGATGACACATGCCATGACACCACGCAGAAGCTGGTGGCCTTGAATGGACAGGAGGAGACAGGAACTTGGAGAGTTCTGTCCTGTCTGTCTGGCACTTTCCCATCTTTGTTATGCACACAGTTCGATGCTTTATTAGCCTAAATGTGACTTTTACCCCAGGATTTCCAGCTGTGCCTCCACGCAGGGGTACAAAGGATCTCGGTGCAAATCTGCAGTCTGATTCTGCTCCTCTTTGGTCCCATTGAGCCCCTCAAATGTGGGCAGATCTCAGGGACAGGAAAGCAAATCTGTAGAATTGAGCAAGCATGAAGTGTCCCCCCAGGGATGCAGCTGCTGCCCAAAGACACCAAGTCAGAACCGGCTGCCATTGAGGCATTGGCCAATGTGTGGGGTGCGTGGGACAAGCGCCTTGCTACCCAGTCGGGCTGTCCTGCTTCCTGGCAGGCATCCCAGGGGGCCAAGGCCAAGACAGTGAGGAATGAGGGCCGGGGGACCTCCCCAAACCTCGCTGTTGGCGCTCTAAAAGAACCCACAGTAAAGGTGTTTACAGAGGCTAAGATGAATGGATGTCTGAGAAGCTAGCTAAATCATATCGCTTATTTAGCCTGGCATGTTGGCTCACGCCTATCATCCCAGCATTTTGGGAGACCCAAGTAAGAGGATTGCCTGAGCCCAGGAGTTCAAGATCTGCTTGGGCAACTTGACGAGACCTCGTCTCTACAATAAATCAAAAAGTTAGCTGGGCGTGGTGGCTCGTGCCTATAGTTCCACGTACTTGGAAAGCGGAAGTGGAAGGATCACCTGTGCCCAGCAGGTCAAGGCTGCAGCAGCTATGAGCATGCCACTACAGTCCAGCCTGGGTAGCAGAGTGAGGCCCCCAACTTAAAATAAATAAGTAAATACTGTGACCTCTTTAGAGGCACATTTCTAAGATCACCAAGTCAAGACTGTTGGTAGCACTGCAGAGAGCTCTGAGATGCAGCCCCTCCACCATTTTTTCCACAATAGTTATCACGGCCTGGAATCAACCCTATGCATATTCTTTTTTCTGCCCCAGTCCCTGGCTAGCACGTAGGCCACACGGGTGGGTGCTGAGTGTGTCCCATTCACTGTGTCTCCAGGGCACAGATCAGGCTTGGCCCGCGCAGGGGCTCCATGGATGCTCGTGGGATGAGTGGACGAGCAGTGCTCAGGTCAGCAGATGGGTTCTCCCGAGGCTCCTGGGGCCCAGGACCAGGAGACCCCACGGAGGAGGGCAGCGTGGTCTCTGCCCGCCTTGTCTTCTGTCTCCTGTCTGCTTCAGCAGACACTCACGCGGGCCTCAAGGCTGTGCCAGCGTGACATTCCTACGGAAAGGGCCTACCCCCAGCTTATGTGGGAATGAAGGTCAGCTGGGAGACAGGGACTCAGGATGGCCAAAGTCTCCCCTCCGGCCCCCTTGGCTTCTGCTTGGCAGGAAATAGCAGCGCAGTCCTGTGACAGCTGAAGACAGAATGCCAGCACAGTGTCACTGTGAGGTTGGCAAGGGTCCCGCTTACAGAAGAGGGCTAAGGGCGGGAGAAGGCAGCTGGCATCTGTCAACAGAGAGGTGGGAAGCAGGGCAGACTGCTTAGGATGGCGATGCACATGTGCATCCCCCCCAGAGAGCTGGTCCCACCAGCCGTGTGGCTGGGCACCGAGTCCTCCCCCGACCTGTGTGTTCAGGGCGGTGGCCTGTTAGCGATTTGGAGACATGGCAGTCTATCACGGCTGGACTTCCTCCCCGCTGCCTTAGGAAGCAGAAATGCAGCAAGGGGTGTGTTGGCAGCAAGTGGTCTAGTGATCATTCCTCCAGCTTGCAGTTCAGGGAAACACATTCCGTGGGCAGCTCGTTCTGTGCTTTGCTGTTTGTCGGGCCCCTGTGTTACGGGCATGGTGGCCCTGGGTCAATGGAGTGTTCCATGTACATGCTGTTAGACAGTGACTCTGGCGACAGCCTCCCGTGCCTGAAGAAAATCGTGCTAGAAGACTCCAGTCTGTGTGCCCAGGAACCACAAGGAAAAGGCCTCTGGTCTCCATCACTTCTGCACTGAAAAAAATAATTCTCAGCCAAGTGTGGTGGCTCATGCCTGTAATCCCAGCACTTTGGAAGGCCGAGATCAGAGGATTATTGGAGCCTAGGAGTTTGAGGCCAGCCTGGGCCACATAGTGCACTTTGTCTCTGAAAAAAAAAATCAAAGAATTAACTGGGCAGGGTGGCACAGACCTGCAGTCCCAGATCCTCGGGAGGCTGAGGCAGAAGGATCACCTGAGCCCAGGAGACTGAGGCTGCAGTGACCCCTGGTCATGCCACTGCACTCCAGCCCGGGCAACAGAGTGAGACCCCAACTCAAAACCAAACCAAACCAAAACAAACAAAAAACCACCTCTCCAGGTTTGGCCACCTCAGCCTAAGGTTTTACAGGGAAGTGACTTTGGAGAATTAGGCTAGGTGACAGTTGTGTTGCTTGACTGACACTGGGAAGAGGAAAACCTGGTGATGGCCGACCAGCAGTGGGACCCTGCCGTCCCCTTCTCTTACCCACAGTCTTCGCGGACTCAGAACAGCTCTCAAATGTCACTCACATCCTCACAATTGTGACATATCTGTGTTCTACCCATGTAGTCATTAATATGGTTTTAAGTACATTTGAATTCACATTCTGACTTGGCTCTATTTTAAGCTTTGATATCTGTGAGTTCCTATCCTAACTATACTTTTCTGATATCAATTAAAAATTTTTCTCACCCGGAAATTAAAAGCAAAGGTTGACCCTCCCCTCACGCCATCTTGCACCCATCCATGTTTTACGGGGTCTGCCTCGGGAAGCACTGACTTGGCAGGCAAGTCTTCTCAGAAGAAGCAGCTCGGCCCCAAAACTGTCCCTGTCGGCACATCAGCAGTGGCCGTTGATCGATGGTGCAGAAGCAGGTCATTGGAACGGGTTGAGAGGCGCCGGGCTTCTGATAATGACTGGAAAGGAACGGAGCAGACAAAGAGGGGTGGAACATTAGCCCAGAGCCTAGGGAGTCACGGGGATGAAATGGTCATGACTGTAACCTAATAAAGGGGGGGGATGGGGACGGGGAGAGAGGGAGAAACACGTGGGGAGAGAGAGGGACACATGCACAGAGAGAGGGAAATACACAGAGAGGGAGAGAAGGGGGGAGAGAAACACACAGAGACAGAGAGAGAAGAGAGAGACAGAGAGAGAAAAACAGAGAGAAACAAACATGGAGAAAGACAGAGAGAGAGAGGAGGGGAGAGAGAGAGGGAGGAGAGAGAGGGGGAGGGAGAAAGACAGAGACAGAGAGAGAGATAGAAGGAGAGAGGGGGCGAGGGAGAGAGACAGACAGAGAAACACAGAGGCAGAGACGGGAGAGAGAGGAGAGGAAGAGAGAGAGAGACAGAAGGACAGAGAGTGAAAGGGGGAGGAGGGAGAGAAACACATGCAGAGAAACAGAAACAAACAGAGACAGAAAGAGAGGGGGGAGGGAGGGAGAGACGGAAGGCGGGGAGACATAGAAGGAGAGAGAAGCAAAGACAGAGATGGGGAGAGAGAGAGGAGCATACACACAGAAACAGAGAGAGAGAGAGAAACACACGAGAGAAGGCGAGGGCCAGGCAGGAAGCAGGGGAGTTCCCTGCCTGCTCAGCCCCGCCCGATCCCAGTTGTTTCATTTCTCCCTCACAAGGCAGCCAGGAAGTACATTTTGCCCATTCCCCTCTTGCCGATGAGCAAACTGAGGTTCTGGAGCTAGGGTCCCTTGCCTAAGGTCACTAGAAGGTAACGGGGCTTGGAGGGGCCCTCGACAGACAGCACTTTTGTCGGGGAGCCTGGGTCCTGAGAGAAGGGAGTGGGTGGGAGATTCCCACAGAGGTTGAGAGGTGGAGACGGGCCTAAAAGGCTCTGCCCAGAAGTCTCCAGAAAGTGTGAGCAAACAGGCCTCGTGTGTGGGCGGGGTCTGTCCATCGCATCCTGGGCCCATCTCAGTTCTCACTGGCCGCACCTGCAGTGGAGACAGGTGGACAGTCCCGGCCTGATCATGGGCTGGTCCCCTCGCTCAGTAAGGAATGGGGCTGGAGACCCAGGAGACACTCACGGGGCCTCAGGCTGTGCCATTGCTTATCCCATACACGTGAGATTTTTCATAGCTTCAGGGGAAAACGTTGACACTGGCCAAGCAGGCTTGACCATGCTTATTCTGAAACTGGTGTGGCCCTAACTCTGTGTTCACCTCTGAAGACTGAGCGACAATGCAAAGTTTACAGATGGCACTGAGAAATGAAACCAGTCACTGTGCTCCGAGACAGGGCACGGACGTCGTGGGGCTGTCCGGGCGGTTCATATCGGTCCCCCATGGCCAGGCAGCCGCGACTTATGACTGTGGTCATAAATATCTATCTACACATGGCTGTGTAAAATATAACACACATACTTTGATATGCATGCATTCTTTTCAAATCCAATGTTCTTACACATTTGTGAAATCTATCCCTGAGCTGGACATTCAGCACACGTTGTGAAAACGTCCCCTTCAAAGCGAGGGTGGGCATCCCTCCAGCACCTGGCCGGCCTCCATCTGTTCGGGAGTCTGCCCCTGCATGGAAGGAAGCCACTGGCATGTGGGTCCCTGGCCTTTGGCCCGCCTCGCTTGGCTGCACTGACGCTTTGTCCCCATCAAGCCTCTGCTCGCTCCCTGAGACGGGCATAACTGAAGATATCGCTCGTGTTTTGATTCTGAGCGTTCCTCCGAACTGAGCCTCGTACAGTCATCCAACAGGTCATCATCCAGCAGTTACTTGTCGAGCTCCTGCTGTGTTCCGGGTGCTGTTCCAGTCGCTGGGATGAGAGCAGAGAGCCCGGCCGCGAGCCTCTGTCCCCTCAGAGTGGCAGGCTAGCAGAGGAGACAGACGTCCACCACATGCTGTGTGTCCAGTATAGGGTCAGGCCGCACTAAGTCCCACAGAAGGAGGGAGACTCGTGTGAGGACCAGAGCGTGGTGGCATGGAAGGACGGGCTTCCCCGTTACGTGCCCCCACTTCAGATGCGGAAAGGAAAACACAGACCTGCCCTTCCGGGCTAATGCCCACATGTGCCCGTGTGTCACACTCCACGTCTGTGGGAGGCTGTCCTCCGGCCACTCCCTTCCGTCCTCTGGCCATGCACTCTCCAAATATTTTATGTTTATATGGAAGCTGTAGACAAAAGACGAATATGGTCAGCTTATCCACCTTCAAGTCGCTCCTGGATTCCAAGCTCACCTTGATTTAAGGTGACAGTCTCTTAAGTCCAAGAACATATTTCTTCATTAAAAATTAAGCCCCCTCAAAGCTCTGTGCAGCTCAGCACACGTCTGTGGAATGGAAAGGCCACCCCGCCACCCGCCCCGCACCCATCTCTGTGTAGGACGACCCTTATGACGCAGGGGAGGTGGCCGCATGGGACTCGCAGCGCTCACTGATGCTTCTCTGACAAGCCCCTAGTCCCCTGCAGGCGCCCATGTACATGCTTCTCCCTCTGTGTTCTGTCGCCGTGTTGGAGACCCCACCTTAAAGTTTCGCTTCAGTATTTACAGAGGCAGGAAACTTGCAATCGTGCAAGGTCACTCCCCTTTCCCCCGTTTGCAAAGCGTTCCTTGTGCCCAAGGGCGGGAGGTTCCCACCCAGAGCCTCCACCTGCTGTCTCCTGTCTATCATGTTTCTGAGCTTCTCCCCGGGAAGGCCCACAGAGGCTGTCGCACACCTGACATCTCTTCCCCGATTGCTGTCCTTGTGGGCGAGACATGCTCTGTCCCGCAATCCTGGCCCATGTGACACGCCTGCCGTGCCCTGCCCATCTCTCTGGTTTGTCGATGCGTTTAACCCGTGCCAGCCACGACCAGACGTTCCCTCAGCTGAGGTCTGAGAGGACCCATGAAGCCATGACCTCCCCTGGATGTTGTATTCAACGAGTGCAGGTGACAATCGTGTGTGTAAATTAAGCAACAGTGTGTACGTTGAACTTGCTGTCAACCAAAACCCCAGGCGAGTCCACACCCTCCATCCCCCTCCATCCAGTTCCTCATATCCCCAGCCGGTAGTACTTGAGAAACGAGAGGAGGAAGAGTTCTCACAATTGTTGAGCATCTGTCACGGACCGGAAGTCATTCAGCCATATTTATTCAAAAGAGTGACATGTTCTCCACCTCGACGGAGGAAGAGATCCAGGCTTGCAGAGGCTTACGTAACACACCCAAGTCTGCACAGCAACGGGGCTGGCTTTGAGGGTAACTGGCTTTGAAGACCCTAACTCTAAGACACTCGCCTTCCAGCACAGCCCCACATGATTCAGCCCCCTCTCCAGCTTGGCAGACGTGGTCCCTATCCCTGACGGCCGCACGCGCATACGACTCTTCTTAGCAGTGAATGAGTCACACGTTGAATAAGCCTCTTCTAGAGTGTTGTGAACCTTGAACATAGCAGGACCAAGGACAGAGACCGGCAGTGTCCCCTACAGCGGTCTCGCCTCTCACCGTGAACCCCAATCTCCGATCTGTGGACTTGGGCATTATTCTCAGCCAGCTCATAGCACGATCTTAAAAGCACGCGGGCATGTGCCAAGGCCATTTGCAAAAGAAGCAGCAAAACTCCGAGGGTCTCATCATGCACATGCGCAGGGGAAACAGAGGAAGCGACAGGAAAGTGAGTGGAGTTTCAGGTCCTTCAGGCCATGTGGGAAAGGGGGCAGCATGCGCCACGTAGTCTCAGGAAGGGCTGGGACTCACATGCCGAGGGCACCACCAGTATGACCTCTGCACTGGCCCAGGTGCTCACAGGTGCATCTTGTTCAGCTGGCGAGTCCCAAGAGGCTCCGTCTCCCTTCACCCTGTGTCACATCGCACCACACACGCGTGTCCTACACTCCCACTCCATTCAGCCGCGGTGACTTCAGGTTGCATTCTCTAAGAAGCCCTTGGCCAAGTGTGAGAAGCCTTGCACCTGCAATCCCAGCTTCTTGGAAGGCTGAGGTAGAAGGATCGCCTGAGCCCAGCAGGTTGAGGCTTTGATGGCTGTGAGTGTGCCACTGCACCCCAGCCCGGGTGACAGAGTGAGACTCCAACTCAAAAATATATATATAGGAGTCAGGCACAGTGGCTCATGAGTGTAATCCAGCACTTTGAGAGGACAACGTGGGAGAATCACTTGAGACCAGCCTGGGCAACGGTGAGACTCATCTCCACAAAAGATTTTTTTTTAAATTGCTGGGTGTGGTGGTACACGTGGGTAGTCCCAGCCTAGGTGACAGAGTGAGACTCTGACTCCAAAAAAAAGTCCTACCCTGGAGCGAGCCTGCCTGAGGTGCCCACCAGCCTCTCCACCAGCCACAGTGTAGAGTTAAGCGGGCTGCCTGAGCTTCATGCCTCAGTGTCCCCATTGTGGGAGTTCAGGATTACACGAATCAATATGCACAAAACAGCGACACTCATAGTCTGTTACTGAGTGACAATACGGCCACAACCAGCACGGTGCCCATGGACTGCCCGCTGTGTCTCTGGGCAGGATTCCAGGTGCAGCTGGGCTGGTCCTGCAAGGGACTCACAAAGCTGCCTCAGGGCATGGCTGGGGCTGTGGTCTCAGCTGAGGCATAACCGGGGAGGCCCGCTCGAGGCCCCCTCGGCTTATTGGCAGAATTCAGTCCAGGGCCTCAGTCCAGAGGCTGCTTTGTCCTTGGAGCCCAAGGAGGGAAGACTCTAGCATGACGGGCACTGCAGCCTGCGTGCATACCCGCATGCATGCGACAGCAGGCGCCTGGACCTTGCCACATCCCACTGGTGAGATACAAGGGATTGGCCACACCCACACTCAGGAGGAGGGCATGTGGCAGGGGCGGAGTCAGAGGGCAGGGCTCACAGGGGGCTGCCCGAGAGTGTTTGCCACAATGTACCAGACAGGCCTGCACACCTAAAGTGCTTAATAAATGTGCATCGTTCCCTTGAAGCTGTCTGGAGAAGGTATAGGTGATCTTCTGGGCAGATTCGTTTCTCGTACTGGGGGTGTTCAGACAGGGACTGGACACTGAGAGGAAAGAAGACCCAGAGGAGGGGGTTCTTGGGCCAAGCGACCCCCGAGGTCACCAGGCCAGGTAAGCCAGCCGCTCTCCTCTGTGCCGGTTTCTGCTCACCTTTCTGGGCCACTGCTGCTGTCTTGGTCGTGTCTACCTGATCCCGCCTGTGTGAAAATGGGAACTAGGGCCAGGCTCAGTGGCTCAGCCTGTCATCCCAGCACTTTGGGAGGCCAAGACGAGTGGATTGCCTGAGCCTGCGGGTTCAAGACCAGCCTGGGCAGCTTGGCGAGACCTCATCTCTACAATAAATCAAAAAACTAGCCGGCGTGGTAGCACGCGCCTGTAGTTCGGCTCCTTGGAAGGCTGAGGCGGAAGGATCGCCGGAGCCCAGCAGGTCAATGCTGGGGTGGCCGTAAGCGTGCCACTGCACTCCAGCCTGGGCGATGGAGTGGGACTCCGACTCCAAAAAAAAGAAAATGGGAACTAGAACCCCATTTGATTTTCTCTGCACGTCCCGGGAGTGGCCCTGGTGCCTCACAGAGCAGCTCAGGCTGGGTGGAGAGAAAGGAAAGTCACACTACCTCTCCTGCAGTTTGCAGGGGATCCTCTCTCAGGAAAGGACGCCCAGGCCCTGTTTATCGCTCCCAAATCTCTCAGAATTCTAACCAGGTGTGTGGACTTGGACTGCACCCAAGAAAGGCCACCTGTCATCTCCCAGAGGAGCATGGGATGATGGGACCTCTCGGCTCCTCCAGACCTCAATGCTGGCGATGAGGGCTTCCACCCCCTACCTGTCTTCTCAGCACTTGCGTGCACCCTGTGGATTGTGTAGAAGGCCCAGCAGACACAAACTTGAGGCCAAGGGGCCCAGCTCTGGATGAGCACTGATCAGGCCACTCCTTGGATGGTAGCACAGAACCCAGAAAGGCGTATGCCCGAGAAGTTGTTTATTTAAAGCATGCATATCCTTGCACATCGATGCCCTAAGTGCAGACCCAGCCTGCCTTCTCTCTGCATGCAGCCTCTGAAGCATGTCTCAGACACCCAGATGCACCCTGAGCCATGCCCACACTGAGCGCCTGGCCCTGTTGTGCTGGGACAGTAAGTGGCACTGGCTGAGGACAGCCACACCAGTCGCTACACGTTAGAGACGCAACAACCACTACACGTCTCTGTTGTTTCTTTAATTTAGGCAATTTCCCAGTAGAGTACTAAGGTGTTCATTGCTTCTGCACTTCTTTATTTGACAAATAGGTCCTCTTTCACCCAGGTGAGAGAAGCAATTATTGTCATGCTCTCGTGGACTTGGGGAGATATTCTTTAATGACTTTTAAAGACATTGATAGGGTATTGCGCTTTTGAGGAAACTGTCCTGTGTTCTTTTTGTGCTGGGTTACAAAAGGGGGTCTTGATTCAGGCCCCAGGAGGAGGCTGAGAAAGGAAAGCATGCAGTAAGAAAAATGAAGCTGTAGTGATACACTTTCAGGAAATCTGTGTCCCAATTTCAGCTGTGGGATGAAACACGTTCCTATGCGTGTGCATATCATTGAGTTTAACAAAGATTAAATACACAAAGCCAAAAGGAGCAACCCTGTTTCTCTGGCAAAAGGGCCGCGTATTCCTCTGGAATTTCAGCATAAAGGTGCTATTCTCTGGGACTGGTGTGGCCTTCAGACGAGCGGTGACCAGGTCGCCTACACAACACAAATGAGCACACATTCCTGTACCCATCGCCTGACAGTGCCTTTTGCAGTCCCTTGAACTACGTTTTGTTTTGATGTTTCATGCTTACATTTGAAAGTGAGAGACAAAGAGCCTTGGAACTTTTCGTTGGAATGTGGGACTCTCTTTGGATAAGGATCCCTGTGGCAGCTCCGTCAAGCCAAGACCACCCCTGCTAACCAAAGTGAGTGTGTGGGAGGAAGACTGCACTTGGAGTTTGAACACGTAGGCATAAGTTCTAGCAAACAACTTGCCGGGCATGTGTCCTTAGGCAACTTGGCTAGCCTTGGAAAGCTCCAGACTTCCCATCTCCAGGACCCTGGGTTTCTGGGAGCATCAAATGTCTTTGACTCAATATCATCAAGGGAAGGTCTAGGTTTGTGATGACAAAACTTTGTGATGATGAACTAGAGCGGAGGGAGCTCTTTAAGAAAAAAAATACAAGCCGGGCTCGGCGGCTCAGCCTGTAATCCCACGCCTTTGGGAGGCTGAGGTGAGTGGATTGCCTGACCCCGCGGGTTCGAGACCCCCCTGGGCAGCGAGACCTCATCTCTACAATAAATCAAAAAAATCTGCCGGGCATGGTAGCGCATGCCTGTAATTCTGGCTACTTGGAAGGCTGAGGCGGAAGGATCGCCGGAGCCCAGCAGGTCGAGGTTGCGGTGGCCGGGAGCGGCCACTGCACTCCAGTCTGGGCGACAGAGTGAGACTCCAACTCAAAAAAAAAAAAAAAACCAAGAAAAAAAGTACAAACACATCTTTTTCTCCAGTTTGCCAAAGCCACACGATGGTGTGAGTGCGTGTGAGGACCTCGCCCCACACTCGAAGAAGCCTGCACTGGTGACGGTGTCGGAATGCAGGACTCAGGTGCTTCTCCTGTGAGTGACCATGACCCTCGCAGAGTGCCGGACTGCAAATGGCCGCACCTGTCGCCTGACGGGGCTCACGCTTGTATATCAGCCACAGAAACCACTTCTCACAAACCTATGTTGAAGAACAAGAAAGGAGACTGATGAGAGCGGCTGAGGTGGGACCCGGACTTAGGGCTCCCCCGTCGGGCCTTATCTTTCTTGTGTCCTTAGAACTATGGTTGAAAGCAGAGTTTGGGGGGACAGAATGCACTTCATCTGTCCCCCCCACCACCACTTACACCCCCCAACACACACACATAGCAGCAGCTGTGACCCTGGGACATGTCGTGTAGGTGTCCTTAGACCTGCTAGTCAAGAAGTCATCCTCATACAGATGTCCTTAAGCAGTAGTCGAGACATCGTGGTCATGAACTTGTCCTCAGACCTGTGGTAGTCATGACATCATCATCATGCAGTGGTCCTTGGGAGTCTCAATGTCATCATTATTGCCTGTACATGCTTCTACCTGGTTGCGGTTCCTGGTCATGTGATTGGATAGATGCAACTTCTTGACGTCTGGGGAAAAATAGACCTTCCAGGATTATTAGAGGAAAGAACATACATCATTGTCTGATGTTCTGTTGACGCTGTCCCTGTAATTCGAGGAAGCTGAAGTGTCAATACTTGCCAAATGGGGATCTGATCATGACAGGACCAAGAGGGTGTGCCAGAGTAGCCCCCAGCAGCCCCCTCCCCTGGAGACATGGACAGGGAGCCCTGGAGAATGACTTTCTTTCTGGCCACCTCCAGAATGAGTGGGCCCCGAGGGGCCAGGCCATTCCTGAGTCCTGGGGTCTTTCTGCCTTCCTGGGGCCCCGTGGTGGGCCCAAATGTCATGCTCGCCCTGCGTCCTTCCTGCCCCTTCTGGGGATTTGGATTCAGGATTTCTTCTTAGCGTCCAAGTCTGTGATAAGACACTTCCAGGACTGCTACTTCCCTGCAAATCTTGATAGAACAGTTGAAGGTTTTTGACGATAGTCTTCAAAACTGCAAAGATGATGAGCAGAGAAAGGAAATGGAAACTCTCAGAGAGACCACAAATCTCATTAGAGTCAATTAACATGCTGCTTTGTGTTGTGCACATTGCTCAGGACCAGAAGGAAGCTGAGAAGCATGCAGACAGAATTCTAAGTCCTGTTAACCTTGTAGCTGCAATATGTCAGCCTGGTTCCCGAGAGCCTCTGTTCAGCACATGGCCTTTCCAGACTGTCTGATCTCCAGAATCGACTTGTCTGTGTAAGTCAGAGAAGCGTCTGTCTTTCCTACCGGTTGGATTGTGTTCTCCAACTTGGGACACCATCAGACTGCAGCACAAAACAGCACAGGCCCTGAGAATTCACCACCCAGTCACAACCTACCTTCTGCAAGCATTTGTGTCAGCCTGTCTACAATCCAGTCTCAGAGTTATCTTGTTCTGGCGGTGAAGATGAGCTCCGTGATGCTGAGGAAATTCATCAATGTGGCTCACACCTGAAGCGCTTCGTGGATTCCTCTGGACCTGCCTCAATCTTGACACACAGCAGCTCAGAAAATAGTTTGAAGGCTCCAGAATCACTTAGTTCGTTATGTCCAAAGGAACAATTGAGGCTGACCTTTTTGCTTCACAGGAGGAGGAGAAGGAGGGAGAAGAGAGGAGACAGGGCCAGTGAGGATCACAAGGGTGTGGTCACGTACCTTTTGCCACAGGTGAGGCATGGACTGGATCTTACTAAGGGAGTTCTTTCAACATTTACTCTTTTTTTTTGAGTCAGAGTCTCACTCCATCGCCCAGGCTGGAATGCAGTGGCACGCTCCCAGCCACTGCAGCCTCAACCTGCTGGGCTCAGGTGATCCTTCCACCTCAGCCTTCCAAGTAGCCAGAACTACAGGTGCGTGCTACCATGTCCAGCTAATTTTTTTATTTATTGTAGAGATGAGGTCTTGTCATGTTGCCCAGGCTGTTCTCGAGCCTGTGAGCTCGAGCAATCCTCTCACCTCGGCCTCCCAAAGTGCTGGGATTACAGCTTTGAACCACCGCACCCAGTCCCAACATTTACTCTTCAAAGAGAATCCCTTTTAGAAATGTATACAGACTTTTTTGCACATCCAGCCTGTTTGTGAGCATGAGTGACCAGAGGATCCCAGGAACTGAATGATTCCGGTGGTGAAATGGCACCTCTCAGCCTTTCGTGCAGGAAGGAAAGCATCAATTGCCAAAAAGCCACACAATCCCATTTGGACCAAGATCTCTCAGTGTCTCTGGACATGACCACATGATACTGAAGAGAGCACAGAGCTAGCTGTAGAAGGACCAGCTCCCTGGGACTCCAGAAACAGTGTCACATGGATGACTCATAGGCGTCTCCTAACCCACCCATATCAGCCTTGATGCTGAGTGTTTTGTCAAGAAGCTATAGTTCACTGTTCATATCTGGATCAAATCATAGTTCCTTAGAATGTCAGTTGGGGTGCACCGGGAGGGCAGGGCTGTGTCTCATGTCTGGACGTGACAAACATTGCCTTCTCTTATTCCCCAGGGGTTAAGGAAGGTCCGTCCTCACAGCGCCCTGGGTGGAATTGGAAGGGTGATGCAATACCCGTTGTTCCCAAACTGGCGGGGTGCAGCCATCACCCTCCACACTAAACCCTTCTGGAGGACAAGAAGCGCAGAATCATCACTGAGGTTTTTTTTTCCTCCAAATGACAAGAAGACTTTTTGCTCTATTGAAGGGAATTAGGATGGCATGATATGCACACAATATCCAACAGGGGAAAAGATGGTCTTTGCAGAGCCCAAGAAGTTGCCTATAATCAAGAAGAAAGTCATTTTGGAAGGGTGTCACTTTCGCCTTAAAAGTCTGAGATGCTGACACGCGCCTGAAGCACAGCACGGGCTTGAAGAAAGATGAAGAGGAAGAGCGGATGCCCAGGTAGGAAGGAGGAGGACTGTCAGCAGGAGACCGGCTGTCACAGGGACATGGGGGAAACTGGGGTCATGACAACCTGCTCCTGACACATCTTGGTGCCACCACGCATCAGGGTGGGAAGTGCAGTTTCCTCCTGACCTCCACAGGAGACATGACTGGGCAACAAGCAGGCTTCCTCCAGGAGAACCTGTCCCCTCTTCCTATCACAGGGGTGCCTCCCTCGGGGGCACTGGACTCCCGACTCATGAACCGTGGAAGTGGGAAAGTCTTCCCCTTCTTCCTCTGTGGCCGTTATGATGTTTACTTAAGTCCTGAGAACAACTCCAGGCTTTGAAAACAAGATGTCTGCTTTGTTCCCAGCCACCACACTTTGGAAAGCATTTATAAATCCAGGTCTGCAGCTCTGTGCTCTTACTACTGCGGAGATATGCAGCCCCTGTTTTCTAGTTCATACAGTGTTGGGGTGTGTGTGTGTGTGTGTGTGTGTGTGTGTGTGTGTGTGTACAGTTGACCTTTGAATAACCTGGGTTTGAACTGCATGGGGTCACTCATATGTGGATTTTCTCCCGCCTCTGCCACCCCTGAGACAGCAAGAACTCCCCTCTTCCTCTTCTTCCTCCTCAGCCCTCACACCCCAGGAGGACACAAAGAGGGCAAGGATGCAGCCCTTTATGACGATCCTCTTCTACTTAATGACTCGTATATATAATTTTCTTCCTTATAATCTTCTTCTTTTTTTGAGTGGGCGTCTCTGTCGTCCAGGCTGGAGTGCAGTGGCACACTCATGGCCACCCTAGTGTCGACCCACTGGGCTCCGGCAGTCCTTCCACCTCATCCTTCCTTGGAGTGAGAACTACAAGTGCACACTACTACACCCGGCTAATTTTTGGTGTATTGTGGAGACAAGGTCTCACCAAGTTGCCCGGGCTGGTCTCGAACCCATGAGCTCAGGCAATCCACCCATTTTAGTCTCCCACAGTGCTAGGATTGCAGGCTGAGCCACCGGGCCAGGCCTTTAGAATTTTTATAATTTTCTTAACATTTTATCTTTTTTTAAATAATTTTCTTAACAACATTTTATCTTTTGTAGGAATACTGTATATAATACATATCACATACAAAACATATGTTTTTATTATCAGTAAGGCTTCCAGTCAACAGTAGGCTATTAGTAGTTAAGTTTTTAGAAAGCCAGAAGTTACAAGTGAATTTTCAACTGTACGGGGGGGAGGTTGGTGACCATGACCTCCACTTTGTTCAACACCCCAAATACACCTGATGTCAGATTTCTCATAAATGCTCCATCCACTGTAAGAATGGATTCCTCAGCGTTGTTTTCAAAAAATTAGCATCGTATCTTGAAATCGAATGTTAGGAAATTTTATGAACTCTTCTACAAGAACTTTTATTTTGGAATTAACTATTATTAAGTTGTATCTTACCCTGGATTACAGTTTAATTATACTTAGTGCTTTTTAAGGCTCCATAAAGTAATTTTTTTTTAAAGTTGCCAAATGAGTCTCAGCAGCTTGGAAGAAAATCCAAGGGATGATGACAGAGTTCTCTCTGAATACCATCACCAGTGTTTTTGGTGGCCCAGAGCACAGCATCATATGGAAAAGATGTTCATCATTGACACTGGCTCAGGAGGTGAATGTGGAAGTGCCATCGTGATTTATTTCACTCACATGCCCCTTTTCATGTGTGCACTTTGAGTTGTTTATTAAGTGTGACATTTAAAAAGTCTTACACTAAGAAAGCATTAAATTGTAATTTAATGGGCAGCATATTCTTTCTTAGTGGTGTATGAATTAACTGTGCCTCACAAGTGATGGCATCTTGAAGTCAATGAAATATGGTAATTTAGAAAACCATTCCGTTCTCTCATTTTACAGTTCAGAGATCAAGGCACAGCAAGGATTTAGTGACTTGCCCAAGGCAGTGTGGCTGTTTTTTCCGGGGCATAGTGAACCATTTGCAAATATTTTTCAATAGTTTTTGCTAATTAATTATTAGTAACCATATGGTTAGGATTTTAATTGCTTAAGGTCTCTGTTTCTTACTAGAGTACAAATTTCTTGGGGGCAGGAACTAAGCCTGTATCCTTTATTGCTAGGTAGCATGGTGCCTAGCATTTAGCAGATGTTCAATAGGTATTCAATGGAAAGATGGATGGATGGTTGGATGGATAGATGGATAGATGAATGGGATGGAATTGAACAGATGACTGGATGGATGAATGGATGGATGGATGAAAAGAAAGATAGAATGGAATAGATGTCTGGATGGATTGAAGAGTAGATGGATGGAATGGAATAGAATGGAATAGATGGCTAACTGGATGGATAGGATGGATGGATAGATGGCTGGATGGATGGGATGGCTGGCTGGCTGGCTGGCTGACTGGCTGGCTGGCTGACTGGCTGGCTGACTGACTGGAAAGAATGGAATGGAATGGAATGGAACAGATGGCTGACTGGCTAGTTGGCTGGCTGGCTGGATAGATGAGTGGGTGGATGGCTGGATGGATGGATGGAAGGATGGATGGATAGCTGGATGGATGGATGGATGGATGGATGGAATAGACTGAACCATTTCAAGCACAGAGTGAGGCTGGAGGTTACTTATATTTGGATCAGGTGGTATCATATATAATGATTGAGGTACTGACATCTCAAGGATGGCGCCAAAGAGGAAGAGGTAGTGACCCATTTATCTGTTCATTCTCTTCCTGCTCACACCAATGAGGAACATTTCCTTGGGACAAGAATACAGCTTCTCATGTGGAGCAGACGGACCGGGAGAGGGACCAGGAGAAAACACCACCCTCCCCGTTAGGACAGAGGAAGTCGAAAGGGAGCTGTCAGCTCTGTCCTCAGCGGAGGCGGCACAGGCCCCTCCAGTTCTGACTCCAGCAGGCCTCAGAAGGTGTCTCATGCAACTCCATCCCTGTGGCAGGGTGCGTGGCTTCTCCACGGACAGTGCACAGGGCTCCCGGGCACCTTGCCTCTTGGTGATCTGAGTCACTGCACCATCAGTTTCCCATCTGCCCCTTTATTTGGAAAGGAGCAATCTCATAAAATGAAGGGAAGTCAGATGAAGTCCCTGACACACGGCATCTGGGACAAAATGAGAGGGACTGGTTTACTGTTGCCCTGGTGGCTTGCCATCGCCCTGAGGCTGGCCTTCTCAGCCCTTTCCTCAATGGTGTTTACTTCCTCTATACTTCCTTGTGGTCCCCTGTGTAGCAGTTTCTGTAGGATGAGTCTGAAAATGTGTAGCATTCTGTCAAATGAGATACAAAGTTCTGCTTAGCAAGAGGACCCCAATTTTCAAGACTCGGTGTCCCTAGTCTAGAAAATAGTACCATCTTCACAGAGTTGTTGTGAAGGTTAAATTAGTTCATGAATGGGAGGATATTTTGAGAAGTATAAATTGCTCTAAAATGATGGGTAATCTTAAGATGCATCAGGGGTTTCTTCGTTTTACTTTCTCTATTCAATCTGGTTGTCTAGATTTCTTCATGGGTGCTCAGATAGTCTAGGAAGAGAAGGCCAAGTAAGTGTAGCTCAAAGCCCCACTGTTCCCTGATTTTTTTTTTTTTGAGTTGGAGTCTCCCTCTGTCGCCCGGACTAGAGTGCAGCGGCCGCTCCCGGCCACCGCAGCCTCGACCCGCTGGGCTCCGGTGATCCTTCTGCCTCAGCCTTCCACATAGCCGGAATTACAGGCATGCGCTACCACGCCCGGCTGATTTTTTTATTTATTGTAGAGAGGAGGTCTCACTGCCCAGGCGGGTCTCGAACCCACGGGCTGAGGCAATCCACTCACGTCAGCCTCCCAAAGGCGCGGGATTACAGGCTGAGTCAACGAGCCCGGCGACTCTACACTTTAAAAGTTATAACTTCATCTCAATTTTTTGTGCTAGTTTTTTTTTTTTAAAGACCCGGGGTACAATTCAGAATTAGGTATACAAGCAGTCATCCTACAGGTAAAGTTTGGGCCTCCCTTTGGTCCCCACTTTGCCTGGTTTGAGATCAGGTACCCATATTAATGTCATGATCCCCCTCCCTCCCCTAGTAGTTTCCGGCTACTGCCAATCCCTTTCTTGCAATATGATGGTAAATGTTCAGGGTGTGCTTATGAGTGAGAACATGTGACACCAGCATCTTTAAATGTGTGGCTTCCTATGCACAATTCTCGCTCTGTACAGCAGAGAGTATTCCTATTTCACTGTTTATGATATTTTTAAAAATCTGTGCAGTTGGTAGAACTTGAAGAGCTTCACCTATGCCTGGATGTGTCCCGGT
Organism: Cephalopachus bancanus; assembly: GCA_027257055.1. Classification (NCBI taxonomy): domain Eukaryota; kingdom Metazoa; phylum Chordata; class Mammalia; order Primates; family Tarsiidae; genus Cephalopachus; species Cephalopachus bancanus. Next base: position 1,952,285 of record JAPVLO010000218.1, read on the forward strand.
GGTTGCTTTTCAAATGTGTTTTCTCTTTTTATGCAGCAGCTACAGGGTAGCTTTGAGGTGTGATGAAAACCATTTTGTTTTTGTTTTTGTTGAGTCAGGGTCTCACTCTGTCACCCAGGCTAGAGTTCAGTGACTCATGGCTCACCGCAGCCTCGACCTCCTAGGGCTCTGGCAATCCAATCTTCCCACCTTAGCTTCCTGAGTAGCTGGGCCTACAGGTGTACCACCACGTGCAGCTCATTTATTTTTTTGTAGAAAAGAGGCCTTGCTATGTTGCCCAGGCTGGTCTCGAATTCTTGGGTTCAAGCAATCCTCCCTCCTCAGCCTCCCAAAGTGCTGGGATGACAGGCGTAAGTCAACATGCCCAGTCTGCTGAAAACTAAGCCCGCGTTTCCCCTGGTATTTTGTCTCATCAAGTTTCTCCTAGAGGACATCCTGCCATGTGCCTGCCCCTGCTCCGGTCCCTCACATCCACACAAGCCTCTTGTTTTGCAGGTGCCCTTTCTCCAGGACAGACGCCACCATCCACCAATCCGATGCACAGATGCCTTGGGGCTCCCTCAGCCTCTACTCTGCCATCTCTCCTCATCCCAGCCAGTCTCTAGCTCAGGGAAACACCTCCTCGCTGATGCACCTGGTATCCACGCCAACCACGTGGCCACTGGTGTATTTCAGTCCCCTGTAAGATGCCTCTGTGTGGCAGAGTCACCTTCCTGCCCACCCCCTCAGATCCTTCTGCCCTATTGCGTGGACACCCAGAGTCTAGACTCAAATTCTCAGCCTCCCTTGAAGTTAGGTGTGGACATGGAATAATCTCTTGCCCTTGGGGTGGACATAATCGGGCCAGTGAGTCTTTTCAGAGAAATCTCTTTCCCTTCCATCAGCTGAATGAAGACAAGAGAAAGTCCTAGGGCAGAAGTTTCCAGACTTTTCCAGTTCACACAGCCCTTAGTGTCTCAGAATTCATTAAGTAGTTTCAGACAGCGTAGTTTATATTTTATGCTAACAACTTATTAACTATTTAAAAAAATAAATGTAGGCCAGGTGCAGTGATTCAAGCCTGTAATCCCAGCACTTTGGAACCATTAGAAGGTGAGAGGATTGTGCCTGAGCCCGTGGGTTTGTGACCATCCTGGGAAATTTGGCAAGACCTCATCTCTACAATAAATCAAAAAAATTAACCGGGCATGGGGACACGTGCCTGTAGTTCCAGCTACTTGGAAGGCTGAGGTAAAGATCACCTAAGCCCAGCTGGTTGATGTTGGGGTGGCCATGAGTGTGCCACTGCACTCCAGCCTGGGCAACAGAGTGACACTCTAGCTCGAAAAAAAAAAAAGAAAAATACATGTAAACTGAAAGAACAAAATATGTTTGTTTCATTCTTAGGTTGCCACAGGTACTTAATAATGGCATGTGTGTGCTTGCTGAACATTGTACAATTCCTCACATCCTTAGATCAACCTCATTTCCTGTTCTATATTGATTTTCACATGGAACTTGCTTTTTATCACAGCAACTGAAAACACCCGACTTTGGACATCAACAAAACAATGTAGTATGATCTAATGTGGAAATGACCTACCTCAAGCTACCAAGTGGTGTTGTGTCCAACAGATATTAAATGTGGCTGTGTTTCCCTTGGAAATTTATAATGTGCAATGGTGGTCCTGTGAATTCACTGTGTATTAATGATGCCTCAGTGCACAGTCTGGGAACAAAAGCATTAAAAGATGATAAAGTCACATAATGGAAGAGTGTAGATCCCGGAGTCTCTGTGTGGAGGGGAGCTAGCTACTGACTGGAAACCCCCACCATAGACTTGGATATGAGCAGATTAAACTCCTGTTGTATTGTAGCCATTATTTGTGTTTGGATTTGTTGACACAACCTAGCCTAACTTAATTAACACTGTATATTGCTGCAGTGACCTTCTAATGGTTCCCCTTGACCCAATTCTAATGTCTTTATCCTCAACGTTTCATGCTACCATTCCCAAAACCATTGCTTCACACTAACAACAGGCTACCCTTTTCTTTTTTTTTTTTTTTTTTGAGTTAGAGTCTCACTCGGTCGCCCAGACTGGAGTGCAGTGGCCGCTTCCTGCCACCGCAGCCTCGCCTGCTGGGCTCCAGCGAACCTTCCGCCTCAGCCTTCCGAGTAACCGGAATTACAGGCATGTGCTACCACGCCCAGCTGATTTTTTTTTTTTTTTTAATTTTTATTGTAAAGATGAGGTCTCGCTGCCCAGGCAGGTCTCGAACCCGCGGGCTCAGGCAATCCACTCACCTCAGCCTCCCAAAGGCGCAGGATTACAGACTGAGCCACCGAGCCCGACAGGCTACCCTTTTCTAAAACTCAAATCTGCACACCTTCCTAGGCTCCTTGATGGCCTAATGTATTTTGCTTCCCAGTCTGTTTTCCACCAATCTCTCTTCATGCACCCAACCCTAAATCCATGTCTCTCAGTCTTGCCTGCACGTTAGAATCTCTTGGGGAGCTTTTTAAAAAGTACCTAGGTCCCCACCTGCAAAGATTCGGACATCATGAAAGGGACAAATTCCTTGGAAAACACAAACTACAACAACTCACCCAATATGAAATAAGTAAATTGAATAGCTCTGTAAGTATTATAGAAATTAAAATTTGTCATTTTAAAACTTCCAATAGAAATCTCTAGGCCCAGGTGGCTTCACTGGAAAATTCCACCAAATGTTTAAAAATAATTAAGAGCAATTCAACACAATCTCTTCCATCAAAAAGAAGAAAAAGAAATGTGTTTTCCAGCTCATTTTTGAAACTAGTACTAATACCCTGATTCTAAAGCAAAGACAATATTTTTAAAAATACAGACTAGTATCACTCATGAATATAGATGAAAAGATTCTTTTTTTTTTTTTTTTTTTGAGTTGGAGTCTCACTCTGTCGCCCAGACTGGAGTGCAGTGGCCGCTTCCGGCCACTGCAGCCTCGACCTGCTGGGCTCCGGCAATCCTTCCGCCTCAGCCTTCCGAGTAGCCGGAATTACAGGCATGTGCTACCACACCCGGCTGATTTTTTTTTTTTTATTTATTGTAGAGATGAGGTCTCGCCAGCCCAGGGGGGTCTCGAACCTGCCAGCTCAGGCAATCCACTCACCTCAGCCTCCCAAAGGCCCAGGATTACAGGCTGAGCCACCAAGCCCGGCTGAAAAGATTCTTAATAAAATATTAGCAAATAGAATTCAGCAATATATATTGAAAATTGCACTCTATGACCAAGTGGAGTTTACTTCAAAGATGCAAGGTTGGCTCAATATTAGAACATCAATCAGTGTTATCCACCATATCACCAAGCTAAAGAAGAAAAACTGCAGGAGCATGTCGATCGATGCAAAAAAACCTAACAAAATTCAAACCTACTCATGATTGAAACTCTTACAAAATTAAGAGTAGAGGGTAACTTCCTCCACTTGATAAGGATTCTCTTTTTAAAACCTTCAACTAACACAGTACTGACTGATGAAACACTGGATGTCATTCCCTCTAAGTTGGGAACAAGATAAGGATGTCCACTCTCTTATTCAACATAGTGTTGGAAGCTCAATGAGTGCTTGAGGCAAGGAAGGGTAATAAAATGTATATAGACTAGAATTGAAGAAATAAAATGGTCCCTATTTGCAGATGACATGATTGTCTATGAAGAAAACCAGAAGGAATTTATAAAACACACCAAAACAAAAAACCTCCCATAACTAATAACTGAGTTCCACAAGGCCACCGGATACAAGATGAATATACAAAACTCAAGTGTATATTTATATATTAGCAATGAACACATATACATTAAAATTAATAGTAAAATATCATGTATAATCATTCCAAAAAATGGAATACTTAGGTGTACAACTAGCAAAACATATATGGGATGTATATGCTGAAAACTAAAAAATGCTGCTGAAACAAATTAAAGAAAGTCTCAGTAATTGGAGAGACAAGCCATGTTCATGGACTAGGAGACCCAACATAGTGAGGAGATTCATTCTTTCCAAGTTGCTGTGCAGATTTAACACAAATCCTGTCAAAATTCCAACAAAATATTTTATGACTAGAGACAGGATTATCCTAAAATTTCTATGGAAAGGCAAAGGGATGGTTTTTAAAAAGAAGAACCAAGTGAGAGGAATCAACCTCAAAACATATTCCATAGTTACAGCAGTAAAATCTGTGTGGTACTGATGGAGCAACAGATATATGGGTCAGTGGAACAAAATGAAGAACCCAGACCTAAATATGCCACACTGGTTTTTGGCAAGATGCAAAAGCAGGTCACAGAGGAAAGGTCTCCAGTTTAACAAATGGAGTCATTGGTCATCCACAGGCCAACAAAAAGAAAAGAGACTTGACCAAAGCCTCACATATTGTGTCAAAATTCACTCACATGTAAATCATAACATTGCAGAACTGTAGGAAATATTTAGACATTGCAGGAAAAACATAGGAGAAAAATATTAGGATCTAAGACTTAGCAAAGAGCTCCTAGACTTGACACAAACATGATCCATAAAGGAAAAAGTGATCAATGGGACTTCATCAGAATTAAAAATGTTTGCCCTAAGGAAGCCAGCAGTCTAATTCGAAAGTGGGGAAAGACATGAAGAGGTGCTTCATTCAGGAAGATACACAGGTGGTAAGTAGGTGCGCACACAGAAGTGGTCAACATTTCTCATTAGGGAAATGGCTCAAATTACTCCAAGTTTAAAACTACAGTTTGATAACACCACACACTCCTCAGAGGGCTAAAGTAAAAACAGTGGCAACACCAAGCGCTGGTGAGGGTGCCGAGAGGCCGGATCCCTCCGACGTCACTGATGGCAGTGCAAAATAGGACAGCCATTCTGGAGAACTGTTTAGCAGTGTATTAAAATCCAAGCATGCAGCTACCACGTGAGCCAGAAATTATACTCTGGGCATTTATCCCAGTGAAATGAATACTTATGCTCCCACCAAAACCCGTAAATGAATGTTTATGGCAGCTTTATTCACAATAGCCAGAAATGAACAACAGCGGAGATGTCCTTCAGCAGGTGAGGGTTAAACAAATGTGGGGTATCTATACCGTGGAATACTACTCAGCAATAACAAGCTATTGCTTCAAGTGACAACCTGAATCTGTCACCAGAGAACTGTACTGAGAGCAAAAATCCGCCTTCCAAAGGTTCCGTGCTGTAGGACTCCACTGATTTAACTTCTTGAAATGGCAACATCATAACAATAGGCAATAGGATAGGAGTAACCAGGGTTTTAGGAGGGGAATGGTTGTAACTTTAAAAGTGCTTGGTCCTTGGTGATGGGAACATTCTCAATCTTGACCCCATTAATGTCAATGTCGCAGTTGTGATGCTGTATTATAGTTTTGGGTGTTTCCATTTGGGGAAGCAAGGTAAAGGGTATAAGGAATCTCTCTTCCCTCCCTCTATCCCTCCCTCCCTTCCTTCATTCCTTATTTGAGTCGGGATCTCACTCTGTGGCCCAGGCTGGAAAGCAGTGGCACAATCATGACAACACTCACAGCAGCCTCAATCTCCTGGGCTCAGGTGATCCTTCCACCTTGGCATCCAGAGTAGCTGGGACTACAGGCACGCACCATCACACCCAGCTAATTTGTAAACTTTTTGTAGAGATGAGGTCTCGCTATGTTGCCCAGCCAGTCTCAAACTCCTCCTGGGTTCAAGCCATCCTCCTGCCTCAGCCTCCCAAAGTACTGGGATTATAGGTGTGAGCCACCACACCTGGCCAAGGAATCTCTTTTGGGGGGGGTCAGAGTTGCATTCTGTTGCCCAGGCTGGAGTGCAGGGGCACACTCACATCCACCACAGCATCGGCCTGCTGGGCTCCAGTAATTCTTCCACCTCAGCCTTCCAAGGAGCCGGAACTATAGGTGTGCGCTACCACGCTTGGCTAATTTTTGACTTATTGTAGAGACAAGGTCTCACCAAGTTGCCCAGGCTGATCTCGAACCCGCGGGCTCAGGCAATCCACTTGCCTCGGCCTCCCAAAGTGCTGGGATGACAGGCTGAGCCACCAAGCCTGGCCAGAATCTCTATTTCTTACAACTGTATGTGAATCTATAGTTTATCTCAAAACTAAAAGTTTGATTTTCTTTAATGTCCCATCAGTGGGTGTCTAGGGTGGGCCCGGGCACCCCCATGAGATTCAAAAACACAGCCAGAGTCGAGAAACAGCAACCCGCAACTGACGGCCATGCTCACCCTGGAACCCATTCCATTGCCAGCGCTTGGCTTCCTTGCATTGAACTTCTCCCTCTCTCCGTGGGCCTAGCGGAGGCTGTCTTCAGGACTTAACTCAGAATGACTCCCCTGCGGAACCTTCCAGAGCGCGGCTTGCCCAGACTGATTGGGTTTGGGGGGCCAGCCCCCAAAAAGAGATTTAAGTGGTCCCTTGGAAGGTGTGATGGCATCGGCATTTCTATAAGGATAGATATTAAAAGAAAGAAAGATGGAGGAATAGATATAAAGAGAAAGAAAGAAAGTGGACAACTGTTCAGTGAATTGAGCAGAAGCCGTTTATTGAAACTTACTGCAGGTATTTATCCCCAAATTTACACAGGCAGTCTCACAAGTCTTTCATGTGAACACAAAGCCTGGGGGGGGGGGTGCCCCCTACCCACCAGGTGTTTCCTCAGGCATGAGGAAGAACAATCACAAAATTTTACATGAACACAAAGCCAATTAATGAGGGGCATCCCTTACCCACCAGGTGTTTCCTGGAGTAAGAGAAAGGGCAATCCCAATTAAATCACAAGACATTTACATGAGCATAGAGCCAGGTGGATGAGGGGCGTTCCCCCATCCGCCAGGTGTTTCCTGGAGTATGATGAATAGGGATCCCAAAACTATCTCACTGTTCCTCATGCTTGGTTAATATTTCTTAAAAGCAATACAACAATTCTAATATCATAATATTCTAATAATCAATAACTTTTAAAACCTATGCTTACACAACACCTAATATCGAAACTAAATCCCAATTCCTCTCTATTTCACACTAATTCTGCCTACACTATAGAAACTCTTAATTCTAACCCAAACCAATTCCTAAGGAATGTGGTCCAGTCAAAAGATCACGCTGGGCCGTTTCTGGGAACAATTGATTACAATCTCTCAACAAAATGGCTGTTCCGAAATCCTATAAATCTATTTTAACTTTTATAAAAGTTTCTAAATCCTAATCCTGATCATCAGCAATAAAGCTAAAAATAAAACCCAAATATAAACTGTAAATTGTATTAAAGCCAAAACTTCAAATGTAGAAAGTGGAAACAATGTAATTTCTAAAGTTAGCTGTATTCTTATTAAACCTCAAAATATCATGTTTGATCATACTGGAACTGACATAATTTACTAACGTAGCATAACCTATTCTACAATACTTTCTATGAATAAAATAAATTCAATTTCTATAATAAGTAGAAAAAACCCTATACTAACTGTAGCTAAAACCCGATTAAAAGGAAAGCAGTCTAGTCCAAAGTATGCGCTGGGCCCTTAGGAATGTGGCCCAGCCCAAAGTTTGTGCTGGGCCATTTCTAGTAGCTCTAGATATTATTAGATATCTGTATTATTAAGGTTGAAACAGCACACTGTTTGTATATACTAATTCTACAAATATACTATTAAATCTTTAAAGAAGCTTGTACCATATTAAAGGCTCCCAAATGTGACCTGAATTTGAATTATGTTAAGTTTAAAGCCGAAACCACAGTCTGTGAGAAACGGGAACAATGGACTCCTAAAGTAAGCCATGCCTGTCATACTCTCAGAACTTCATGCTTAGATCATCAAAGTCCCTGCTAGTGGAACTGTAGTGGCCGAAAGTTCAATCCGAGAGACCACCAAGAGCCAATTCCGATGAAAGTTCAAGAGGGTCTTTATTTACAAGCTCGAGCCTGGGCCTCTGTCGACAGCTGACACAGTGGAGTACATTCAGAGGCCCTGCTTTCCTTAAGCAGATGCCTTTTATGCTTTTACAGAAGGGAGGAGGAGTTTGGGGGGGCTTTCCAGTCTTGTTACCATTTAATTGGGTAGTAACCTCTGGTGGTCAGCTTAATCGTGGAGGATTGGCTAGCCTGACTCGGGCTGACCTTGGTCCACTAGCTAGGGAAGTTGCAGAGACATCTGGAAACTTAGGTGATTACCCCTGGCACCTGATTGGATGTTGCTAAGGGGAAAGTGAGATAAGGGAAGGGGTTGAAGCTTTGCAGTTTTTCCCATAACTGGAACTTTAAACAGTTACAGGTTATGTTTTAAGACAGAAAACTAAAAATGGCTGTGCTATTGTTCACAAGTCGATTACATATTTATTGGGTTATAGCATGCTCTTAACCTAAGTCTATGGTATACTTTATTACGGTCCTCTCAGGACGTGCCAAAACAGCAAAGAAGGGAAGAGGCAATGGGCCTTCAGCTCCTGAACTCGTCCTAGCAGTCTCAGGGTCCGCAGCCTGCCTGGATCCCTAACGCTCAGGCAGGCCTCCACGGCCGGCTCCCAGCAACTGGGAGTCTTTGTTCTCTGGTCAGAGCCGGTCTCGCTGGCTCGGTCATCATCACTCGTGTCCGTCTTCCCTCCTTCAGCTACTCTTGTTGCCATTGTCCACATTGCAGTTTCCTGGTCATTTAGCTCCAGAATTTCCCCTTTTCTGTGTAAGCCTGATGATACTTTTTCAATAGCATTGAGACAGGAACTTCCAGACACAAGGCTTTCACAGAACAAAACGAGACCTGAGACAGGGTCCTGCCCTATCACCCAGGCTGGAGTGCCGTGCTTTGGTCGCGGCTCCCTGCAGCCTCCACCTCCGGGGCTCAAGCGATGCTCCCACCTCAGCCTCCCGAGGAGCGGGGGCTACAGGCACAGTCCACGGTGCCCCAGCTGCAGGACCTTTATTCCATGCAAAACGTCCATATAAAACAACGAGGTGGTCCAGTGTGGGTTCTGAATGCCCCAGGCCTATGGTTCTCTTTCTTGTTTGCCCCCATGCCCAACCAAGCTGTACGTCCCAGTGTCTGGTGTGGCGCCCATGGGAGACGCGATCATCGCATGTTCGTTCCCTCGTGCAGGAAGGCTTCCCTGGCCAGCGCTCTGTTCCTTCCTAGCAGTTGTTAAACGGCAGGCTGGGTACCTCGGGACACAACTTGCCGCGGAATCGTGGCGAGGATCCATGCTTCATTTTGCAGTGATTTCAGATGTATCTTATACCCAAAGAATCCTCTTGGCGTTTTTATTGATATCGTGAACGTCCTCAGCTAGTGTAGCGACACATGGTTGAGGTGGGGTTATGCTATCCCCTAAAATAGAGTTTCTGGATAGTAGGAATAGTATCCGTTTTGTTCAGGGCTGCCTCTCCAAAGCCTAGGACACAGCTAGGTGCGTGTAAGTGCTCCGTTTTTACTGAATGAACGGATTAATGAATGGAATGCCTTCCCGTTTATTCTGACCTTATGTCCTTCCAGAGCACTTTAAAGTTTTCTTCACAGAGATCTTGCACATGTGTCATTAAGTTTTCTTCCTGAGGATTTAACCTTTTGGCTACTGTAAGTGGGGGCCTCTCTTCTATAAGAATCTCTAGCTGGCTGTTATTTGTCTGTGTAAGGAATATGGTTTTCTGTGTATTAATTTTGTAACCATCTATGTTTTTAAATGTCCTTATGTGTTTGTAAGAATTGTTCATAATTCTCTTGCTTTGGCCAAGCACCACTGTTACTTTTCTTAAAACTTTCTGGAGTTCAGTGAATTGAATCATAAAAAGATGGAATTAGGCCAGGCTCGGTGGCTCAGTCTGTAATCCCAGCACTTTGGGAGGCCAAGGTGAGAGAATTGCCTGAGCCTGCGAGTTTGAGACCAGTCCGGGCAACTTGGCAAGACCTCGTCTCTACAATAAATCAAAAATTAGCTGGGCATGGTGGTGCTTGCCTGTAGTTCCGGCTATTTGGAAGGCTGAGGCAGAAGGATCACAAGAGCCCAGCGGGTCGACACTGGGCTGGCTGTGAGTGTGCCACTGCCCTCCAGCCTGGGCGACGGAGTGAGACTTCAACTCAAAAAAAAAAAAGATGTAATTACAAACCCCAGGTAAAAACAGCCAACCACTTGATCCCATTCTATTCATGGGATTCTTGTCAGTTATGCTTAGTAAGTACTGGAATAGATGTCAACTTGCCACTTACTTCCTAAGATAATTAAATACGAAGATTAAGGAAGATGCCAAATCCAGATTCCTCCCTTTCCTCGCAAGCTGGACACTACCCATCCCCTGTGCTCCTTGCTAATTTGAAGAGATGACAGTGCTTGCTACAAGATCTTCTCAATCTTTAGCGGGACACATCGACTTGCCCAAGTTCCCCTGTTTTACGGCCATGTGTATTCAGTAAGCCTTGATAGAGCAATGAGCTCATGCAAATGAACGCATCTGTCTTCATTTCTCCTTGCCATTAGATCATTATGCAGACATTAAACACCCAAAGGGACGTAAAGTGATTGATTAGTCACGTGGAGGTTGCAGGTTAGTGGAAAGGGGACTCCAGAAGCAGGTTCCTCCCTCTCCAGACGGCTTCCTCCCTCCCATCGCCTCCAGGAACACCCTTAAAAGATTTAGCCAGTTTTCAGGGACTAGAGATACTCATGGACATTAACATTCTTCTGATTCAGCAGATTTTCTGCAACAATGTCCTGTCTTCACTCACAACGATTTGCCTAATTTATATTCCTGCTCTGTCTGCTCTGCTCAGCTAATCCTGGTGGCTGAGGACAGCAGGTTGGGCAGAAGACAGACTGACCTAGCTGTCGCACTTCAAGACTCGGGTCACATTGCTGCCAGGACCGAATCCCCTGTGGCTGCCACTTACACTACAGCATGGCAGCCTGTGACTCCACCTCTGTGACTGGGCTGTGGTATCCTAAGGATGGTGGCCTCGCCTGTTTCCATTTTTGAGTTGTGCTGTTTGACTCATAGCAAGCATTCAATAAGTGCTTGAATCAACAAACATACCGGTTACCCATCGCCTGGTACGTGAATACTTTCTTTCATGTTTTATTTTATTTATGTATTAATATTTTTTTGAGTTGGAGTCTCACTCAGTCGCCCAGGCTGAAGTGCAGTGGCATGCTCGTGGCCACCCCAACGTCGACCCGCTGGGCTCCGGCAATCCTTCCGCCTCGGTCTTCCAAGTAGCTGGAACTACAGGCAAGTGCCACCATGCCTGACTAATTTTTTGATTTATTGTAGAGATGAGGTCTCACCAAGTTTCCCGGGCTGTCCTTGAACCCGTGGGCTCAGGAAACCTTCTCAACCCTCTCAGCCTCCCACAGTGCTGGGATCACAGGCTTGAGCCACCATGCCCAGCCTTATTTTTTAGATTCGTGGGTACATATACGTGTTTGCTACATGGACCTATTGTGGAGTGGTGGGGTTTGGGTCTCAGGTCACCCATTCCCCAGAGAATGAACGTTGTGCCCTGTAGGTCGTTTCTGAACTCTCGCCTCCCTCCCCCTTACTGATGCCGCCAGTGTCCATTGTTTCCATCCTGGAGACCATCCAGCTCCCATACGAGTGAGAACATGTGGTGTTTGGATTTCTGTTTCTGAGTCAGTTCACTTAGGATGATGATCTCTGGCTCCATTTCTTTTGCTACAGAGGACATGCTTTCATTCTTTTTTATGGCTGTGTAGTATTCCATGGTGTATATATACCATGTTGTCATGATCCACTGGTCGGTTGATGGGCATTTCGGTTGATTCCACATCTTTGCCATTGTGAATTGTGCTGCGATGAACATGTGGGTGAAGGTGTCTTTTTTATATAATGGCCTCTGATCCTTAGGGCAGATAGCTAGTAAAGGGATTGCTGGATCAAATGGTAGATCTACTTTTAGTTCTTTGGGTAACCTCCATGCCACTTTCCATAGAGGTTGTACTAATTTACACTCCCACCAACAATGTGTAAGTGTTCCTTCTTCTCTGCATTTGTTCTGAGATTTATTTTTATTTTTTAGTAATGTCCATTCTGACTGACTTAAGGTGGTATCTCACTGTGTTTTTAATTTTCATTTCCTTGATTATGAGTGATGAGCATTTTTTCAAATGTTTGCGGGCCATTTGTATATCTTTTGAGAGATGTCCGTTCATACTGCTTGCCCACTTTCTAATGGGGTTATTTGCTTTTTTCTTGCTGATTTCTTTCAATTTCTTTGTTGATTCTGGATATTAGTCCTTTGTCAGATGTATAGCCTATGAATATCTTCTCCCATTCTATAGGTTACCTATTTGCTCTGCAGATTATTTCCTTTGCTATGAGAAGCTTTTTTTGTTTGATTAAGTCAAACTTATTTATGTTTGTTTTAGTTAAGTTTGTTTTGGGGGTTTTAGCCATAAGTTATTTGACTAGGTCAATGTCCTTAAGAGTTTTTCCTAGGTTTCCTTCTGGGATTTTTATTTTTTCAGATCTGAAATTTAAGTCTTTAATTCATCTTGAGTTAATTTTTCTAATATGGAGAGCGATAGGGATCAAGTTTCATCTTTCTGCATGTAGCTACCCAATTTTATCAGCACCATTTGTTGAATAGGGTGTTCTTTCTCCAGTGTATGTCTTTGTGTGCTTTGTCAAAGGTCAGTTGGCTATAAGTATTTGGGTTTATTTCTGGGTGATCTGTTCTGTTCCATGGTCCATGTGTCTGCTCTTGTATGAATATAATGTTGTTTTGTTTACTACAGCCTTGTAGTATAATTTGAAGTCCAGTAACATGATGCCTCTAGCTTTGTTCGTTCTGCTTAGGATTGCTTTGGCTATTCTGGCTCTTTTTTGATTCCATAAGAATTTTAGGATTGTCTTTTCTAATTCTGTGAAAAATGATGTTGGTAGTTTGATAGGGATTGTACTGAATGTGTAGATTGCTTTGGGTAATAGGGTCATTTTAATAATGTTGATTCTTCCAATCCATGAGCATGAGATGTTTCTCCCTTAGTTTGTGTTCTCTGCAATTTTTTTTTCCGAGTGTCTTAGTTCTCCTTGTAGAGATCTTTCATCTCCCTGGTTAAATGTATTCATAGGTACTTTAGCTTCTTGGCTGCTATGGCAAATGGAATCGAGTTCTTGATTTGGTTCTCAGTTTGGTCACTACTGGTGTCTAGCAATGCTACTGGTTTGTGTGTGTTGACTTTTCTAAATTCATTTATCAAGTCCAGGAGTCATTAGGGTTCTCTAGGTATAAGATCATATCGTCAGCATACAGAGATAGTCTGACTTCTTTTTAAACTTGGATACGCTTTATTTATTTTTCTTGCCTGATTGCTCTGGCTAGGACTTCCAGTACTGTGTTGAATAGTGGTGGTGAAAGTGGGCATCCTTGCCTTGCACCAGTTTTGAGGGGGATTGTATTCAACTTTTCTCCATTCACGATAACATTCGTTGTGGGCTTGTCATATATAGCTTTTATTATTTTGAGCAACATTCCCTCTATGCCTCTTTTGCTGAGGGTTTTTATTATGAAGTGATGCTGGATTTTATCAAATGTTTTTTCTGTGACTATTGAAATAATCATGAGTTTTGTTTTTAATTTTATGTAGTGGATTACATTTATTGACTTGTGTATGTTGAACCATCCTTGCATTCCTGGAATAAAGCCCACTTGGCCATGGTGTTTTTCTTTTTTTTTAATGTGCCGTTGAATTCGGTTTGCTAATTTTTTTGAGGATTTTTGCATCTGTGTTCATAAGGGGTATTGGTCTGTAGTTTTCTTTTTTGTTGTTGTGCCTTTTTCTGGCTTTGGTTTCAGTGATTCTGGCCTCATAGAATGAGTTAGGGAGGATTCTCTCCTCTTTGATCTTGTGGAATAGCTTCAGTAAAATTGGTAGCAGTTCTTGTTTGATGAACTTGTAGAATTCAGCTATGAGTCCAACGGGTTCTGGACTTTTTTTTTGTTTGGAGACTTCTAATTATTGTTTCAGTCTTGCTACTCATTATTGATCTGTTCAGGATTTCTATTTCTTTCTGATTCAAGGTTGAGAGGTTGTATATTTCCAAGAATTTATCCATTTTCTCTAGATTGTCTATTTTATTTGTATAGAGGTGTACATAATGCTCTCAGATGATCTTTTAAATTTCCATTGTATCAGTTATAATGCCTCCTTTTTCATTTCTGATTGAGCTAATTTGAGTATTTTCTCTTTCTTTCTTAATTAATCTAACTAGTGGTCTATCAATTTTGTTTGTTTTCAAAGAACCAACTTTTTGTTTCATTGGTCCTTTGTATTTTTTAATATCTCAATTTCTTTTAGTTTTGCTCTGATCTTTATTACTTATTTTCTTCTGCTAGCTTGGGGTTTCATTTGTTCTTGTTTTTCTAGTTCCTTGGTTTTGTGAATTCTTTTTGGAGTTAATTTCTAGTTTTATTACACTGTGATCCGGGAAGGTGCTTTATATGATGTCCCTTTTAAAAAATTTATTAACCGGGCTCGGTGGCTCAGCCTGTAATCCCGCGCCTTTGGGAGGCTGAGGTGAGTGGATTGCCTGAGCCCGCAGGTTTGAGACCCGCCTGGGCAGCGAGAACTCATCTCTACAATAAATCAAAAAATCAGCTGGGCTATGGTAGCGCCTGCCTGTAATTCTGGCTGCTTGGAAGGCTGAGGCGGAAGGATCACCGGAGCCTAGCGGGTCGAGGCTGCGGTGGCCGGGGAGCGGCCACTGCACTCCAGTCTGGGCAACAGAGTGAGACTCTAACTCAAAAAAAAAAAAAAATTTTATTGAGACTTGAGTTGTGGCTTATCATATGATCTATCTTGGCGAATGTTTTATGTGCTGATGAGAAAAATGTATATTCTGTAGATTTTGGATGGAATCTTCTGTGCATGTCTGTTAGTTCCATTGCTACTAGAGTCCTGTTTAACTCCAAGTTTTCTTTGTTGACTTTCTGCTTGATGATCTGTCTGTTGCTGTCAGTGGAGTGTAGAAATCTCCCACTATTATTGTATTGCTGCCTATCTCTCTTTTCTAGGTCTAGTAGAATTTGTTTTATAAAGCTGTGGGCTCTGATGTTATGCACATGTATATTTAAAATTGTTTTGTCTTCTCATTGGATTGATCCCTTTATCATTTTATAATAATCATCTTTGTCTTTTTTTATTGTTACTAATTTAAAGTCTGTTTTATCTGATATGAGCATGACTCTTGCTCATTTTTGGTTTCCATTTGCATGGAATATTTTTTCCCACCCCTTTTCCTTGAGTCGACAGGAGTCTTTGTGAGTGACATGGGTCTCTTGAAGACAGCAGATATTTGGGCTGTGGTTTTAAAATCCATTCTGCCAGTCTATATCTTATTAGTGGGGCATTGAGACCATTTATGTTCAGAGTTAATAATGATATGGAGGGTACCATTCTATTCATCATACAGGTTGTTATTTGTTTAATTATTTTCTCTACTGTGTTGCTGTTCCATAAGGCCTGGGAACTTTACAATTTCCAATGTTTTTCTCTTGGTATATTTCAGCCTTTTGTTTCAGTATTTAGAGCTCCTTTGAGTATTTCTTATAGAGCTGGTGTAGTGGTGACAAATTCCCTGTGTTTTTGTCTGCAAAGGACTTCATTTCAGGGTAATTTATGAAACTTATCTTTGTGGATTACAAAATCCTTGGCTGACTGTTATTCTGTTTGAGGAGTTTGAAGATAGGGTCCCAATCCCTTCTGGCTTGTAGGGTTTCTTCTGAGAAGTCTGCTGTCAGTCTGATAGTTTTACCTTGGCTAATTATTTGATGCTCTTGTCTTGCTTCTCTTAAAATTCTTTCCTTCACATTACCTTTGCATAGCTAGATGATTATGTGCCCTGGGGATATCCTTTTTGCAATGAATCTTCTGGAGGATCTTTGGGCTTCCTGTATCTGAATGCCTAGCTATCCAGCAAGGCCAGGCAAGTT
This sequence comes from Cephalopachus bancanus, assembly GCA_027257055.1. Taxonomy (NCBI): domain Eukaryota; kingdom Metazoa; phylum Chordata; class Mammalia; order Primates; family Tarsiidae; genus Cephalopachus; species Cephalopachus bancanus. The sequence continues at coordinate 1,968,239 of JAPVLO010000218.1, forward strand.
TTCCTCCATTATTCCTTCAAATAGGTTTTCCAAACCTGTTGCTATCTCTTCTTCCTCAGGAACACCTAAGATTCTTAGGTTTGGATGTTTTGCATAATCCTACATTCCTTGGAGACTTTGTTCCATTTTTTAAATCCTTTTTCTCATTGTTGTCTGATTGGGTTAATTCAAAAGCCTTGTCTTCAAGTTCTGAGATTCTTTCTTCTGCTTGTTCTAGTCTACTGTTAAAGCTTCCACTGCATTTTGTACTAAATGCTTCTTTACTTTCCAGAATTTCAGCTTGTTTTTTTTTTTTTAAATGTCTGTCTCTTTGGAGAATTTTTCACTCATGTCCTGAATGGTTTATTTTATTATTTTTTCTTAATTTTTTCATGTTGGTTTTCAGTTTTCTCCTAAAGTTTCTTGATCAGTATTATCCTCACCTTTTTAATTTTTGTCTGGAATTTCAGCAGTTTCATTTTGATTAGGATTTGTTGCTGAAGAGTTGGTGTGATCTTTGGGGGGTATTGGAGAACTCCGTTTTTTCATATTGTCAGAATTATTTTTCTGGTTCCTTCTCATGTGAGTAGACTAGTTATTCTTATTTGAAGTTGGCAGGGGCCTGATGTAGGCACTGTGGGGTTCCTTTGGTTATGTGTAATCTTGGTGTGGTGAGTTTCCCAATTGCCAGCTGTGGCAGCCCTGTGCTGTGTACCTTCAATGGCTTACATCATCCTGAGTGGCCAGCATGGCTTGGAAGGTGTTTGCTGGCACTTGGGATCTGGCCTTCCCCAAAGCTGAGGTATTGTGTCTGCTGTGGTTGGTTACACTGTTGACCTCTGGCCAGGAGATGATGATGATGGAGAAAGCCAGCTATGAAGGTGGCTGTAGGATTTCTCCTTGGCGACTGCTGCTCCAAGGAAGTACCCAGCCAGCCTAGACCAAGGGCAGGTCCAAGTTCTCTGTCTCTTTTGTATCTTCTGAGGTATTGCAGGGAAGAGGAGCCAAGTTGCCCCCAAGTGTGCACTCTTACCTGCCCCCGTGGGGACTATGGGGAGTCCTCGGCCACTGGGGTGACACTGCTGTGCAGGGCAGACCCAGAAGACTTCACCAGGGGAGGGAGAGGTTGCTATGGCAATGCCTTTCACTTGGTTCCACCTTGGCCTCGGGCAGTCTGCTGTCTGAATGTCAAGGTCCAGCCCCCCCTGTGTTCTTAGGTCACCTGCCCAGCCAGGGACTGTGTACCTGCACCGAGTTTGCCCTGGGCCCATTCCCTCCCAAGCTGGCTGCATCCCTGCAAGGGTTGAGATTCTGGGAAATGGCGACTGGCGTGGCTCAAAACTTTTTCCTGCAACTCTGTAGGCTGGAGCAAGGGTGTGGATCAGGCAGTTTCCCGTGGGGAGCTGGGGTCCTACAGGGCCCAGGGAGCCTAACAGGTTTGCGGCAGGAGCACAGATTTCCCGTCACTCACCATCCCCACTGTGTCCAGAGGCTGTGGTGGACTGTGGTGGTGCAGGCAAGAGTTTGGCCGGTTCCAACCAAGTCGGGGGACTTGTTTTCTTCTTCTCTGCTCTAAGTGGTTATTGTCCCTCCTTTGGAGACTGTGGGGCATGCTGCTCTCTTTCACATTATTAACACTAGCTCTTGGGAGAAGATTTGAAACGTTTTTAAATAAGAGGATAGTTAACTATTACTGGTTGAAAAAGTAGCCAGATTAATGGATTTATATTTTAATTAAGATCAAATTGAACCAAAGAAGTTGAACTTTTCTAGATTTTTAGGACTCAGCCAGAAGCCTGGGAAAGACCTGGGTTCCTTCTGGAGAAAACAGCATTGTCGACCTCCCACAAGGCTACATCTGCACCCTGGTAGCCTGTCCTACGCAGGAAGCATGTCTTTGAAGTTTTAGGTAGGAATACAGTCTTTGTGCCTTGAAACTTACTTCTTATATGCTTGGCATTACTAATCTCTGGTTGCTTCTTTGTGAATTTCTGATTGACCTTTAAGATTGGCACTTAAAAAATGATGCTTCCGACTCTACAAGTAAATATCTGTAATTAAATGTTTAAATATAGAGGATCACTCTGCATATTTAAAGAAGATGCAAAGAATCTTTTTGTTGGGCACATTCTGTCTCTGTAATATGGATGGTCACCATCTGCTGTGTCATTTTGGTGACTTCAACTGTTAACTTTATTGTTGAACAATTTACACCTAACCTTCTGCAGGTAAAGGTTTAGAGGGGTAGTTTATCAAGCATCTTCAGCTTGATTTCACTGGAAACTGCATGATTTCATGGGATTCCTGGGTGGTTGTTTGGTTTGGTTTTGAGGGGCACCGGTGAAATGCACACAGTGATGGACTTGTGTTACAAACGCTTCAGGCGAATGAGGTCAAAGTTCTGCACTTTTATTCAAGAATTTTCATTCCTGAATTTCAGTTCTTATTTGGCCTTTCACACAAAATGTAGAAGACAACACTTCCTTGGCTTCCACGTGGAAAGGCAGTGATGACTTACATGTACATTTTCGTGAGCCTGCCAGGGCCAGCAGGCTTCCGGTGACAGTATGCTGGGGCGCTGAAGGCCCAGGACCTGGCAGTCCCCAAAGCCCTGCCTTGGGCGGTGTTTCCCAGGTCACTGAGGACATGCGAGGTCCACCACCCTCGCCTCGTTTCCTGGGGCCTCTTTCTCTCCAGAGCAGATGAGAGATGGTTTTCTGCCCTAAGTGATTTGGTTGTTTTCACTGGCTGGGAATGGGACAACGTACTCTCAGCAACAGTTTAAAAGCCCTCACAATAAGGATTCATGGAGATTTTTGAAATTATAATTAACTGTATATTAACTGGGACAGGGTGGAAGTGTGAAAGACAGTCTTTTTAAATTTGACTTTGAAAAAGCAAGTTAGTGTTTGCATGTGAATATGCGTCTTTGCTGTCCAGAAGTTCATAATCCCTGAAATTCATTTGGGGACAATTTGGCATATCAGACCGTTTCCCCTCCCCTACCAAGAACATGAGGGGCTGACTTCAAGGGGAATTTTAACACAGCGTGGATTACAGTTAGTCTCTGGAAGGCACTACCGACTCTCATACTTATTTCAGGGTCTCTCACCTTCTACTTAGGCGAAAATCAAAAGATTTGTGTTCCCTCTTGTGTGCGGACATTATCCCCACAAGATCTGTGCGATTTTCCTATGATGTGAGTAGGGGGGATTTCCGGCAGTTAACCGGGCGCCCGAGCACCAGCCCCCTCTGCTTTCAGCTGGCGTCCCTGCCTGCCAGCATGCCTGTGAACTGAACTTGGGAGTCTGCAGTGCACTGTTACATTGTCATCAGTACGATCATCTAAAATCCTGCTCAGACTTCTCTTTGCAAGTCTCAGTTGTTTCCTTCGGGTTACAAAGAGAGAAGCCAGAGAGGGTAGCCTGAGCATGGCAGGGAACACGGGGCGCGTGTTTTCTGTCGTTCACAAGACAGTCCCACTCTGCTGCCTGCCTCAAGTGACGGCCCCGGGGCCCTTGTGGGGGCCTCTCGTGGGGTGTCTGCCTCGGCCTCGCCTGTGTGCCTCCTCGTGGGATATCCTGGCCATGGCAGGCAAGGGCCCGCCTCTGTTCTTGTACAGAAAAGGGTGGCTTATGGGAGGGGCCACGCCACACACAGCTGTGCGGAGACCACTGCGTCCCTAAGGCCATGCTTTTCTCTTACAGAGGAGTTCAAGGGCTCCACGGTGGTAGAGCTGATGAAGAAAGAGGGCACGACCCTCGGGCTCACGGTGTCGGGCGGCGTGGACAAGGATGGCAGGCCCCGGGTGTCCAACCTGCGGCAGGGAGGAATCGCTGCCAGGTAACTGCCTCGGGATCAGAGACGGGATGGGGGGATCGTGAACTCGAAAATTAAGGCACCTTCCAAAAGGTCGCTGAAAGTGACCACCACCACTGACTACAGCACAGCCTGGCACCGCGGGCACATTTCCAAATCCACTCCCCCAGACTGCCCATGTTTGCTCCCGGCTGTGCTGGTCACCCAGAGGGTCCTGTGTCACCTCAGGAGCTGCCAGGCTGAATTTTAATTCCAAAACGCCTGTAGAGACCTCGTCCCAGAGTTGCCACCGCTGACCTGCAGTTGCTGCGGCAGAAAGGAGACTCCCCGATCCCCAAGCATGAGACAGACCCCTCTTTTGGGGGGGCCGTGGGGGCCGGCAGTCCGCCTCACGGTGGGGGAGGAGGGACTCACCTCCAAGCTTCTGAGTCCAAGCTGTTTGTCCCACATCTCTGCGTTTCTGCTTGCAGGGTTTACAAGACACGAGGCTTCCAGGGGAGGCCTGACCTCCCTTTAGTCCGCGAACTATAAACTGTCCTAGTCACTGTGAAGGTGATGTCCCGGGTGGGCTCAGCCCAGGCACGGGGTGGGTGGCTGGGCTGCTTCAGGTATGGGACAGGGTGGGCTCACTGCAGGCACACCACCCTTTACCTCGCAAGGAGAGGATGGGTTGTCGGGTGAAAAGTGAGGTTTCCTTGCCTCCAGTCCTGGCCACCAGTTTCTCATCCATATCATCCCAGGTGGAGTGTTAGAGCTCTGGCCTCGCAAAGTGTCACCTGGAGTGGTGACTCCTGTGACTGCATTGGATGGACAGTGTTGGCCTGAGTGAGCCGTGTCCAGTCCTGCTTGTAACTGAGCACCGGGCCTCAGCCGTTTTTCTGGCTCTTAGGAACGTCTCTCCTGCCCAAGCCTCCTTGGGTGTAATAACAGTGTGGCTGACCCCTGGTTCTGCCCAGAGCATCAGCTGTCCCCAGAGCTGCTTCGAGTCTCCCCTTGAAGCAAGTGTGGGTGGGGCAAGCGGCGTTGCTGGCGTGTTCACGCTGTAACTAGAAGTAGCTGTGTGCCAGGGATGTTGGGGTTCAAATATCGCCAAGCACAGGCCACTGCTTTGTTAAATGCTGCTGTCTCCACGTGGCTTTTTGAGCTATGGCCGCCATGTTTTCTTAGCTTTGGCCCCCTCCCCTACCTTGGGGAGGTGAATCTATCTTTCTCTCTCTCTCTCTCATTTACTTTCTAATAATAATAAACTGCTTGGAAACTTAAAAAAAAAATCAGCAAGCATGCATGGCATGAGACGCTGCCCGCCGCCTTTGCAGGTAGCAAAACTAAGTAATTAAGAATAGATAAAATCCCAGCCCAGGAGGGGCTTGTGATCTCTCTGTGAAGACAAGGTATCGAAACCTGAATGTTGGGACAGCAAGGACACTATGGGCTAGTAAACAACGCCCACACTGGGGTGACCACAGGGCACACGGCTGTGTCCCCCGAGCACCCATGGACCCGGGGTGAGAGCGGTGCATACCTGTGGGCTGAGCGGGTTGGGAAGGTTCTAGAAGAGGGAATGGCTAGACTGGGCACCCATCACATCACTGCCCTTGCTGCTTCTGTGATGAGTGACAGGGTCCCTGAAGGTCCTCACGAGTGATGCGAGTCTGAACTCCTTGCTGTCCACCCTGGTCTAGAGGCAGGACTTGACTGCAGGCCCCAGAGCAGCCAATGGTCTGCATGGTAGGATGGAGGGACGGGGATGTCAGCGAAACCCAGAGTCTGATGGTGTCCTAGTTTCTTCTTCCCTGGCCCTCTGTGTGTCGGTCCTGCTCCAGCCATACATAGCAAAGAAGCCGCCCTTTTCCTGAGGACTGGACACCCCGGCGATGCTCTCGAAGGCTGAGACACATGTGAAGGCGGGCAGCACCAACAAGCAGGGCAAGAAGACCCGCATGTCCGGGTCTGGTTCCCACCCCAGAGAGCTACCCTTTTAGGGCAGAACAGCTTTAACAAAGGAGAGTTCTCTTGTGTTATTACGCTCTGGAAAATAAAAGAGGGAAAAGATCAGAAGCAAATGGGAGCTGGCGGCAGACCAGGGCAGGACTTCCAGGGTCACACCAGCAGCATGGGGGAGGGGTCCGTGCATGTCACAGGGTCAGGGGCACTGACACTCTCAGGGGCTCTCTTCCCGGGCAGGGACTCTGCTGTGTGGCCTTCCAAGCTTTCCTGGGGCTCCCGGGAAGGGAGGTGGGCACGCAGCCAGACGGCCCCCTGAAGCCCCAGGGCCTGTCTTGCAGAAGTGACCAGCTGGACGTGGGCGACTACATCAAGGCAGTGAACGGCATCAACCTGGCCAAGTTCCGCCACGACGAGATCATCAGCCTGCTGAAGAACGTCGGAGAGCGGGTGGTGCTGGAGGTGGAGTACGAGCTGCCGCCCGTCTGTGAGTACCGGAGCCTCGCCCTGGCGCGCTCCCAGGCCCGGGTCACCTGGGACAGCGGGGGCCGAGCCCGAGCACACTGGGGGTTTCCTTCACATCCAGACTATGGGGGAGCTTGACTGATAAATCAGGCACAGTAAGAGAGCAACAATAACTCATTTTGAAAATCTAGCCCAGCGTGGTGGCTCACGCCTGTAATCCCAGCATTTTGGGAGGCCAAGGCGGGAGGATTGCTTGGGCTCAGGAGTTGGAGACCACCCTGGGCAACATAGTGACACCTGGTCTCTACAAAAATGAAAAGAAATATTAAAAAGTAGCCATGGCCGGGCTCGGTGGCTCAGCCTGTCATCCCAGCACTTTGGGAGGCTGAGGCAAGTGGATTGCCTGAGCCCACGGGTTTGAGACCCCCAGGCAACTTGGTGAAACTTTGTCTCTACAATAAATAAAAAATTAACCGGGCGTAGTAGCGCATACTTGTAGTTCCAGCTACTTGGAAGGCTGAGGCAGAAGGATCACTGGAGCCCAGCAGGTCGAGGCCGCAGTGGCTGGGAGCATGCCACTGCACTCCAATCTGGGCTACAGAATGAGACTCCAACTCAAAAAAAACAAGTAGACAGGCATGGTGGTGCATGCCTGTACTCCCAGCTGCTCGAGAGGCTGAGGTGGGAAGATCTCCTGCACCCAGGAGGTTGAGACTATGGTGAGCCATGATCATGCGACTGCACTCCAGCCTGGGTGACAGAGTGAGACCCTGACTCAAAAAATACATACATACACACATCCCTAAAATAGAACAATTATAAGAACGTGCCAACATCACAACTCTTGCACTTTGGGGCCATGATGAAGTCAAATAAGGGTCCCTTGACCACAGCACAGCAAGACCGCAACAGCCAATCCAGTTGTTCCGAAGACAGTTCCAAAGTGGCCAGGGCAGGCCGTGTAAACAGTGTGGGTGTGCCCGACATGGGTGACTCCTGTCCCGGGCAGGATGGAGCAGATGGCATAAGAGTCCATCACGCTGCTCCTCACGGCAGGAGAGTGAACACTTATGAAGACTCGTTTCTAGAATGTTCCACTTACTATGTTCAGCCTGCAGCTGACCGCTGGTAGCTGAATCTGCTGAGGACTGCTGTCATCTTCCCCACCCAGGACAGCGGAACCCACTCTTTCCCACAGCCACCGGCAACTTAACCGTTCCCTTTTGCCAGCAGTGTCTCGTGACAGGAATGCCAGAGCGAGCTTCTTGACATTTAAGAATCGTTTGCATTGAGAAACATGGTACCTCCTCAGGGAGAATTCAAAAGCGCACAGGTGGGCCGGGCTCAGTGGCTCAACCTGTCATCCCAGCACTGTGGGAGGCTGAGGCGAGGGGATGGCCTGAGCCTGTGGGTTCGAGACCCACCCAGGCAACCTGGCAAGACCTCATCTCTCCCATAAATCAAAAATTGGCTGGGCATGGTAGTGCATGCCTGTAGTTCCAGCTCCTTGGAAGACTGAGGCGGAAGGATCACCAGAGCCCAGCAGGTTGATGCTGGGAGGCCGTGAGTGTGCCACTGCACTCCAGCCTGGGCGATGGGGTGAGACTCCAACTCAAAAAATAAAAAAAGTGTGCAGGTGACCGTGAGGTCACATAGAGCCCGTGTTCTGTGAAGGGGTCTGCACACACTGGCTTTGCTGCTCCGCTGTTTCCATCAGCCGTCGGGACACATCCAGGCCATGGGTACTTGGCACCCCCGTGCAGTCTGGAACTTAGCAACTGGCTTAGGAAAGTGAGTTCAGCATGCTTTCTGATGACTCGTGTAGGTATGTATGTCTGCAGCATGAAAGTGGCTTCAGAACACACTATTATCAAGTAACAATAGTCGGCAACGTGTGTTGATTTCTTACCAAATGTCCGGTCTCGTAAAGGACTTTACTTGCATTGAGTTATTTAATCATCACCGTGAGAAGAATCAGCATAGCTCAGACAAACTTTAGTGTCAGATAGCCAGGTTCATATCCCAGCTCCGCCTTCTACTGGCCTCATGCCTTTCAGAAAGTCACTTAGCTTCTCTGGGTCTCAGTTCTCACACCTGAGAAATGGGATTCATATTAGTTCCTACTCATTGATTAGTTATGAGGATTAACTGAGTATTTGTACAACATTTGGAATGGTGCTGGCTCTCTAAAAGGTTTTGATCAGTAAGGAAGCAATCAGCACTGCAAGTTGGGCATGATTACCACGAGTTTTCTCATTTTACAGAGACTTGAGCTAAGTGTCTTCCCCAGATTAGTGGCTGCAAAGTCATCATGTGAACCCGGGCTGCCTGGCTCTGGAGCGCTCGTGCATGGTTGTGGGGGTGCGGGTGCAGGGCTCTGCCCTCCTCCAACCGAGCTGTCCCAGCACCCTCTCCTACTGTCGGTTGTTGACATGGGTGTGCCCCGGGGATGCGCTGTGCTCCTCCCTGCTGGTGAGAGCACCTAGACTGAGTGTGAAGAGTTGGTAGAATCCATCTGTTCGTCATGGCCTTGCTGAGCACTTCTGTGTTCCAGCCACCACTGTGGACCAGAAGTCTGAAGGTGCGGAGTTCACCTTCTCGCAGGAGAAGGCAGATAAAGTAAAAGTATATCAATAAGTGAATTGTATGGCAGGGGTCACGAATGCAGGGCGAAGGGAGGCAGAAGGAGGAGACAGCTAGGGATGCCGGGGCTGGGGTGGGATTGCGATTTTAAACCAAGGGCAGGGTTAGGACAACTTCATGAGAAGGGAGTACCGGTCAGCAAATTGGAGGAGGCAAGGCAGTTGGCCATTCAGGTTTCTGGGGGAAGAGAGTTCCAGGAAGAAGGAACAGCCAGTGCTGAGACCAAAAGGCAGGTATGTACCTGGGGTTGTTCCATAAACACATGGAAGTGGGACTGTAGCAGAATGAACCAGAAGAGGTTTCAGAGACGAGGTCAGAAATGAAAGAGGGTGGGATGTCCTTGTAGGCCGGCGGGGGAATCCTTCGGTTTTGCTCTGAAAGACACAGGAGGCAGCTGAATGGTCTGGAGCAGAGGAGCCTCCAAGACTGGTGTTCTTGGAGGTTCTCTGGCTACCGTGTTGAGTGTAGACTGCAGAGGCTACTGCAGTGGTCCAAGCAAGATGGCAATGGAGGCCGTGAAAGCAGTCAGATTCTGGATCTGTTTTGAAGGCAGCACCAACGGGACTTCCTCATGGACTTGCCGTGGCTTGTGCTGTCCGGGATGCACCCAAGGATTTGAGCCTGAGCGACTGGAAGGATGGAGCAGCCGTCCGCATGGGTGGGTAAGAGCATGGGTAGAGCTGATTGGTGGGGCAAGATCAGAAGCTCGTTGTCTGAAACGCCACCTCGGCGGTGCCTGTGGCCTGCGAGAGGAAATGTCGGGAGCTGCAGCTGTGGTCTGGAGTTTGGGAAAGAGAGCTGACCTGGAAATAGGCATTGGCGAGCACTGGGCACACTGAGGGTGTCTAGAGTCTGGGGACCAGGTTGGGGTACTCAGGGCGCTGGCACGTGACCGGTCACAAGTTCTTCCTCTTAGCAGAAAATCAGCCGCAGAAAATCTGGTAGTCAGTTCATAACAAAATTAGTTTAGGACCGTGTTCTAAAGCCTCGCCACATGTTTTCATGCTCAGCAACGGTAGGCAGTAAAATAGACTGTGTCACTAGTTAAATGGCAGCTTTGCGACCGTGGACGTGTTATTTACGTTCTCTGAGCCTCGGGTTTCTGACCTGTAAAATGGCTGTAGCAGGAGAAGGGTTTTGGTGCTGATTCAACGCTGTCCTCAAGTCATCGTGAGGTAGACCGAGATCACATACTTGGGATATTAAGATATTACTTAACATTATTATTATTTGAATTGGAGTCTCCCTTGCCCAGGCTGGAGTGCAGTGGCACGCTCACGGCCACCCCAGCGTCGACCCACTGGGCTCCGGTGATCCTTCCGCCTCAGCCTTCCAAGTAGCTGGAACTACAGACGCACACTACCATGGCTGATTTTTTATTTATTGTAGAGACGAGGTCTCGCCAAGTTACCTGGGCTGGTCTCAAACCCGCAGGCTCAAGCAATCCTTTCGCCTCGACCTCCCCATGCTGGGATGACGGGCTGAGCCACCGAGCCCGGCCTACTTAACATGATTCAGTAACTAATCACGTTAGCTGTGACTACTGTTATTGCCTATTACTCTGGAAGCACCTGGACTTTAAGAGTCGCATCACCTGGAGTCTCACTCTCAAGCCACTGCCAGGAGGGGAGAGAAGCCAGATCCCTAGAGCCAGAAACATGTTTATTCCACCAGGGAGGCAGATGTCAAAATGCCACAGCTCCTTCCGAAAAAGAACTCAGGGCCACTTCCAGGGGAGGCCAGTGGTGAAGATTTGCCCATGTCCTGGGTGACTCAGTGTGGGAGGCCTCGGGGGGACTTGAAGACGGCAGAGCCCATCAAGTAGGACGAGGAACATTCTAGGCAGGGACACAGCAGGGCAGGAGGACACAAGGTCAGGGCCCAGGTTCACCTACAGACTGGAGCTGCATAGAGGGAAGAATGACAGGATCTGGGGAGGGATGAGGCCAGAGATCTAGATAGATTTAACCCAAGGAGGCCGGGCAGGGAGGAGTGAGGCCAGAGAGCTGAGAGGGGACCCAGTGAGGCCCGGGGGGGGAGGCCAGAAAGCTGAACAGGGATCCAGCAAGGCCAGACATGGCATGTTGATGGAGCTTGGACACAGGGCGCTGGCAGGTATTGAACGCCAGGAACACCCCATCAGAGCTGAGATTTTAGGCCACACAGAGAATAGACCAGAGGCTTCAGGTCCGAAAGCTCTTAGCATTTTCCAGAAGAGAGGCAACAGCCTGAATAAATACGGTATTCTCAGAGTTAGAGGAGATGGGTGTCAGAAATGCTCAGGCACTGACACCTGTCGTGGTGTGGCGAAGACACAGCACCAGCCTCTTCCTCACTCGACAAAGCTGATGGAACAGGGCAGATGTGTTCACACGCAAAGCAAGACTCTCCAGGCAGAAATCAGATAGAAGAGGTCTGTTCTCCAAGGATGGTCCCGGCCTCTCTATTATGCTTGAAGATATTAATGTGAGCTTAGCGTCCAGAGAGTCTGAAGGGACGAAGACGCTTGCCCTTCACTACCCAAACTACTGGAGCAGAAGCAAGCGGAGGGAGCCGGCTGCTGAAGGAGCAGCCGCCAAGGCCACGACCAGAAGCTCGCCAGGACGGCAGCAATCTGAGACCAGACCACCCCGGAGTTCAGAGAGAACTGGAGGAAGGGTTGCGTGTGTGCCTGTGTGTGCGTGTGTATGTGTGCACGCCTGGGATCTGGTAGAAGAAAAATAGAAGTTTGATCTTGGGCAAGCCACTTATCTTTTCTGAGATTGGGTTTCTTTCTTTAATTTTAAATTTCTAATTTTAATGTTTTTAGAGATGAGGTCTTGCTATGTTGCCTGGGCAAGTCTCGAGCTCCTGCGCTCAAGCCATCCTCCCACTTTGACCTCCCAAAGTGCTGGGATTACAGGGGTGAGCCACCGTGCCTGCCTCAGATTCTTTACAGAAGTGAAATGATTGGTCTACAGGAGCACTACAGTTCTTTTTGACTTTAAAACCGTGATGCCTTGAGACTGTGTTTAGAGAGAACGTTACCAATGTGTGCCTTAGATATTTAGATATTAAAAGTGGGTCTAGAGTGGTGCCTTCAAAGTTTGGTCACATAACGCCTAAAGAATTTTGAGATGTTAAATAATTGTGATCCATTTTTAGATAGTACCTACACTTATTCATCATCAGCTTAAACAGTTGGAAAGGACACGACTTCTGGCATGTTGTTCATTTGATATGTCTTTAAATTCTGCTTGCATTCAAACCTTGGAGCTACAGATTTGCCTCATTTAATTAAAAAATGCCTGCCCTGCAGTGCGCTATTAGCCTGCCACTGCATTCCTGCCTGGGCGATAGAGCGAGACCCTATCTTAAAAAAAAAAAATAAGGCAGTCTTCACTGTTAATCCATCAGCTAACTGAGACTAGCTTTCTACCTAAAGGAGTCATTTTTAAACTCAAATAAATGTGTGAAAGCACGTCCCTGGGACAGGCTTCTTACTTCTCAATTCAAAACAGACACGATAGTGGTGTGTTGATGATGGTGTTGGTGGTGCCGGTGGCAGTGATGGTGGACGTAATGATGGTGGCGAAGATGGTGGTGATGGTGGTGATAGTGATGGTGCTGACGCCAGTGATGAGGGAGAGAAAGCGCACCAGCCCCAGCCTCCTCCGTGTGCCTCCTTCTTGGCTTCCTCCTGAAGGAGCAGCAGCTGCCCCTTGAAGCTCTTCTGCGACAGTGTCAGAGGGAACCGAAGACAGGCCCAGCCAGCGATGCGCATTTCCAGCTCTGCTGCATCTCTTTTTTTTTTTTTTTTTTTGAGTTGGAGTCTCACTCTGTTGCCCAGACTGGAGTGCAGTGGCCACTCCCGGCCACTGCAGCCTTGACTTGCTGGGCTCCGGCGACCCTTCCACCTCATCCTTCCAAGTAACCGGAACTACAGGCGCGCACTACCACGCCCGGCTCATTTTTTTGATTTGTTGTAGAGATGAGGTCTCACCAAGTTGCCCAGGCGGGCCTCAAACCCGCGGACCAAGGCAATCCCCTCACCTCGGCCTCCCAAAGCGCAGAATGAGAGGCTGAGCCACCAAGCCGGCCTGCTGCATCTCTCAACCTCCCATGGGATGTCAGCTGGGCAAGTCACCTGGGCACGGGCAGCATGCAGAGTAGGGAGGGCTCACAGCGCCCCTCCTCCCACCAGGCGTGAGTGGAGGGCAGGAGAGGAGGACGTCCTTTTGAAGGATCTAAGCCACTGGGGCAAAGTAACTGCGGAAGCAAATGCATACTCACGTCTAGAAACAAGGGACAGCAGCACAGCTCAGACACTGAGGAGAGAATGTCTTGCCCTGTGAAATTGTTTTCTCCCATGCCCTTGATCCTCCGGGTGAGTTTTTACTAGATCTTTGTGTATACACAACTCACGTGGGAAGTAGTGAGCACAATGTATGTGGCGGCACAGGGTGGCCGGTGCTGAGCATGAAAACCCAGCCACCCACAGCCAGCCAAGCAAGTGACAACTAGAAAGACCAGTCTATCTCGTGATATTGAAATGCAGTCAACGCTCACATCATCTTGGTAAGTGATAGAGAGCAACAGGGGCATAATCCGAAGCTGCAAAGAATCCAAAATCTTTATATCGACTTTCAGTTTCGATTACAAGATTTAGTAGTCGGCTAGATTGAGCTAAAGTGAAATTAAAATGGCAGGCTTTGCAATCCCGTGACAGACGTCAGCCAACAATGACAGGTGGCCCAGAATGAGAATTGGCTGTATATAATCTGAAGTTGATTTAATGATTCAACGAAATAATATTTGTAAACCACTTTGCAGAGTTCTGGACACACAGGATATGCTCATTAATTATTTCTCTCCATCCTCTCCTCTCCTCGCTTACCAAAAGAACATAAAAGATCGTGTTCCTAACCAATTTCTTCAAGTGGCTTGTGGGGTCATGGAAATAAGAGAACATTTGGTATGAACCAATTTTTTTTCATTTAATTAAAACTGTATCTCACCACTTTTAGCTGTTTGCGTGCACTGTTTCTAGTTGATTAGAATAAGCTGAAATTCCCCTGGTAGCAAGAATATGACATTTAATTAAATCAGCAGTATACCAAAACATTTGTTCAGCTATAGGTTTATGTTGTTTTCCAGCAGATTCAAATTTTTATTGGACTTCATGTCCCAGCCGAATAGTGTGCCGTTTTATGAATTTAAATGTGTACTTTTCATAATCATATCTGTTCCCTTGAGGATTCAGAATATCTGATCATTAAAAATAATCATAATTAATGACTAGTTAAAACTACTTGCTAGTTCTATAAATGGCAAGAGACGTTTTTCTAAAAGACCCCTTTAAATTCTGCCTATAAATAGGTTGCTTGTTGATAGTTTTATATAATAAGCCCTTCAGGATCTGGTAACAATGTAAAAAATGTGTTATGACAATGGACACAGCATTCGATAATTCGATACCAGTGTACAAATTCAAAATAAGGATCTCAAACTGTCTACTTCTATACATCATTGCAGGTTTTTCTGTCTTCATGAATAAAAGCATCTCTGTAATCATAATGATAAAATATCAATTTGTGGAAATGTTTTTTTCAATGCAGAAATGGTATACAATTCAACCAGAATCACTCATAGGTTCTCCAAAGGAATCTTACAGAATATTGTAGTGACTACACCTTCCCACACCTCATAACCTCACATGTGCAGTTTCTTTTGTGAAATCATAGCAATAATCAGGCAACCATGACAGAAGAATGATGTATCAAGTAAAATTAAGTTACTCTTAATTTTCTTAGTTTGCAGTAATATTCTGAATGTACCTTGACTTTCATTTGCCCTCCAAGTTTCATGGGAATTGCTGATGTCTTTGTTTAATCTCTATGTTTCCCATATGTTTCTGTGTCAGAACATCTATTAGCATCAGCCTAATTATTGGTAGCAATCTGAGAACAATACTTTGTGTGCCAGCTGCAAAAATAAAAATAAATAAGTCATATTATATAAATTTTTTTACAAAAATCACATTGGTTTTTCATTTTGCCAAGGAAGAATCATCCTAAATATTTTCTGTAAAACAGAAAAAAATAATTCTACTTATCCAATAAACACTATCTCTCTGGTCATGTGCAGTTTAAATAAACAGCATACATTCTTCACCTTCTCTCTAGAAACTGGCTATACAGAAGGAAAAAAGCTGAGCCATGATTTACTTCCAGGTGGACCTCCATGTGTCAGTCATGCAGGTGACCGTCTGATGGTATTTGTTATGCCGTTACAATGAGTTTTTTCTAACGTTTTCTTTGAAAGGAGATTGTTGCTTTCTTGTTATTCAGAACAAACCACTTGCAACAAGGACCTGCAGTATTTTAGGCCACACTGAAAAATTTCGTATTGTTTTTTTTGTTTGTTTGTTTTTGTTTGTTTGTTTTTGAGTTGGAGTCTCACTCTGTCACCCAGACTGGAGTGCAGTGGCCGCTTCCGGCCACTGCAGCCTCAACCTGCTGGGCTCCGGCGATCCTTCCGCCTCAGCCTTCCGAGTAGCTGGAATTACAGGCATGCGCTACCAGGCCCAGCTGATTTTTTGATTTATTGTAGAGATGAGGTCTCGCTGCCCAGGTGGGTCTCGAACCCACGGGCTCAGGCAATTCACTCACCTCAGCCTCCCAAAGGCAAAATTTCGTATTGTTGTTGTGACTTAAAACTTGTGTTTCCTTCTCTCTCTCCCGTACCAGCTGTACAAGGATCGAGCGTTATTTTCCGGACAGTGGAGGTCACGTTGCATAAAGAAGGCAACACCTTTGGTTTTGTCATACGAGGTAGGTGTGGTTAGAAGATACAAACCGTCAGAGACTCTTGGATGATTTTTCTGTGAGATATTAGGAGTGAGCGAGAAAGGCATGCTCAAGAAATCGATGTCTCCACGGTGTAAAGCCACCTGTTAATATTTGCACTGACTCTTCTTTAAATAAATAAAACTGTGAATGGGAATTAAGCGGAATCCGGCTGACGGATAACTCTGTTTGTTCAGTAGCACAGAGCAGGAAACACTGTCAGTAAACCTCATCAGTGCAGGTGTTTGACTGACCTGTCACTTTACAACATGGCTTTTGACTTTTTATACTTTTCCCTTTTCTACTTTTCTGTATCATTGAATCAAACATTTTGATGAGAATGGCTTGATTTGATTTAATGCATGAGGATTTAGCAACTTCGTGTAAGAATAAATTTCTCCCGAGACACATTTTGTAACCACAGCCTTCTAAAATTGGATTGAAGATCATCTAATCTCTTGGGTGCCTGTGTGCTTCAGCTCAGCTCCTCATAGGACAGTGTGACACTGAGAATAAAGAGCTCAGGCGACTCCAACTCGTCTGTTGAGCCATGAATTCAGAGGTGGAATTCTAACTTTTATTGTTTTGTTTTTCTTGTTAACAACTTTATCCCCTAAAGGCAGTGCCTGCATTAGTGACTCTCAACCCCTGTATGACAGTGAGCATCAGTGGGAACCTGGATAAGCGTCAGACACGTTTTAACAGTTTGCATTCATTTCTTGATGTTTTTGTTTTCATCTTTAACATGTTGTGCTTCGCCAAAATTCTATCAAAATTATGAAAACTAAAGTGTTCAAATAAAACATCTTAAACACACATGCGCCAAAGAGTAAAAAACAGATGTGCATCCTGCTGCAGGCCTGTCTTACATGGCTGAGCTTTACACATCAGGTTTCACTCTGTCAGTCATGCGGCACACCAATCAATTGCACGTTTATTAAGCTCATGTCAGCATGTCAGCGGAGGGACAGTGCTTTGGGGTCATAAGACAAGACCTCATCTACAGGAAATGGTAGTCCAGTGAATTCAAGACGTGAGTTGATCAAGTGCTTGAGGGAGGAATGAGAGGGCAGGGCTGGGCACTCGCAGAGCACTTTGGACTAGCAGTTATTACACTTTTCAGGCGGAGCTGCTGACCCCAAGGTCATGGCCCTAACCGGTTCCAAATTTCTGATTAAAGTAACTAGATGAATATAATGCAAAGTCACTGTACAAGCAATTTGAGGTTGAAGGGTGGTATAAACAAATCTGTTTTTGCAATATACGTAGAAAAAGAAGGTTTCTTGAATCATGTGCATACAAGCCTAATTATTAAAAATCTATAGCAAAAACTTGCTGCTACAGATACTCATCACTAGTTACTGTATGGTTAATCAATAACAAATCAAATTGCTAATGAAAGAGCTTAAACCAATAGTAATTTATCACTAAGAAATAAAAGAATAGATGCAATTGAAATTCACAACTGCCTCAAGACCACGAATCGTGTAATGTGAACGAAACACCCTTTCCACAATTTGCAGGAATTCCAAATATCTATGTGCATGTCCAGGAGTTTTATATGAGCCTAGAATCCTGCCTGGTATATGGGAGGCACTTAATAGATGAAAGAATGAATGAGTGACTGAATGTCACCTAGATCTGTGTGGGCATCAGATATCTTTATATTATACTGATTTTAAAAACCTTAGTTATAACTAACCAATTTTAGTCTATAAGCACCAAACTTTTCTAGGCATTCACAACTCCCTTAATACATTAATTGAACAAAAAAGGTTTTGGAATTTCGCATGACTTCTCCATGAGAATCAAATACAAGATGTATATGCTTAGGTCAGTTTGCGGCCCAGCCGAAGGCCTTTCCCGGTTCACAAGGTGGTCACCAGCCATCCCTTGAGTTCACTGGCTAATTGCAATGGGTAAGCATGGGCATGGCAGAGAAGACGTGGTGGCCTAGCTGGGAAGTGAGCTAAACCTAGATCAACAGACAATACGGACAGCGACATTCAGGAACCAGGGCGCCAGGCAGAGGGGACACTCCATTCAGTACCAGCTGGAACTTGGAACACGTAGCTTTGGGTGGGTGAATGGAATTATGTTTTTAATGCCACATGTCACGGGTTCTGAAACCTTTCTTCCCCAAACAACAGCACCCACAGAACGAAAGACAATGTTTTGGCCTAAACCCAGGAGAGTTAAACTTCAGTTAATTTCTTACCACGAAACCAAAGGGGATGGGATGGGCTGACAGGAACAGCATTTAACCACTAAGTTGCTTTTCCCTCGGACAAGGAAACCTGCCCTGTCTGGTCATCTTCAACAGTAAAACTGCAGGCAGATCACCTCATTGAACACATGCTGCCTGGTATTCAGATTTGGTCTGACTGTGGCCCTGGCATGAATATTTTCAGGACACGTTCCAGGGATACTCATGGGCAGTCAGCATTGAGGATGTCACTGGTCTCTGAGTGTTTTGCTTTGCTGTTCCAAACTCCTAGAACCAAAGTGAGTTGGACAGGAAACTTGGTTCATTACAAATAATGATAAAATGCCACATACCAAGAAATGTAGAACAATCTCTCACTTTAACATGCATCCAGTGTTACATATTTAAATTTGAGCCAAAATTACGGAAAGGTTTCTTGCTGCCTTTGGCCCCAACCTTTTCCAAATCAGTGCCTCTTTAGGGAAAGGCATACCTGTCTTTCATGGTCACTTGCAAAAGAGAAATTACATATGAGTATTTACATTGATAGGGGCGAGCATTTGATATAACTTATGGTCATGACTTTCATTTTAAATTTCTTCTCTGAGAATGTAGTGTATTTGCAATTTTAAGTAAAGGAGAATTTTTAAAGAAGCCATCAGACTGATCGAAACAATAAAACACTGAATTGGAGCTTTTACCAATCAGCCAGTCTGAATAAGTCTCTTGTAATAGAGTTGATTACCAAGGAAGCACTTGCCTTCGTCAGAAACCACGAATGCCTCTTCATTTTTCTCATAGATTATTTAAGTTAAGCCTCTCTACCTGCGCTGAGTTTTGAGACATGTCTGTCTTTTCCGCCAGGCAAACATTAACGAAGTAATAGTTACTGATACCATTCAATATTTATCAGATATTGGCCAACTAGAAAGCACCCAAAAGGGTGGCCAGGATGTTGGTGCACAGGAAATCAGGTCACATGAAGGAGGGTTAAGGAAACAGAAATGTATCCAGCCTTGGGAAGATAGGACTTAGCAGGTGTATAATCTGTTTGCAACTTTCAGAAAAAACATTTCTGTCAAAGAGAGCAGATGTTTTTGTTTTACTGCTCCAACTGATGGAATAAGGACCAGTGGATGGAAGGTGAAGGACGATAGATATCAGTTAAATATTAGGAATAATTGTCAAACACCCTAGTGTCCAAATGTGGAGCAAATGGCCTCAAGCCTAGTCAGAAGGCCACTACTGGTGGGTCTCAGGCAGAGGCTGGGGGAGCACAGAAAAAGGAAGCTATGCACTGGGGTCTTGCATTAAAGATAGAATTGACAATGAATGACCTTCCATCTCGAAGCATCTGTGTTTCTGAGCCTGGCTCATCTGTGTTCTAAGAATTCTTGTGGAGAATATTTTCTTAGAGCCTCAACCTGCTGGGCTCCGGCGATCCTTCCGCCTCAGCCTTCCAAGTAACCGGAATTACAGGCATGCGCTACCATGCCCGGCTGATTTTTTTATTTATTGTAGAGATGAGGTCTCGCTGCCCAGGTGGGTCTCTAACCCGTGGGCTCAGGCAATCCACTCACCTCAGCCTCCCAAAGGCGCGGGATTACGGGCTGAGCCACCGAGCCCGGCTAGAGCCCAGTTTTAATGGGGGACAATTGGTCACTTAAATTTTTTCCTTTTCTTTTTGTCTTTTTTGAGTTTGGGTCTCACTCTGTCTCTCAAGCTGGAGTGCAGTGACACAATCACGGTTCACGGCAACCTTGATCTTTTGAGCTCAGCAATCCTTCCTGGTGGGACTCAGGCGCGCACCACCATGCCCAGCTAATTTTTTTAATTTTTCATAGAGACAAGGTCTGGCTACGTTGCCCGGGCTCATCTCAAACTCCTGGGCTCAAGCCAGTGCTGGGATTATAGGCATGAGGCACCATGCCTGGCCATCTTTCTTATTTTAATACTTTGGATTTTCCTTTTGCTTTTGTTTTCTCTTCCTTGATATCAGGTTGTAGACCTACCCACCCTGTTAGTATACATACCTGGGCTTTGTTGATTACTGGCAGGTGTTTGAACTGGGCCAGTGCTTGTTGTAATCAGTTGAGCCTCTTACCAGACCAGTTAACTATTTTATGGATTACCCGGTTATAGCCATACATTTATTGAAAGGTAGATAAATGGTGACCTTCAAAATGTATTCTACATCAAATGAATGAAACCTTTAAGGCCACTACATGCCTCGAGGAAATTTGCCTATTTTCTTCCATACACTAAGCATGGCATTTCTCAGCTGACATTTTGTAAGTGAACTTTTTGAACGGCAACAGTGAAAGCATCTTTACGCTGTATTTCTTGTCTTTGCTAGGAGGAGCGCATGATGACAGAAATAAATCTCGTCCAGTTGTGATAACATGTGTCCGTCCCGGAGGGCCAGCTGACAGGTAAGCTTGATCTTTCTGTGTTGCTATCCAAAATAGAATAAGTCAAGCTGAGGACTTGGTCATAGACGTTGATGTAGGTTATAAGTTTCATAGTCAGAGATCAATATTAAATAAATATGTTCAAATATGAAGATGGAATTTGGGCTGTGAAATCAAAAAACGGGATTTGCCTCTGGATTCTGCACATACTACACTCTACCTTTGCCAGGGACTTAGTTCTAAGCTCCATGTCTTCCATTGTAAATGGAGGTGATAACACCTGCCTTGCAGGGTTGTCCAGTTTTTCACGGATGGGAGGCACTTGGCAGGGGAGGCCCTTGGTGAACACAGCTGGCTTTTCTAGGGCAGATGCTTGACATGCATGCATCCTCTCCAGGTGCTAATCTCCTGACCTGGAAAGTTAGGCAGTGATGATGTTGAGATTCTCGCCATTATCAGCATCTTATTGTTACTGAAATGCCACGGGTTTGGTTATGGTCCTGTTGCTGTTCAGAAAGTCAATCA
Organism: Cephalopachus bancanus; assembly: GCA_027257055.1. NCBI lineage: Eukaryota > Metazoa > Chordata > Mammalia > Primates > Tarsiidae > Cephalopachus > Cephalopachus bancanus. Next base: position 1,989,058 of record JAPVLO010000218.1, read on the forward strand.
CCGTGACAAGTATTGCCAGGGAAGAAGACTTCTTATTTGGGTGATTTCAGCCAAGACAAAGGGAGACTCGGTCTCAAACCCATTTCCCTGCCCAGCTAAAGCCAGGGGTTTATGTAGCAGGGAAGGAATGTAGAAAACAGGAGCTAGGGAGAGGTGAGGAGGAAGAGCTGGTGAACAGGAATTGGGGAAGGGTCTGGCATCTCATTGTCTGGGTGTGGTGATCTGGTGAGTTTCAGTTCCTTGATAATGCAGGCCTGAGGGCTGGTTTCCTGAGAAAGGAACTCAGATAAGATAAATGTAAGTTTCAAGCTTTAAGACCAGGAGAGTCAATTTCTGTGTACTTAAAAACAAACAAGCAAAAAAATCCCCAAACTATAATCATTAGTTCTATGGGGGAAGTTGGGCTGGTTTCTTTTTTTCTTCTTCTTCTTTTTTTTTTTTTAGTTGGGGTCTTACTCTGTTGCCCAGGCTAGAGTACAGTGGCATGATCATGACTCACTGCAACCTCAACCTCCTGGGCTCAGGCAGTCCTTCTGCCGCAGCCTCCCAAGTAGCTGAGACTACAGGTGTATGCCACCATGCCTGGCTAATTTTTGTTTGTATTTATTGTAGAGACGAAGTTTCACTATGTTGCCCAGGCTGGTCTTGAACTCCTGGCTCAAGTGATTCTCTTGCTTCAGCCTGCCAAAGTGCCGAGATTACAAGTGTAAACCACTGTACCTGACCGGATCAATCTCATTATCATCGTTAGTGATGCATTTTGATGGGAACCACATAGTCAGTATGGAAGTGACTTTTAGTGAAATGGAAGGAATTTGGTCAGTCTCTAGAGTTTTCTCTGTCTTGCTAATTTGCACATGGGAAGGGCGGATGCTTTCCGTTTTCCTATCACAAGCCTTGTGGGGTCCCAAGTAAGCCCACATCCTTGGTGTCTCTGGAGATAGCCATCTCTGTTTCCCTTTCCCACAGCAAAAGTCAGCTTTGTGACGATGGGGCACAACTGCTGACAGCAGATGTTGCTGACAGAAGGAGGGAGCTGCCCGATGACTCCCGTGTCTGTTTCAGGCCAGGCCCTGCTTTACAGCCCTTGTTAAGGGACAGGAGGTGTAGCAGTGACCACTGTTGATTAAGCACTCACTCTGTGCCTGTAACCGCTCCACATGCTTGGCAGACATTGTTTTATTTCCTCCTTCCCGCCCCCTCTCTGCGAGGCATTTTAGCCACGTCTGCAGATGACAGAACTGGGACCCATGTTTCGGTGACTTGCCAGCAAGTAAGGGGAAGAGCTAGAGGAGGAATTCAGGCTTCCTTTCCTTCCCCACTCATACTTTGAGCTCGCTTTTAAGAAAGATGACACTTTCCAGAAAGTAAGAAAATAGGGAACACTGGTTCTTTGCCTGTGCTGAAGTAGACTGGCCTTTGCCAAGGGTAACGCTACGTCAGAAGCGTTGCCTTTTTCGTTCTCACACTCCTCTCGTGAATTATTCTTCCCGAAGCAAATCTGAATGTTTTCACTTCTTCCTAACATTCAAAGTCAGAGTTGACAGGAGTCAACAAAAATAGGTCACAAGCCTGAGGTGGCGTGCCCGCATGACTGAATCCATTTAGGACTCAAGAACTCTGAGAATTTAAGATGGAACTGAGAGTCAAAATACGCAGTTACCTAGGTGAAAGGTGTGTGTGGAAGTGGTCATTTTTATTCTTTGCAAATCCTAACTCTCTGCCCCCGCCGTTGGGCTCTCTCACCTCCATGCCCCCACTGAGGCAGGGGGTGGAACCTGGGGACCGCCCTGGCATTCCTTTCGTGGTGTCACCAACGTCCTGAGTGATCTTTTTCCCCAACACCTCGAGTGTCTGTAGTCACAGCAGGGAGAGCAAGCAGGTGGGTGCCTCTTCCAGGGGATGTGAGACTGAGTCAACGTAACAGTTGCCAAATGGCCACCTAAATCAGAAGGGGGAATTTACAGACCAGGGACATTTCTCACCAGTAGTCTCTGTCCCGCTCGTACTCACTGGTAATAAATTGAATGGAATTAGCAGACTTTTCTGCTCACCTGACTTTGGGAAAATAGGTGAATGGCTATTTTCTGGGTTCCAATAAATCAATTTTAGACATGCAGGCAAAAGCCTAGAAAAGGGAAAAAGTGCCGTTCTCACTTTTGTACCTCAAGACTTAGCCATTCAGGTCATCTGCTAAGGTGTGGTTATTTTCTCACTACTGGCTTTCACATTACAGTGAGCTTCTGCCTGGGGCTACCTTGACACACCTGCTACACACTCGATGCTTCATGAGAAGACAGAGGGGGTGGGACAGAGTGTGTGTGGCTTAGGGTGGGGGACTGCCACTGCCAAGCCCCACTCTGCCAAGGGCATACAGTCTGTCCCTCTTTTCCCCCTTCAGAGAGGGCACCATCAAGCCCGGCGACAGGCTGCTCAGCGTGGATGGCATCCGGCTTCTCGGAACCACGCATGCTGAAGCCATGAGCATTCTCAAACAGTGCGGACAAGAAGCGACGCTGCTGATCGAATACGACGTCTCCGTCATGGGTACGTTGAGTCCTGCGGGCGTGGTCTTCAAGCTCCAGGACGGGTCCCTGTCTGTCCCCGATAAGCCACTTGGGATTAAGTATGTGATGTCAGGCCCGCCTGTAGCAGACTGAATTTTGCCAGTGCCGTGTCATTTTACTCTGCTTGAGCTCAGGAAACCATGAGGGGTGAGTACATCTCAGCTATGTCGAGTCCTCGGTGGACAGGCTCTGGAGTGAAATCTCATTGCATCTGAGTGTTTCCCCTAGCATTTAGCTCCTCTGTATGGATTACTTTTGGAGGCAAAGTATCTTTACAGAAACACTCAGGATTGTCCCTGAGTCTGTTTTGTGTTACTAAAAAGGAATGCCTGAGCTGGGTAATTTGCAAAGAAAAAGTTGTATTTGGCTCATGGTTCTGCATGGCGCCGGCGTCTGCTTCTGGTGAGGCCTCAGGAAGTTTCTAGTCATGGTGGAAGGTGGAGAGGGAGCAGGTGTGTCACATGGCGAGAGCAGAGGCAGGAGAGAGCAGGTGCCAGGCTCTCTGAAACAACCAGCTGTACCCAAATTGTTCAGGGTAATTGTAACTTAGAAGAATGGCACGCTTGATGTCACCTGAGAACTGGTTTGTGACAGAAACTATTTGGGGTCTAAACACTGATTAAGAACGAAACTGAGTAATGGTCGTAAGATATGCAGTCATGATTTTAATCAACAGTGGGAAAAAAAGATAAGAGACTATGTTTTCTTATAAACACTGGATGGAAACACTGCTTAAATGAACAGGTTTTTGGTGTATACACAGCTTGTTTTCTGATCCCATGGTGTCAGAATAAAACTCCTTACTTCTCCCAAAAATAAAATAAAATGAAGTAAGCAACCAGCTGTGAGGTGAGGGAATGGAACAAGAGCTCATTCATCACCCCGAGGACGGCCCCAAGGCATCCATGCGGGGCCCACCCCCGAGACCCAACCACCTCCCACCAGGCGCCACCTTCAGCACTGGGGACCACATTACAGCCTGGGGTTCAGAGGGGACAAACTCTGCCCTACTAGCGCCTTTTCTTTGACTTCACGGAGACTGGCAAGAGTAGGGCATTCCGCTCCTTGTCACTTCACAATGTGAAGCCAGCGTACCAGAATGAATAGAGATGACTGTCTGTTTCATCACTAGCTCTAGAGACCAGGAAAAGGAAGGGGACAGGTAGTCTCACTGACTCGCATGGAAGGTTGAGAACAATATCCTGACTTTAAATTATGATTCTAAGAGAAAGAAAGTACTTCTACACGCACACCTGCAGTAAGTAAATCTGGCAAGATATTCTCCAGTGGCTTTTAAATGTTAAGCGAGCCAAAGCTTTGGGTAATGTTGACTAAGGCAGAGGAATTATGAGAGAATGAACTGGAACTTGAAGCTTAAATCATGCTATAAGTACCCCTTGCAGTTATCAGACTTGAGTAGGCGGCCTGGATTGACTAGCCAGTTTCACGCAGAGGAAAAGAGATTGGTTCCATCACTGCGGACTCCTTGACCTCCTGTGCTGTGTGACTCATAGATAACAGTGTTGTTGAACGTTCCCTGTCTGTTTACTGGCCTGAAGTGTCTGGGGAGGTACGAGACATTTTCTCATATGGGAAAAACATGAGATTTAAGGAGTTCTTAGCAGGATAAGTGATGTGACGTGCCCTTAACATGGAAAGTTCTCAAATGCATTTTCTGTTCCTGTCTCCTTCCGTCCTTCCTCTCACCTTTCTCGTCCCCATCCCTTCCTCCTCCTTTCTCTCTGTTTTTCTTTTGTCATGTGGCTTTTGAATTAGATTTTGGCTTAGATGATTTGGCTTCTGTTTTCAACCCTACTGATCTCCAGCTATTGATTTGGACCATGTGACTTGATTTGTCTTATTTATCAAATGGGGACTAGCAGTGACTACTTTAAAAAGCAGTTATGGGGATAAATTAAGATTACATAAGATATATTTTAAATGGTGAGACACATGGATTATAAATGTTGAAGATGGAAACATGTCTGACATTTAACCCATTTATTCAGTCTACAAATATTTATTGAACTAAATGGCAGGTGCCAAGAATATAGAAGTAAAGAAAACAGACCTGGCCCCTATCCTCTGAAACTTGCAGTGGATGAGGAGGACAGACAGTAAACAGGAACATTAGCCAACAGACAAACCCATAAAGCGTGCTATAAAGGGTATGAGCAGGATTCTGCAAGGAATAAGGGCAGACACAGGTGAGGGTTGTCAGGTGCTTTAAATAGGATAATCAGTGAAGAGGTAGCAGGTGAAAACTCAAAGGCTTAGAAGGGGCCTGCTCCCAGACTGAAGACCAACAATAGTCTGTAGAGCTGAGCATTTCATCTCAGAGAGACAGGAGCTCCCCACTGGGATGGACACCATTTCAGAAAAGAGCCCTCCACTTTTTATCACTGCCGGATCAAGAGGGGATGGGGTGACCCACCTGTTTGCCTTCTTCCCAACTCACATTCTGAATGATGCCTGACAGTTTTCACACCCTAGAGTGCCCAGTCAGCTATCTAATGTAGGGGAGAGTGGGTCATCAGGAAGAAAACTCACTGAGAGTTCCTCAAGGTTGCTGGATATAAGATCAGTATACAAAAATCAGCTGCCTTTCTGTATACCAGCCAAAAGCAGAGTTAAAATTTTTTAACATACCATTTAGAATAGCAAGAAAATCACGGAAGGCTGAGGCAGAAGGATCGCCGGAGCCCAGCAGGTCAAGGCTGCAGTGGCCAGGAGCAGCCATTGCACTCCAGTCTGGGCGACAGAGTGAGACTCCAACTCAAAAAGAAAAAAGAAAATCATACAATTCTTATAAGGAATAAATCTAACAAAAGTTGCATGAACCCATTATAGCTATACATATACATAAAAGGATACTTAAATACGTAAAGACCTGTATCATGTTCTTGGATGGGAAGTCTTAATATCTAAAATATGTCACTTCTCTCAAATGTATCCATAAATGTAATTCCATTTAAAATCTCAGGAAAGGATCTTTGAGGTTACCTGAATAAGCTGTTTCTAAAATGTATTTGGAGTTAGAAATAGGAGAAGGAAAAGACACCCAGAATGTTTTTGAAACACTATGAAGGCAGAAAAGCCTTTTTTACCCAATATCAAACTCATTCTAAGTTTGTGCCTTTAAGTCTTTGTGATATTAACATGGGGTAACAACGAGATCAGTGGAAGAGGATAGAATGCCTAGAAACAGACCACTGCAGATAGGAAACAAATATAGTCACACATCAGTGAGGAAACATTGGACTAGTCAGTAAATAATGCTAGGACAACTAACTAGCACATGGAAGAAATTAAGTTAAAGTTCATGTCACACCCCAAGATAAAATCCGGATTTACTTAACCATTCCCCAATAGACTGCTGTTATAAATGGCTAGAAATAATATCTTTTTACCCATATCTTTGTATTTTTTTATTTCCTTAGGAAAAGCATGTATTTGTTTGTTTTTAAAATATTGGATTCACAATTCCAAATTGTCCTCCAGAAAAGTTGTACTATTTAATATTACTATCAGCAATGTTTTAAGTGGACCTACCTCACTAGAACTTGTAAACACTGAATGTTATCACTTTTAATATATCTGACTTGTTAGCTAAAAATTGCATTTTATTTCTATTACATTTTTTAAAATTTCTAGTATAGATGAATATTTTTTCATAAGAATACTAGTCATTTTTCATCTTCTTTTGTCTGTTTATGTCCTTCATTTTTCTGTTGGATGTGCTCTTCGGTTTTTGTTTATTGGCTTGTATTAACTATATATTAAGGGCGTTAGTCATCAATTTTTTTGTAAAAACTTTTCTCAGTAGCTTATTTCCTTTCAAAGTTATTTATGGACGTCTGGTGAGATAACCTTCCATCCCACTAAGATAAAGCTAAATAGATGCAGAAACTTCAATTAAAAGACGTAAGGTTTTAATTGGAAAGATAAGGAACAACAGCTCAGTAGTCTGTGAGAACACCATCAAACACAAATGACAGAAACTCAATTTAGACCAGCCACAGGAGGGAATTTATTAGCCTACAAAGGTGGAGAGTCCAAGGTGTATCCAGGCTTCCGACACCAGTTTGATAATGTCCCAGGAGTTTTGTCTCTCAGCTCTCCTTGCCTGAGAAAGACTCGACTCATGTCACGACAAGATAGCCTTACCGACACAAGACTACCTTGAGAGTTTGTGATGCCCATAAAAAGAAACAAGACCGACCTCCCTGAAGAGGCTTAATGACCTGGCTTGGTGCCAGTGCTGACCACTACATGAACCGGTGCACTCTCTACGTAGGCCTGTGGTAGCCGAGGCAAGAATGAAGGTTGAGGGGCCCACAGAAGGAGACGGAGAATGGAAGTGGTCCAAAGTAGATGCTGTTGAGTTGGCAAGGGAAATAGTAGTTGCCCATTTTGAGCCTAATTAGATGTTACAAATCACCTTCCACTTGTAGTAAGTGAGTTTCCTTTGCTTCACTTGCTCACTTGTCCTTGGTGTTCTCGGTCTATTTCATGCTAGCCATTCTGATGACAGTATTGCACATCTCATTGTATGTTTGAGATACATTGTACGTTGGCTGTGTAGCGATGTGGACCCTTTTCATTTGCCAGTGGGACAAGCTTGTTACTTTGATTTTCACTTTTAATACTTTCACTTATTTACCTACTGTAACAAGTACACAAATTATTTCTTAGGAAGTGTGTGTGTGTGTGTGTGTGTGTGTGTGTGTGTGTGTACAACATAGACATCAATATCTTAACCCTGGAATCAAATATATTTTTCAGAAAATCTCAGATCATACATTTTAGCAAAATCAGTGGTCTATTTAGGAAAGCTGTTGAAACTGTCAACTTTCTTAACTAAAGTTGAATTTCATCTGTGTTAACATTTAAGGAAAATTTATTGACCATGGGAAGAACAGATCTGAGAAAAAATTAAGAGTTCAATTTTGGATATAATAAATTTGGGAAGTCTATCCATCATCCAAGTGGCTGTATGAATAGACCTCCATAAATAGAGTATTTTTGCCTAGAGTTCAGTACAGAGTTCAGAGCAAGACAGACACATTTTTGAGTCATCATCCCTGAAGCAGACCTGAACCATGAGGCTGGCTGAGGTGCCCTGAGGGAGTGAGCTTGGACAGAGAAGAGAGAGGCCCAAGGACTGAGCTCTGGAGCCATCCAACAGTGATGTCAGTGAGGGGAGGAAGAGCCTGGGACATAAGTCGAAAAGGACACCCCGTGATGGAGACAGTTACCAGGCAGAGTGTGGGTTCACGGAGCCCAGATTTCTCCTGTGTGGATGCTGGGAATGACACCACCACACTCACAAGTCGCTTTGAGGGGCAGGAGGGTTCATGCGTATGTGGTGCTTGGCCCATCCCACGTGCTCAATAAATCGTGAGCAACATATGTAAAGTGTTTACAGGAAGAAAACCTGGCCTTCAGCGTTGCTGAAATCTGCCAAATGATCGGGTCTGAGAGCCACTGACAGGAAAGGAAACCTGAAATAGAAGGACGAGCCGGACACTTGTCCTTCTGTGAGGAACACAAGTGTGGAGAACAGAGGCTGTTGTAAAATGCGGTGCCCTCGAAGTCAGACAGACTTGGTCTTGAACGCTGATTCTCTGCTGACCTTGGGCAAATTATTTAACCTCTCCAACCCTCAACTTTCCCATCTCTAACCCAGGGACAATCACCGGACATCTTCACAGGATTGATGAGTGGACTAAGTGAGTGGATATACGAGGTCCAACTATGAGGTTCTCAAGCCATCCTAGAGAGTGCTCCATACCTTATTGCTGACTATCACTAGGGTCACCTTCAAAGTACTCCCCTTTGGGAAGCTATGCACTGACGCCAGGGCCCCATCCACCCATCAAAGCAGTTTTGGAAGTCTTTTTTCTGGAATGACCATCAGAGCTGTCATTGTTATTTGTTGAGGTCTGATCACTAAGTTCGCGAACTTGCCACCATCCACTACATTGGCAGCACTGTACAAATAACTGTATTGGAACACCCTCCCTACTCAGCTGATATGGCCCCAATGACTATTTTCTTAACCCAAAGATAAAGGAAATATTGAAAGAAAGACATCTGATGACGTTCTGGACAATCAGGGTAATCAACGATGGCTCTGACGGCCATTCAAGAAAAAGAGTTCCAACATGGCTTTGACGGGTGGACTAGGCACTGGCATCCGTGCATAGCTTCCCAAGGGGAGTCCTTCGAAGGTGACCATGGCGAGATTCAGCAGTAAGGTAAGGAGCACTTTTTCTAGGATGAGTTTGCGAACTTAATTGCCAGACTGTGTATGTTCAGTGCTTATTTCAACTAAACTGTTGTTGAACACCAGGAAGTTAAAGTTGATGGTTTAAAGTTCAACCCCCGCCCTCCCATGAACCTGGATGAAGATGCAGCCGCTGCTTTGTTATGTGGCAGCACCAAACTTTCACTGGGAGGAATACTCGGGGTTGATGCATTCCAGATCCCTTTTTTCCCCTAAAAGCTCAGAATATTTATTTTGTTTATTTATTCAGTTAGAGACTTGAGTCTTGATCTCAAAAATATCATACCGCCCCCATGTTGCAGAGTCAAGAGGCGCAGAAGAGTGTACCAGACCGGGACTGGCCTGAGGCTTGCTCTGGAGTTTTTAAATGACATGATTCTCTGATCAAAGCTTATTTTATAACCTTCTTCTCTGGGAAGAGCCACAGAGGGCAGTCAGTAACCGCCGAGTTCTTCCTGGCCGGGTTCAACAAGGCTCACGGCAGTGTAACGTAAACGAACTTTCGTACTAAGACACAGCTGTATGCATAGTGATCTTAGTAGATTTCACGTGTAACCAACAAACGATCATAGTTGATAACAAAGGCAGAACCACGACTAAGATGTGTCTCCCCATGTCCCGCGCGTTCCTGCTGCTGCGCCCAGCACCTTGTATTCCCACACACAGACTTTTCCCAAAAAGTGACAGGCCTAGGTTGGGCCCGCACCCTCACCCTCACTATCCTGCTCTCGTTTTGATCACTCAGTCTCCTGTGTTCTCTCCCCTTTGAGAGAGAAAGGTGCGCTCTTCATGGGACTTTTTGTGGGCAACTCTTGAGAGTGTTTATGTTTTGCTTTGCCTTCGTTATCTATGTCTTCTTCTGTGGGGACGCTCACTCAGGACGTCTCTGCTTATTTCCATCACACCTCCTGCGAAGCCTTCATACCTCGTAGGAGGCAGGTCGTGATCGCTGCAAACCGAACAGTGTGTTCACCTGGAGATCAGCCGTTCTTTGGTACAGTCACCATTAAGTGCTGTGTGCAGAAAGTACTAAACATCAGTGTTTACGCTGCAGGTTTAAAATGAAGTTGCTTCACAAGGTCCTTTTACATGACACACGGCCATCACAGCCCTTTTCATCACAACACCTCTTAATCCTCCTGCAGCCTTTCCTGAATTCCTGTAAGTCTCTGACTTCCTCCCTGTAATGATCTCTTTCTCTGCTCAACTTCAAGCCGCTCCTTTCGTTCACGGGCTATGCCAACGTGCAAAACCAAGGATACGGAGAACAATTTCCACATTCCCTTAGAGACACCATAAGGCGTTACCACTTGCCCAGCTGTATGGATAGCTCTTACTTACCTGCACTTAATCCTAAGCAAACACAAAAGAGTAATTTTCTTTTCTTTTCTTTTCTTTGAATCGGAGTCTCACTCCGTCGCCCAGGCTGGAGGGCAGTGGCACGCTCACGGCCACCCCAGAGTTGACCTGCTGGGCTCTGGCTATCCTTCCACCTCAGCCTTCCAAATTGCTACAGCTACAAGTATGAGCTAACACACCCGGCGAATGTTTTGATTTGTTGTAGAAAGGAGGTCTTGCCAAGTTGTCCAGGCTATTCTTGTTCCCATGGGCTCAGGCAGTCCCCTCACCTTGGCCTCCCAAAGTGCTGGGATGACAGGCTTGAGCCACCGCGCCTGGCCATGTATGCATTTGTATCAGATTATGCCTAGGAGTGGAATTGCTAGGGCCTAAATTATGTTAGGTCACATGATTCAGTAGATACAGTCAAAGAGTTTTTTTTGTTTGTTTTTTTGGTTTTTTTTTGAATCAGAGTCTTACTCCGTCACCCAGGCTGGAGTGCAGTGGCCCACTTACGGCCATCCCTACGTCAACCTGCAGGGCTCTGGCGATCCTTCCGCCTCAGCCTTCCAAGTAGCCGGAACGACAAGCGCACACTACCATGCCTGGCTTATTATCTATTTATTGTAGAGACGAGGTCTCGCCAAATAGCCCGGGCTGGTCTCGAACCCACGGGCTCAGGCAATCCACTCGCCTCGGTCTCCCAAAGTGCTGGGATGACAGGCTGAACGACCGAGCCCGGCCCCAAAGAGGTTTTTCAAAGTGGCTGTACCAGTTTACAGTGCCACTGACAGTTTCACATCCTCACAGCTTCAGCAGCATTGTCAGTCTTTTGGGTTAACCATTCTGAAGGGTGTACAGTGATGTCTCTTTGTGGTTTTGATGTGTATTTCCCAGGTGAATTAGAAAGCTGAGCATCTTTCCTTATTGGTCATGTGGAGATTTTGCTGATATGTCTGCTCAAGCTTCTTGATACATTGTTTTCATTGCATAACTTTATCATTGTTATTGGTTTATATGATTTCTCTACAAACAGCATATGCAAGCCCTTTACAGTTATGTGTTACAAACTAAACCTAACCACCAAAGGCACTATAAATGCAGATTTATAAGCTATAGCATTCCAACAAGTTTGGGGCTACCTTTTGGGAAATTTCTTAATAATCAGACCCAGAAGCCTGGAAGAGAATGTAAAATTTCATCCAGCTTCTTCTTTAATCTTTAGGTAGAGGCTGCCATCGGGTTTTAGGATTGCATTTGTTTTCTATTACTGTGTAGCAAAATGCCACAATCTTGGTGACTCACAGTTTTGCAAGTCAGAAGTCCAGGCCGACAAGGGTGGGTTCTCTGCTGAGGGTCTCACCAGACCCGAGTCGGGTGTCAGCAGGCGAGCTCTTTCCTGGAGGGTCCGGGAAAGAAAGAGTCCTCTTTTGAGCTAACACAGGCTCTTGGCAGAGGCAGTCCCTTGGGGTAGGTCTCAGCCCCCATTTCCTGGCTGGCTGCCAGCGGGGAGCCCTCTCTGTCCTAGAGAGCAACCGCATCCCTCCTCCATGGATCCTCCGTCTCAGCGTCCCTTCGCGGTGGTGCCTCCGTCTTCAAGCCAGCGATGGTGTGTTGAGTCCCCATATCTCAGCTCTCCCTGACTTTCTCTTCTGCCGTCTTCTTCTACTACCTGAAGAAAGTTCTCTACTTTTAAGGAGTGATTTGGTGACTTTGGGTTCACCTAGATAATCTCCCTTTTTTAAGGTCAGCTGTGCCAGATGACACTGGAATGATATAATATCATCTTTCTCTGTATGTTCTCCGGCAAATTGATAACAGTTGCTGAAACTAGATACATCACATATGAGGTTCGTCTAGGCTCGGGAAGTCGATGCTTTTCTGTGTTTTATGTCATTTCTGATTAAGTGATGGTGGCCATTGGAAGCTCTGTTTTGAGAAGGATTTTGAAGTGTGAGCCAAGTTTCATGGAACAGAATATTGTACTCATTTTGCATTGCTGTAAAGGAATATCTGAAGCTGGGTAATTTCTAAAGAAAAGAGTTTTATTTAGCCCACGGTTCTGCATGTCACTGGCATCCCCTGGGCTTCTGGTGAGCTCGGGATGGAGAAGGAGCAGGCATGTCACATGGCAAGAACAGGAGCTGGAGAGAGGTGGTACAGCCTCTTAAACAGCCAGCTCCCACATGAAGCAACAGAGGAAGAACTCACTCATTGCCGTGAGAACAGCACCAAGGCATCCATGAGGAATCTGCCCCCATGACCCAATCCCCTATCCCCAGGCTCCACCTCAACATCAGGGACCACATTGTAACAGGACATTTGGAGGGGACAGACATCCACACTGTATCAAGCACTGTATACTGTGAGAACACAGGATTGCAAACATCTGCACCCACTGAGATCCCGGGGAACTTCTAGCTACTGGACCAAACAACTGGTCCCCAGCTACTTCCGTTTTTAAGGCTATCGGATATGTTTGGAAAACAAAACACTTTGTAACCATCTTTTTACTGTAACTGGGACTTTGCTGTTTCTTTCTACACCACACACATTAACCCACATTTTTACACCTTCTGGAAGGGGCAACAAACTGGAGGACTGGGCCACGCAACTTGCATCCCTCGGTCTTCAAAGTGTTTTGGAGAATCCGTTTTCAACACTTAAAAGACTATCTGTCTGGTCCCTCTTCATGATTCCACATGACTGGGCTGACATTCCCACCTGTGACCGTTGGCTCGTGTGGAATCTCAGGCAGCCTTTTCTGAGAGGGATGTTCTCTCTAGTTTGTCCAAAGCTTTTCCCCGACACCAGAGCCCTACGGCAAGTCCACAGCGTACCTGCCACGCCAGGATATGGGTTGTGGCACCTACACCCCACGGTGACCTTTTGTTCCGCCAGCACAGCTCCCAGACGCCAGCTTGCGGGTTCTCAGACAGAAGGCACCACAGGATTCCTGCTCCAAGTGTCAGCATCCTTCGCTGTGGGACCTGGGTTTTCCAGAGCCGGTGCCTCGGGGCTCCTGGGAGGAACGGGAAGATGTCGGGCAGGGCAGCAGAGTCAGGAGCTGAGAGGCACCCACTCCCTCAGCTCCGCTTGTCAGAACCCCGTTTGGTTCCTTTCCCTCTGGGCCTTCAGCCTGGGGTAGCCACACCCTGATGGCTTTCTTGGGGGCAGATGCGTATCTTTGGGTTTTTTCTTTTTGAGTCGGGGTCTCACTCTGTTTCCCAGACTAGCGTGCAGGAGCATGATCGCGATGAGGATCACAGCAGCCTCGACCTCCTAGGCTCAGGTGATCCTTCCACTTCAACATCCCGAGTAGCTGGGACTACGGGTGTGCACCACCACACCCGGCTTTTTTTTTTTTTTTTTTTTTTTTAAGATGAGGTCTTACTCTGTTGCCCAGGCTGATCTGGAACTCCTGGGCTCAAGTGAGCTTCCTACCTCAGCCTCCCAAGGTGTTGGGATTACAGGCGTGAGCCATGGCGCCTAGCCAGATGCATATCTTGAAGCCTCATTGCTAATTTGGTGGTCTCTGACATAATTTGGAGAGTCTGTCTTAGAGTAAGAGGTTTTCATAAACATTTGTAAGTTCCCGAGGAACACTAACGTAAGAATATAAAATACTGTAGAATACCACATAGGAGCTTAGCAGCATATTAGGGGCCAAGGTGATGAGTAGTGGTATCAGGGTAGAAGTCACGTGGTTAAATAATTGTGCACCTAAGTTGTCCGCGAGGGCTCAGTTGATTCTATTTTAGGCAATATTTGCTGTGATATGTGTCAATCAAAGGGTCTTTTTTAAACCTCTGGGACCACTTCCCACTTGCAACATAAGGAAACCACACTGCATTGTCTCAGAGGTCCTTCCAGCTCTGCTGTTCTCTTTGAGCTTAGTAAATGCTCTTAAAAGATTTGAGAAGTTATCATCACTGCTTTTTTTCAATGGAACCCTAAATCCAAAACAAAAATGCAATAAATAAACATTGTTTAAAATGACTTTTAACCACAGTTTTAATTGATTTAGGCTGAAAGCACTCTCGTAGGAAGGAAACGACAAGGAAAGTCAGTCATTTCCCTTGTTAATTGCTTCAAACGTACCAGTCTCACTGACAGTTACAAATTCTCCAAAGATTACTTCCCAGCGTTTCTCGAGTAAGCATAAGGCCAACGACCTGCTGCCTGGAAGTCGTGATCGGCAAGGATTTTGATCTTGACATTCTGAAACACTTATTAAATTAATGGAAAGTGGGCTTAAGATTTTCTCCTTTTCAGATTGTATACGATGCTTCTAAAAATAAACACCTCCTTTAAGGAGAAAATTAGCCTTTTCATTTTAGCGTATTTTTAAAAGACATAAAACTAACCCAACTGTCATGGGAGGCAGTCTTTGCATCATAAGCTTCTCTGGGGTCATGGACATGCATTCGTTAGAATGGCTCTTCCTTTTGTTAAGAAGAGTAGAGGCAAGCACCTGTAATTGATCAGGAGGTCCGTTTGGGGCCATCTTTGGAGAGTGCTATCAAAGCACTAATCAAAGTTGCTTTTCTCTGCAATTATGTAATGATTTTATACTTCCCATTCTAAAACGAGCTACCAACAGTCTTTCACTGGGGAAGAATTGCTCTTCCTTATACCTTCCATTAGCCATTATGGTATAGTACATAAGTACAAGATAAAACTTCCAAAGAAATAGAAGACTACAAGATTCCCTGTAGGACACAAAATGCTTCTCTTTTCTCCATATTTAAGCTATCTTTGTCCAGCAGCATTTACTTCAGTGCCTGGTATATAGTAAAACACTATTTTTTAAAGAATCATTTCTGACATGCTGGTGGGTATTAAGATATCAGGACTCCAACTGTCACACTACTGAGGGAATGAGCTCTGTTACTATTTGTCTCTGTGACTTTGACGCTGAAAATGGCTGTGAGATGCCCCCATCAGATCACTCAGGAAGAATACAGTTGCTCAATACAATAATACTCCCTCTAGCCCCGCTGCCTCCTGGCTCTTATATACGGCATAGACTCCATAATAATGATAGCAGCTGCCCTGAATCTGTTTTGAGGTCAGGAGGTGAGAGCATTTTGGCAAAGACCGTCTGATTTACTTTTAAGATGAATGAGGGTCAGGCGCGATGGCTCAAGCCTGTAATTCCAGCACTTTGGGAGGCCAAAGTGGGAGGATTGCTTGAGTCCAGGAGTTCACGACCAGCCTAGGCAACACAGCAAGACCCCATCTCTACAGAAAAAATGAAAAAAATTGGCCAGGCTTGGTGGCTCAGCCTGTCATCCCAGCACTTTGGGAGGCTGAGGCGGGTGGATTGCCTGAGCCCACAGGTTCAAGACCCCTGGGCAACTGGGCAAGACCTCGGCTCTACAATAAATCAAAAATTAGCTGGGCATGGTAGCGTGCACCTGTAGTTCCGGCTCCTTGGAAGGTTGGGGCGGAAGGATTGCTAGAGCCCAGCAGGTTGACGCTGGGGTGACTGTGAGTGTGCCACTGCACTCCAGCCTGGGTGATGGAATGAGACTCCAACTCAAAAAGAAAGAAAAAAATTAGCTGGGAGTGGTGGCACGCACATGTAGTCCCAGCTACTAGGGAGGCTGAGGCAGAAGAATTGCTTGAGCCCAGGAGCAGGGCGACTGCAGTGAGCTATGACCACACCACTGCACTCCAGCCTGGGCAACACAGTAAGACCCTATCTCTAAAAATTAAAAAAATAAAAGATGAAGGAAGAATCTCTCGACTGAAATTCTCAGAAGCAGATGGAGATCATACTTTGAATGTTTATTTTCATGAGAACACATCAACACCCAGCGCCCTCCTCCTGTGGTGCCTGACTCTTTCGCCTAAAGATGTTTTGTGTTGGTGTCTGGAAACTAGAAATGGAAAAGCCAGCAGGCTGTCACCCGACCTCCACGGGGCACCGCGGTTTGGAGTTAACCCGCTGGAGATCACCATAGCATAATGGCGTCATTCACAAGGGCAGCCAGTGATCACAGGCCGCTTCTCCTGCAGGGTTGTTTCAAAGCATGTGAAACGCAAGAGCGCCACTCCAGAACCCTCCCTCCACCTCCTCCTCTTTCCTGTCTCTGGAAACACTCTCACAGTGTTGACATCTGTTCCTACAGCTTCCGCCACCATCTCTGTGGAGACGTCGCCCTGTCTCCCTGCTGGTGATAAACTGAGGCCAAGATGTCTAGTCCTCCCGCTCAGCCTCTGCCAAGCTCTCTGGATTTGTTTTCTCTTGTGCTTCAGCCACACTGGACACCTGGTGCTCTGTGACCACGTCCGTGTGCTTCCTCGTGACTTTCATCCTATCTGGGGACAAGATAGGGTTGTGGTGAAAAGGTCCAGACTTGATTCCTAGCTCTGCAGCTTACCTGGTGTGTGAGCTTTTAAGTCTATACGAGGGGGTTGGTTCCCAGTAGCTTCGCCCCGTGGTGACTGTCATGACCAAAGTTAATATATTTAACGCACTTGACGCATCCCCAGCACGTGCAGACATTTTAAAAATCTGCTGTTACCATTGTTTTGCTATTATTGCTGCCGTTATTATGTGAGCTTGCTTACCCTGCTATCATAACCTTTCAAATGCGTCCCATTTCTTAGAGTTAGACCTGGCAAACCCTGCGGGAAGTAAATGTCTCTATTCCATTAACTCCCTACTATCTTTTTTATGTTTCTTCCAGCCTTCACCCATCAGTGCAGTGTTGTAGCTCTCTGTGTGCGACTCCCTCTCCTCTGTGAGATTAGAAACTTCTTGAGGACACAAGCTGTTTCATGCCGTGTTGCATTCTCAGTAGTGTCATACATACAAAAGACATTATTTATTTCTTGGTTGATTAAATTAAAAAATAAAGGAAGAGTATTTTATTTGAGCCTTTCTTCCTCCTGATTGTAATAGTATTCAAAACAATTTCTTACACTTAGTGCACTTTCACAACCCTTTCCAATTTTGTATAATAATCTGTTGATGAAACCAGGCTACCTCTTCTTTTTGAGGAAGGCTAGAACAGCTGTGCTGACCAGGGGGTCTGACACTTTTTGATTAATGGAAGAACCCAATGACTCCGACAGGGATAGGTCCATTCACCGAGGTTAGTGAATTCATTTGCACCCCAAGTGAGCAAATCCCATTCCCTAAACAAAACTTAGAGGGTTTTATGGGCTTCATGGTCACATACATTTCATGTTGAAGGCGGCATTCTAGAATATTACACAGAAGCTTTGTAGTGAGCATGTGGTGAACCTCCATGAGACTGACCTTAAACAATACCTTTCCCCCCAACGCACTGTCCCCTTTACAGTGTTTGTCACAAAGCTATGGCAGTCACAGATTATAAAGATTTCTTCTTTCATTTCACAGCTTCTCATCACTTATCCATGAGACCCATAGGTTCAAGACTAAATCAAGGTGCCAGAGTTGTAACTTGTGTTTATATACCTCATGATGTGAAAGAGAGGAATTAGGCTGCTTTAAAAAATGTGAAATCTAAGGCATCTTTTTCTTTTTTGCCTGGATGACGCAGTTTATCAGTGTCAAAGTCAAAACTCAGTGTTGCCTCTAACATAAAACGCTGCTATCAGCATGTCACAGTCCTAGTCGCTTTCCTTTACTAAGTACCTTTCAAGCTCAAGGCATGGGATAAACGTGTCATTTCACTGTATTTTTACCCCGGTCTGCGGAGTAGCCCCGTTTGAGGAACCAGGAGATGAAATAGCCTGCTTGGATAGAAAGTAAGCACCGGGCTCGGTGGCTCAGCCTGTAATCTCGGGCCTTTGGGAGGCTGAGGTGAGTGGATTGCCTGAGCCCACGGGTTCGAGACCCACCTGGGCAACTTGGCAAGACCTCATCTCTACAATAAATCAAAAAATCAGCCGGGTGTGGTAGCGCATGCTTGTAATTCCGGCTACTTGGAAGGCTGAGATGGATCGCTGGAGCCCAGCAGGCTGAGGCTGCGGTGGCCGGGAGCGGCCACTGCACTCCAGTCTGGGTGACAGAGTGAGACTCCAACTCAAAAGAAAGAAATTAACAGCCACAAGTCCAGCTGGCAGGGCGAGTCCAGAGCCTCTGCTTATGAGCAAGGGAACCAACCACGGACGTTTTCACAGCACTTCTCTGACAATTCCTACAGCTGACGGTGGAGAACCAAACCCTTGACTTCTCCTGGTCACCGGTTCCTCCTCAGCCCTCCCATCTCAGGCACTAGGGCCTCTGTCCCAGCGGTTCTCAGGCTGCAAGCCTGGGCCACCTCTGGGTCCCCACCCAGCCCAGCACACCAGCCCTACCAGGGTCCTGACTCCTCTCTCCATGGCGGCCCCTCATTCTTGCCGTCCACACACGGGCTCTTGCTTCTGCTCAGAAGCTGCCCTCTCCCTCCCAAACTGCAGTCGCCTCCCAGCGTGTCACCTCGACTCCCCTCCACCTCCACTCAGATCCACGCGCACGCAGACCGGCCGCAGACCGAATCCCGCATCTCGCGGCCTCGTTCCGCCAAATCGGTGCTGCCCTCTGAACCCCCGCGGGAGTGGCACCAGCACACGACTCTGCGAGGACCAGGTCCGATCGCGGGAGTTTCTCGACGCCCGTGAGAGCCCTGGGCGAGTCCAAAGCAGCGTCTCCCGGGAAAGTGGCAGGTCACGGGGTGATGGAGGGGGACAGCGAGTCGTCGCCTCTGAAGGAGGCCCTTGTGGCGCAGACACGGAGTCATCACACCGGCCTGTGGGGTCGCATTTGCAGTGCTGGACCCCAGAGACCCTCAAGGGGAAGGCCTGAGTCCAGGAGGCCGAAGAAACCGCCGGAGACAACGGAGCACAAGTGGGCCTTACCCAAGAACTCACTCCCACGGAGGGGACCGGGAGCCCCAGCCGGAGCGGAAGCGCCCTCCCGACCCTAAAAGGCCCTCGGGCCACGTGGCATCTTGCAGGGGGCGGGGCGGGATCCAGCCTAGGGGCGGGGCTTCTCATGCGCAGGCGCAGTGCGGAACTCGCGTCTACACATAGTGCGCGTGCGCAACCTGGCTGCGTGTTCTCTCCTGGGTGGGACTTGGGTATTAGAATGAACTGCGGTGACCTGGAGGTGACCGGAGCACAGGGCCCTCGATCCAGGCGACCCATCTGACCCAAACCAGCCCGGGGCCACGGCCTCAAGGAAGGTGGGTGAGGACACTCCCCATGCGTGGCTGCAGGATGTGGTCAGCGGGGGAGGACACTCCCCACGGCTCAGCATGAACTGGTGTCCAGGCCAGAGCCCAGGGGAAGGGGACGTCCCGGGCGGCCGCCCTCAGGGCCCCTCCCCAGGCTCCAGCCCCCTACGTGGGGCCACGTGCAGGGTGTGCTCGTGCTGTCCGGTTGCGTGTCCCCCCAGCGTGTGGCTGTCGCTCCTCCCGGCTCTGTCGGGGCGGGTCTTGCCCAGCTGGGAGGGCGCATTCCACACAGGCTGCAGGGCGGAGGCCGGAAAACAAGCTGGCTGGTCAAATTCCGCATTCCCCTGGGACCCTCCCTGTCTTCTTACCCTGCAGTCCTGTCCCCAGAGCTGCCCCCTCAGGGTCCCTCTCCCAGTCACCCTCTGCCCTGGACTCCAAGGCCCTCTAGCTCCTTCCCCATGCCAGGCTCTGCCCTCCCGGACTCTGCAAGTCTGTTCCCTCTGCCTGAGAGGTGGTTCCCTGCAGAGTCTTCACCAGCTGTTTGTGCACATTCTTTAGCGTCTCAGCCTAGCTGTCTCGTCCTCAAAGGAGACAAACTTCGCCCGCTGCCCCGTCTAGACTAGGTCTCCTGGTTTTACCCCCTTCACCCTAATTATCAGTTATCTTGCTAATCGTTGGCAAGCTAATCTGATGGGCGCCCACTAGACTGTAAGCACCAGAAGGGCAGAGAGGCACAGGACACTATATATACGAGGGAGGATCCCCCAAAAATCAGAACTTATTTGTAAAAAGTTGTGTATTTATTCTTAGGTGTTTAAATTTCGGTCACCTTCAAAGTACCCTCTGTTTGATGCAGGACACCCATTGAGATGCTTTTTCAACTGCTCAGAACCGTTTCTGCACTCGTCCATGTTGATGCCTTTTAGTGCTTCTGTTGTTTTTTGTTTCACCTCTTCTACATCGGCAAAACATTTCTCTTTGAGGACTTTTCTTGGCAGTGGGGAGGAGAACGTTGCTCAAGGCAAGATCTGGTGAAAGGGAAGGGTGGGGCTCAGGGGTCATGCCGGTTTGGGTCAAAAACTGTAGAACACTCAGCGCAGTGTGGGCAGGTGCGACATCACGGTGGAAGAACCAGTCACCTGTTGGCCACAACTCGCGATGTTTCTTCCGCAAATTGCAATGCAACCCTCTCGGAACTTCCATATAAAAACTTTGGTAGTCCTCTGATCTAGAGGAATAAATTCCAAGTGTACCTCAAGAGGCTACCCTCCAAAAGATAATTCCAGGTTTTGTGGGGTCTCCTGTCACATATGTGTACATATTTACTGCTGTCTGCCCGGTATGTGCCTGACACACGGAAGAGCGCACGTGAGATACTTGCCGCATGCATGAGGCACAGACAGCTTAAAGGCTGCACCTTCCCTGGGTCTCATCTAAACCGACATAAATATTTTCTCTTCCTCGAAGAACTTCAAAGGCGGCCCTCATTCAGTCTCTCTTTCCTGCTTTTCCCCACCTTCCTCCCCTTCTCTCCTCTCCCCGTCTTTTCTCGCCTTCCCCCTCCATGACCTCCTCCCTTCCCTTCCCTTCCCTTTTCTTGTAGACTCACTCTCTCCAGCTGTAGATAGAAGCGTCAGGGTCCCTGAACCCCAGAGTGCCAGCGGGAAGGGGCCAGGAAGCTCCCTGGCCCACACACCCAGTTGGTTTCCTCCCACATTTTCACGAGCAGTTTTCAGTGATTCCAAAACTCTGGCGCTCTAGAATCCGACAGGGTCGTCTGGAGGTTGACACTCCGAAGGACTGTGAGCCCCTCCTCCAAGAAGGTGGTGCACACATAGCAACGCTGGTTTCTCGCCAGTTCTTTGAGGATTGGGAGGTACGGGGTCAGATTACAAAGTGGCCTGCATCTCCCTGGTAGCCTGACTCTTGCTGGAGTCAAGTAGCAGACACTGTCGCAGACTTCCAGACTTTGCATCAGTCGCAAAGAAAGAACGTTGGCTTGGGAAGGAAGTCGGGTTTGCTTCCACAGCCAGAGGGTGGAGAAGGAGAGTTGGCACTCAAGGCACCTTCTCCCCAGCCCTGGGGATGCAGGGCTTGTAAGGAGTTGGGCGCCAGTGGGAAAGGAACGCAATCACAAACAGGGTGGAGTCCCGACAGCGGGTACAGCTCAGAACATGCTTCTTCCATCACAAGCACACAGCATGGGGGCAATTCTCCCACCAGGGGAGATTCTTAGCATTATCATGATACACTAATGAGCTAAAGGTCACTGGAGGTCACCTGGCCTGGATGTCCTCAGACCAGATATATGACGGGTCAGTTGGCTGTTGGGAGCACTCGGGGAGGCCGGGCAATCTGGCTTCCTGAGGCAGCTGAGCGTACAGATAAAGAGATAAAGGATGGGCCCAGGAGTCCGAGACCAGCCTGGGCAATGTAGCGAGACCTCATCTCTACAAAAAAATCAAAAGATTAGCCACGCCCTGCAGTCCCGGCTACTTGGGAGGCTGAGGTGGAAGGATCACTTGAGCTGCACTCCAGCCCAGGTAACAGGGTGAGATTCTAACTTAAAAAAAAAGAGAGAGAGAGATCAAGGAAAACTTATTAAAGTTTTTCCCAGAAAGGAGGGATTGGGAAGTTATGCCAGGGCGGTGTGCACAGCCAGAATTCTCGAGGGAGCAGATGATTAGACTTCACTCCAGCAAGAAAAAGAAATAAGCAATGGCTGTCTGGACCATCTTGGGGACAGCCTGAGGCTTCGTGACAACAGTTCCTAATGAGGTGGCTTCTGGGGGTGTCCTGCTGTGGCGACTTGGCAGGTTGAAAACTTGGTGTCCTGGGGGCCATTCCAGGAAGGCAAACCTTGGTGTCATCCGTTCGGGCTGTCCGACCCCTGCCACACTCCCTGCCCCCACAGAGCCAGAGCCTGGTGGGGACTGGTCAGATGAGATTCTCTCAGGACGTCCAGGTGTGGCTACAGGTGTGCATCGTCTCTTTGAAGAGGATGAGCATTGAGACTTTATGTTTTCAGCTCGCTGGAGACTTTCGTTCTAGCACGTTCAAGCTCGTGGCTCTTGAGAGGTTAAAAAAAACCCTACTAAGCCACACGCCATCCTTCTGAGAGTAGGAAGGAGCAGGCATCATTCATTCGCAAGGCTTGGTACAAATGCTGGGCCTCGCTGCATCCCTCAACCCCACTGGCCCTGGCCTCGCACACTTGGTGGGTCACCCAAGTTCACGTGACCCCCGTGAGCTTCTGCTGCGGGCCAGGCCTGAGACAACCCACGTGTGGAGCACGCTCTGGGTGGCTCGGGACCTCAGAAGGCACAGAAGTGATTTCCTCAACTTCCCCACGTCCGTGGCCCTCCTTTGACGACGGTTCCGTGCTGAGCAGGGTGTCCGCCTTCCACCTTGTGCGATCTGCTGCCCCGAGTCTTACCATCCCCACAAAGTTAGACCACAAGCTCGGGACTTGCCAGCGGGTCCTCGCGCCGGGGAGGCCGACGGGGGCCCTATCGCGGGCTTTGGTTGGGTCAGTCAAGCTAAAGGGATTACTTGGCAGCAATATCAAATAGGCCACCTGTGAAAAAAATAAAAACCCATTTAATTTCTATAATGTGTATAGTCCTCATGCTCCATGGGTAGACACTTCCTGGATGCCTCGCCCGAGATACGAATTCATTAGTTAGAGATTGTAAAATTCAGTGTGTGGCGGTGTGGCTAATCTGAAGCTGCAGATAGGGTAATACTGAAATTACGCATCACACTCCAGCTCAGTGCGTGGAACGACACTTGGAATGGCAGCTGTGGTGCCTGGAAGGCCGTCAGCCTCCCGCCCGCTGCCCCCTGCTCTCCTAGGGCCTCCCTTCGGGACAGCCTCACCGCATCTTCCGCAGCAGGAGCACTAGCGGGAAGTTCTGGAGGCATGTAAATGAGCCATTGAATGTTTGGGCCTGAGAGCCTTTTCTCCAGCTTCCTCTGGCCACGTGGAGAAAGGAAATTGTCACCTCAACTAGGAAACTAACTAAGCCTCAGGGAGAGTTAGTTTGCTGAGGGTTCACCCAAGATGTAGAGGGGAAGAGAATAATGTCAGTCTGTGCGGTTCCGGCCTGCTAAGCATCACGCAGAGCAGTTCACAGGTTTTATTGACTCGACTGTGGCATATATGAGGGGGACCCCAAAAAACAGAATTCTTTTTTGGAAGGCGGGCTTCTTGTAGTCCAGTCGTCACCCACTAGGTGAGCGTTCTAAGAACCCGTTGGCATCTGTGAACCAGCTAGCATTGTTGGGAGAAGCTGCGTTTGGCTTCAATGAATTTTTTTTTGAAGATTCAATGCATTTGCCCATTTCATGATGGGTTATTTACAAGTGCACCTGTCCACATGGTGCTGAATGATCAGCAGTTTTGAACAAAAAACGGCATGACCCGGTGCCCCAGCCCCACCCTCCCTGTCCACCCAATCTTGCCCCAAGCGACTGTTTTTGGTTTCCCTGGATGAAAAAAGTTCTCAAAGGAAAACATTCTGCCCTCTGGAAGAGACAAAACAACAAACAACAGAAGCACTAAAAGGCATCACCATGGACTAGTTCAAAAACTTTTGAGCAGTAGAAAAGGCTTCTTGATAGGTATATTGTATCCAATGGAGAGACCCTGAAGGTAACTGCAGTTTCAATGTGTAAGAATAAAGATACAGTGTTTTTTAAATAAATTCTGGGTTTTTGGGGGTCCCCCTCATACATTATTATCCTTATTTTTAACAGGTGAAGTAACTGTGTCTTAATTATCCAGAGTCACCCAGATCATGCAGTGTTAAACCTTGAATAAAGCCCAGACAGGTGTCATGCACCAGACGGTGTACCCGCAGAATATTGAGAGAAATTGTAGCAGATGTGTGGATACCAAATGTTTTAAGTGTAGACAAAGGTTTTGAAGGCCGAAGAACAAGTCACGGAATACAGCTCTGTGTATTCTAAACTTGGGATTCCAAATTTGACGCACAAGACTCAGACTGTCTGACTCTCCCAAAAATAAAAATCTCGCAGGGAGCATTCAAAACTAACAGTGGAATCTCATCACTTGACATAGATAAGCACTAGGTCCACGTGCATTCAGTCATCTCCCCCAACCCAAAAAGGTAAAATCCCAGAACGTCAACTATTGGCCATGAGGCACCAAGCAGAGAGTTCTGAGTAGGAGGGAAGAAAGTGAGACAATGAATTAATGATCCCTGGTGCTGTGATTGTTGAGGCATTTGCATTGATTCAAATGATGGTAAAGCTGCTCAGACTTGGGGAGCCAGATGTGCCTTTCCTGGAATCCTCCTGCCTCTTTTCAGATACGCCCAGAGCTGCCTCACCAGATTCCCAGGCTCTGCACCCATACCTGGATTTCCACAAGGAACCGGAAGTGTTAGCGGCTTACTTTCCCCGGGAGCGAGGAGAGTGTTAGCACCCCGATTTCTGTTCGTGGTAGTGTGTCTTTTTTTTAACTTTAATTTTTATTTTAAAGATGGGTACAATTCAGGGTTAGGTATACAAAAGGTCATTGTACAGGTAGAGTTTGGGTCTCCCTTTGGCCCCACTTCACCTGGTTTGAGATCAGTTCCACTTATTGACGAAGTGTGCCCTCACTCCCTCCCCTGGCAGTTTCCCACTACTGCCAATTCTTTTCTTATAGTATTATGATCATTGTACAGGGCCAAGTACTGTTTATCGCTTTCAAATGCCCTTTCTTATCTAAAACGTAGTCAAGGGCCCCTGAAAGACCTATCTCACCAAACAGGTGAAAATGTGATGTTTAAGACATGATTTGCACTTGTAATCCCAGCACTTCGGGAGCCTGAGAAAAGGATCGCTTGAGCCCGGGAGTTGGAGACCAGCCTGGACAACATAGACCTCATCTCTAAAAGAAAAGTCAAAAAAATTAGGCATGGTGGCATGCACCTGTAGTCCCAGCTACTCAGGAGGTTGAGGGGGCAGGATTGCCCGAGCACAGGAGGTCGAGGCTGCAGTGAGCCATGATGGTGCCGCTGCACTCCAGCCTAGGCAACGGAGTGAGACCCTGGCTCAAAAATAAATATTTCAAAGTACAATTTTGGCAACTTCCAACCAAGTAAATTGGCGTTTGGGAATGTCTGGGTGGTAGGTGTTCACTTGTCTCCCTTCAGATCTGGTTCCTAGAGAATCAGGATGTATAGAATTCCAAACTAAACATAAAGCCAAGCTGGACAAGGGATGCCGGTGAGAGTCTGCCTCTTGTGACCGAACCACTGATCTTCCGGGTCTGGGAGGCTGAGTCCTGAGTGGCAGGGATCCTTCCTCAGCCTGCCAACTCAGAGCTTACCCGTGCACTGTCTCTGCCTCGGCAGGGCCATGTGGAGATGCATTCCGTCCTTTGTGTGGGTCCCTCATCCAGCCCAGAAAAACCTGACGGGCTATTTTTAGACTGAGACAGAATCAGACTTTCCAGAGAATGACACTGGAATGTGATGACTGTGCCATCTTCTGTGTAGCATGCTGCATCTTTTCAACAGGAAGGGCAAAGGGGTTTTTACCTTGGCAGCAAATATTTCCACCTTCCCATGGGTGTTAGTCATTTTAAATGCTGGGTCAGTTTGACCTTTGACACTTTTTTAAGTTGGAGTCCTACTCTGTCGCCCAGGCTGGAGTGCAGTGGCACACTCACGGCCACCCCAGCATCAACCTACTGGGCTCCGGCGATCCTTCTGCCTCAGCCTTCCGAGTAGCCGGAACTACAGGCATGTACTACCCGCCCCCCCGGCTAATGTTCTGATTTATTGTAGAGACGAGGGCTCACCAAGTTGCCTGGGGTGGTCTCGAGGTCTCGAATCTGCGGGCCCGGGCAATCCACTTGCCCTGGCCTCCCAAAATGCTGGGATGACAGGCCACCGAGCCTGGCCAACCATTGACACTTTTTAAAGCAAATGACCACATAAAGTGTGTTTTGTTGTTGTTGTTGTTTTGCTGATGTGATTTATTTGCGTTATCCTACTCAACCCTTGCAGCCATCCCATAAGGAAGGGTTCATCATCCTCCGTGTATAGCAGAAGAGGCTGAGATCCAGAGATACCCACAGAGCAGTCAGAGTGACCATTGTAATCATGTGTCGGGTAATTTTATTCGTGACATGGCCTTTCTTTTTCTTTTTTTGTGTGTATATCACGACAATCTACCATTGTAGCCGCTTTTGAGTGTCAGTTTATGAAGTCAGTCCCATTCTTGTGCAGCCATCATTACGGCCACCTTCAGAACATTTGCATCTTCCCCAGCTGAAAATCTGTACCCATTATACAATGACTCCCGTTCCCCCCCCCCAGCCTTTGGCATCACCACTCTGCCTTCTGTCCCTAACAACATAAACTTCGAATTTCCTGGAAGGTTGATGCTGAGAGACAATGTTATTTCTTCCTCTCCTTTTTAAAAATCTTCCTGACTTGGCACAGTGGCTCAAGCCTGTCATCCCAGCACTTTGGGAGGTGGAGGCAAGAGGATTGCCTGACCCCGCGGGTTCGAGACCAGTCTGGGCAAACATGGTGAGACGTCATCTCTACAACAAATCAAAAAATTAGCCGGGCGTGGTAGCGTGTACCTATGGTTCCAGTCACTTGGAAGGCTGAGGTGGAAGGATGGCTGGAGCCCATCAGGTCGACACCGGTGTGGCCGTGAGCATGCCCCTGCACTCCAGCCTGGGTAACAAAGTGAGATTCCAACTAAAAAAAAAAAAAACAAAAAACAAATAGCATATTTTTTAAAAAGTAAAAATATTCCCATGAATGCTGACAATGGACATGGAAACTTCTGGCACTTGTGTAATAAGGGACATGGGATCTGCAGGGTGTGCCCCAGGTCACTAGGCCTGAGCTCAGAAAGACCTTTAAGAAAGTTTGTGACCTGCCTTTTCCTGTTGTCTGCTTTAAAAGTGTAAAAACGCCTTATCATTTGGCTACACGGAACAGCATCAAGGCCCTAGAAATCCAAGTTGGAAGAATTTCATTTGTATTCTACAAACCGTGCTTAAATATCTATAACAACTCTGCCAGTCTATCAGATTGAATCCTGAAACCTGTCACATAAATCCTGACATGATTATTTTATATATTATTGTCCTCCTGGCAGGGGCTCAACTCTCTCAATTACTTAGGTTACTGAGCTTCAGTTTTTCGCGAATTAAATATCTGGTAACATCCTTCTACAAAGGGCCAGGAAAGTCAAGGCCATCTTGAAGATCAACAACAAAACCAGAAAATTTGCACTACTAGATATCGACATCTAGTAAAAAACTGGAGTAATTAAGGCAGTGTGGCAATTACACCAGGATAGACAAACAGAAAAGAGTGTCCAGAAGACACACACACATATATGTTAATTGTTAAATGCGGGTAAATGTTAATTTATATATAAATACATCTGGTTGATTTTTAGGTTGGAAAATGTTGTTTATTTAAAAGTAAATTAGAGAGAGAGAAAGAGACAATTCACCTCCCCAAGGTAGAGAAGGAGGCCAAAGCCATGAAACATGGTGACGGCCATAGCTCAAAGAGCATATGACCACACCAGAGTCTGGTAAGGCAATGGCCGATTCATCAGATTTTATGGCACAAGTGATGTTGTAATGCAATGAGAAAAATATGATCTTTTAGAGAAATGATGACAGGTAAATTATAACCGTGTAGAGAAATTATATTTTTACTCGACCCTACATAATATATCAATTCCACATGGATTACTGTTCTATTAATAAATGGAAAATTGAATAATAAAACCTCTAGAAGAAGCATAGGGGAATATCACCCCGACTTTATCGTAAGCAAAGATTTCTTGAGTAGAACCCATAAAGTATAACCATCAAAAATGAATAATTAAGAACATCTCTTCATCACAAGATACCATTAAGCATCTGAAATGGAGAGTCGGAGAGGGGAAAGATTTATTTGCAAGCTATATATCCCACAATGACTCATACCAGAATTTTTTCTTAAATTCTCAAAAAGCAGTAAGCCAGACAACCTAATAGAAAAGCAGGGCAAAGACTTGAACAGATGCTTTACAAAAGAGAGCATTCAGGTGGTCAATAAGGGTATGAAAACTTGCTCAGCTTCCTGAGTCCTCGGGGAAATGAAATTGAAGCCTCAGTGTGATAATATCCCATACTCCGCTTCACAGAAAGCCTGACCACAGCAGAGGCAGCCAACGTGAAGTAATGGGAACCCTCCTTCCTGCTTGGGGTGTGGGGGCATGAATTCAAACAGCTCTTTTGGAAACCTCCTTCCCAACAGCATCTGCTGAAGCCAAACACACGCATCCCCTGTGAGGAACCAACGATTGCACTCCCACCGATGACACCCACAAAAATGCACGTCCATGCTCACCAAGGACATCTGGGAATGTTCATAGCATCAGAGTTCTTACTGATACGTCATCAGTGCACATATTTATGGGATACATGTGATTTTTTTTTGAGTCAGGGTCTCACTCTGTCACCTAGGCTGGAGTGCAGTGGCACCATCATGACTTACCACAACCTTGACCTCCTGGGCTCAGGTGATTCTCCTGCCTCAGCCTCCCAAGTCGCTGGGACTACAGGCGCCAGCACCCCCAGTTAGTTTTTGAATTTTTTGTAGTGACAAGGTCTTGCTATGTTGCCAGGCTGGTCTCGAACTCTGGGCTCAAGCAATACCCCCACCTCAGCTTCCCAAAGTGCTGGGATTACAGACATGAGCCACGTGCCCTGCCTAAATGATACATGCAATTTTGATACATGTATGCAATTATAACAATCTATTCAGGGTAATTGGGATATCCATTGCCTCAAACATTGGTCATGTCTTTATGTTGAAAACATTCTAAATCTTCTCTTGTGGCCGTTTGGAAATTGATAGTCAATTTCCAATGAATGCAGTCGCTCTGCTGTGCTGTTCAACACTAGAACCTGCTCTTTCTCTCTAACTGTATTTTCGTACCCATTAACCAACCTCTCTCCTTTCTGCTACCCTTCCTAGCCTCTGGCGACCACCATTCTGCTCCCTACTGCCATGAGATCCCCTTTTTTTAGCTCTCACATCTGAGTGAGAATATGTGACATTTGTCTTTCTGTGCCTGGTTCATTTTGCTTGGCGTAACGCCCTCCAGTTCCATCCATGATCCATGTTCTGCAAATGACAGAATTTTTCATGGCTGAATAATATTCCATTGTGTATGTACTCCATTCGTTCATTGATAGACACTTAGATTAATTTCCTATCTTGTATCTTATACATGGCCTAGCAGCACTATTTGTAACAGCCAAAACCCAGAAAATGCCTAAATAGTAGAATAGATAAAGTACAGGAGGATTGATCCATGGGATACGACACAGCAATGAGAAAAAAATGAGTGAAAACAACTCCCAACAATATGTGTGGCTCTCACCATCATAATATTGAGCAAAATAAGCCAAAGAAGAGTGCATGCTGGGTATAATTTGAAAGCACAAGTGTAGGGGCGAACCCCTCAGGTCCCTCCCACTGTGGAAGCTTTTCTGTCCTCTTAATAAATCCTGCTTTCTCAAAAGAAAGAAAGAAAGAAAGAAAGTACACGTGAAAGCAAAGCTCCCCTGTCCCGTTAGAGATCAAGACGGTGGTTACCCCTGGATGGGAAAGATTACGAGGAGTGCAGCATGGTGGGGGTGGGGTGGGGATTCCCTGACGCTGGGCATGTTCTGTTTCTGGGCCTGGGTGCGATTCCACAGATGTGTTCACTTTATGAAAATGTATCAAGCTGTCAACTTAGGTTTATTCATTCTCTGTATGTTGTTAGACTTCAGCAAACATTTTAAAATAGTATGACCTAATAAGCAGGGTACAAAGTCAGTCATTCCTCTCTGAGGGAGAGCACAGGGCATCCTCCCTCCGATGAGGTGGTTCAGGGGGTTACAAGTTAACACAATGATCAGGGCAAGCCTGATGCAGAGAGCGGGCACCAGCCATCAATCGGGCTTCCTCCTAACTCACAGGTTATGTGGGGTGTGTTTGTTGAGTTTCACTAGCTTCGGACTCCTTACAATACAATAAATATTCATACTGTGCCTCCTCTAACTCCCCAGGAAAGAGTTAGTGTTTAAGACGAAGCTCGCTCAGGCATGGAAGGGTCCTTGAATCTCAGCGTCCCCCAAGGGCTGCATTTCAATAAACAAAAATGAAAGAAATCAGCAAGTTTCTACAGTCTTTAAAAATTCAGAGAAGTTTAGCTTATCTGAAGAGGGTTGACATTATTAGTGCCATTATTTGAAGAGGATATCATTAATAAAAGATACTTGTACCAATAGGTAGCTTGAAAAGCCCCAAAAGATACTTTCCATCGGAAGGAAATTCAGGGAGGCTGAGCCGATATTCCACGCAGAGCCTCTCTGCTGCCCCTGGAGTTTCCAGTCCGGCCTCGTGTCTGATTGAAATGCAGGGCCCAGGAGTGGGAATAAGGTGAACGGAATAAAAAATCCAGAGTACTTCCCATGCAAACAGTCCTCGGCGCATCCGATGTGATTGCGTATCCTATAAGTCAACACCGTGTGAGGGGCTTCGCCCGCGGTGTAAATATCCCAATGACCGCGATGTCTTTAACCGTGAATAATGTATGTCCCCGTCATCCATTTTTTTTCAGCCGTGCATCATTTCGGCAGGACAAACCAATCTTCTGTCGAGGGAAGGGCTCTTGATTTCTTCCCGATTTTTCCTCTGTTTATTTTTCTCAGGGTGACACACTCCCATTTTTCTCTCGCACCTTCTTGAGTCAGAGCGCCCCAGCCACCCACCCTGTCACCTGCTCCTGTTCCTCCCGTGCGTCTTGTTAGACAGCTTGGGATGTAGCCAGGACTTCTGGAGTCCTACTTCTCGTGAAAGCCCTCTGCGAACGGAACCGGGAAGCGGTGGGGAAACGGGCTTAGCATGGCGAGGCAGGGTGAGCTCCCTGGTGTCGTGGGGACACGGCTACGGAGAGCACTTGCCAGGCAAGGCGAGTGACCTAGCGAATGGGAGGTGTGTTGGTCCCCTTCTGGGATGCAGAGAGGGTGGCTGGGAAGTCACGCCTGCTGGGATCGGGCTGCTGTTCTCCCAGGGCCCGTTGGCAACAAATTGACTGAGAAACAAACATTCTCATCAAATTCCATCTCCAAATCCATCCAAGTTGAAGCGATTGACAGTAGTGGAAAACTCTCAGGGGAGGCGGGGGTGGGTCCGGCAGTTGAGGGAACTGCTTGGGGAGGAAGAGGCAAACCCCTCATCAACAAGGGTACCTGCATGATCAATGTTTATATACCTAACCCTGAATTGTACCCCACATCTTTATAATAAATAAATTAATTTAAAAAATTAAAAATAAAAATAAAAAATTCCATCTCATCTAATGAGCCCAGCCAGCCATGCCAGCCGCCCTGCACGGCCACCCCGGATCCCAAGGGCTGTCACTGCCACGCCCTCACACGTGTGACCATGGCTCTGTTTGAGTCGTGGGCTTTCTGTTGTGCTCATGGACAGCTTCTGCCCCTTCTGTGGGCCTCTCGACCCTCGTGACCTGCCTGAGTGTTCTGTCTAAAATCTGGAAATTGTGTTGCCACAGTTAGGATGTCCATCCCCTCCAAATCTCCTGCTGAAGTGTGGCCCCACGGTTGGTGGGGGCCCGGTGGGAGGTGCTTGGGTCATGGGGGCTGATCCCTCAGGAGTGACTTGATGCTGTTCTCACGGCAACGAGTGAGTCCTCGCTCTGTCAGTTCACGCGAGAGCGGAGTGTTTAAAAGAGCCTGGCACCTCCTCTCTCACGCTCCCACTCTCCCCATGTGTCACGCCTGGTCTACTTCCCCTGCCACCATGATTGCAGTTTCCCAAGGCCTCCCCAGAGGCAGAAGCAGGTGCCGGGGCCGTGCAGAACCAGGCGCCAAATAGGCCCCTTTTCTTTCTAAATGACCCAGCCTCTGGTGCTCGTGTTTAGCGGCACAGAATGGACTGGTACGCCTTTCCTATCAGGTAACCCAGTATTTGTATAAGTCTTGACCATCCTGTATTAAAGGCTTTGTTGGGCAGGGGAGGGAGCTGCAAGCAGTACGTTAAAAAGAAGCTAGAAACTTCATGAGGTTCCACGGAATGTGTTTCCGTGGTGGGACCTGGGGGTTCTGCCCCTCCCCCACCTCCTTGACGTGGGATCCCAAGAAGTTACTAGAAAGCGGGATAATACATTTTCAAGTCGATCATACTTAGTGATCTGTCACAGGA
Organism: Cephalopachus bancanus; assembly: GCA_027257055.1. Classification (NCBI taxonomy): domain Eukaryota; kingdom Metazoa; phylum Chordata; class Mammalia; order Primates; family Tarsiidae; genus Cephalopachus; species Cephalopachus bancanus. The sequence goes on from JAPVLO010000218.1 coordinate 2,021,663, forward strand.
ACAAAGAACGGAGTACCATGTGTTCTCACTCATAAGCAAACCTTGAACAATTATCATACTATAAGAAAGAGATTGGCAGTAGTGGAAGAATGCCAGTGGGGGGGGAGCTGGGATTGGTAGTTGAGGGAAACTGCCAGGGGAGAGAGGGGCACACCTCATCAACAAGGGCACCTGCATCATCAGCGTTTGTATACCTAACCCTGAATTGTATCCCACATCTTTAAAATAAAAAATAAAAAGAAAATGCTAAAAAAAAAAATAAATATTAAATTCACAATGCCTAACAAATATTTGAGAGAAAAAAAATACATGTTCGTCTGTGCATCTCCAGGATCTTTCGGTGTTCCTGGCATGTAGTTGGCACTCATAAGAGCATTTCTGAAATCCAGACTGTTGCATGCTGGCAAAGCCCACAGGCGTGGCAAGCCCGCCCCTGAGGGCTGCAGGTTGGGTGGCCTCCTACACCAGCGAGAAGCTAGTTGCTTTTCCAGCCTCCTGATCGTGTGATACAGCTGGTGTCCAGAGCAAGTGGCTGTGGTCCTAGTCACCTTTATAAAATGCCAGCACACCAGGGTCTCATCACACGGAGACTTCTTGGGTTGTCAGATACCCAACTTCTGTTAAAAACCCAAGTGAGCCGGGCTCGGTGGCTTAGCCTGTAATCCTGCGCCTTTGGGAGGCTGAGGTGAGTGGATTGCCTGAGCCCGCGGGTTCGAGACCCGCCTGGGCAGCGAGACCTCATCTCTACAATAAATCAAAAAATCAGCCGGGCGTGGTAGCATGCGCCTGTAATTCCGGCTACTTGGAAGGCTGAGGCGGAAGGATCGCCGGAGCCCGGCAGGTCGAGGCTGCAGTGGCCGGGAGCGGCCACTGCACTCCAGTCTGGGTGACAGAGTGAGACTCCAACTCAAAAAAAAACAACAAAAAAAAACCCAAGTGAGAGAAAGATCGATGTCTAGGAGAGATCCCTGTAGGGGCATTCAGTCTGTTGACCCTACGGTCTGCCTCTTGTCAAGCTGACCAATGCATGAGCTTCTCCCATTCTGGAGACACTGTCTTTGATTCGCTTTTTAATCGTACACCTCAACCTTGATCAAGAAACAGCCATTGGAAATCACCTCTGTGTCCCATTATAAAAATGCGTGGACAGCACTACCCGTCATATCATTTAGCACCATCTAAATATAAAACCCCACAGGAGTGCTGTGTTTTAGAGTCCTTGCTAGAGCAATCTTTATTTTCGCCGTGGGGACTAGTAGACTTCCTCCTTTCCGACAGTGAAAACAGCATAATTGATCATGTTTCCTTTATTGTTCTGATTGCCAGGAAGTTGAGTCATTTTTTTTAATTGAAGCAAAATTACAAAACATACAATTAACCATTTTAAAGTACATAATTCAGTTGCACATAGTATATTCACAACGTTGTACAAGTTCACCATTGTCTACCTCTAATACATTTGCATCATCCGAAAAGGAAACGCCGTATCCATGAAACATCATCCCCCACCCCCCAGCCCCCAACAGCCCCGCACCTACTGCCTCCTCGTTGCACCTGTGGGTTTGCTCACAGTTGAGAGTTGTGTGAGCAGGGGTCTCACTCCGCCTCTGTCCATCCTTGTGTGTAGGGTGTTTGCAGACTCTTAGCTCCTCTTTGTGTCCTTATATGATGTGTTCGATTTAAAGCAAGCAGCCCAAGATTTTTGCGTAAAGAGCCAGGCACAATGACTCACGCCTGTCATTCCAGCACTTTGGGAGGTGGAGGCAAGAGGACTGCCTGATCTCAGGGGTTCGAGACCCTGTAGTCCATGGGAGGAATGTTCTCCCGTGTCCAGAGCAGCGACAGAGAGGGCCAAGCATGGGGGTAGTCTGATGAGATGTTCACTCTGGAGGTCACTGTGTTTGGGGAAGACAAGGCTTGGGAGGATGTGAAAAACCAGATGATGGCCACTTGGACTAAAGTGGCGTTCCTGGAGATGGAAAGGAAGGCTGGAGCGGGGCGCCACGTGGGGGCAGTCCAGAGGCGTTTGTGAGGATGGGGCAGCAGGCGGAGTCAGGGATGACCCTGGGCATCCGGTTTGTGGGGGGGGGGGTGGAATGCGAGCCATTCGCTGCGGGAGGGAACCCCACAGAAGCCACGGACAGAGGGACTCGCCGGCAGTCTTAGACGTGCGTGGGCCGTGCCCGTGGGGCATCCCAGGTTGTGCCGAGTGGCCGCGGGAGGTAGGTGAAATGACATGAGCTGGAAACGGAACTTAAGAGTGGTCATGCTGAGGGCAGCCGGGGGCTGCTGAGGAGGGAGAAGCCAGACGGAGTTCGTGCCTGGGGCCTGCTGTCCACAATTCCCTGCGGTCTGTACCTGAGACGGCGCCCATTTTTCTGCATGAGTTATGACTTGCTACGATACGCTCGCGTCAGAGAGGGGTCGCAGTGCCCTGGAAGCTCCTTTAAAGAGCTCCGTATTATGTGATGTGGGGGCCAGTCCTCAAAATCGGTCTCTAATGGATGTTCATGTTGCCATCAAAACATGTCAAAGTCTGAGGCTTTTCGTTCCACCTTGAAACATTAGTTACCAAGAATCACTCTCCTATCTAGCCGTTCTTCTGTTGATTAGTTGGGTCCTGGGATTTTCGGTCCAGCGACAGGGTCTTTCTATGAAGTTGGTTCACCTTCCTTAATTCTCTCTGGCTAGCCCCTGGCCTTATCCTTACCTGGCATCACCGTTTCTCTGTGGATTCGGGTTGTCAGGACGAGTGAACTTGTACTGACATCTCATTTTGCAAAGGAAGAAAATCAGGTCTGCAGGAGAGCTCAGGCCGCGTGGTGAACTGATGGTATAGCCAGGACCACCCTCAGGCCACCAGCCCTGAGTTTGGCTGAGTACCACACAGTGGCTTCCCAGCCGTGGCTCCGCGTGTGTCTTGTCTCTGGATCTGGAAGCTTCCTGCTTGAAAGAGACTCTACGGCTACCCAGATGAGGCTCATTAGTTGCACATTGTCCCCCTCCGAGCGGGAACATCGCACTTGTGGTTTCTTCAGAGCCGTGATGGGAAGAGTTCTGCTCAAACAGACACCGTTCTAATTTTCAGTCACGGGGTACCCCAGAGTAGCGGGGGTGCATTCTCACCAATTCTCAAGTGAGACTCAGAGGGTCTCTCACCCTTTTCTTAAGCTTCTCACTATCCCTGTTTCCTGTCATCTCTTTATATAAGAAAAAATTTAATACTATTTCTTCACTATAAATGGAAAATTAAAGTCATACAAGAATATAAGTTTTGGGCCCACACCTGTAATCCCAGCACTTCGGGAGGCCGAGGTGAGAGGATTGTCGGAGCCCAGGGGCTCGAGACCAGCCTGGGCAGCTTGGGGAGACCTCGGCTCTAGAGTATGTCAAAAAATGAGCCAGGTGTGGTGGCACACTCCCAGCTACTTGGGAGACTGAGGTGGAAGGATCACCTGAGCCTAGCAGGTTGAGGCTGTGGTTGCTGTGAGTGCGCCACTGCACTCCAGCCTGGGTAACACAGTGAGACTCCGATTTAAAAGAAAAAGATTATACATTTTAATACTTTGGCAAAAATATAGGCCAGGAAAAAAAATCATAACTTCAGAGTTTGTATTTAACTTTTGAATGTCCCAATAACCTCTTTAAAACTTATTGTTTAATCACAACTTAATGGCTTTAAGAAAAGTGAATACCGAGCCGGGCTCGGTGGCTCAGCCTGTAATCCCGTGCCTTTGGGAGGCTGAGGTGAGTGGATTGCCTGAGCCCGCGGGTTCGAGACCCGCCTGGGCAGCGAGACCTCATCTCTACAATAAATCAAAAAATCAGCCGGGCATGGTAGCGCATGCCTGTAATTCCTGCTACTGGGAAGGCTGAGGCGGAAGGATCGCCGGAGCCCACAGGCGAGGCTGCGGTGGCCGGGAGCGGCCACTGCACTCCAGTCTGGGCGACCGAGTGAGACTCCAACTCAAAAAAAAAAAAAAAAAAAAAAAGAAAAGTGAATACCTAGTGTGTGAATTGGGTAATGTTTGCAGTTTTACATCTGCAGATACCTAGTCCTAAGTAGCTGCCGCATAGAATCACAGTTTAAGAAAAATACTTTGGAGGGATCGACTGAAGTGGAAAGATCCGTCAGAATGCAGATCTGGTTGTGGCGAGGAAAGCCCAGCTCACTGCACAGGCTTGACTGTGGAAGAAGCTTATTTCTCGAGAGATTAAGCAATGCCTGGAAATAAGGTTCTAGGACCCATGCTTCCTCTACCGCGTGGCTCGTGGCCCTCGTCTGCGTGTCTGAAGATGGTTTCCCGGCTCCGGGCCCCCCTTCCAGCAGCAGGAAGGGAGGTGGGGCGGGGGAGGGCAGAGCCAAGCCTCTTGAGAACACACCTGGGCAGTCTCGTCTCCCTTCCCATCAGCCGCTCCTTGCTGCCAGGGAGGCTGGGAGCTGTGGTCCCTACTGGAATCCAGGAAACAGCCAGCAGTGTCTGTCCTGTGTAAGAGATTAAGTGATGAGTAACTTAGAATCTCTATTATTTTCATCTGTTAAACAAAATCAACTTATCTTTAGACACGACACAGCCATGAGGAAGAGCGTGAGTGGAAGCATCCACAAACATACTATTGAAGTCCATCAAGACAGTGGACAGTGGCTGGAGGAATCGCAAAGTAGTCATTCTGAAGTTCCAGAAGGTTCTAGAAAGATACATGAGAAAAGACCCTGCGAAGCCAGAGCTAAGAGAGATGCTGAGGGCGTGCTCAGGAGTAAGGCTTTCTCCTGAGCACACCCTCAGCATCTCTCTCTCCTGAGCACACTCTCAGCTCTGGGCTGGGCTCAGCTGTGGAGCTGTGACTCTGTCAAACCCTTGGTGATGACCCCTTGGTCAGAGTCGACCCCTTGGTGACGGAAGAACAGCTAACACAGCGGCCTTGGGATCGACCAGGATTCTTTCCCAGGAGTTCCAGCTGGGGCCGAGGGGTGCAAGCCATTGTTGCCTATAACCCCAAGAGTCACTCACTCTAAGCTCCAGGGTGAGAGGAAGGCAGGACCCCAGGCCGCACCGTGCCCCAGTGAGGTGCTGAGGAGGAGAGGCAGGAAACAAGGGAGGAGAGAAGCCTGGCCATTCAGTGGCCCTCATCCGATGTCAGGAGCTCAGCAGGGGGGCAGGGTCACACCGTAGCGCCACCACAGGGTTGGGCTCGTGGGCAGACTAGTCGCCGTGAGTGGTCGCAGCACCCAGACCACGCGGTCCTCCTGGCGAGCTAAGACCCTGGGCTCCTCCAGGTATCTACAAGACTCTGCCCTGGAACTGACACATGGAAGAGACACGTGGCCCCAGAACCTTCTTTACGACCAACTTGTTTCAACATTACCAGTCATGTAAGGAGCGTAGCACATATGAGAATCCTTAGCACTGGAATACAAGGGGAGACCCCAGACCCAGAACTAATTTATAAACAATTGTGTAGGCTGGGCTTGGTGGCTCAGCCTGTCATCCCAGCACTTTGGGAGGCCAAGGCGAATGGATTGCCTGAACCCGTGGGTTCGAGACCAGCCCGAGCAATTGGCGAGACCTTGTCTCTACAATAAAAATAAAAATAAATTAGCTGGGAGTGGTAGCATGCGCCTGTAGTTCTGGCTACTTGGAAGGCTGAGGCGGGAGGATCGCCAGAGCCCAGCAGGTCAATGGTGGGGCGGCCATGAGTGTGCCACTGCACTCCAGCCTGGGCGATGGAGTGAGACTGACTCAAAAAAAATGTATGTGTTATACATACGTGTTTAAACTCCAGTCACCTTCAAAGTGTTCTCCGTTAGATGCAAGACACTTATCAAGACGGTTTTTCCACTATTAAAAACAGTTTCTGAGCTCATCCGTTTTGAAGCCTTTGAACACTTCCACCATTTTTGGTTTCACCTCTTCCACATTGGCAAAACGTTTCCCTTTGAGTACTTTCATCCAGAAAACCAAAAAACAGTCGCTCAGGGTGAGATCTAGTGAATCAGACAAGTGGAGCACAGGGGTTATGCCGGTTTGGTCAAAAACTGCTGAACACTCAGCGGGGTGGAAGCAGGTGCTTTGTCATGGTGGAAGAACCAGTCACCTGTTTTCCACAACCCAGGATGTTTATTCCACAACGCAGCCTCTCCCAACAACACTAGCTGGTACACAAATGCTGACAGGTTCCTAGAACACTTATCTAGTGGGAGAGGCCTGTACTACAAAGGGCATGCCCTCCAAAAGATAATTCTGGTTTTTGGGGTTTCCCCTCGTGTGTGTGCGTGGTTGGCATGGCCGTTCTCATCTTTATCTTATTTAAGAAATGTCTTCTTTCATCTGAGACAGAAGGTGGCTCTCTCCCTGGACCTCTTGGCCTCATGAGTCAGTGAACACTCCTGGGCTTCAGCAACCGAAACCCAGATCTCCTCTTTCACTCCACCTGCGCGTATTTGCAGAAAGACAAAATTGTGTCAATGGAGTGTCAAACACCAGAGCGGTAGAGAATGCAAAACATATGACAGACCTTTTGCAGTCCTGAAAAATGAGATGGTCAGAGGCTTGCGGTCACCTAAATCAACATGTCATCATATTCTGTATACACAGACATGCGTAAAGATACATTAATCTGATAGTCATACCATGGGAAAGTCACCCTTTTATGGGTACACATGTAGATTTAGAAAGTTTTAGTGGCTTGTCTAAGGTACCATAACCCCCAATATTATGAAGACAGGAATTAAATGCAAATGTGTTAACACCGTGTCCAGGGCTCTGTCCCACATGACACCTGCCTCTTCTGAGCTTTAGTAACGTGCTTTCTCATTTGTTCTCCTGAGTGTGGGCACTCGGGATGCTGTGGCTAATAAGACGTGGCCTCTGTCTTCACAGCAACCTCGCAGCCTGGCCGGACAAGGACGTGCCATCCAAACTGGCCATGACGGTCAATGGGATGTCTTCCACACCAGCAGGGGTGGAGCAGGCTAGGGGAGCACACGTGAGAGGTGTATTAGCAAATCAGGAGTGGGCGATGCTTCCCAGAGGAATTGCCGTTGACAGAGCCCCCGGGGGTTATTGGGAGTTGACAAGGAAGAGTGCTCCTTGCCCAAAATAAAGCATAAAGATAGCCACTCCTCAGAGGGGGTGACCCTAAGTCAGGTCCAGAATAGGGGAAAGCCCGGAGGGTTTACAGCCAACGCAGTGCACCCATTTCTAGTGTTGGGCTAATCAGTGGCGTCATCCCCCATCCATGCATCCATCCGTTCTTCTAGTCACCCACCCTTCCTCCCTCCCTCCTCCCCTCTCTCTTCTTCCTTCCTCTCTCCTTCCTTCTTTCCTTCCCTCCTTCCTTCCTTCCTTCCATCCGTCATCTCCTCCGTCCTCCCACTCGTCTATCCATCGTCCATTCTTCTAGTTGCCCGCCCCTCCCCCTCCCCCGACTCCTTCCGTCTTTTCTTCTTCCTCCCTTCCTTCCACTCATCCACCCATTCTTCTAGTCACCCACCCTTTCCTCCCTCCCTCCTCCCCTCTCTCTTCTTCCTTCTCTCTCCTTCCTTCTTCCTTCCTCTTCCTTCTTCCTCATCCGTCATCCCTCGTCTCCACTCATCCATCTCTTTCTTCTAGTCCCCTCCCTCCCACTCCTTCGTCTTTTCTTCTCTCCCTTCCTTCACTCATCCACCCATTCTTCTAGTCACCTTCCTCCCTCCTCTCTCCTTCTTCCTCCTCCCTCCTCTTCTCATCATTTCATCCATCCTTCTCATCCATCCACCCATCCATTCTTCTAGTCATTCTTCCCTCCTTGCTTCCTCCCTCTCTCCTCGCTCCCTTCTCCCTTCCTTCCTTCTGGCTATTCTTTCATCCATCCACCCCTCCATCCGCTTATCCATCCATCTCTTCATCCATCTATCATTCTTCTATTTACCCACTCATTCTCCCCTCCCCTTTTCCCTCTCTCCCTGTCTGTTCCTTCCTTCATGCCTTCCATCTATCCACCCATCCACCCACCCGCCCACCCACCCATCCATTCATCCATCATACCCTTATCCACAGTAAGTGCTAAGATATTTATTGAATGAATTAATTGAAAAAGCATTTGTCGAGAGACCTAGTACGTCCCAGGCACTGTGCCAAGCAATGCGGAAGATGTAAAGACACAAAGACATTATCCCAGCTGACACGAAGCTTAAATACTTGTGGAAGAGATTCCTGCCATGCCCCTGGATGGAACAGGCACAGCAAGGAGGCCTAAGAGTTTATCACTGCTGTGGGGATGTTATATGGGTAAAAATCTAAGTTTCAGTGATGAAAGTAACAGGCCAAACCAGACTGGACATCCTTTTTCTTTGGTCTGTGTGCTTATCTGTTTTACTTTGTTTTGTTTTCGGAAATACGTCCTTCGACAGATTCTGTGGCGACAGCGTCCGGGCCACTCCTGGTTGAAGTTGCCAAAACTCCTGGCGCCAGCCTTGGGGTTGCCCTAACTACCTCGATGTGCTGTAACAAACAAGTCATCGTCATAGACAAAATCAAATCTGCAAGTATTGCAGACAGGTGAGTGTCATGGAAGGTGCCTGCGTCTCAAAATTGCATGTGTGCTTAAATACACACAAATGCGTGCACACACACACACACACACACACACACACACACACACACACACACACTACACGCATAGACACACACACCACAAAAACAGCTCTCTTGCCCATTGATGCACATTTCACATAGGGAAGCAGGCTAGCTTAAAAATCCGCCTGCGTACCGGCCACACCGTGATGTGATTTCACCTCTTTCAGATGTTCGGTATGGCCTTTAGCAACAGAAGAAAGTCACACAACCAAGCATGTTTTCTTCCTGTGTCCCAGGCAGTTGAGCACGTCTCCGTTAAGCCCTATGCAGAGAAGTCCTGGGTTTTCCCAAGTTGTTGGCAGTTAAATTCTGCTCCCATAAAATCGTATTTCTTTTTTTCTGAAATAAACAATATTTTCAAATGATGCCGTCTTTAAAGGAAGGGCTTATTCTGTCATACTATGTTAACCTTGGGATTTTACCGCCTTCCAAGGTCTCTTAAAGTATCACTCGTTCCAGTGTCACAATAAAAATGAAACGTCTTGCTCCTAATTAATATTTCAGACTTGTACAGTAAGGGGGAGCCATAAAAACCCGGCCTTCCCCCTCATAAGTCATTTCCAGCTCCTGGTAGGAAACCCCCATCTCCCACAGCTGAGGATGCGAAGTTCATCCCCGTGGAATTGTAGTTTTAGACAGAAGGGATGACTCGACATGCCTTTGACTTGAGAGGTGGGCTCTCCGTTCTGGACATTTTTGGATGCACTGTCCTCCAGTCTCCCTGAATGTCTCCAGCCCCCCTCCATGCACCCAGCCCTGCCTGGAAACCCCCCAGCTGGCGTGAGACCCACGGCAACCCCCCAGCCATGGCCTCTCCAGCTCCACGTGGCCTCCTGCACTCGATCCTGAACACACAGCCGCTGATCCAGGGCTGTGTGGAGCTCAGAGGCGTGGGGTGCTCTCACTGTCCTATCTCTCCCCATTCCTCAGGGGTGACCCATGTGAGGAGCTGTCCATGCGGTGACTAGTGGACACCGGCAGCTGTGCCTGCTTGCTCCGCTCACCCTGTAACCTGTCTTCAGTTGAGCAGGACGTGGCGGCCAACTCTCCCCACCCAGCCCCTACTCATGCCAGGCCTGGTCTTGTGATGCCCTTGACTCCTGTGTCATTTCCGCCATCACCGAGAACTTTTGCACTAACACGTGTTTAACTCCAGAACAGCAAAATCAGACACAGTCATAGAGAATGGGTCATTGGGGGCTTGTGTGACCAGGAGGATTCCCAGGATGTGTCAGCAAAATCCCCCCAGGGGATTCTTGATCGCACAATCAACAGACCCTCTTCCCAGTCTTTCTGCCACGTCATGAGGTTCTGGATATTTACCAGCTCACAATTATAAACAGAAAAGCCTAGAGCCAGACACACAAAGAAAAGAGTCAAGGGGGAAAACATCCCTCTTCCTCTTTCCTCCTTGACATCCCCTCAATGTTTAGCACCAACATCCTAAGATGAGATTTTCTACAAAGGTTAAGAGAAAAATATGTCCTTGAATGTTTATGGATTTTCCACGAGGCCTTACTTTTTTGTTTGTTTGTTTGAGTCAGAATCTCACTCTATCGTCCAGGCTGGAGTGTAGTGGCACACTCCCAGCCACTGCAGCCTCAACCTGCTGGACTCAGGTGGTCTTTCTGCCTCAGCCTTACAAGTAGCCACACCCGGCTAATTTTTTGAATTATTGTAGAGACAAGTTCTCACCAAGCTGCCCAGGCTGGTCTTGAACCCCTGGACTCAATACTCTCGCCTCTGCCTCCCAAAGTGCTGGGATGACAGGTGTGAGCCACTGCACTCGGCTGGCCTTATGTTCTTATTCATAACCAAGGTGCTTAGACTCCAACGGCTGGTATTTCCTGTAATATTCAAAACCTTTTTTTTAAGTAAATGAAAACTGAAATGTTAACTGTGAAGCCATGAAAGTCAAGTTCTGCAGGGAAGAGCACCTCATGGCACTGAGCCTCTCTGCCCCCACCCCCAGGTGTGGCGCGCTGCACGTGGGAGACCACATCCTGTCCGTGGACGGCACCAGCATGGAGTACTGCACGCTCGCAGAGGCCACGCAGTTCCTGGCGAACGCCACCGACCAGGTCAAGCTGGAGATCCTTCCCCATCACCAGACGCGCCTGGCCCTCAAGGGGCCCGACCACGGTGAGATCACCCATCCACACCGTTCTCTGTGTTGCCCCGGCCGTGTCCCCTCCCATGGGGTTAGAGAGCAGGATGCTGAGGTTCATTCTGTCTTGACCGTTTCTCTTCGAAATGAGGCTGTCTGTGTTTAATTCATCTTCCAAATTCGTTTTTCCCAAGCCACACGTAGTTTCCTGGAAACCCCAAAATGGAGGAAAGAAACATTGTGTGAAATAGATTTCCAGGCTGAAAAAAAATTGGTGCGCCTTGAATGTGGACAGAAGGGAACTAGTTTGGCTTCCGGACATTCACACTGGGTTTTACGAAGGCAGGTGGAGGCAGATAGTAAGACACCCACTTTCTTTCTAACAAAGTGGATGTTGATAGCTTGAGATAGTTGGTGGGCAGGGGGAGCCAGTCGGTTTGCCAGGGTTTTTTTCTTAAAATAGAGAAGAACCCTTCTGACCAGACATCTTCCCAGGGAGGATCAGCACATTCGCCTTCACTGTTCAGTGAAGAGAGTCGGCTGAGGGAGCCCGCCTTTCCCCTGGCTTGAAGGTCACAGCTGTGTTTTCTGAGGACTTGCATGCCATCCACCAGCGTCCCTAAACAAAGCCTGGCACCAGGTTGGGCACTTTGAGCCCCGATGGGGTGAGGCCAGGCTCCCCAGTGGTGAGTCTGTTCCACACCTTCTCCTGCTTGTCCCTTCAACCCAATCCCCTTCTCCTCTGTTCTATGAAATGAGAGCCTCGCCTGGGGGGTCGGGGCGGTCCGAGGAAGGAGGGTGTATCTCTGCGTGCTTGGAGATGGGCGGTCTTCTCAGGAATAATGAGTGCACTCGTGAAGAGGTCATTTGTGTTGTGTCTGCCCCTAAAACGCACGGTGCTTCTACACAGCGGTGGCAGGAGGGAGGAGAAAAGTGGGCCAGATAACCTTGCTGCCAAGTGAGCCAGCTAGAAGCAGCCTTTTTCATTAAATGGAGCTTAGGTAGCCCTGGGGCTGATGAAAACCTTAAGGACAGCGCTGCCCTGGTCGAATCTTAATTGTACCCACGAGCCAGGGAGTGATGCTGTCCAGGCCGGTTATGGAAGGAAGCCACACCGGAGTATTTGCAGAGAGCACGGAGAGCTCCTGAAAGGAGCCAACCAGGAGGCACCTGGGCTGTCCCCACTGCCCGTGGGATTTGCAGGGGTTGCTCAAGGGTGTCCAGATCAGCCCAAGGTCGTCGCGGGATCCGGAGCGCAGCAGGTTAAAGAGCGCACGCCGAACAGCGCCTGTCCAGAGGGAGATTTTGCTCCCTAAATTCTGGGGTCAGCAAATCGGAAATTGTAACAACTTTTAACATGTGACCGTCTTTACCACCCTCACTTATGTCCCTTTCATTTGCTCTGTGTATAAGTCACAGATCACTCGCGTGTTTGCAACTCATGAAATATGAGGTGTTTTTGGTTTTGGGTTTTTTTTCCACACACACCCCTCCCGCCGGGGTATTTATACCTGCAAGGTAATTTGAGAAGATTAACTTATATGCCACATGGAAGGACCAAGAACAGATTTCCTATCTCCATGGAGGAAAACCTGATGTCGCATGTCCGAGGGACAGCAAGTGGACGGCTGAAGTCATCCTGGCTTCTGCCTCAGACCCTGTCGTCTGCTTGTGCTGAAAGCTGTCCCCTGCCTCCCCTACCCAGCGTATACTAGGTCTGCAAACTCATCCTAGGAGTGCTCTATACCTCATGGCTGAACAACACTGAGGTTGCCTTCGAAGTCCTCCCCTTGGGAAGCTACGCACTGACGCCAGCGCCTAGTCCGCCCGTCAAAGCAATGTTGGAACTCTTTTTCTGGGATGGCCATCAGAGCCGTCGTCGTATTTCCCTGAATGTCATCAAATGTCTTCCTTTCCATATTTCCTGTACCTTTGGGTAAGGAAAAAAGTCATTGAGAGCCAGATCAGGTGAGGAGGGAGGGTGTTCCAATAGTTATTTGTATAGTGCTACCAGCGTAAGTGCAAGGTGGCAAGTTCGTGAACTTAATGGTCTGATCTCAACAAACAATGATGATGGCCCTGATGGCCATTCCAGAAAGAGAGTTCCAAAATTGCTTTGATGGGCAGACAAGGCACTGGTGCGTAGCTTCCCAAAGGGAGGACTTCAACCAGAGTGATATTCAGCAACGAGGTTAGGAGCACTTTTTCTAGGATGGTTCCCGAACCTCATGGTTGGACCTCACGTGAAAAACAGATGTGAGCCTGATTTCACCTCCAAGAAAAAGTAAATATCGACTCCTAAACATGGTCAAATCACAAGAAGGAAAAAAATGCACACGATTTTTATTGTCTTCACAATCCTGAGACTCCAACTTGGTGGGATTCCATATTGGTGGGATTTCCCATAGTTTTACCTTTTGTCCACGGAAAGTTCTGGCTGTTTTTCAAGCTCTCCAGCACCTGTGCAGCGTGTGTCTCATCCCAGGGATGAGAGACGCAGCATCTCCCAGGCTTACTAGCAGCAAGCCTCTCACCACAGGCTCATCAGGACGACGTAGGATGGATGTGTCAGCTCAGAGCAAGGGAAGAGCTGTGCCTTCTGCTGGCGAACAGTGAGTGTGTGTGTGTTGCTTTGCTTGAGCTGGGTTCTCACTCAGTCGCCCAGGCTGGCATGCAGTGGCATGATCCTGGCTCGGCCTCCGAGACAGGAGATTCTTCCACCTCAGTCTCTTGAGTAGCTGGGACTGTAGGCGCATGCCACCACACCCAGCTAATTTTTTTTTTTTTTTTTGTAGAGATGAGGTCTTGCCAAGTTGCCCAGCCTGATCTTGAACCCCTGGGCCCAGGCAGTCCTCCTGCTTTGGCCTCTCGATGTGCTGGGATTACAGGCATGAGCCACCGTGCCTGGACAAAAGTGTGTTTCAGTGAGGCCAGAATTGTGGCCACTCAGGGTCTTTGGGAAACATAATCATGACAGAAGAAAACAGATTTCAGGAGGGAGAACGTGACTGGAGCCACTGGTTGGATCATTCTGTACCAGGAAGACCTTCCATTGGAGCACTGCCTCTTTCTTGAATGCCCCAGGCAGGGCAAGAGGTTGCAAGGAGACAGGGGAACAAGGACAAGGCGCCTCCGAGCCCACAGCGGTGTGGTCGCCAGGAGATGCTACGACAAGTCGTCTCTTCCTCATGTGCTCTTTATGCGCCCGTAACAAGAGACTCCAGAACACCCAGCAAGAGGCAGTGTCGTCCGGCAGCTGAGTGGGAACTCCAGAATCACATTCCCGGGGGCTGCCGTCTGGCTCCGCCGCCTGGAGCCTTCAGCAAGCTACCCAGCTTTCTACAGCTGTTTCTTCATCTATAAAATGGGCTGATAACAAGACCCTGCCCCAAAGGAGCGCTGTGAGCATTCTCCGAGAGAATCCATAAAAAAGCAGCCGGCACAGATCCGGGTTTACGATCGGCACCGGTGAGAGCAGGCTGCTGTCTGGGCAGATTGAGAGGAAATCTGTCAGGGCGCTTGGCAGAATGAAAGCACACACCAGGTGTGCACCTCGTCATGAAACTCCTGAGATACCTGCCCAACATCTGAGTGCCAGGTGCACTCTACAGCCGAGTAGATGTGGGTGTGCTGAGTGTCGGGTAGACAACGATACGACCCATTAGATGTGGGGGCACCGAGTATCAGGGGTGGGTGCACTGTGTCCTCTGGCTCACATTATTTGTGGAACCCCTTTTCCATTCCTCATCCTGGGCATGTGGTATTGTGAGCATTTACCGTACTACTATCAGAAAGCGATTGGCAATAGTGGGAAACTGCCAGGGAAGTGTGGGCACACTTCATCAATTAGAGTAGCTGATCTCAAATCAGACAAAGCGGGGACCAAAGTGAGGCCCAAACTTTATCTGTACAATGACCATTTGTATCCCTAACCCTGAATTGTACCCCACGTCCTTAAAATACAAAAATAAAATGAAATAACCCTAAAATACAGAGGCTTTGTCTTCTCATCGTGAGGCAGGACACCGACGGTGATTGGAGCAGTTTATTGTCGGGGACCGTTGAGTGGAGGGACGGACAGCACTGCAATTAAAATGTCAGGGCAGTAAACTGTGACATGAGCTAGTCAACCGCTCGAACCGGGGACCCGTGTGATTTATTTGTCCTTCTCTTCTTTTTCTCAAAGCAGGTGCTGCTAACTTGCCGAGATTTGCAAATCTTTAGTTACTAATTGTGTGCCATAGATCTCTGTGGGACTGACTTTTAGGTTAAAAAAAAATGTTTTTCATCTCTGCTGCACCGCACGGGGGAGATTAGAAATTGATTCAATAGTCATCTTGGGGGGAGAGGCAGCGAGCCAGGGACGGCATGCGTGATTCCGGGGAGATGGAAGTGGCCAGCCTTGATGTTAATCGTCGGTTCTGCTGACCACGGAGGAAAGGGCAGAGCCGTGTCAGTCTTTTTCTTTGCGAGCAGCTTTTGTTTTTGTGACACTTTTCATTTGTGCAGTTCAGTTACTTTTGCCTCTTTTTTTTCCCCTTTGGTTCCTTTTGTTTGCTTCCTTGTTTCTCATCATCACTCCATGTGGGCAGTGAAAGTTCAGAGGAGCGACAGGCAACTTCCCTGGGACTCCTGGGCCAGCCACCAGTTCAACCTCCACCCCAGCCACCAGCAAACCTGCCACCCTGACCACTGCCGCACGCCGGCCCTCACGCCGTCCCCGAGAGCGCCTCCTCCCAGCAGCCCTCGTATGCCCGGCTCCCTCCTCCTGGTCTTTGTTCACTGCTCTTCTTCTCACTCTCTCCCTGAGTCATGACATCTTTGGCTTCATGGGTGTTGCATGCTTCATTTTTATTTTTTTATTTTTGTCATTTCTGACAACTCCTGAGTGTCTTTGTTTTCCATCAGAAAGCATGTGTTGTTAGGAAGGGATGTCGGCCGGGCGCAATGGCTTATGCCTGTAATCCCAGCACTTTGGGAGGCTGAGGCAGGAGGATTGCTTGAGCCCAGGAGTTCAAGACCAGCCTGGGCACTAGAGCGAGACCTCATCTTTACAAAATAAAAAAATTAGCTGGGCATTGTGGCATGCACCTGTGGTCCCAGCTACTCGGGAAGCCGAGGCGGGAGGATCGCCTGGCCCCAGGAGATCAAGGCGGCGGTGAGCCTTATTCGTGCCACTGCGCTCCAACCTGGACGGCAGAGGGAGACACCAACTCAAAAGTCAAAAAAAGAAAAGGAAATGGATGCTCAGAAGGCTTCTGTGTGGCTCAGGATGTCATAGTGCAGATACGGCGTAGGGGACAGTGTCCTCAGGTCTTCTTGTGTTTGTGAAGTCACTTCTGAATTTCGTGTCAGAAAGTGTCTAAGACCGTGAGACCGCGTGTCTGATGCCCTGCTTGCCGTTGGCGGAGACACTGGTCTCCATGTCTGCTCGTATCTGAGGCCACAGTCCCAGTCTCCGTGCTGCTGTGTGTGCGTGTGGGCCTTGCCGACCCGGCCCTGCGGGCTCTGGCGACTCCAGGGTCCCAGGGCATGGGCACCGTCTCGTGCCCGCCCTGGCTGCATCTGGGGGCACTCAGCCACACCACTGCAGCGTCTCACGCGTGTCCCCCGCCAGTGGCGCTCCTGCCCCCTGAGTGCACGTGCCACGTCTCCGTCTCTTCCAGCCGCCGTGGTATCCTCGTCCTTCTCTCCCACCTCCATGAGCGCCTACAGCCTGAGCTCCCTAAACATGAGCACCCTGCCACGCAGCCTTTACTCCACGAGCCCACGGGGAACCATGCTTCGGAGGAGGCTGAAGAAGAAGGACTTCAAAAGCTCACGTAAGTGGAATGTCAGCAGCGGGAGAAAGGCCGGGGCCTCGGAGGTTCGGGTGGGCCCTGGGAGAGGGTTGCTCAGGGCCTGGATGACCCGGCAGGTGCCAAGGTGCCAATGGCTCTGTGCCAAAGACCACAGACGTGACACTGTTACCCAGGTGGCAATGACTGCCCGAATATAAGCTTGGACGGAAGTTGTCCGTGCTATCTTTGCAACTTGGTGTTTGAGATTTCTTTCTTACGCGTTTGATGTCATAACCACCAAAGATGTGATTTCTTCCTCTAAGACTCCTTTGTTTTATCTGGTGGCTCTGGATAGGAGATCTTTATTCTGTTGACGAAAGATGACAGACTGTAAAATATTTGGGACGGTTTCTTCTAAGCCAAATGTGAGCGTCCTTAGGCCTGTGGCACCTGTTCTCAGGAAGTCCCGGGAGCAGGATATGTTGTAGCTTGGAAACTTGTAGCTTGGTTATATACATTTTAGGAGGACAGAAGTCATGAGAAACCTTAAGTCAGAACATGTGAGATTGACTTTGGTTCCATCCTGGAAGGGATATCTTGAAGGGAGGTGGGGTGGGGCAGGCTGTGGGTGGGCTCAAAAATTTCCTGGCTGACAGTCAGCTAGAGTTATCTAAGGGATTTTGAGAGCTTCAAAGGAAACGAGCAGCTTGAGGAAGGATGGGGAAGCCAAGTTTCTTGACAAAGCTTCACATAGAGGAGGGGAACTTTGGAGCGGTCGGGAGTCATGAAAGGTGCCCGGGAATCCCCAGAAGGCAGCGCTGCAGGGTCGTGAAATACTCTGATTTTGCTTCTTTCTCTGTTATGTGATGTTATGCCAGAGCCAGGCTGGAAAGTAAATCACATTAAATAGTTAATTTCAAAAAAAAAAGAAAAAGAAAGAAAACACACACCTATCTCTCCAGGCCCCTTAGTTAGGAATTTGGCACCACAAAGGAAAGACGGTAGAGTTTCGTTCTCAGTTCTTCGTTTCTTATTCGCTCGAAAGCAGTGTTGTGAAAACGATGTCCCCCTTTGGATATATGTAAGACTCTCATGCATTCATTTATTGGGATTCTTATAAAATTTACATTAACCTGTATTTTATGGTCCCCTCCAGAAAAGCCAAGACCAATGTGAGCATTCCTTTAAACTGCCCCTTATTCCCCAAGACTCCCGTCCTACCCCAGGGACCTGCCCATGGGCCGTCCCTGGTCTCACGGGAGCCAGCCTCAGGAAGGTGGGAAGCACGTTCCTCTGCACAGCAAGTGTCCTGAAGTCCAGGAATGTCAACTGTGAGTCTCGTAACTGTGGTCTGGACTCCCAGTCCCAACACAGTCCAAGCAAGACTAGGAAGGCGTGGCTGGCTGCTTGCGTGGGGATTGCTGGTTTCAAGTGTAAAGAAAAAAGGGAGAGTGAACGCCTTAAAGAGAAGGAAATGCAAAGCACTCCTAGATTTGTCTTTTCTGTTGGGGAAGTTCATCGTCTCTTATCATGAGCACATGACTTTTAGAAGAAGACAGCGCCCTACCTCTCCAAGCAGATCTGACTAATCTAGAGTGATGTGAGGAGTGTCTCATAACCCTTTGATGGTTGAGACTGTGATTCCTATAAAGAGACAAGAAGCTAGGATCTCCTCCTGTGCTCTCTCTGGGAATAAAGCTAAGCAATAGCCTTGAGTTACCCAAATAAAACCACACTGGGCTGCTCACGACTGGTGGGGCCTCCTGGCCCTTCAGCTTGTTTGCCAGAGATTTGCCTCCCCGGAAGCCATCTCCGCAGCCCCTGGGGTCTCCGTAAGTGCTAGAGACCAACTTTACCCTGCCCTGGGAAGTAGCTTTTGCACGTCACAGGAACATGAGGTCTTCTTGCAAAGAAATCCATTGCACAAGATGGGGCCACCCCGACAGTTCCGCATGATCTGGACTTGCGTGAACCTTCAAATCCAAGGAACTCTGCCATCTGTGGGTCATGAGAATGACAGTAAATGTGAAATTAGGGAAATGGAGGGAAGATGGAGTTCAGTCAAAACGGAAACAGGAGCTCCCTGAGTCCCATGTGGCTTTCAGCGGACACAAGAGTACGTGACCTACTCTCAGAAGAAGCTGCTTGAGGGCAAGCTAGTGAGCTGTCTGGTGTCTAGTCTCTAGAGCTGGGCTGCCTGGCTCCGTCCCTGCCTTGTCACTGTCCAGCTGTGGGGCCTGTTTCTTAAGCTTTTCATGCCTCGGCTGAAAATAGGGGAAAGCATAGGTCTCACTTCATGGGGTAATTGTGAGGCAACTGCACCGGGTAAACAGTAAGCATTACTTAGTTAGCTATCTTGAGTAGTTAGTTGTTAGCTGTGGTGTTCCTGAATCTGAACTGTCACTCGTGAACATCTCGAGACATTGCCCTCAGATGGAGGCCTTTGTCACAATGGTGGTACTTGGCATCATACTTGAATCTTGCATGGAACGCCTTCAGGGTGTGCGGTGGTTGTTTGAGGATGAAATTTTTCACCGACTCTCTGTGCGGTGCTCATCACTGAGAGAAACAGGCTAACAGCCCTCAGCAGGGAAGACCAATTAAATTGAATTCATTAACGTTTTGTCCTCTGCCTCGAAGGCTCACCATTGGTTTGTGTCAGGGAAGACTCGCTGTGTAGATGAGGGCTGTGCGTGAGCGCAAATGAACGGAAATGTGTTTGGCTATCTAGGGCTGATATTTACACATGGTAAATTGGGTAGCGGGGCACAAAGCTGAGGCGACGCTGTCACTGATACGTGTCACCAGCTCATGAATCCGCTCTTGACTCAGCATATTATTCTCTAGCGTAGTAGAAATATACACAGAAACCCAGTTCAGAAATTTCTGGTTGCCTGTGTTTGTTGTAGACATTAGCCAGAGAGCGCCACTCACCAGGAACATAGCAGAGTGTTTACATGGGTGTCTCAGGGGATCATGCATTTTGTATGTTAATCAGACAGTAAATTCCAAAATGCTGTGAGCTGTCTTTCCCATTTCAAAAAGACCTGAAAAAAGAATGGTAGTATTCCAAATTCTAAAATAAAACTTGAGGTTCTGTTTTCATTTCCTTTTTTACTGCTTAAACTTGGCCTGGTCACATGAGATGTGAAGGTCTCCCCCAAACAACTGATAATAAAACCTCACTGCCACGCTATGATGCCCTGGTCCCTTTCCACTATGTTATTTATGTCTTTATTCTGTGCCATCACTCGCTACCCCTTCTGATGCTCTGGTTTCTATAGCAACCAGGACATTCGTATGGATGGTGAATCATGGCAGAAGTCACACATGTAATAAAAAGTCTCTCTGCTGTACTGGTGATGAGCTGAAGCCAGGGCTTGTGAAACAGGAGGTTCTCACGGGTGCTTGCAGTGCAAAGGAAGGCCGTGCCCAGAATGGGATGATGGCTTCTCACACGGGCATTAGAACGTTCTGTGGCGTGGACGACAGGGGATGGACAGGCGATCGGGAACAGCATGTTCCGAGGATCTGAACGGAGGGGCCATGTTTGTTTCACAGGGAGAGTGATGAGTCTACAAAGCCTGTGGCTTTGAGGCACATCACCGAGACCTGGGAGGGCAGAGGACTGTGCCACAGAGGGAACCCTTTCACCTCCTCTTCCTGAAACTTCTCCCCACTGCCTGGGCTGGGGTGAGTGGGAACATTTGGAAAGACAGCGAGAGAGAAGTTTTTATGGCACGGAATCACAGAGGAGGTGGAGAGGGATGGTGTCTGGATCACAGACAAGAGGAATTAGCCTTGAGCTGGAAGGAAGGGTGAGCAGAGGTGGTCCAGAGAAACCAATGTGGTGGGGCAGTTGGTTTTGGAGCTCTTGCAGATGGCTGGTCCCTCAGTCTTGCAGGAAATAAAGAGCCGAGTCGGACCCTTATTAGGATAAAAACATCTGAGGCAGATCCTTTGCAGGATCCAATGAGGTGCCACAATATTACATGGCAAAGGATTCAGGGCCCCACAGAGAGGAATGTGAATTTCTGGTGACTTTCTCTAGCACCCTCCTGCAATTCAGTAACAGCGGGGGAGTTGACTGGTGCTCACCAAGAGGCACAGAGCACCAGAGTACCGAGAACCTCATGAGTTTAAGAGACTACGATCCCAGCAGATGTGCCATTGAAGTGTCACCCATGGCCCAAGTGGGCTGTAGAGGGAGGCGACACCAGCCAAGGCAGTGGGTTAAGACAGTGGTCTTCTATCTGCCTTCCCAGAACCCCTCGTGAGGCCGGGGAGCCTCTGGGGTCCCCCGTTTCCCACCTCAACTACAGAAGCTCTGTCTTTATCTGGGATACAAAGACAGCTCGTACATGCCTTCATTTGAATGGGGGGAAAATCTGTTGCTAAAAAATATTATTTGTCTAGGAGATGAGGAAGAAGTCAACAAGAGGAGGAAGTTAGATGTGGGGGTGGGAGAGACGGCTAACGAGGGGTGTGTGGTCGGCGAGCGGGGCTCGTCTGTGCAGGTCTTAGAGCTCTGTCCTTGTTGAAGGAAGATGGGCCCCGCCTAGGGCTCTGTGGCAGACAGCGGACGTGAGGGGATCGGAGTAACTGGCGCGGAGAAGGTTCTCCCCGTGATGTCAGAGGCGGAGGCCTGGGAAGGCTCAGGTTGGAGGAGGGGCACTGAAGCCGGTCCCGACGCCAGCCAGGAAAGGGGGCATTTGAAGGAGCAGGAGATTGAGGGTGTGAAGGTGAGCAAAGCAGAAGTGAGCCCAGAGCCCGGGGTCCGAGAAGCTGTTTGAGACACGAGCCTCACATGGGTGAGGAGCCAGGAGGATCGTCAGCCTCTCTTCATCTTGTAGGCAAGGTGTGGGGAAAGGGCCTCTGGCAGGAGAGGACACCGAAGTGTTTGGGGTCCTCAGGTTCGAGTGGAAGGCCGAGACCCCCTTTCTGGAGGAAGCGGCCGTCCAACCCAGGGGCCTGCAGGCAGAGAGCTGCTCAGAGAGGCGGGTGGCCTGGGTCCACGGGTGGGGTGGAGAGACTGCCTCCTTCCCCTACCTGGACTGGGAATAGAAGGACAGGGTCATCGGCTGGAGGCGCAGGCGAGTGTCAGAAATGAACGGAACAGGAGGTGCCCAGGCACGATGGAGACCCAGTCAGAAAGAACGAGGGCTGAGGGACCCAACGGGGGGGAGGAGGACACAGAGTTGAAGTGACCCCGTCAAGTCCACCCAAGGCTAGACTAAGCCTGAGGACTGGCACCGCCTCCCACTCCAGGGGCCAGACTTAAGAGTGATCATTTCTTCAAAGCCAGGCATGTTAGCTCACTCCTGTAAACCCAGCCCTTTAGGAGTCTGGGGCCGGAGGATCGCGGGAGTCCGGGAGTTGAAGACCAGCCTGGACAGCATTGTGAGACCTCGTCTCTACAAAATAAAGATAAAAAAATTAGCCAGACATAGTGGCACATGCTTGTAGTCCCAGAACTTGGAGAGGCTGAGGTGGGAGGATCGCTTGAGCCCAGGAGTTCAAGACCAACCTGGGCAATGTAGCGAGACCTTGTCTCTACTAAATAGAGAGAGAGAGAGAATGGATGGATGGATAGATGGATAGATTGAAAGATAGATAGATGACAGATAGATATAATGATAGATAGAGAAGATAGGAAATAGAGACAGATAGATAGAGATAGTAGCAGATCGAGATGGATAGATACAGATAGATGGAGGGAGGGAGGGAGGTATAGATATATAGATAGATAGATTGATAGATAGAAGATAGTTTCTTCAAAGCTGAAGGTCAGATTGTTTAAGGGTCACTAACATAGGTGGTGGAAGTGGAGAGACCATGAGACAGCGACCTCAACTCCCTTCGTCTCACAGAGGACACAGGCACACACAGAGAGGAACTGGCTTGGCCCAAGGCCCCCAACTGGCGCGCAACAGAAAAGCCAGTACCAGAACCCGCAGACTCTGACCCCAATGCCGTCCCCCACCACAGCCCTGGCTAGAGGAGTGAGTGTGGGGAAGGGATGCCCTGCTGCTGTGATTGGAATGGGACGGATACTGGGAGAGTCATTGTCTTGGGCCATGTCTGTCTACACTTCTTCCCAGAAGACCAGGGAGAAGAAGTTTGGGTGGCACCAGCCCCCCCGCAGTCATTCTTTGTCGTGTCTGTCCCTCCAGTGTCTTTGGCCTCCAGCACCGTGGGGCTGGCTGGGCAGGTGGTCCACACAGAAACCACAGAGGTGGTGCTGACTGCCGACCCCGTCACTGGCTTCGGGATCCAGCTGCAGGGCAGTGTGTTCGCCACGGAGACCCTCTCCTCCCCACCGCTGATCTCCTACATCGAGGCCGACAGCCCAGCCGAGAGGTGAGGCCGGGCTTTGGGCGCAGGGCCGGTGGGCTTGGAACGGCTGATAGTCGCAGGGCATGGCTGATATGGGACACGCAAGACGTGATGTGCTCTCTCCTGACCGTAAATGTTCTCAAGCAGGCGGGAGAATAACGGGCATGCGTGCCTTTATCTAGCAGCTCTTGTCTGTTGGGAGACCAGAGGCCATGTTCATCATAAAGGAGAAAACCCATGAAAAACGTGTCAGACGTTCAAACTGTGATCATTTCTTTGCAGGATTGGGGGGGCACGCATTCATCATTAGTGTCCGTGGGTTCAGATCCAATCCAGCCATCCCACGGTTATGAATCTCTCGTGACTTTTCTGGGACACATCAAGGTCCCTCACGCACGATCGTAACCGCGAAATGCCACCATGTACGGCACTGAGGCTGACCCATCGTGAGGCCCCAGCCTTGAACAAACAAGGCCAACTTGTTGGGCTGTTGCGTGAGGGTCCAGCCAGCAGGTGTAACCAGCTCGGCTTGGTGAGCACCCACCCGCTTCCAACCCCTGGCGTGTGGCTGTGCCCCTAGGTGCGGGGTGCTGCAGATTGGGGACAGAGTGATCGCCATCAACGGGATTCCGACTGAAGACAGCACCTTCGAGGAAGCCAACCAGCTGCTCCGAGACTCCTCCATCACGAGCAAGGTCACGCTGGACATCGAGTTTGACGTGGCAGGTACGCCCTTGCCCTGTGGAGTCAGTGTACAGGTCGGGGACACCACATGCCCGTCATATGCCTGTGAGGCAGAGGGGGCTGCTTTTTATAAACTGAATGTGTTTTTGTCTTAGGAGGTTTGGGTGTCGTTTCGAATTGAGTCTTGTTTTTGTAATATTCGTTGAGATGTCGCTGCAAGAACAACTGAAAATAAATGTGACAGATTGAATAAATGATAGGTCACTGTAGAGGTGATAAAAAAAATCATGGGGCCCTTATTCTCTCTGACTCTCTTCCATAAGCTGGGGAAACCATATTCTTCAACCACAGAGACAAGAAAAGCTTCTCCTTGACCCTTCAGCACTGCAGAGAACACAAGAAAGTTCTAGAGAGCAATGAAACTTCATTAGGTGGGCCAGGCATGGTGGTTCACACCTGTGTAGTCCCAGTACTTTGGGAGGCTGAGGCGAGGATCGCTTGAGCCCAGCAGTCAGAGACTAGCCTGGGTGACATAGCAGGACCCTCATCTTTTCAAAAAAAATTTTTTTAATTAGCCAGGTGTGGTGGCATGTACCTGTAGTCCCAGCTCCTCAGGAAGACTGAGGCAGGAAGACACTTTGAGCCCAGGAATTCAAGGCCGCAGTGAGCTATGATTGTGCGACTGCACTGCAGCCTGGGTGACAAAGCAAGACTGAAAGGAACCTGGGTAGTCACCAAGGATTTGGGTGGCAGGGAGAAATGTGATTAGATACCAAAGGCTGGGGCACTCACGGTGAGCCAACTCACAGAATTCTTGCTAAAACTGGGCTCCCAGGCCAGCCCAGTCCAAGGCCTCATCAGGAAGAGGCTGAGAGGAGCCACACGGAAACTTGGCCACATAGGGCGTCCTGGTCAGGGCTTATCAGTGTGTGGACATTAGAGGTTGACGCTAGTTCCTGTTTAAGGGAGACGTTTGCAACAGCATTGGAAACCAGCCCACAGAGACACGGAGACCGCGTTACTCCAGCAGATGTTGTTGAGTGCTTACTGGGGGCTGGTTATTCCCTTCACAGTGTACAAGGTCTGGCAATTAGGTTCTCGAACCATCCTAAAAAAAATGCTCCCTCCCTCATTGATGATATCACTGTGGTCACCCTGGAAGTCCTCCCCTTGAGAAGCTATGCACCAACGCCAGCACCCTGTCCACCCATCAAAGCAGTTTTGGAACTCTTTTTCTGGAATGGGTATCAGAGCTGTCGTCATTATTTGTGGAGGTCTGCCCATAAAGTTTACAAATTTGCCACCGTGCGCTTGCGTGGGCAGCACTGTACAGAAAACTGTACTGGAACACCTTCCCTCCCTCCTCACCTGGTCTGGCCACCAGTGACCTTTTTCTTTACCCAAAAATAAAGGAAATGTGGAAAGGAAGATATTTGATGACATTCAGGACATCAAGGGTAGAATGACGGCTCTGATGGCCATTCCATAAAGAGTTCCGAAATTGCTTTGACAGGTGGCCCAGACACTGTGTCGGTCCATAGCTTCCCAAGGGGAGGACTGGGAAGGTGACAATAGTGATATTCAGCAATGAGGTATGGAGCACTGTTTCTTGGGTGGTTCGTGAACTTAATTGTCAGATCTCATAGATGTAACAGTAGACAGAAAAGCAGCTTATGTTATTGGGGGGAAAAAGCATATGTTCTGAGAACCTTATAAGCACATAGAAAGTTAATTGTAAAATGAACAAGTATGGCCTGTAATCCCAGCACTTTGGGAGGCTGAGTCAGGAGGATCACGTGAGCCCAGGAGTTTGAGACCTGCCTGGGCAACATAGCAAGACCCTGTCTCTACAAAACTTTTTTTTTTTTTTTAAGAAGAAAAAAGTGGGGGAGGCACTGAGGCTTAAGTGGGAAAACCCAAGGTCCTACAGCCAAGCGCATGGTAGACCAGGTCTGTCAGCATGGAGTCTGTCTGCTCTGTGTCCTGCTGTACGGCCTCCTTAAGGAGATGCTCTCAGCACGGGGCAGTGAGAGGAGGGGCCTCTGCCTCTGCTGCGGTGGGGAGGTGGTCTGCTAAATGCCAGAGCACGATGGGACATCCCATGCCGCACACGGGCTCCAGCAGTGGAATAACCAGCACGACTGACCCTTCTCTGTGGCAGCATCTGAGTGTCTGCTTGGGCAGGCTGATGTGCACCTTAGCACTTGTGGATCGGGTACTTCAATATCTTAGACTTAAGCTCCTGAAAAATAAGACCTATATCCATTGACCCCACTGTGTTCAGGTCCCAGTTTACCAGACAAGGGGCAGGAAAGAGGAGTGTAATGGCAAGAAGCCACACGTCCTCGTCCTGTCCATCCTCCAAGGCCCTTCCTCGGGAATGTCTTGTACCCAGATGTCAATTCCCACAGCCTTGGGTCTCAGAGACAAATTACCTCTATTTTGTAAATATTCTAAGTGACACAGAGTGGTCAAAAAGCTTGACAATGAATCCATGAGTCCATTTTTGCCTATCTATTTCTTTAAAGAGGTAATATTTAATTCCCTATTTATAAACAACATCGTGGTAACTTTTTTTTTTAGTTTCTTACAAAATAAATGTTTATTTCAAGTATGAAAAGTAACATCAAAAATTGTGTTCAGTTTAACAAGTATAAAACAAGACTTCTCAAAAAAAAAGCTTACAATTAGGTACAAAATACTTAAGAATATACTTTGACATTCACAGCGGACATTTTTGAAAAATAAGTTTTGAAACAAAAAAATACTTACAGTCCCGGTTAAATAAACAAGTCCTTAACTGGGCATAGTCCTCCCGCAGGATGGATAGATAACATTGCAAAACTAGATTTGTACAAGCATTCCTTTTCAAATAATGAATAAACTCGGTACAATAATGTAGATATTCAAATACCCTATGGTTTCCCTGACAAATACCATCTAGTTCTTCCACATACCCACAAAGGTCTCAAGCCATTTTAGTTAAGCAATTTAAACAAAATACATACGCAAATTCATGGTAACTTTCATGGAAACTTTACATTGAGCATATCCATAGCCCTTTCGTGTTAATACATGTAAGTTTAAGTTTTTTATATTACTTAACCAAAAATCCCATCGCATGCATATAATTTTCTAAAGCTGTAATCATAGCAGTCGCACAATTTACATTTTGCCTTGTTCGAAACAGTCTTATACATACCAATCCACCACTTTTGTCATGAATACCTGATGTGTCTACTTTAACTCTGTTGGAAATAATACAGTTTTGTTGTGGAAAGAAGTCTCACTGGAAATCTGCTCCCTGGTGTCAGCCATTATCCCAGAGCCCGGCGCCTTCTCTGGGGGTGCGGGGAGTTAGATACTCCCGTTCCCACAGGGTGCCCGCGTTGATGGAGTGGAACGTGGTGGCGAGCTTACCGTGCCAGAAACGAGCGCTTTGGGCAGAAAAGCCGGCCCTTGTTTGCCCAAATAAGTTTTTAATTATAGTATTAACAAAGATAAAACAAAATCAGGGAAGTGCAAAATAACCTCATGGGAGTCTAACAAAATAAACATCATTTGTTCTCGGATTCTATTCACTTCCTCTAAACCTGTTGTTTTTCCAAATATTGGATCTTTTTCCTCTTTCCTAATGTTTCTTTACAAAGACCCAAATTAAATGTGCCTTTGCTCTCCCGGTCAAGTAATTAGATGGGGGGGAAATAACAAATATAAAATAAATCATGTTGGCACTTAAAGATTAAAATGAAGCCATAGCTGGATCAAGATGTATGAGTTGGTGTTTGCTTATCATTAGGGAGGCTTCACGTCTTTGGTGGTCGAAGCGATCCCTTGCTGGCTTCCAGGCAGAGATCATATCTCCTTAGTGTCATTAACTATGTTCCTCTGGGTCAAGGTTCCCTGCATTAAACAGGCATAAAAGTAAGACGTTGCTATAGTAACTATTCCAGATCATCATGATTCAAAGACCTCCCTTGTGTGTGCATGGAAGCTCAGGCAAGAAGTTATACACACAGATGGATGCATAATCTATACAAGCGCACACCACATGCTTCCTCCCCTTGCATGGAGAACCTTTCTTTTTTTTAAAAAAAATTTTTTTGAGTTGAGGTCTCACTCTGTCACCCAGGCTGGAATACAGTCATCGGCCACCACAGCCTCGACCTCCTGGGCTCGGGATCAGCCCGGGCTCGGGATCAGCCCTTTTGCCTCAGCCTCCCAAGTAGCTGGGACTACAGTCTCCTGCCACCACACCTGGCTAATTTTTTTATTTATTATAGGACGAGGTCCCACCACATTGCCCAGGCTGGTCTCCAGTTCCTGGGCTCAGGCAATCCTCTTGCCTCGGCCCCGCAAAGCGCTGGGATGATAGGCGTGGTCCACCGTGCCCAGCGATGAGTGCTGCAGGGAGTGGAGCTTTGTGTGTATGGACTTACTCAGGGACCCTGGGGTGCTTCACCCGAGTCCCTGTCAATCCTTGCATGGAGTGCACTCGATTCAGGCCACCTCTTCACTCTCCGTGAGCCAGCAGCAGAGATGCACCCAGCTGGCTTAGACAGAGGAGGAGCACTCGGGGGCCGCACGGCCTGGCTTTCACAGCCAGCAGGGACCAGAGCCAACGTCCAGGCGCCCAGGGCCACGCCAGGCTCCCTCTAGCCCTTGAGCTCACTCTCAGCTCACTCGCTTCTTTCTTCTCTCTCGAGAAAACCCCAGCCACTGCCAGAGGTCTGAGCTGCCCAGGCTGCATGCAAATTCCAGATTCTCAGTCACTTTGGGGTGAAAAGATGGTGGCAGCTAGCCCTCTGTTGTTGGGGGGCAGGGATGGGGAGGATTGGGAACTGGAGACGTGGGGAGGAAGGGCGCGGATTGGAGAAGGATTTGGGAGGTAGATGCCTGAACGCGATCGGCCCCTGAGGCCGGAAGTAAAGCTGGCCCCAGTGTCAAGTGCCTGCAGGTTTCTCTCTCCTTGCCCAGGTCTGTCTTGAAATGTACTCAGGGAAATAATTTTCCCTGCCTCGAGTCCTGCCGGGAAAGGGGAAGAAGGTCCAGATTCTTAGTAAATAAGTAAACAAATACGCATGCGAGTGTTTCCTTCCTGGCACATCAGAGAGTTCGCTGAGACCACAGCAGAGCCAAGGTCTGAGCCCAGCCGGAGACACTCACCAGGTCATGGGAGCACTCAGAAGAGTGCGGGCAACGGAGGACGATGGCGCCCTCACTCCCTGTAAGGGTTCGGTAAAGGCAGGGGCAGAGAGGGCAGAGCCTCAGCACCGCGGAGGCGGGAGGGCCTGTCGGGGGCCATTCCCAGGTGGCCTTCTAGACTGCCGGCCCAGGGAAATCCATTTGCATTGTGTTTTCCAGTTTCACACTCCGTGGAAACCTTCTGAGTTGGAAGATCAGATTCCTGCCTTGTAAAGTGTTTACTACCTGCCTTTCCCATGGAAAGGGATGGAATGAGGGAGAGAGTGCTCTCTCTCTCTCTCCCTCTCTCTCTCTCCCTCTCTCCTCTCTCTCTCTCTCTCTCTCTCTCTCTCTCTCTCTTTACGGGTAGAGCTCTCTCTCTCCACGAGTCCAAGCCTCTCTCCTCCACTGTGCAGAGGCTCACAATGTGCTGAATGAGTGATCAGCAGATGGGACTGGGCCCTCAGTGTTTCCGCCCTCGTCACGGCCGCCGTGAGTCCTCCGTGTTCTGGGGGTCCCGCCTTGAGTCAAGCCCGGACGTGGCTCAGCACCCTCACCCAGGGTCCCCCTTCCGCCGATGTCTCCTTCGCTCCTGGAGCCTCTTTTCCTTCTTGCCAAAGCCTTCAGGACAGGGTCACAGTCATTAGCAACACAGGATGAGCAGACGTTATGGCTCTGGTGGGCATTTCCACTTTAACCTTAGCGCTCGTTGGAGGGCTTCCGGATTGCTCAGGGAATTTTAAGAAACGGGTAGTTCAGAGTGGGCAGCAGTCCCTTCCTTTCTCAAATGTTATCCGGTCCCAGTGATATCAGCTCAACTCTCCCCTGTCTCTCTCTCTCCCGGGTGGCCCAGAGCTCGCTCTCTCTGGCCGCCTCAGCTCACCTCCATGCTGGCTGATGCCGCCAATGTCTGAGCCCACCTTCCCCTGTTCCTGGGCCTCCTGCTCCTGTCTGGGAGCTGCGGGAGCTCCCCACGACCCAGAAACTCAAGCGTCTTTCCTGGTACCGTCAGGGCCTCCCGGGCCCCTGGGCCCTGACCCTGCCAACACCCAGGCTGGCAGGTTGTGGCCAATCCCGTGCTGGCTGTGAAATATTTTGAACGTCACCCCTGGTTCTGCCCCTTTGGTGTGTTTCTCCCTGTCTACACGACACGTGCAGGCACCTCTCCACCCACACCCACCCCCAGTCAACGACCGTTGCACCAAGCTGGAGTCTCCTGAAATCTGTTTTCCTAGCTACCTTCCAACAACAAATGAGAAAAAATAAACGGCACAGTCTGGGAAAATGTGGTTGAGATGGGGGAGTCGCCAGACCTGGGTTCTTAAGTCCACAAGTAGCACACGGACTTCTGGCCCATCCTTAGAGGCTGACGCCCTAGTTCTGGAGTGACTCGGGGATCTGTCATTCCAACTTGCACCCCAGGTAAATTGGGGCGCAGGACTCATGGCGGATTGTGTGTTCCTTCCAGGAGCTCAGTGAACGAGACCACAGGCAGCTGTCACCGCAGCTTCCGGGTACCCAGAAGCCTCTTCACGGTGGCACGCCCCCCCCCAGGGTCCTGCTGACACCCTTCTCTTTTGACATTGCAGAGTCCGTCATCCCGAGCAGCGGGACATTTCACGTGAAGCTTCCCAAGAGGCACAACGTGGAGCTCGGAATAACCATAAGCTGTGAGTGCTCGCGACGGCTCTTAGACCACAGAGTTCCAGGACCACATCAGAAACGGTGTGGGCCGATGGCTGCAGGGGGTGACCAGTGTTCTGAGGGTCTTTGCCAAGTTTCATGTCGTGATACCAAAGTGGGTATCGACCCACCCACAGGAACATGAATTGTACTCCCAAAACAATCCCCGCACGCGCATGGTCCTCACAGTGCTGCCACAATAGCCAAGAACTGGTGCCAACCCAGGTGCCCATCAGCGGTGGACTCGGTAAAGAAAATGTGTTCTGTGTACAGCATGGAATATGACACAGTCATAAAAAAGAACAAAAACATGCCCTTTGCAGCCACGTGGATGGTGCTGGAGGCCATGACTCTAAGTGAATCAATACAGAAACAAAAACACTGTGCACCATTCATTCTCACTTATAAGTGGAAGTTAAACACTGGGCACACATGGACAGATGAAGACAGACATGGGGACCCCTCAAGGGGGGAGGAAGGGAGGGCAAGGGGGAGAAACGGCCTATTGGTGCCACGCTCACTATGGGGTGGTGGGTTCAGTGGAAGCCCAAGCCTCACCGTCACACAATGCACCCACGCCACAAACCTGCACCCTGACCCCCAAATCTAAACAAAAAACAAAAGTGTAAAGCCAGACACACCTCTGGCACCTACTGGCTGTGTGGACCAGGCAAGTTCTTCAAACTCTCGCTGCTCTTCCATTTCTTTATCTGTTTTGCCTTGGTGTTTTTGTTTTGTTTTAAGTTGAAGTCTCACACTGTCGCTCAGGCTGGAGTGCAGTGGCACATTTGCGGCCACCACAACTTCAACCTGCTGGTTTCAGGCGATCCTTCCACCTCAGCCTTCCAAATAGCTGGAACTATAGGCACGCGCTACCACGCCTGGCTAATTTTTGATTTATTGTAGAGATGAGGTCTCGCCAAGTTGCCCAGGCGGGTCTCAAACCCGTGGGGTCAGGCAGTCCTCCCACCTCGGCCTCCCAAAGTGCTGGGATTATAGGCATGAGTGTTTCTTTATCTGTAAAATGAAAATAAGAATAGCTACAGGACATAGGACTGTTTCAAGTATCACATAAGATCATGTATTTCTGTGCCTCGTATGTATCTGGCAAGCAGCAGGTAAGCACTCGATGTACATGTCTCCCATGCCCCCATGAATGACTCCTGAGCAGACACGTGTGTCTAGGCTCTCTACATTTTAGAGAACTGTGGACCAAGTTTTCACAACACTCTACGTAGCTAATAAAAGCAACGTGTGTTTGCTTTTAAGACGCTCCTCCCATCGGTCTACTCTGCTCCCATGATCCTTTTCACAAGACTAAAACCATGTCCCTTCCTTGAATCAATTCCTGAATCCGCGCACAGTGTGGGTGTCTGGGTGACCGCACGGCAGGGAACAGCATAGCATAGAAACGTGCTGAATTCCCTCTTTCCTCAGGCTCTCGTTTTATAACTGCTCTGGAGAAACAACTTGAGAATTGTAGCCCCAGCGGACTTATACGGAGTGGAAATGGAGGGAGTTTTATGCTTTTAATATCCATAGACTAAGGAATTCCACAAATGCCCGCAGAAAATGAAGCAAATGATAAATGTTTAGAAAGGAGACATGGAAGTGGTGACTGTGACCAGGAGGTGGTATCTTCAAGAAAGAGTAATGAGGTGACATCAAGGTGTGTCACCACACTCTGTCAGGTGGCGTTCCTGTGCATGGTTAAGGAAAGAATAAATAAAAAGCATTTTCAACTGGGTAGTATGAATGGGGCTGTCCAGCTCAACTTGGACGATATAAATTTCGTACTGAAAAATGAAATGTTATTAATAACCGACGAACCACACCTGTCTACGGCAATGCTAAGAAGTGCAGTTCTATCATTCAGAGTCCATGTTGAATCCAAGAAGCCCTGTGTGTGGGAGAACGCCCGTGTGCTCCACGCCCAGCATGTCCTACGGGGCGAACAATGGAGACAGAACAGGATTGTGGAGACACCAGCCTGTGCTAGGTGCTCCCAAGTCGCTTGTGCCTTTTTGTTTTGTTTTATGAGTTGAAGTTTATTTTGTAGAGACAGGGTCTCACTGTGTTGTCCAGGCTGGTCTTGAACTCCTGGGCTCTAGCCATCCTTCTGCCTCAAGTAACTGGGACTACAGGCCCATGCCATCACACTTGGCTGATTTTTTGATTCTTTGTAGAGACGAGGTCTTGCTGTGTTGCCCAGGCTGGTCTCGACTTCCTGGGCTCAAGTGATCCTCCTGCCTTGGCCTCCCGTTGTGCTGGGATTACAGACGTGAGCTGCTGCCCCAGCCTTAAACCGATTCTATTTAGTGATAATGGCAACAACTTGAAACCCCACAACAAGGACTTGCCTCTTAGTTTGCTGTGAGCAAGAGTGCTCCTGGAAGCTGGAAGAGTGTGCTGGTCCTGAGTAAAGAAACGACATGTGACCCTGCCACACACGTTTGTCGCTTCCTGAGGCCACAGCTCCCTGGCACCACCTATCATCGCCAAGGTGAGCTTGTGTCTCCTCGTGGAACATGCTTGCATTTTGTCAGTGGAGAACGCAGAACGTGCTTGAGAAGGAAGAAAGGCCAGAGTCCATTTTCGCTGTTATGAGACGGTAAACCCCCAGGCTGGGCGCAGTTCAGGCATGTGCAGCTTGTTTAACTCCTGGGCCTGCCGAGGGCGGGAGTGAGAGCCTTCCTCTGCAAACAGAGTTCTGTTCTGCCGAGCACTGTGCCTTCCACGACCAGGCTTGCAAGCTGGGCGGTGACTGTCAAAGCGATATCTGGGTAAAGGCTGATGCATGGACTGGGAAAGCAAGCAGGGCGAGACCTCACGGCAGCTCAACCCTCATCCCTCCTGGGAGCACCCCGTGGCCCCTCATAGCTCCTCATCCCTCGTCCCTTATCCCTCCTCCCTCCCAGGAGCACCTGCTGGGCCTCACCGCTGCTCCTTCTGCCTCATTGACTGAGAAACGAGTCCCTCTGATGTGGGATGTGTGAACGGTTTCAGAATAATTGTCTTCAGTTCCCGATGAAACCTTCACAGCACATGAGCACCAGGCCTCGTTTTATTGATGCCACAATATAGAGGGATGCCTCACAGCAAATAGGCTGGACTGCCCGGCAGCAGGTGCAGTTTGGGCCTGGATGCCCGTCCTGGGTCTCCCCACCTCGGCCGGCCAGAAGTCAGGGCTCGCCCCGCCTGCCAGCCCACCCCTGACGGCAGAGAACGCTGTTGTCTGTGTTGCATGCAGTGGTGGAGTCCTTGGGACGGTGTTTCCTCCAGAGGTTTTATTACGGGGGTGTGCCTGCTCCATGCCGGGCGAGGCACTGTGCAAGTGTGCGTGTTCTCTTCCTGAATCCTCCAAGTGGCCCATGATGTCTCGCCCCAATCCACAGAGGGGAAGGAGCCGTGGGTGGCCGGCCCCAGGCCCCGCTAATCAGGGTCCATCCGGGATCCAAGCTCATTTGCTGTGGCTAGTGCCATCCTCTCCGTCCCCCACTGCATGACCCTCTTTCCATCTGATCAATGGACCACCCCAGCCCCTACCTCTGAAAAGCAGAAGGCAGCGTTTTGTGTGCCCAGCCGGCTGGCGGCTTTCCTTTTGAGTTGCGATCGAGTTGTTTGCAGGAACACAGGAACAGAGGCTTGCTTTTTTTTTTTTTTTTTGAGTTGGAGTCTCACTCAGTCACCCAGACTGGAGTGCAGTGACTGCTCCCGGCCACCGCAGCCTCGACCTGCTGGGCTCCGGCAATCCTTCCGCCTCAGCCTTCTAAGTAGCTGGAACTACAGGCGTGTTCCCCATGCCCGGCTTGCTTTTTTATGTAAAATCATAAATCAGCCTTTATGACAAGCACAACCAATCTGTCGCTGTCCCTGAATCTGGAGTATATTTAGGAGAGAATGGTTCTCTGTTTTCCGGGGGTTTTTGGTGCCAACTTTGCAGTAAAAACTCACTGCTCTATTTCAAATCAAATCGTTTGTTTTACTCACGATGTATTCTGTACACGGTGGCAATTAGAGTAATGCCAGTTGTGTGTGTGTGCGTGTGCGTGTGTGTGAGCAGGTGTGTGTGTTTTTCTGACGTGGTTTGGACACCATCTGACACTTTCTGAGCAAAGTACTTTGGCTAGCAGAGTGAGTCCCACGGATGGCTGAATATAGAATGTTCTTGGAATACTTTGTTGATTTCTTTTTAATTAGCTTCAGCATTCAGAAGAGCTCCTTTGTCTTCAAATACAGAAAAGACTATTTAAACAAGAGATAAAGGGTCAGAGGCTGTCATTTTCTACCTCCCCTGACAACTGTTTGAGAGGAAGAGAATCTGTGTTCTCTACAAGAACCAGTTTCTGTTGGTGACGATGACCCGTGGTCTTCAAACGTTTCAGGTCAAATGTGATAGCTTAAACACATGCTTTTGCTTTCCCTCCCTACCCCACCCTCTCCCCCCAGCATGCCCACTTTAAATGTTCAAAAGGAAAAAACCCGTAAGAAGAAGAAAGGAAAACAGACCATAGCAACCAAATTGGGCAACGAAGAGGAAGAAAGGTGAATTTAACGAAAGCAGCGGACGAAAAGCCAACAACGGTTTGCATCCTGTCCTCCCAAGAGGCTTAGGGCTGAGTGAACCGGGGGCTTGCTGAAGTCAGAGGGGTGGGAAAGCCAAGGGAGTAGGAGTGGGTGAAAGTCTGCCGAAGATGAATTTTAGACCAGCGTGACACAGAGTAGAAAAACGGGAATCAGTCCTTAGATGCCTTCCCCAGCTCAGGACGGTCAGATCCCCCCCACCTGGGAGAAGCCTGGAGTTTTAGTCTCTGAAAGCTGCGCTCGAGAGTTCTCTGGATGGGAGACCACAGCTGAACAGCAGCTCTCGAAACAGACCAGATGAACGTTTGCCCACTAAGTACAGAGACTGTCACCTTCATTCTCTGGTAAGCCCAAAGAAGCCGTGTCACCAGGTTCGATGACCCCCAAGTGGCAGGAAAAATCAGGGGCTTGTGATGCCCAAGAAGCAACCTGACGTGAACCACACAGTGAAGACTGTAATCCACAAGCCCTCCCGGGGAGCTTTAGGCCCACACTTTAATAGAAAAAACAGTCACTTGAGGAAGAATTGGATATGCAAGTCTTTGCCCAAAAGCCAAGAGGGAAAACAGACAAATAACACCTGCAGGAAGATGAACACACAAACAAAAAGCTGTCATTACATCATTAACTACAATGATACTACATTCACGGGGTGGGCAGAAAGGACCTGCCAGTCCAGGCAGGACAGAAAATGCTGATGGAATTGCTGATCAGATTCAGCATATTCCCTAGGCACGTTGACTCACACCTGTACTGCCAGCACTTTGGGAGGCCAAGGTAGGAGGACTGCTTGAGACCAGGAGTTCAAGACCAGCCTGGGCAACATAGCGAGACCTCATCTCTACAAAACTTTTTTTAATGAGTTGGATTTCATGGTAGGTGCCTGCAGTCCCAGCTATTCAGGAGGCTGATGCAGGAGAACTGCTTGAGCCTGGGAGGTCAAGACTGTGGTGATGAGTGTCGTGGTGATTGTGCCCTGGAATTCCAGCCCGGACAACAGAGTGAGACCCTGAATTTAAAAAAAAAAAAAAAAAAGATTCATCAGACTGAAAGAAGGCTTACATAACCTGGTAAACGTGAGACATTGAATTAATTGTGAACACAAGCAAACTAAGCCAACAAAAACACCAAGACATCAAGTAGCTAAAGGAAAAATCATAATCTTTAGAAAAGGAAAGAAATCATGGGATGCCCCGTGACTTGGCTCGGATACAGTTGACATGGTTGTGCTAAAGTAGATAATATTGGTCTTACAAGAGTGATCACAGACCGGGCTCGGTGGCTCAGCCTGCCATCCCAGCACTTTGGGAGGCCAAGGCAAGTGGATTGCCCGAGCCCACGGGTTCAAGACTAGCCCGGGCAACTTGGCGAGACCTCATCTCTACAATAAATCAAAAACTAGCCAGGCGTGGTAGCGTGTACCTGTCGTTCCAGCTACTTGGAAGGCTGAGGCGAAAGGATCGCCGGAGCCCAGCAGGTCAAGGCTGTGGTGTCTGGGAGCATGCCACTGCACTCCAGTCTGGGTGACAGAGTGAGACTCCAACTCAAAAAAAAAAATCACTAAACTGTACTGGGGAAATGGAGGGACCAGAAGGGTACATCAGTGTGGTGATCCAGAAGCCAGCAAGAATGAGCGCTTCAGCCCTCGCGTAGTAGAAAGGAAACAGAGTGAGGAGCATAGAAAAACGACTTGAAAGTGCAGTTGTGTGTTAGTTCGTTAGTTAGTTAGCAGCGTGGAAACAGCCAGAAGCGATGAAAGTAGTCGCCTGTAGGGAAGCAGGACACCGAGGGCTGCTCTTACCGAACTCTCAGCTCTTTGACTTGTGCTTCTCTATCTTTGAGACAAATAAGAAATAATTTTTTTTTTTTTTTTTAGCCGTAGTCTCACTCTGTCTCCCAGGCTGGAGTGCAGTGGCACGTTCACAGCCGCCACAGCTGGGTTCAAGCGATCCTTCTGCCCCAGCCTTCCAAGTAGCTGGGACTACAGGCACGTGGCACCACGCCCAGTTAATTTTTTTTATTTATTGTAAAGACGAGGTTTCACCAAGTTGTCCAGCCTGGTCTTAGGCAATCCTCTCGCCTCTGCCTCCCAAATTGCTGGGATGACGGGTGTGAGCCCCTGCACCCAGCTCAAATAACTTTTTTGATGTAGTAAGTGACGTCCTCGTGAGGATCAGGACTCCATGTCTGCAAGCAGTATGAAAATGTCAACAATTGTCATGTTGTACAAACAGACACTTGTGACCTGGGGTGCCATCTCCAGGAACATAGCTTTGCGGAGTTGTGAACACGCTGTGGACAGATGCGTGATGGTGAGTTCCTTGCAAGCTCGTAGAGGCCTCAAGCAGCACATCTGGAAGCAACAAACACACTGGCATTGAGAACGGGGACAAGTTTGAATTAAAATTGCTTCATGAAATAGGAGCAGGGGAAGGCAGTGCTGTACTTGTCACATGACGCAGGCTTCGGCCTCATGTTCCCTTCCGTCAGGGCTTCCGCCCCGCGTTGGCCAGGCGGGCTGAGAGTTCAAGGAGCTGTGCGTGTCTCTTCTTTGTTTTTCAGAAGTCAGTGACCTTTTGTTCTGAGCCACCCCACGCAGTCTGGAGGTCTGTGCCGTGTAGCCGCGTGGTCCCAGCGCAGCAAGTGGGGCCTGGCGCGCGGGGACTGGATCACCAGGGCGGATCCCCCAGGAACGTCTCGGCGCCATCCCCGCAGTAATGAGTGATTCTCACTCTGTTCGTTCTCGCGAGAGCTGGAGCCTGAAAGAGCCTGGCTCCCACCCCCTTGCTCCCTCTCCACCTTCCACCATGATTGGAGCTTCCTGAGGCCTCGCTAGAGGCAGATGCTGGCACCGTGCCGGGCCATGAGCCAAATAACCCTTTTTCTCGGGTATTCCACTACAGCCACACAACGTTACTAATAATACCCTGTGGATCTGTTCAGCGTCCCTCTCACCCCCATGTGGCGTGTTTGTGTGGACTTCCCAGTTGGGGAAAAAAACTGGGAAGAAAAAAGCAAGAAAACTGTCTCATGCCTGCTGACCATGAGACGTGGCCAGCCCTGCCTCTCCTCTGTATCTGACTTCTCTGGGGTTTGGTAGCCCGTGCCCAGAGCAGAGGTGCCTGGCTCATAGCTGGAGTTCAGCAAACGTGTGCTAAATGAACAAACGCTCTGTGACAGCTCCAGCCACCCTGCAGGCACCAGGAGCATGCCAGTGTCTTCCACAGGGTCACAAGCTCAGAAGCCCTCAGGGGCGAGGCAAGACGAGTCGGTGGGTGAGGTCAGCCCGGTGAGGACATCGGCAAACGGGACACCAAAGGCTGCATCTAAAGGGGCAGTGGGAAGGGTCCGGTGTTGCTGGATCATGATGGTGACAATAAACATTGACATAATGCATTTGGCAGGCATGGTCCGGCCACTTTGCACGTCATAACTCACACAGTCCTCTCAACACAAACTCTGAGAGGACTGTGCTGTCACTATTCATCATCACCATTGCACCTCACCCCAGGGCGAGGTGCTCAAGTCCACACGGCTCATACGTGGGGGAGCCGGGGGAACCCAGCCATCCTGGCTGCCAAGTCCCGTCTATTTTCTTAAAAGAAGCCACTCCTCTCTGTGAAATCTACCAACTTTTAAATGTTGGCAACTAACCGAATTTTTTTAAAGCCCTACAAGCCAAGCCAAGCATGGGTGGTCTGAGCCTTCCTCTCAGGTCGTGGAGAATTAAAACATGGTGGTGGGGTGTGCCGCTGTGTACGCGGCCACGTGTAGCAGGTGTGGTGGTGCCAGAAGCAGGGCGCATACAGACTTGGGTACATTTCTGTGGTCACTTTGTCACCCGTGGTCTCCATCTGATAGGCTTATCAAGCCTCAGGCCTGGGCTCAGTGAAAGGAGAAAGAGAGGAATCTGGTACCGTGAAAATGGCCACTGTGTGTCTGTGGGCCTTGGAAGGTGCCAGCCTCTCCACAGAGCTGTGTGGGTTGCCCGAGAGCTTGCAGTGCTGTTTCCTCAGTTGACGAGGATGGAGGTGGTTTGGTGTGTTTTGCTGCCTCTGTCATTGTGTGGTTTTACAGACCATATCCGCAAAACGTGGACTGTCTGAAATGCTCAAGGAAACACTGAGCGCGGGTGATGCCTACTACCACTTGGGAAAATAACGCGTCCATTCGCCAGCAGGTGCCACAAGAGCTCTGCTTGCTGGGAACAACCGAATTTTCACTCTGTTTGCTGTGCTCAGAACAATCTGCAGTTTTTAAATATGACATGACTAGATACGCTAGATATTTCTACTGCTCTAGAGGAATGATTATGTCAAATCGTTGAATGAAGTCTTCAGTGATGACTCAGTTGCCGTGAAGAGAAGGTTGTGTGCTCTTTGCTGGAATAAGGATTGAAGGATGTCTGTCAGCATTGACCGTGGACCACTTCAGGCAGTGGGCGAGGTGTTGGTGTATGTGTTTGCTTTTTCTTTACGCGTCGTGCTAAGGTATTAAGCCATCTGTTTCCGTGCATAAGCATTTCCCTGGGATTCAGACGGGATTATGCGGGATGATATGGCTCCATGGTTATTATGGGGTGATCAGATTCTTCGTGATAAAATCTTACTTTAGGGGCCCGTTGATGATCGCAAAAAGGAAATCACTCCAGACCTTGGGTTGCCAAAACAGCTCCCTCAGGGGCAAATTGTTTTTCACAAATGTTGATATGATTAATTTCAAAGGTCAAACTCCTAATTAAAAGTGAACTTTCTAAGTCACAAGGATTTTTTGTATTTATATGGACCGCAATTCATTTCCAGGGTGAATTCTAAGTAGGCTCACTTCTAATTGTCTCTTTTTCCCCTCATCAAATGAAAATATTCTTAAGAATATGTATAAAGTCCAAAACTGACCACTGTGCAGATACGTTTCATCCGTAAATTCAATAAAAGTTACATGTACATGTTTAGAGTATCTGTATATATATAAACAATTAATGAGCAACACAATATTTACTACCATCTGTGAAAGAATCATATTCCAGAACATTTCAGAGCTTTCTAGGTAGGAATTTGTCAACAGAACATAAAGATTTATAATCCATCCAGTAGAAGATTTCCTTCTGGGAACAAGAAAAGAACTTTATTTATTTATTTATTTATTTTGAGTTGGAGTCTCACTCCGTCGCCCAGACTGGAGTGCAGTGGCCGCTTCCGGCTGCCGCAGCCTCGACCTGCTGGGCTCTGGCGATCCTTCCGCCTCAGCCTTCCGAGTAGCCGGAATTACGGGCATGCGCTACCACGCCTGGCTGATTTTTTTTTTTGTAGAGATGAGGTCTCACCTGCCCAGGCGGGTCTCGAACCCGCGGGCTCAGGCAATCCACTCACCTCAGCCTCCCAAAGGCACGGGATTACGGGCTGAGCCACCAAGCCCGGCTAGTAAAGAACTTTAAAGCGGGGATTCTTGGCCGCTTCCCACCTGTACGCCAGAGTCCTACGACTTACTCCTGTCCACAGTGCCTCTCCTCCCTGGAAAGAACGTGAGGGGGCAGAAAGGGTCACAGATCAGGACCCCCAAGGGGAACCCCACCGTGATTTAAATGCTCCCCTCTTGAGGTATCCACTCTTCAGGCCCTCCTTTGAGAATCAGGCAGTTCTCCAATTCCTTTCTCTAATTATAAATTTTAGCCAGGTGTGGTGGTTCACGCCTATAATCCCAGCACTTTGGGAAGTTGAGGAGGGAGGGTCGTCTGAGGCCAGGGGTTAGAAATCAGCCTGGGCAACAAAGTAAGACTGTCTCTACCAAAAAAAAAAAAAAAATCAAAAAATTAGCTGGGCATGGTGGTCAAGCCTGTAGTCCCAGCTACTTAGGAGGTTGAGGCAGGAGGACCCTTGAGCCCAGGAGTTGGAGGCTGCAGTGAGCTATGATCGCACCACTGTATGCCAGCCTGGGTGACAGAGTGAAACCCTGTCTCTAAAAAAATAAAATTAAAAATTAAAATGGCTTTGCTTTAGTTTGTAAGCTTATAAATATTTTAACAGAAACATGTTTTTATAGCTACAGCGTACATTTTTCTAATCCATTTGCTGATTGCCCCTGCTTTGCATACAGAGGCTTAACAGTTATTATAAAATGGGAGAAATGTCGTGGCTATAAAGATGGGATCATTCTGTTTGTCGTTACAGCGCCATCCAGTAGGAAACCAGGGGACCCCCTTGTCATCTCCGACATCAAGAAAGGGAGTGTGGCCCACAGGTAAGGAGTCCTTCCCAGCCTTGCTTCGCTCAGGCCCACGTGACCCCTTCCACGCCCAGGCCGACCTTGCTGGGACCACCGTGTGCTCAGGGTTTCCCAGGCAGCCACTGTCGATTGATCGTGCCTGACGTCACCTGGCGGCAGTGGCCCCCTGCTCTCCCTGCCTGGGTCCTGCACCAATGAATCGAGCAACCAAGGCGCACTTCGCTTGTCACCCCCATTCCTCAAGTTCCGGCTGAAAGCCTTGGAGGCAGCCAGTTATGAGAGGGCTCCGTGGAGATCAGAGCTGGAGTCTTGCCAGGTGCCAACGTGTGGCCCCTGAGCAAGCAAGACCCTCAAGCCCTCTGTAAGGTGCATGTCGCCTCTGTGACCCACCAGCAGATCCAGGGAGGCTCAAACTTCTTATGTACAGATAAAAGCTTTTCAAGTGGGGGTCCACTCTGTCGCTGGAGGACAGTGGCAGGATCACGACTCACCCCAGCCCTGACCTCTGGGACTCTGGTGATCCTCCCGCCTCAGCCGCCTGAGTACTGGAATTGCAGGCGCACAGCACCACACCTGGCTAATATTTTAATTTCGGTAGAGACGAGGTCTTGCTGTGCTGCCCAGGCTGGTCTCGATACTCCTGAGCTTGACCAGTCCTCCTGCCACAGTGTCCCAGAGTACTGGGATTATAAGTGTGAGCCGAGATGAAAATATTTTTTAGTGTTTGTGGAAACTGTTACAAGACCAGTATCTTTCTTTCTAATTTCCGATTAAGGACTTTTAGAATCCCATCTCTTATCACAATTGTTTCACGAAAGAAATATTTTAACACCCAAAAAGTCGGGCGGACATCGTATCAACTGAGGTGTTTGGATATGGGCTCTGCTGTGACAGAGACCTCCAACCGGACAGAGTCTGTCTCTGGTGTGACAGTGGGGTTGGACAGTCCAGGGCCGGGCGCACCCAGCCGCCGGCCGAGCCCTGAGGAGCTGCTGAGGGAGTCTGAGGCATGTGTGTTAAGGCGCGACTCGAGACGGCGGGGGAGACAGGAGGCCGGGGACAGTGAGCCGACCCGACACGGACATAAGCCACAAAGGCGTGCATGGATACACGTGTGCACACATGCATACGTGCACTGCGTGCTCATTATCTCTCTCGTTTCATTATGGATCTTGACAGCATTCAACCAGCCAGGCATCAGGGCTCACACCTAAAACCTGAGCACTTTGGAGGGCTGAGGCGGGAGGTTGGCTTGAGCCAAAGAGTTTGAGGCCAGCCTGGGCAATATAGAGAGAAATCATCTCTACAAAAAATAAAAATGTGTGTGTGTGTGTGTGTGTGTGTGTGTGTAGTACCTGTAGTCTCAACTACTCGGAAGGCTGAGGAGGGAAAATCACTTGAGCCCAGGAATTGGAGGCTGCCGTGAACTATGATCATGGCACTGCACTCCAGCCTGGGCAACACAGCAAGACCCTGTCTTGAAAATCACAAAAACTCTAAAGATGACCTCCTTAGACCCAGACCTCACACCAGGTACCACAGCTATCAGAGACCCGCCAGCAGTCACTGCGGTGCCCAGCTGGCCAAAACTTTCCATTTAACAACACACCTGGACCCAGCCACTCCCACCACAGGGAGTTCCCCAGTGTAGGCAGAAATGGCGGAGACCCCAAGTTCAGCCCTCCAACCACCCTCCCCTCCTTGACTTCCTTCCCTCCACCCTGGCCTAGTGTCAGGTGGCGTGGCCGCGGGAGGAAGCCCGGGACACCTGGTCTCTGCAGTCCCCAGCCCGCATCTCCCTTCCTGGGAACCCCATGCTCCCTGAGTGCAGCCTGTGTGGGTGCCCTGGTTGAACTGAAGAAAGCATACGGAAAAATGCCTGTAACACTGTGCCATGGCACATCACAGTGACTGACCCGAATAGGACTGGGTGGGAGGTGGGGTTGTCAACAGACCACGATGGAAAAGCAGTCGAAGGACCTCTCTCCTCCAAGACCGCCATCGGTCATGCCCACAATGCTCAGAGCCTCTCGAAACGCCCGGTGAGCACTCCCAGTTAGTTACTGTGTGTCGCGGTACATTCGCCAACAGGACCGGGACCCTGGAGCTCGGGGACAAGCTGCTCGCCATAGATAACATCCGTCTGGACAACTGCTCCATGGAAGACGCCGTGCAGATCCTCCAGCAATGCGAGGACCTGGTCAAGCTCAAGATCCGCAAGGACGAGGACAACTCAGGTACCGCAAGCATCCTCAGTCAGGACTGGCTTCCTACCCGCCCGTCTGTCCCCAGGGATGTTGGAGCTTGACGTCTGACACACAGGGGCCCGCCAGCGGCGTGGCAGCTGCAAAGGGATCTC
The DNA here is from genome assembly GCA_027257055.1 of Cephalopachus bancanus. Lineage (NCBI taxonomy): Eukaryota > Metazoa > Chordata > Mammalia > Primates > Tarsiidae > Cephalopachus > Cephalopachus bancanus. The sequence continues at coordinate 2,065,220 of JAPVLO010000218.1, forward strand.
GACATCACGTGTTGAGGCTGTCTGTGAGGTCCGACCATGAAGTTCGCGAACCATCCTAGAAAAAGTGCTCTCTACCTCACTGCTGAATCTCACTGCGGTCACCTTTGAAGTCCTCCCCTTGGGAAGCTATGCACTGACGCCAGTGCCTGGTCCACCTGTCAAAACCATTTTAAATCTCTTTTTCTGGAATGGCCATCTGAGCTGTTGCCATTATTTGTTGAAATCTGACCCCTAAGTTCTTGAACTTGCCACTGTGTGTTTATGTTGTCAGCACTGAACAAATAACTGTATTGGAACACCGTCCCTACTCATCTGATCTGGCCCCTGATGACTTTTTTTTTAACCCAAAGATAGAGAAAATATTGAAGCCGGGCTCGGTGGCTCAGCCTGTAATCCCGCGCCTTTGGGAGGCTGAGATGAGTGCATTGCCTGAGCCCGCGGGTTCGAGACCCACCTGGGCAGCGAGACCTCATCTCTACAATAAATCAAAAAATTAGCCGGGCGTGATAGCGCATGCCTGTAATTCCGGCTACTCGGAAGGCTGAGGCGGAAGGATCGCCGGAGCCCGGCAGGTGGAGGCTGCAGAGGCCGGCAGCGGCCACTGCACTCCAGTCTGGGCAACAGAGTGAGACTCCTACTCAAAAAAAAAAATATTGAAAGGAAGACATCTGATGATATTCAGGATATCAAGGGTAATATGGCAATGACTCTCATGGCCATTCCAGAAAGAGTTCCAAAACTGCTTTGACAGGTGGACTGGGCGCTGGCATCGGTGCATGGCTTCCCAAGGGGAGGACTTCGAAGGTGACCAGCGAGATTCAGCAATGAGGTGTGTGGCACTTTTTCTAGGATGAGTTTGCTGACTTGTCAGACCTCGTTTGAATTTTAAATAGTGGCACTTTTAAATGATACACTTAAGGTAGTTTCATTATAGAGAACATTATTGTAATTGCTTTAAAATAACTTTTATAGATGAAAATTAAATCATCACCCAGGGCCGCCCTGGTACAATGACAATAGTGACTTTCTAGTCTTTGTTGATATTCACATTACATAATTATACCCATGATGAATGTTGCATTTTTCCTTAACTTTCTTTCTTTTTTTTTTTCTTTTGAGTCAGAGTCTCACTCTATTACCCAGACTGGAGTGCAGTGACACGCTCACGGCCACCACAGCCTCGACCTGCTGGGCTCAGGCGATCCTCTTGCCTCCGCCTCCCAAAGTGCTGGGATGACAGGCATGAGCCACCCGTGCCCAGCTTCCTTCACTTTCTATTGCAAACATGTTACCGTTTTACAGGACCCTAATGTCTCTCGTTTTCGTTGACTGCCTGCAACGTGTTGATTTCTCTTCTTTGGTCTTTAAGTTCCTTCTGATTGTTTCATTATTATCAGCAGTGCAATCAGGGGGTCTTTATACATAGATGCCTTGACTTACCTTTTTCCTTCCTTTGAGTTATTCCCTTAGAGAGTGTTCCTAGCTAGAAGTGGGGCGGCTGAGTCAGGAGGTGTTCACGGTTCCCGAGGAGCCTGGCACCCCACTGGCCCCTTGCCGTCCCACGCTGCAGGCCCCACGTGTCAGCACAAGGAAGCGGCCCTTCTGGAACCCTTGCAGGCCGCAGGCCACCTAGGAGCTTGCGAGGACGGGCGGGCCTGCAAGTCCGCATTCCAACAGATGCCCAGTGCACTGCCCCAGCAGCACTCTTGTCTGATTGTGACGGGACGAGGAGCTGGCTGAGGAAAGTCCCTCGTTGGAAGAGTCGGCTCACGTGGGGAATTACAGAAGGCGAGACACACCCACAGCACAGCATTCCACTTAAAAACGTGACCGTCTGCAGGTCAGGTCCAGGCCTTCCCACTGAGTGTGGTGCTGCGGTGATGAGCCCAGGTCTTTTGGGCTGTTTTTCTACGCCACATCCATGCTGTGTCGTTTCTGATTTCCCATTTTCTCTCTTGTTTCTACTGCAGTGAGAGTGTAAGGAATGTGAAGCCTCCTGACCGCCTTCCCCACCTGCAGTTTGGGTTTCCTGTGTCTTAGGGTTTTGCTCTACGTAATTAACAGTGGATTTTTCCCTGATGACTCCTTGTGAGTCTTTCCAAAGCGTATGATTGTGTTTACGTAGCACAGCTCCACTCACATTCCATAGGCTACAGAAGATGAATGAAGTTGTGCAGTTACAATAACAAGTGCAGGCTGGACACGGTGGCTCAAACCTGTCATCCTGGCACTTTGAGAAGCCTCCTGACCGCCTTCCCCACCTGCAGTTTGGGTTTCCCGTGTCTTAGGGTTTTGCTCTACGTAATTAACAGTGGATTTTTCCCTGATGACTCCTTGTGAGTCTTTCCAAAGCGTATGATTGTGTTTACGTAGCACAGCTCCACTCACATTTCATAGGCTACAGAAGATGAATGAAGTTGTGCAGTTACAATAACAAGTGCAGGCTGGACGCGGTGGCTCAAACCTGTCATCCTGGCACTTTGAGAGGCCGAGGTGAGAGGATTGCCTGAGCCCAGGGGTTCGAGACCAGTCTGAGTAACTTGGTGAGACCTCGTCTCTACAATATACCACAAAATTAGCCAGGTGTGGTAGTACACGACTGTAGTTCTGGCTACTTAGAAGACTAAGGCGGAAGGATCGCCTGAGCCCAGGAAGTCAAGGCTGCCGTGAACCGTGATGGTCATGATCATGGCACTGTACTCCAGCCTGAGTGACAGTGTGAGAACCCCAACCCCAAAAAGGGGTGTTGTATTTTGTTTTTAAGAAATTGGGGAGCCAGTGAAAAGCTTCAAGTAAGAGAGTAGCATATGCAGGCTTATGTTTTTCAGATATTCTGGGGAGGAAAGAGTGTGTGTTGCAGTACTGGGGGCAAGGGGTGAAGCTGGAGCCTGAGCCGGAAAACCGTCTAGTGGAAGGACCAGGCTCCCAGGGCTGGTGGGGGCCTCTTGAGGGCAGGACATGGGTGTCCAGGGCCCGGGCCATGTGGACGACAGCTGTGTGGTCTGGATGTGACCACTTACAGCGGCCACCACTGTCTATGAAGGGAGGAAGCCAGACTCATGGAATATCTGTTCACTCAGGCAGTCATGTGGCATTTTAGGGAATTAGTCTTATTCTCTCCTTTAAAAGCGTATTATGAAATTTAAAATATATACAGAACAGGAAAAGATAGTGTAAGGAGTCATCACGCATACCCAGTGTCGACCGCCACTCACGGTCAGTCCTGCTTCCTCTGTGTCCTCAGTCTCACCCCCACCCCCACCTACACACTGGATTAGCTGGGGGAAACTCCAGGCATCATGTTTCATCTTGTAAATATTAGTAATGTATCCCTGAAAGACACACTTTTCTTTTTTGAGTTAGAGTCTCACTCTGTCGTCTAGACTGGAGTGCAGTGACATGCTCATGGCCACCCCAGCGCCGACCCACTGGGTTCTTGCGATCCTTCCGCCACAGCCTTCTGAGTAGCTGAAACTGCAGGCATACGCTACCATGCCCGGCTAATTTTTTTTGGTTTATTGTAGAGATGAGGTCTCACCAAGTTGCCCAGGCTGGTCTGGAACCCACGGACTCAGGCCATTCACTCGCCTCGCCCTCCCAAAGTGCTGAGATGACAGACTGAGCCACCGAGTCTGGCCGAAAGATGCACTTTTAAAACACATAACTAAGTAACGACATTAGAAATGGTAGCAACAAGTCTTAATATCATAAAACGTTCACTTGACACTCCCATTTCCCTGATTTTCAGATAGATAGATAATAGATAGGATGGATGGATAGATAGACAGATAGGATGAATAGATTGGATGGATTGATGGATGGATGGATAGAGATACATGATAGGTAGGTAGGTAGATAGATAGACAGACAGACAGAAGATAGATGACAGGATGAATAGATTGGATGGATGGATAGAGATAGATAGATAGCTTTTTAATTTTTCCTTATTTATTTTTGAGCCGGAGTCTCACTATACCCCAAGCCGGTCTCCAACTCCTGGGCTCAAGCCGTCCTCCCACCTCGGCCTACCAAAGTGCTGATTACACTGGTGACAGACGTGAGCCACTGTGCCCGGCCAGATAGCTTTTACGAATGGTGGCATTTAATTAGGATTTCAAGAGATCTATATCCATTGCTTTGGGCTGTAGTGTCTCTTAAATCTCCCTTGTCTCTTGTTTGTTTCTGGCATTTTATTTGTTGAAGAAATTCGAAACCGGCCCCCATCTCTGTCATGACCTAAACACACATCACTTTGCGTCGGTGGGGGCCCTGCTATGTTCTGATTTGCACCTCGGCTGCAATCTCTCCTCGAGGGTCTAACAGCTGCCTCCCAGTGACAGGGAGGCCTTGGGTGCCTAATAAAAATGTCTCCAAATAAGGCGGCCTGAAACAGACGGGCCTAAACCATGCACTGCATCTCTGGGGTTAATTTGTCACTGTGTGGACTCAAAGGGCATGGTCTAAAAATAACACACGGGACACGCTGGGCTCCCCCTTCTCCCAGTGAGCGGGGCTGCACCCAGACTCCCCTTCTGTGGACTAGAGTCGGTTTTGGTCTGAAATCTCGACTAAAGCCTCCCACAGGCCCTCGGGTCTCCAGGCGCTGGGCAACTGGAGGTCATTCTCCCAAGTCCCAGAAAAGGCGACGCCCTGATCCAAGACACATGGTGCCCTCTGGCAAGCTTGTGTTCTCTCGACGGAGCGTTTCGGGGACTCACAGTCTTTCCTGTGGCATCCACACCCCCCCATGCCAGGGGAGTGTCTGTCAGTAGCTTGACTATCAAATCCGCCTTCCAGGAGGGTTTCCAGAACACAGGCAGGCTCCAAGCACATGCCGTCTATCCAGTACCACGGCTCATTTAGGTCAGAGCCAGCTTGGAAGGATAACAGAGGTCACACTGTTGGGAAATGCAGGCTTTTGACCTCTGCCCTCTGCACCCTGCATATCCGGGTGCTTCTCTCTGGAGACCTCTTCTGGTGTCACCAGCCTGGTGGCCACAGCTTACACAGCAGCCTGGCAGACATTTGTGGACCATCAGACACACTCTGGCTCAATGTGGAAGAGCCCTCTCTGCCACTACAAAGTCAAGCCTGGTATGGGGGATTTCTGTGTCCTCAGTTGACGAAAGCATTATAACGAGTGGTTTCTAGTTCTCAGTGGAGGGCACCCTCTCAAAGCTGGGTGCTCGGGAAGTGGGGGGATGGCCCCACCAAAATTCCCAGTCTACTGCCAGAAGTGAGAGAGAGGCATGCCGCTTCCCATCACTCCAAAGACCTCTCACTTTATTTATTAATTTTTGAGTCAAGGTCTCACTGTCACCCAGGCTAGAGCGCAGTGGCACGATCATGGCTCACTGCAGCCTTGACCTCCTGGGCTCAAGTGACCCTCCTGCCTCGGCCTCCCAAGTGACGGACTATGGAAGTGCACCACCACACCAGGCTGATTTTTTTATTTTTTGTAGAGATGAGGTCTCCCTGTGTTGCTCAAGCTGGTCTTGAACTACTGGGCCCAAGCAATCCTCCCACCTCAGCCTTCTAAGTAGCTGGGGCTACAGGCACACACCACCATACACAGCTCATTTAAAAAATTTTTTTGTAGAGACAGGATCTCCCTGTGTTGCCCTGGCTGGTCTTGAACTTCTGGGCTCAAGCAGTCCTCCTGCCTCAGCCTCCCAAAGTGCTGGGATTATAGGCATGAAACACCGCACCTGGCCAAGACCTCTCATCTTATATTCACCCAAGTCCTTCACTGCACACAGAGATAATTGAAGTGTTAACTCAGGCTTCCTTTTCCTCTGTATTTTAGGGTTTCATATCGTATGTGAACAGCTGCTCATTGCAGAATCGTGGCATGCTAAGGCTTTGCTACAACCCAGTCTGACCGTAAGCTGACAGTATTGTTAAAGCTGCCACTGGACCATTTCACTGCCTCCTTAGGTACAGAAATGAAACAGCTTCTTAACCGTCCACAGCACTGGGCCAGGGAACAGAACAAGAAACGCCCAAGAACTTGAAGCATGTCAAGAAGCAAACGAGACCCTTTGAATTCTGAGACTTCTTAAGAATGTGCAGTTCCGGGCTCACATTCTTAAGAATGTGTTAGCTGGGCTAGGTGGCTCAGCCTGTAATCCCGTGCCTTTGGGAGGCTGAGGTGAGTGGATTGCCTGAGCCTGCGGGTTCGAGACCCGCCTGGGCAATGAGACCTCATCTCTATAACAAATCAAAAAATCAGCCGGGCATGGTAGCGCATGACTGTAATTCCGGCTACTCAGAAGACTGAGGTGGAAGGATCACCGGAGCCCAGCGGGTCGAGGCTGCGGTGGCCGGGAAGCGGCCACTGCACTCCAGTCTGGGTGACAGAGTGAGACTCCAACTCAAAAAAACAAAAAAACAAAAAGAATGTGTTGAAGGTGGCCGTGACATCTTCTGGCTGATGTGTTAGACGGAACCGTTCCCATGTGTCTTCCTTTATACTAACGTTGAGGAGACAAAATTAGTTTGTGACAGGTGGCAGCCTGGGATACACTATCAGAACATGACTTACAACGGCCTCCACCCCATTGATCACCGAGGAGAGTTGATCATTCAGACCTCTGTTTCAATATCTGTGAATTCACCAGTTGGATTCACATTTAAAGACAGTCTGTGGAGATCAGGTGCAGTGGCTCGTGCCTGTAGGACCAGCACTTTGGGAGGCCGAGGCGGGAGGATCCCTTGAGCTCAGGAGTTCGAGACCAGCCTGGGCAACATAGAGATACCCCATCTCTACAAAAAGAGAGTGAGAGAGACAGAGTCGGTGGCACGACACATAGGGGACTTCAGGTCCCTGCTGTCCTCAACCCGACCTCTCCATGCCCACATAAACCACAGGGATGTCATCATTTGCCCCAGTCCTCAGCAGAATCCACTTGCCCATGTTGAAAGCCTGGCCTGGTGTGGCTCCATCTCTTCCTTGTGCGTGCACAGCCCTCCTCCCACATCCCCCCCGGGTCCTATGTTTATTCCACAGGCTTTTGTCAAACTCTTTCAGAATGCCAGGGGTGGACACAGTCTGCGGGGCCCGCAGCACTGTGGAGGACACTCACAGAGGGACACTCGCAGATGGACACTGAGGCCATCCTGGGATTAGGATGTGAGATCCTTAAGGAAGCGCCACGTCCCCACATGATGAGTTTCTGAGACGTGGTGCTTCGAGGACGATGTCTTGAATTTCCTGCCTTCGTGCGGGTATCTGTGTCTTAGGACTTTGCTTTCTCCAAAGAAACCAATGATGCTCCTTGGCGCGTATTTCAGACGAGCAAGAAAGTTCCGGAGCCATTATCTACACCGTGGAGCTGAAGCGCTACGGGGGGCCCCTGGGCATCACGATCTCAGGAACCGAGGAGCCGTTCGACCCCATCATCATCTCCAGCCTCACCAAAGGGGGGCTGGCGGAAAGGTGAGGCTCGCGGGCCTGCCATCATGGCCGGGCTGAGTGACCGCTGACAGCACCCCTCCCACCCTGTCGGGTCCTCTGTGGGACTTTCCCGATCTGCCCAAAGGACGGGGTTTGCAGTTTGCGAGCTTTCAGGCAGGGCCCCAGCCTGACTCCAGGGGCCCCTTCCAGGTCCGGAACGGCACCATGGGCTCAGCCGCTGATGGCGTGCTCAGAGATGCCTGCACTGACCACAACGGCCTAGAAGTGGATTAACATTGGGTCTCTTCCGGGAGGAGGAGACTCAAGTTCAGGGAGGTGGAAAGGCTCGTCCGGTTCAAGTCAGCAAGCATTCTCTGAGCCTCTGGCCCCTGTCACGCTGTGCTGAGCTTCTGTGTCTTCAAAAGGGGACAGTATGGCCAGGCGTGGTGGCTCGTGCCTGTAATCCCAGCACTTTGGGAGGCCAAGGTGGCAGGATCACTTAGTTCAGGAGTTCGAGACCAACCGGGACAGCATAGCAAGGCCCTGTCTCTACAAAAAAAAAAAAATAGGCAGACGTGGTGGCACAGGCCTGTAGTCACAACTACTTGGGAGGCTGAGGCAGAAAGATCAAGTGAGCCCAGGAAGTTGAGGCTGTAGTGAGCCGTGACTGTGCCACTGCACTCCAGCCTGGGCGACAGAGTGAAACACTGACTCAGTGTGCAATTCCTTGTCCTGTTTGATCCTCAGGGCTTCCCTATGAGAGGATTGTCTCTATCCTAATGATGAGGAATCAGACACACTAGGCCGGGTGTGGTGGCTCATGCCTATAATCCCAGCACCTTGGTTGGCCGAAGAGGGAGAACCACTTGCGGCCAGGAGTTGGAGACAAGTGTAGGCAACATAACAAGACCTTGTCTCTACCAAAAAATAAAAAATGAGCTAGGCATGGTGGCATGCTCCTGTAGTCTCAGCTACTCAGAAGGCTGAGGCAGAAGGATCACCTGAGCCCAAGAGGTTGAGGCTTCAGTGAGCTGTGATCATGCCCCTGCACTCTAGCCTGGGCGACAGAGTGAGACTCTGATTTTTTAAAAAAATACCCGGATCAGATGGCGGGCAGGATCCCGCATCCAGCCTCTCTCAACCCTCAGAGTCACCCATCTGGAGGCTCGGCCACTCCAGGGTATGGGCGTGTCCCCATCCCTGACCCTCACACCTGGCATGCAGGACTCTGATTACCTTCAATATGTAAAATCTGTTCAGAGAAAGAACACTCCGTGCAACACCTCGCTGCAATTGTTGGTCAACATTGCTTTTGGGATTTTTTTTTTTGAGTCGGAGTCTCACTCCATTGCCCAGACTGGAGTGCAGTGGCCACTCCCGGCCACCGCAGCCTCGACCTGCTGGGCTCCGGCGATCCTTCCGCCTCAGCCTTCCAAGTAGCTGGAACTACAGGCGCGCACTACCACACCAGGCTAATTTTTTATTTATTGTAGAGATGAGGTCTCACCAAGTTGCCCAGGTGGGTCTCGAATCCGCGGGCTCAAGCAACCCACTCACCTCAGCCTCCCAAAGGCGCGGGATTACAGGTTGAGCCACCGAGCCCAGCTGGGATTTTTTTTTTTTTTTAAACCGGGTCTCACTCTGTTAGCCAGGCTGAAGTACAGAAACCATGGCTCCCTGCAGCCTTGACTTCCGGGGCTCAAGCAATCCTCCCACTCTCGAGTAGCTGGGATGACAGGCACCACCACACCTGGCTAAATTTTTTTTGGAGAGGAGGGGAGGTAGAGATGAGGTCTCACTATGTTGCCCAGGCTGGTCTTGAACTCCTGGGCTCAAGCAATCCTCCCACCTGGGCCTCCCAAAGTGCTGAGATTACAGGCATGAGCCACTGAGTCCAGCCTTTCTAGTGATTTTTAAGGAGATTAGATGACTCTGCTTTCCTGGAATTTCAAAAGCTCACAAAGCCCATTTTAAAAACTAATTAAAGCAATTTTTCTAATTTTACTGGAAACTGAAACGTAATGGGCAACAGATGCAGCGATCCACTCATACTGCCTGGGAACCCGTGAGCAGCAGGGCCACATCGTTACGGGGAGTGTGGGCGCATGGCAGGGAGGCTGACCCCCCTCTCCCGTGACAGGACGGGCGCCATCCACGTGGGAGACCGCATCCTGGCCATCAACAGCAGCAGCCTGAAGGGGAAGCCTCTGAGTGAAGCCATCCACCTGCTGCAGATGGCGGGAGAGACGGTCACCCTGAAGATCAAGAAACAGACGGACGGTGAGTGGCCAGGCCACCTGTGGGGCTCATGAGGCATCTCCCGCCCATGGATGTGCTGGCGCCCACGTGTGCGCCTTGTGGGAGGGGGTTCCAGCCACGGAGCATCTGAGCATTCTTTTTTTTTTTGAATCAGAGTCTCACTCCGTCACCTGGGTTGGAATGCAGTGGCACGCTCATGGCCACCGCAACCTCGACCTCCTGGGCTCAGGTGATCCTTCCACCTCAGTCTTCCAAGTAACTGGAGCTATAGGCACATGCCACCATTACCGGCTAATTTTTTAATTTATTGTAGAGATGAGGTCTCACCAAGTTCCCCAGGCTGGTCTCGAACCCATGGGCTCAGGCAATCTTCTCACCTCGGCCTCCCAAAAGGCTGGGATGACAGGCATGAGCCACCGTGCCCGGCCCTGAGCATCCTTTTATGTACGCTTAATCTGATCCTTAAACTCCTCTCCTGTCGGTAAAGCCCCGTCAGCGTCGAGTCCCAAGAAGTTCCCGGTCCCCAGCCACTTGAGCAGCCTGGGGGACGGGGAGGAGGACACATCTCTGGCACAGAAGCCTGGCAAGCTCTCTGACACGTACCCCTCCACGGTACCCAGCGTGGACAGCGCAGTGGACTCGTGGGACGGGTCCGGAATCGACGCCAGCTATGGGAGCCAAGGTACGTCCTCACTCGGGGACAGAGGGCTTGTCGCTGCGGAAGCCCGTGCTTCTCAAAGAGTCACCCTCTGCGCCGCTGGGGGGGCGGTATTTAGCATGCGTCGCCTCAGTCAACCGTGTCCTGTTGGAAACTCGCCCTCGGCTGCCTCACGCCTCCTCCTAGGGCTGAGAGCCATGGGCACTTGCCAACCCTACAGGTGCTTTAGACCCACCGAGAGCCAAGTGCTCCCTCCAGAGCCGGTCCTTGGAGCTGAGGGCCCGGGGACGCCAACCATGCGGGACGGCTGTTCCTGAAAGATAGGCCCTGGTGGGCACTCAGCAAGCTCTTGAAGAGGTGTGCACAAGATTGGCCGGTGGCCTGTGACCAGTTTATTCTTGCCCACTCCTGACTTTAAATAGAAACTTAGAGGGGCGTCCCTGAATGCTCCTGAGAGAGTTGTCATCAATCTAGGAAAGCCACAGCTGACTCTTATTTTATTTTTATTTTTTTTATTTTTTGAGTTGGAGTCTCACTCTGTCTCCCAGACTGGAGTGCAGTAGCTGCTTCCGGCCACCGCAGCCTCAACCTGCTGGGCTCCGGCGATCCTTCCACCTCAGCCTTCCAAGTAGCTGGAATTACAGGCGCGCACTACCATGCCCAGCTAATTCTTTGATTTATTGTAGAGATGAGGTCTTGCCAAATTGCCCAGGTGGGTCTCGAACCCGTGGGCTTAGACAATCCACTCACCTTGGCCTCCCAAAGCGTGGGATTACAGGCTGAGCCACCGAGCCCAACTTACTCTTCTTCATAGACGCCCTCTGTGTGGGAAGGCGTGTTGTCTGCAGTAGAGGTGAAACCTCACTCCAGAAGAGAGGCACGTTAAAAGTGTCAGCTAAACCCAGAGCGTGTCAGCTGACAGCGTCCTTAGGACCCTGCCTCACCTCCAGAGGACAGGGCTCAGAGGCCAGTCGGTCTGCTTCCTCTCCTGTGGTCACAGCAACAGGAGAGAAGGGTGTCAGACACCTCGGTGTTCCTCTTGTCCGAACCCTGCCCTCTCTGAGCCCAGGTCAGCCCCAGCCCCCGAAGCCCTGTCAGCTCTGAGCTTTGGTCAATCGGAGGATGAAGCGACAGCTGAAGGACTCACATGTGGGTGGGAGGGCTGCCTGCCACGGAGCTGACTGTCCTTCTAGGCGAGTCCGTGTCTGGTTTGCCCTCTTCTGGCTTTCCTGGTCTTCTCTCAGCCTGCTTTGGTGTGTCACCTCTGTGAAGTTTTCCAGGAAAAAAAAAATGGAAGAAAAGCCGGGCTCGGTGGCTCAGCCTGTAATCCCTTGCCTTTGGGAGACTGAGGTGAGTGGATTGCCTGAGCCCGCGGGTTCGAGACCCGCCTGGGCAGCGAGACCTCATCTCTACAATGAATCAAAAATTAGCTGGGCGTGGTAGCGCGTGCCTGTAGTTACAGCTACTTGGAAGGCTGAGGTGGAAGGATCGCCGGAGCCCAGCAGGTCGAGGTTGCGGTGGCCGGGAGTGGCCACTGCACTCCAGTCTGGGCGACAGAGTGAGACTCCAACTCAAAAAAAAAAGAAAGGAAGGAAAAAATGAAAGGAAGTGATCTTTCAAAGTTATCAATTTGTTCCTCTCGCTAGAGATATCGGACTGAGGTGGAGAAAATGTTTAGAGCACCTAACATAAGTAGAGTCTGGGCTTTCATTCACCCGGCAACTAATGTATTCAGGTCATAATATCAGGCAACCAGTTGGCTTTGCCGCCAAATGGCAGACACTCCCATAGCCTGAGAGCTGGCAGCCGCCAGAGGACACCGGGTCGGGGCACGAGTCACAGCCTAGCAGAGTGCACCCAGCGGGACATTGATTAATGTGCTTATTCGTTTGTGGATTGTTCATCTGTGTGGATACATTTTCGTGACGCAGACCTGTTGTGGGGGTGCAGTTGGTATGGATGATGTCTGCCTCCAAATGTGATGCCTGAGACCTTGGCTACTGCCATCTGAGGGACAGAACCACGATTGGCCACTAAATATAGCACCTACCGCTTGTTAGCAAAAGACAAAGAACCGCTGACTATTTAGGAAGGATTGTGGAAATGTGAATCGTTGCCATAATTACGTTAGGTGGGCCTTAACGGCTTAGAAGAAGTCTTCATGAGGTTGGAGGGAGCTCTGGGCGACCAGGACAGAACTGGAGACCTCCGAGGTGAGGAAGACCGTCCCTTCGGTGTGTGGGACACTTGGGCACTCACACAGCGCCTCCATGCACCGGCCTCCGCTGGCCCCCAGGAGGAGCGTGGACTTGAAGGCCAGTGTGGCCCCAGGATTGCAGGGTTCAGAAAGAGTTTGGAGGGTAGCTGGTCTGACGTCCCAGGCAGTCAGCTGACGTCCCTTGCTGCATCCGATGTGCCATGTGGACTTGGGCGTCCAAGGTGAAAGGCGATCCCTGAGCCAAGGCCACCCCCGTCGCCATGCAGCCCTGACGACTCAGACGTGCTCGCGTGCACTGAGCTGAGATCTGCCTGTTCAAGGCCATTCCCGCCCTCAAGGTCGGTCCGAACTAGACTCAGGCCTCTTCCCCTGACGGCCCAGCAGGTCTCAGAGACAGCCGTCACCGCTCCTTTGAGGTGTCCCTTCTCCAAGCAAGAAAGCCCAGTTCCTCCTTTCCCTTGCGTAACTTGCTTTAGAGCAAACATATGCAATCCTCAGCCCGTGGCCCAGGACAGCTAGTCCTGCGGCCCCACAAAATCTTTAAACGCCCTGTGTTTTTTAGCACTTAGTTTCTTCATGACCCCATGGGTAGTTCCACTTTGAAGTTCACCATCACGCCTTGAGTAACATCGTTTTTTGGCAACACATGCACTTAGGAGCAGATGGTTTCAATGATGACTCAGAGAGCAACATTCAAACAAATGTTTCTGGTGAGCACCTTGAGAACTCAGAACTGCAGCCACTTCCCTTGAATCAGGCATAGATTCGTTTTACAAAAACAAGATCAGATTTCCCACTAGTTTTATATTGTTCTCATTTTTCAAAACTTCATAATAAAAGGAACTGAAAAATAAGTCTTTTTATGTATGCACACTAGCCATATGATATAATCTATGTGCGGTCCCAGACAACTCCTCTTCACTCGATGCGGCCCAGGGAAGCGTCTTTGTCCCCCGGGGCCTCTCTTCACCCAGTGGGGTGAGGCATTCGGGCAGGAAAGGCCTGCCCCAGGCCGACCGCCTGTTCCCTCGTCCCCAAGATGGCGGACCCCATCAGGGCAGCCGGCCCCGGCACGAGAACTCGGGGCCGTGTCCTGCCTGCCCCTCAGTGGGAGCTTGCTGCTTACCAAGACCTGCGCCTCCGCGTCGTGTGTGTGTGTGTGTGCGCCTTTTTTTTCCTTTTGAGCCAGACTCTCACTCTGTCGGCCAGGCTGGAGTGCCGTGGCACACTCACAGCCACCGCAGCCTCTACCCGCTGGGTCCAGGTGATTCTTCTACCTCAGCCTTCCAAGTAGCTGCAACCACAGGCATGCGCCACCATGCCTGGCTAATTTTTTTTTCTTGGTTTATTGTAGAGATGAGGACTTGCCGTGTTGCTCAGGCTGGTCTCAAACCCCCTGAGCTCAGGCAATCCTCTTGCCTCCACCTCCCAAAGTGCTGGGATTATAGGCATGAGCCACTGCACCTGGACCATGTGCTAGTTTATTTGTTTGTTTTTTAAGAGTTTCATTCTGTCACCCAGACTGGAGTGCTATGGCCTGCTCACAGCCACCACAGCCTCGACCTGCTGGGCTCAGACCATCCTTCCGTCTCAGCCTTCCAAGTAGCTGGAAGTATAGACGCACGCCCCCACACCCAGCTAGTCTTTTTGTGATTTATTGTAGAGATGAGGTCTCACCAAGTTACCTAGTCTGGTCTCACACCCCTGGGCTCAGGCAATCCACTCGCCTTGGCCTCCCAAAGTGCTGGTATTACAGGCTGAGCCACCGTACCTGGCCAATTTTTTTTCATTGTAGAGACGAGGTCTCATCAAGTTGCCCAGGCTGGTCTCGAACCCCTGGACTCGGGCAATTTTCTCACCTCCACCCCACAAAGTGCTGGGATGACAGGCGTGAGCCATCACACCCAGCTCTGTATGTGCTTCTTTACTTGTGACACAGGGTTAACCCAGATCTCTAGATGGTGCCGGTGGGTTGACTTCTTTTTTTTTTGAGTTGGAATCTCACTCTGTCACCCAGACTGGAGTGCAGTGGCCGCTCCTGGCCACCGCAGCCTCAACCTGCTGGGCTCCGGCGATTCTTCCGCCTCAGCCTTCCAAGTAGCCGGAATTACATGCATGCGCTACCATGCCCGGCTGACTTTTTGATTTATTGTAGAGATGAGGTCTCGCTGCCCAGGTGGGTCTCGAACCCGCAGGCTCAGGCAGTCCACTCGCCTCAGCCTCCCAAAGGCGCGGGATTACAGGCTGAGCCACCGAGCCTGGCTGGGTTGACTTTTTAAAAGCAAGGCATCGCACCATACTTTTTTCTTTCCTGTTCCCCATTTTGCTGCGAGATGCAGCTTTTCTCCCAGCCCGTCTCTCCAGCCTGTCAGTGCTCTCTGTCTCACCCCGGGAAGCCCCGCTCACCCTGGCTACCCCTCGACATCGTGACAGCTGCCCCCTTCCCAGTGGGGTGCAGCTCCTCCCTGGGGGACATCGCCCCCTGCTGCCAGGAAGCGACGTCCTTGCAGCCGCATGCCCGATCGTCCTCTGCCCCTTCTCCAGTGTCCAGCTTCCCCACGCACTCCGTCAGCAAACATGTCACGACGGGCGCGCTGTCAGGCCGCTGTGTGATGTGCTGCGCTGCTGGGCAGAGACCGGGTGTCTGTTCTCGGGGCAGAGGCTGCCCGGCTAACGCGCTAGACGGTGACCAACCACAGTGTCCTTGCCCACGGCGCCAAGCACGACCTGGTCGACGTGAAGGGAGCTGCCATGGCGCTGTCGAGGCTGGTGGGGAAAGGACTGCGTTGAAGGAGACACCCAAGGGGACGGCCCTCCCCTCTGCGAGCAGCCTGGCACGTGGACGGCGTCGGGTCTGCCTTGGGGTCAGCTCTCGGCCCGGCTGCCAGCCTTGGGTCAGCCCCCTCCTGCCCCCAAGCCTTACTCCTCCTTCCGCTCTGGGGAAACCCTGAGATGGCTTCCCTCGGACTTGTCCAAGGTTGGGCCAGTCGCTGGCCTGGACACCCCGCTCCGAAGGGACGGAGTGGCTCTCGGGGTGCCTCACGCGTGACTCTCAAGCCACCGGGTTTCTGTCTTAGAGTCCTCTCTTCTGAGGTCATTCTGGTCATTTATATTCTCTCAGGGAAAAAAATCGATTTCTTCCAGGTTTCAATTGCATTCGCATATAATTAAGTCCTCTCTTAAATCAGTTCTTTCTTATTTCTCCGTTTGTGCAGTTATGTCCCCAATATCGTCCCTTAATTGGTCTGTGTATGTTTGTATTCTTTTCCCTGTGATTAGATTAGCAGCGGTTTGTTGGTTTTGTTTTGTTTTGTTTTGCTTTTTGGGGGGTAAGGGGGATTCGAGTCGAAGTCTCCCTCTGTCGCCCAAGCTGGAGTGCAGCGGCACGCTCACGGCTACTGCAGCCTCAACCTCCTGGGCTCAGGTAATCCTTCTGCCTCAGCTTCCCAAGTAGCTGGGACTACAGGCATGCGCAGCTAATTTTTAAATTTATTTTAGAGACGAGGTCTCACAAAGTTGCCCAGGCTGGTCTCGAATTCCTCAGCTCAGGTAACCCCCTCTCCTCGGCCTCCCAAAGTGCTGGGCTGACAGGCGTGAGCCACCGCACCTGACCTGGTTTGTTTTGTTTGTTTGTTTTTTCCCAAAGAACTGATTCTTGCATTTATGTGTTTATCATGTGTTACTCTGGGTTTTGGTTACAGAAAGTTCTGTTTTAATTTGATGAGCACTTTCATTCAGTTCCTCTTTAATACTGTTCCCTTTCTTTTTTTCTTTTTTTAAGAATGCAGGATTTATTGAGAGGAAAGAAAAGCTCCCACAGTGGGAGGGGACCCGAGGGGGTTGCCCATTGTGTCTTTTCTGACTGATTAACTGCATAGTTTATTCATACCTGAGGTTTTGTAAGGATGTGTCCTTCCTTGGTTTTCATGAGGATGGTGACACCTGGTTGAGGACACCAACGTGGACCATCAGAGCCCAGCTTTCTTTTCATGAAGCTCGAGAACGCAACACACACCACACACCACACCACGCGCAGCACACTGCACACAACACACAGCACCCCAGGCTCACAGAGCTGGAGGCCCCGTGCCTGCCCACCAGTGGGTTCGCGACTCCCCCTCTGCCCTGACCCCCACAGCCTGAGTCTCACCTCCCCCCGCCGTGCCTGGCCCCGCCCCGGGGTTCTTCTCCTTCCATCCTGATCTCTTGTCTCTGAGAGTCGGTGGCTTTGCTGCGTGCTTGGCTCCCATGACATCAGCTTGGTCGCAGCGGCCTCGTGCTGGGAAAACCCGGAGAGGGCGTGACTTGGACTCACCCGTTCTCTTCCGGCTCCTCTCTTCATGCCTTCGCTTCCACTTTCTGGACACGAACTCGGTGCATCTCACGCCAGTTCCTTCTCAGTCACCACCCACCATGGAATGAGAGGAGCACTTCCTGCACTGGAAGTGTGCTCGGGTTCTGGAAGGGAGAGCCAGGTGTGTTCCAGGCTGCCGGGCTTACCTGGTCGACAGCACTGTGAGTGTGCGTGTGAGGGAGCGTGTGCATGGGAGTGTGTGTGAGTGCCTTTGAGTATGCATGTGAATGTGACTGTGTGAGTGGGAGGGTGTGTGAGGGTGCATGTGGGCGTGTGCACGTGTGCGTGTGGAAGGGTGGAAGTGCGTGTGTGTGTGTGTGTGTGTGTGCGCATGTGGGCGCATGTGTTGCACATGTGTGTGTGAGTGCTGTGACTGTGCATGTGAGTGTGTGCGTGCGTGAGTGTGCATGTGTGAGCGTGCATGAGCGTGTGGCGTGTCTTGTGTGTGTGAGCGTGAGCGCCTCCCCAGCTGTGGAGGGCAGCGCCTGCAGGCACAACACCTCCCCGCCCTCCCACCTGGCCCCCCATTGCTCCCACAGCCTGGGCCCACCCGCACCCGCAGTCTCTCTCCGGCTCTGCCCAAGGCCGAGGCCCCCGGCCCGGCCCTTCCCGCCACCCGCCGTGCGGGGCCTGCTGGTGTCCCACAGTCACAGTCCTGCCTCCGCCCCGGCCCCTGCTTAGGGGGAGCCGGTGGCTCTGACCTCTGGCCACAGGCATCTTCCAGCTTCTTACCAAGCCCCTCGCCCACCGCTCCCTGTCTATTCCTGAGTTTAGCGGCTGTCCTTGTGGTTCGTGGTGGAGATGATGCAGGTGTCCCAGCTGTGTTTGGGATGCGCCCAGCTGTGTTTGGGATACACCCGTGTTTGCCATCCCCCTTTGTTCAAGGCAGGCCCGGCTCTGGTTGCCGTTTTGAATCCACGGCCTCATCTAAACACCTTCACCGTCCCTTGGAGCGATCAGTTACAAGGAGTTACACAAACGTGTGGCTCGATTTTCTCATTCTTAACAAAACTCGATCTTTAGGAAACACATTTGGCAGGGAACCGTCTGGCTTGCTTCGCTGTGCTAACATTGGTTTCCAAAGTGACAATCGTGATAAGAGCTTCAGGCCCAGGACCGTGGAGTTGGAGAGTGAATTCCAGGCTTTGTGGAAAGGAACCAACCTTGGTCACTTGGCTTTTCTAAATGAATGCTGAATGTGAATTAAGAGCTGAAAACGTTCATCTGTGTTGGTCCAGAAAACCAGGTAGTACAACGTTGGAGAACCAGAATCTTACAAACATCTAAGCTACAGTTACCCGAAAAAAAGCATCATCATATCAGGATTCCATCCACTGTCAGAAGGATAGTATTCACGTGGGGGCAGTCCTGTCTTCCGTGATGTGAACAAATAAAGTGAAACTCTACTCTCAGTGGAAGGAATCGGGACTAAACTTTGTACCTCACGTGATAATACAAAGTGAGACCAGACACTGAAACCCAAATGTGAGAGAAATAAAGAAAGAAGGAAACAAGAAAAAGAAATGTTTCCAATTCTAAATCAAAGGAGTAATTATGGAGGACCACACATTTTAAAAAATTATTTCTTTTTCAACTCCCTTTTTTATCTATTTTAACTTAAAATGCAGTCTCACCTGTCATCCCAGCACTTTGGGAGGCTGAAACAAGTGGATTGCCTCAACCCGCAGGTTCGAGACCAGCCTGGGCAACTTGGCAAGACCTCGTCTCTACAATACATCAGAAAATTATCTGGGTGTGGTGACGTGTGCCTGTGGTTCCAGCTACTTGGAAGGCTGAGGCTGAAGGATCACCTGAGCCCCGCAGGCCGACGCTGGGATGGCTGTGAGCATGCCACTGTGCTCCAGCCTGGGTGACGGAGTGAGACGCCAACTCAAAAAAAAAAAAAAGCAGTTTCCAGTATCATACATGTCGCAGGGGCGCCCAAAAATGTAGACACGTTTTAAGCTGTGTAATCAGAAGTATCTGGAGCTGATGGGAACCACGTCAGACACCTCTTGTAACTACAGAGGTCAGACGCGACTTGTGTTCATCTTTTGTCATCGGTGCAGATTATTACAAGCTTAATGCAGGTTTTTCCTTCCTCCAACTATGTCTACGTGTCCTCGGCCCCTCTGCTTGAGGCTCTCCTGTGCTCAGCCATCCTGCGACTGCAGCGAGGCTTCGTGCTCTTCTGGCCAGTGGTTTCCCTCCACCTGGGCTCCCTCGCTGCTCCTTCCCTTCCCTGGCTTTTGACTCTGACTCCTGGCACGAGGGAACGTTCCTCGGGGCCAGCTGCCTCCTCCTCAGAGGTGGCAAGCACCCAAAACTCATTTTTCTCAGAAACTCCCTATTTTCAGTCACGCTATTGTCATCCACCTGCAGCAGTTGGGGACTGAGTTTAACCACATACAAAAGAAAGCCGGGCGACACTCTCGGGTCCCCTCCCACTGTAGGAGCTTTTCTGTCCTTTCAATAAATCCTGCTTTCAAAAAAGGAAAAGAAAAGAAAATCCAGGTCAGGCGCCGTGGCTCACACCTATAATCCTTGAACTTTGGGAGACTGAGACGGGAGGACCCCTTGAGGCCAGGGTTTGAGACCAGCCTGGGCAACACAGTGGGACCCCATATCGATAATTTTTTTTTTAATTAGCTGGGGCTGGTGGTGTGTGTCTGTGATCCTAGCTACTCAGAAGGCTGAGGTGGGAGGATCGATCGGGCCCAGAGGTTGGAGGCTGCAGTGAGCCACGATCAAAGCACGGCACTCCAGCCTGGGCAACAGAGTGAGACCCTGTCAAAAAAAGAAAGAACAGAGAAGGGGTAAGAGGGAGAGAGGGCGAGAGTCAGAGAGAGGAAGGGGAAGACACAGAGAGGGAAAGGGGGGGAAGAGAGACAGAAAGGAGAGAGAGAGACGGAGAGAGGCGGGAAGCGAGAGGGGGAGGCGGAGAGGGGAAGAGGAAGGAAGAGAGCGAGACCGGGCGAGATGGGGGTTGCAGGAGTTCCAGGAGAAGGAGAGACAGAGAGCGGAGAAAACCCAGATGCGGGCCTCTGGCGGCACAGGGACTCCTCTCCTCCACCGCGTCCAGGCCTGGGGGAGGCAGGACCAGGCCTCACCCCGCCTGCGCCGGCGGAGCACCTCCCACCCTGCCGCCTTTGTGAGCAGCCCCCGCCAGGCGCCTTCCTCCGCACTGTCCGGCCTGCCTTAAGCGTCTTACCCACCTCCCTCGCGGGGATCTTTGGAAGAACCAAGTCTGGGCGCGTCGCTCCCTTAAACACAAGTCCTGTCCCGACGTCTCTGTCGTGCTAAGTCACGGCTGCGTAACCCTGGTCTGGCCCCCTCCGACACGCCCTTCACCACCCACCACCTCGGCCCTGGGCACCTGGACAGCACCAGTGTCTTCGGGGGTCGACCCCTTTCCTTCACCCCTGCTAATTCCATCAAGAAGGAGAAAGCGGAGTCAGCTGTGGATTGAAATCTCAGAACTGGACTGGTCTCTTCTGACTTAAAAATTTTTTCTCGACATCCTGAATAGCTGGAACTGCAGGCACATGCCACCATGCCTGGCTAGTTTTTTCAAAAAGTGTTGTAGAGATGGGGTCTCAATCTGTTGCCCGGGCCGGTTCTCAAACTCCTGGCCTCAAGTGATCCTCTTGTCTCGGCTTTCCTGAGTGTGGGCCTGCAGGTGCGCACCACCACATTCGGCAACTCTTCTTATTTCACTCTCTGGGTCAAGTAGCACGGACTAAGGAAGAGCTGGGATCGGACCCAGGTCTTCTGACTCCACGCCTACCCAAAGAGATCTGAACGCCATCCTTCCATTCTCTGCCCTGTGGTGATGCTGTGGTCATTCGGCAGTGCCCATGAAGACAAGACGTTCTCACTGGGGCTGCATGTACCTTTCTGGATGGGCGTGCCCACCGGCCGGCTGTCACTGCTCAAGCCCTTCCTTATACCCTTGCCTGAGTCACCAAGAACTACGTCCAACCATCAGAAAGAGCGCCAGAAAGTCTAATGCGTGTCAGAATCTTCCCAGGGAACTTGATGGCCATGTGGGCTAATGCTGATCGGAAGACGACCCCTGGGGGGCCAAGCAAGAAGCATTAGAAGCTCGGAGTTAAGGGATGTGGGGTCCAGGCTTGCCCGAGCTCTTTTGTATCACAAGACGTGACACAGGTATCTGGGGTTGGTGGGTTTGGCTCTGGAAGAGAAAACAGAGTCCGTGGGGGAGCCGGGCTGAACCTGTGTTACCTAGTCCCTCCTCTCCAAGGGTAGACGTCCATGTGTTTCCTGAATTCGACACTTGGGATGGAAAACAAAAACATCAGCTTCATCCCACAAGGCTTCCTCCCAGGTGGCTAGCCACAGATCTGCAGCTACCCAAGGAGAGGAGAGAGAGCAAGATACTGGGCTGTGATTGTCTCATCTGCACTGAAGACTTCGCATCCTTGGTGTCCTCAGATAAGAGGACCTGGCATGTTTCGTCACGGGGTGGTGGGCTTCACCTAGGGTCTGGAGATGACATCCTTGGGGTCAGAAAGCATCGGCCCTCGACAGCCTGCTTATCCCAGGGCTCTGACTCGCAGTGGGGACGGCATCATAGGACCCAACAATGAGTGGAGAGAAGTGGCTGGAAGAGGAGCCGGTTGGCAAGTCCCTTTATGTGGCAGGCCACCTACCTGGATGTGAGAGGAGGCCCAGGACTGCTTGCTATAGTAAGTGCTTTAAACACAGCAGGAAACATATCATATTGCAACCCATGCACACATACACACACACACACGCACGTGCGTGCGCGGCAGCCCAAAGCAGGTGTGACGACCATAGTACACGCCATGGAGTCAGACACCCACAGCCAAGCCCCGTCCTCCCATTGAGCCCCCAAGATAATTGTGCAAAAGTTAGTGTTGTCATCTAGTTGTTTTCCTAAAAACACACTAAGTATTTGCAGAGACTTTCATTTCATGTTTGTTGGAAACATGCTTTCTAAGTCTCTTTCTGTTGAAATCTTGGAGCCATGGCTCCAGTGCGTGGGACATGTCCTTTCTGCAACCCCGTTGCCAGAGCCACTCCTCACGGCCTCACCCCTCAAGCTAACTGTATGTGACACCAGTTGCTTTGTCTGGCAATGCCCACCTCTCAGCCCCAACGCCTGTCGCGCTTCTGGATTCTAGTCCCAGGGAACAGAGCAAGCGATGGGTGGGAGGGGGGCGAGAGCCCTCGTTTCGAAGCAAGGCTTTCCCAGATCGCCCCCCGAGTTTGCATCCCAGGGCCCAAGCGCTGTCGAAGGTGTGACCGGGGTGAGGACTGTGTCTTTCCAGGGTCAGGAGGCGGAAGAGCCTTGTGAGCAAGGAGGCGGGAGGGAGACGTAGAGGCGGCTCTGGGCTCCGGGCTCCCTCTCGGCCGAGTCGGTTTGGTGGAAGGGAGGGTCTGGACACGGATTCCCCTGGAACTCCCGGGAGGGTCTGCAAATAGCCTCGGTGGCTGAAGCTGCTGTCCCAAGCCTGTGGTGTCCTCATCTGTCCCTGCCTCACAGGTGTTTTGAAGAACACCAAGGTAATGCCAGCAAAGGGCTCGGTAGAGTCCAGGGTGCGAGAGGCATATGCTCGCTGCCGATGCTCTGGCTGTTATCGGGCCCCACTGCCTGGTGAGCGATGCCAGTTCTTGGGGCGAAGGCATCCTCGCCCACCGCTAGCACCGCGTGTATGTTTCAGGCGCCAGTTTCCAGGCCTCAGGATACAGCTTCAACACCTACGACTGGCGGAGTCCAAAGCAGAGAGGCAGCCCGTCCCCGGCCACTAAGCCCCGAAGCCAGACCTACCCTGACGTGGGGCTGAGCACTGAAGACTGGGACCGGTCCACAGCTAGCGGGTAAGGGTTTTCACCAATGCAGCCAGGCCAGGAGGACTCTTGGCCCTGTGGGCAACGTGTGAACGTCCACTCCCAGCGGCATAGGTTGTCAGCAGCGGCTTCATGAAGGCACCGTCACTATCCAGGCTGCCGTGTCAGGATTCTCAAATGTATGCCTGGGCTGGGTGTAGTGGCTCACACATCCCAGCACTTTGGGAGGCTGCGGCGGGAGGATCGTTTGAGCCCAGGAGTTCCAGACCAGCCTGGGCAACATAGTGAGACCTCATCTTTACACAAAAAGTCAAAAAAATTAGCTGGGCGTGGTGGTGTGTGCCTGTAGGCCCAGTTACTCAGGAGTCTGAGGTAAGAGGATCGCCTGATCCCAGGAGTTAGAGGCTACAGTGAGTTGTGGTCATGCCACCACACCCCAACCTAGGTGACAGAGCAAGACCACCACTAAAAAATAACAACTAAAAAAGGCGTGCCTGGCCAGCGGCAGCCTGGTCACCACCGCACACCAGAGCCAGGCAAGGCTTCCGCTGGTGAGTCGTGAGCAGCGCCAGAAAAAGCTGCTTCTATGAATCAGGGCCTCACCGTGGCAACGGGCCGCCCCTCCTTCCTTTGCGAAGTTGGTTTCACATTGTTACATTGTTTTTAAAAGACAAACCAAGGATCACCTATGCTCAGCAAAGAAGTATGGTTTACAATTGTATTCCTTAACAAAATATTTTAAGAAAACGTATTAAAAGTGATAGCATTAGGCCGGGCTTGGTGGCTGTGTCATCCCAGCACTTTGGGAGGCCGAGGCAAGTGGATTGCCTGAGCCCGTGAGTTTGAGACCAGCTCAGGCAACTTGGTGAGACTTCATCTCTACAATAAATCAAAAATTAGCCAGGCGTAGTAGCACATGCCTGTAGTTCCGACTACTTGGAAGACTGAGGCAGAAGGATCACCGGAACCCAGCAGGTCGGCACTGGGGTGGTCATGAGCGTGCCACTGCACTCCAGCTTGGGTGACGGGGCAAGACTCCAACTCAGAAAAAAAAAAGTGGTAGCATGTATTTATTTGTTTATTTTTTTAGAGACAAGATCTCACTCTGTCATCCAGGCTGGAATGCAGTGGCGCAATCATACCTCACTGTAGCCTCGACCTCCTGGGCTCAAGCAGTCCTCCAGCCTCAGCCTCCTGAGTCACTGGGACTACAGGAGTCACAGCACCTGACTGATTTTTGTATTTTTTTGTAGAGATCGGGTCTTGCTGTGTTGTCCAGGCTGGCCTCAAACTCCTAGCTTCAAACAATCCTCCTATCTCAGCCTCCCAAAGTGCTGGTAGATTACAGGCATGAGCCATCCGCTGCCCCGCCCCGCCCATTTGATTTAATTACAATGATCTTTGTAGTAAGTGAAGAAAGCACATATTTCTCCTTAGAGAAAATCTTGGCCTCTCCCTGTAGATAGAGCAGCTGAGATGTGTCCACATTCCATCTCACTCCAGCAGGGCCCGTGAGGGCTACTTGTTCAGCAGCAGACAGGAGTGGTCTCCGGCTGGGGAGACTACCACCCGGCCTGTCCTCCTTTTCCTTGGTTTCTCCCGGAGCAGGGGTCCCCAGCCCCCGGCCACAGACAGGTATCGGTCCATGGCCTGTTAGGAACCGGGTCACACAGCAGGAGGTGAGTGGTGGGCAGAGAAGTGAAGCTTCCTCTGTGTTTACAGCCGCTCCCCACGTTTGCACGACCACCTGAGCTCTGCCTGCTGTCAGATCAGGGCGGCATTCGATTCTCCTGGGAGTGCAGACCCTGCTGTGAACTTGCGTTTGTGAGGGCTCTAGGTGGTGGCTCCGAGTGGGAACCTCGTGGCCGATGGTCCGAGGTGGGGCTGAGGCGGTGAGGCACTCTCTCTCCTTGTATGACGCAATGTAACAATGACAGAAATAAGGCACACAGTTAGCGTGAACGCTTGAATTATCTCAAGACCGCCCCCCCCCCCGCCGTGGAAAAACCGTCTCCCACGAAGCCAGTCCCTGGTGCCCAAGGTGGGGGACCCCGTCCTCAAGCACCCTTCTGGTGAGCAGCCGTCCGTGGAGGCCGCGGTCGGAGAAGGCCAGCTTCCAGCTGGCCTCCCTCTCCGCCTGGTGTGGGAGGAAGGGCCGAGGCTCTTGGGCGCAGGGGAAACGGAAGACGGCGCCGGGCGGCCCCTCACCCAGGCTGCTTCCGTCCACAGCTTCGCGGGCGCCCCGGACGGCGTGGAGGCCGAGCACGAGGAGAACTTCTGGTCGCAGGCCCTGGAGGACCTGGAGACCTGCGGACAGTCGGGGATCCTGAGGGAGCTGGAGGTAGCCTTGGCCCGCGCTGGCTCTTGCCGTTTGTCCCTTCGTTTTCTGTCCGTTTCCGTCTGCATCGGTCACTCCAGCTCATTTAAAAGCTTTAACCCCTTTCCACAGGAGAAAGCTGACAGGCGTGTGTCTTTGAGAAACATGACTCTCCTGGTAGCTACCCTTTCTGTTTTTCTCGTGCTTGTGAAGCTGGCCTCCCGCCCCCGCCTCCCCGACGGCCTCTGGTTTTCTCCACCGCAGCTGAGAGGCCCCCTCCGCCCCACCCCGCTTACTGACTTGTGGCTTCCGCCGCTGCCCCGCGCTAACCCTGACCGTCCCCGTCCCCCGGCAGATCGCTACACGGCGGGCTGAGTCGCCCGGCAGCAGCGCACCCTGCTCTCTCCGTTGCTTGGGAAGGATTTGGTTGGCATGTTTCCATTTGTACCTGGTACAGAGGTTGATTTGATTGTGCAGAGGAACATAAGAGGAAATGCGATTTGATGTCCTTGGCCGCTAACAGTCCACGGCGAGGCCGCCGGAGAGCAGGGCTGGTGTGTGAGACATGCCGCCAAAGCGTTCGTGGCAAATCCTGGTGTCACATGAAAAGTGTGACTCCGAGGAGGAGCAAGATGGCGTATAAGAGCCAAACTCCCGGCGAGTTCTTTAATCAAAGCCATGAATTCGCCGATGGCATTCGTGCTTCAGCCTGGGAAGTCCTGAACGGTTTCCTTTTATGTTCCTTTAAATTCTCCAAGCTGTACAAAATAAAGTGGCAAAGGCCTCGTTTTCACGTTGATGTCACCCGGGGTCCCCGAGTCACCGTAAGGAATGTGAATGGCATAACGGGGTAGAACGCTCGCGAGTCTGAAGCCGTGACTCATCTTGACATTGTTTTGCTTTTGACTGCATGTGTGGATATCTTGTGTGATTCTAATGTTTGTGACTCTGCAGAGACTCATAAAGGACAATGTGAGTTTGAATGTGTAAACATCCTAGTCTTACCTGGCATGGATTTCCACTTCAGAGCACAGTTACGGAGCTGGGCATGGATGATTCCATCAAATTTAAATGAATTAAGGCGTTAGCCATCGATTTCCTTTTCTGCAACTTTCCAAAAGGGCAGAGTGCTTAAGTGTCAGCAGCTTATTTAAGCTTTTATCACCTCCTGTGTGCAGAAGGATGAGTGAGCGCACCCTAAAACGGAAAACGGACAACAAGCGCAGTCCTCACTCCTGAACTCACCCCTGCTTTCACAAGCAAGTGTTGGCTCTAATGCCTTTTCCATTTTGCATTTCGATGCCTCTCTTCTGGAGAGAAAGCTGTTCTTCTCGCAGCTTCTTTTACATTAGGTAAAAAGAGCAGGGTGTGAAAAGCAATTCCAAGAGGCTGTGTTTCGACCCAGAAATCGAGTTGTCTCGTGCAAACCACCCGGGTCAGCACAGAGGCGACGTCACCACAGCCTGTAGGTTTCCCAGAGCACAACGCAGGCAGGCGTGGCCCTCGACAGGACACGTGCGAAAAGACATGGGTTGAATGTACAGGCCAAAGAGAGATTAAAACCCTCGACCAGGAGGAAGGCTGGAAAACTCAGAGATCAGAGTCATAGCTACACTTTTACCACAAAGAATAGTCACCTGTTCGTTTAAGTGAACTCCGTTCCCTGGATTGGAAATTGTATGAAGCCCAAAATATTGGTGGAACTGGATTCCTGCATGTTAAATTTACTTCCAGCATTCAAGTTAAAGCACTCTACAGCACTAACACACGTAGAAGATTAGCAAGGATGAAAAATGATTACAATTGAAACAAAAGTGATTTAGCGTACTAATCATCTTCCTTGCCGCTAGCAATACTTTAGGTTCGACTGTAGTTCAGAAAAAAATGTATCGCTTTAACAAAAGAGAAATATTTGACAAGTCTGCGGGCAAATTTATAACCTTCCTTACCAGATATTTCTTCTATAAAATGTGGGGACTGGCCTGGCGCAGTGGCTCAAGCCTGTAATTCCAACACTTTGGGAGTCCGAGGCAAGAGGATTGCCTGAGCCTGCAGGTTTGAGACCGGCCTAGGCAACATGGCGAGACCTCATCTCTACAATCAATCACAAAATTAGCCGGGGATGGTAGCGCACGCCTGTAATTCCGGCTACTTGGAAGGCTGAGGCAGGAGGATTGCCTGATGCTGGAGTGGCCGTAAGCGTGCCACTGCTCTCCAGCCTGGGAGACGGAGTGAGACTCCAACTCAAAAAAAAAAAAAAAATGTGGGGAATTACAGTGATCTAATGCATACTGGCACTTAACGAGTTTTCCATACAGTAGTCAGTAAACAAAAACATTAAACATTATTTTTGCCATCTCTTGATTAATGAACACCGCTTTAGCTGTTTTTTGTTTGTTTAATATAACATAGGAAGAATGTTTAACTATCAGACAGAAAACTCTAAGTTGCCTTAGAAAAAATAATTATGAATTAGAAAGAGTAATTATGAATTGTGGCAAATGAAAACAAGCAATAATATTCTTGAAGCCAAACCAAATCCTAGGTAATTTAAAATAATTATTTTTTAGCTTCTTATTTTAGTTTTTACATTTGTGTTTTAGTTTTCATCTTCTTTCTTAGATACTACTTGAAGTTCATTTTAAGCAAAACTATCAAGCCATGTTTTGAAAACTGGAACTAAGGGATTATTGGCAAGATCTCATTTCTTCCTAAAGTCTTTTCTAAATCAATTTGTAATTTCTTCTA
The DNA here is from genome assembly GCA_027257055.1 of Cephalopachus bancanus. Taxonomy (NCBI): domain Eukaryota; kingdom Metazoa; phylum Chordata; class Mammalia; order Primates; family Tarsiidae; genus Cephalopachus; species Cephalopachus bancanus. The sequence continues at coordinate 2,093,005 of JAPVLO010000218.1, forward strand.
TGGTAGCTAAGTCTCATCAAAGCGAAACTGTCGCCTCCCAGATGTCTTGATTCAGTGTTTGGCTTCCCACATTTCCTGCTGTTCCCGTGAAAGATGAATATTAGCAAAATGGATATTAACAAAGCAAACAACTAGTCTAAGTAGCTGAAGATAATAAATGGATGGTCACCACAGCAAAGAGATCAGTTTCAGCCGATGACAGATAGAAATGACCCATATGAGTGTCATAAAATAAAGGTGGCCTAGGACACCCAGGGAGCTAGTCATGGACACGCTTTGGTACACGTGGAAACAGTATTGATCAGAAATAAGCCACGGCATGGCTAACTCACCCTTGCTTAAATGTTAAGGATCTTTTAGGGTTTGGGGGGCGTTCCACCTCATACTTGACTGAGAATTGCACAGGCACTCAAGAACACGGGCTCTGGGGCCAGAATGCCAGGGCTCCAGTCCCAGTCTCCAGGGGTTCTGGGGTCAGAGTGTCAGACTCCAGCCCCAGCCTCTGAGGGTTCAAGGTCAGAGTGTCTGGACTCCAACCCTGGTCTCCAAGGGTTCTGAGGTCAGAGTGTCTGGACTCCAGCCCCAGCCTCCGAGGGTTCTGAGGTCAGAGTGTCAAGGCTTTAGCCCCAGCCTCCGAGGGTTCCAAGGTCAGAGTATCTGGACTCCAGCCCTAGCCTCCGAGAGTTCCGAGATCAGAGTGTCAGGATTCCAACCCCAGCCTCTTAGGGTTCCGAGGTCAGAGTGTCTGGACTCCAGCCCCAGCCTCTGAGGGTTCTGGAGTCAGACTGTCGGGACTCCAGCCCTAGCCTTCGAGGGTTCTGAGTTCAGAGTGTCAGGACTCCAGCCCCAACCTCTTAGGGTTCTGAGGTCAGAGTGTCTGAACTCCTGCCCCAGGCTCCCTGGCAGGTGGCTCCACTTGTCCAGGCAGCCCTAATGTACCTGAGAGGTATAGCAATTTTAGTATCTACCATGTGGAGTGACATATGAGATGGTCTCCACATAGTATACACAGGGTAGTGTTTGAGGCTGGCAAGTCTTTCTACAGTTACACTTTTTTTTTTCAAAATGATCAGTAAGATATAGACAACCTAGTCAGGCTATGGATAGGTTTACTTGTTTTTTTCTTTGTCCATGTGTCAGGTGCACACATGTGCCAGTGTTTCCCACCGTTCAAAGCTCTTGTCCATAGCATGCACCACTGAGCACCAGGTGACAGCTGGGATTCATAGAGCTTAGGGAGGTGACAAGTGAAAACCCCACTCACTTTGGCCCAAGGAAAGACAATAGGCGGTGCTGGACAGGACACTTGGGAGAACCCCTTGCTTTTGTGCCAGTGTTCCCATGCCAGCCAGCCATGAGTGCCCGCTAGAGGTTGAAGCAGCCTGAGCCCCTTCTAGAAATTTCTAGTTGGTATCTGTAAGCTGTGGGAAAGGTGGCCCCATGGATCCCACCCAATGGAAAGTGAATGCTTAAAATGTGGTTTGCGGTAAGCAAATGTTAGAGCTTTTCGATCTACCTCCACACTGCCAGGGGTGATATTTGATTAAATAAACTCAGCGGCTTAAGTACTTAAATCGGATCCGAGATGCGCACTGGAAATGCCAGTTGCAGAGCGTTTGCCAGACGTTGGCAGTTCCACGAGTCCATGAAGCCTCCAGCCTCCTGCTGTGCCCTGAAGAGGCTGCGTTGGGGCGGAAGGAGGAGTGTGCGTGACTCTGGGTGGCCGAACCCCTCCCTAGCCCGCGGCTTAATTGTTTCTGGAAATTGTTGATGCCGCAGGCCACCATCATGTCTGGGAGCACGATAAGCTTGAACCATGAGGCCCCCACACCTCGCACGCAGCTGGGGCGCCAGGCCAGCTTCCAGGAGCGGGGCAGCTCGCGGCCGCACTACAGCCAGGCCACCCGGAGCAACACCCTGCCCTCCGACGTGGGCAGGAAGTCCGTCCCCCTGAGGAAGGTGAAGCAGGAGATGACGGAGATCATGTCCCCGACGCCCGTGGAGCTGCACAAGGTCAGTGAGCGCTCTTCCTGGCCCCGGTCCCCCGGGAGCCTTGGGTATAGTGCCCTGCTGACAGACAGCAAGACACCCTCCTGTGGGCCCAGCCCAGCAGAGACGTTCCAGGGCAGGGGCTCAGAGATTGTGTCCTCAAAACATGGTCCCTGGGGACTTATCCTGGAAAGCAGGGAATTGGCTTTCAAAAGATATGTTTACGAGGAGTATATCTCGGCTGGGCGAGGTGGCTCACGCCTGTAGTCCCAGCACTGTGGGAGGCCAAGGCAAGAGGGTCGCTTGAGCCCGGGAGTTCAAGATCAGCCTGGGCAACATCGCAAAACCCCATCTCTATAAAGAATCAAAAAGTTAGCCAGGCATGGTGGCACAGGCCTGTAGTCCTAGCTATTTGGAAGGCTGAGGCAGAAGGATCGCCTGAGCCCAGGAGGTCGAGGCTGCAGTGAGCTGTGTTCGTGCCTCTGCGCGCCAGCCTGGGTGACGGAGTGAGACCCTGACTCAAAAAACAAAAAGGAATTAACAGCCAAAATCTTCTTACAAAATTGTGAGGCTTCAGTGGCACGTGGAGATGTGATGAATTTGCCTGTTACTCTAATCTCACTGGAAGGGGCTGGCTTTTCCAAGTGTCAGGGGCTCATAGCACCTCTGACAGGGGGCTTCGGGCCACTGGACACGCAGTCCCTCCATTGCAGACTTGCAGCCAGTGGCTGGGATGCCCAGGAGACGCGGGCCGTGCCCACCCTGATTGGGAGAGTGGTCTCATCTTTCTTCCTGGAAGAAAGCTCAGTCTGCACACAGAGCTGCGTTCCGGGGCGGCGGACGAGGCGTGTGTCGGTGCTAGAGTTTGTGGAGCCCTGGGCCAGGAGCCGTGGCGAGGGGGTGTCTCTGCTTTCTTTCTGAGAGCTAGTGCTCAGGCCTTGGTTAACCCAGAAGGGCGTGTAGGATAGTGACCATCTTGCCCCACCTCCCTTGAGCACCGAGACCTTCTCTACAGTTGGTAAACTAGTGACGAGGGATGATTCCCCTCCCCCAGAAGAGCAGATTTGTGTCAGACTCAGAGGAGGTGACAGGTCGGCTGCTCACCTGTCCTCTGAAGACCTCGATGTCCCTTGCTGCCTTGTAAAATCTAGCTGCTTATTTCTGCAGCTGACAGGAGACAGTGATAAGAGGGTGCTGGGGGGCTGGGTTCTGAACTCTGTGTTCCAACCCTGGGTCCATCCTTCCAATACCCACTCATTCATCTGCTGGATATACACCCCATGCGTTGAGTCACTCAAAGACTGCATCGTGCTGGTGGGGCCAGGGGAACCGTCGGGGAAGCAGCGGGAAGATCGGGGGACAAGCACAAGGGCAGAGGAAATCCTGGCAGCCTCGGGGTCCAGAGGGTGGATACTGACCCACCAGAGAAGAGACAGCAAGGGCTTCCCGGAAGCAGGTTTGATCTTGCAGAGAAGTGGAGGCACCCTTAGCACAGAGAGGGGCGTGGGCCCTGGGTGGCCACGAGTGTGGCGTGAGGAGGGGACACAGACATTCCGACATGCCCAGGACGGGGACCTGGAGCCCTGGGTGCCGGGAGATATCGTAGACTCACAGAACGGCCAAGACGTTGCTAACTGTCAGGATGAGGGCCCAGGTTCAACCCCAGGCACCGGCCAACCTGTCTATCCAGTCACTCTGCACCATGTGTGTGGCCGCCAAGTCACATGTCCTGATGCACCCACAGACACGCACCCGCAGGCTGCAAGGAGGCCCTGGTGGTTTTGCTGCAGAAGCTGCGGGCTCAGTGCGGAGTCACTCAGTGCCAGGAAAGGGGTGGTCTCTGTGGACACTGCCTCTCAGTCTTCCTATGGGTCTCCTGCCCAGACCTGCTAGCCCCCTTCCTTCACCCCAGGGACACTGGGACTGGCGCATCCGACGTGCCAGGTGCTGTGTCTGCTTGATATCTGCAGCCCTCACAGACACAGGACTGAGACACGGCATGTATAAAACAGAGTCGCTTTTCCTCTGGAGTGCAGCAATCTTCTGGAAGGAAGATAACTGATAGCCCAGGAATACAAGAAACCCACTTCCTCTCCCCCTGCAGAAAAGCATTTAGCAAAGGCAAGGATGATGACTTGGATGTGCAGGTGATTCTAGCTGAGCTTTAGAATAAGTCATTCTGCTAAAAAAAAAACAAGCAGATCTTATTGAAAAGAACAGTGCCATCCACTCACTGGTGTGACGAGTGGCTGCGGACAGTTGGGCGGGGCATTTGTATGGCAGTGTGTGAACCAGAAGACCCTAGGATCACAGACAGGGATGGGCCACTGTGCCCTGGCCAAGGGGGTGCTTCTCGGGGTGTTTCTGCACATGCCTTGGGTGTATGTTCTTGTATGAGGAGTGCAGGGGGCCGGCAAGGCCATCCCGAGTGCTCGCTGCTGGGCACAGCCTCCGGCTCCAAAGTGCTGGAGAGGAGAGGCCGTCACTGGAAAACCACACACCTCTGAGCGTGCCCTGGTATCTTTTGAACCCTGGCAGACTGCCCGTCACCACAAGAAAGCCCAGTGACTCACTGGCGGAATGGAGCCATCTTCCCCCTGGGGTGCTCCCAGTCTGCGCTCACCTTTGTGTCCAACAGGACAAGGCACTCGCTTGGGGCGGCCTGGAGTGGGGCTCGGGAATTTGGAAAATACCCCTTCCTCAAGTCCAAGAAAGCCTGAGCCAGAGTGTCCAGCCTGGCACTTAGAACGGGCTGGCTCCTTCCCAAGGACCCAGGGGCCGCCGAGACCAGAGAAAAAAGTCTGGCGAAATCACCCCCACTATCCTGATGCACTCCTGTTGCCAGCGTGGCGGTGGGCTTGTTCTTGGCGAAGACTATGTCCATGAGCACATGGCGTGGCCCTGTGCGTGTCCAGGCCAGCACCCGCAAAACCTCACTCCTTTCCCTGCAGTTGGAGCCAGACATCTCTCCAGACGGGCTAGGGCCCTTCCCAGGGCTGGGAGGGAAAAAGCTGAAGCCACCCCGTCTCCGGTGGGTGGTCATGGGTGTCATCTTCACACAGAAACAGACATGCTGGCGTCTCTCTTCCCGTGCCTGGGGTCTCGGCCTCCCCCGGTCGCCCACCTCCTGTGTCCCAACCAATCCTTCCTCCAGACCAAGGTCCTGAACTCAGGTCGCGTCTAGATGGTCCGGCATGTCCTATGAGCCGCCGTGCCCAAGGCTCTGCCAGGGTCCGGCAGGCCTCCCCCCTCGTGTCCACATTCATCCTGAAGCCAGAAGCTCGCCGTTGCCCCGATCCTCGAGGCCAAAGAAACAGCCTTGCCTCGTTTTCTGGCTGTGTAGATGCGGGAGGAGATTAGAGCCGGAGAGAATTGAGACTTAGGGTGGAGGGCAGAGAGCCCGTCACATGAAAGTGACCTCCTGTCCCCCGAGGCCACGGCTGCTCCAGCTTTCTCTGCTGGGACACACCGCCTGAAGTATACCGTACCTCCCAACTCAGGACACACACACACCCCGCTCGTGTAGAGGAACGGAGCCAAAAATGTCCCACATAGCAGATGCGACTTCTTTTTCCTATTTCTCGTTAAGCTGAATTCAAGACACGCTAACCGTCCTCCACCCGCAGTTTGAGGACTCCAGCCTTACACAGGCGTGGGGGTGTGGCCCCGATTGTCCACAGGATGCAGGTTCCTAAGCCACTTCGGGCTCACCCCGGCAGCCCTTTCCGGAGTGCCGCCAGGAACCCACCGCAGCCTGCATGCAGGGGGCTTGTCTGCTGATGAGGACGGAGAATGACCCGCCGCCTTGCTGAATGGGTGAGCTGACTGCTGCTGTGAGCCCAAGGCAGCCACGGGAGCAGCGTGGTCCTGGGCCCGACTTCCTGTTGCATCTTTCCAGCCAGTTCCACGCGGGCCACAGCTGCTCGTGGGCTCTCTCCCCTCGCAGACAAGGAGCTGCGACCCTAGCGACAGCTCCTTGACGGCCCTTCTGCCCTTGAGGCGTGCGTGTCCTGGAGTGTCCACGGAATCTGCTTCTCAGATGAATTCCAGGTCCCCATCTTTGCACACCTTAAGCCCAAAAGGTCTGTGTAAGTTGGAAAGTTTTCTGCATTCCCAGCACTTGGACTTTTAAGAAACTCGTATTTCCTTGAATACCTACCGTGACTCAAACACCAAGCAAGCGTCTAGATTTGAACTGCAGATAAGATACACATAGTTCCTTGCCCTTGTATGAAGCTGACAATCTAAGAGTTAGAAATTTCTTTTTTGTTTGTTTGTTTGAGTTGGAGCCTCACGGTTGTCACCCAGACTAGAGTGCAGCGGCACGCTCACAGCCACTGCAGCCTCAACCTGCTGGGCTGAGGCAACCCTTCTGCCTCTGCCTTCCAAGTAGCTGGAACTACAGGCGTGCACCACCACACTTGGCTAATTTTTTGATGTATTGTAGAGATGAGGTCTCACCAAGTTGCCCAGACTGGTCTCGAAACCCTGGACTCAGGCCATCTTCTCACCTCAGCCTCCCAAAGTGCTGGGACGACAGATTTGAGCCACCGTGCCCAGCCAGAAATTTCAAGAGTAAAGTATTATGATGGTTAAGGGCAGATGCTATGGAAGTGTATCCTCAGGGAATAAGCCTAGTCCAGGGAGGTGGAAAAATAAAAAAGAAACTCGTATTTCCATGTCCTGTGCCCTATGCTTTGTACTTCTCAGTGAAAGTACTTCTTCATTGTCTGCAGCTATTTTTATTGATCTCTCTTCAGAAAGGCATTTTCTGTGTGTGTGTGTGTTGGGGTCTCACTCTGTTGCCCAGGCTGGTGTGCGGTGGCATGATCACAGCTCACTGCAGCCTCAACCTCCTGGGGTCAGGCGGTCCTCCCATCTCAGCCTTCTGAGTAGCTGGGACTACAGGCCCATGTCAACACAACAGGTTAACTTTGGGTTGTTTTTTTTTTAGAGAGACAAGGTCTCGCTATGTTGCCCAGGCTATTCGAACTCCTGGGCTCAAGCAGTGCTCCTGCCTCAGCCTCCCAAAGGGCTGGGGTTCAGATTATAGGTGCCAGCCACTGTGCTCAGCCCAGAGAGGCATTTAGAATACCCTTCGGGCCACCCCTTCGGGTCCCCTCCCACTGTGGGCGCTTTTCCGTCCTCTCAGTAAATCCTGCTTTCAAAACACAATACTCCTCCAGGACCTACTTTTACCAAGGGCGGCTGGCGGATGCCCCTGGAGCCTTCCAGTCACTCACAAGCAGCCCGTTTTTGCTCCCACGGCCTTCCCCTGGCCAAGCGCATGGCGCACTTCCGATGTTGTGAGCTTTCTGAGGTGCGAACTTTGCTCCTCTGGGTGCGATGCAGCTGTTTCGCTCCTGGGAAGGACCGTTGTCTTCAGGGCTTGACGCCGGCTTCATCGGCGATGGTCTACCTGCACCAGGACAGGACTCCGTCCTCGGAGGACACCCAAAATGAAATACACGCCCTGTCCCTGCACATGCCTCTTTCTGCCCTGAACCCTGTCCCTCTGGCCAGCGTGTTCTCTCCCTGAACAGGCAAGGACAGACAGGACACCGTTGGGGATCGTGGCATGTGGGCCCTCGAGACCAGAGGCATCCCTGCGCCAGGCTTAGGCGTCCTCCCAATGGCTAGGGGAGAGCTGTCCCCTATGGGAGTCACCAGAAGAGAAAGGCGGCACGGGCCTTTTGCCCTGTCTGTCACCGTCAACTAGATCAGCATCTCTCCTCATGCAAGGAGCGAGAAGCCGGAGGACACACCTCGCTGTACCAGGGCTGTCCCCAGTATGCAGAGCCCATCACGAAGAGCAGTGGCTCCGTGTCTAGCGGGTGGTCACTCTGTCCATCTGGCCAGCGTGTTAGCCCCCTGTAGAGCCAGGGACAGTCAGGACACTGTCGAAGAACATGGAATGGACCAACGACTGGAGTTTAGGTTGTACATTTGGAATCAATAACGGCATCCAGCCCTGATCGTCCTTGGAGTGCACCACTTCCATCAGCTTTCCATATCTGGGATTCCGTTATACACACATTTTAGGGCTGGACACAGTGGCTCATGCCTGTAATCCCAGCACTTTGGGAACCCAAGGCAGAAAGATCCCTTGAGGCCAGGAGTTTGAGGCCAGCCTAGGCAACATAGTCAGATCCCCATTCTCCACAAGAAATTAGCTGGGTGTGGTGGTGCCTATGTTCCAGCCACTTGGGAGGCTGAGGTGGGAGGATCCCCTGAGCCCAGGAGGTCAAGGATGCAGTGAGCTGTGATTGCACCACTACACTGCACCTGGGCGGCAGAGCAAGATCTTGTCTCAAAAAAGAAAAGGAAAATACAATGCATTTTAAAATGTAAAAAGATACAATTTTAAAAGTTTTAAGTGAACACAATAACTATATACACTTAAGGAGTGTGAAGTGGTATTTCTACATTCTAGAATGTAGCATGAGTAATCAGCAGATTATAACCCCAAAGACTGATCACTTCTTTGTGGTGAGACCACTTTTTAAACCCTCTCTTAGCAGTTTTGAAATACACAGTACATTCTTGCTAGCTGGGGTCCCCGTGCTGTCCCGTGGAATGCCGCGCCAACTCCCCTTGTCCAACTGTAACTGTGTGCCAGGTGACCAGCATCTGCCCAGGCCCCGCCCACCTCGGACCCTGGCTCTGGGAACCACCACTCCACTATCTTCTGGGCTGGACTATTTTATGCATGGATTCCGCACGTAAGTGAGACTATGCAGCATTTGTCTCTCTGAGCCTGGAGGACCGTTGTGTTGTCACGAGTGGAGGGTTTCTTGCAAAGCACAGTTCTTGTGCAAATGCTCTCCTTGTGTCAGCAACGCCTGCTTGAGGAACTCACTCATGGGGTGGCAGCCAGAGGGCAAGGCTTGCTCGAAGAGGGACAACGAACCCTCCTGCCTCTCGGTCCGTGGGCTAAGACTCCTGCTGATCAAAGGAGATCAAAGCTGCTCCACGATTACCGGGAAATTAAAGGAAGCCTAGAGGTCTTCTCCGAGGGGCCCGTTGGCATCTTCCCAGGCAGACTCGATTTGCATCTTATCACTTTTCCACAAGCTGCGTCCACCTTGGCGGAGTCTGAGCGCAGAGTGACGGGAACGCTAAGTCAAGCGGAGCTGGTGATTCTGGGGCAGGCGTGCTGGTGTCCCGAGGTGTCCTGGTGTGCTTACTTCCCCTGCCCCGCCTCTCCCCAGAAACGCCGAGAGCCACCCTGGAGTCTGCCTCTGGCCCGGGACGGTCTGTCCCTCACTGGTGCCTTGGGCACCTCTGTTGTGACCGAGTGTGTGTTCATCGACGGTAAAGTTCTCTGTGATCCGTAGGACACTCACTCACGAGGGCACGGCTCTCTGAAGGCCAGTCTCCCCAATGGCCACCTCTTGGGGGACAGCCCCGTCCACCTCTCCCTCCTCCGTTGTTCCACCACACAGCGTGTCTGCAGGGCTTTCGGGGCCACCTTGAGGACAGTCCAGCCCAGGCCCGTCCCTTGCCCTCCTTAAGGTGGAGTGGAGCGCTGTGTCCTGGGACTCGACTCTGTGATGTCAGACACCAGCCATCCCTGCGATGAGAAAAGAAAACTGAGACTGTTAGCACTTTGGGTGGTGGGAGCTTGGTCCGTCGCGACGCGTCCTCCTTCCCGGATGACAGTGAGCCTGGCCCCCACGTCCTCCAGGTCAGTAGGGTGGGTGGAGGGCAGGCCACCAGAGCTGCAGGAGGCAGAGTCACAGAGGCCCACGTGGCCCTGGGTGGAATGGAGGTCGGTCGTTGCAGAGAGTTGGAGAGGGCTGAGCTGGAGGGGGACCAGCTAGAGCTGACCTGGGGCTGGAAGGCAGAGACCCAGGCAGGGGCCAATGCGGGGACAGGCAGCAGGCGGGCCCATCATTGGGTTCAGCATGCCTGGCCAGTGGACCATGCCGGCGATGGGGCTGACGGTCACAGGCCCATCCGCTGCTTATGGGAGGGCTTAGAGAACGATCTGGCTCTTTCTCTGGGCTGCTGTGTGGATGGGGAGCGAGAGAGGTGCCCTAGGATGGTCAGAGGAGCTGCGTGGAAACGCAGGTCTGAGGCCCGGCGGGGCTTCCCTGCTTGGGACGCCGCCCTCCGAGGGCCAGGCACCTGACTGGCTGGTGCTGAGAGGCGTGACCCCTGCCGCTGACCCTCCATCCCGGACCCTCGCATTTCCAGCCATGGGTGCCATGCTTGCCCATGAGTCTGGGGAGGCAGCATCGGAAACTGCTGTCCCTTTCCCCCCAGCCAAGGGGATGCCCAGGAGGGCTGCCACAGCCCTGCTGACCCAACTTCCCTCGAAGCCCATGAGTTTCTAGTGGCATCACTGAGGGGGCTTCCTCCTTGGCTGGAGGGTCGCAGCTGGGACGACTGGGCTCTGTTTCTTCTTGTAGCCCTTGGGCAGTGTGGGGCGTCCCCAGAACCAACATGCCTTGAACTGTCCGGCTGAAAGGAACAGGCTACCCTGGGGTCTGCCAGGGGTCAGCCCATGAGCCTGGTGAGGGAGGGACATGTCTGTGAGAAGTAGGTGTCAGTTTGGTCCTTAAGGCAAGCAGGATAAGGGTGTGAGCCACAGGGAGCCATGAGAGCTAGGAAACAGCTTCTAGGATGGCTGTCACTCGCCGTGGCTTGCTCAAGATAGTGGACACAACTGCTTTTGAAATCCACGTGGGGTGAGTCCGCTTTGCTGCAAAAGTTTTTCATGTGGGTCAAAACTGAGAACATAAGGTTGGGCACGGTGGGCTCAGAAGGCTGAGGTAGGAGGATCACATGAGCCCCATGGAGTTGGAAGCTGCAGTGAGCCATGAGAATGCCACCACACTCCAGTCTGGGTGACAGAGACCCTGACTTACAAAATACATAAATAAATAAATAAAAACCAAAAGAACAGATTGCATCGGGTTTCTGCGCTTTGCCCCAGGACTCACAGGAAACTTGCTTGGAAACAGCCAAGGCTGAGCCCACGCTACCTCCTTTGGAGCTTCCGCCCTTCGTGGGTTTGAGGCAGTCACAGCACCTGCTGGTGACGGTGGAAACAGAACAGAGCTTCACAGAACTGCGTCCTCGCCTGGAGCATTACACTCCTTGCTGTTGGCTTTTTGAGAACAGGACTGTCTTGCCATTGCCTGCGCGGTCCATGTTCCCTGGAGGCATCCTGTAGTCGGCCCACAGAGAGACCCTGCAAGAAAAGTCCTGCCTCTCCCAGGCAGGGCAGGACAGGATGGTGAGCTGGGGACGGGCGGTGAGCCAGATGCAGACTCGGGCAGATGCTCATGGAGGAGGCGGGGGAGAGATGGCAGGCCGGCCTGGTGAATTATTCATCTTCTGTGGGTGAGCCACCGGGATGGATCAAGACGGCTGGCCAGCTGGGAGATGACATGTCCTGGAAAAAAATCATGGCTTGGTGGCAAGAACACCGCAACGCAGTCAGCCATGCATGGACTGGCTTCCAGAGCTCAGCATCCCACCTGGATGGCCAGGCTGACCTCTTCAAGATTCCGTGTCTTCACGAGGGGAGGGAGTGGTCTTGCGGCACAGAGTTATCTGAGATCAAAAGCAATCATCCCTAGACGAGGGACGCATCCTAGGGTGAACAGTGGCTTCAACTCAGAATCCCGGGACTTATGTTTGGACAGGAATTAAAGGCAAACAGAGCCGTGTGGCATGATTTATCGTGCTGCTTTGAGAGCTGCCAGCCCGGCCCCTCCTCTCTGTGAATAATTGATTTCTGGACTCTTATCTTTTAAGTGATTTTAAATTAATTTCATTTCCAGGAGAACGATTGAGCTGGCTATTAAAATTCAGTGTCCCCAACCTTAGGGAATTTTTCCAGAGAAACAGCTTACGTTCACGCTTAAGCAACTTCTTAGCCTCTCATCCTGAAGAGTCTGAAGTCTGAGACTCAGAAAACCAAGGCCCCTGGCCGATAATCTGACCTTAAAGCATGTGAGCCGCTCTGCCAGCCCGCTTGGGCGGGTGTCTGTCCCCCACATGTTGGTTCCTGTGTCTCCGTGGACTGGTGTGCACAGTCCTTGGGGCTGCTCGCCCCTCTGTCCCTCCTGGGCTCTGGCCTGGGAGCAGAACCCGGGAACCACGACCAACAAAGCAAGGAGGGTCTCACTCTCGCTCCAGGCCCACCCGTGGCTCCCACGCAAGGATCCTAGCACCTGGGCCAGAAAGCACGCCTTGGCTCTAAGCCAGCGCGGGCTTCTTGACACCCCTGAGAGCTTCCGTGCGTGGACCTTCCCAGGTGGGCGCCCTCGGGAACGGGCTGGGCCTGTGGAGCAGGCACCCATTTGCTGACCCAGCTGGCCGCAAGCACCAGCCCACGGGACAGCACCCCGTACCCAGGTGCAGGCACAGAGATGGCACGGAGGATGCACTTTCTGGCAAGGGTGGTCACAGTCTCTGCCCCACATGCTGCTTGACCCATGGAGAGGACATGGCCAGGAACAAGGACAGAAAAGGGCAAAAGGTGTGCCGAGTGGTACTGGACCGGAAGCCCTGGGCAGAGATTTAACCCACTAATGCAGGGGGCCAAAGGTGGCCATCTGTCCCAGTCCTAACAGATTCTGCCACTCCAGCACAGCGCCCAAGATGGCCGTCTGTCTTCACCCTAGCAGCTACGTGCGGCCGCCACCTCCTTCCTTTCCCTCTGCCTGTCCCTCCTCCCCCTCCCTTTGAGAAAGTGGCATGGGGACAGAATGAAAGGCCTGGAGTGCAAGCCGGCCACGTCTCCGCCAGTCAAGGCTCCTTGGAGGAGTGGCTGGTTAGATGGGGCAGGAGACAGTCAGGCTGGGTCTATGCCGTCTTGTGCCAGGAAGAAGCGGAGCTGTCGGAACAAATGGGTCCATCGAGAGGACACAGGAGTCAACAAGAAAGACTCGCCGTGGCCAGAGGGGAGCATCTGAGCATGAGCACCCGAAGGCATCGTGATGCCGTTGCTCGAAACGCCGTGAACATAGAAAAGCCCGCAGGCCCACATGGACACGACACTGAACAAGAGTCCCCGGCCCACACACCGAAGCTCTCTGGGCCACGGCTGGGGCATTCAGCCCACTGATTCCCTGCCCAGGATGGGAAGGAAGGAAGCAACACCCCCTCTGCCCTTCTCACAGAAGCCGCGTTTCAGAGAATCCAGACAGCACTCCTGGGAAAGGGGTTCTCCTTCACAAAATCACTTTAGCTGATACAGATAGAAGGTATTGATGGGCTTAGAAGAGGACCATCGCTGTGCGGCCCCTGATGAAGTTACTGACTCAGACGATAGCCGTCAAAGGAGGAAACCGAGTCATTTTAGCGTGGAGCAATTGGGTCGTCACCACCGGGCCCTCCCCGAGGGGACCGCCGGACCCGAGTGAGGGGATGTGGTGGCCGATGGGTCCCAGCCTGGAGGGAGTCCCGCCCCGCCCGCAGAGCCACCCTGACTCCAGCCAGCCTCCAGAGTCCATGTCCACATGTGAGCGAAACCGGAGATGGGCCCGGGCTGCAGGGCACAGCCTCGCCTGAGTTCGTCACACGAGGGGGAGAGGGCGGGCCACCCTCGGCAGGGTGTGGTGACCTCACTTGGGTGTGGAGTGTGGGCCTTGCTGAGACCCCAGGGGACACGAGCTCCAGAAAACCGTTCTAGATGGTTGGGGGAATTTGGACCGGGTGTTGGTGGGTCTCGAGGAATCAGTTAAGTTTTCCAGCGGATCAATGAAGTTGAGGTCAGGAGAGAAAGTGACATGGGTTCCCAGAGAGGCTGACTGGGTGCATGGAGCGCTGGCACGTGCCCTAAGATCCCCGCGGAGGCCAGGCTCGGTGGCTCAGCCTGTCGTCCCAGCACTTTAGGAGGCCGAGGCGAGAGGATTGCCTGAGCCTGCGGATTCAAGACCCGCCCAGGCAACTTGGCGAGACCTCGCCTCTACAATAAATCAAAAACTAGCCGGGCGTAGTAGCGCATGCCTGTAGTTCCAGCTACTTAGAAGGCTGAGGCAGAAGGATCACCGGAGCCCAGCAGGTCGAGGCTGCGGTGACCGGGAGAGTGCCACTGCCTTCCGGCCTGGGCCATGAAGTGAGACTCTGACTCAATAAAAAAGGCACCCTGGAGAGGAGAAACAGAGGAGGAGGAGGAGGGACTTGCGGATGACAGGAGAGCTGCAGCGGCCTTCGAGCCACGGGGTGCACGCGTGGGTTCCCTGTCGAGCCCCCCTGCCCTTGCATGTGTTGGACACTGTTGACTAAGCATGGTCTTCCTTCCATCACCACGCTTGCTTTCCTAGGAAAGAGGGCGGAAATCTCCTCTTATGTAGAAGGGCCGCATCCCTCCCTGCTGGGAGAATTCACCAGGCCTGGCGGCAGCACCCGCATGCCCTGAGCTCGGCAGCACAGCCTTGGCAGAGCGGCCTCTGCTGCTTGCTTGAGGACAGGGCAAGGGGCTTCCCCTTTGCACGTCCAGTTCCCTGCATGTACGATCTCCCCAGACCAGGTGGGAGAGATTGCCTGTGAAGCGATTCCCGGAGCCCCCGGGAAGTCCTGCCTCCCCTCTACCTTCCCCCTGCACAGAAATCTGGGTCTCAACCGTAACGGACGGGGCAGGCCTGGCTGCGTTTCGGCGGTGCTCCCCCCCCCCCGTCACAGCCATGGGTGTGGACACTGGAGCTTCATCCTGCCCAGCCACCCTGCCACAGGCAGCCTTGTTCATTCCCAGGGGTGCAGGGGGATGGCGTGAACCCCAGAATCCAGCCCCCGTAGTTCACAGCAGTTACCTCCCTGTGAAGGCTTCTGGAGGTCTGCATGCCACAGCCGGTTCTCGACCCTGTGTTGTCGAGACCAGCCCTGTCCAGCCCACAGGACACGAGCCCTGCTACATGGCAGGGCTGCTTCAGGGACCTGGGTTAGATCTGTGAATGGCAAAAGGCCCCCCAAGGAGCTGGGGGCATCTGATGCAAACCTGAGCCTGGGTACCCACCACGCCCTTCCCCCATCTTGAGGAGTTTGCCTGGGGGGGGCCTCTTAGTCACACAGTTTGAATCTGAATCACCCGCCTAGTGCCATTAGTGAGCGTGCCAGGTGGGGGGGCAGTCTTACTAAGCTACACACACAGACACACGCATGGGTGAACACAGGCACGAGGGTGCACACACGCCCCTTATTTAGGAAAGCAAGCTGACGACTACGCTTGTGGAACTGAGGCCGCAGAAGTGATCCTCTCGCTGAAGCCAGGCCATTTCTCCAGGCTGAATACAACTTCTTATGTGGTCTCACATCTGTAATCCCAGTGCCTTAGGAGGCCGAGGCGGGAGGATCCCTCGAGCCCAGAAATTGGAGTCCCACTCGCACAATATAGTGACACCTCATCTCTACAAAAAATAAAAAACCCCGGTGTGGTGGTAGTGGGTACCTGTGGTCCTAGCTACTCGGAAGGCCAAGGCAGGAGGATCACCTGAGCCCAGGAGGTTGAGGCTTCAGTGAGCCATGATCGTGCCACAGTACTCCAGCCTGGGTGACAGAGTGAGACCCCAACTCAGAAACCAAATACATTAAATAAAATAAAAGTACAGCCATAATACTGTAAGAAAGGGATTGGCAGTAGTGGGATACTGCTGGTGGGGTGGGGGACATAACATTAGAAAAGGTACCTGATCTCAGCAAGCGAAGTGGGGACCAAAGGGAGGCCCAGACTTCACCGTGCTTGTATACCCAGTCCTGAATTGTACCCCATACCTTTAAAATAAAATATATATTATTTTAACAGTATTTTTAAAAGTAAATAAAAGTACAGCTAAAAGGCGATCCCAAATCATTGCGTGAAGTAGGCATCTATTTTGTGGCAGGCACCCACAAACCTTGATAAAGCCAGCAGCCCCTTGGAGCGTGAAATGAGCATAGAGTGCCAGAGAGGTTACACGCTCGTGCCGGGCACAGGGAGGGCTCAGGGCCACCACAAGCCTTGCGCTGGCCTCCGGAAGGCGGCATTTCCTCCTTGTTGGCTGTTTCCAGCACCCTGGACGGTGCAGAGCCTGGAAGGGACTTGGGAAGCACCCAAGGAATGTGCAAGCTGCTTCTTTCATCCTCAGACTCACAGGGAGGCAGCTGCAGGCATGAGTGTGGGGGGCTGTCTGAGCCGGCGGGCGCTGCCAACCTCGGGTCACCCACGGAGGCCCGTGGCACACGGGTGGGCGGCGTGAGCTGCTGAGCCAAACCCTGGACGGGCGTGGGAGGAGTGAGCCAAGCCAGGCCCCAGGGCACGGTGTTTGTTGCAGGAACGGGCTCAGGTCTTTAAAGGGGGCTCTGGATGGGGCAGGGTGGGGTGACAAGACAAACGCAATGACGGACTTCGGGTGCTTGGAGGGAAGGGTCCCTCAGCCAAGAGCGCCGGGCGGGCATGGGGTGGGGGGAAGCGGCTGGCTCCTGCCTCCACCTCTAGCCGCTGTCGCAGGCTGCCCTGGCAGCTCCTCCTGCCAGGCAGCCCAGGGAGACAGCAGAAACCCACCGTCAGGGACGTTCTCTCCTGGGTAGCCGCGAGAGGAGGGAGAGGAGGTCCGAGGGAAGGGGGGCCGGGCCAGGGCTGCCCCTTCTCTTTCAGGTCTGCATGGGACGGGAGCCACTCTTGAGTGGGGAGGCAGCCACAGGGGCGGGGGTCCATCCTCTGCTGACAAGAGCGGGCAGATGGCCCGAGAGACTTGGAGAGCCGCCAGCCCAGCAGTGTTCCTCCCCATGTCCTCTCCCTGCAGGTGACCCTGTACAAGGACTCCGACGTGGAGGACTTTGGGTTCAGCGTGGCAGATGGCTTGCTGGAGAAAGGTGTGTATGTTAAAAACATCCGCCCCACTGGCCCAGGGGACCTCGGCGGCCTGAAGCCCTACGACAGGCTCCTGCAGGTAAGACCTCGGTGGAATTTCGATTCCTCACGCACAACGGGGAGCTTCCTCCAGATCATCCCGGCACTGGGGGCCTGCTGCTCTTTGCCCCTCAGACCGTGTGGCAGGATTATGGAATTAGGAGTCATGACCCACTGAATAAAAAGTGTGTGAGCCCAGCCCATAATCTCAACACTTTGGGAGGCCAAGGAGGGAAGATTGCTTGACCCAGGAGGTCGAGACCAGTCTGGGCAGTATAGCGAGACCTTGTCTCTACAAACAAAAATTTTTTTAATTAGCCAGGCATGGTGGTGGACATTGTAGTCCCAGTTACTCAGGAGGCTGGAGTGGGAGGATTGCCTGAGCCCAGGAGGTTGAGGCTGCAGCGATCTGTGATTGTGCCAAGGCCCTCTAGCCTGGGTGATAGCTTGAGACCCTGACTCAGAAAAAAAAAAAAAAGAATGTGCCGCTATCGTAGATTCTGTTTCAGCCCCAAGACATCTCTGGTTTCTTAAAAGCTTTTTGGCACCGAGCACAAAGCTGTCTTTCCCAATCTAATGCTCACTTCTCCGACCCCACCCAACCAAGGGCCATCTTCCCACGATCAGGCAGTAATCACATCAGCAGGATGTAGTCCAGCCTGGGCAACATAGTGAGACCCCATCTCTACCCAAAAAAAGCAAATTAACCCGGCGTGGTGGCACATGCCTGTAGTCTGGCTATTTGGGAGGCTGAGGTGGGAGGATTGCCTGAGCCCAGGAGTTGGAGGCTGCAGTGAGCTCTGATATGCCACTGCACTCCAGCCTGGGCGACAGGGTGAGACCAGGCCAGAGCTCCCCGTGGCGCTTCCTCAGCACGGCCTGCGATGCCCTCTCTCCATGCATGCCCTAGTGCCGCGGGACTTGTTCTGGGAAGGACACATCCCAGCCCTCCTGGCATCCTGGCGGGTGCTGCCCTGTCCTCCCAGTGGCTCTTGCATTTTTTTTTTTTTTTGAGCTGGAGTCTCACTCCTTCGCCCAGGCTGGAGTGCAGGGGCACACTCCCGGCCACCCCAGTATTGACCTGCTGGACTTCGACGAGCCTTCCACCTCAGCCTTCGAAGTAGCCGGAACTACAGGTGCATGCTACCATGCCCGGCTAATTTTTATATTATTGTAGAGACGCAGTCTCGCCAAGTTGCCCAGGAAGGTCTTGAACCTGTGGGCTCAGGCAATCCAGTTGCCTCGGCCTCCCAAAGTGCTGGGATGACAGGCTGAGCCACCGAGCCTGGCCGCTCTTGCATTTCTTGGCACACCTAGGGCCTTGGCCCTGCTGCCCGAGCTCACAAGGTCCCTGCCCGCTGCCCACACCCACCCTCATCCTTCTGGTCCCTGCTTATCTGCGTGGTCACTCGCTCTGTCTAAGGGGCCCTCCCGCCCCCCAGCCCTTCCCACGAACCTCCGCTCACAGGATGACCAGACGTATTCTAGTCGTTACTCTGTCTTGTCCCCGGAGTGCCACTCGGTGAGGGCAGGGGTCCAGCTCACCCCGGTAGGCCCCGTCCCACGAGCAATGCCCGTCACCCGGTGCTCAGTGCTGTCGGCTTGAACCTTGCAAGAGACTCTTTCCCTCTGGGCCACTCTTCCGCTCCCCGGTCCTGCCTAACCTACTCAGCCTCTGGGCTCCCACGGGTCGATGGTCCTCAGCCTTGACTGAAAAGTGGAATCACCTGGAGAGTTTCCGGCACTCCCAGGCCCACTGAAGCAGCCCTTCTCGGGTGAGGCAGGGAGCGGCGTGCTGTTAACGCTCCGCAGCACTGAGCTGCAAGTACCGGCGTAGAGGGCTCCACGTCTCGCTTGCGCAGCGCCCACGCAGCCTCCTGCCCCGCCCACACGGGGCGGAAGCTCGCTGCTTTGGAGCTGCCATCACTCAAGCCGCCCTTTCCCTGCACGGACCCTGCGGACTGTGAACGTCTCGAGAGCGGGGCCAGGGCTGTCCTCTCTCGCCCCCCTTGGACGGCGCCGGCTTCTCCACCGCTCTCGCAGTGTCTGAAGCCAAAAGGCCGGATGGCGCTTACACAGCGCATGCCACTGGGGCAGGGTCACGTCGTTTTCTCGTAGTTTTTAGGGAGGGTGTTTTGCAGGAAAAGGAGGAGCTGTCATCTGTGTTAGACGCGATCTCTGCTGGGAAGAGTCTGTCCCATGCAGCCGCCTTCCAGAGCAGGAAGCAGCCACTGACGGGCTGGCTTCCAGAGCTGTGTCCCCTAAAGCAGGTTGTCTTTGAGCAATTCGGTCGTTTTAAAGCCGGTGCTGGTGGTTATGCTTCCCATGGCGACAGAACCATTGGTCTCATTCTGGAGTATGTGGTCACTCTTTTTTTTTGAGTCAGATACTCACTCTGTCACCAAGGCTGGAGGGCAGTGGCACGCTCACGGCCACTGCAGCCTTGACCTGCTGGGCTCAGGTGATCCTTCTGCTCAGCCTTCCAAGTAGCTGCAACTACAGGCAGGCACCACCACACCCAGCTAATTTTTGATTGATTGGAGAGATGAGGTCTCACCAAGTTGCCCAGGCTGGTTTGGAACCTGTGGGCTCTGGCAGTCCTCTCACCTCAGCCTTCCGAAGTGCTGGGATTATAGGCATGAGTCACTCTTTGCCATAGATGCTCCACTATTTGCTGAATGAATCACTGTGGGCAAGTCCCCTAACCTCTGCAAGTGTCCTAACCCACACCTCAGAGCTAACCCTGCTTTCTTGGAAGCTGAGTCTGAGCAAGCGGACGACATTCAGATTGCCGAGGGCCTTGAATGCCGCGACAAAGCTCTTGGCCTCCATGCCGGAGGCATGTTAGTTTCCCAAGCAGAACAACGACGACGCCATTTGCAACTTGGAAAGGCAGTCCGATGTCAGCATGGGTGGATTGGGGGTGGGATGGGGGAGGAGGGGGAGCTCAGAGATGGGATCCGAGGGGGTGGGTGAGACGCCTGCTCTCTAAGGGGTCAGATGTTCCCGGCACACCCTGACCGGGCTGTGTGGAGGCCATCGGAGTCTGGACCTGACAGTCAGGAGTCACGTCCGAGCCAGAGCAGAAGATTCGGGTTGACACGGGCTTGGAGCTAGCTGACATTGGTGGGCTGGTGGGCTTATGCTGCCGAAGAGGGGAGGCCCGAGGAGCGAGTCTAATGGTCGCAGAGTGTGCAGCCCAGGAGAGGGCAGAAAGCGAGGCCACGGGGCAGGAGGTCAACACGGACAATGTTGCGGGAACGCAGGGAGGAGCGCCCTTGAAAGAGGACACATCAGAGGCCGAGGAGGCCGAGGGCTGGAGACACTCCTGGTCGGACCCGTGGGCCGCCTGCCAGTGGGGCAGTCGTGTCAGGGCCAGGGCCGGGGTGGAGGAGGGCGTGGGGTGGAGCGAAAGCTCCTGCGGGGTGGGGTGTGGGGGACAAGCCCAGGTGAGCTCGGGGGCCGGACACGCTTAGCAGCCCTTGGGCTTCATGGCTCAGAGCCAACTTGGAGCCAGCCAGATGCCCAAGTGCTGGTCTACGGCAAAGGGCTCGAGCTCTCCAGGCTGCGCTGCTCTCCTCTGGGATTCGGGGATGATATCCAGCACTCGGAGGCCCCCACGGGGGAGGCGGCCTGCTTGGCTTGAGGCGGGAGGACGGGCTTCCTCCCGGCCCGAGAGTCTCCCGCTTAGGAGTCAAGAATGGCGGCGAGTTGGGCCACGCTGTTGGGCGGTGAGCACCCAAGACCCCAGCTCGTCGCCCCCGAAACGCGCCTCGGGTGTTGGGGAGGATGGCGACGGCGGCAACTCAGGGTGGCCCTGCTTGGCGTTCAGGTCAACCACGTGCGGACGCGAGACTTCGACTGCTGCCTGGTCGTGCCTCTGATTGCTGAGTCCGGGAACAAGCTGGACCTGGTGATCAGCAGGAACCCGCTGGCGTCACGGAAGGCCCTGGAGCAGCAGACCCCTCCTGGGGGCGATTGGGGCGACCCCAACAGCGCTTTCTTCCAGCAGCCCAGCCACGGAGGCAGCCTGGAGGCACGGGAGCCCACCAACACGTTATAGCATCGCCTCCCACGCAGAGGGACCAGAGACGCTGTCCATATGGTGCTACTCATCCCCAGGACGCCTGTGATGTCAGAAGCACAGAGGGCCGCGTGGCGTTCGCGGCGGCACAGGGGTCCTCGCATCCGGCCATGGCTCATGTTCACGCCCACCCACTCCCCCACCGTCGAGTCGAACAGGTTTCTCTCCCGGTGCCCACCCTGCGTGCGGCCACCAAAGTCCCGCCGGGCCCCCAGGTAGAGAAAGGTTGGCCAACCCGCCCTGCCCACCGCCCCAGGACATTTTTTACGAGCTCATCTCACTGTCACTTTTTACAAAGAGAAATGTGTTTGCAAATATTCTGATAATTCCTTCACTCACTTTGAAGTCGGGTTCTCACTCTGAAGTCCCTGGCGTGAGAACTCCACCAGTGGCTTTCTGTGAGCTGGCTTTGCTGGGGAACGAGGGTCGGGGGGGCGCGGGGACTGCCACAGCGGGAGGGGTACAGGTTAGAACCGAGTTATCTTAATCTTAGATTGTTTCGGCAATGATGCACGTAGGCCACCACAGGTGGTGGCCGATGTTTTGCCCACGTATAGGAATGATTTTAACTAAGATGTATGATACGCCCTATGCAACAAATGATCAAACAGGATATGTCTTGTGACCTGTTTTGTTTTTTAAGGACACATTTTAATAGCTGAAAATCTCAGATAATGAATTAGAGTGTGTAGTAACACTGGGAATTAGCTCTATTATCTTATTTTTAAAATCAAAGACTAAGCACTTAAGAATGAAGAGTCTATTAAAACGAGGCTCACCTTACTGACAGGCAAACCCAACTCGGACTGCTTGACGGGTTTTGGAACCTGGTACCACCGAGGGTGTGCAGCACCCTCCTGGAAGATGACACTGGACTGTTCTGTTCTGAGCCATGCCACCGACCGAAACTGTAAATACATTTTTCACAAATGCGTTGCCAATGACGACCACCCTCAAAGCAATAAATTGTGACAGTTGCTTTTAATGTTTGCCAGCAACTGTATTCCTTTGTTCAGATACTTTGAATAGCTACACTAATTACTGTTATTTGGTGACTATAAAAATTAGATCTGTATATTGATGGTAGAATCTCCATACTGGAACAATGATTTTCCAAACACGTTTGTTTTGGTCAGTGACTCAAACCACCACTTAGGCAAAGCATTTCAACACTGTGTCCTTTGTTTAAGGAAAAAGTTCACTTTTCTTTTTGTGCAAAGAACTATATTATTTCATCACATTTCAGAACCGCCAGGGCAAGAAAGTATAAAGCAGAATCATGTTAAGAAAAAGACGAAAAAAAAAAACGTTCATGAGTCTCTTAAATATGTATTTTTATTTGTAACAAACAAGTATTAAACTGTAAAGTATTTTTGTACAAATTTAATACTTTAATAGCATGGTATTTATCGTCTATGTATGGTTTTGGGAAATTCAAAATTGTTGCAAATATTTGTATGGAAAAAAAAACCTCTACCACATGGAATAAACAGTGATTTTAAAAAGCCAAACACACATGACACTCATTTTTGGTGTTTTGAATATATTTCAGTGTTCTCGCCTGAATCCTACACAGTGTTTATTTGCACATAATTTTCTAAAGGGGGACATCTTTGCCATAAGCCTCACAGGAGGTGGGAGGACTGCAGATTTTGAACTCAGACCCAGATTGGATTCCCACTCAGACACTCACCGGGGTGCAGTTTCTCACCAGGAGGCAGCATCTCCACCTGATTGAGGTCAGGTCTACACCTCAGGACTGCTCTGGGGACCGGGGCAAAATGTCCGAGACAGGACTAAAAACCCCTGCACTCAGGAACACCGTCAGACCACGGTACATTTGCCACGAGGATCAGGATCCCAATGCCCATCCTCAGAGAACATCATGTGTTCTGTGACACACATTTACATAAACTGTTAAAATGTGCACACTCAGCCTGTCATCCCAGCACTTTGGGAGGCGGAGGTAAGAGGATTGCCTGAGCTCAGTGGTTTGAGACCAGCCTGGGCAACAGGGCAAGACTTCGTCTCTACAATAAATTTAAAAAAAAAAAATTAGCTGGACATGGTGGCATGTGCCTATAGTTCCAGCTACTTGGAGAGTTGAGGTAGAAGGATCACCTGAGCCCAGCAGGTCGAAACTGCGGTGGCCTTGAGCGTGCCACAACATTCTAGCCTAGGCAATACTAAGACTCAAAAAAAAAAAAAAAAAAAAAAAAAAAAGCACACTTTAATGTCACATTTGTAGGGGTTGCCCTGCAGGCCTCATAAATTCACATTCATCTCAGTGCACCCAAGGTCACGTGCCGGAAGACAGAGTGTTTTCCAGCACGTGGGAGTGACACATGTTTCTGTTGCACCGTCTGGATACAAAGCGTGGCCCGACTTGATGCAAGTGAGGCTGAGGTCAGCGGAGTGTGTGGTCAGAGCCAGTTTTGTGAAAAAAGGCAAATGTGGCTATCTCAGCTGTGGTCAAAACAGAATGAACCAACAGTGGAAAATGGCTTTTTAAAACCAAACAAAAGGCCTCATGATTTTCAAATGGAGTGACCAGGCCACAGGAGGCGTTCCCCTATGCTGAGGCCAGCCAGCAAGTGTTGAGCACCATTCCTCTAGAAAGGGCAGTGATAAGCAGAATCGAGAGGGTTGGGGCTGCGCCAGAAGAAGGGGGCAGAGGGAGCCAGAGGGGGAAGCAGGCGGGGCAGGAGAGGCCATGCTTGTATCACTGGGTCAGTCGGGACAAGCAGACGGAAGTCCCGATGAAGCAGATTTCAGCCTCACGCAAGAAGTGCTTTCCAACACTTGTGCTCAATGGCAGTAAGACCGTCAGCACTGAAGTGTGTCCCCCACCGTGGCTGGTGGCATCCAGCAAATGGGACACTGAGGCAGAGGACCCTTGCAAGGCTAACAGGCTGCAATTCAATGCCAGTTGCTTCAAGTCCAAATCATGGGCTCTTTAAGTGAAACCTTAGACAATTTTGAATGGGGTAAGCTATTTGCATTTTGGCCAATAGTACAGTCGTAATATAAGAGCTAGCACTTTGGAATAGTCAGTTACATAGTATTAGCTTCATTGCATTTTAGGGGGACAAAAGGCTATTTTCAAGTTCTTCTTGACTGTGTTAAACTTTACCTGGGCCCTGAGCTCCGGCATACAGCCAGGGTTAAAGATGTACTTTCTGCAAGGCTGGGAGCAGATCCCTGCCCACCAACTTAGACAAGACTCTGAGAAGCCTTCCCCTTGTTTTCCTGTAACAAAATCAGACACAGACCGCCTGGCAAATTCCTGTTCTCTGCTTCATAAATGATTAGCTGAACTGTGTGTACCTACTGATCGTCCCGATAAAACGTTAAGCTTCTTTTCACCAGGACCCTGACCCTTGGCCAGCCCTCAACGAGAGCCAGCATACAGCCCCTCAACAGCCCCTCCTTCCCAGGGATAGCAAGGGTAAGAACTCAAATGAGTGAAACAGATAACAGAAAATGAGAAAAATCAATGAAACCAAAAGTTGGTCTGCAAAAAGATTAACACGAATTCACCAGCTTTTATTTAACTAGATGAAACATAAACAGAGAGGCTCAAATTACTAAAATCAGAACAAAGGGGAACTTTACTACTAATCTTACAGAAATAAAAAGGGTCAAAAAGAAACACCATGATCAACTGCATGCCAGCAAGCTAAACAATATAGACGAAATGAGAAAATCCTAGAAAACAAGCTATCAGAATTGTCTCAAGAAGGAAACAGAAAGTCGACATAGACCTATAACAAGCAAAGAGATCTAATTAATAATTTTAAAACCACACACACACACACACACACACAAAAGTCCAAGCCTAGACGGCTTCACCGGTGAATCCTACCAAACATTTAAAGAAGAATTCGTACCAAACCTTCATAAATGCTTCCAAAATAGAAGAGGAAGAGACATTTCTCAACTCATTCTATGTGGTCACTATTACCCTGACACCAATACCAGACAAAGACATCACAAGATAAAGAAATGACAGACTGAAATCTCCTATGGACATATATAAAAATCCCCCCCAAAAGTAACCAAATCCAGCAAAATATAAGAAGGATTATACACAAAGACCAAGTAGGATTTATTCCAGGGATGCAACGTTGGCTTAACATCCAAAAATCAATGTAATATATCATATAAGTACAATAAAGGACAAAACTACATGATCATCTCAATAGGTAGAAAAAGCATTTGACAAAATTCAATGTCCCTTCATGATAAAAATATACAACAAACCAGGAACAAAAGGGAACTTCCTGGCCAAGTGCAGTGGCTCATGCTGGTAATCCCAGCACTTTGAGAGGTAGAGGCAGGGGGTCTGCAATATAGCGAGACCCTGTGTCTACAAAAAATTAAAAATTAGGCGAGCATGGTAGCATGTGCCTGTAGTCCCAGCTGCTCAGGAGGTTGACGTGGGAGGATCTTGAAGTTGCAATGAGCTGTGACTGTGCCCCTGTACTCCAGTCTGGGTGACAAGGCAAGAACCCATTTCAAAAAATAAAAAACAAAATTGTAAAAAAGAGACCTTTCTTATCCGAACAAAAAGCTTCAAAGAAAAACCCACAGCTAACATAGTTAATTATGGTGATAGATTTAATGCTTTCTCCTTAATATCAGGAATGAGACAAGGATGCTCACTCTTGTCATTCTATTCCATAGAATACTACAGGTTCTAGCCAGAGCATTAAGGCAAGAAAATGAAATAAAAGACATCTAGTTTAAAAAGGAGGAACTAAAAGCATCTCTATTTACAGATGATATGATCTCACATACAGAAGATCCTAAGGAATGCACTGAAAACTTACTGGAACTGAAAAGAGTTCAAGCCGGGTACTGTGGTGCACGCCTGTAATTCCAGAACTCTGGGAGGTGGTGCCAAGATGACTGCCTGAGCCCAGGGGTTTGAGACCAGCCTGAGCAATCTGGTGAGACCTCATCTCAAAAAATCAAAATATTATAAATATTTAAATCAAAAAAATTAACTGGGCACCTGTGGTTCCAGCTACTTCGAAGACTGAGGCAGAAGGATCACCTGAGCCTAGCAGGTTGAGGCTGCAATGGCAGTGAGCATGCCACTGTGCCCCAGTCTGGGTGGCAGAGTGAGAAAGAGTTCAGCAAGACTGGAAGATACAAGATCAAAGTAATGAAACATCAATTGTATTTATAACTGTATAGAAATATGAACAAACCAAAAATAATTTAAGAAAACAATTTCATTTACAATAGGATAAAAATAACAAAATACTTTGGAATACATTGAATATAAAAAGCATTGTAGATTTAATAAAATAAATATAAAACTTACACTCTCTAAACTACAAACAGATTAAAGGAGCTCTAAATAAATGGGACAGATATCCCATGTTCATGAATCATAAGACTTAATACTGTTAGAATAGCAATACTCCCCATGTCTATAGATTTAATGCAATCCTCATCAAAATCCCAGCTGGCTTCTTTGCAGAACCTGACAAGTGGATCCTAAAATTCATATGGAAGTGCAAGGGACTCAGGATAGTCAAAACAATCCTGAAAACAAAGAACAAAGTTGGCAATCTCAAGTTTCTTGATTTCAAAGCTTGATACAAAGTTACAGAAATGAAGGCAGTGTGGTGTGGGCTTAAAAACAGATGCACAGATCAATGAAATAGAATTGAAAAGCCATACATGAACCCTGGCATTTAGAGTCACTTGATTGTTGACAAGGGCACCACAGCAATTAAATAGGAAAGGAATAATCTTGGTAAGAAATAGAGCCGGGACAACTGAATATCCACATGCAAAAGAATGAAGTGGGAACCCTACCTCACGCCATATGCAAAGCTCAAAATGAACCAAAGAGCTCAAACGAACACTTAGAAACACAGAAGTACCTCTTCACGACTTGGGATAGGCAATGATTTCTTGGATAAAGCACCAAAAGCACAGCCAACACCAATAACAAAAATAGATACGGTGGACATTATCAGAATTAAAAACTTGTGCTTCAAAAGACATCATCAAGGAAAATAAAATTCACAGAATGGGAGGAAAATCTGGCAAATCATGTGCTGATGACAAACTTATAAGTTGAATCTATAAAGAAAAGGAATCCAATTTAAAAGTGGGCCAAAGATCTGAATAAACATTTCTCCAAAGAAGACATGCAGATGGCCAACATGCACCCGGAAGACACTCGCCACACTCACCATAAGAAAATGCCGATCGAAACCTCAATCAAATTCCACCTTACACCCGCCAGGAGGGCTGTAGTCAGGAGTCCCTAATGACAAACGCCAGAGAGAAAAGGAAGACACTGAAACCCTCACACACGTTTGGTGAGGATAAACTGGTACAGTTAATTTGGAAGAGACAGCCTGGCAGCTTCTCAAAAGGTTACACAGAGTTACCATATGACCCAGCAATTCCATTCGTAGGTACACACTCAGAAGAACTGAAAGCCTGTGTCCACACAAATACTTGCACATGGACATTCACAGCAGCATTATTCGTAACAGCCAAAGAGTAGAAACAGCTCGGACACCCATGAGCTGAGGACTGGCAAATTCAAGGCGCTGGCGCCATGCCATGGGCAGCTGCTTGGCAATGCAGAGACAAAGCACTGAGGAATCACTGCTGCCACGTGGAGGAAGTCTGAAACCCCGAGCGAGTCCAGGAAGCCAGGACCAGGGGGCCGCACGTGCAGAGCGGACAGGTCCATGGAGACTGAGCGGACCGGGGCAACCCAGGGCTGGGGGAGGTCAGGGGACGGTGGCCGAGGGCCTGGAGGCTTCTTCTGGGGACGCGTCAATGTCCCAGACGTGTGATAACGGTTGTGCAAATCCCCCATATACTAAAAGCGGCTGCATGGCACTTTAAACAGGCAAGCTGCATGTGAATTATATCTCCACCGAGCTGTTAAAAAGATATTGGGATAGCATACATTTTGCCTCTTAACTGTTTCCTTTTGCTATTTCACAATAAAAAAAAATTCAAAAATCAAGTTCCTCGGAAGAAAAAAAATTTTCTGAAGCGAAATCTATTCGGAACAATGTGCTCCCAACTCAGAAGGCAAACATCCCAGGCGTGCTGGGCCAGAAAGCCATCACAGGGTGAGCAGTGGCCTTGGAAAACGGCCGCTCGGCAGATGTGCCTTCCGGAAGGTGTGGCAGAATTCCCAGTGGACCCCACTAGGGCTGTCCTCACCACTGCTTCACCCAGACAGAGGGAACACTCAGTGGTCATGAGAGTACTAAGGCACTGTCCTAAAACACGTTTGAAGTACGCAATTTTATAAAAAATGCATACGACATCCTCTCCCTTCACTTATGTCCAGTGCGGCCAGTTTCCATGGTGACAGATGTCAAAATCATTTCCTTGATCCAGTGGATTTAAAGTGCCTGCTAACACGACACCGTAAAATAAAGCTCTGGTTTGGGCATGCATCTTGATACTCTGAAGCTACGATGTGCATTTTGTCTCAAATGGGAAAAACCAGACAATGATTTTGAGCAATCTGAAATAAAATTAAGTTTCCTGATTATCTGTGGGCTTGAAAAGTTGCCTGGGAATCAACTGATTTAGTCTCAGATTCTGAAGTCTGGAAGACACTTGTGGAGATTCTCCCACCTGTTAGAACGACAAGAAAAATAAAGTTAATTTTGTAAAACTGTAGTCAGTCTACCCTGTACACTTTTCATGCCTCTGCTTCTGAGAAAGAAATAACGCATTTTCCGCAACACCCGGATGACTTGAGCAACCAAGTCATCATCGGTCGGCTCTGTGGAAGACCACCCCGGCCTCGGCGCTTCGCTGTCCCAGCACTCAGCTCTGGGGCTGCTTGCAGAAGTGACTATTACCAGAGAAGTAGACATGTCTCGCGTCTAAAGGTGTGGACGAGAGCCCACTGCGTCACTTGGCAGCCTGGCACAAAATTGAAATTAAGCATTTCAGCCGGGCTCGGTGGCTCAGCCTGTAATCCCGCACGTTTGGGAGGCTGAGGTGAGCGGATTGCCTGAGCCCACGGGTCCGAGACCCACCTGGGCAGCGAGACCTCATCTCTACAATAAATAAAAAAAAATCAGCCGGGCATGGTAGCGCACGCCTGTTAATTCCAGCTACTCGGAAGGCTGAGGCGGAAGGATCGCCGGAGCCCAGCAGGTCGAGGCTGCGGTGGCTGGGAGCGGCCACTGCACTCCAGGCTGGGCGACAGAGTGAGACTCCAACTCAAAAAAAAAAAAAAAAAATTAAGCAGTTCAAGATGGTGATTCCAGAACAATCAAAAAGCCCGGGCCCCTTCTAAGCACAGGGTCCTAGATGCCTGCCAGACTGTGCCTGCGAAGCCAGCTCTGGCTGTGTAAGGTGGGGCAGTACACTGCCGCCATCGCATCCTTCACACTGTCAGCCATTCCCACGCACAAGGCCGCGGCCGGTACGGTCATGAAGAAGTGTCGCCACTGTAGAGAAATGAAAAGAATAAACACAATTCAATTCACCTTCCACAAGACCAGATTTGTTCAGTTTAGAGGACAGTGACGGTTCAATGTATGTGTCGACTCAGCTAGAACCAAGCGAAATGTTATTCTAGATGTTTCTGCGAAGGTATGTTTTAGATGAGATTGATATTTAAA
Organism: Cephalopachus bancanus; assembly: GCA_027257055.1. Classification (NCBI taxonomy): domain Eukaryota; kingdom Metazoa; phylum Chordata; class Mammalia; order Primates; family Tarsiidae; genus Cephalopachus; species Cephalopachus bancanus. The sequence goes on from JAPVLO010000218.1 coordinate 2,122,559, forward strand.
CCAGTAGACTCTGAGTCAAGCAGACTGCTCGCCATGATGTGTGTGGGCCTCGCCCCATCAGTTGAGGCCTTCACAGAAAACAGACTGACCTTCCTCAAGGAAGATTTCTGTCAGCAGACTGTTTTCGGCCTCAAGTTGCAGCATGAGCTTTTCCCTGGGTCTGCCTGTCAACCCTGCAAGTTTTGAATTCGGCAGCCTCCACAATCCCCAGTGAAATTCTGTAAGATAAATCTCTCTCAGACGGACGGACAGTCGGATAGACGAATGTAGATGGATGGGTGGATGGATGTATAGATAGACAGACAGACAGACAGACAGGAATAGTGGATGGGTGGACTGATAGAAGGATGGATGGATGGATGGATGGATGAATAGATAGATATGATAGATTAGGTCGATGATAATAGATAGATAGATAGATGGATTGATGGGTAGATGGATAGACAGGCAGACAGAAGCGGTAGCTAAATAGACAGGAAGGAAGCATAGGATGGATATATATGGATAGATAAGATGGATAAATGACAAAGGATAGACAGATGATAGAGGATAGAGAGAGAGAGAGAGAGACAGAGAGAAAGAGGGAAAGGATAGATAGATAGACAGGAATGGGAGGTAGGTAGCCCCCCTAACAGTTCTGTTTCTCTGCAGAAGCTTAACTAATATAAGGACTGTCCTTTATTCAGGAATTACATGATTATATCCTTTCAAGTTTGTTTTATGTAAAATGTCATTTTCTATTAAAATAATTCTGGAAATAGCTGCTTTATATAATAAATCTTAGCAATATATACTCAAATGCTTTTATCTAAAGGTGTATTTCTTTTTTCCCCTTTTCTTCCTGGTGAGGAGGCTAGGCGAAATATCAGGTCAGCATTTTCTTTTAGGGCTTTCGTCAAACCCCAAAGCCACCACCAGGGAGATGCGCAGAAGCTTCCTCTAGGGGCGGAGTCATGAGGTCTGTGGGGTGTAGGTGCAGGTGGTTCCCACGCAGCAAAGGTCAATGGGAAGGAAGGGTGTGTGGCAGCCCTGTCACTCAGTTCCATCCTTCAGGAGTGCCAGGTCTCCACGCCCCCGAGTGTCCAGAGCTATGCAATCACCTGCGACCCCCGTTCACCAACCCTGAGCTTAAATTCCGAATTCCCTCATTCTGGGGTCTCCTGCAGACACCACGCACTCCGGGCAGGCCTTGGGAGAAGACGTGCCCTCTTCGGGCAGAGAACACTGCACTCTGCCACCCTGCCACCATGCTGGGGCTAGCAGCCCTGGCAGCCCCACCACTGTGTCCCTGGACCTCCAATTCCGGCTGTGGCAGGCACAAAGCAGGCAGGCTCGGAGCCGAGGGTGGACACCACCACCTCATTCTCTGTCCCATCAAAGAAACCGCCATCCTGCCCATGTTGTCGCTAAGAAACTCCTAGAAAAGACTCCACCTCAGAAGTCTCCCCGCTCCTCTGCTCAGGCCAAGAGCCCTCCTCCCAGGCCTCTGCAGCAGACAACAGGCTTACTCTTAGGAAGGGTGTCTTGGCTGGGCGCGGTGGCTCAAGCCTATCATCCCAGCAATTTGGGAGGCCGAGGCGAGAGGATGGCCTGAGCCCAGGGGCTTGAGACCAGCCTGGGCAACATGGTGAGACCTCGTCTCTACAATAAATCCAAAAAGAAAAAAGAAAAATTGGCCGGGTGTGGTAGCGCACACTTGTAATTCTGGCTCCTTAGAAGGCTGAGGCGGAAGGATTGCCTGAGCCCAGCAGGTCGAGGTGGCGGTGGCCGTGAGTGTGCCCCTGCACTCCAGCCTGCAGCCAGGGCGACAGAGTGAGACTCCAATTCAAAAAGAAAAAAAAAGAAAGGGTGTCTTACGGAGAGCCAACTCCACAGCCTAGATGGGCTATGGGGAACAGGGGCAGCTCGGAGTTGAAAGGGACTTTCCTGCTGTCAAGGGACAGGAGAAACAGGGGTCCCATCACAGCTGCTACGGTCACTTCCCCCAAGGCCCGCCCCGCCTCTTGCCCGGCCCTGGCCGTGCTCAGAGCCATCTGCACGCCCAGAAAGCGCCTGGAGCCATACCCACCTGTCCACGGGCGATCGCTGAGCCACCCACACCACCCTTGGGGTCTCCTCTCTGTCCTGCCACTGCTGCCAAATGCCAGAGCCTGACTGATAGATCCAGGCGATTGGCACAAGCCCCAGGTCCCTCCTGCCATCATGCCTGCCCCTCAATCAAAGCCACCTCCATCAGAATCAGTCACAGGGCATGGAAAATGCTCCACTGTTCTCACTGCAGTCGGAAGGACGTGCCATCTCTCCAGAAGGCCCTCGCCGTCTTTTTGAGGATTCCTGTGTCCACAGCCCGGCCTCCGTGGCGCCCTGCATGCTAGTCACTAAGCCACACTGTAGCCACCTCTCGTGCCAACACAGCGGTGCCCCTTGTCAGGCAGCTCTCAGCGAGCCCTGCCACTGGCCCACAAGCACCTGAGCACAAAGCACAAGCACTCCCCGCTGGGAGCTCCTGGAGCCCCTGCCCACCGCACCCTCCTGCCCCCATTTCCCTCCTGGACTCCTGACCTGTGACATTCTCTTCAATTGTACCCACCACCTACGACCCTAACGGAGACCCCAACGGAGTGCAGTGTCCCAGAAGCCAGGGCTGGCTGTTCTCAGTTAACGTGAGATCTGTGATTGGCAGGTCATCATGTTTCAAAATTTGCTGTTTTCTTCAAGTGCTCAATGAGGGAGGCAGAGAGAAAAGGGCTTTTCAAGCCCCGTCACACAGAACCAAAGGGGGAGGACTAAAGGGGGAGGAGAGGAAACACCAACTTGTTTCAGTCAGCAAAGAACAGATGAGGGAAAAGAGGCTGGAAGGGCTGCATCCAGTGGAGAGAGGGGGCCAGTGCCAAGCTCCGCCATCTAGAACGCGCGGCAGGCACGAGGGAGCCACTGAGAGCTTCACAAGGCAGTGAGTAGACGCCCAAGGGGTAACCTGGCAACACCGTGAGGCATATAGCAGTTCCCCACTGCTCATCCATGTGGCGAGCTGCCTGGACCCTCAGACGGGCCCAAGCGCCAATGTTGAGGTTTTTCCTATATGTACATTCCTATGGCCAAGTTTAATTCATACATCAGAAGCAGTAAGAGAGCAGCAACTATAACTGCTAATAAACTAGAACAACTAAGTAAAGTAAGAGCCACTTGAACACAAGCACTGCAATACGGAGCACCGATCCGATAACACACAGCCGCTCAGAGACAGGCCGTCAACAGTGTGGACACGCTGGACAAAGGAGAAGCCACGCCCTGGATGGGATGGACGGGGCCAGCGTGGATTTCATCACCCTGATCAGAATGGCACACAATCCAAAAGGCACAAATTGTTTATTCCTGGAATCTTCCATTTAATATTTTTGTGTCACTGTTGACCACAGGCCACTGAGACTGCAGAAAGCAAAACCACGGCAGGAGAGAATTCTGTATTAGGAGACGGGGAACAAGAGAGGGGAGGGCAGCCAGGCCACCGCTCATCCAGGAAGGGAGACGAGGACCCAAGACAGGGCCCGCCGGATAAACCAGAGGGAACCCCGAAAAAGACGTTCTGCCACACAGCTGGCAGCCGCCTGGCAGGAGACAGTGGCGTCAGGGGAGAGTGGGGTGACTCCCAGACTCCAAGCCAAGCTACTAGGAGACAGTGACTAAAATGCGGAGACTAGGAGAGAGCGCAGGGTGTCAGCTGCTCTCCGAAAGTCAGTCTCTGGGAACAAGACGTGGGCAGTGGGCTCGCAAGTCCCTCCTCAGTGTCGGAGCCTCAGAGAACCACCACATGCACACACGCTGCTGTCTCCACCGTGCCAGCCAGGGCAGGGTGAGAACTGGCATTCATTCGGCCCTGGACTCCCAGAAACGCCGCTGAATTCAAGGTCGCAGAAGTGGAAATGTCGTTCACCGACTCCCCAGCACCAAAGGGATGGCTGAACCTGTGGGAATAGGACCAGTTCTCAAAGGAAAAAGGAACTGAGGCTTGTAGAGACGTCTGCAGTTGGAGGACGGGAAGGAGGAAAGGAGTGAGGGAGTGACGAGGAGACGAGACAGTGTGGCAGGAGACGTGACACTGAAACCGAGCGAGAACACGCTGAGACGGCCACAGGCACAACTACTGCGTGTCCCAGAAAAGGTCAAGAAAGCAAGGCCTAAATGAAAGCCCTGGAATCCCAGAAGAGGCTGGGAAAGACATTTCAGGAGTTGTGGGGATGGAGGGTGATCACGGCTTGCAGAGCAGGGGTGGGGAGGAGGAGGTGCCAGCACAGAAGATGCAGAAGACGGGCCAGGGTGACCCACAGGTGTCTCCTGGCATATCACCTCCCGGCAGCCTCGGGATAAACCAGACCCAGGGGAGGGGAAAGATGGCAGTCGAGAAGACGGTCGCCACTGAGTCCCACAGCCGGAGTGATGCTAACACATGAGCACCGTCACTTTCAAGCATGCAGCCAGGGGCAGGAGGGAAGCGGCGCGCCACACCTACCATGAGGACCTTGTTTGGACTCATGTCGAGGCTCACGCCGCTTGTTCTTTTGGACCCTCGGGATTTCTGCACATCCTGGCCCGACTCCACCTCATGGGGCGAAGAGACCCGCCACCTCCCAGCAAAGGTGGGTGTCCTGTCACCGGGCCGAGAGGCCTCACCCGCGGCGACACTGTCCGCCTCTGCACTGGCCGGGTCCTCGGGGAGACAGGACAGCGATGGTGAGCTGCATCCTCCTGCGTCCCCAGAGCTCTTCGATGGTGTCGGGAACTCGGCCGGGGACGCGCCGCCACGGGACAGGTTGTGTTGCAAGAAATGTCTCAAACGCGTGTTTCTGGGAAAACTGTTTCTCGCGATGGCACTCCGCAGCTGGGACTCCTCCGCAATCACGTACACACGGCGGCGGCCCCGGGTCACCGCGGTATAGACGTGCTGCCAGTGCTGACGGCCCGCCCTCCCCACCACATAGACGACGGTATTCTCCTCGGAGCCCTGGGAGACAATAACACAGTGTGAGCACTTGACGCTGAGGAACGGGTTCAGATGCTTACACAGGAGGAAGAGACAGCCCTCGGGGACTCTCGAGCAAGGGCTGGCCAGAGGTCCTGCAGGTCACCTCTGGGCTCCATTCAATGCACTTTGCCCAAGAGCTCACCTCTGCTCAACACAGCCATGTCCAGCTCCCGCAGGCCCTCTGCTGGCTTGTGGACGCCCAGCAGAAACGCAAAAGACTGCAAGCAGCACTAAATCCTCTCTAATCATAGACTCAGAAATGATGGCACGGGCTTCAGGTCACATGTGCCACCCATGGGCACTTGGCCTGGCAAAAACCGATGCCTAAGAAGCCAATTACGAGGAGAACCTCTTCAGTGAAGGGTGCTAGGAAAACTGGCTGACCACAGGCAGAAGACTGAAACGGGACCCCTACCTGTCATCAGACACAAAAATCGACTCTGAATGGATCAAAGACCTAAACGTAAAACCTCAAACTATAAGAATCCTAGAAGAAAATGTAGGAAATACCCTTATAGAAATTGGAATAGGCAACCAATTCCTGATCAACTCTCCAAAAGCAAATGCCATAAAAGATAAGATAGACAAGTGGGGACCTCATCAAACTGAAAACTTCTGCAAAGCAAAAGAAACTATCAAGAGCTTGGGGACACAGTCCACAAAATGGGGAAAAAAATTGCCAACTGTAAATCTGACAAAGGCCTAACATCCAGGATCTATAAGGAACTCAAATGTGCTGAAAGGAAAAAACCAAGCAACCCTATTAAAAAATGGGCAAAAAACGTGAATAGACACTTCTCAGAAGAAGACATATGAGCAGTCAACAGATACATGAAAAATGCTCAGCCTCACTAGTCATCAAAGAAATGCAAATTAAAACTACACTGAGATAACACGGAACTCAAGTCAGGATGGCTATCATCAATAACTCAAAAAACAACAGATGCTGGAGAGGATGTGGCGAAAAGGGAACACTTCTACACTGTTGGTGGGAGTGTAACCTAGTACAGGCTCTGTGGAAATCAGTGTGGCAATTCCTAAAAGCTCTAAATATCGACCTCCCACATGACCCCGCAATCCCCCATTGGGAATATACCCAGAAGAACTCAAATCACTCTATAAAGAAGATACCTGCACACTCCTATGTTTATTGCAGCCTTGTTCACAATAGCAAGAACATGGAACCAACCATGCTGTCCATCAAAAGAGGACTGGATTAAAAAAATGTGGTACATATACCCAATGGAATATTATGCAGCCATAAAGAACAAAATCATGAACTTTACAGCAACCTGGATGGACTTAGAGTCTATAATACTGCGTGATCTTTCACAGAAACAAAGAACTGAGTATCACATGTTTTCACTCATAAGTGGACCTTGAACAACTATCGTAATACTATAAGAAAAGGATTGACAGTGGTGGGAAACTGCGGGAGGGTGGCGGGGCAGGGAGGTGGGATTGGCAGTAGTGGGAAACTGTTAGGGGAGGTGGGGGGAGCACACTTCATCAACAAGGGCACCTGCACAATGAATATTTGCATGCATAACACTGAATTGTACCCCACAATTTTAAAATAAAAAATTTAAAAGTTAAACATAAAGAGAAAAAAAGCCAATTATAAAAGAACAGGTAAATATATGTATGTAATATATACACACATGATATAGTATTTTGCAAACAAAGATGCTTTTAAATATAACAAAACGTCAAACTGGATACATATACATATATAAGGAGTGGTCACAACAATGTACAAAATAAAATTACTCTGATCCAAAGAGTACCTTAAAAAGCAAACATATAAATGCATAACACAAAACAACATAAATCACAAAAAGAAAAAAATCTACCAAAATTTTAATGAATCTGTTTCTAATTGGAGGACTTATGGAGGATGCCTCGTTTCTTCTACTCTTCTGTATTTTCTCACTGTCAAACCGTTTATTACTTTTGTCAAGATAAAAACAGCAAAAGAGAACAATGAACCTTTATGTTTTAAGTTTAGCAAACCAACCATTGGAAAGGCAAGAAAAATACCCAGTGTCATCGTGTAATGCGGAAAAACAACTCAAGTTGGGGACTATTCTTGGTCCCTGTATCTGGGATCAGCACATCCAGTGCCAGCACTGACAAGTGGTCGGAGCCATGACCTCTCACCATGACCATGCTCCTCCTGCCAAAGAACCATGGGACGACAGTGGACAGGACGAGGCGTGAGAGACACACAGTGAAAGGCGCACCATCAAGCCACACCACAGGCCCTTCCATCTGCCTCACGGGATTGGAACCACCCTCAGAGTGCGAGGGTCTGATAAATACTTCTTGCCAATCTGCAGGGCCTCTGAAACTGACTTCTGCAATGCTGGATGCTCGAGCCTACGAACGCCGACTACAGTGTCTCCATAGATAGCGTCCTCCACCCTCAGGCCTCCAGTGTGTTCCTCAACAAGACAGTGCCTCCCTAAGCTTAGCTAACCTAGGTCCTAATCACCACATAACACCAAGGATAATGACAGCCATAATCACAAAAGCATTGTATCATCATCTGTCTCCCCGCATCCACACTTGCTCCCAGCATCATCTCCCAGTGGTCACTGGTGATTTCGTGTAGAGATGGGGTCTTGCCATGTTGCCTAAGCTGGTCTCGAACTCCCAGGTACTAGCAGTCCTCCTGCCTCATCCTCCCAAAGTGTTGGGATTACAGCAATGAGCCACCACGCCTGGCCTGGTTCACTTCTTCATCTCCTGCAAGTTATGGTCAAATGCCATCTTCTCAACGAGGCGTACACTGACATGCTATTTAAAATCACAAGTAGCCTGGTGCGGTGGCTTAGCCTGTAATCCTAGCACTTTGGGAGGCCGAGGTGAGAGGATTGCCTGAGCCAGGGGGTTCGAGACCAGCCTGGGCAACTTGTTGAGACCTTGTCTCTACAATAAACCACAAAAACTAGCCAGGCGAAGTGGCATGTGTCTGTAGTTCCAATTACTTGGAAGGCTGAGGCAGAAGGATCACCAAAGCCCAGCAGTTGGAGGCTGCAGTAGCCATGAGTGTCACTGCCCTCCAGCCTGGGCGACAAGAGACTCCAACTCAAAAAAAAAAAAAAAATCACAAGTACACCCACCCCTACCTCTGTTCCATGGCATTTACCACCTTCTAACACACTATATAGTTTTGTTTTTTTTTTTTGAGTTGGAGTCCCACTCTGTCGCCCAGACTGGAGTGCAGTGGCACACTCCCGGCCACGGCAGCCTCGAACCACTGGGCTCCAGCAATCCTTCTGCCTCAGTCTTCCAAGTAGCTGGAACTCTAGGCACACACTACCACGCCCAGCTAATTTTTGATTTATGGTAGAGACAAGGTCTCACCCAAGTTGCCCGAGTGGGTCTCAAATCCACGGGCTCAGGCAATCCACTCACCTCGACATCCCAAAGTGTTGGAATTACAGACTGAGCCATCAAGCCCGGCCAATACAGTTTATTTTTCTGCTCTTGTGTCTGTCCCCTTCCCCACCAAATGGGACCCTTGCAATGGCATGGATCTTTGTGCCTGTTTCATAGACAGACCTACACCAACCACTGGGAACAAAATCAGACTCAGTAAATACTTGTTGAACCAAAGTAAACTTAGAAAAAACAAAGTGTGCTGACATAACAGTCATGAATGTCCTTGGAGCTAAAAGATGCTCTTTCAACCATGAAGTAAGAGCAATAGGCAATGAAAGAGATCTGCTCCAATCCTGACTTCGTGATAATAAGACTCCATTTGAGAACTGGATTATAAACAAGAGGCACGCACGCGAAAACAGCACAATAATAAGATGGAGAGCCTGACGGTTTGAAGAGCAATTTCAGTGGCCAGTTTCGGAGGTTTAATAGCCACATGACAGAAATTCCAGAAGGCAGAACAGAGAAAATGGAGGACAAGAAGTCCTAAAGAAGCACATTTAAGAGAATTTCCCATACCTGAAGGACGTGAAAGTCCAGAACCAGAGACCACATCAGGAAGATCCAGGGAGACGCTTCTACAGGACCAGAGCCAGGACACGGCACTCTAACAGCTGCTCACCAGCAGACGAGCCACCTGCCAGCCTCTCCTCCCACCTGGGGACTGTGGTCTCGGGGAGCCCAGAGTCAGACCTGCAGGTTCTGTCTGCCAGCCCCAGACAGCACCCACCCCACGCTCCACCCTGGGAACCGTGGCACCATCCTTAGCTTTGTTTTCCACTTGACATCATTTGTTTGTCCTTTTTAAAAACCACGCTGGATTGTGGTCATTTTTATAAGCCATTTCAGATTCTTTTTGGAACTGAGATGAGGTAAAACGCCATCCACTTAAAAACCTCTATGCTCTAAGTCCATCCAAGTTGCTGTGAAGTTCATAATTTTGGCCTTCTTTATGGCTGCACAATATTCCATCATGTCTATGTACCACATTTTTTTGATCTAGTCCTCTTTTGATGGGCAGCACGGTTGGTTCCATGTTTTTGCTATTGTGAACAATGCTGCAATAAACATGCACATACAAGTATCTTTTTCACAGAGTGATTTGAGTTCCTCTGGGTATATTCCCAGAAGCTTTAAAATAAACAATTAAAAAACAAACAAACAAACAAAGAAAACCTCTATGCTGATTAAAGTTTGCTTACTAGCCACAGACGCAGGTTAGCCTAAATGTTTCTGCATAAAAATAGGGGTTGGTGCAGCTCCCTGTTAAAGCAACAACGAGATAAATAAGAGCGCAGCAAATAGCTGACGAGAATTCAAGGGAATTAAAATGCAGCTTCAAAGCAAGTTGCACTAAAGGCAGTGTGCAGTCCAGGAACAGACATCCAAGTAGAGCGTGGCCTAGTTAGCAGTCTCGGTTTTGACAGACACACCATGGCCGTGTGAAACGTTAATGACTAGGAGAGCTGGGCAGAGGGTGCCCAGGGGCTCTCTGAATGGCCCTCCAGCTCACCTGTGAATCTCACATCATTCCCAAATAAGCGTAAAACAAACAAAAAAGCAATTGCTTCGCAAAGGCAGAGAGGGAGGAGACATCTGTCAAAACTCATCCAACTTTGTCCTTAAAAGGTGTTTGCAAATTATACCCCAACAGAGTCGATAGCCCAAAAAGAAAGCAAGTCACAAAAGGAAAGAAACATGATGACACCACTTATGGGAGCCTTTGTGACACAGATGGCCACACTAAAGACAGGGTTTCTGCAGGAGCAGGAATGACCTCAGGGGAGGCGGGGCGCTCTCCTGGGGACAGCCCAAACCCTGGAGTCCAGAGAAATGAAACGCGACGCAAAACTCCATAAACCAAAGTTGTGGCACAAAAGACCCACGATGACCGAGATGCCAAAAACCACATGACAGTAAGAGCAGGGTGGTGCTGTGCCATGTCACACCACACCATGCCACACCAAAGCCTGAGGCAGGACCAGGAAGACTGATGGCTAAGACTTGAACTGTACCCTCTTCGAGTCTGAAGCACAGAGCAGCAGGAGGCCAGCGCCTGTGCAGTATTTCCTGTACTTTTATGCATTTTGTCTGCTAATAAGAGCAACAAAAAGGGCCAGGTGCGGTGACTCAGCCTGTCATCCCAGCACTTTGGGAGGCCAAGGTGAGAGGACTGCCTGAGCCCAGGGGGTTCGAGACCAGACTGGGCAACTTGGTGAGACGTCATATCTACAAAAAAAAATTACAAAATTAGCTGGGCTCGGTGGCTCAGCCTGTAATCCTGTGCCTTTGGGAAGCTGAGGTGAGTGGATTGCCTGATCCCGCGGGTTCGAGACTCGCCTGGGCAACTTGGCGAGACCTCACCTCTACAATAAATCAAAAAATCAGCCGGACGAGGTAGCGCGCGCTTGTAGTTCCAGCTACTTGGAACACTGAGGCGGAAGGATTGGCTTAGCCCAGCAGGTTGAAGCTGCAGTGGCCATGAGCATGCCACTGCCCTCCAGCCTGGGCGACAAGAGTGAGACTTCAACTCAAAAAAAAAAAAAAAAAAGCTACAAAAAGTACAAAGAAATCAAAGAAGGTACTCTGTGGCTTGGTTCGCTGTTGGGTAGCTTCGTAGGTGTCCACGCATACCTGGAAAGTGTGAATGGTCCTCGCCCAGGCATGCTTTATGTGACAGTGTTTCATGAGCTTCCTAAAATCCACAGTCACCTCCAAGCCAGTCGTATTGCAAATGGTCAAATGTCTTTTACATCCAAGAGTTACATCAGTCACATCCTATCACCAAAACAAAGAACTTAGTATGTCTTCAAATATGCACACAGTGAAGATATTCTATCTTAGGGGCGAACATAAAACACAAGCACCTTGTGAGTAAAACAGCACGTAGATGCATTATGACCAAGACTTTCAAAAGGCTTAAAATTCACACTTGAGCACAGAGTACATCCACACCCATTATTTTAGTCAATACAAGTAGAAGTGTTTAGTCCCTGAAGCTTGTCTTCAATTTGACTCTGTGAAGAAGAGTCTGTGTTCTTTTTTATTCTGAAATCTATATAGCTCATTTCTTGCATTGGTTATACAAGTGCACAGACTCTTGCCAAGTTTATTTTTCCTCACAGCTTTCAAAGAAGCATGAAAGTCTAGAAGGGTGTCTACACAATAAGACCAAACACAACATCGGCAGTGTCCACATTTAAGCAGCAGCTAAGAAAACATTGCCATGTAAAAGATGCATCTCACTGGTGCATTGCTTTTTGTTACTTAAACACTTCAACTTTATTTTAAAAATTGTTTCTTCACAAAGTCTTCCAGAAAATTTAAGGAGCATATCACAACTCATTTTATGAGGCCAGCATTATTCTGATAACTAGAAAACTATAAACCAATATTCCTCATAAACACGGATGCAAAAATCCTTAACAAAAAGTTATGGAACAAGAATGTCAACTCTGATAGAATTAGATCCAGAATCAATCCTAGGGCAAGAAAAAAAATCAAGTATATCTCTAATCGATAAAAAGGGGTTATTTTCTGGTTTCACTTACATTTTTTATAAAAAATATTTCTCCATTGCACAGTCGAATATCACTTTCAAAGTCGTGCTTATTTTTAGCAAAACCATGAGGTACACCACTGGCACCCAGACCGTTATCTTGCTGACTTCCAGAGGAGTCTCCAGGGAGTAACTCCGAGAGGTAGGCGTTCCTGGTGCAACAGATTTTATCACCAGCTCCAAATACAAGCCGATTCTGATGGTCCCTGGGTTAGAAAATAACAATACACCATCAAAGTTTGGAAAGTCTCAATTCCATGTTTCAACATGAACTCCCACTCAGACCGACTTATCAGAATAACGTCTACACCGTCTTTCTCTCACCCTCACCCTCCAGTGGTCAACAGGAAGTCATGCTCTCACTGTGGTCACCTGATTATCTGACGTTATTTGACTCTCAATGACATCTCCTCGGTAACAAGTTAGAAATTCTGGCATAAAGGCTGATGCCTTTCTCTCTCCTCACATTCTAAAAGTTACCAAAAGGCTTGGTGCTTTCTTCAAGATTCATTTCCCCTGTCCAGTCTCTCCTGTCATGACCCTATTTCAGGTCTTACAGCCGCCCATGTGTTGCTATTATGGTATCATGACATGTGTCGGAATGGCAGCAGCCAAAAGGAGGGATGACGTGGCTTCCAGTCGCTGAGGCGAGTGCTGTGGGATGTGGCTCCATTCCCTTCTTCCAACAACTCTGGAGGGAATTCCACGCCCCCTCCTCACACACACGGGGAGGGGCATGGCCTGCCCCCACAGCTGGGGGTGCCGGGTATGGAGTCCAGCCTGAAGCTTCCCAGCAGGCTGGTGCGTGTCCCGCCTCAGCCCACGGAATCCCCATGCCTGGGGCTGTGTGGGGTATCGCCACTCAGGAAAGAGCGGGTGTTCGGCGTCTCGGAAGAAGGGGCCTGCGTGTGGGCGCAGTGGCTCACCTCCATTCTGCTGGACACGGCCCAGGGTACGCTAACCTCTGCGCCCTGCCGTGAAGGCTCGGGGAGGCACGGCACGCAGATCATGGTTTTAACAACGTGCCTGGACGCCTACATTCCTCTTGGAGAAGCTGGACATTGCCACAAGGAAAATGTCATCCCCATTTTTCTTCCTCTTTTTAAATTTATTTTTTATTTTATTTTCTTATAGAAACGGGGTCTTGCCATGTTTCCCGGGCTGGCCTCAAACTCCTGGACTAAGCAATCCTCCTGTCTCGGCCTCCCCAAGTGCTGGGATGACCAGCATGAGCCACTGCGCCCGGCCTTCCTATTTTTCTCCTGATCGCACTCACTCCCCAAAAGTCAATGCTGAGCACCCACAGCATGCTTTGTGAGAGATCCATGTGTTTCGCAGGTGAGGAAAAGAAGGATGTTTCGGTGCATGGCTACAGGTGACACACATCAAAGCAACCTGAGAGCGACTCCAGGGAGGACCGTCCTGGGCACGTCGGTCCAGGACACTCACCTGCTGAGGCGGTCTGTGTAGTGCTTGCAGCAACAGTCGTTGATGAGGTCACAGTCCTGCCTGGAACACATGAGAGCACAGCGTCACCGACAGGCACTGGCCGTGCTCCTTTAAGTCGTCAGCGGGCAGGACACGCCAGAGGCCACGGGGCTCCAAGGACTTTCCCCAGGAAAAAGTCATTCTGGAACTTTTATCTTAGCAGAAACCTTTGCTCCACTGAGATTTCCTGTGACTTTCTGGATCTAACAATTAGTAGAAAGAGCCCTTTTTGGAAAGCACCCTCTGTCATGTCTAAGAGAAATACCCTAGATAAGAAACAGAAGAACCGCGAGGATGAGGCTCTCCCAGACGACAGAAGCCATGTTACTAAGTCAGGAGGTACAAACGCTAGATTAAAAACACAAAGACCCTGCAGACAACTTACCTTCTAAACGCGATAAATTGTGATGTTTTTGCATCTTGTAAGTCTTTTTCTTGCAGTAAAGTTTTAACCGCAGAATATAAATCTGACAATTCAAGAGAAGACAGTTAACACAGAAAATCTCCCAATAACAGCCCTGTTTCTAGGAAGACACCGATCCAGATGCCTGCTGAGGGGCCTGGGGACATCCCATGGAATGGAAGGCAAGTTCAGCATGGGACATCACCCTGGTCCTGCGTTGGGCAGAGCAAGAGGAGAGACGGCTTGCCTGTCAGTGGCCCCTGCGCTCTCACGTGGTCCAGGCAGGACTGACCTCATCAACGACTGTTGCTGCAAGCTCTACACAGGCCACTTCACCAGGTGAGTGTCCTGGACCGAGGTGCCCAAGGACAGAACTCTCTGGAGTAACTGCTCTCTGGTTGCTGTGACGTGTGTCACCTGTAGCCAATATTTAAACACCTTCCCAGCGTCCCACCCACCAGGGTCCAGCCCCGCCAGGACAGCTCCCACGTGTGACACACTCACTGGCTGCAAAGGCTGAACCCAGAGTGAGCCAGAGTGAAAATGTGAAACAGAATTACAAACGTTAAGCTTCCTGTTTAAGTTCCTGTGACAGTGCTCATGGCTTAGAATCTGAGCACCCATATGCTGCCTGTGTTGTCTCACCGAACTAACACGACCCCACTGAGGCAGGTCACGCTCAATCCCGCGCTGGCATTTTCCGGCAACCCCAGCACAGAATGCCCACAACTTCTGCACCACCTGGGCACTACCACAGTGCCCACCCGCACCCCAGCCATCTCCTTCCTCCTCCCCAGACCTCCCCACGACTCCACAACTTCCAGTTTACCCTGGCACGGCAGGGCACCCATCGCCAAGGTCCTCGTGCCCTGTTAGCCATTAAGCAGTTTGACCCCAATGACATTGACATTGTGAATGAGAAAACAGGCTTTCAGACGTACAAGCGATTTTCCTGTCCCCACCAGGTAACCTGCCTCCCTTTTTTAGGGCTCAGATGGCTGGCACCGATGACATCTACTTGTCACTTGTCCTTCACACTGAATGCTGAGAAGCGGCCTCCTCTGGTCTCTCCCAGAACACTACCAAGAGGCAAGTGCTTCTCAGGGGAGAGAAGACACAAAAGTCAGGCCAAGAACATTCTGGGCTCCTATGAGTTTCCCTAGTGGTGAATCACGGGAATGAAAAGACCAGGCGGCTTGTGGAGAGGACTCAGCATGTTTCAGATGAAGGCGGGATCAGCACTAGAAAACGGCCAGGACCCAGCCAGCCAGAGCGGGGTTTCCACACACCCTCCCCACGTCAACGCTCTAGCTGTTCCGTGCTCACTTCCTGCCCTCTCCACTTCTTGCAGGTCAATAAGCATACCGTATTTCAGGGATTCTAAAACACACACTTTTCTCATTTTAGCGTTTCCAAAATTCTAGCCCAGACACGAACCCAGTCTTAGCTCTCTATTCTTTGCAGTGATGGGTATAATGCACTCAATAACTTAATTATTCATGAAAAAGTACTATATGCTTCTCTAGGCATATTTACTCAATTTTCTTAAACAGACCAATTTTCTGGCAAAGGTTTTTTATTTTTTTATTTATTTTTTTTGAGTTGGAGTCTTACTCCGTCACCCAGGCTGGAGTGCAATGGCATGTTCATGGCCACCCCAGCATCAACCTGCTGGACTCCAGTGATCCTTCCACCTCAGCCTTCCATGCAACCAGAACTACAGGCGTGCACTACCACACACAGCTAATTTTTTATTTATTGGAGAGACGAGGTCTCACCAAGTTGCCTGGGCTATTTTCAAACACGTGGGCACAGGTAATCCTCTCATCTCAGCCTCCCAAAGTGCTGGGATGACAGGCTGAGCCACCACACCCAGCCTAAAAGTTTTTAGGTAAGATAGAAAAATAACATCAGAATCAAGCTTTTTAAAGAAGTACACACTCATTAATGTAAGGAATGGATACCAGAAATAAAGCCAGCAATATTCTAGGTAGCTGTAGGTAGAGAAACAGAGAAAGAACCCGACTGGCTCCTCTGCTTCTCGCTGCCCTCGTCTGGGACACTTCTCGTCTGTAACAGCACCTACACTAACTGTGCTGCTATGGGAATGAGCATTAGCTGTTCGTGATTGTCAGCATGTCTCAAATTGCAAAGCCATATGCAGCTTATGACCCAATGACACAAAGCCTAAATAGATGATACATGTCTGTATGTGGATATAACAAAGCTTAAAAGGAGAAACTCCAAGGGAAAGAGGAGAAAGGAAGATTGCTGGAGCATTAATTTTCACTTCAAACACTTCTATACTGTTTGGCTGTTTTTGAGGAATATACATTATTCCTACGATCAAAACAAACAAAAAGGGGCCAGGTGTGGTGGTTCATGCCTGTAATACAAGCATTTGGGAGGCAAGTTGGGAGGACTGCTTGAGTCCAGGAGTTCAAAACCAGCCTGGGAAACATAGTAAGACTTATTTTTTCTACAAAAAAATAAAAAAATTAGCCGGCGTGTTGGTGGCACCTATAATCCCAGTGACTTGGGAGGCTGAGGCAGAAGGATCACCTGAGCCCAAGAGTTAGAGGCTGCAGTATGCTGTGACTGTACCACTGCACTCCAGCCTGGGTGACAAAATGAGACTCCAACTCAAAACAAAACAAAAGGCATGTTATAGAACACTACGTAGTATATGATCCCATTTATTTAAAAAATTTTCTAAAAAAGCCCTGGAACAGGTGAAAGACCACTAACCTAGAGGACGTGAGACTGGAGACACACACAAGGACATAGATGCTGGATAAATGTAGCCACTTAATTCCACAGACATAGTGAATGTAGCTAGGTGGGAAAGATCTAACTTTGAGAGCTGTGACAACTAAAACTTATCCTCAATAATAATCATTTCAATCTTAGCTCACTCAATTTTGAGTAAATCATTACATTATTGTTGTTGTTTTTAAAGTTGGCTAAGTGGCCGGGCGAGGTGGCTCATGCATGAAGTCCCAGCTACCTGGGAGGCTGAGGCAGGAGGATCGCTTGCGCTTAGGAGGTCGAGGCTGCAGTGAGCTACAATGATACCACTGACTCCAGCCTGGGTAACAGAGCAAGACCCTATATCTTAAAAATATTTAAAAAATAAATGTTTTTTAAAAAGTTTGTTAGCTGGGAGCAGAGGCTCAAGCCTCTAATCCCAGCACTTTTGGAGGCCAGGGTGAGAGGACTGCCTGAGCAATTGAAGACCAGCCTGGGCAATTCGGCGAGACCTCATCTCTACAATAAGTCAAAAAATTAGTTGAGTGTGGTAGCGCACGCCTATGGTCCCAGCTACTTAGAAGGCTGAGGCGGAAGGATCGCCTGAGCCCAGCAGGTTGAGGTTGCAGTGGGGCCGTGAGTGTGCCACTGTACTCCAGCCTGGGCGACAGAGTGAGACCCTTGACTCAAAAAAAAAAAAAATTTTTGTTAAGTGAGTTGTTAACGCAAATAAAGACAAAACGAGGGTCAATCTATTTTAAAAAATCCATTTGCAAAAAAATAAAACAAAACAAAAAGAAATGGCAAGGGCTGATTTAATCATATCTATTAATCACAAAAGTCCTGATCCAACTACAGTGCCTCACACCTGATGAGTGCTCTAACCCTCAGGACAGCGCCCCAGACAGTGCCACTGTGACTCCCGGTCCACAAATGGTTAAGGGACGCACTGCGGGTCACACCCACAGGGAAGAAGACAGTCACCTTCTCCCCTGTCCCAGGCTGCTTCCCAACCCTGTCATGGTGCCTCAACTTGGCAACAGTTTGGAAACCCTAACTTTTGTTCCACAAGCAAAGTAAAAGTATCTGCTCTTATTAGCATGGAGTCTTTGTGCTCAGAATACAAGTATGGGCCTTTCAAATTGCTCTAAAAGAAAACTTCATTAAGACTTGCTTTCTTAGAATAGGAGTGATGAAAGTGGGGGCGGGGGAAGGTGGGGAGCCTTGCTTCCTCCGGAATGAACTTGATCACTAGGGCTTTGTTTTACTTTAAGCAAATCATCTACATCCATTTATTTACTCTGCAAATATTTACTGAGCACTTAGTATGTGTCAAGAGCTTATAAAGAATTTACAAGATTCTAGGGTATTCTGCTTTGGAAGATTAACAAGTCAGTGTATTTATTTTCAGTGCCTGTTTTTATTAGCAAGATGTTTCTTTACCATCAAAGATAAGGACTACTAGTCACTTACAACTGTATTGCAAAACGAAAATACTTGTACTTGACCCTGCATCTCACAAAGGTTTATACTTACAAGACCGATGACTGCTTTTAGATAACTGAGAACCGGCATCCTCTTCTGGGAGTCTGACAAAAATAAATGTCTTGTCTTGAAGTGAGATGGGGGATGTTGGGTTATCAGAGATATTTAGTTCTGCATCAAAGTTTGGAAATTGACGTCTTGAAATTCTTGAATAAAGATAAAATATAAACACAAAGAAAATCATCACCCAAAAATGTCTGCCTACCTGATCAGCGCTAATGTCCTTATAATCATTAATATCTACTAACTGAAAACAAAGAGACAAGGCCACCCAGGCATGCATGATAAACAGTCAATGAGCTTCATAACAGAAGACCAAGAAGTTATGGTGCCACATTTCAGCAGTCTCCAACCCCCAGCAAACTAAAAGCACCAGAGAAAACTGTCTGAGGAGTTACACCCAAGAACGTGGCCTCCTAACCTCCAGAGCACAGAAAAACCAAACCAGAAAGGTACAAGAAGTTCCCAACATACGAACGAGTTCCATTCCGAGAGCGTGTTTGTAAGTCTAATTTGTTAAGTCCACCAGGGTTAGGTGAGGTACCCAACTTACACAACCGCCTTTTAGTACTGTATGTATTTGATAGGCTAGACTGACACCTGGTGGAGAGGTAAAACCTTAAAACACACAGCTGTGCATCTTTAAAGTTCGTAATTTGAAGGTTCGCGTGTAGGGGACTTACTGTACTAGTACTGTACTGTACTCATTTCATAGATGGCCACTGTGAGGTTGAGTCAAGCTGCCCAAGGCCAGAGACAGAGCAAGGAGCCGGGAGGAAAGCCCAGGCCCGCAGGCTCTGTATCCCTTTCTGCTTCAGTTAGTCTGGCCTCGGTGGGGCCTTTCCCACACGTTTGCACAGCACACTTCCTCTTCTGGGTATAACGAGCACGTATATATCCTGCATTTCCCAAGTGAGCCAAGTATCCACAGCTGTTTGCCTTTAGTCCCTCCTCAGCCTTCCTTCCTACTTGTATTATCCCACAGGAGCAAATCATCTCAGGAAACAGGGGGGCATGGAGGCCCGCTCCCGAGCCTCTCCTGGGCATCTGGGAGGAGGCTGACACCCCTGCAGGCCAGCAGCCCAGTCGGCAGAGAGGCGGGGCACTGCTGTGTCAGCGTCACCCTTCCCACACAAGAACTGAACTCCAGCATTTCCTTAACGTCAAAACACGAACCCACGTTGCCCATCCTGTTCCTGCCCATTCCTCCTCACCTGCCACTGTCCTGCCCAGGGCAGACAGGGGCTTGCGAAAAGCTGGTTTTAATTGTTCTCGTTCCTACCGACATCCAGCCAAGCAGATGTTCAAGCAGCAAAAACAACATTTTGTAAAAAAAAAAAAAAGAGTAAAAAACAAAGATAAATGTTGGCCTAGTGAATAAGACAGACACCCAGTACTCCAAGGTCCCATTATACCTGTAGATTTTAATAGTAACATTACTTAACGACAGGGATATGTTCTGAGAAATGTGTTGTTAGGCGATATTTGTCATAGTGCAAAGACCATAGCGTGCACTGTGTAAACCTAGGTGGTCTACCCTGCTACATAACCAGCTGGATGGTCTAGCCTGTTACACACCCAGCTGGATGTTCTAGCCTGCTACACACCCGGCTGGATGGTCTAGCCTGTTGTACACCCGGCTGGATGGTGTAGCCTGTCACACACCCGACTGGATGGTCAAGCCTACTACGCACCCAGGTGAATGGCTTACAGACCCGGGCACCTGTAACACAATGGTAAGTATTTGTGTATCCAGACATATCTAAAAAAGAAGTATCCAGTAAAATTATGGTATTATAATCTTATGGGACCACCATCATAGATGTAGTCTGTTGTCAACTGAAATATCATTATGTGGTGCACGAGTGTATTAAAATAAATGTTGTGCCGGGCTCGGTGGCTCAGCCTATAATCCTGCGCCTTTGGGAGGCCAAGGTGAGTGGATTGCCTGAGCCCGCAGGTTCGAGACCTGCCTGGGCAGCGAGACCTCATCTCTACAATAAATCAAAAAAATCAGCTGGGCGTGGTAGCATGTGCCTGTAATTCTGGCTACTTGGAAGGCTGAGGCAGAAGGATCGCCGGAGCCCAGCAGGTCGAGGCTGCGGTGGCCGGGAGCGGCCACTGCACTCCAGTCTGGGCGACAGAGTAAGACTCCAACTCAAATAAATAAATAAATAAATAAATAATATAAAATAAATGTCATGAAGTGGTAATAAGTGTGATTTTCTGGTATATGCATTACAGAGAAACCAAATGCCTGGGCCCACGGAGGATCAATCCAAAGGCTTATGGGAGATGAAGGGAAGACAAGGACCCTTCTCTATTGAAGGGGAGTAAGATGCCACTTGCTTGTGGGAGTCATATAGGAGTGACACACCACATTGGATTATTTTGCTTTGGGCTTTCTCTTACAAAAATTAGGGGAAATTTCTTCCCCAATTCTCCCTTGAGCTCAAATGAACTTAAAGTCTTGTTTCTCTTGGGCTTATTCTGGTCTCAAAGCTTAATGCAACTTTAGGGGAAAAAAAATATGGAACAGGCCAGGCTCGGTGGCTCAGCCTGCAATCCCAGCACTTTGGGAGGCCAAGGCAAGTGGATTGCCTGAGCCCATAGGTTCGAGACCAGCCCGGGCAACTTGACAAGACCTCATCTCTACAATAATTCAAAAAAAAATTAGCCAGGAGTGGTAGCATGCACCTATAGTTCTAGTTACCTGGAAGGCTGAGGCAGAAAGATCGCTGGAGCCCAGCAAGTTGATGCTGGGGCGGCTGTGAGTGTGCCACTGTATTCCAGCCTGGGCAACGGAGTGAGCCTGGGCAACGGAGTGAGACTCCAGCTCAAAAAAAAAAAATGTGGTACATAAACACAATGGAATTTTTTTTTTCTTTTTTCTTTTTTTTTTTTTGAGTTGGAGTCTCACTCAGTCGCCCAGACTGGAGTGCAGTGGCCACTCCCGGCCACCGCAGCCTCGACCTGCTGGGCTCCGGCGATCCTTCCGCCTCAGCCTTCCAAGTAGCCGGAATTACAGGCGCATGCTACCACGCCCGGCTGATTTTTTGATTTATTGTAGAGATGAGGTCTCGCTGCCCAGGCGGGTCTCGAACCCGCGGGCTCAGGCAATCCACTCACCTCAGCCTCCCAAAGGTGCGGGATTACAGGCTGAGCCACCGAGCCCGGCTCACAATGGAATATTATACAGTCATGCTCTCACTCATAAGCAGACCCTGAACATTTACCATAATACTATAAGAATGAGATCAGCAGTAGCGGAACACTGCCAGGGTGCGGGGGCGGGTAGAGAGAGGGCACATAAGGATACCTGATCCCTAAACTATGCAAAGTGGGGACCAAGGGGGGCCCAAACTTCACCTGTACGATGACCACTTATGTACCTAATCCTGAATTGTGCCCCACGTCTCTAAAATAAATAAAGCTTAAGGCTTTAATTCCTATATAGTCTTTTAAAGTCAAGACCAGTGATGGTGGACCAGTAATGAAAAACATTACCTTGGCTTTTCTAACTGGGGGCAAAGGCAGACAGCTGAAGGATAGAAGAGGTTTGCTAAAAGGAATAGTAAATCATGCTAACTCAAAGGCCAGTTTTTTTTTTAATCTCTTATTTCCAGTACAATAGAAAGAAAATGCAAACTGTCGGTTATATGATACCTTGTAGCGTTGTCCACAATCAGCTGAGACTCCGCTCTGTGATTTGTCTTTAGCTCGATAGCACAGTTCCTTGACTTAAGAGTCTCAAAAAGATCTTTCAGCAAGTTGCCAGGTTCAATACTAGGTAATTGTCTAACATCACCTAAAAAGGAAAGTATACACAGACAGTAGGTTGTAGATAACCAGGAACCTAAAATTTAGAAAGTATGTTTATTTCTGCCCACTGATAAATAATATGCTATAATTATAAAGACTTATTCTAACAGGAAAAAGCCCAACAAACCTTTGTTTAAAATTATTGAAGAATAGGAAGTCTTTAAAGACGTTTAACAAAAAGCAACATCCAAATTAAACAGTATAAGTCATAAAAATAGTGATAGTGCAACAAAGGTAACACAATCTAAACTGAACTTCTTTCATACCTATAAACCACAAGGAAACTGTGTAGGGGCATATAGTCAGCCAACATGCTTTCCAAACAAAAGTCCTTAGGTATTTAGTAATATTTAGCCACTTTTTCAATCTTGCCCAATGTCTTACTGAACATGGAAGACTCTATGGCCTCAAATACATAAAATAAGTGTGTAAAATATAAAATAAGCACTCCACATATTTGATAACAGATACAACCCTGTCATCTCACAGTAATGCTCTACTAAAACCCTTTTTTGCTTGAAACAAACAGACCCTTGAGATAAGAGAAATATGTACTGGGTAGAAACAAGGTGAACGCTTAGGCTATTAATAGAACCGACTGTTTATACTACATCCCCAGGTACCTCAACGAAAAGTATTTGCGTTCAACTGAATTCTCACATTGCGAGTTTACTTTTTTCTCCATTAAGCCACACAATCTGCAGACCGCCAGTCCCCAACAGAACCTAACCAAACCTCGTCAGAGCAGAAGGACTTAGAGGCTGACGAGGTCAAATCTGAGTTACTGGCTTAGCCTCATGAAACTGCTTTAAGGGTCTGTAATTCAGACTTGTCACCGTTCCAAATGAACTACACCCTGACTTACTCTGAGCCTGTGGCACTTTTACTATTTTAATAGCCATCATTTAAGCAATCAGCAGTTACCCTTCCCAACCCTATGCCGTCCCATGTGAGCCCGCCATTATCCTGGCCAAACCAGAGCACACCCAAGCTGATCGGGACAGTGGCTGGATGTCACTCCACGGGGCTCCGGTGTGGTGCAATGGTGTCAGCACCCGCCACCCGCAATACTCGGAGCTAAACATTAGAGTTCCCACAATATTTTAACTTACCAAGAATAATAAGTTTGGAAAGTCTGGAGTGCTCAAGTAATAGCTTTAAAACCGACTTGAAGATCCCGACAGACACCAAACTCCCTTCATCCACAACCAGAACTCTAACCGAAGAAAACTTCCATGGCTTGTCCTTGGTCATCATCTTTTCTTTCCAAAAATAGAAGCTGTAATTGACCTACAAGCAAAGCATGGCATTTCTAAAATCAGGTCATAAAATGTCTTAAAAAAAATTAGAGCAAGTTATTTTAAACTCTTAAATGGTGAGGGGCAGAAAACAGGGAAAAGACCAAAGAAACAGAGACCATAAAAGGATGAACACTCAGTGAAGATAAGATCAAGTAAACCGGAAAATGACAAAGATCAAATAGTTTGAGAAACTGCTTTCAAATGAGTGTGTTCAATTTCCTCTGTCGCCCACAGCACACGCCTGCAAACATCCCAACTCTCCTCCCCTTCCTCTTGACCAGAGGCAGTCCTTTCCAGTCCCAAAGAACCCATCTCATGGTCGGCTAAGACCCCACTCCAGCCCTCCTGGCCTCCAAGTCTCTTACTCCACTCTGGAAACAAAGTGCTGCTCTCTGGGCCTAATTATGAAAATACCACTCTTCCTTTCAAGTATTCTAAACTTCTCACCTCCTTGACTTTTTCCCAACTACCGCCACCACCAGCAACAAAACAAGTAACAAAACTACCTATTACAGACGTAATACACTTTATTATTTAAAATATAGATGGGAAAAAAGTTAGTTGTAAATATGCAACCAGAGAATATTCAATATTTTTGCATATAGCATTCCATAGTCTTTTTGTCATAAGTGTGGATATTTACAGACTAGGTGTCCCTCCGCAAATCTGAAATTCAAAATGCTCTGAAACCCTTAATTTTCTGAGCACCAATGTAACGCTCAAATGAAATGCTCACTGCAGCACTTAGGAAAAGCACCATATCATAAAACAGCACCATATCATATCTTTATCTAATCTTCCTGCTAAAACGAGATCCAACATGTCTATCAGGCAAAGCCTTCACGGCTCCCACCAAATGCACCAGTTCCCTTCTCTCCGTGGCCGTGTCTCACGATAACATTCAGAATTACCTCTGGTTGTTCCCTCCTCTTACTTGAATACATGATTCGTCATCTCAGAAATGCCCGACTGACACCCTCACAGTAGTTCCAGGGCTACCATCTCTGGACAGGACCCACCACAAGCACCGCGATGATGCCACCAGCTTCCCAGCCAGGGTCCCCTGCCCACAATGTCAAACAGGATGGTAAGATGCAGGACACCCAGCAAAGTCTGAACTGCAAATGCACACAGAAGGCTTTTTAGCACAAGCATGGCCGTGAGATACTCAGCACCTACTTACACTAACAAGGATTCACGTGGGTATGTGCCAACCCTGGCGTGCCTAGTTCCTGCTGGCATGAATGGCACTCCAGGGCACTTCTGTGCTGCCTCCCTCTCCTGAGCCTACTCGTGGCTTCCCAAGCAGACATTAAGATACTCCCAATTAATCAGCGTGGACAGGAGATGAAACTCCCTTCTACTTCCATCCTTCAAACTAATCAGTCAAAGGCATCGTATAAACACCCTAGGCTGATCGGAGACCCTTTCACATGAGCTGCATCCACGCCTGCACTGGTTCATTATTCATGTGAGTAATACAGGGGATGGCAATTCAGGTGGCGCGGGGCCCTAGGATTCTACATGGCCTTCCTTAAAATCACTTTCGGACGGGCTTGGTGGCTCAGCCTGTAATCCCAGCACTTCGGAGGGCTGAGGCAATTGGATTGCCTGAGCCTGAGGGTTCAAGACAAGCCCAGCTGGGCAACTTGTTGATACCTTGTCTCTACAATAAATAAAAAATTAGCTGGGCATGGTAGCGCAAGCCTGTAGTTCCAGCTACTTGGAAGGATAGGATCAGAAGGATCGCCAGAGCCCAGCAGGTCGACGCTGGAGTGGTCTGAGCACCAACGTAACGCTCAAATGAAATACCTGATCCCTAAACTATGCAAAGTGGGACCAAGGGGGGCCCAAACTTCACCTGTACGATGACCACTTATGTACCTAATCCTGAATTGTGCCCCACGTCTCTAAAATAAATAAAGCTTAAGGCTTTAATTCCTTTATAGCAACAGAGTGAGACTCCAACTCAAAAAAAACAAAAAAAACAAAAAAAACAAACACCACTTTCATACTCTCACTTAGGACCTTAACAGCTCCCTAGTAAGTCAAGTTCAAGTTTCATTGCTAGATTTGCAACATCTACAATGAACAAGGAAACCACGGCACCATAGAAAGATCAACGGGCTGGGGGTTGGGAAACCTCCACACACGCCCCCATTCCGCACCTGAGATCTGGGGAGAGGTGGTGTGTACCCTACACTCAGTTGCCCCCCTCTGGAGGGGGAGGTCACGTCACTCACCCACGTCACTGGCTTACAAGGGTAAGCCAAATGCTTGACTCACTCGGAAGCTCAAATTCACTGTCTAAGCCAAGTTTAATTTCCATTATTCTGACGGATGGGCCTCCTTCTAGTCACTGAGGTCACCCCTGTACCTCTCACACACTCCCCAGGCCTCTGGAAGGCCTAAGGAAAGCGCCCTCCTCTCCCCGCCCCCACATCCCCTGGGGCCCATCCACGGTTCCCTTCTTCAAAACTCTCCCACCCCCAAGCTCTGTCAACTACGGAACGGCAGGTCAGGGCTGTTGCAACGCTGCCTCTCCGTGACTGTTTGTTACAGCCAATGCCATATTGTCCAAGGATATTAACAAATCTGGAACTGTGGTCACTATGTGCCACTCTCTGTGAGTTTTAGTCTCTGGTGAGCAGGGCTTGAGTTGGGGGGAGGGAATGAGAAAGAAGACAAGAAATAGTGGGACTGGGAATTCTCTTTTTTAGATAGGTAAGAGTAATTTTATTTTTATAGTATGCCCTTTATATAGAGCCAAACTATATTTTTAACAAGAAATGTTTTAATGCTTAAGTATTTTTAGCATAATATCTGTGTTTATTGATATTGAATAATGTTATTGTTAAAATAGGCAACACTTAGACTGGGCAGACGTGAGGTCATGCGGTACTGTTTTTATCAAGTCAACTTTTTTTTGTTGTTTTTTTTTTGAGTTGGCGTCTCACTCGGTCACCCAGACTGGAGTGCAGTGGGCGCTCCCGACCACCGCAGCCTCGCCTGCTGGGCTCCGGCGATCCTTCCGCCTCAGCCTTCCGAGCAGCCGGAGTTATGGCATGCGCTACCATGCCCGGCTGATTTTTTGATTTATTATAGAGATGAGGTCTCGCTGCCCAGGCGGGTCTCGAACCCGCAGGCTCAGGCAATCCACTCATCTCAGCCTCCCAAAGGTATGGGATTATAGGCTGAGCCACCGAGCCCGGCTATTTTTTTTTTTTTGAGTTGGAGTCTCACTCTGTCACCCAGACTGGAGTTCAATGGCCGCTCCTGGCCACCGCAGCCTCGACCTGCTGGGCTCCGGCGATCCTTCCGCCTCAGCCTTCCAAGTAGCTGGAGCTACAGGCATGCGCTACCACGCCTGGCTGATTTTTTGATTTATTGTAGAGATGAGGTCTCGCCAAGTTGCCCAGGCGGGTCTTGAACCCGTGGGGTCAGGCAATCCACTCACCTCGGCCTCCCAAGGCGCGGGATTACAGCCTGAGCCACAGAGCCCAGCCGAAGTCAACTTTTTAAGGGTAAGCAGAGAGAAGGGAGTACTGGCCAGGCTTTCTGAACACAAGCCAGGAACACAAGGACCTTGTCAGCTTATGCCTTTGTCTCCTTCAACTATCTGCCAGGTGCAGATCCAGAGGAGGGGATGGACCACGCTGCTGACCAGGTGCCCACCTCCAGGGAGCTTTCCCTCCGTGAAGCATAAACCTTTTCCTCCCCTTTCCAACGCTACTCACAACACGGTCTATGGACTACACGTCTGAACCAGTCCCCATGGGAAGCTGCACCAGGCCATCCCTGGACAACACTCAGCTCAGCTGATACTTTTCACAGCAAGACTTTCTCAATGAAGGAAGCAGTAGAAAAGCAGACTGGACTGGGTACAATGGCTCAGTCTGTCATCCCAGCACTTTGGGAGGCCGAGACAAGGGGATTGCCTGAGGCTGCGGGGTCAAGACCAGCCCAGGCAACTTGGTGAGACCTCATCTCTACCATAAATCAAAAATTAACTGGGCGTGGTAGCGTGCACCTGTTCCAGCTCCTTGGAAGGCTGAGGCGGAAGGATGGCCGGAGCCCAGCAGGTCATTGCTGGGGTGGCCGTGAGTGTGCCCCTGCACTCTAGCCAGGGCGACGGAGTGGGACTCCGACTCAAAACACAGACTGCCCTCCAGCCCAGGCTCCCTTCCCACTGAAAACCAGGACCAGTCAACGGGCTGGCTGTTGGAACAGCAGCAATCTAGATGACTCGCTACTGCAAGGCCCTGCCAGGAGACAGTCCATACATCCCTACTGGCTGTTGTAAGAAGTCAGTCTGACTTTGAGGCTGGTGTCTCATCTGCAGACCAGTCAACGGCGGGGTTACCTGACACAGCGTGTATGCGTGGAGACCAGTCTTCTGCCTCAGCAAGCCAGCCGCCTTGCCCGTGGGTGCCGTGAGCAGCACACTGATGGCCTTGCCAGCCTCCAGTTCACCTTGCTGAGAGAAGGTGAGCCATTCTTCGGGGGCGTCCTGGTCTTGTTCAAAATCTTCACAGGCTTTTTTCACTTCCGCTTCGTCCAGCTGCTCAAGGTGCTTGAAGAGACGGCTGACGATGGTGGTCTTCCCACAGCCGCCTTTCCCGCTGATGACTGTCACAGCATTGGAGCAGACCATCTCTAAGGCGGCCACCTGGTCCTGATCCAGCCGGACATCAGCCTGGTCACGATCCTGACCCTGATTCAGACAGTCTTCAACATGATCCCGGTCTAGCTGGACTTCAGCCTGACCCTGATCCTGATCCAGCCACAATCCAACCTGGTCCTGAGCCAACCAGACTTCATCCTGGTCTTGAGCTAGCTGGACTTGAACCTGATCCTGATCCTGACCCTGACCCTGACCCAGCCAGTCTTCACCCTGATCCTGATCCAGCCACAATTCAACCTGGTCCTGATCCAGCCAGACTTCATCCTGATCTTGATCTAGCTGGACTTGAACCTGATCCCGATCCTGACCCAGCCGGTCTTCGCCCTGATCCTGACCCTGACCCTGACCCTGACCCAGCCAGTCTTCACCCTGATCCTGATCCAGCCACAATTCAACCTGGTCCTGATCTAGCCAGACTTCATCCTGATCTTGATCTAGCTGGACTTGAACCTGATCCTGATCCTGACCCAGCCAGTCTTCAACTTGATCCTGATCCAGCCAGACGTTAGCCTTACCCTGATCTAGCTTGACTTGAACCTGATCCTGATCCAGCCAGTCTTCAGCCTGATACTGACCCAACCAGTCTTCATCCTGATCCTGAGCTAGCTGGACTTGAACCTGATCCTGATCCTGATCCAGCTGGTCTTCAACCTGATCCTGATCTAGCTGGACTTCAGCCTGGCCCTGATTCAGGCGGACTCCACGTATTTCTGCGCCGATGCCATTTCCACCATGATGCCGCATCTGGCCGCCACCATCCCGTGTGTCCACAGTGCCCTCAGGACTTTCCAATCCCGTTCCATCAGGTTGGCTTTCACTCAGTGTGTCCTCGCTCCTGGAACCCTCGGGCTGCACGGTGTGGATAGAGGCGAGCACCTTCCTGACGTCCACACGCAAACGCCACGGCGATCTGCTCATCAGGTCCCAGACTGAGCCGGCGATGGACCTTTCAGCCTGGTACAGGTCATAAGGGAAGACACGGGTCTTCTCGCACGTCACCACACCGACAGTCTTCAGAAACCTCAGAGACTCCCAGGCACCCTGAGGTGACATGTGCCCTGCCAACCGGGACGTTAAGTCGGCTTCTTCGACGTACGTGTGCCCATGGTCTCGGCACTGCTGCTTCAGCTTTGCGTACGTCACCAGCGCGTTCTTCTCCTCGTCGGTCATCAGCTGGAGAAGAGCCTCGCACTGACGAAACGCGGCCCAGCTCGCCTCACAGCGCAGAAGCTTCAGTTCTCGGTAGGTTATCTGGAAGAAGCACAGTTCAGGCTGCTTTACGGAAATGATCAGTGCTGGCGAGTATTATTAGCATTATGGTAAAAACAATGCTGCCGGGTGTGGTGGCTCAAGCCTGTCTTCCCAGCACTTCCGCCAAGAGGACGGCCTGAGCCCATGGGTTCGAGACCAGCCTGAGCAACATGGCAAGACCTCATCTCCACAATAAATAAAAAAATTAGCCAACATGGTGGCGTACACCTGTGGTTCCAGCTACCTGGAAGGCTGAGGTGGAAAGATTGCCTGAGCCCAGCAGGTTGAGGCTGCAGTGGCCATAGGTGAGAGTGAGACTCCAACACACAACACACACACACACACACACACACACACACACACACACACACACACACACACTAATTTGAGTCCCAGAAGACAGGCATTTCAACTAAATTTGGAGAAAAAAGCTATAAAACATAACTAAGTTTTAAAACTGCACTATGGGCTGGGCTTGGTGACTTAACCTGTAATCTCGGCACTTTGGGAAGCCAGGGTGAATGAACTGCCTGAGCCCACGGGTTTGAGACCAGCCTGGGCAACTCAGTGAGACTTCGTCTCTACAAAAAATAAAAAATTAGCTAGGCGTGGTAATGTGCGCCTGTAGTTCCAGCTACTTGGAAGGCTGAGGCGGAAGGATCGCTGGAACCCAGCAGGTCGACACTGGGGTGGCCGTGAATGTGCCACTGCACTCCTCCAGCCTGGACAACAGAGTGAGACTCCAACTCAAAAGGGGGAAAAAATTGCACTGTGATTAGACAGCCATGCAATTTTTAAAATAAACTATATTTTATCAAAGTAATATACATGCAGCTTTAAAAGTCAGATAATACTGTAAGGTTTACCACAAACAGTATGAACGCGTTGCCACCCCTTTCTCCTGCCTTCCAAAGGCAGCATGTCCAACACTTTCAGGTATCTCTTCCAGAACTCACCTCCACATTCCTAAGTGCTATTTATATTATCTCTTGGCTTTTAAAAATGTTATATATTTAACTCCCAGCAGAGTGCAGTGGCTCACGCCTATAATCCCGGGAGGCTGAGGCAGAAGGATTGCTTGAGCCCAGGAGTTGGAGAACACCTTCGTAATACAGCGAGACCTCATCTCTACAAAAAGTAAAAAAAAATTACCCAGGCGTGGTGGTGGGTACCTGTAGCCTCAGCTATTCAGAAGGCTGAAGCAGGAGGATTGAGGCAGTGGCACCGCACTCCAGCCTTAGCGACAGAGTATAAGATCTGACTCAAAAAAACAAACACGCCCTGCTATGGAAAGTCTCTATGCCATTACCTCCATATGTGCTCTTCCTCCTCCCATCTTTGAGAAAGTTATAAGACAAGCTTTGTTCATCAATTTTGGCTAAACTGGCACTTTTACACTTATGCAAATAGGACTCCCAGCTGAGTGGCATGATAGACTCTGATTACACCAACTTCAGTGTCGAGCTCGGTGCTATCATGAAGTTACCATCTGGCTCGTTTCTTGGCTTGCTTAGTTTTCTGTGTGTCTGCCAACAGTTCTGCCCAACTCTACAGAGGTCCAAAGCTCCCTCCTCATGATCCTCCCAGCAGGCCACGGGTTGGCTCCGTTGCTTTTCCTGGACACATCACTCCCGAGCGCCCCACACCTCGAATAGGCTGAACTGTGTCCCCGCAGTGTCCACACGCTGAGTTCTAACCCCAGCACCACACAGTGGGACCACCCGTGGAGACAAGGCCTATGAGGGGATTCAGGTCGAGAGAGACCATCTGCCTCGTTACTGAGGTTCTCGGGGTGGACCCTCATCCCATGGCCGGTGTCCCAGGTGAAGACCCGGACTGGCACGGAAGGAAGACCACGTGACAACGTGGGGAGAGAGGACCATGCCCCAGCCCAGGAGCACGGGACGTGGCGGGTGTGTGATGGGTGCGGCACTTGTGGGGTGTGGCGTGCGTGGCACATGTGTGTTGATCAGCCCCGCGACACCAGGTCTCGGGCTTGAGGCTTCCAGCACGGCCCGATGCCAAGTGTCTGTCATCTCAGCTTCCAGGCAGTGGCACTTGTCACGCGGCCCCAGCACACCAAGGCAACACTGGATGACGGTTTGCATGCTGAGGGGCCCACGAGCCCCCTTGTCCCACAGAGCCCAGAGCACTGAGCCGGCCCCAACTCCCTACGCAGCATTTTTCCCTAAGAAGACTGGAGGAAGAAAAAGCTTGCAGGCCCTGACGGGGCGGGGGAGCACGCTCCCTCTGAAACACCCGAGTCACCGCCAGTTAATCCCTGCCTTCCCCCGCCTGGCATCTCCAGTCTGGAAGTTCCCGGAGGACAGCACCGGGGCGCCCCTATTCCCTGCAAGGGCGGGAGCAGGAATCACTTATGGCCCACACTGGCGGAAGCATCTGGGCTCCCCCAGTCACTTTCTGGCTTTTGCTTTTTCTCTTCTTTCCTTTTTTTGCGTTGGGAGTCTCCCTCTGTCGCCCAGGCTGGAGCGCAGGGACACACTCACAGCCACCCTGCATCGACCTGCTGGGCTCCGGCAATCTTTCTGCCTCAACCCTCCAAGTAACCGGACTACAGGCACATGCTACCACACCTGGCTAATTTTTTGATCTATTGTAGAGACGAGGTCTCGCCAAGTTGCCCGGGCTGGTCTCCAACCCGCGATCCACTCACCTCGGCCTCCCAAAGTGCTCGGATGACAGGCTGAGCCACCAAGACTGGCTTCATTGCATCTTTTCTAAGGAACCCCACTTTTTTTTTTGGTTGGGGTTTCACTTTCACCCAGGCTCGAGGGCAGTGGTACGATCATGGCTTAATGCAGCCTCGACTTCCTGGGCTCAGGCAATCTTTCTCCCTCAGCCTCTTGAGTAGCTGGGACTACAGGCATGTGACACGCATGTGCCACCACGCCTGGCTAGTTTTTTTATTTTTTTGTAGAGACGAGGTCTTGCCAAGTTGCCTGGGCTGGTTTTGAACCCACGGGCTCACGCAATTCACTCCCCATGGCCTTCCAAAGTGTTGGGATTACAGGCTTGAGCCACCACACCTGTCCTTTTATTTTTTCTTAAGCCAGGTCTCACTCTGTAGCCTTGACCTCCTGGGCTCAGGCGATTCTCCTGCCTCAGCTTTCCAAGTAGCTGGAACTACAAGTGTGCTTCACCACACCTGGATGATTTTTCTATTTTTTATAGAGACGGGGTCTCGCTTTGTTGCCTAGGCTGGCCTTGAACTCCTAGCAAGCGATCCTCCCGCCTCGGCCTCCCAAAGTGCTGGGATTACAGGCATAAGCCCGGCCCCAACACCTTCTTACACAGGTCTTCACTTAGTTCAGTTAGTGGAAAATGAAGTCACCGATTAACAAAATGCTTTTTAAAAAATTGTTTTTAAGAGGAGGTAGAGAGGAGGAGGGAGCAGGAGGCCGGCCCTAGGATCGTGATAGATGTAGCCTCAAACTCAACGGACCACAAAAAAAAATGCAAGGTCTATCCCTGACCGGGAAGACATGAGACCAGTGTGGACAAGGGGACCCAATCATACCTCCGCTCTACACTGCTAAGGTCTTGGCAAATGTTAAGAATTGTAATGGCACCCAACAATGTGTATTTTTAATAATAATGTTTCAAATAATTGATTCTTGAAAGTAGACAGGCAAAAGTTTTTAGACCTCTAAAGTTCTCATCTTAATGTATCTATCAAGAAGGCTATTGGTGGCTCAGCCTGTAATCCTAGCACTTTGGGAGGCCGAGGTGAGTGGATTGCCTGAGTCTGTGGGTTCGAGACCCGCCGGGGAACTTGGCTAGACCTCATCTCTACAATAAATAAAAAAATCAGCCGGGCATGGTAGCACATGCCTGTAATTCCAGCTACTCGGAAGACAGAGGTGGAAGGATCACCGGCACCCAGCAGGTCGAGGCTGCAGTGGCCGGGAGCGTGCCACTGCACTCCAGTCTGGGTGACAGAGTGAGACTCCAACTCAAAAAAAAAAAAAAAAAAAGAAGGCTAGATTTTACAGGGCTTTCTTTTACCAAAAAGGTAAGCTGCTCTCATTCTCCGCCTCCCAAATCTCATTGTTTTGCCCCCTACTCCACTTAATAAAAAGGTATAAGAATCTGATGTCCCAGAATCTCATCTTCCAAAGCATACTGAGCTTACAGACTTTTTCTATGAGGAACAAGTTCCTTAACACAGTATTTCTCTATGTAAACATTCTCGGGGGAGGAAGGGTTCTCAGAATTTCTTAACTGTATCTTCATTTGGAAAACCAAGAACTGCCAAGACCGAAGCCACACTTTGGCTCCAACCCTAGGGCTCAGCGTGCCCCTCCACCACTCTAGGCCTCCAACCCTGAGAACGGAGGGGAACCCATATGTAAACGATGCTGCTGTCCAAACAGAACCCAAGTGAGGCCACAATACGCCAGCTTCGCTGGTCCAGATTAGACGGGACGCTAAGGTGAACAGCAGAAGGGCTTGCCGAACTCAGAGGAGCTCTGACTTCAGTGAGACCCACATTCAAGTGACAACGACAGCTAAGTGGCAGCAAGACATCTGCCAGGCTAAATCGCATAATTACACTTATATTGATCATCTCAAGACCATCCGTTTTCCAATTTTGTTTTTCAGTGAGAAATGTATTCACTTGCTAGCTGCATAAGAACTGTAGCAGGTCTAAGAAGTTGATGTAGAATTGCAACACTCAGACGGCAAAACTCGAACACTGGGGTCCACGCACTTCTTTCCTTTGAAAGAGATGCAAAAATTGTCCAGTTGGAGAAACCCTGCCTTCCGTAAGATTACTAAATGCCACATAAATGTCTTACTTACTTTACTAAATCCAAGTTTCCACGGATGCGTACCTAAAATCTCTTCTATGTCTTCCAACACCTCTTTAGAACCAGAGTTTATGAGCCATTTGAAGTGTCGGGGCAAAAGAACCGGAAGGAATTCCATTATTTTCGGAAACTGCAAAGCTGTCCTCACTTGTATATACGGAACTAGAGGATATCAGAAATAACAGAGTAAAACACATAAATGAGCCCAAGGAATAATCGATCAGAAGGACCTCGCTTTTAGCACAACCAGTTCAAGAAATCTGAGTCAAAGAGAGATTAATAAATAACTTTAACCAGTAAGAAAATCGATCCTATGACAATCGTTTTTGTCCTGAGATGGTTTTCATTGCATTTTACTCCAAAATGTGTGTTCTTTAAATGCTTAAATACCTACTTTTGAGCCTTTTGTTTCCTGTTGCTTGCAATATAATCTGAATAAAAATTGTGACTCAATTATCTAAAGGTATATTTAAAGCTAAGGATAAAAAAGTTGTTTACAGTCGGGCTCGGTGGCTCAGCCTGTAATCCCGTGCTTTGGGAGGCTGAGGTAAGTGAATTGCCTGAGCCCACAGGTTCGAGACCCACCTGGACAACTTGGCGAGACCTCATCTCTACAGTAATCAAAAAATTAGCCGGGCGCGGTAGCGCGCACCTGTAGTTCCAGCTACTTGGAAGGCTGAGGTGGAAGGATCGCCGGAGCCCAGCAGGTCGAGGCTGCGGTGGCCGGGAGTGGCCACTGCACTCCAGTCTGGGTGACAGAGTAAGACTCCAACTCAAAAAAAGAACAAAAAAAGTTGTTTACATATTAATGTAAACATTTTGATTTGCATATTAACCATCACAAGCATTTTTTTCTAGCTGCAATCATAATCCTTTCATCACTGAAGTCATTTACAGATGCACCACCAAATTCATTTGATAAAATTAAGAAATGAAATAGCTCATATATATGAATGTCTGGGAACAAACCATATTAAAAGATTATTTGAACCATTTTGGACTGAAATCTTTCCAAAACAGACTTGTATCTTCACCTTTCTCCACAATCATGGCTCACTGCAGTCCCAACCTCTGGGCTCAGGCCATCTTCCTGCCTCAGCTTCCTAAGTAGTTGAAATTACAGGCACCCACCACAATGCCCAGCTAATTTTTTAAATTTTTTGTAGAGACAAGGCCTTGCTATGTTGCCCAGGCTGGTCTAGAACTCCTATCCTCAAACAATTCTCCCACCTTGGCCCCCCAAAATGCTGGGATTACAGGCTTGAACTACCGTGCCCAGCCATCTTCTGTCTTTTTGTTGTTTTTTTTTTGAGTTGGAGTCTCACTCTTGCCCAGACTGGAGTGTAGTGGCTGCTCCCGGCCACCGCAGTCTCGACCTGCTGGGCTCCGGCGATCCTTCTGCCTCAGCCTTCCGAGTAGCTGGAACTACAGGCGTGCGCTACCATGCCCAGCTAATTTTTTGATTATTGTAGAGATGAGGTCTCGCCAAGTTGCCCGGGTGGGTCTCGAACCCGCGGGCTCAGACAATCTGCTCACCTCAGCCTCCCAAAGCGCGGAATGACAGGCTGAGCCACCGAGTCTGGCTTTTTTTTTTTTTTAAAGTAAGTCTCACTGTGTCGCCCAGGCTAGAGTGCAGTGGCACGCTCATGGCCACTGCAGCCTCGACCAGCTAGGCTCATGCGATCCTTCCGCCTCAGACTTCTAACTAGCTGGAACTATAGGCAAGCCCCACCATGCCTGGCTAAGTTTTTCATTTTTACTGTAGAGACGCAGTCTTGCCAAGTCACCCAGGCTGGTCTCAAACCCGTGGACTCAGGTAAACCTCTTGCCTCTGCCTCCCAAAGTGCCGGGATAACGGGTATGAGCCACCATGCCCAGACCTCTGCCTTCTTAAGCAGATAATTAACACCTGAATTTTTTTAATTACCAGCTCAAGTAATCCCTAGGAGCACAAAAGTGAGAGAGACAGAACCTCAGCATTGGAGCCGGAGAGAAATTGAAAGAGTCTTGAAGGTCAGCTCATGAAATCTCTTCCTAGCCAGGCTCGGTGGCTCAGCCTGTAATCCTGCGCTTTGGGAGGCTGAGGTGAGTGGATTGCCTGCCTATGGGTTTGAGACCCGCCTGGGCAACTTGGCGAGACCTCATCTCTACAATAAATCAAAAAAAAAGCCAGGCATGGTAGCGCATGCCTATAATTCTGGCTACTTGGAAGGCTGAGGCGGAAGGATCGCCGGAGCCCAGCAGATTGAGGCTGTGGTGGCCGGGAGCGGCCACTGCACTCCAGTCTGGGTGACAGAGTGAGACTCCAACTCAAAAAAAAAAGAAATCCCTTCCTGAGAAACCTGAAATGCCAATGTCACACTCCAACACAATCACGTTTCTCATCAAACCACTTAACGAAGGAACACCACGCAAGACACCACGGTGGGACTACTTTAAACATGCTAGTCATTATCCCAACCACACTTAAACTTGATGGTAAAAATCACACTTACTTGGGTTTTTCAGAGGAAGACAGATCTCAGAATCTGATAACTCTTCCTGTTCTTTCTGTACAAGTTGCTTCTTAGCTTTCTTTCTTGTCTCCTTTTGGAAAGTTCTGAATGTTTCTCCAAGATTTTCAAAGTTTAGGTCTTTATAGCTCGATACCTTATTCACCCATGCCAAAAATCTATCAATAACATCCCTGGGGACCTCACATTCTTTAAGAAAGAGAGAACAGATGTTTTTTTGACTTGGTGGTGACATGTCCGCCTGTAAAAAGTAAGATGGAAATCCTT
Source organism: Cephalopachus bancanus (assembly GCA_027257055.1). Classification (NCBI taxonomy): domain Eukaryota; kingdom Metazoa; phylum Chordata; class Mammalia; order Primates; family Tarsiidae; genus Cephalopachus; species Cephalopachus bancanus. Next base: position 2,159,442 of record JAPVLO010000218.1, read on the forward strand.
GAACTTGATACCTCCCGGAGCCCACAGGCGTCACTTGCACCTTCACTCGCCACCAGGGACCCGTTACTGGGAAACGTCCAACCACGATGCATTCCTCATGAGTGTTTTCATCAGGGATTAAAGCTAAAAATAAAAATCAGTTGATTTAAGAGACCGAAAAACCTCTTCCCTGACGTTTCCGCAAACCCAGCACGGTCTCTGCCCCCACAGCGCCCACACAGATGCCACGAGGGTCCTGCCTGCCCGTCCATCTCCCCGTTATGCTGGAAGCTCCCTACGACGGGGCAGGGTTTCATTTGTGCTTGAACTCCACAGTACACAGCATGTGTCTGCTGTTGCTCTCCCAAAGTCAGTCCTCTCTGCTACTCCGACCTCAGCTGAGGCAGCCTTGGCGCAGCCTTTAAAACGCCGGGGCCCCTCCTCGGTGCTCCCTCTGTCCCGACTGTCCTCCCTGCTACCATTCACCACTTTTATGACAGCCTCGGCTGAACCAGTGCTTCCTCAGGAAGGCCTTCCCCGAATCTCATGGTCAAAAGCTCTCAAAGCACCACTTGGTCCTCCTTCTAAACTAAGGAACATTACAGTGACTCCTGTGATCACTTAAAGGACGCCTGTTTCATGTCACCAGTGACAGCAACCCCGTCATTTACCCCCAGGGTTTCCCAGCACCAAACACCTTGCCTGGAACAGGCAGGCCAGCCCCTGACACGTTAGGGTGCTTGACAAACACCTGAAAATGTTCTGTTGAGACCTGACTGGCCGCTTCCATGCAGCTACATAAGTTAAAACTAAAAACAATGTTAAATCCGGCTCTTCGGTGACACTGGCTGCCTTTCAAGTGCTACATAGCCACAGAGGGCCAGCGGGTCCCGCGCCAGACCCTACAGAGACAGAACCCTGTCGTCACCACAGAAGGTGCTGCTGAACAGCACCGGGCTGCACTTGACATTGCTCTTCATTGCCAGCCACAGAGCAGCCGAACAGGCATCATCGAGGGCACAGGAAACGGCACACGAGCACACCCACCGCATCAGAAAAAAAAAAAGTCATCACAAATCAACAGCGCACGGAGGCTTTCTGGTGGGTTTTTCCTAAGCCAAGAATAAGCGCCACTCGACTCCTTGCAGCGCAGGGTGAGGGAAGTGCTGACCGTGGTGAGAGCATGCCTTCACAGGCACGGCAGCTTAGACCACCTCAAAGACCTGAGTGATGACATCGCCGAGTGTGGTCAGTTAAAGCCACTGCTCTCACAATCGCTCATTTAATCCCCAGTAGGTTGCAGCAGCCAAGCCTTCTCCAGGCTGAGTTTGCTGGCAGTACGGGGGACCTTGCTCAGGACAGAGTGGGAAACACAGACCCCACCAAGCCCACCCAAAAGGGTACTCACCCCAGGTCCCTCCTTTAAGCCCACTCCAGCAGGTGCTCACCCCAGGTCCCCCCTCCAGGTCCACCCTGTGCGTGTTCACCTCAGTCCCCCTTCCAAGCCCATCCCCACAGGCACTCACCCCAGGAGCCTCCCCAGCCCATCCTGGGGGGCCTCGCCCCAGGTCTCCTCCAAGCCCATCCCTGGAGGCCCTCATCCCAGTCCCCCTTCCAAACCCACCCTGGGGTGCTCACCCCGGATCCACCCACCAGCCTACCCTGGTGGGCGCTCACCCCTAATCCCTCCTCCAAGCCCACCCCGGCAGGTGCTCACCCTGGGTCCCTCCTCCAAGTCCACCCCGGGGGGACGTTCACCTCATGTCCCCCCAGCCCAGCCCAAGGGCAGTCACCCCGGATATCCCCCAGACCACCCCGATCTCCCAGCCAGCCTGGGAACGCTCACACCGGACACCCCCAGCACTCACCCTGGGTCCCTCCTCCAAGTCCACCCCGAGGACGCTCACCTAGTGTCCCCCCCGGCCCACCCCGGGGGTGCTCACCCCGGATCTCCACTCCCCAGCCCAAGAGCGCTCCGAATCCCCCTGAGTCCACCCGAGGGCGCTCACCCAGGATCTCCACTCCCCAGTCCAAGGGCGCCCGGGATCCACCCCAGCCCACCCCGAAGGCGCTCACCCCGGACCTCCGCCTCCCATCCCAAGGGTGCCCGGGGACGCGCACCAAGGATCTCCACCCCCAGCCCAAGGTCGTTCACTCGGATCCCCCTTAGCCCAACCCGAGGGCGCTCGCCCTGATCTCCACCCCCAGCCCGAGGGCGCCCCGGACCCCCAGCCCACCCCAAGGGCGCTCCTCCCGGACCCCCGCGCTCACCGCGGACGCGCCCCGGGAGGCCGCCGGCCCGCACGGCCCCGCTGCACAGCTCCTCGGCGTCCACAAACGCAGGGTCGTCGTCCTCCTCCACGTCCTCCGGCGGGCCGTCGTCGTCGTCCTCGCCCGCCCGGCCCTTGGGAGGGAGCAGGGGCCCCCGCAGCTCGCGCAGGTGTCCGTCCCGCCAGGCCATGCTTGCCCGCTCACGATCCAAAAGCCCGGGCCAACCCGCGGCCGCGACCGGCCAATCAGCAGGGCGCTTCCGGGAACACCCGGGCGGCGCGCGGCGGCGAAGCTCCGCCCCCAGGGTCCTGGAAGAGGCGGGGCGCGGAGGGATGGGGCGAGGAAAGGACGAGGCGGCGGGCGGGGCAAGGGGCGGGGCGAGGAGGGATGGGGCGGGGAAAGGGCGCCGCGGGAGGAACGGCGCGATGGGCGGGGAAAAGACGAAGGGGTGGTTGCGGGAGGGGCGGGGCGGAGGGGCGGGGCGGAGCATCCTGGAGACTGACAGGTGTGACCCCTGCAAAACCGCGAATCCACGACGTCTTCTGCGGAGGAGGAAACGCAGGGCGTGGTCGCGTCTGCTGACCTTAGCGACCCCCGAAAAGCAAACCCTCCTCAGACGCCCTTTGGACCGCCGGCCCCCACCCAGAACAGAGCGGTGACTCTCCCACCAGGACCCCGGGGGACGGCTAGGGCCCCGTTGCCTCGACTGTGAAAGGGCCGCCGAGGATTTGGATGGACGTTGTCTAAAGGCACTTATTCTGGGTACAGGTTTCTAGGCCCCACTTCAGACCCACTGAGTCAGGATCTAGGGCTGGGACCCAGGAGTCTGTCTTTCTAACGTCCGTCCCAAGTCGTCCACGTTGAAGGTTACCCGGTGAAAGGAGGTACCGGTAGAAACCTAGAATAAACTTAGTTTCTCATAGTCTTTTTGCCTCGGCATAGATATTTTTGCTTAGACTATCCCTGACACGCTGTGAATCTAGCACAGGTTAGACATAGATGCAGGTTTTAGGGAGCGTTCAGGCAATCTACAGCAGGCCAAGCTCGCGGGCTACCCCACCCCCTCGGCAAATCTCCATCAGATGCAAAACAAGGACAGAGCCATAGAAATGATAATAGACCACCTTGTAGTCGAGGAGTTGTGGATTGCAAATGTCTGACAAGTCTCTTGCAGGAAAACCCCCTCCCCTTGTCTCCGCCCACCTAGGCCACCACCGTGGCAGCCATCATGTGACTAACCCACCCATCTGCCTGCTGTCCATCCCCTGATGTCAGTACCTGCCCTTACCTGCCCCTTTGGGATGATGTAGAACAGACCACCCCCCAATCACCTTAATGACCTTCCCCCATCAAAGAGAAATGGTTAAAAGGACTCAACCAGAGCAACCAGAATCTGGTGTGGGCGTGTGCTCTTTGAGCTATGGGTGTCGCCATGTTTCCTGGCTTTGGCCCCCTTCCCTTCCTTGGGGAGGTCAATCTTTCTCGCTCTCTCTAATTTACTTTTAAATAAACTATATTTTCTAATCTAACTTTTGTGCAATTCTTTGCATCTTTCATGCGACTGCAGACACCCCACACCCCCAGCAGGCCTGACCTAACATTCTGGGGGCCCCACTAGGAGTGTGACCCTAACAGTCGCACTTGCTGTTCTGTTTGTTGCTAAAGCCAGCAGAAACTTTCCAGCCATTGTTGTACCTGACCTTTCAGCAGTATTTGAGCTGACAGCTGTGTTCTGCTTCTCAGCATTCTGCTGCCTGGGCCTTGTGACTCGTCTTCTCAGGTTTTTCTCCTTGGTCTCTGGTCACTTAGTCTCCTTGGGCTTCCTGCTGCTTTTGTGAGCCCAGGTCTTCCCCAGGGCTCTCCTAAGGCCTGCTCTCTCAGTTTTCCGCAGTCATCTCTCACCTGTTGCGACACCTGCATGCCAACGGCTCCTGGTCTCCCTGCAGACAAACAGCTGCCTGCCTCACTCCTGGATTCCTGGATGCCCCTCAGCTACTTCAGACTGGGTCACTTATGCAGATGAGGGGACCCTCCCCAAAAGAAAACAATTTATTGACAAAAATGGTGTATTTGTTCTTTTTTTTTGAGTCAGGATCTCACTCTGTCGCCCAGGCTAGAGTGCAGTGGAACGCTCACTGCCACCCCAGCATCCACCTGCTGGGCTTGGGAGATACTTCCGCCTCACCCTTCCAAGTAGCCGGAACTATTGGCGCACACTACCACACCCGGCTAATTTTTTTTGATATACTGTAGAGACGAGGTCTCACCAAATTGCCCAGGCTGGCCTCGAATCCCTGGGCTCAGGCAATTCTCTCACCTCGGCCTCCCAAAGTGCTGGGATGACAGGCTGAGCCACTGCACCTGGCCTGTGTTTGTTCTTACATGTTTAAACTTCAGTCACCTGCAAAGCACTCTCTGTCTGAAGCAATACACCTGTCGAGATGCTTTTTCCACTACTCAGCATGGCTTCTGAACTCGTTCATTTTGATGCATTTTAGTGCTCCTGCCGTTTTTTCTTTTACCTCTTCCACATCGCAAAGCGTTTCCCTTTGAGGACTTTTTCATCTGGAAACAAACAAAAAAAGTGACTCAGGGCGAGATAGGGTGAATAGGGAAGGTGGGGCACAAGGGTCATGCCGTTTTTTTTGTCAAAAACTGCTGAACACTCAGAGCAGGGTGGGCAGGTACGTTGTCATGGTGGAAGAACCGAGTTTGCCACAACTCGGGACATTTCTTCCACAACGCAGCCTCTCCCAACAATGCTAGCTGGTCCACAGATGCTGATGGGTTCCTAGAACACTTACCTAGCGGGGGAAGCCTGTGCTATGAAAGATCTGCCCTCCAATCCTGGTTTTGAGGGGTTCCCCCTAGAATGTAGGATATTCACCAACATGATGAGTTGGACTGGAGTCTCCAGATGTGGCGCATTCATTCACCGACCTCAGCTGCATCTTTTCAGGTTGTGTGGGCAGGGGTGTGGGATGGTGAGAACGTTGCTTCTTTCCCTGCTGTGTCTCGTGGTAGAAAAATGACAACAGTCCTGGGCTCCTGGATACTCTTTTAGCCACACACAGTGAGCAACAGCACTTGAACCTGGCTGTGCATCCAAGTCGCCTGGAATAGTTCTAAAAATGAGATCCCTGGATCTTTCTTGAAGCTGCACTTCCAAAAACACAAAACAACGCGTGGGTGAGATGACTGGCTGTGCGATTTTTGTAACAACAAATGATCAGAAATAGCAGGAATGCTCATCAGTAAGAGACTAATTGAATAAGGAATGGTTCATCCTTTCAATAGAGTATTCTGCTATTTTTTAAAGAGTATTCTGCTATTTTTCAAGCCTGTAATCTCAGCACTTTGGGAGGTCGAGGCGAATGTATTGCCTGAGCCAGCGGGTTTGAGACCAGCCGGGCAACTTGGCAAGACCTCGTCTCTACATTATATCAAAAACTAGCCAGGCGTGGTAGCGCGCGCCTGTAGTTCCAACTACTTGGAAGGCTGAGGCAAAAGGATCGCCGGAGCTCAGCAGGTCAAGGCTGGTGACCGGGAGCGGCCATTGCACTCCAGTCTGGGCGACAGAGTGAGACTCCGACTCAGAAAAAAGATTCAGCAACCAGCAGCCAGTTGCCATTGCTTTACTAAACTCTCTGTGGCCATGTGCTCTTTTAGCTATGGCCACCACTATGTTTCCTAAGCTTTGGCCCACTCTCCTACCGTGGAGTGGTGAATCTTCTCTCATTTGCCTTTTAAATAAACTATATTTTCCAGTCTAACTTATGTGCAATTCTTTGCATCCTTCTCACAGCACCGGATTGCACACCAGACACCCACACCCCCAGTCTGACCCAACATTTTGGAGGCCCTGCTGGGGTATATATATAATATATATATATATATATATATATATATCACCAAGTTGCCCAGGCTGGTCTCAAACCTGCGGGCTCAGGCAATCCACTATCCTCGGCCTCCCAAAGTGCTGGGGTGACAGGTTTGAGTCACCAAGCCTGGCCTTTATTTTTTATTTTTGAGTTGGAGTCTCACTCTTGTCACCCAGACTGGAGAGCAGTGGCACACTATGGTCACCACAGCCTCGACCTGCTGTGCTCCAGAGATCCTTCCGCCTCAGCTTTCCAAGTAGCCAGAACTACAGGCGCGCGCTACCATGCCCGGCTAATTTTTTGATTTATTGTAGAGACGAGGTCTCGCCAAGTTGTCCAGGCTGGTCTCGAACCCGTGGGCTCAGGCAATCCTCTAGCCTCCGCCTCCCAAAGTGCTGGCACTATAGGCTTGAGCCACTGCACCCGGCCTCATTTACATTTTTACTTAAGTATCTTCCCACACTAAAATATCTGTGAGTTTAAGTCCATGCCCTTGCATCTCTGCTTCAGCCTGTGAACTGGGAAGTTGCGGGAGAGTCATTGGTCGGAATCACCTCCCTCCTCCTCACAGGTGTTTTCCAGAAGCTTCTTTCCCAGCAAGCCCCTGCCGCGATCATGGCACCGAGAGGCTGCTGGACCCGTTTCTCCTTGGCCCGCTGGTCTGTGTTTGTTGGGCATTTTGTGACCCTATTTATTTTGTCTTAGAAGTAAAAAAGCAGAAGGTTGAGAAGTATTCCTCAGGAGAAGCAGATGGCTGCCATTCATGTATTCAGTGAATAAATATTTCAGGATGGTTGCTGCCCTGGGCACTGGAGAGTGGCAGCAAACACAAGATGGAGAGACAGCTGAACAATTAGTGCAAGCACCCAGCGATGAGTGCAAGAAAACGACACAAAAGCGTGTGAGGGAGCAGGCACTGTGGCTTCAGGATTTGCCCTCTCCAAGCTCCCTGCTGGAGGTGAGCCCCAGTGGCGGTGTGAGAGCTTCAGGCGGGGATTGTTTGCAAGGCTCCACCAATCACACATTCATGGGTTGATGGCCGGTGAGTTTATGGGCTGCTGTGGGGATAGGCTGGCTTTGTTGATGCTATTGTTTGCTCTTGTTTTTTTGAGTCAGTCTCACTTTGTTGCCCAGGCTGGAATGCAGTGGCACACTCACAGCCCCTGCAGCCTGGACCTGCTGGACTCCGGCGATCCTTCTGCCTCGGCCTTCCGAGTAGCCGGAACTACAGGCACGTGCTACCACGCCTGGCTAACTTTTTAATTTATTGTAGAGATGAGGTCTTGCCAAGTTGCCCGGGTGGATCTCAAACCCATGGGCTCGGGCAATCCTCTCGCCTCGGCCTCCCAAAGTGCTGGGATTACAGGCTGAGCCACCAAGTCAGGCCTATTTTTTAATCAGAGTCTCACTCTGTCACCCAGGCTGGAGTACAGGGGCATGATCACAGCTCACTGCAGCCTCAACCTCCTGGGCTCAGGTGATCCTTCTGCTTCAGCCTCCCAAATAGCTGGGATTACAGGCATGTGCCACCACATCCAGCTAATTTTTTTATTTTTTTGGTAGAGATGAGGTTTTGCTATGTTGCCCAGGCTGGTCTCAAACTCTGGTCTCAAGCAATCCTTCTGACTCAGCCTCCCAAAGTGCTGGGATCACAGGTGGGTGCCACCACACCCAGCTAAAACTCAGCATGTTTAAAGTGTTTTTTTCCATGCCAGATTTCACAACTATCTTAACATTCTCATTCCTTCTTACCCGACCTAGGGCAAGCCCTGCATGCTGGGACCCGTGGTCCTGAAGAGATCTGTCACCTGCAGCCGTCCTATGACCTGGCATGGCTCCCTCCTACTGCTGCCTCCTGAAGCCCCCAGAACCCTACCAGGTCCAGGCTGCAGGGGCCATAGCACTTCTCTTTCTCTCTCTCTTTTGAGGTGGGGTCTCACTTTGCCATCCAGGCTGGAATGTGTGGCACCATCAAAACTCCCGGGCTCAAACCATCCTCCCGCCTCTGCCTCTCCAAGTGATAGGACTGCAGGCATGTGCCACCACACCTGGCCCACAGCCCTTTTCGCTGGGTGCTTCCCTGTCATGACCACATGCCACATTCGGGGAATCCTTGTTTCAGATGAATGGATGACTCTTCTCGGGGACCCAGGGCATCTGGCTATTCTCCAGGCAGCAGGAAATTGGGGGGGGCGCCTCGAGGCATCTCTATGGCAGCCATCCAGCTGTCTACACCTGGGTTCTCTTGCTCCTGGGGCTGCTCCCTCCCAGGACCCAGGCAAAAGCAGGACACAAACCCTCCGGTCTCAAGTCCTCAGACTTCCTACTGACCATTCTGCCACCCCTGCCTCGGAACTAAGATGGCGGACGAGGGGAGTCGTGGTGCGTTTCCTGCTTCCTCTCCTCTTCTCCCACCCTTTCCCTGCCTACGAACTGTTTTCTAGGCCAGGCGCAGTGGTTCACACCCAGAATCCCAGCACTTTGGGAAGCTGGGGCAGGAGGATTGCTTGAGTCCAGGAGTTTGAGAACAGTTTAGGCAGCATAGTAAAACCTCGTCTCTGGAAAAAAAATAAAAAATAAAAAACAGTCGGGCATGGTGGTGCACACCTATAGTCCCAGCTACTTGGGAAGCTGAGGTGGGAGGATAGCTTGAGCCCAAGAAGTAGAGGCTACAGAGCAAGACCTTGTTTCTGTAAATAAGAAAAGACAATTTTTTTTTTTTTGAGTTGGAGTCTCACTCCGTCGCCCAGACTGGAGTGCAGTGGCCGCTCCCGGCCACCGCAGCCTCGACCTGCCGGGCTCCGGCGATCCTTCCTCCTTAGCCTTCCAAGTAGCCGGAATTACAGGCATGCGCTACCATGCCTGGCTGATTTTTTGATTTATTGTAGAGATGAGGTCTCTCTGCCCAGGCGGGTCTCGAACCCGCGGGCTCAGGCAATCCACTCACCTCAGCCTCCCAAAGGTGCGAGATTACAGGCTGAGCCACCAAGCCCGGCTGAAAAGACAATTTTCTAGGCGTGAGACACTGTGTTGGGGTCTGCACCGTGGTCCGGGAGCAAGCGGCTGGCTCAGCAGGCTTCTTGAATCTTTCTACACTCAATTTTTTTTAAAGCAGAAACACACTGCACACCTGACGTCCACGCCTGTCTACGAGAGGCCAGTCTCAGGGCGCTGAATCAGCGCAGATAGTCCAGGGACTGGCGATGGCGGAGAGCTTGGGGGCTGAGGCTTCCCAGCCGCCCACCCTGTGTCCACACTCGCTGGCCCGCCTGCGCCCACGTCTGGCTGGCTCCCTGCGACCTCGTGGTGCATTGTGTCCTGTGTTGACCACCTGCTGTGCTGGGCACCATGCCAGGTGCAGCCATGGATGGATGCAGCGGGCCCTGGCCCAGAAGGGGCGCTCTCAGTCCAAGGGGACACAAGCCATACAGGCCAGGGGCACTAGGCTAGGTTATCAAAGGAAACGCTTTCCTGCGTCTGCAGAAACGAGTCACTGACAGTGGAGGAAAGAGCCTCCCAGACCTAGGGGATGGATGCTGAGGAGAAAGTGCAGGGAGCTGCCTGGAGCTGGGGGCGGGGCACTGAGCACTGAGCACTGAGCCCATGGATGCCACACCAAGGAGTGTGGACTTTCTCTTTTTTTTTTCTTTTTCTTTTTTTGAGCTGGAGTCTCACTCCGCTGCCCAGGCTGGAGTGCAAAGGCACGCTCATAGCCACCCCAGAACCGACCAGAAATCCTTCCGCCTCAACCTTGCAAGTAGCCAGAACTACAGGCACGCACCACCACGCCCGGTTAATTTTTTTATTTATTGTATAGACGAGGTCTCGCCAAGTTGCCCGGGCTGGTCACAAACCCACAGGCTCAGCAATCCTCTCGCTTCAGCCTCCCGAAGTGCTGGGATGCCAGGCTGAGCTACCGAGCCTGGCTGGAGTGTGGACCTTCTACCACAGACCCGGGGATTTCAAACCTGGGATCACCGACCTTGGAGACCACGGAAGGGCTACATGCAGGTCTGAGAGGCCCCATGCAACTGAGATCTTCCATATGGGCTTTTTTTTTTGAGTCGAAGTCTCACTCTGTCACCCAGGCTGGAGTGCAGTGGCACAATCACGGCTCACCACAGCCTCCACCTCCTGGACTGAGATGATCCTTCTGCCTCAGCCTCCCTAGTAGCTGGGACTGCAAGCAGGTGTCCCTTTATCCAGCTAATTTTTACTTTTTGTTGAGACAAGGTTTCACTACATTGCCCATCCTAGTCCCGTACTCAAGCAATCCTCCCACCTTGGCCTCCCAAAGAGCTGGGACTACGGGTGTGTGCCACCATGCCCGGCTAATTTGTTTACTTTTTATTTATAGAGATGGCGCATTTCAGTGTTTGAGAAACAGTTTTAAGCCTTTTTCTCCCTGGACTATACTCCAAAGATTTATGCTTCCTTTCTAATCTAATTGTGTGCCTGCTTGAGAGATTCCAGAGGCTGACCCTGTAATGGCAGAGGCTGGAGGCCCCACAGCAAGATTCTCCATTGCTTGCAATTGGGACTATGCCAGCCAGCTCCAGGTGGGCAGCGATTCCAGACAACCCTCGAAGCAAGACCAGATGCTTACCTCTCTCCCAGACACTCCTCGTTCTCTTCTTTCCCTTAAAATTCCCTATCCTGGCGAGCATGGTGGCTCACGTCTGTCATCCCAGCACTTTGGGAGGCCAAGGCGGGAGGATTGGTAGAGCCCAGGAGTTTGATACCACCCCGGGCAACAGTGAGACCTTGGATTTACAAAAATTTTTTAAAAATTAGCCAATGTGGTGGTGTGCACCTGTAGTCCCAGTTACTCAAGAGGATCCCTTGAGCCCAGGAGGTCGAGGCTGGGGAGAGCCATGATCATGCCACTGCACTCCAGCCTGGGTGGCAGGGTGAGATGCTGACTCAAAAAAAAAAAAAAAAAAAAATCGGCCAGATGCGGTGGCTCAAGCCTATAAACCCAGCACTTTGGGAGGCCGAGGTGAGTGGATTGCCTGAGCCCACGGATTCGAGACCAGCCCGGGCAACTTGGCGAGACCTTATCTCCACAGTAAATCAAAAAGTTAGCCGGGTGTGTTAGTGCGTGCCTGTAGTTCTGGCTCCTTGGAAGACTGAGGTGGAAGGATCGCCAGAGCCCAGCAGGTTGATGCTGGGGTGGCCGTGATGGTGCCACTGCTCTCCAGCCTGGGCGACGAGCGACACTCCGACTCAACAAAAATCTGTCCTCTGTCTAAAATATTGAATGGGATCTCCAAGGCACGAGCATGGCCGCCTCCCCTGCTGCCGACTTGGGAATCGAGTCCCCTCCCCGGCACACTCGTGCTTGTGTATTTCGGCCACACCTGCGACCTGAACACTCGGCTGCTGCCTACAGTTTCCCAGAACTCGGCATGGTTTTGGGGGGGATCAGGGATCCACGAAAGACTAAAACCCCTGGATTAGGACGGAACAGAGCAGGGAGCAGCCACTGGGACCCAGGGTCGGAAGTTACTCTGAGGGCCCCCTCACATGGTTTCCTGACCTGCCAAGCGGTGACGATGGCCGGACCCTGTGGGGCTACTTGAAGGATTAAACTAGGTGGGACCTGCGGTGGGACCTGCCATACAGCGAGAGCTCTGTTGACAAAAAGTGCCAAACTCTGTAAAACATTAAGACGGCGTATGTGGGGCCACATGGGAGTGACGTAAGCCCGTGGCATCCATCCCAGGAGGCCCTGAGAACGTGTGCCCATCATGGTTGAATGGTAGCTTGGTTACATACATTTTAGGAGGACAGAAGTTACAAGAAGCTGTACATCAACACATGCAGGATTCACACGGGTTTGGTCAGGGAAGATGGGACATTTCCAAGGGGGGGTCGCAGGCTATAGGTGCATTCAAGGAATTTCGGACTGACAGTTGGTCAGCTGGGCTTATCTAGGGTTTTGAAAGCAGCAAAGAGGCCGGGTGTGATGGCTCAGCCTTTGAGAGGCCCAGGCAAGAGGACTGCCTGAGCCTGTGGGTTTGAGACCAGCCTCGGCAACTTGACTAGACCGTGTCTCTACAATAAATTTTAAAAAGTAGCTGGGTGTGGTAGCGCGCACCTGTAGTTCCGGCTATTTGGGAGGCTGAGGTGGACGGATCACGGGAGCCCAGCTGGTCCAGGCTGGCCCACACAGCAAGACCCCAACTCAAAAAAAGAAAGCAGCAAAGAATATGAGTAGCTTGATGCCGGGTGTTAGAGCTCACGCCTGTCATCCCAGCACTTTGGGAGACTGAGGTGGGAGGATCACCTGAGTCCAGGAGGTGGAGGCTGCAGTGAGCCATGATCGTGGCTCTGCACTCCATTCTGGGTGACAGAGTGAGACCCCCAACTCAAAAAAAAGTAGACTGCTCTTAAATTTAGCATAGCTGGCAACACTGGGCCTGCATTTCCTCCTGGCAAGAGTCTGTTTAAACCAAGTACTTTGGGTCCCTGTTGAGTGAGGCCTGCTGTCTCTAGTTGGTCCTGGTCCTCACGCTTCCCTATTATGACTCCCATCCTGGCTCACTTATTTGCCTTTGAGGACTAAAGGGTAACCATTTTCTCTTACCCAAATTCCTAAGAGGTCTGGGGAGTCATGCCTGTAGGGACTCACCAGACAGGGTCTAATTACTCTGTTACCTTATGTACTGAAGTTTGTTTTCCAGTCTGACTCTGGCATGACATCGCATGCACACCACAGGTCAAGAAGGAAATTAAGACTCTGCACAGCCATCTCTCAGAGACTTTCAGACTCTGGGCAACTTGTAAGACACTTCTCTGTTCTCCCTGAAGTCTGCAACACATAGGACTTTATACAGCAACAGACCTGGAGTTTTCCACCCCCTTCTCTCAGCAAAACACCTCTACTGACTTCCAAATTCCTTATAAAGGAACTGCAGGTTACCAATCAAGAAATCTTGGTATCCACCTGTGACCCACAGGCCCCTGCTTGGAAATGCCCCTCCTTCCCAGGCCAAACCATGACTATCTCACAAGCACTGATTCACGGTTCTTGGAACTTTGCATCCCTAAAACACATACAAGCAGACGACCATTCAACCCTGGTGAGCACATGTTCCGGTGCCCCCGACCATGGGTGTTCCGGACCTGAGGCCACTCCTCTCGGCCAGAATAAATATCTTAAAGTATTTTGCAGAGTTTGGCATCTCGATGTCAACCCTTCAGGGGGGATGTGAGTCTGAGACTCCTGGCCTGAGCTAAAGCAGGCGTTGTGGGGATGGGGTGGAGGTGACGGTTCAAGGAATGGGAAGAGGGCTTGAGGCCCGCCGGACGAGCAGGGCAGACACAAGGGACGTGGGCAGGTAAGGTCGCTGTCCAACACACCCGACACAGGGAGCCACACCAGCCGGAGAAAGCCAGGAAGAAAGTGGCTCAGTTTCAGACAGTTCAAGGTGTCTGCGGAACCTCTGGGAAGGGCTGTCTAGAGCAGTTGAACACACAGACCCCAGGGAGATGGTCAGGACCAAGAGAAAGATTTGGGAGTCAAAGAGGTGGTGTTTATGGTTACTACAACAGTGATGGTTGACGAGATTGTGCAGGGAGCGTGAGAGAAAGCATGAACTATAAGCAGCATTCCTTTTTTGAGTTAGAGTCTCACTCCGACGCCCAGGCTGGAGTGCAGTGGCATGCTCACGGCCACCCCAGTGTTGAATTGCTGGGCTCCGGCGATCCTTCCGCCTCAGCCTTCCAAGTAGCTGGAACCACAGGCACACGTCATCATGCCCAGCTAATTTTTGATTTGTTGTAGAGACGAGGCCTCGCCAAGTTGCACGGGCTGGTCTCGAACCCGTGGGCTCAGACAATCCACTCGCCTCGGCCTCCCAAAGTGCTGGGATGACAGGTTGAGCCACTGCGCCCGGCCAGCGACATTCCTTTTTAAGGGCAGAGGAAGACACTAGCAGAGGAGGCAGAGAAGGGATATTCAGGAAGGGAGGGAGACACCCCAGGAGGAATAGTCATACGAGCTGAGGACCTAGGCCAGGTGCCCAGCCTGCAACCCCAGTGCTTTGGGAGGCCGAGGCAGGAGGATCACTTGAGCCCAGGAGATCAAGGCTGCAGTGAGCTATGATTACACCCCTGCACTCCAGTCCAGCGAGAGAGCAAGACCCCAGCTTTAAAAAAAAAACTCAAGACCTAAAGAGTTTCCCGGGAGAAAGTGGTCACTAGTGAAACATCACGGAGGGTCATGCTAGTCCTTCAGAGCCAAGCCTTGGACCTGTATGAAAGTCCTGGTTTCACTACCCAATCCCATCGCAGCTTAGTGGGGGACCTTATGCGTGTCTTCGGTTCCAGGCTGGGGCGCCCCACCCAACAGTGCAGAGGCTGGACCAGGTGACGGACTCCTAAGGTCTTCCAACGGCTGAGGTCTTGGGGTGCCTAGAAGCCCCACCTCTGGCAACTCCCCCTCCCGTTCTACCTGCAGACAAAGAGGAGGTGAGACAATGCTTGGAGAGAGGGTGGGATTTCAAGACTGTCCCAGAGAGGCCGTCCCCAAGTCAGTTGTCACATGCTCAGGACTTTCCACCCTGAGATGAATTCGGGGGAAACAGAGAACAAGATTAAGGAAGAGACCAGCAGTCCTCGGGCAGCCTGACCCCTGTGCCTCTAAGCTTCTAGTGTTGGTTGACCCGATGATGAGTTTCTTGATGGTGAAGACTTCCTCCTCCCCAGCTGGCTCTCAGAAAATGTGCATCGAGACAAACTTCCATTAAGAATGGAAGTCTCCGTCTTTGGGAGGCTGAGGTGAGTGGATTGCCTGAGCCCATGGGTTCAAGACCCACCTGGGCAGCGAGACCTCATCTCTACAATAAATCAAAAAATCAGCCGGGCGTGGTAGCGCATGCCTGTAATTCCGGCTACTCGGAAGGCTGAGGCGGAAGGATCGCCGGAGCCCAGCAGGTCGAGGCTGCGGTGGCCGGGAGCGGCCACTGCACTCCAGTCTGGGCGACCGGGTGAGACTCCAACTCAAAAAAAAAAAAAAAAAAAAAAAAGAATGGAAGTCTCAGCCGGCACGGAGGCTCAGGCCTGTAATCCTAGTGCTTCGGGAGGCCGAGGTGGGAGGATCGCTGGAGACCAGGAGTTCGAGACCAGCCTGGGCACCCTAGCAAGAGGCTGTCTCTAACAGAATAAAAATAAAAGTAAATTAAAAAAAAAATGGATGTCTCCGCTTAATGAGAGAAAGATACATTTAAGATGTGGAATTACAAGAGGTCTCTAAAACGAAAGTGAGCCTGGGTGGGAGAAAACGTGGGAGGTGGTGTGGGTGACGGCAGACACTGGAACACGGGAGCCGGCTTTTCCGCAGACTAGAAGACCCTGAGGTCAGGGAAGAAGATGACGCGAGTCACCCCTGTCGGGCGTGGAATCAGGTCTGCCATCACCTGCTGAGCTTTGCACGGTCTGGCCCGGCGGTGCCCCCTGTCATGCTGTGGGCCGGGAGGACCACTCCTCGCCCAGAAAGCGAGAGGCAGGGGGTCCCCGGCACCCAAGCCACCCCACGGAGCCTTCCCGTCCAGGGTAGCCTGTGACACTGGCAGACTTGAGGGGCACCCGCATTCATCTCCCAGGCGCTGACCACACAGCTTCTCCGTCACCGTCCCTCCAGCGTGTTCTGTGGGGACCCACACCACTGCCTGCGTGTCAGGTTCAAGTGTGGCGGCGCTGGTGAGCGCTGCAGGTAAGATGGAGGACACGGGCGGATCTGAACTTCAGACAGCGGTGAGTCGCTTCCAGGCAAGCCTGCCCCAGAGCACCCTGGGTTTTCGATTTCTTTCTTTTTTTGTTTTCCAAGGTTTTGCTATTGTTTGTATTTGTTGTTTTTGCTTTCCAAATCTGGCCACCGGCGCCGTGACTTCCAGGCTACTTGTCTTTTTGACGTCTCTGGCTTCGATGTTTCGCCAACCCCGGTCTGTCCCCTCCAGGGCTGGGACTTTGCACCTCTGCTGCCCTCTGCTGGCCACGGTTGGGCGCTGGACGGAAACTCACAGTTCGGCCTCCAAGAGTGTTCAAGGCGGTCATGTCCTTGCACTTCCGGAGGCCGAGGTGGGAGGATTGTTGGAGCCCAGCCTGGGCAACATAGTGAGATCCCGTATCTACAAAAAAATTTTTAAAAATTAGCCGTGCATGGTGGCATGCACCTGTAATCCCAGCTACTCGGGAGGCCGAGATGGAGGGATCCCCTGAGCCCAGGAGGTAGAGACTGTGTTGAGCCGTGATTGTGCCACACACTCCAGCCTGGGCAACAGAGTGAGACCCCAACTCAAAGAAAAAAGCTGAAGGGATGTGGAGGAAGCAGGCCCACGTGGCCATGCTCAAGGAGCACAGCTGTCCTGTGTTCCAGGGCCTGGGCTGAGCTAGCTAACAGGTCCATGGCCCCAAGGAGTGCCCAGGAAGCATGACGAGAGAGACTCGCACAGAAAGTCCCCTGGGCTGGTCAGGAGTCTCAGGAAAAGATGCTCTGGTCTCAAGTCAGTCACTGGCAAGCTGCGCCACTTGGGAGTCACTTAAGCTCTGGGGATTTCTATCTTCTCACCAAGAGGAAGGACAGATCGCAGGAAGAGACATGCTCTTTGAAGAGTGCGACAGTGGCGATTTCTCAAAGGACGCGAAGTGGCTCTACCAGGCGATCCTGCGATCCCATGACCGGGTGTCCTCCCCGAGGAACAGTCTTGTGCAGACAAGACACCCACTCTTGCATGTTCATCACAGCACAATTCACACCAGCACAGATGTGGAAAAAACCTAAATGCTCATCAGCTGATCAGTGGGTAAGGAAAATTACAGACACACACACACACACACACACACACACCACCATGGAATACTATGCAGCCATCAAAAACATGGACTCATGTTTCTGGCAGCAGCTTGAATGGAATTGGAGACCGTCATCCTAAGTGAGGGAGCTCAGAAACGAGAAACCATTCATAAGCGGGAGCCGAGCTGGCGTAATGAACTGGAGATTTGGGGGGGGGGTGAAAAGCCGCCCATCGGGTACTAGTGCCCTGGTGGGGTGACGGGCGTGCTAAGAGCCCAGGCTTCTCCACAATACAATTCAGCCATGCAACCAAAACCACCTGTGTCCCAAAGCTGCTGAAATAACAATTTTAAGAAAGCAAAGGGCAACAGCGTTTGTCCTGGAGCGATGTCAACTCTGGGGGCCCCTCGGTGATGCAAAGGGCTCAGCGCCTGGTACGGACAGGAGAAATTCAGCAGAAGCAAATAAAACCATAGGCGTAAGATGCAAAAGTTGCTGACCTGGGGACGGGGACTGGGGTCCCAGAGGACAGGAAGAGAGGGGTGGGGAGAGGGGAACTAAAGACGACAGCCTGTCCAGCGAGTGGCAGCCGGGTGGACAGGAGACCACAGCGCGACCGGGAAGAGTGGGGTGACTCCACAGCTCTACTTTCGTGGGGTGACTTCACGCCATGTCCTTCGGGCCTTGTAGCAAGCAGCTCCCAGACGACACGTGGCGCTGAGGCCCTAGGGCCCCAGAAGTGGAATGCGGGCGGTGCGACCAAATTCCAGTGCAGAGGTCCCGAGAAAGCTGGAAGTCGTGGGGAGAGAGGGGGGCTGGGTGGGGGATGAGTCCAGGCGGGAGCACAGAGGGGACTGGCAGCAGGCCCGGGAAACGCCCTCCTGGGACAGCCAGAAAGGGCTGGGATGTGGCTGCATTTCCTGCAGTGACACCATCTGGGTCCTGGGGTGCTTTCCCAGGGCCCCTGGCGGCTGGGGACTTCGGCGGCTCTCACCACCCGCACCAGATGAAGGGATGACTCTCACCACCCGCACCAGTTGTTGCAGATCTCTGAGATCCCGGGCAGCTCCAATGGCCTGCGGTCCTCACGTGGGTCTGGTTTTTTACTATTTTTTGCTTGTGACAGGATCTGGCTCTGGATTGCAGCGGCGCCATTGTAGCTCACCACAGTCTCGACTGCTTGGGCTCCGGCGATCCTCCTGCTTCAGCCTTCCGAGTGGCTGAGACTACAGATGTGTGCCACGGCACCTGGCTGATTTTGTACTTTTAATTTTTTTATTGTGGAGTCATGATCTTACTGTGTTCAGCCCAGGCTGGTTGAGAACTCCCAGCCTCAAGTGCTTCTCCCACCTCAGCCTCCCAAAGCACTGGAATTACAGGTGTGAGCCACCACACCCAGCCCAGAAATTCTTTATTTCGGTGCACTCAAACTCGATGCAGGTTGCTTAAAAGCGACCGTCAAAAGAGTGAAAGGCAAGCGACGTAGTGGAGAGGTGCTTGGAACCGACACAGCTGTGCCTTCGAGAACATCCAAAGTCCTTCTACAACTGGACATTTGCGTGCAGAGGAAGACAGTGGACGCGTATTGCAAGAGGTATACAAAGATTAACCCAAAGTGGATCACCGACCTCAATGAAGAGCTAAAAAAAAAAAACTGAGCAAAAAACAAAAGACTCAATCTTCATAACCTTGGACTAGACATTGGCCTGTTATATATGATGTAAAAAAGCCTCAGTGACAAAAGAAGACATGCAAATGGCCAGCAATCACAGAAAAAGATGCTCAGTGTCATCACAACTCTGAAATACCACTTCACACCTAAAGACTGACCATAAAACAACATACGAAACAAAAAACAGGAAATACGTGTTGAGAGGATGTGGAGAAACTGGAACATTCCTATGTTGCTGGTGGGCTTCCAAAGGGGTCAGCCACTTTTTCTTTTCTTTTTTTTCTTTTTTTTTTGGTTTGAGTCAGAGTCTCACTCCGCCGCCCAGGCTGGAGTGCAGTGGCACGCTCACAGCCACCGCAGCCTCAACCTGCTGGGCTCAGGCGATCCTTCCGACTCAGTCTTCCAAGTAGCTGGAACCAGGCATGTGCCAACCACACCCAACTTTTTTCTTTTTTTTAATTGTAGAGACAAGGTCTTGCCATGTTGCCCAGGCTGGTCTCGAACCCCTGAGCTCAGGCAATCCTCTCACCTTGTCCTCCCAAAGTGCTGGGATGACAGGGTTAAGCCATGCACCCGCCCCGGGGGTAGCCACTTTCAAAACAACCTGGCAGTTCCTCAAAATGTGAACCGCAGAGTTGCCACAGGACCCAGCAAGGCCACTCCTGGGTGTACACCAGAGAGGACTGAGAACAAGTCCCACAAAAACCAGCACATGAATGTCTGCAGCAGTAGATTTCATAACAGCCCAAGCTGGAAACATTGCACGTGCCCACCCACTGATAAACAGATGAGGCAGTGAATCCAACAAGAGAAGCCTATTCATCAATGGAAGGCCTGAACTACTGACGACGCCACACCACGGATGGACTCTGAAGACACACTAAATGAAAGAAGTTAGGCCAGGCACACGGTGGCTCACGCCTTCATCCCAGCACAATGGGAGGTCAGGGGCGAGAAGACTGCTTGAGCCCAGGAGTTTGAGACCAGCCTGGGCAACACAGCGAGACCTTTCCTCTACAAAAAACGCAAAAATTAGCCAGGTAAGGGTGGCATGCACTTGTAGTCCCCAGCTACTCGGGAGGCTGAGGAGAAAGGATTGCCTGAGTCCAGGAGGTTGAGGCTGCAGTGAGCTGTGATCGTGCCAGTGTACTCCAGCCTGAACAACTCAAAAAAAAAAAAAAAAAAAAAAAAAAGAAGAAGGAAAGAAAGAGGAAAAAAAAGAAAGAGAAGTGAGTCATCAAAGACAAGACCACATACTGTATATGCGCATCCGTATGAAACTCCCAGAAGAGGCGAGTCTCTGGAGACAGGAAGCAGGTTAGTCGTCTGCTGGGGCCAAGGAGTGGGTGTGGTTTGGGAGAAGCAGGGGTGGGGGTGGGGGCAGTTAATGGGTACAGAGTTTCTTTTAGGGGCAATAAGATAGCCTAAAATCGATTACGGTGATGACTGCACGACTCAGTGCAAATAGTAGAAAACATTGAAATGTAAATTTTAAATGGGTGACTGTCAGGGTGTGAACTGTCTTGATAAAGCTGCTAAGAACAGAATTAAAGCAAGGCCTTGGTTACACCAAATGTCACGGCACACTGTCCTGTGGGCGGGGCTGGAGATTCTGCTGAGAGGGGACTGTGGGACTTATCAGATGCCAGCACCCACTCTTCTTCGGTTTGGGTGTAGCCCATGGGTGGGGTTTTGTGGGTGTGACAGTTTGTTAAGCTCCACCCTCATGCTTCCTGTAGCGTCTGCGTGTGTGTTTTCTTCCACACACACACAAATTGTAAAGTATACTGGGCAACTATTCATTTAAGAAAAATTTAAATTTAAAGCAAATCTAAAGAAAGGGGGCAATGACTTTGCCATACGTGTCTACCTTTGACCAGCAGTGTGAATTGGATAAGGCAGTCACCTGCCCTAAACCTAGACGGGCATTTTCTCAGATCACCTTTTGTGTTGAGATCATGTAGGAAGGTGATTTCTAACAATTACAGGTTCAATGTGTCTCTATAATAGGTGAATCTGTATTTGTTGGAAACCACCTTCCAGGCCAGGCGCGGTGGCTCACGTCTATAATCCCAGCACATTGGGAAGCTTGAGAGGAGAGGATTACCTGAGCCCAGGGGTTGGAGATCAGCCTGGGTAACTTAGCAAGACCTTGTCTCAACAATAAATCAATTAGCTAGGCACAGTGGTGTGTGCCTGTCGTTCCAGCTACTTGGAAGGCTGAGGCAGAAGGATGGCCTGAGCCCAACAGGTCGAGGCTGCAGTGGCCGTGAGTATGCCAGTGCATTCCAGCCTAGGTGACAGAGGGAGACCCCCAACTCAAAAACAAACAAACAGCAAGCCAGGCGCAGTGGCTCAAGCCTGTCATCCCAGCACTTTGGGAGGCAGAGGTGAGAGGATTGCCTGATCCCACAGGTTTGAGACCAGCCTGGGCAACTTGGCAAGACCTCATCTCTACAAATAAATCAAATCAGCTGGGTGTGGTGGCATGCGCTTATGGTTCCAGCTACTGGGAAGGCTGAAGCAAGAGGATTGCCTGAGCCCAGAGGTTCAAGACCAGCCTGGGCCACTTGGCAAGACCTCCTTTCCATAATACATCAAACAATTGGCCAGGTGTAGTGGTGCGTGCCTGTGGCTCCAGCTACCCGGAAGGCTGAGGCAGAAGGATTGCCTGAGCCCAGCCGGTCGAGGCTGCAGTGGTCATGAGCATGCCACAGCACTACAGCCTGGCGGAAAAGGGAGACTCCTACCCCAAAAAAGAAAAAAGAAACCACCTTGCTATCTGCCCAATATGACGGAAGCAAACCCAAGTACCCACCCACTGATACATGGACTAAGTGGTTTATTCCCACTATGGAATACTATTCAGCAATGAAAAGGGGTGATCGTGTGGGCTTCCCACAGGATCTGAATGCAAAAGACGATCTGAGAAAATGCCCGTTTCCTGGCCACCAGCTGGTCCTCCCGGGCCAGTGGGACATAAAGGGCAGCCCAGTCTCAGAGAGGGCCAGGAGAGCTGGGCACGACCGAAAGGCAGCAGCGTGGGATGGGGAGAGTCCAGAGAGAGGCCATCAGGGCTGGCCACTGCACACCAAAGGCCTACGTCCACCTCGGAGGCAAGAGCGAATGGACGTTCCCAGGTTTTTGGGCCTCCGGATCTGACCACCTGTGAAGACCTGATCACGGGACTCAGCCCTCTCTCCCTTGCAGTTGTGGGAGTTGGTCCAGGTGGGAGTGCAGCCTTCCTGGCAGAAGAAGCAGACAGCTCCTCACCACACGAGAAAATGCATGCGTAGAGCTCGTGCAGGCCAGGGTTGCACCAGCAATTCCTCCAGAGTCGGCACAGAGAGGGGCAAGAAGGCAGGGGAAGAAGCCAGGCCAATCCTGCCATCCAGCGAGCGCCAGGGTTTTTTTTCCAAAAGGCTCACCACATCTCTGGTCCCAAGGCCCATGCAGTATGCTCACACACACACCCCCGTTTTCTTAATGTGAACAGAGGCTTCACACACAGTCCTGGGTGTGGAGGCATCTGTCCTGGGTGGGGACATTCCCTGGGCTTTCCCGAAGCTCACAAGAAACATTCCTCTTGGCCCATCCTATCAAGAGACCACCCTTAGCCCGGTGCGGTGACTCACACCTGCAATCCCAGCACTCTGGGAGGCCGAGGAGGAAGGATTGCTTGAGCCCAGGAGTTTGAGACCAGCCTGGGAAATATAGCAAGACTCCATCTCTACAAAAAAATTAAAAATTAGCTGGGAGTAGAGGTATGCCCCTGTAGTTCTAGCTACTTGGGAGGCTAAGGCTGGAGAATCACTGGGGACCAGAAGTTTGAGACTGCAGTGAGCTGTGACTACACCACTGTACTCCAGCCTGGGTGACAGAGCGAGAACTTGTCTCTGAAGGAAAAAAAAAGGTAGCCACCCCGGGAGTCACCCCTCCCTGTGGCGCACAGCTTGTGTTCAGTGTTGCCAAGGATAATATCCTTCCTTAAAAGCAGAATTCATACCCTGGCTGCTTCGGGGGCCAGTCCAGAAGATGGCATTTGAGGACGTCACTGAGATGTGAGGTGTGCTGTCTGTGCGAAAAGTGTCTCGACTGCACGCTAGCGGCTGCTGACTGCTCGGAAAGCCAGCCCCTCGCTCTCCTGCGCCCGTGTTGAAACCCCCAGGGTGCCAGGCAGATGGAGATGATCAGCGGGGCACACCGTTACTTTCTGCAGCTGAAATTAAATGAGAATAACCGTGGAAAAGAAATAAAGGTTTGGAAGAACAGCCCTTGGGGATAATCTTGAAACATATTTGAAATGAGCTAATTAAATATTAACCTTATCTGAGGATATTAACCTAAAACCAGGGAAGTGCCTTTCATATAAACGCAGCGATCTGAATTATTAATGTGCAAAATTAAATGCCGTGTTCAATTTCATTTGTTACACAAACATGGATATTGACATTATCTGTAGAGCCGGAAAGAGCCAGCGCTCACGTGGGGCTTGGAGGCTTGGGCAACATGGCAGATTTTCCGTTTCCATCAAGTAAACAACAAGGGACTTTAAAAATTAAACAAAGCTGGGTTTTTCACAGCGCGCTGAGTCACTAAGTGCCCGCTGGTATCCTGCTGAAACGTGGAGCAGGTGACCCCTGGTGGAATCCTGGAGACACGTCTCTCCAGGGTTTTCGCCGACTCAGTTGCTCCGTAGATGCCCACTGCCCGCAGTATGCCGGGCTCTGGGGACAGAGACGGGCTCAAGGCCAAGTTCAGGGTGGCTGGGCAGCAGGTGCTCACGGAAAAGACACATCAGAGCTGCAGGAGAGAGGGCGGTGGTAGCTAACTCGGCAGCGGCGGGGACAGGACGGCCAGGGCGGCCAGACGGTTGAGGGCGGAAGCAAGAGAGGCCATCCACAGAGCACTCGGGCCGCTGCCCCCAGTTTCATTTGGTGAGGCCTGAGCAGGTATAGAACAGAGGGTAGGGTTAGTCAGGAGGTAAGGCCAGGCCACGATATGCCACTGGGTTTCCCATTGGATGACATCCTCCGAAATGCACAGACTGCACAGAAACACAGTAACCAGGCTACACATAGGCATGGGGGCGTGATTAAAAATAGGCATCGCCGGGCTCGGTGGCTCAGCCTGTAATCCCGCGCCTTTGGGAGGCTGAGGTGAGTGGATTGCCTGAGCCCGCGGGTTCGAGACCCGCCTGGGCAGGCGAGACCTCATCTCTACAGTAAAATAAAAAAAAATTAGCCGGGCGTGGTAGCACGCGCCTGTAATTCCGGCTACTCGGAAGGCTGAGGCGGAAGGATCGCCCAAGCCCAGCAGGCGAGGCTGCGGTGGCCGGGAGCAGCCACTGTATTCCAGTCTGGGCGACAGAGTGAGACTCCAACTCAAAAAAAATAACAAAAAATAACAAAAAATAACAAAAATAGGCATCTTGGCCTGGTGGCTCACGCCTGTCATTTTAGCACTTTGGGAGGCCGAGGTGGATCACTTGAGCTCAGGAGTTTGAGACCAGCCTGAGCAACATAGGGAGACCCCCATCTCTACAAAAGAGGCAGGCTGAGCAACATAACAAGACCCTGTCTCTACAAGCGATTCTTTTTTAAAAACTTAGCCAGGCGTGGCGGCACGCGTCTATAGTAGCAGCTACTTGGGAAGCTGAGGCAGGAGGATCACTTGAGGCCAGGAGGTCGAGTTTGTTTGAGCTACGATTTCACCACTGCCCTCCAGCCTGGGCAACATAGTGAGACCCCATCTCGACAAAAAATAAAATCAGATGCCAGCCACCTGCCAAACACTTGGCAGCACTGCCAGCCTGGGGCGGGAGGGGGGGCGCTGCCACACCACACCCGGGGGGCCACGGAGGATGCTCACTCCCACCTGACTGTGCCTGCAACATCTCCCTCCAGGGTAGAGAACAGTGGTGGAAGCCAGGGGCTCACCCCACAGATGCTACCCATTCACCGCCCTGGGGACAGAACAGGGAGGGGTCGGCTAGGTGGGACCTGGGAGGCCAGGGCACAAGAGTCAAGACACTGCTGGCTCAGTGGCTCAGCCTGTCCTCCCAGCACGTTGGGAGGCCGAGGCGAGTGGACTGCCTGAGCCTGCGGGGTCGGGACCACCCGGGTGACTGTATGAGACCTCGTCTCTACCATAAATAAAAAATTAACCGGGCATGGTGGCGCACGCCTGTAGTTCTGGCTACTTGGAAGGCTGAAGCGGAAGGATCACCTAAGTCCAGCAGATCAAGGCTGCAGTGGCCGTGGGTGTGCCACTGTACTGCAGCTTAGATGACAGAGTGAGACTCCAACTCAAAAAGAAAAAAAGAGTCAAGACACTGAAGGGAGACGCTGGGGCCCACGTGAGCCTGGGCTCCACACTCCCCTTGGCAGACGCGCCCTTGTCCCACCAGACCTCGCTCCAGAACACAGATGAAAAGGTGAAGGGGTGGAGCTCGTTTGCCAGGACAGAGCAACACGCCAGGCGGCTCCAATTCCACTCACGTTGCTGCAGGCGTCTTTCTGATATAACGACCGCTGTCCCTTCAGGTAGATGATTGTCTGTGTCTTAATCTCTTCCTTTAAGGACACCAGTTGTACTGAATTGGGGCCCACCCCATGGCCTTTTTTAACTTTGATGACCTCTTTAAAGATCCGACCTTCAAATTAAGTCACGGAACTCCGAGGCTCTGAGGGTTGGGACCTCAACCTATGACTCTGAGGGGACATATTTCAGCCCAGAGCAACTGGGAAGAGCTTCAAGAAGGCGGTGGCAGAGTGGTTGGCCCCAAGCGTGGGCCGTCTGTGCACAAGCCCTGTGGCCACACTGGACACAGTCCTGTGAGGCCAGCCCTGGGACGGGGCTCAGGGGTGCAGGAGCACCTCTGTGGCACTAAGGAGATCTGTCCCCCCTTCCCACCTGGAGGTGCTGGGCTCCCAGATAAGGATCAGCCTTCACTGAGAAGCTGAGCCGTGTCCTCAGAGGATGGAGACAAAGCCGAGGAGAGAAGAAAGGGGCTCTGAGCAGGTGGAGGGTGGCAGGAGTTTCTCTGCCAGCAATAGAACAGTTCACTGGACAGAGTAAAAATCTCTGGGAGGCCAGGTGCGGTGGCTCACACCTGTAATCCCAGCACCTTGGGAGGCTGAGACAGGAGGACTGCTTGAGCCTAGGGGCTCAAGACCAGCCTGGGCATCGTAGCGAGACCTCATCTCTACAAAAAGTCAGTCGGGTGTGGTGGCATGTGCCTGTAGTCCCAGCCACTTGGGAGGCTGAGGTGGAAGGATCGCTTGAGTCCAGGAGGTCAAGGCTGTGGTGAGCCATGATGGTGTCACGGCACTCCAGACTGGGTGACTAAGTGAGACCCTGATTCAAAAAGAAAATGTCTGGGACAGAGGTCAGCCATGAGGGAAGAAACCCCAGAGGGAGGAGCAGCCCATGGGGGTAGCAGGAGCACATGGCCTGGCCAGAGGGCTGTGCTTTTATGTTGTTGAACTCTGCCAGGTTTCCATCTTTTGAATTTAGAAACTAAGTGAACACGCAGCTGAGTTTTAATTAAGTGCTAATGTCCCTGGAGACAAGCGCTGCTACCCTGCGTGCACTCATGGTGTTGCCGACAGACCAGGAGGACAGTGCTCTGCGCTGCTCTGTTCTGTCTCCTGCAGCCTCCATCCCAGCCAGTGTGGCACCAGGGGAGGGCTGGCCACGACAAGTCACGGCACTTGTCACCTCCCTCTGTCCCGCTGACACGTCAAGTCCTGGCCCTGGAACACTTGCTGGGGGCCATCCTTCTCTGTTTCTTATGGTCTCTCCCAGAGAACAGCCAAAAAGGCTTGTCTGCATTTACATGGATGAAATCCAGGGGGCCGATGGGTTTAAAGAGCGGCATCAGTGGATGGTCACTCTGGAGGTTAACATGAGACGTGAAGATGAACGCAGCCTCCTCATGTGGACAACCACGTCATGGAAGTGCTGACAGGTGGCTGCATACAGCTTTTATGTCAAATCTCAGCAAATAAGATTAGAAAATTTAATCTGTAACTGCTTCAAGAATAGCAACCATGACCAATGAGAGTCACACATGTTGTCGTCGTCTGTTTGGTGTTTCTGTAAAGGAATGCCTGAGGCCGGGTCGTTCAGAGAAGAGGTACGTATGTGGCCACATTCCGTGAGCGTGGCACCGGCATCCGCTTCCAGTGAGAGCCCAGGAAGCTTCCATCGTGGCCGAAGGTGAAGGGACTGGCAGGCCTCGTGGCAAGAGAGGGAGTGAGGGCGGGGGCGGGGGGAGGCGCCACGCCACTCATGAGGGATCTGCCCCAGGACCCCACACCTCCGACCAGACCCCCTCCCAACACCGGGGACCACATTTTCACATGAGATTTGGAGGGACAAAATCCACGCTAGATCGCGTGTTCATTGTAGAAAATGTGGAACACTCAAGCCGACCCTTTCTAGTCTGAAAATCTGAAATCTGAAATGCTCTAAAATCTGCATCTTGGGCACAGACATGATGCAAAAAGGGCACGCTTGGAGCATTTCAGACTTCGGGTTTTCAGACTGTGGCTGCTCGACCTGTATGGATAAGAAGGAGGGAAACATCATGGTGATCCTCGCACCCACGTTCTTTGAGATGTTTGCTTACTTTCTTCTAGTCTTTTTTCTTTCTTCTTTTTCAAGTTGGGGCCTCACGCTGTCACTCAGACTGGAGTGCAGTAGCACGATCACGGTTCACCGCAGGCTCAACCTCCTGGGCTCGGGTGATCCTTCCACCTCAGCCTCCTAGGACTACAGGCACGTGCCACCACATCTAGTAAAGTTTTTGATACTTTTGGAGAGATGAGGTCTTGCTATGCTGCCCAGACTGGTCTCCAGCTGCTGGCCTCAAGCGATCCTCCCACCCCGGCCTCCCAAAGTGCTGGGATTACAGGCGTGAGCCACTGTATCCGGCCCTAATATTTTACTTAATGGATGAAAAGGCCTAAAACTTTCTTCTCAGACGAGATTCAAATTCTTCAGCCTGCTCTTCAAAAGGCCTCTCTCAAGGGCCACACCTTGCTTGCCTCTCCAGCTTTCTGCTCCTCCACATGGGTTCAGCCTCACTGGCGTGCTCCGGCCAAGGCCTGCTTGACTTCAGAGTTGTTCCTCTCTGCCAAGGCCTACTTGGAAGTTCTCCCGCCTTTCCTTCCATCCTTTCTGCCAGCCGTGTCCTACCTATCAAGTGCTCTGGGTTCACAGAACCCTCCCGAGAGCAGGAGGAAGTACAAAGGAGGCACACAAGACAATACTTTTCAAAACAATGCCAGATTCAGTACCAGAATGCGGGAGTCTGGTCCAAGCGATGCATGGTTGCCACGGCAACAGGGAATCCATGTGTGTGGGCCTCTCCGTGTCAAAGCTGATGTGTGGTTGCCACTATGGCCAAAAGCCTGAGCTGCCAGCAGTAGAAGTCTGTGCTGAGCTTGTGACTTGGCCCCGCTCCTCAGGGGAACCCGCTGCCTAGCCGCTTGGCGGCAGGCTGGCAGCCCTGGGCACTTCCAGCATGGCGGGCACGGCAATCTGTCCTCACTAGGCTCCAATCTCACTCTGTTAAATACGCCTTTCCCTGCACACAGCGCCTCTGTCAGGACCTCCGCTGGGGGACTCACAGTATCTCTCAAGACACAGCCCTGATGGAGAAATCCCTTTACAATAAAATAAGTGAGGCCATGGGACTCGCACCCATGAAATTCCATTGGGCTGGTCACATATTTCATCTCCTGAAGCAGCTGGCTTTCTAGAACCTCGAGGTGGCCCTTCGAGGCCTCAGTGATGCTCTCAGCTGGGAGACAAGGCTGTGAGTTGGGCGAAACATAGACTTTAAAACGTCTATGCCAGCCAGGCACGGTGGCTCAAGCCTGTAATTCCAGCCCTTTGAGAGGCTAAAGCGAGAGGACTGCCTGAGCCCACAGGTTTTAGACCAGCCTGGGCAACATGGAGAGACACTCAGTCAGTCAATCAACAAGCTAGGCAGGGTACTGCGCACCTGTCGTTCCGGCTACTTGGAAGACTGAGGCGGAAGGATCGCCAGAGCCCAGCATGTCAATGCAGGGTTGGCCATGAGCGTGCCACTGCTTTCCAGCCTGGGTGACGGAGTGAGACTCCGACTCAAAAAATGATAATAATAATAAAGTTTAAGCCAAAGACACAGAGCTACTTCATAGCCAGAAGGGGCAGGGCTGGCCAATGGCTCCTCTCACTTCACATCTAGGTGCCCTTCACTTTTTTTTTGCCTTTCCAGCTCTTCAGCTCTGAGTTCTGCTGACTTCAAGATCTTAGACAGCTGGGCACAGTGGCTCCCGCCTGTAATCCCAGCACCTTGGGAGGCGAAGGCGAGAGGATTTTCCTGAGTCCAGGGGTTCCAGACCAGCCTGGACAACTTGGCAAGACCTCACCTCTTCATAAACAAAAAAATTAGCTGGGCGTGGTGATGCGTGCCTATAGTCCCAGTTACTTGGGAGGCTGAGGCAGAGTTGAGGTCGAGGCTGCGGGGGCCGTGATTGTGCCACTACACTCCAGCCTGGGAAACAGAGTGAGACTGTAACTCAAAGATAAAAGTTATTCAAGGTCTCAGAGCT
Source organism: Cephalopachus bancanus (assembly GCA_027257055.1). Taxonomy (NCBI): domain Eukaryota; kingdom Metazoa; phylum Chordata; class Mammalia; order Primates; family Tarsiidae; genus Cephalopachus; species Cephalopachus bancanus. The sequence continues at coordinate 2,188,650 of JAPVLO010000218.1, forward strand.
CGAGGGAGCAGGACTGCGTGTGGACACAACATGGCTGATGGACCAGGAGCTGAGAGCGGTCATTCTGGGTTCTTCACGCCACTGAACTAGGAAGAAAGAAGGAGGCTGTGAACAGCTCCTGGCATCAGCGTAGGTTACACAGGGAAAGCAGATTCGTGAGCACGGGTGGGGGTCGGGGAGGGCTGGCCTTGGAATCTCGGGAATTCGGGGGCTGACAGTTCCACATCCAGTCGTGAAAATGCCTGTAAAATCCTGCGGCCAGATAAAGGCAAGACCATTAAGGACTTCGACCTTTCAGGAATGGGTTCTTGGGGCCCACCCTCAGAGGGGGATTATCAACTAATTGATGGCTAATTGTACATGTCAACCTGACTGGGGTGCTTGGTAAGCCATTGTTTCTGGGTGTGTCTGTGCGGGTGTTTCCGGGAGAACTTAGGTATGACTCGGTGGATGGAGCAAAGGAACCCTCACCAGTGCAGGTGGGCACCACCTGGGTAGGCTGTGGGCTGAAGACCTGGGTAGAACAGCCAGGCGGAGGGAGGGAGGACTGGTTGTCTCTCCCAGGTGGGGACACTGTCTTCTTCTGCCCTCGGACCTCTGAGCTCCTGGTTCTTGTGCCTTCGGACTCTGGGACCAGGCCCCCAAGCCATCTCAGGCCTTCAGTCTCGAGCTGCACCCCTGACCAGCTTTCCTGGGCCTCCAGCCCACAGATGACAGGGGCTGGTCTCGAACCCACAGGCTCAGGCCATCCACTCGCCTCGGCCTCCCAAAGCACTGGGATGACAGGCTGAGCCACTGAGCCCAGCCCTTTCCCCTATGTGATACAGAAGTGTTGATGGCCACCTTTATTTTTTGCAGATCCAGATGGAGTGAAAATCCAACCTGGAGGAAGTGAAGTCACCTGGAGACGGAAGTGACAGCTGCTGAAACTGTCACTGCGCTTAGGAGAGTGACAGCACGTCCACGAGTGAGGGCCTCACGATCCGTTTCTAGAAGCCTGAGTACACGCACGGAGGACGAGAATGCACGCTGAGCAGCCCAAGGGCAGGATGTACCCGCTGAGTCTTGGCTCCAGCCCTGTCCTCCAAGAAAACTCGACTTCCGAATGATCTTGTGAGCCGACTTTTCATGATGGGATGCACAAAGGACACGAGGCTGTTTCCTTCTTTGCTTTCTTGGGCCACCAGTGTTGTCAGCCGCAACGTACACGCGGTTGGTTCCGCCTCCCTCCCCAGCAGCGCTGGCCCAGGATGTGTGCGTGGCCTCAGGTTTTTCCTCCCTCTACCTACTGTGGTAGAAGTGGCTTCCTTCAGTTCCTCACCTCCCATAACATCATGGCTTCCTCCCTCCCCTTCTGACCTCTCTGGCGCGTGATAACCTGTTCCCCGGGCCAAATTGCCTCTGCCTGTCTACTTCCCCATAAGTCAACAACAGCACAGACAAGGCCAGCCGAGGCCAAGAGAAACATAGAGTGGGGGGAGGAAGAGGACGGTGGACAGGCCAGGACAAACGGACAGACCAGGAGTCTGATTCCCATGTGTGACTGCTGCAGGTGGAGATAGGGTCAAGAGCAACGTGCCCCAGCCTGTGTGGCATCGGGGACCGGGTTCGTGGAAGACAGGTTTTCCGTGGATGGGGGTGGGGATGGTTTCAGGACGAACCAAGCATCACATTTATTGTGCACTTTAGTTCCATGATTATGACGTTGTAGTAAATAACGAGATAATCACACAGCCCGCCATCCTGCAGAAGCAGCGGGAGCCCTGAGCTTGTTTTCCTGCAACAAGACGGTCCCATCGGGGGTGATGGAGACAGTGACAACCGCTGTGTGTAGCTTATGTCCTGTCCACTCCGTAATCTCGTGTCGGTGGCTGTCGCTGCAGAAAACCCTGCTTCACCAAGGCAGATGTTGGAAATGGAAGCAGGCTTCTCAGCACTGATCGGACAGGAGGCGGGGCTCAGGCGGTCATGCCAGGGATGGGGAGCAACCGTGAGTACAGATGAAGCTTTGCCTACCCCCCATCGCCCACCCCCTGCTGTGTGGCCCAGTTCCTAACAGGCCATGGACTGGGTTGGGGACCCCTGGCTTGGAGCATGGCCTTGGAAACAGTGGTCAAAATAAAATAGAAGTGTGGTTTTCCTGTCACTGATGTGACCTTTAAGCCACGAGGCAACGGCGGCTCCTTTAAATGCTTTTAAAATCAGGAATGGTGACGTCAGGGTCTGAGCAGGGGGAGAGATGGAGACACGTCTGAATGTGTCTTCCAAAAGGCAGGGACCCTTTTTTAAATTAGGGAAATACATTTCAGTGGCCCCGATAGGTTATTGGCATCACACGCATTATTTCTCCTCTTCAAACTGCTATTCAAACATGTTGTGAAAAGGTCAGCGGTTGCTCTGTCGCTCGTCCCGAGTGGTGGACTTCAGGCTGCTGGCACTGTGTGACTGCAAACTTGCACATGGGCTCTGTCAGCATGTGAGAATCTTGAATTTTCTTCCAGAATATCCAAGATAAAGGCAGTAAAAGGTTATAGATTAATATTTACCTTAGGGTGAAGTTGTTGCAGCTCTTTTAAAAAACCCTGTGAGCCGGGCTCAGTGGCTCAGCCTGTAATCCCACGCCTTTGGGAGGCTAAAGTGAGTGGATTGCCTGAGCCCACGGGTTTGAGACCCGCCTGGGCAGCGAGACCTCACCTCTACAATAAATAAAAAAATCAGCCGGGCGTGGTAGCGCATGCCTGTAATTCTGGCTACTTGGAAGGTTGAGGTGGAAGGATCGCCGGAGCCCAGCAGGTCGAGGCTGCAGTGGCTGGGAGCGGCCACTGCACTCCAGTCTGGGTGACAGAGTGAGGCTCCAACTCAAAAAAAAAACCAAAACAAAACCCTGTGTTTGAATCATAAAAGAAAAAGAAACATCGCAAGACCCAGAGATTAATGGTCCAGCAATTGCTCTGTAATGAGCCGGTGCACATCCAGAACGACATGAAATTCTCATCAGTGATGATGACATTAAGAAGATGGATGCAGGCTGGGCGCTGTGGCTCAAGCTTGCAATCCCAGCACTTAGGGAGACCGAGGTGAGACGGTTGCCTGAGCTTGTGGGTTTGAGACCAGCCCGGGCGACTTGGCGAGATCTTGTCTCTACAATAAATCAAAAAAGCCGGGCACGGTAGTGCACGCCTGTAGTTCCGGCTACTTGGAAGGCTGAGGTGGGAGGATCGCCGGAGCCCAGCAGGTCGTCGCTGGGGTGGCTGTGAGTATGCCACTGCAAGCCTGGGCTATGGAGTGAGACTCCAACTCAAAACAAAACAAAACAAAACAAAAAAAGAAGATGGAGGTGACCACCAGAGTAACTCCATTCTCCGTGCTGTTGAGAAAGGACCCTGTTTACATTGCATTGGTGTCTTAGACTCCCTGGCTGCACCTGTGCTGGAATCTTCTCAGCGATTGTAAGGTTGGTATCTGCTGGCCTTTGCTTTCCAGGAAACACCAAAACATTAATTTGGTATCAAAAGAACAAAACGTGTGGCTGTTTTATGCTCCTAAAAAACCCAGCACTCAGCCAGGTATGGTGGCTCATACCTGTAATCCCAGCACTTTGGGAGGCCGAGATGGGAGGATCACTTGAGATCAGGCATTCGAGACAAACCTGGGCAGCATAGTGAGAACTCATCTCTATAAAAAAGTTTTAAAAATTAGCCAGGCATGGTGTTATGCATCTGTGGTTCTGGCTACCCAGGAGACTGAGGTGGGAGGATTGCCTGAGCCCAGGAGCTGGAGGCTATGATGAACTGTGATTGTGCCACTGCACTCCAGCCTGGGCAACAGAGTGAGACCTCGGCTCACAGACAAACAAACAAAACCTCAGCACTCATTAATCTTTTAGTTGTAGTTGCCTAGGAGTATTCTTTTTTTTTTTTTTTTTTTCGAGTGGGCATCTCACTCTATCGCCCAGGCCGGGGCGCAGTGGCATGCTCACGGCCACCCCAGCGTTGACTTGCTGGGCTCCAGCAATCCTTCTGCCTCAGCCTTCGAAGCAGCTGGAACTACAGGCGTGCGCTACCCCACCCAGCTAAGTTTTTAATTTTTTTATTGTAGAGATGAGGTCTCGCCAAGTTGCCCGGGCTGGTCTCAAACCTGCGGGCTCAGGCAATCCACTTGCCTCAGCCTCCCAAAGTGCTGGGATGATGGGCTGAGCCACCGAGCCCGGCCTGGAGTATTCTTTAGTCAAATTTACACACTCCTGTCTTAGTTATGTCCACAAAACAGTCCTTCCTGCTCAAGCTCATTAGAATTGGTGTTTTATTGGAGCAGACTGGTCTTGAACTTCTGGCCTCAAGTGATCCCCCTATCTTGGTCTCCCAGAGTTGGGATTACTAGGCGTGAGCCGCCACCCCAGCGTGGGAATGGGACCCAGCTCAGCGGGTTGCCTAAAGCTTCAACGCTGCGCACAGGTGCCCAGCATGCCGGACTCAACAGGGGGCTACGTCCCCGCAAGCGCTTCCTATGCTCATTAGAATCAGAGTCTACTTGGCCATGTCACTGCTGCACTCTGGCGAATCCCATTCACATGTGGCATGGGGTCCGTCTCCACCCGCAGGAGAGGAGCCCTGGCTTGGTCACTCTCACTTCCCCCATGCTGCTGCAAGGGTTATTTATTCCCAAACGACAGCAACAGCCATGAAAAACCAGGCGTCAGCTAAAAATGGAGGGAGGGTGCAGGTCTGGGATGAGGATACTTTGTGGTGGAAAACGGATCCCCCAGAGATCTTTTGGCTTAACTGCAGACCACTCCTTGCAGTATGAAGGGGTTGCAAGCACAAATCTTCAGAGGAATCTTTCAACGGTTTTAGCAAAATCAGCTAATATCGAATACAAAACGCTCTCAGGTGTACACAGGGTTCTTCTGCTTGCCACACTTCTGTATTTCAGCGTATCTGGGTGTTGCCTCTTAGATTGCTTTTTCTTATTTTTCATTTTTATTTCTGTAGAGACAGGCTTCCACCGTGTTGCTCGGGCTGGTCTTGAACTTCTGGCCTCAAGTGATCCTCCTGTCTTGGCTTCCCAAAGTGTTGGGATTACAGGCGTGAGCTTCCGTGCCCAGCCTGGCGCTCTCTCACATGCCCTCTCAAAACTGGTTACTCAGGGGACACCAGGCAAAACCCTTCAGTGGCTTCAGTCCCCAAGGTAGGAAAACAAAAATCATAAAAAGCAACACAAGCGAGCCATTATCCCTAGCTGCCAGTGGCTACCATGGACACAGCTAAAAAGAGAGCCAGGTAGGTATAGGAAGGTAGATTAAAGATGATGATTTTTCCCCCCAAAATAAAAATAACTGTATTCTTTTCTGATAATAAAAAATGATACGTGTTTATTATGAACATTTCAAATACATGAAAGTCTAAAGAAAGTAAAGGTTACCCAAACATCAGAAAACCATCACCAACATGGGGTGATGATCTCATTATGAAACATGTACCTTAAAAATCTCCAGTGTAAACAAGACAAGGCTGCCCACTCTCACCCCTCTTGTTCAATATTGTGTTGGACGTCCTAGCCCAGGGAATTAGACAAGAGAAGGAAATCAGGGGTATCCAAATAGGAAAAGAGGAAGTCAAGTTATCCCTCTTTGGTGATGATATGATCCTACCTTGAAAATCCAAGAGAATCTGTCAAAAACCTGCTTACACTGATAAAGGACTTTGGCAAAGTCTCAGGGTACAAAATAAACATTCAAAAGTCAGTTGCATTCCTATATACCAACAACAAGCAGGCAGAGACCCAAATAAAAAGTGCAATCTCATTCACAATAGCCACAAAAAAAAAGAAATACCTCAGCATCTTCCTAACCAGAGAAGTGAAAGACCTTTACAATAAGAATTACAAAACACTGCTCAAAGAAATCCAAGAAGACACAAACAAATGGAAAAATATTCCATGCTTATGAATGGGAAGGATCAACATTGTTAAGATTTCCATCCTACCAAAGGCAATCTACAGATTCAATGCAATACCCATTAAGTTACTAACATTCTTCTCTGATCTGGAAATGACAATACAGAAATTCATATGGAAACATAAATGACCACGAATAGCCAAAACAATTCTTAGCAAGAAAAACAAAGCAAGAGGTATCACACTTCCAGACTTCAAACTTTACTATAAGGTCTCCAGTAATCAAAACAGCCTGGTATTGGTACAAAAACAGGCATATAGACCAATGGAACAGGATAGAGATTCTGGAACCTAAGTTCAATTCCTCAACCAACTCCTCTTTGGCAAAGCCTCCAGCAACAACCACTGGGGAAAGAAGAACCTGTTCAGTAAATGGTGCTGGGGAAACTGGCTGACCACATACAGAAGATTGAAACAGGACCCCTACCTACCACCATACACAAAAATTGACTCTAAATGGATCAAAGACCTAAATGTAAAACCTCAAACTATAAGAACCTTGGAAAACACAGGAGACACCCTTATGGAAATTGGAACTGGGAACCAATTCCTATTCAGAACGCTAAAGGCCAATACCTTAAGAAATAAGATAGACAAGTGGGACATCATCAAATTAATGAGCTTCTGCAAAGCAAAAGAAACCATCAAGAAAGCAGGGAGACAGCCCACATAATGGGAAAAAATATTTGCCAACTGTGTATCTGACAAAGGTCTAACATCTAGGACCTACAAGGAACGCAAATGCACCGAAGCGAAAAAAACAAACACCCTCTTTAAAAAGTGGGCAAAAGACATGAATAGACACTTCTCAAAAGAAGATATATGGGCAGCCAGCAGACACATGAAAAATTCTCAGCCTCACTCATCATCAGAGAAATGCAAATCAAAACCACATTGAGATACCATCTAACTTCTGTAAGAGTGGCCAACATTAATAAAACAAAAAACTACAGATGTTGGCGAGGATGTGGAGAAAAAGGAATGCTTCTACACTGCTGGTAGGAATGCAAACTGGTACAACCTCTCTGGCAAACAGTGTGGCAATTTCTGAAAGAACTAGAAATTGACCTTCCATATGACCCAGCAATTCCCCTATTGAGAATATACCTGGAGGAACTAAAATTATTTCACAAAGAAGATACCTGCACATGTATGTTTGTTGCAGCCCTATTCACAAAAGCAAAAACATGGAACCAACCATGTTGCCCATCGAAGCTGGACTGGATAAAAAAATGTGGTACATAAACACAATGGAATATTATGCAGCCATAAAGAAGGACAAATATATGGACTTTGCAGCAACCCGGATGGATCCGGAGTCGATCATACTCAGTGATTACAGGAACAAAGAACAGAGTTCCATATGTTCTCACTCATAAGAGGACCTTGGACAATTATAATGCTATAAGAAAGCAATTGGCAGTAGTGGGAAACTGTCAGGGGAGGAGGGGTGGGATTGGCAGCTGAGAAAAACTGCTAAGGGAGGGAGAGGCAGACCTCATCCACAAGGGCACCTGCATGATCAATGTTTTTATACCTAACCCTGAATTGTAATCCATATCTTTATAATAAAAATTAATTTAAGAAAAAATCTCCAGTGTTGTCTGTCATCCCAGCACGTTGGGAGGCTGAGGCGAGAGGATTGTCTGAGCCCAGGGGTTTGAGACCAGCCTGGGCAATTTGGCAAGACCTCGTCTCTACAATAAATCAAAATATTAGCTGAGCATGGTGGTGCACGCCTGTGGTTCCAGCTACTGGGAAGACTGAGGCAGAAGGATCGCCTGAGCCCAGCAGGTTGAGGCTGCGGTGGACATGAGTGGGACTCCAACTAAAAAAAAAAAAAAAAAAAAAGAGCCAGCCGCGGTGGCTCAGCCTGTAATCCCAGCAGTTTGGGAGGCTGAGGAGAGAGGATAGCCTGAGCCCAGGAATTCAAGATGATCCTGGGCAACTTAGTGAGACCCTGTCTCTATAATAAATCAAGAAAACTTAGCCAGGCATGGTGATGCAGGTGTATAGTTCCAGCTACTTGGAAGGATCGCTGGAGCCCAGTAGGTCAAGGCTGCAGTGGCCGGAAGTGTGCCACTGCACTCCAGTCTGGGTGACAGCGTGAGACTCCACCTCGAAAAAAAAAAAAAAATCAAGGCCAACGAGAAACCCCACAGATGTTCTTCACTAGCTATGGAGATGACCACCCAAGTTTGCAGCGAGGCAGACAGCATCCTAAGAAGGCTTTTCAGGGATGTCCTGGTCGGCGAAACAGATGTCTGGAATAAAAAAGCCTCCCGGGAAAAGACTTGCAAGCCAAGTCCATGGGCCAAATACATATAAGCACTTTGGAACAGGACGCAGAGACAAAATACAGCAGTCATCAGTGTGTTTCCTGCAGGGACACTGGTTGGTCACTGCACAGACGTGGGGTTTTGGTTTTGTTTTTGTTTTTTTGAGTTGGAGTCTCACTCTGTCGCCCAGACTGGAGTGCAGTAGCATGCTCACGGCCACCCTAGGGTTGACCTAGTGGGCTCTGGAGATCCTTCCGCCTCAGCCTTCCAAGCAGCTGGCACTACAGGCATGCTACCATGCCCAGCTGATTTTTGACTTATTGTAGAGATGAGGTCTCGCCAAGTTGCCCGGGCTGGTCTCGAACCCATGGGCTCAGGCAGTCCACTAGCCTTGGCCTCCCAAAGTGCTGGGATGACAGGCTGAGCCATCGAGCTCAGCCCAGACGTGGTTTGGGGGCATTTCTCACAGTAGAGCAAACATGTACAATGTCTCTGTTTCAAAGACATCTCAGGTGTTCATCACTTTCCTCAAGAATGATGAAACGGGCCATTTAGGCAAGTGATTGGTGGTGTTCACAGGACTTGAAACTGACCTCAGGTGCAACTTGGATGCCAGTCCTGACGTAAGAGACGCTCTGAAGCATGACTTCACCCACTCATGAGCTGTGCCTGTGCCAAGAACTAGGCTGGCCACCCGGGCAGAACATCGGTTCCCCCCCAGGACCCTGCAGTTCTGCAGAGGAGGGGAGGCAAGCTAACGGGCAGTTCCAGCCTCGCGAGGGCGAGGTGACTCTTCGGACACCACGGGGGAATCCACCACGAGTCCGACAGGTACCTGAGGACACCCGCCATGCCAGGCCCCGGCGAGTCCAACAGGATGACACAGTGTCCGAGTGGTTGGAAAAGACCTGGAGATTGCAGGCAGGAAGCAGGGTGCGCTGGAGACTTACACGCAGGGCGGCTGGAGGGACGGGACAAAAACCATTCCCGTCTGTGGCAAGCCTGTAGGTTATGTCGTAACTTTCTTTTTTTTTTTTTTTTTTGAGTTGGAGTCTCACTCCGTCGCCCAGACTGGAGTGCAGTGGCCGCTCCCGGTCACCGCAGCCTCGACCTGCTGGGCTCCGGCGATCCTTCCACCTCAGCCTTCCGAGTAGCTGGAACTACAGGCGCGCGCTACCATGCCCGGCTAAGTTTTTTTGATTTATTGTAGAGATGAGGTCTCTCCAAGTTGCCCAGGCAGGTCTGGAACCCGCGGGCTCAGGCAATCTGCTCACCTCAGCCTCCCAGGGCACGGGATGACAGGCTGAGCCCCCGAGCCCAGCTACGTCGTAACTTTCATACAGCAACCTTTGCCACCCAGCAGCCTCCACCTAGCTTGAAACACTGGGCCTGGGTCCCTTGCACGTCCAGTGTCCCAGCCCCGGGCCGGGCTCAGCTGTTCTTCACAGGTATGACATGAGCCTCCAGGCTGGCTCCATACCGGATCCTCGCACACTGACCCAGGAACTTGGGGTCACTCTTGGGGTGTGCACCAGTTCTTGCCACCCCAAGAGCGACCGTCCGTCAGTGCAAGAACCGTCCGTCAGTGCAAGAACAGATCCCGTCGTGATCAGCACAAAGCATGCCCCGGACTGCTCAGTGCACACCCACAGTGCCATGATGGGCCACCCTGGGGTCACCGCTACACAGCAGGACAGGAGGAAACCTCTGAGCCCACCAAGAAGGGCTGGCAGAGAAGCAGGGCCTGTGATGGGGGAGCACCCCAAGACCCAGTCACTGATGCAAGCTCTTCGAGGGTGGGCCTGGGTTGGCTGTGTGTGTGTGTGTGTGTGTGTGTGTGTGTGTGTGTGTGTGTTTCTCACTCTGTCACCCAGGCTGGAGTGCAGTGGCACAATCACAGTTCACTACGACCTCCTGCGCTCAGGAGATCCTCCCACCTCAGCCTCCTGAGTAGCTGGGACCACAGGCGTGCACCACCACGCCTGGCTCACTGTCTCATGTTTGCAGGGACGTGGGCTCACTGTGTTGCCTGGTTCCGTGTTGGTTTTGATGCTGTGTCCCCAGCCCTTAAAACAGAGCCTGACTCAAAGAGGCCATCGATAGATACTCAGTGAGTGGGTGGATGGATGGATGAACTCACATGAACACCCGCAGAGGCGGGTGCCTGCAGAGAGGCACAGGGGAGGGGGACAGGTAGGGACGGGGTGAGTGTGTGTACCTACTCGGCTCTGTGGAACCCTCAGGTGACTCTTCATCCACCTTTTTTCACGGAAGCTGGAGCCTGCAGTGGCTCCTTTGTGCCACCTGGTGCACAGGAAACAGCATGGGCTTTAAAGGGACACACGTGGGTTCGAGTCCCGGCTCTGCCCAGTTTGGGAGGGCCTCGGTGAGTTACCAGCCTCTATTCCCCCTCTTCCCATGTCCTCATCTGGAAGGTGGGACCCACACCTTCAGGGTGACCCTGAGGGTTAACCAGGAAACAAATGCACAAAGTTCCAGGTTCAGCCCTCCACCCTCACACCATGGCCCCTGGCCCCAGAGACGGGTAGGACCGGGCTCTGGGGAGCCCCGGTTCCTCGAGCAGCCACCGTGGGGTGCCACGTTGGTGCCTTTTTCTCGAATCCTGGCCTCAAGCGATCCTCCCACCACAGCATCCCCAAGTGCTGGGAGGACAGGTGTGAGCCACCCCACCCGGGCTGGCTGGTGCCTTTTTCCGTGTCCCGTCATCCTTTCTCTTTCCAGGAAGCTTCTCCAAGAAGACACTTTCCCTCTGGAAAGCACAGAGTCTCCTTCTTCAACCCTCCCGGCACGTGTGGTCAGTTTCCTGGGAGTGCAACTCAGGACATCACCCAACTGTCACCGGGGGTGGATGTCCTCCTCCTTAGTGGAGGCTGATTGGTAGCTCACCCAGGTCCTTGGTTGCAGCAGGGGCTTCATGATGACCTCACCCCTGCACTCCCACATGAGGTTCTACGACAGCCCCTCGAGAGGTCTCACCCCTGCACTGCCACCTCAGGTCCTGAGTGCCCCTAATAAGAAGCCTCTCCCCTGCACTCAGGTTCTATGCATGCTCCTGGGAGAAGCCTCATCCCTGCACTCAGACTTCAGGCCATGAACACGTCCCTGCAAGGAAAACAACACTGTCACGCAGGGGGTCACAGGTGCTCACCGATTCTCAGGGAGTCAGCAAACAGGTTTTGTCAGAAATCCCATGTCTCTCTTCAAAAATCACCAGCATGATCTCCAGGTTGAGGGCTTCAGACAGCGAACCCAGGCCCTAGGAGCAGTCAGCAGGTTCTTCCCCGGGGGCTGCCGGGGTCACATCCCAGGATGAAAAGGACGAGTCTTTACTCAACTGCGGGCCGGCTTAGAGGGTCTCCCAGGGCTCATCTCGGTCCTCACGCGTCTGTCTCCTTGTGGTGAAACCACGGAAGTGCCCTCTCCTCCCCCACAGTAGGACATGGGTCTAACTCCACTACACAGCAGAGATGGCCTGGAGCACACCCACTACAAGGCAGAGATGGCCTGGAGGGCCAGTCCCCCAGCGGGAGGTTTCCGTACTTTCCAGCCACAGTGGCATCTGCTTCCCCCCATGCCCATTCATCACGTGGCTGCCCACTCTAAGGTGCCCAGAACAGCCACACCCTCGGCAGATGAACTGGTCAATAAGGTCGCTGGGCAACAATCTCCCACGCGCCTGCTCTACACTGGCCAACACCCTAGGTCATGGGGTGATGGAAATAATTAAAGCAAGTAATTCTTATCTCAGGAGACCCACAACCTAGACAGACAGGCGGGCTCCAGAACCTGTCACGACCAAAGACACCGAGGGTGACGGGATTCATGGCAGTGGGGGATCCCCTGGGAACCTGCTAGAAACCAAATTACCCCCAGACCTGCTGTCTCAGAAGTTGGGTAGGCCCAGCAATCCATGTTTTTGTTTTCTGTTTTTGAGTCGAGGTCTTACTCTGTCACCCACGCTGGAGTACACTGGCACAGCTCACAGCTCACCGCACCCTTGACCTCCTGGATTCAGGCGATCCTTCTGCCTCAGCCTCCTGAGTAGGGACCACGGGTGTGTGCCACCACATCTGGCTAATTTTTAAGTTTTTCTGTAGAGACAAGGCCTCAGTATGTTGCCCAGAAGGGTCTCAAACTTCTGGGCTCAAGCAATCTTCCCGCCTCAGCCTACCAAAGCACTCGACTAAAGGTGTGAGTCACTATGCTCAGCTGATATTTTAATTTTATCTGGAGACGGGGTCTTGCCATGTTGCCCAGGTGGGTCTCTAACTCCTGGGCTCAAGCAACCCTCCCACCTTCACCTCCCAAAGTACTGGGATTACAGGGGTGAGCCACTAACGCCTGGCTAAAATGAAGGATCCTGAGACATGAAGATGCTCCTGGATTCTCTGAGAGAGTCAGAGAGAGATACACAGAGACAGAGACAGGGAGAGAGAGAGAGTCAGAGCCAGAGAGAGAGAGAAAGAGAGACAGATCAGGACTTGAAGAGGCTGCACTGCTGGCTATGAAGATGGAGCAGGAGGCCAGGAGCCGAGGAATGCAGGTAGCCTCTTGGAGCCAGAAAAGACCGGGCAACAAATCCTCCCCGACAGCCTTCAGAAAGGACGCCGAGGATTTGCAGCCTCCAGACCTGCAAAACGACTGATTTATGTTGCTTCAAGCCACTCAATTTCTGATATTTGTTACAGCAACAATAGAGAACTACTGTAGGGAGTCTTCAATCTGGCCCGAGAGATGAGTCGAGCTGCTTTGATGTGATGCACAGAGTGACAATGACAAGCACGGAAGAGAGATGCAAAGAGTTGTCGTGGAGACACCAAGGGAGGAGTGCCTCCAGCTGGGGAGGTCAGGGAGGCTTGCTGGAGGCCTTGAGGACCAGGTAGGATTTCAGCAGGGGAGGTCAGGACACCGCAGGAGTGGGCACCCAACACCCAAAGGTCTAGAACCGAACAGAAAACTGCCCCAGGCCCTCGTGACCTGTCATTTTCCCAGGGACGAAGATGACGTGGCTGAAGTTTTCTACGTTTATTTTTTTAAACCGGAAATAACAGCCAACAACGACATCATTCGTAGTACATGTGATCAACCATCCCACGAGTTCAAACACAGAAATGCAGACTTCGGGAGGGAAACTCCGCTCTGCACAGACAGGCCGCAGCCAAGGGGAAGCTGACTGGTTTTCAGACAGGCGGGCCAGACAGCGACAGACAGAAACGCCAAGGGCCCGTTGAGATAAGAAGGCAATTCCTTAACAAAATGTCCATCCACATTTACACATCAGACGCTGCCTACAGCCCTTGCAAGCCAGCTAAGCCAGACATAGAATCCAGCAGAAAGTTCTCCGGAGTCAGAGGCTTTGAGGCCTCACACGGAGACAGCACCATCCATTCCCTTCTGGCAGGTTGTGATGGTTTTGTTCGGCTGAAGTCCGAATCCCCAGCCTCGAGCCGTGTGGCCTGGTTGCATCTCGTGGACGCCCCTGCACTGGGGGCTGGGCGGGAGGCCCGGAGGCATCCAGAAGGCCCGTCTGTGTTTCCCACCGTGCCATCGAGGTCCCTCATGCAGTCAACGTCCTCTGAGACCGGCGCTCCTGGCGGTGCTCGCTGATCCTTCATCTGCCGGTGGAATTCACTGCTTTTCGCACGGTTCTTACTCACTCCAGGGAAACCCGGAGGAGCAGTTGGTCACTGGCTGGCTCCCTCCGGCGTGGCCCGGGGCTTCTGGGGAAGGGGCCACACGCAGCACACAGGCCCGCGAGTCCCGGGGTAGAACCACACACTTTGGGGACCAACTTTCCTCGCCAGAAGAACCGGGCGTGTCGCCAGCGTCTGCGTCTCTCTGGCCCCCTGTCTTTCTGTCCGAGCCCAGAAATGTCACCTCCGACTGGCTGCACTCAAAAGGGACCCTCGGCGTCCTGCTGTCTTTCCTTGAGCCTTCGCTGGCGGGCAGCGAGTGACGGTCCTGGCGCTCGTCGTCCTCCACCGGGATGCTGGGGACACTGTCCAGGAACAGAGGGGACGGACACCTGAAGGACTTCAGGGATGCGGGGGGGTCTTCGGCAAAGTACAGGCTGGCTTGGCTGCGCTCGAGAGTACTCAGCACCTGGGTGGCAGGAAGCAAACGGCGTGGGCTCAGCCTGCAGGACCCCGTGCACTTTCCCCTCTTTACCTGTTAAAGAACATTCTCTTCTTTTCTTTTCTTTTTTTTGAGAAAGCAGGATTTATTGAGAGAATAGAAAAGCTCCCAGAGCAGGAGGGGACCCAACAGGTTTGCCCACATTCTCTCATTTTCACAAAGCAAACTCAACTGCAGAGTTCTGGTGCAGAAGGCACCTTAAAAATTAGCGAAACCCCCTCAAGTTGAGGAGTAAATTAGAGACTTGAAGCAAGGCATAAACAAGACTGTGTGGCTCAAACTCCAGGAGACCCACTGTGGCCTCCAGTTTGTGCCAGCCTCTCTGTATCCTCAGCGAGTCTCTCTCTCTTTTTTGGAAGGCCACTGACTTTATTGAGCTAAAAAACTTTACAAGTCAGTGACTATTCTTGCCAAAAAAGGAGCCCGATGGCATCAGACAGACAGGCGGTGAGGATGGGGGTGAGGGAAGGGGCCAGGAGTCCACTCAGGAAAGCTCGTAACTTTCACCGGGAATCTGGCAGGGGCAGAAGGAAGGGAGATGCATGCCAGCGTGAAAATTCCAAAAAAGCAGAAATGGTTAGGGGGAGAAACTCCCTAAAGACTCCGGAGTACGTCGGAGGTCAGTACAGCAACGGGTGAGTCTCTTTACATTTCGTTTTCATCTTAGTATAGAGATGTGGGGTCCGAGTGAAGATTCACCGCCCAGGCAAGTTGCGTGCAGGTGAGGTTGGGGCCCTCACTCCCTTGGCAGTGAACCAGGTGCCCTTCGTGCTGTCCCGTGCCCCCACCCTCTTCCCTTCGTCCCTCTCCCCCTCCTCCCCAGCAGTGTCCTGCGATGGCCAATCCTTCCACTTTTTACTTTGGCCATGACACGTGGAGAATTGGAAGGAAGCGGGGTTTGGTGGACCTGATCTGCAGTTCTTTTTCTTTTTTTTTCTTTTAGTAGGAGTCTCACTCCATTGCCCAGGCTGGAGCGCCGTGGCACACACACCACCACCCCGATGTCGCTGCCAGGCGCTGGCTATCCTTCCGCCTCAGCCTTCCAAGAAGAGGTGCACGCTACTGTGCCTGGCTAATTATTGATTTATTATAGAGATGAGGTCTTGCCAAGTTCGGGCTGGTCTTGAACCCTTGGGCTCAGGCAATCCACTCGCCTCAGCCTCCCAAAGTGCTGGGATGACTGGCTGAGCCACCGAGCCCGGCGGCCTAGCTGCAGTTCTTAAATGCCCGAATGACCCAGGAAAGCTTTTATAAAACCCTGATCACGTGACCTCCAACCTGTAGGCAGTTGTTCAAAAAATCAGGGAACCTGCATTTTAGAAGCTTCCAGATGGTCCGGACAAGCAGCCGGATTTGCGAACCCTCAACTGAAGTAATATGACACGCAACGTGCCTTCACGCACACACACATACGTGCACCCACATGCACAGACATACCCACGCGCACATCCTCTGAAAAAAATGCATGGATCTCACAATCCGCAAAGTGCCTTCACATAAACCATAGCGTTTAACCTGCACAAACATTGATCATCCTCATTCCATAGATAATAAATGGAGAAAAGGGCATCGGCAGCACCAGCTGCGAGGCGCAGACCTGATGTCCCACCTGGAGCCCAGGTTCCCCACACCCGAACACGTCACCGTCTCCTCGCTCCCTCCCTGGCACAGGGCTCCACGTGCTCGCTGGCGGTGTCAGGCCTCGACTACGGCTCTCTCGACTCCCAGTCCAGTGATCTCTACACTCTGATAATGTCAACCCCCTGCTTAAAGCCCTTCCTGGACTCTAAGACAGACTTGGGGTGAAATCCAAGCTCCTGAAATGGGACTCAGGACCCTCCACCACCTGGAAGCTTCTATCACTTCACCGGCCCAGCCTTTCTCCCACCCACACCCCTTCCCTGATGCTGAGAGGCCTGTGGTCTCAGGGCCCTGGCCACTATCGCCCTGAAGCCTCTGCAGGGAGACTGTCCGTCCGTCCCCACTGCTGACTAACCCAGCCTGTTCTTCAGATCACGGCTACGCTCGACTCCACGGGCTCTCGGCTCCAGATCTGCTTAGACATTTCCTACAGCCCTTGCAAGCAAGCCGAACCACACAGGGGAATCCCATGGAATGTTCTCAGGTGTCGGAAGCTCCGAGCCCTCATACCGAGGAGGGTGGAAGCCCTCTGAATTGAGTCCCCTCTTGGGGCTTTTGATTGTTTTTTTTGGGCTGAAGCCAGAACTCACGGTCTTGAGTGATTTTGGACGGTTCCAAATTAGCCCGGGTTCGATCACGAGGCAAAAATCCAGGAAAAAACACTTTTGTAGCCGCTCCACTTTGGGGGCTGGGCAGGAAGGAATGGAATTTCCCAGACTGCTCCTGTTACGCATCTCTTGCTGGATGGAAGTCCCACACTCACTGCCCTGACTTCTCGTGTGAACTGGGGGTTAAGGCCACGCTCTGCATCTCGGCCACTGCACCGATATAGAGTCGGCACATACCAAGCAGGCGTCAAATGTGTGCTTGTTTGTTTATGCGAATAAACAAATAAATGAGTGGGTGATTAAACTGATGGAAAATGAACGATTGTTTTTCTTTTGAGTTGGAGTCTTACTCTATCATAGGCTGGAGTGCAGTGGCACAATCAGAGCTTACCACAGCCTCGACCTGCTGGGCTCAAGGGATCCTTCGGACTCAGCCTCCCAAGTAGCCGAGACTATAGTAGGTGTGTGCCACCACACCTGGCTAATTTTTTTTTGTATAGACGAGGTCTCACCATGTTGCCCTGGTCTCAAACTCCTGGGCTTAAGCCATCCTCCTGCCTCAGCCTCCCAAAGTGCTGGGGATTATAGGCGTGAGCTCCTATACCCAGGTCGATATGACTGTTTGACCTGAAAAAGCTATCTATTAGGTTGGAATTATCTGCTAGAGGTTGGATTTGTTTCATCGATAAAAAATTCGCTTAGACACAATTTGTCTAATGTGGGTTTTCCATGCAACTGTGGGCCGTTGTGATGAGACCCTGCACCTACTCACTTCCTCTATTGATGGCCGTAACTTCGCCCGCGTTGCAGCACACTGGCCTGCCAGACAGAAGAGCCTGGTGGAGAAATTCCGAGGACAGGGCGGCACTTTCTTATCCAGAAGTGAGAGGCACGAGTCGAGGCCTCTCTTCTCCATCAGCTCCACCAGGAGGTCCCGCTAGCAGGAGAAAGAGACAGCCTCATCACAGAGACCTGGATCAGAAAGACGGCCAAGAGGCGGTGTCGAGAAGAAGAGGACCCTTACCAGCCGGACATGCTTGGGGTTGTCTAACACCACTTGGCATCCCGTCAGGACTTCCATGATGACCTGCAAGGACACGGGGAATGTCTGTGAGAAGTGTCAAGTGCAGACACATAACCAGTTGGAACAATCCACCGAGACTATGGATGCAGTTCATTCTGACTAATGGCCTTTATATTTTATTACCTGATTTTATGAAATTAATGCATATGACGAGTAACAGGAAATCAGTAAGACTAAAGGTTAAAGCTCTTAAGAAATCCTCCTTAGTGGCCGGGCTCGGTGGCTCAGCCTGTCATCCCAGCACTTTGGGAGGCCAAGGAGAGTAGATTGCCTAAGCCAACGGGTTCGAGACCCGCCTGGGCAACTTGGTGAGACCTCGTCTCTACAATAAATCAACGGTTAGTGGGGCATGGTAGCACACGCCTGTAGTTCCAGCTACTTGGAAGGCTGAGGCGGAAGGATGGCTGGAGCCCAGAAGGTCGAGGCTGCGGTGGCTTTGAGCGTGCCACTGCACTCCAGCCTGGGCGATGGAGTGAGACTCCAACTCAAAAGAAAAAACAAGTTAAAGCTCTTAAGAAATCTTTCTTAGGACACAGAAACACTTGGTGACAAATGCTCCCTCCTGCCGACCGGCACCGGTACTCACGATGCCAAAGCTGTAGACGTCTGTTCTGGGGGAGAGCCTCCCCTGCCGCATGTACTCTTCGGGCATGTACCACAGGTGTCTGCCGCTGCTGCTGGTCGTGCTGATGGTGGCGCTCTGAGGGTCCAGGTGGGGTCGCAGGTGCGCCATGGCAAAGTCAGTGAGTCTGGGTTGAAACTGGTCGTCCAAAAGAATGTTTGCACTAAAGTCGCGGCCAGGGAGAGACAAGAGAGACCATTACAAGGGCACTTCAGTGGACGCCAATGCAGCAGGCTCACCCTCTGGACAACAGACAGTCAGCATTACACACCCGCCCTTTCCTGCACCCGAGATCAAAAGACTGCAGAATCACACTGCACAGTGCCGGACCCACGAGCAAGCCAGGCTGGATCTGAGAAAGATGTATGGCTCCCCGAACCTTTTCTAAGTACAAGAGGAAAAAAAAAAACCAAACAAGATAAATAAAACCCAAAGTCCATCCACTTGTGGGACACTTAGTGGGACGCCTGCAGCAACTGGCCGGGTCTGCTTGTGGGAAGGTGAGGTGGGAGTGAGCTGGTGACCACGAACACCCGTGCACAGCAGAGCCCACGGGAGACGCAGCACAGCAGATCACAAGGGGGACTTCACACGGCCCAGCCCGGGGAGACTTTACCAGAGTTCACGAGGGACTTGGGGTCATCCAAGGGCCACCCGGTGGATTTGGAATTGCTTAAGGGGCCGCATTTACACGGTGAATAACAATATTCGGTGAAAAGACAAGTTGTTTTCCAGGTGACTTTAGTGTGTAACATAAATCTCCAGGCCAGTGATTTACTGTGTTCTAAATGAAGGCTCACGGCAGCAGAGGAAGAAGGATGTCCTACTTGAGGAGAGCGGAGACCGCACAAGGCCCTTCCACAATCAATTTCCACCCGAGTTCTCTCCCGGCGGGGCCTCGGCGAGAACACTCATACACAAAGTGCCTAAGATGAGGAACAGGAAATCAGTAAGACTAAAAGTTAAAGCTCTTAAGAGATCCTTCTTAGTGACCGGGCTCGGTGGCTCAGCCTGCCATTCCAGCACTTTGGGAGGCCGAGGCAAGTAGATTGCCAGAGCCCACGCGTTTGAGACCAGCCTGGGCAACTTGGCAAGACCTCATCTCTACAATAAGTCAACAAGAACAGCCTCACAAAACAATGATGACCTAGAATAACTAAAACCACCACAGCAGGAAGCAGAAGAGCAGTTCACCACCTCTCGTGGCCACCGACGAGACATCGCTGGCTCCCCGCCTCTCCATTCAGCATCTCTGCAGCCGGCTCTCACCTCTCTTCGCCACAAGGCATTTCCCGTGACAGAGAGGCCGTCCCTCTCAGGGTCATCCCTTCAGCAGGAGGGTGCCCTACACACACCGAGGCCATGGGAGGGTCCCGCAGGGAGGAGTGCCCTGACTCTGGGGCGTCGCTTACCCTCTGTTGGGGGGACCCGAGTTCTCCCGACAAATGCGACTTTGTCGTGAGAGGTGCTCTCTTGGCTCACCAGTTAGTCTCCTCGTTTAGTTGGATCCCAGAGACCTTGAACATAAAGCCAGGTGATCCCCCTGGATTGGAATGAGGGATTGGAACTTGGTGAAAACACCACATTTGACATGTAAGAGCGTGACAGGTTTTTAAAGATACATATTTCTGGCCGTGCGCGGTGACTCATGCCTGTAATCTCAGCACTTTGGGAGGCCGAGGTGGGAGGATCATTTGAGCCCAGGAGTTCGAGACCAGCCTGGGCAACACAGTGAGATCCTGTCTCTATTTACAATACACATAAATGTATACACAGAGGGTGCCACAAAATGTACACACATTTTAAGAAAGGAAAAGTCTGCATTAAAATTGTAATACTCAATATGATGAACACAAGTCATGTTTGACTTCTGCAGTTACAAGAGGTGCTCAAAGTGGTTCCTGTCAGCGTCAGATGCTTCTGATGACGGCGAACACCTCTTAACAAGCAGAAGGATTGCCTGAGCCCAGCAGGTCGACACTGGGGTGGCTGTGAGCGTGCCACTGCACTCCAGCCTGGGCCACGGTGTGAGACTCTGACAAATAGAATAATGAAAAAAAATAAAATAAAAGTGTCTACATGTTTTGACCCCCCTAGTGTATTTCTGAAGGGGTCATTGATGCCCAGAGTTCCAGCCCCCGAGAGCCTGGCTTCTCTCAGGAAACGTCAGAGCACTACCCAAAGAGTGAGGCAGGAAAGAGGGACGAGGGGTCAGAGAGAAAGTGGACCCCACGGCCTCTCTGTGGCAGCCTGTGGCAACAGGACACGCGGTGCCTGTGTCATAGCTGTTGCAACATCAAGACCCCCCTCGCCAGGTGTCCTGCCTCCGCTCAGCAGACGAGGGCCAGACCCAACGTCTCTGAGCACTGCAGGTAGCGGACGGTGTCATGCACATTCCCCTTCAGTGTACACTATGTCCTGCCCGGAGATACAAAGCTGGACCCTGGACCAGGCACAGTGACTCATACCTGTAATCCCTGCACTCTGGGCGGCCGAGGCGGGAGGCTCACCGGAGCCCGAGACTTCGAGACCAGCCTAGGCAATAGAGCAACACTTTGTCTCCACGAAAAAATAAAAAATTAGCCGGTGTGGTAGTGTGGGCCTGTAGTCCCAGCTATTCGGAAGACTGAGGCAAGAGGATCGCCCGAGCCTAGGAGGTCAAGGCTGCGGTAAGCCACAATCGTGCCACTGCACTCCAAGACTCAGACTCAAAAACAACAACAAAGCTGAACACTTTACTGCTCTCGGCATCAAGGAGCTTTCTCCTTCCTCCCCTCTGAGCCTTGGCGGGTCTTAGTGACAACTGTCAGGCTTGTTTTTGCTTTATGGGCCCCTTGGAGTCCAGGTGTCCTGTGGAAATGCCTGTCCAGAGAGGTGCTCCTCCTTTAAGTGGGAAGCTGGGATCCACCCCGACTCACACCACCTAAGCCCGTTTCCTTGCAGGTGAGATCTGACAATGCTCACCTCTCACGAGAACTGAATGGGAAGACGCCAACGGGGCTCCTGACACCGAGAGGGCCCTGAGGCTGTGTCCTGCCTTGCCTGGCCTGCACCCAGTACCTTGCCCCAAGAGCCCCAGGGCCAGGAGGGCGTCTCTAGGAGAAGTACCAGGACACCAGCTCAAGGGGCAAAGACCCGGGCTGCAGGATGACCCAGGAGACCTGAGGGCCTGAGTTCATTTGTTTCAAGAAATCAGCTGATTCCAAAATAGTTCCAGGGATGTTCTGGATACACCCAACTAGGGTAATGGTTCTAAGTACTTTAAGACGACGGAGAGCAAGCAGCCCGTGAGGCATGCACTGTGCATGTGTATCCACATGTATGAGCATAAACACATGGATGGTGGGGCTTAGATACAGTGGTGAAAACAGAATCGACAGGGAAAAATTTAATTTACGTCCTATTTAATTGCATGGGCCTCCCAAAGGGAAAAAGTGGAGATATCAGGACAGTTTAGAAGAGGGGAGGTGCTGGAGGGAAATAGAGTCTGAGAAAAAGGAACTGTTCGTGTCTACAGTGTTACCGAAAAGTGAAAATGGGGGTCTCTCTTTTCTTTCTTTCTCTTCCTCTCTTCCTTTCCTCCATCCCTCCCTTCCTTTCCAGAGGGGAGGAAAGCGGGAGGAGGAGGAGACTGATGAATTAAACAAAGAACCGAACCAGCCAAACAAACAAACAAACTTGCTCTCCCCCTTCCTTCAGCCCACCGTCCTGATCCACCTTCGCCAGGGCTGGGCTTGGACTCCGACCAGAGGAGGCTCTGGGACCCGCTGGGTGCTGGGCACGCTTCCTGTTGGCCGATGCACTGTGTGCGTGTTCCCTCTTGGGTCACCTGTTCAACCTTCGAGGACGAGACTGCGGTTGCCAGCGTCCCCGCAGTGTGGTCCAACACGACGCTCTGTGCACACCCAGGATCCCAAACTCCTTGACAACTAGAAGGAGTATGGTTCTCAAGACAGTCGCTGAGCACATCTTAGCAGAGAGTGATCGCCCTTAAAACAGAGCTGGGTCTGTGGGCCCACTTCTTTTTTTTTTTAAGTTGGAGTCTCACTCCATCACACAGGCTGGAGCGCAGTGGCACACTCACGGCCACTCCAATGTTGACTTGCTAGGCTCTGGTGATCCTTCCGCCTCAGCCTTTCAAGAACTCAGAACTACAGGTGTGTGCTACCACGCCCGGCTAATTTTTGATTTATTGTAGAGACAAGGTCTTGCCAAGTTACCCGGGCTGGTCTCGAACTCTCAGGCTCAGGCAATCCACGCGCCTCGGCCTCCCAAAGCGTTGGATTGACAGGCTGAGCCACCGAGTCTGGCTGGCCCACTTCTTAAACAGATAAACTGACTGCCAAGGGACGTCAACGAGTGACCTGTGGAAAGAGGTATTGGCCGCCACATCGTGCAGACCCTGCAGTGACCAGTGCCTCCTCCGCCCATCAAGACCAGAGTCACCTGGACGCCCCTGCCGAGGTCATCCAGCCCACGAGACAGAGGCACTTGCTTTGTCATGAGCATTTTGCAGAGGGGAAGACAGAGGCTGAGGACGTTAAGCCATTTGCTCAGAATCATGCTTTGAGTGGATGGTCATTTCTAGAATCAGCCCTCTGATGCAGACATCAGGGTCAGGGTCAAGGTCGCTGAGCTGCGGAAGGGGAGGAGGGGCGGGTGGGAAGCTTGGGAGACAGGAACCTCCTGGGACATACTCTTTAGCTCTGTCCCGTCAAGTCTTTCTCCACAAGCTGCCGAGGGCCCGCGGCCCCATTGAGCCCTCCCAGGTCCGGGGAGGGTGGGCTGAGCATAGCTCCCCACCAAGCCCCATGGGGAATTGTCCTGGTAGAGGGAGCCGCCCTCCAGGGCTGGTCAGACACGGGGTGCAGGGATGTCCTGCAGGGCCCCACTCCAGGGCGTCCCGGCCCTCGGCCAGGCCCCAAGACGTCCACTCCCAGCTCAGCCTCGCTGGTCCTGCCTTCTTCCTGCCCACCCTTCACTTGCTGTCCCTGAGAGCCCCCACCGTAAAACAAACACACACACAAAACTCTCTACAGGCAGATCTCAGCCTCTGGGCCGTTTCCTGGAAACCTGCTGAGTCCCGAACCCCCAGCCCGAAGGCAGTGAGGACCCAGGCCCGAGCTCACCTTGACCCCAGCGAGAAAGTGGTGAGGGCCCAGGTCTGTGCTCCCCCGACCCAGGAGACCCTGCACCGGCCCCTGCGAATCACCCTGCCCAGGTTCAGCCGTGAAGAATCTTGGGCAAGGGCAGAGCCCGCGTGCCTCCCTCCCCTCTAGTCCGTGGCCCTCCTGTCCCCCTCGCCCATCAAGAGCCAGAAAACCCACCCCCTCTTCCCCTCTCTCTCCTTCAAACTCTTCGTTCATGAAAGGACTTGATAAACTCAACCACACAAAAGGAAGCTTAATACAATTCATATATTACTGCTCAACACTTTATTTTTTATTTTATTTTATTTTATTTTGAGTTGGAGTCTCACTCCGTCGCCCAGACTGGAGTGCAGTGGCCGCTCCCAGCCACCGCAGCCTCGACCTGCTGGACTCCGGCAATCCTTCCACCTCAGCCTTCCAAGTAGCTGGAACTACAGGTGCGCGCTACCACACCCAGCTAATTTTTGATTTATTGTAGAGATGAGGTCTCGCCAAGTTGCCCAGGCAGATCTTGAACCCACGGGTTCAGGCAATCCACTCACCTCAGCCTCCCAAAGCACAGGCTCCCAAAGCCTGAGCCACCAAGCCCGGCTACTGCTCAACACTTTAAATAAGCCAAGGCTGGGTGTGGTGGCTCATGCCTGTAATCCCAGCACTTTGGGAGGCTTGAGCCCAGTTGTTCAAGACCAACCTGGGCAACATAGAGAGACCTTGTCTCTATAGAAAATTTAAAAAATTATCCAGAGTTGGTGGCACATGCCTGTAGTCCCAGCTACTCAAGAGGCTGAGGTGGGAGGATTGCCTGAGCCAAGGAGGTCGAGGCTGTGATAAACTATGACTGCACCACTGTATCCCAGCTTGGGCCAAAGAATAAGACCCTGTCTATAAAAAAATATATAATGACATAAAACAAAATAATGCTTGCCGTAAGTTTAAATCAAAAGTGTTACAGGCTGAAAAGAGGCCATTTTGGTTACATTTAGTCATTTAGAAAAGACTTAGGAACTTGTGTTAAGCTGACTTGGGCTAAATGTAGAAGCTGTTTGAATTTAACAGTGAATGTTTTTCCAATCCCCCTCTTCACTGTCCTTGGAACTAGTAACTGTGGCTGGGACTGGAGGGAACACAGCCACGTGCACGGAGCCCCTGATAGCAGGAGACTCACGGAAGAAGACTGCACGTCCCTGGAAAAGCCTCCACCGGACCCAGATGAAAAACGGGCTCTGCTGGAATGTTCTCAAACCCAGAAGCATATCTGTTCCCCGAGTCTCCAGATGACAACTGCTTTCTTTCACATCTTTGTACTAATTTTATGTATAATGTTTAACCAAGTCTTGAGAACCAGAACTCCCGGAACGAGCAAAAAACTGTCACCACCTAGAAAGTACGCAGTCCCAAGTGGTTCAAGGTCACTGTCACGTAGAAGAAGGGCGGGACTGACAGCTTGGGTCTAAGCTCTGGTCATAAGACATGTGGTCATTAGTAATCAAGAGTGGGAAAAGATAAGAAATCGTATTTTTATTATAAACACTGGACAGAAACTCTGCTTAAACGAACAGGCTTCTGGTAGCTACATAGCCTGTTCCCTGCTCCCATGGTATCAGAATAAAACTCCTTCCTTCTCCCAGCGCTCTGCCTCTCATATTGGAGTGACCGTGGGGGCCGCACTGGCTGTTGGATGGGGCCGTAACAAAGGAAGAACTGTACAGCAAAATCCCAGGTCTCCGCCTACCGGGAAGACATCCACGCGGGCGTGTCCTGTGCTCAGCACTGGCTGTAAGTGGTGGAGAAGGAGCTGAGGTTGGGCGCAGCCACCTCGGCCCCTTGGAAGGATTCAGTGATGACCCACCCATCCCAAGGCCCCACTGTCCCTCCGTGGGTGCCCCCGGCCAGCCTCGGTTTTATGCCGATTCTGCAGCACCCACAGCAGTGGGCGGGCCCCCACCCCATGCGGGAGCAGCTCCCCACCCCAGGGCTAAGTACCATCTGGAGACTCTTTGTGCGGGGCTCACTTCCTTGGAAAAGTCAGCACACAAGCAGTCAGCCCTCCTTCTGCTCAGGCTAAAACACACAGTGCTTTTCTAGGACACACGGACATGGGTCCGACTAAGTGGCAGCCTTCCAATCTCAGTCTTCCCCAATTTCCAGGTTCAAGACAGAGGGCAGGCAGGAAAAATCACGCCACTGGGCTCTGCTGCAGGGTCTCTGCTCTGCGACTGACGCCTCTTGCCCACTGAGGAAGGACTACGAGAAAGGCGCGTCTAATTTTCTCACGTCTCAAGGACAAAGGCTGGGGTCTCTGCTCAGCCTATCAAGGGCTGATCTCCAATGCTGTAAGACCGCAGCTCGTAGAGCGAGCAGGAACCCGGAGACCCAAGGATGAAGACGGTCAGTCGCTACTCACTCTGCCGCCTTGCTAGGAAGCCCATCCAAGTCACTTAACCTTTCCTTAAACTTGAGTGTCAGAGCACGTGAGGTCAGTGCACGCTCGTTTCACAGTAGCCATCAGGGGTCACTAAGAAAATGCAGGGGCTCCACTCAGGACGAGGCTACACTGCAACACACAGTCGTAAGATGAAAACATGCTGAACACACCTCACCCACAGACACCGCGGAGCCTGGGCTGCAGGACACACACTCGGGACACTCATGCCAGCCAGCGGTCGGGCATGGTCATCTAACAGAAAGCCAACTTTATCACAAGGTGTCGAGTGTCTCAGGCACTTGGGTGGATGCCATCTGTGGTGAAACACTGAATGGTTGTGTGGGGGTTCGCGGTGCGGTGTCTACTGAACGTGGATTGCTTTGACATCATCATGAAGCCGAAAACTTAAGTCATTATAGATCGGGCCCATCTGTACACAGAACTGTCTACCCTACATTGTTCATGAACAACTCCTAGAGATAATGCATACTCCCTTGCTGTCAACATAAATGTCACTTTTTACATTTGGTAGGACGGGCATGGTGGCTCACGCCTATAATCCCAGCACTTTGGAGGCTGAGGTAGGAGGACTACTAGAGCCTAGGAGCTTGGGACCAGCCTGGGTAACATAGTGAGACCGCGTCTCTACAAAAAATTAAAAAATTAGCCAGGCATGGTGGTGCACACCTGTGGTCCCAGTTGCTTGGGAGGTTGAGGACGAAGGATCTCCTGAGCCCAGCAGGTTGAAACGGTGGTCACTGTGATCATGCTACTGCACTCCAGTCTGTGCAACAGAGTAAGACTCTGATTAAAAAAAAAAAAAAAAAGCTGAGCTTGGTGGCTCATGCCTGTAATCCCAACACTTTGGGAGGTGGAGGTGAGAGGACTGCCTGAGTCCAGGGGTTCGAAATTCAGCCTGGGCACCTTGGTGAGACCTCGTCTCTACAATAAGTAAAAAAAAAAAAAAAAAAATTAGCCAGGTGTGGTGGTGTGCACCTGTGGTTCCAACTACTTGGAAGGCTGAGGTGAAAGGATCACTTGAGCCCAGCAGGTCGAGGCTGCAGTGGCTGGCTGCAGTGGCTGTGAGCGTGACGCTGCCTTCCAGCCTGAGCAAGAGTGAGACACTGACTCAAAAAAAAAAAAATATATATATACACACACACACACATATAAATTTAGTAAACACATCTTCATTATTGAAAGGGTAAGGCTCTCAAAACTCCGATGCGAGTTCTCAACAGCACACACACCACAAACACGAGGGTGGGGATCGTGGGCAGCAGGACCCCTGTGCTTGCGAGGGGGCTGCCGGCACCCTGAGTCCTGGCCGCTCACCTTGTCACGCTGCCACAGATGACGGCGCACGGCTGAGTGGTATGCAGGTAGTGGACGGCTCTGGCTACTCCTATCAGTACACCTACGCGAACGAGCCAGGAGAGTGGGGCCGTGTCCCCCTGAAACGACAGCAGCAGGCACTTGAGTGGCACCTCTTGAGTCAACACGATCCCTGCACTGGTTACGTAAAAGCACGCAGGGCAGGTGCAGAAGGCAAGGCAGGATCAGGAGGCCAACGATGTCCGGGTTCGCTATAGCCTGGTTTACTTCCAGATGGGCCTCTTTCTGCTATCAAGGACAGCCCTAGGCCTCTTCATACACAATCAAAACACTCAATAATTTCTAATACTAGCTTAATCAGAACGCAGCCCATACGGTAACTCTGTTTAAAAGTTTTTTATTAAATAGGCTGGGCACAGTGCTTGGCCTGTAATCCCAGCACTTTGGGAGACCAAGGCAAGAGGATTGCCTGAGCCCATGGGTTCAAGACCAGCCTGGGCAACTTGGTAAGATCTCCTCTCTACAATAAATCACAAAAAAAAAAAACTAGCCGGGCATGGTGGCAAGCATCTGCAGTTCCAGCTACTTGGAAGACTGAGGCGGAAGGATCGCCTAAGTCCAGCAGGTTGAGGTTGCGGTGGCTATGAGCATGGTCTCAAAAAAAAAAAACTGCATTAAATAAAAATCTTAAATTATCTGTGGCACAATCATGTGGGTAACTGAGAACAATAATCTGCTTTTAGTCTCATCCTAACTGAAACTTAACCTATTTGGAATCAGTTTTCTGTTTTTGAGTTGGAGTCTCACTCTGTTGCCCAGGCTGGAGTGCAGTGGCACGCTCATGGCCACCCCAGCGTCGACCTGCTGGGCTCAGGCGATCCTTCCGCCTATGCTGGAATCAATTTTTAAACTAAACCTTCAAAAACATCATATGGGGAATCACGGCATTTACCCAACCTCCATTTTAAGGCATCCGTATCAATTCCACCTCTATCCTTCGTGTTGAATGACACTTTGTATAAAGCTACACAATGTAAAATTATCTAAGAAATAAACATAGTTGAGGTAAACTCACTGGAGGTCTAGAATAAGGAGTAGAAACCTAGCAGGTCTTTGGAAACTGTGTATTTACGCAGCTAGGTCTTAGAGACCTTGATCAGGAAGTGTCCTGCCTGGGAAGCCCATCCTTGGCCGTCCCCTTGTGCATACACACCTTCCTCCCAGCTTTCTCGGGAGGTTCCAGCAGCTCCTCCAGGCTTTGGAGGGTCAGAGGTTCAGAGACGGGACTCACCACACACTGCAATCTGTCCGAAAGCGTCCCGTTCCTCATGTACGGATAAACCAGACAGAATTTGTCAGTCTCCGTGAAATACGCAGCCAACTCCAGGATGTTCGGATGACGAAACCTTGAGACAAAAGACGTGCAGCGTCATCAGATGGCTCATTCAAGTAGGCAACGAACAGCCCTGGCTTGGGGGTGCTTAAGGCGGGGTGGGGAGTAGGTCTAAGCAGAATATACATGAGGTGAGGGACAAGTCACTTCACTGGACACATGACACAGATCTGCTTTCCAAGGTGGTCTCAAGCAGGGGTGTCCAAGCCCCGGCCGTGCCTGTTAGGAATGGGGCCACACAGCAGGAGGTGAGTGGCTGGGGGCGAGTGAAGCTTCAGCTGTGTTTACAGCCGTTCCCCATCGCCCGCATGACCCCTGAGCTCCGTGGTGGCATTCGATTCTCAGAGGAGCGCGAACCTGCTGTGCACAGCGCCTGTGAGGGATCTAGGTTGTGGTCCCTGAGAATCGGACGCCTGATGGTCTGAGGGGGATGCAGGCGCTGGGAGCGGCCGCAGATGCCGACGAACGTGAGCAGGGAGGTGGGAGGGCCCAGGGACCGCCATAACCCAGCGCTGGCAGACCCACGTCAAAACCCTCTCAGTGAGTGGCCAGTGAGCTGACAGACTTTCACTGGATAGCGGCACCTGGTGGCAGGCTCTCAGTCAGAGGCCCACACTTACTTCAGCCCACACGTGGCCCGCTCGTTGTTCCAAAGACCACTTCCGTCCGTGACTCTTTTTTAGTGGTGAGTTGTACACTTATTTCATTACATGTTATGACGCCATAACCATAGAAACGAAGTGCACAACAAACGTCATGCCCCTGAATCGTCCGGAAAGCTGTCCCCCCATATCCTAGCTCCGGGTTCTTGGAAGAGTCGTCTTCCACGAAACCGGTCCGTGATGCCAAAGAGGCTAGGGACCGCTGGTCTAGAGAGTGCTAACACACACTAGCTACTCTTTGGACTCCCTGTGACCATGTAAATATAAATCAGATATCCAACTATAAACATTTAAGAACATTTAAGAAAGTGAAGATTTGTAAAGATGGGGATGCTGGAACCTTTGTAAAAACTAGACGATGCGATTCAATATTAACTTATTGTTATCAGATGAAACACTATGAATTGTTTACTAAATAAAGACAGCGCAACAGAGATTTCTTTTTATTTGTGTACGCATGTAAGGTTAAATCACTGAAACGTAAGTGTAGAGAAGACTGTTTGCATTCTCCCTCTGCTGGGCACCTGCCACATCAAGTGTGTGCTGGGCTCTGGTCACACCGCTGGAAGGGACACCAACGTCTCCACAAGGCTTGTGCAGTCCATCACATCTACCATCCATCCGACTAGTAGCTTGTTGACGGTCTTAAATCATAGACCCTACATCAGTGTAGACACAATTCTCAAGCCCCTTCCCTATCAGGCACTGATTAGCTCACAGACAAAAACCCTACTCTTCCATTGTGTTGCCATTTCTCTGAAGCCAACGGAGCCAGGAAACAACCATGAAGGATCAGATGTGAAAGTCACACACACTGTGAACTCCGTTTAGTTCAGTGATTATTTACTGACACCTACTATGTGCTGGGCAAGCTTGGGGATATCAAAATAGAGCTGCAAAAAAATTCCGTTTATGGGTCGAGCATGGTGGTTTATGCCTGCCATCCCAGCACTTTGAGAAGCTGAGGTGGGAGGATTGCTTCAGGCCAGGAGCTTGAGACCAGTCTGGGCAACAGAATGAAACCTCGTTTCTACTAAAATAAAAAGAAATTAGTTGGACATGGCGATGTGACTCAGCTCTTTGGGAGGCTAAGGCAGAAGGATTGCCTGAGCCCAGGAGTTTGAGGTTGCGGTGAGCCATGATCATGCCGCTGCACTCCAGCCTGGGAGACAGAGTGAGACCCCAACTCAATCAATCAATCAATAAAAATACAACCATTTGAGCACGCTTTCCTGAGTGTCTTCTGCAGACAGAATGATGCAGTCATTCAACACAGACTTGAATGACTAATCAGGGTTGGAATCTCTGGTCTTCTTATCAGCTGTGGGAATGTGGGCAATTTATTTCATCTCTCTGAGCCTGTTCCTTCCACTGTGAGCAAGAATGAAAACACTTATGTTTGGTCAGTCGTGGTGGCTCACGCCTGTAGTCCCAGCACTTTGGAAGGCTGAGCTGGAAGGATTGCCTGAGGTCAGGAGCTGGAAGCTGCAGTGAGCTACAGTGGCACCATTGTACTCAGCCTGAAGACAGAGCAAGACCCTGTCTCTAGAACAACAACAAAAACACACAAACAAAAAATACCACCTACTTCCAAGGCTCTTATGAAAATTAAAATATTAAGCCAAGGGTTTTTTTTTTTTTTTTTTTTTTGAGTCAGAGTCCTCTGTTGCCTAGGCTGGAGTGCAGTGGCACGCTCACGGCCACCACAGCCTCAACCTGCTGAGCTCAGGCAAGCCTTCCGCCTCAGCCTTCCAAGTAGCTGGAACTACAGGCACACTGCACCATACCTGGCTAATTTTTTGATTTACTGTAGAGAGGAGATCTTGCCAATTGCCTAGGCTGGTTTGCAACCCATGGGCTCAGGCAATCCTCTCACCTCAGCCTCTCAAAGTGCTGGGATTATAGGCATGAGCCACCGCACCCAGCCTGATCCTCAAAAATTATTAGCTCCGATTTCTTCCCTTGAGAAGGAGAAAAAAAAGGAATCAGAAACTACCTCCAACAGAGTTTATGACATTAACCTAAAACCGCTCTTCCTGGCGATCTCGGCTTAGATTCTGTTTCTCCAAGAACCCCATTCTGCTGCCTGTGCCCCGGGCGACCACCCCCTCCTCTGTGCTGCTTCCTCATCTTGTTAGTTAATCAGTTTCCCGAACTTGTCTGCTTCCCTGTGGACTTTTCTCCAATCCTTTCTGAGAGGGGAAGGCTGCACCTGCCTCAGTCCCATCTGAGAGGAGGGAGAGTGAGGATGAGCTGTGGAATAAGGGGAAGCTCATAGAAAGGGTAGGCCCAGCCTCAGTTTCCTCATCTGCAAAATGGGGATAGCAGGAGAAATTATCTCACTGGGTGGTTGTGAGGATTAACAAATTAATATATGTTAAGGACTTGCAATAGTTTCTAACACTAAATAATTACCAGCAAAATAAATAGTAATAATGGTCCCTAAGAATACTCAGCATCACAAAGTTGTTAATGTGCCCTAAATGAATCTGTAGAGTTACTGCAGTCCCATTAAAAACACCAATAGAATTTAAAAAAAAAATCTAGACAAGTTGTTGTAATTCATCTAGAAAATACCTCACCAGAGAAAACAAATGGACTAGATACATAAATGTAAAAAATGAAACCATAAAAGTACTAGAAAAATCCATGGGAGATTTATTTTATAACTCTTAGTGGTGAAGGCCTTTTAAGTGTAACACAAAATCTGAACGCCATAAAAGAAAACATTGATAAATTCACCTACATTAAAAACATTTCTATATGGCAAAACAACAATAAGCAAAAGCAAAATGGCAGCTTGGAAAAAAGTATGTATATCTTATAACATAAAAATAAGTTATTTTTATCTAATATATAAAATGCTCCTTCAAACTATTAAGAAAAAGATAAACAACCTAATTTTTTTAAATAGGCAAAAGATATTATTAGGTATTTTATAGGAAAGGAAGGCTATCCTTCAAATATGTAAAAAGATCATTAATCGCCGGGCTCGATGGCTCAGCCTGTAATCCCGCGCCTTTGGGAGGCTGAGGTAAATGGACTGCCTGAGCCCGCGGGTTCGAGACCCTCCTGGGCAACTTGGTGAGACCTCATCTCTACGATAAATCAAAATGAGCCAGGTGTGGTAGCGTGCGCCTATAGTTCCAGTTACTTGGAAGGCTGAGGCAGAAGGATGTCTGGAGCCCAGCAGGTCAAGGATGCGTTGGCTGGGAGTAGCCACTGCACTCCAGTCTGGGTGACAGGGTGAGACTCCAACTCAAAAAAAATAAAAAAATAAAATTAAAATTAAAAATTAAAAAAAAAATAGACTATCAATCTCACTCAATTTTTTTTTTAAATGTAGAGACAAGGTCTCGTTGTGTTGCCCAGGCTGGTCTTGAACTCCTGGGCTCAAGACATTCTCCAGCCTTAGCCTCCCAAAGTGCTGGGATTACAGGTGAGAGCCACTACATCCAGCCAAGAAAAAGAAGTTGAAACTACAATGAGACTCCTTTTTTTTTGAGAAGACTCAAATAAGTAAGATGATAAATGAAAGAGGATATATAACAATTGATACCACAGAAATACAAAGGATCATAAGAGATTATTATGGACTATTATACATCGACAAACTAGGTAACCTAGAAGACATGGATCAATTCCTAGAAAAATACAAACTTTCAAGACTGAGTCATGACAAAACAGAAAATCTGAACAGACCAACAACAACTAAGGTGATTGATTCAGTAGTCAAAAATCTCCCAAAAGGAAAAGCCCAGGACCATAGGCTTCTGGGTGAATTCTACCAAGCATTTCAAGTAGAATGAATACTAATCCTTTTCACACACTTCCAGAAAATTGAAGAGGAGGGAGCACTTCCAAACTCATTTTATTGGGCCAGCATTGCCCTCATCCCAAAGCCGGATAAGAGCATGATAAGAAACCTACAGGCCAATATCCCCAACAACTATGAATGCAAAAATCCTCAACAAAATACTAGCAAACCAAATTCAACAGCACATTGACAAGATCATAAACCATAATCAGGTGGGGCTTATCCCTGGGATGCAAGGATAGTTCAACAAGTGCAAATCAATAAATTATACACCACAATAACAGAATTAAAGATAAAAATCTTATCATCTCAACAAATGCAAAAGCATTCGAAAAAATTCAACGTCCTTTCATGATTAAAAAAAAACTCTCAGCAAATTAGGTATAGAAGGAATGCACTTCGATATAATAAAGGTTATATATGAGAAGCCCACAGCTAACATCATACCCAACAGCGAAAAGCTGAAAGTTTTTCCTCTAAGTTCAGGAAAAAGACAAGGATGCCCACTATTACAGCGTCTATTCAACATAGTTCTGGAGGTTTTAGCCGGAGCAGTTAGGCAAGGAAAAGAAATAAAGGTCACCCTAACTAGAAAGGAGAAAGTTAAATTCCCTCTGTTTGCTACTGACATGATCTTATGTGCAGAAAACCCTAGAGACTCCAGCAAAAAACTGTTAGAAGTAACCAGCAAATTCAGAAAGCTGCACAATACAAAATCAACATATACAACACAAAAATCAGTTGATTCTACGCATTAAAAACAAACCCTCCAAAAAAGGAATTAAGAAAAGTATCCTATTTACAATAACATTAAAAAGAATAAAATTCTTAAGAATGAGTTGACCCAAGGAGGTGAAGGTACCTGTACACCGACAAACATAAGATACTGATGAAAGACATTGAAGAAGACACAAATAAACGGAAAGCTATCTTGCGTATATGGATTGGAAGAACTGATATTGTGGGAATTCCCTGAGATATCTACACACTCAGTGCAATCCTTACCAAAATTCCAAAGGCACTCTTTTGCAAGAACACCAAAGACAATCCTAAAATTCATACAGAATGGTGAAAGATCCCAAACCGTAAAAGTAAGTTTGAGGAAGACGAAGATGGTCAGAGGCATCTCTTTCTGATTTCAAACACTATTACAGAGCTAGAGTAATCAAAACAGTGTGGTACTGGCATAAAAACAGACACATAAGCCAATGGAATGGATAGAGAGCCCAGAAATAAACCTGCGTATCTATGATCAACTAATCTTTGAAAAGAGCACCAAGAATGTACAACAGGGAAAGAAAGCCTTTTCAGTGAATGGTGTTGGGAAAGCTGGATAGCCACATGCGAAACAATACAACTGGGCCCTTGGCTTACATCATGTACAAAAATCAACTCAAAATAGATTAAAGACTCAAATGTAAGATCTGAAACTGTAAGAATCCTAGAAGAAAACATGGGACAGTCTCCTTGACACTGGTCTTGGCAATGACTTTTTTGAGTATGACAGATCAGAGGCAACAGAGCAAAAACAGCAAGTGGGCCTCCATCAGACAAAAACACCTGCACAACAGAAGAGGCGGCCAGCAGAAGGAGAGAGAGCCTGTGGGTGGGGGAAAGTATGTGCAAACCACTTATCTGATAAGAGGTTAGCATGTGAAATGTAAGAGGAACTCGCACAACCCAATAGCAAGAAAGCAAATAACTGATCAAAGCCAGGCAAAGGAACTGAATAGGTGTTTTTCTAAAGATATACAAATGGCCAACAGGTACGTGAAAGGGTGCTCAGCATCACTAATAACCAGGAAAATGCAAGTTCAAGTCAAGAGGAGAGACCATCTCACACCTACTGGAATAGTTGTTACCAAAAAGACGTGATGATGGGTGTTGGCGAGGGTGTGGAGACGAGGACACCCTTGTACACCATTGGTGGGACTGTAAATTGGTACAGCCATTACGAAGCTTCCTTAAAAACAAAAAATGGCCTGGTGCAATGGCTCAAGCCCATAATCCCAGCACTTTGGGAGGTCGAGGCAAGACGGTTGCCTGAGCCCAGGGGTTGGAGACCAGCCTGGGCAATCTGGCGAGACCTCATCGCTACAATAAATCAAAAAAATAAGCTGCACATGGTAGCACGTGCCTGTACTTCTGGCCACTTGGAAGGCTGAAGCAGAAGGCTCGCTGGAGCCCAGCAGATCGGGGCTGTGGTGGTCGTGAGCATGCCACTGCACTCCAGCCTGGGCAGCAAAGTAAGACTCATACTCAAAAAAACCAAAAAATAAAAAATAGAGCTTGGCATAGGATCCAACAACCTCACCACTGGGTATCTGTCCAAAAGAAGTGAAATCAGTCTATCAGAGAGATATGTGCAACCCATGTTCTTTGAAGCACTTGGCACTGCAGCCAGGATACACAGAAACAACCTAAGTGTCCAACGATGAATGAATGAATGAATAAAGTATCACACACACACACACACACACACACACACACACACACACACTGAAATATTATTCAGACATAAAAAAGAAGAAAGTCCTGCCGTGTGCAACAGCACGGGTGACCTGGAGGACTCTGTTAAGTGAAAGAACCCAGACACAGAAAGACACATACCGCATGCTCTCACTTAACATGTGGAACCAAAAAAACTCAGTCATGGAGGCAGAAAGTAGAAAAAGGGTTTCCAGGTGCCTGGGGAGGTGGGGGAAAGATGCTGACCAAAGGGTGCAGACGTTCAGACATGAGTGAGCAGGATCCGTGGCCTCAGCTGCAGCACTGTGGGGAGGGATGCGTCCGTTAAGCCAACTGCGGTCATTGTTCAGGCACGAATGTGCACAGCATATCACACCATCACATTGTGCACACTGAAGATACACAATTTTTATCTGTCAATCAAAAATTTTCCAAAACTACACTGATAAGTTATTTCCACCTATCAAGTTGGCAGAAATTAAAAGGTCAGAGTGAGCACTAGGTTGCAAGCACGGAGACCCGCACTCTCCATCTGTGGCTGCTGAAGACGTCGTCGGCAGCTTGTCAGTAGAGGATGAGGGGGGACTCTGCAGTACGTGTATCCCCTGGTCCGACCATTTCATGTGTGGGAATGCATCCTGCAGACCGTCCCTGGGTGCGAGATGACACCTCTCCGAGGTTTGCTTGTTGTGGCGATATTTTTGAACAATAAAACATTCGATCCAACCTGAAAACCCATCACCAGGGGAATGGTTAAGTGAATAACAGCAACAACAGGATATGAAAATAAGAAAGATGAGCCGTGCGTTTATGCTGCCTCTTGGGTAAAAGGAGACAAGTAAGAAAACAAGATCTGTATTTGCCTAGAAATGAGATATCTCTGGATACACACACACACACACACACACACACACACACACACACACACACACACACACACACACACACCAGGAACACTGTTGCCTTGGAATTAGCCGAGGGTGGATGACATTAATGCCATTCCTTACTCTAGCCTTTTGGGCTTTTGGAATGTCTGAGTCTTACCTTCACAGCAAATATGAATAAATAAATAATAAAACTTAAAGGTAGAAACCTTTTGCTGTCACAATTTTGGACTTCGTTTTTCACTGCCTACGCGACATGCAAGGTTTTGTGATTAGCCTCTAATATTTTGCTTTCTCGTCCTTGGCATAAAAGGGAAAGGGAGAGTCGGGCACAGCTGGCCTACGCCTGTAATCCCAGCACTTTGGGAGGCCGAGGTGGGAGGACTGCTCGAGCCCAGGAGTGCGAAACATGGAGAAATCTTGCTTGGGCAGCATGGCGAAACCTCGTCTCTACAAAAAATCAAGAATATTAGCTGGGTGTGGTGGCACACAGCTGTAGTCTCAGCTACTCAGGAGGCTGAGGTGGGAAGGATCGCCTGAGGCCAGGAGGTCGAGGCAGC
Organism: Cephalopachus bancanus; assembly: GCA_027257055.1. Lineage (NCBI taxonomy): Eukaryota > Metazoa > Chordata > Mammalia > Primates > Tarsiidae > Cephalopachus > Cephalopachus bancanus. The sequence goes on from JAPVLO010000218.1 coordinate 2,225,690, forward strand.
CATGAGCTGTGATCACATGGTCATGCCATTGCGCTCCAGCCTGGGTGACAGAGTGAGACGCCAACCCCATCCCCACCACACACACTGGTTCAGAAAACATCTGAAAAGCACATTTTCTGTTTGCCAAGGGTGACTGAGCTCTGTGGGGCTGGGGGGAGCCAGCCAGTTGGAGGAGGAGTCAGTCTCCAATGCTACAGATGTGAACACACATGGACACGAAGTCATTTCAGTTTGTCTCCGAGGACTCTCAGACTCACGAATGAATCCCCCAAAATAACCTGCACATCCAAAGTGTGAGATTTCTTCATCCAAAGCCCTCTTCCTGAAGACAGCTATGCTGACAAACCAGCTGCGAGCCCGGACCACCTCTCAGGAAGGGGGAGATGGCGAATGCACACAGCTCTAATGTCTACGAATCACCCATCAGCCGTGCCGGTCGCACATGACTTAACCCACCTCTGTGTGACAGTTTCTTGTTAAAACACATTCGCGCGAATTATGTAAGTGATCCATTTCAAACGTACTTTAAGGACCACACTGAAGCAGATGTTGCAGACTCACCCAACATTCTCACATCCGACCCACACTGCTATAAAATCCAAGACAAGCAGGGGCAGAACCCAGGCACCAGGAGGGGGAATTCCAGACAGAATATACTCACAGCAGAAAAACTTCGAGCTCAGATAAAAAGCTCTTCCATTGTTTCTTACATTGCATTTTTTTCTCCTAAATATCACATAGAGATAAGAAAAAAAAATTAAGAAAATGATCTCAATTTCTGGGATTTTTAACCCACAGTCTATAGTTTTCCTAAACTATGAGGTCCAACAATTAGGTTCATGAACCATCCTAGAAAAAATGCTCCCTACACCTCATTGCTGAATATCACCACAGACACTTTCCAAGTCCTCCCATTGGGAAGCTATGCACCGACACAAGTGCCCAGTCCACCCGTCAAAGCAATGCTGGAACTCTTTTTCTGGAATGACTATCAGAGCCATCGATGTCACTTGTTGAAGTCTGACAATCAAGTTCACAAACTTGCCACCGTGCGCTTACGTGGGCAGCACTGTACAAATACCTGCACTGGAATACCCTCCCTCCTCACCTCGTCTGGCCCCCAGTGACCTTTTTCTTTACCGGAAGATAAAGAAAATATGGAAAGGAAGACATTTTGATGACATTCGGGACATCAAGCATAATGCGATGACAGCTGTGATGGCCATTCCAGAAAAAGAGTTCCAAAACTGCTTTGACGTGTGGACTAGGTGCTGGCATCGATACACAGTTTCCCAAGGGGAGTGCTTCAAAGGTGACCATAGTGATATTCAGCAATATGGAGCATTCTGTCTAAGGTGGTTTGCAAACTTAATTGTCAGATCTCGAAGATGAATTTTTTTGGCTTGAGTGCGTATGAACACTTTTCTAGTTTTCATCAGGTTTTTAAAAATGCATCAGCCCCAAAACAGAGAACCACTGCTCTTGAATTAAAACCTGTTCATGTGACACATTGTGCTGCCAAACTCTTTTGCCCTATTTTGTATACACTTACATAAATTCACAAATGTTCTATGTATTCCAAGAAAATCCCATGATGGTTAGGACCTTCCCGGCTGATCCCACAAAGAATCCGATTTGTGTTCCGTGTATTCTGCAAAATTTCACTAACTTGGCATTGATGACCTGGTCATTTGGATACATCAGTTCAAGTTTACCTTTGCATTCATTTTGAAAAGTTGGACTTGGCCGGGTTTGGTGGCTCAGCCTAAAATCCCAGCGCTTTGGGAGGCTGAGGTGAGTGAATTGCCTGAGATTGTGGGTTCGAGACCCAGCTGGGCAACTTGGGGAGACCTCATCTCTACAATAAATCAAAAAACTAGCTGGGTATGGTAGCGAGCACATATAGTTCTGGCTACTTGGAAGGCTGAGGCGGAAGGATCACCGGAGCCCGGCAGGTCGAGGCTGCGGTGGCCATGAGCATGCCGCTGCCCTCCAGCCTGGGTGGCAGTGAGACTCCAACTCAAAAAAAAAAAAAAAGAAAAAAAGATGGACTTACCCAGCAAATGACAACATACCTCCTCACTTCAAGAAGCTTTAGGCCGGGCTTGGTGGCTCAGCCTGTAATCCCAGCACTTTGGGAGGCCGAGGTGAGTGGATTGCCTGAGCCCGCGGGTTCGAGACCCGCCTGGGCAGCGAGACCTCATCTCTACAATAAATAAAAAATTAGCCGGGCATGGTAGCGCGCACCTGTAATTCGGGCTACTCAGAAGGCTGAGGCGGAAGGATTGCCAGAGCCTGGCAGGTCGAGGCTGCGGTGGCTGGGAGTGGCCACTGCACTCCAGTCTGGGTGACAGAGTGAGACTCCAACTCAAAAAAAAAAAAAGAAGCTTTAGAAGCCCATCCATGACTGACATGTGAATACCAGAGTCAGGAACACAGCACGGAGCACCCACTTTTCATACAGCACTGTCCTCGCTGCCTGACCCATCCTGTGTCACCGCTTGGCTCTGGATCTCAGGTTCCTGACTCCCACCATGAGAGTCACATCAAGGATGCGTCTAGCCCCCTCCTCCCCACAAGCCATCAGGGTCTATCCTTTGCCAATTACTCGAGGAGGCCCAGTTTTTGGAGCTCTATGGGCCGGAAAAAAGGGAGAGAAACTCAGCAGGAAGGGTGGAAGTCGTTTTCCAAGTTAAGCCAGGAAGGGAGAGACAGCGAATCCAGCTACAGACCCGTTTCCAAGGACCACTTTATCAGAATGTGCATTTCCCAACACCCTGTCCCAGAAGCCGGGGCGGACCAGGTCTCAGCCCATCGTCACAAGTATGTGATGTTCTGACAGCCATCGAACCCCCCCTGAGGTCACAGTCGTCCTGATCTGAAGAGCGGAGCAGCTGGTTTGAGCATTTATGCTAACCCAGCGCTCTGCCACCTCGTGGCTTCACGTGTGGGCTGTCAAAGACCACGTGTGGGAATCTGAGTCTCAGGCTCCGGCCCAGATCCTTGAACTCAGCATCCACACCATCAGCTATTTCCCAGGCCATCAGGGACACATTCAAGGCTGAGGGGTGCAGATCTAACACGGCCCGCACAATTCCTGCCTCACTCCCTCCAACAAAGGGAGTTGGCAGCATCCCGATGTCACCAAACTGCGTGTCTCTGAAAAATGATCTGTGGCTGGGACTTCACTCCATGAGCTCATCTTTCCTGATTGTGTGTGTGTGCGTGTGTGTGCGTGTGTGTGTGTGTGTGTGTGTGTGTGTGTGTGTGTGTGTGTTGGGTAAAGGAGGGCTGGAGACAAAAGCAGGACAGAAGTCCAACCACAGTGGCACCTGCCACTCCACTAGGGAGTTAAAACAGGGACAGCAGGACCTGGACACCCTTCCCACCACGTTCTCTCACTCCCAGCCATGAGCAGCCACGCTCTTGAAGAGGGCACATGTGGGCGCATGGAAGGAAAACTCGCCAAAGCAAGGGAGATGTGGGGGGGACACAGAGAGAGGAGGCTGGCAGGCCGACGGCCTGGGAGGCAGCTCTGGGCTCTCAGAGTGGACAGATATCCAGGGCCACGCTGGCACCACGGGACAGGCCCTGGCAGGCCGTGTCGGCAGCAGCCACACTCCACGTGTCGGATGGTTTTACCCTCGGGTTGCTTCTCTATTAGATGGCTCACCTTCCCAGTCATCTCGAGATGTCTGAAGCGCACTAACTGGCACCAAATGCAGTTTGGGGAAATAAAAAATCAGGCTGATAATTTTTTTAGGGTCGAGCTCACGGTGGCTCATGCCTGCTATCCCAGCACTTTCTGAGGCCAAGGAAGGAGGACTGTTTGAGCCTAGGAGTTCAAGACTAGCCTGGGTAACGTAGGGATCCTTCATCTCTACAAAAAAAATTTAAAAATTAGTTGAGTATGGTGGCACATGCCTGCAGGATGCTGAGGATGGCTTAAGCCCAAGAGGTTGGGGTGAAAAAGGAGGGAGGGAGGGAGGGAAAAAAGGAAAGGAAAGGAAAAGGAAAGAAAAGAAAAAGAGAGAAAGAAAGAAAGAAGGAAAGAAAAGAAAGAAAGAAAGAGAGAGAGAGGCCGGATGCAATGGCTCACAATTGTAATCTTAGCATTTTGGGAGGCCAAGGTGGGAGGACTGGACAACATAGCAAGATCTGATCTCTACAAAACAAACACAATTTTAGAGGCTGAGGTGCGAGGATCGCTTGAGCTCAGAAGCTCACAGCTGCGGTGAACCGCGATCAGGCCACCGCACTCCAGCCTGGACAACAGAGTAAGACTCAGTCTCAGAAAGAACAGAAAAAACTCCACGCAAATCCAAGCCTTTCACTCTCTTCCTTAAAAGCCATCCCTGGACTAGCCCACCTTCCCAGCCTCTTTCCTCCCTACCTCCCACCCACACGGAATGTCCTCCACTGGACCACGGGAGGATCCACCCGTCCGCACCTACCCTCTGTCCCACTCAGAATGCCCCTCCCGCTGCTGCTGCCTGCCAAGACTCGCCTCGCCCTCCCACGTCCGGCTGCAAGGGCCCTTCCTCTCACCCACGCTCCCTTTCATTTTCTAGATGTGTTTATGCCGTGGTGATGTGCAGATGTCCCCTCCCGAGTAGGAGAGCCACTGTCTCTTGTGCTTCTCCAGGACCTCTTGTACAGATTTCTGCCAGTACTACTCTGGGCAGTGTCATCTTGGTTTGCCCGGGTCCTTCCCCAAAACACCATGAGCCCCCTGAGGACAGAACCGTGCCTTCCGCTTCCCCACAGTCACCTGGCCCACATGGGGAGTTTCGTGTCTACTGTACCACGAGGAAGATGAAGATCATCTCCTGGAAGCTTGTGGAGGGGCCTGTTTCTCGTGGACTCCCGAGTCCAGGTCCTGGGGCCCGGCTGCTTCATGGCTGCATCACTCACCATCTCCTCACTACCACTCCGTCCCGGCTCCTGGCTCCTGTCTGAAGCCCCCTCTCCCACTCTCCTGAACTGGGACAGACACAGTGTGTCCAGCAGCACCGGACACCCCGCTGTGACTCAGCCTGGAAGCCGCCTGGAAAGGCCACTGCTCACTCCGAGAAACCAGGAAACCATAGCTGACTGTAACAACCTGACCCTCTTCTGCAAAGTCCCAGAGGTCCCACAGGGTTTTCCAGAAAAGTCTCTCCCATGCAAGGCATCTGAGCGTGGGAAGGATTTCACCCCCACATTCCCACAAAACAGGCACTCACTTCTCCAGATGTCTGAGGCTGCGTTTCTTATTTCCATTTATGGAACTTTATGTTCAGATATCCCTTCAGTGTTGATGAAAAGCAACACATTTTAATATGACAGATGAGTTAGTAATGAAACTGTTACCCTGTGACAGTCATTCTTTTTGTACCTGTTTGAATAATTTAACGGCGTATGTTCGGTTTTGAATCTCCACCCTGTATACCTCAAAAATCTCCCCTTCTCCAATGAGGAAGTCTTTGTGGAAATTTCTGGTTCCTTCCATGATGTTTGGAAAGCTGATAGAAGCTTTAGGCAACATTCCTTAGGAAGGGGAGTGGGGAGAAGACACGTTACTTTTCACTTTTTAATAATCAACATCTAGCCGGGTAAGGTGGCGCACACCTGTAGTTCCAGCTACTTGGAAGGTCAAGGCGGAAGGATCGCCTAAGCCCAGCAAGTCGAGGCTGCGGTGGCCATTGAGTGTGCCACTGTACTCCAGCCTGGGCGACAGAATGAGACTCCAACTCAAAAAAAAAACAAATCAACATCACCATTATAACCAAATGTCCTATCTGTGATGCTACTGGCACTTTAGTTTGTGTAGGAAGGGTACAGCAGTCAAAAAAGAAAGGTGCCTGAGCCCGCGGGTTCGATACCCGCCTGGGCAGCGAGACCTCACCTCTATAATAAATCAAAAAAAATCGGCCGGGCGTGGTAGCGCATGCCTGTAATTCCGGCTACTCGGAAGGCTGAGGCGGAAGGATCGCTGGAGCCCAGCAGGTTGAGGCTGTGGTGGCCGGGAGCGGCCACTGCACTCCAGTCTGGGCGACAGAGTGAGACTCCAGTTCAAAAAAAAAAAAAGAAAGGTAAGCTTTTAAAGTTGGAAAGTACAAAAGCGGCTTCAGTGGCTGTGTTCATATGTATACATTCAGTTACCTTCATTTATTTTGAACTTTCATATACGAAACAAGCCAGAGCCTCGCGGAAGGTCACAGAGGAGGGCCCTGGCACTAAGACTAAAGCCCCCCGCATGCTCTGTGCGTGGACTTGGGCCTGACTCCCATCACTCCTCGGAGAAAACGGCTGAATTATCACCTCCCAAAGAGATATGCCCGAGAGCTTAGCTGGGGAACCTTCTCCAAGATTCTGTTTCCTCGTCGTTAGGTCAACGTATTGCTGTTGACCCCTTGTAACCTAGAACCACTAAATAAAACTGGAACTGGACATCCCGGTCTGACCACATAATATTCTCCAAGCATGACCAGTAGAAACACTTTTCATAAGCTGAATCCTCTTACTGTCTAACTTACCTCCTTGGAGTAAATTAGAAAAATGCTTCAGCCTTTTGAAAAATCATCAGCCAGGCACACTGGCTCATGCCTGTCTTCCCACACTTTGGGAAGCTGAGGTGAGAGGACTGCCTGAGCTCGGGGGTTTGAGACCAGCCCGGGCAATTTGGCAAGACCTCGTCTCTACAATGAATCAATAACTTAGCCGGGAGAGGTGGCGTGTGCCTATGATTCCAGCTACTTGGCAGGCAGAGGCGGAAGGACCACCTGAGCCCAGCAGATCGAGGCTGCGGTGGCTGTGCGCGTGCCACTGCACTCCATCCTGGGCGACGGAGGGAGACTCCTACTCAAAAAAAAAAAAAAAAAAAAAAAAAGCAAGAAAGGAAAAAGCATCAAAAGCAAGATTTGGGGAGAAACCATGTAAAAGGTAACCAAATACAAAAAGGCTGGTTAAATGCTTCAAGATCTATTTTGGCTCTATTTCCATTGCTAATGCAACATCCTCTCTAAAGATATTCAGTGTTTGATTTAGACTTTATTGTTGAAGAACCAAAATCTTGTCTAACTTTTCTAATTCTCTTTCCAGCCAAAGAAGCATCAGCTCTAGTGGAAAAGATTAGGCGAGGCAGCCTTGGATATTACAGTTTATCACAAGGATTCCCACTGGGACTAAATTATCCTCCCAGTTAATACAACAAAGCAAAAGCACTGAGGTGGAAAGAACTGAATTTTTACCGGATTTGCCCTCAGCACTGCTCAGCGCCGTCTCAAAAATGCCTGCCATTGCTATGAAAATTTCTAAAACTATACAAAACCCAACCTAATGTGAAAAATGTTTCCTGAGGACACATAAAGCAAATTTAACTAAGAAACAAAACTAAAAACCCCGGTGTGAAGAGACCACCACTGCATTCTTCATTAGCCAAAGTTATTCTTAACATAAGAAGTCATCCTCCCAGTGCTTTGGGAGGCCGAGGTGAGTGGCTTGCCTGAGCCCGCAGGTTCGAGACCCACCCGGGCAACTTGGTGAGACCTCATCTCTACAATAAAAAAAAAATGAGCCGGGCATGGTAGCGCGTGCCTATAGTTCCAGCTACTGGGAAGGCTGAGGCGGCAGGATCACGGCAGCCCAGCAGGTACAGGTCGAGGCTGAGGTGGCTGGGCCGGGAGCGTGCCACGGCACTCCAGTCCAGGCGACAGAGTGAGACTCCAACTCAAAAAAAAAATAAAAAAAAAAAAGGTAGTCATCCATGAGAGCTGTAAGCATCCATCACAATGAAAATTATGGCAATGTCTATAAAATTTTATACTGAATCTGAATATAATGGTTAATGTGTTTATTGGGTAGGCCTCCCTCTTAATTCACTTAAGTGAAAGCATGATGTAAAGTAAAGCTGTTGGGTTTTTTCTTACCTTTTTCATTAGGTCCAGGAATAAGAACATTATCCACTATGACACTGGCTGTTTCCTAAAAGAAGAAATACATGGGGCAACTCCTTCGCATACCCTCCCACTGTGGGAACTTTTCTATCCTCTCAATAAATCCTGCTTTCTCACCAATAAAAAAGAAGAAGAAGAAGAAATACATACTAAAGTAAGTCCATTTCATAAGTCTGTAAAGAACAAAGCCTCAACAGAAATCCAGCGGCTCTCCTGGAACCGTACAGTGCAACAGAGGGGAATCTAATTTACAAGAAGGTCAGCAGAGAGCAGAGCTATTTCACTCTATCCAACAGCATTCTTTGTCAAATATGTTTAAGGCTTCCCCATCAACTGTAAAAATTCAGTGTCAATGCCATAGTCAGTTACAGTTTATTTCAAATGACTTCTAATGCTATAAAAATGATCACTGCTAATTTGCTCGAATATAAACTAACAGCAACATTCAAAGCACCAACTGGAAAAGAAAAATTAAAATCTGAGTTAGGACAAATGCGTGAATCCCAGCACCCCCAGTGGTTCTCAGTCTAGTCTCTGTCAGATCACGGAGAGGAGACAGCAATTAACTCTTCAAGTATTTATGAATCTCCAGTTTCCTGAATCCTCAAGGAAGTAGAGAGAACGAAGGCACCGCTGGTTATTAAAAAGTGCCCTCAAACACCGTACTCTCCTAACTGCTTAATTTCATTCCTTGTACTCAATTATATATGTAACAGAGGTCAAGGGCCATTTTTTTATGCGCACACACCATACCTTGGGCAACATGTTTGGACATCTGTCTTCCTGCTGACTTTGCTCTGAAGGATTCAAGACTGCCCCTGAAAGCGAATAAGGGGCACTGGTTACAAAGTATCTTATGTCCCTCATAAACATATTTCATTCTTCTTTTCTGAGACTGAAAATAAATACCTTGCTAGCAACCAACCTCCATTTCTAAAGTACAGTTTCATTCCCACGAAACAGTTACAAATTTACACATGTGAATGCTTTAACAATCAAATACTCAGCAAACGTACTTTCATTCACTCAACCTTAATTTATTATTAACATATTAACAACTACATAAATAATAAAATAACAAATTGTTGTTAGACATTAAAAATATTAAAGTACAAAGTAGAAAATCGAAAGAAAAAACATTGTTATTGGCTTTTTGCACATAAATTTTAAAATTCTACAATTGTGAGATTTATCTCTCAGGGTTAGTTTGCTTGCTATACCAACTTGTGCCATCAAGTATTACTGTGTGAGTGTGTGCGTATACCTGTGTATATCATAAGCCACAAACAGGCTGGGTGTGATGGCTAATGCCTATAATCCCAGCACTTTGGGAGGCCAAGGTGGGAGGATTGCCTGAGCCCACAGGTTTGAGACCAGCCGGGGCAACTTGGCAAGACCTCATCTCACCATAAATCAAAAGAAAATTAGCCAGGCATGGTGGTACACACCTGCAGTTCCAGCTACTTGGAAGGCTGAGGCAGAAGGATCGCCTGACCCCAAGAGGTTGAGGGTGCAGTGGCCGAGAGCAGTTGCACTCCAGCCTATATGGCAGAGTGAGACTCCAGCTAAAAAATAAAGTTCTGTCTGAACTAAGGTAATCGGTGTAGTTTCCTACAAAAGATTAAAACCCTGTCATATCTTGCTGTCATTCCTAATATTTGGACCCAGACTTTAGAAAATTTTTATTTTTATCTGCTAGTTTTTCTTAGATTATGCTCTAGTGTTTCTTAAATTATTTTGCTTAGAAGACTAGCAGTAAAACATAATCAACTAATAACAAACTTCTTTGAATAATACTATAAGCAAACTGGATTTAACAGACATCTACAGAACATTCCATCATATATATATATATATATATATATATATATATATATCAGGTACACATTGAACGTTCTCTAGAAGAGACCTAAGCAATTAAATAAGCCTGAATACATTTGTAAGAATTAAAATCATCAGGTGCAGTGGTTCATGCTCCAGGCCTGCAGCTCCAGCTACTTGGAAGGCTGAAACAGAAAGTTCCCCTGAGCCCAGCAGGTTGAGGCTGTGGTGGCCGTGAGCATATCGCTGCCCTCCAGCCTGGGCAACAGTGAGATTCCGACTCAAAAGAACAAAAGAAAGAAAGAAAGAAAAAGCTCTGCTTTTGCTATACCTCATAAACGTTGGTATGCTATGTTTTCATTTTCATTAATCTCAAAGTATTTTCTAATTTCTCTTCTGATTTTTTTTTGATTCGTTGGTTATTTACAAGTTTGTTGTTTAATTTCCACATATTTGTGAATTTTCCAAATTTCCTTTTGTTGCTGATTTCGATACTAATTCCATTATGGTCAGAAAATATTCTTTATATGATTTTAATTTTTTTTTTTTGAGTAGGAATCTCACTCTGTCACCTAGGCTCATGGCCACCATAGCCTCGACCTGCTAGGCTCTGGTGATCCTTCTACCTCAGCCTTCCAAATAGCTGAAACCACAGGCATGCACCTCCACATCTGGCTAATTTTTAAAATTTATTGTAGAGATAAGGTCTCATCAAGTTGCCTAGGCTGGTCTTGAACCCCTGGACTAAGGCAATCCTCCTGCCTCTGCCTCCCAAAGTGCTGGGATGACAGGTGTAAGCCACTGTGCCTGGCCAAAAGCAGTGCAATGAGGAAAATTTATAACTACAAATGCCTACCTCAAAAAAGAAAAAAGATCTCAAATCTGTAACCTAAAATTTCACCTTATGGAACTAGAAAAAGAAGAGCAAACTGGACTGAAGTAAGCACAAAGAAGGAAATAATTAAGATGAGAGTAGAAATAAGTGTAATAGATTTTCTTTTTTAAAAAAAGAAAATCAATGAAATCAAAGTTGGTTATTTGAAAAGAACAACAAAATCGATACCCCTTTAGCTAGACTGACCAAGAAGGAGAGGAAACTCAAATTATTAAAATCAAGAACAAAAGAGGAGACATCAGCACCAACCTCACAGACATAAAAAAAAACTGTAAGAGAATGTTCTGAACAGTTGTAGGCCAAACAGTTTGATAACTCAGACAACTTGGGCGGATTTCTACAAAGACACAAACAGTCGAAACTCACTCAAGAAGACACAGGCAATCTGAATGGACAGCCACAACAAGAAAACAGATTGAATTAGTAATTTAAAACTGCCCGCAAAGAAAAGCCCAAGCTCAGATGGCTTCACAGGTGAATTCTGTCAGTTAAAAAAGACTTACACCAGTCCTTCCCAAATTCTTCCACAGTTTACAGTGCGATTTTCTTCAGTAAAAGAGGAAGACACCACCCTCCTCTTCTCTCCGATGTACCTGTCTCTTTGTACTGGGACAGTACATAACCGTCTTTTTTGCTGATCTGCTAACCTCCCATCAAAAAAAGGAAATCAACTTTGTGTGGGCAACAGACTGGGAGTCAACCAAGAGGACAGAACAACTCCCACATCATTCTACGAGGCCAACACTACTCTGATGCCAACACCAGACAATCCACAAGAAAACGACAGACCAATATCCCTATGAATAGAGACACAAAGATCCTCAATAAAATACTAGCAAACCAAAGCCAGAAACATCTGAGAAGGGTTAGATACGGTGCCCAGATGGGATTTACTCCAGGAACTCAAGATTTGCTTAATATCTGAAAATCCATTGACAGAATAGATCACATTACAGAATGAAAGACCAAAACCATGTTCATGTCAATGGATGGCGGAAGAGTGTTTGACAAAACCCAATACCATGCCATGATTAAAATTTTAAAAAACTCTAGAGACAGGAGAACATTTCCTCAATTTGATCTATAAAGGCCATCTATAAAAACCCTGAACACCATTAATGGTGAAAGACAGACATTTTCCCCCTTAAGATCAGGAACAAGAGAAGGATGTCTGGTCTTGTTGCTTCCAATCAACATGATAATAAAGTTCCAGTCAGGGCAACCAGGCAAAAAAAAAAAAAAAAACACAAAGGAAATAATACACACACTGAATTTATGTGGAACAAAATGTGAAATTTGGGGGCTGTAGGAGCATTAAAAGCCACTGTCTTTTTGGTGTTGGTAATAATAGAGACAATACCTCAAAACCATATAAAATGGAAGAATCAAAATGGCTCTCTTAAGAAGCGGGTAGAAAGTTTCAGATTTCATGTCACTACTGGAAAACAACTGCTGATTATTGAAATATAAATGCAAAATGTGATACAGAGGAACATCCATGGCGAAAACATAGTAACAGAAAGTGAAGACTCTAGTTTCTGGAACAAGTTGGTCATGTCCTGAGATCTGAGGGAATGCTGCAACAATGAGAAGAGACCACCTAATGGCTGCAACCTGAACTGCAGGAATAGCACCAAGGAGGAAATACAAGACCCTTCTCTACAAGACCAAGAACATCTAATCTACAAAGCCATGCCTGGAAGTTGGAATAGAAAAGGCCAAAAAGTCCTCTAGCTGAGCATGGTGGCTCACACCTGTCATCCCAGCACTTTGGGAGGCCGAGGCCAGAGGATGGCCTGAGCCTAGGAGTTCAAGACCAGCCTGGGCAACACAGTGAGACCTCACCTCTACGATAAGTCAAAAAATTAGCTGGGTGTGGTGACGTGTGCCTGCAGTCCCAGCTACTTGGGAGGCTGAGGTGGGAAGATCTCCTGAGCCCAACAAGTTGAGGCTGCAGTAGCCATGATTGTGCCACTGCACTCCAACATGGGTGACAGAGTGAGACTCAGACTAAAAAAAAAAAGTCCTCTAAAATGAAAACCATCCCACCAAGCAGAACAAAACTTAAAGGCAAGGGGGCCAAACACTGGGTAAAGGATGACTCTGCCCATGGTGGCAGCAAAAGAAGACTGGGTCACATTCTGTATGTTCATCTTCATCTCAGTCCCGGGGTTCCACGAGCGGCTCTCCTGTGTTTCCAAAGAATCGTCACATCTCACTTTCAGCAAACTGTACAACTCACTTTTTCAAAACTCACGACTGAATTGAAAACACCAACTCAACGGTTTACAGTTCAATAGGGCGACGCTCTTCAGTAAAAGAGGAAGGCACCCACCTCTTTTTCCTCTCAGATGTACGATCTCTTTCTACTGGGACAGTAAATGATCATCTTTTCGTCAACCCACTAATCTCCCATCAAAAAAGGAAATCAACTTTGCGTCTGTCACAGGCTAGGAGTCAACCCAGAATGTGCAATTTCCATCTACTTGCAGTCCAACTCATTCTCTGCTCCATAAACGACACTGAGTGGAAACATGCCCTGACATCTAGCTCAGAACACTGAAGTGTAAACCATACCTGTGTGTCTAATGAAACTGGCATGGGTTTCTACTGAGAACCAACAAGCCGTGTAGGTGGCTTCCGAGGACGGGAAAGGCTCAGATCAGGAAAAGGCCCTAGCAACCCCCTCGGGTCTCCTCTCACTGTGGGAGCATTTCTGTCTTCTCAATAAATCCTGCTTTCTTATAAGAAGAAGAAGAAGAGGAAGAAGAAGAAGAGGAGGAGGAGGAGGAAAAGAAAAGGCTCTGCAGGGACCCCTGAATTTCATGTGCTCAGACAGCTTCAGGGTAAAGCATTTGGCCGTGCTAAACTCAGTGAAGTCATGTGGGAGAGTCAAAAGGAATCAGCCAGGTTACGCAGATAATATCCCGCTGGAAGTCTACTGAGAACTAACGTCCCATTAACAGGAAAAATCAGAATAAAAGTCAATCTGAAGCGACAGTTTTCTGGTACGAATCTTTCAGGATTTCTTCCTCATGTGTGCACGGGCTTGTGCGCACTCAACATATTCCCATAGAACATGTGTGCAAACATACAGAGCTAAAAACATGCCAGTGTGCAGAGAGCCCAAAGTAAAGATATCGATTCAAAGAAGCTTCCAACCCAGGAGCCCTGAGTCTGTGACAGAAGGCCCAAGATCGCCACTGGTGGTGTCAATAAACCCAAGGGAATGAACAGGACAGGTGATGTTTTACAGCCAAAGAGTCAGTACAGAAAACTCCATGAGCTTTATCGACAACTGTATTTAAGCTGCTTCCACTGTGAGGCAGGACACAGTTTCAAAACAGACAGGACAAACACAGGGAAGGATCAAGCCATGGCAGGATGGACGCTGTTCAAGCAAGACGGAGCTCAAGGCTGTGGCGGGAAAACAGCCACAAAGATGAAAGAAAAACCTGAGATGATTCCAGAGGTATCATTTGCACAGAAAGATGAGGGGGAACCAGTTACATTTTTTACTTCTAATCACATGACAAAAGAAAGGATCACATTAACTATATTTTACTTAAATATTGTGATTCTGATCATGTCTAGGACTCAAAGAGCTTCAGAGTTTTGGACAGAAAGCTGATTCCATTAGCTGCTAAAAATGAAACACTTTTAAAGTGCAATTTGCTGGTCAGATGTGGTGGTCCATGCCTGTAATCTCAGCACTTTGGGAGGCTGAGGCAGGAGGACTGCTTGAGCCCGGAAGTTCGAGGCTGCAGTGAGCTACGATCATGTAGCACTCCAGCCTGGGCAACAGAGTGAGACTCCAACTCAAAGAGGGAAGGGGAGGGGAGGGGAGTTGATCCTATTAGATGCTAAAAATGAAAAATTTTTAAAGTGTAATTTGCTGGCCAGGTGTGGTGGTCTATGCCTGTAAACTCAGCACTTTGGGAGGCTAAGGAGGGAGGGCTACTTGAGCCCGGAAGTTCAAGGCTGCAGTGAGCTATGATCACACCACTGCACTCCAGCCTGGGTAAGAGAGTGAGACTCCAACACAAAGAGGGAAGGGAAGTAAAATTACAATTCCTATAGGACAGAGCGAGGGCCACGTTCTTACCATGGTTTGTGATGAGATGGACGGCTCGGTGATGCCCCATGTCCTGAAGGACCTGGAGAAGGTCCCCGATGGTCTTGTTTTTCTGTGCCCAGGACCACAGTAACTCTCGGGTCCCACTTTTACCTTGCTCTACGTATTTTTCAATATGGCGGACCTCCAGCCAGCTGCTTGAAAGTCGCTCTGCTGTAGAAATTGCAACAGGAAGAACCCAAGAACAGTTAGTAGACTGCACTTTTATCGGAATACTCGGTGTGCGTGCTCTGTATGTTTGGCCTCATTTTATGATCACTTTTTTTTTTTTTTTTTGGAGTTGGAGTCTCACTCTGTCGCCCAGACTGGAGTGCAGTGGCCGCTCCCAGCCACCGCAGCCTCGACCCGCTGGGCTCCAGCGATCCTTCCGCCTCAGCCTTCCGAGTAGCCAGAATTACAGGCGCACGCTACCACACCCAGCTGATTTTTGATTTATTGTAGAGATGAGGTCTCACCAAGTTGCCCAGGCAGGTCTCGAAGCCGCAGGCTCAGGCAATCCACTCACCTCAGCCTCCCAAAGGCACGGGATTACAGACTGAGCCACCAGACCCGGCTTCTTATGATCACTTTTAACTTTGAACTAAGTTGGCACACTCACACCCGCCTTCTGTGAATGTCAGCTCCTCACCACCACACAAGGGTCCATCTGTGATACAGCCAACTGCAGACCTCATCCTCATTCCTCCAGCTTTACCCCGACGTCCCTTTTCTGTTCTAAGATCCTGTCTAGTTTTCCATATTACATCTGATTGTTCCTTTTCCCTTGTCTCCTCCAATCTGTGACAGTTCCTCAGTCCTTCAGGACAGAGGAATGATGCTGACAGTGGAATGGTGTTGACAGTGGAATGATGTGTGTCCTTCTCGGTGCAGCTTTATGGTGTGTTTTGTTACCAGTGATGTCTGTCTTGATTGCTTGGAGAAGGTGGGGTCTGCAAGGTTTCTCCACCATGAAATCATCTGTCTCCTTCTAGTGAGTGACTATATATATGGAGACACTTCAAGATGATGTAAACACCCTGCTTCTCCTCAGACTTGGCCTACCACACCTACATCCCCCAGTGGGCCTCACTGACCACAGCTACCACCGTGGGGCTTGCTCAATGGCGATTTCCTATGTTCCCTTTCTCTCCTATGTTCATCAACTGCAACTCTTCTGTAAGAAAGAGCTGGCCAGGCTGGGCATGGTGGCTCATACCTATAATCCCAGCACTTTGGGAGGCCGAGGTAAGAGGACCACCTGAGCTCACGGATTTGAGACCAACCTGGGCAACTTGGCGAGACCTCGTCTCTACAATAAATTAAAAAATTAGCCGGGTATGGTGGTGTGCACCATAATTCCAGCTATTTGGAAGGCTGAGGCAGAAAGATTACCTGAGCCCAGCAGGTCGAGGCTGTGGTGGCCGTGAAAGTGCCCCTGCATTCCAGCCTGGATGACAGAGTGAGACTCTGACTTTGGGGGGGAAAAAAGAAAGAGTTGACCCGCCTCCCCGCTTATTTATTTATTTAATTTTTGGTTTACAACAGTATGGACTCTTGGGTATTTATTTTATTCCACAAGTTAAACTCCAAGACTATCATACTCTATTCTGTTGCTAAAACTGTCCCCGCTTTGCCCACCAAGGCTGGTACTTGTGTCATTGACGAGTCCGCTCCTTTCTGAGCATTACCTTACTTCTGTCTGCATGAGGTGCTGTGGGTTCATTCTGTATCTCCCTGCCCCAATACTGGAACCCGGCAGTTGTCCAAGATCCCTGGTTCCTTTACTGGGTGGTATTCAGAAGCCAAGACCCAGGTGCGCAACGCATTTATCGTGGCCAAGGTACCATGCTCCTGAGCCCTCCAGGCACAGAGCTGGGAAATGTATAAATACACACTAACACATGGCCTGTATTTCTCCATCTGCCTGTACACATTCTCAAGACCAAGAGGCTGAATGTGGGAACTCAAGCCTGTAATCTCAGGACTTTCAGAGGCTGAGGAGGGAGGATCACTAGACCCCAGGGGTTTGAGACCAGCCTGGGCTATATAACGAGACCAGGTCTCTATGTAAAAAATAATTTAAAAAAATTATCCAGGTGTGGTGGTGTACACCCCTGTAGTCCCAGCTACTCGGGAGACTGAGGTGGGAGGATTGCCTAAGTTCAGGGAGTTAAGGCTGCGGTGAGCCAGATTGTGTTGTGCCTGGACAACAGAGTGAGACTCCAACTCAAAAAAAACCTTTTTTTTTGACATACTGTTTCTAACTCAATATCATTAGTACACTGGTACATTCCAGTCTTTTCTCCTTTGTAACTTCATTCTTGAGTGGTTAGAAACTCCGCTGTTGTTACTGACAACATATTATTTGTGTAATTCTGTTATGCACATAAAGTACTCTCGGAATTGCTAACCCATACTCCTGTGAGAAATGCACTAACTAAATTAGAATACAATAATTCTTCCCATCCTTAGCCTAAAAGTATCCAGTCAAGGTGATGGTTTCCGAAGTTACGTAGGCGAATTCCTTTCTTCCCTCTGCCTTCAGTGTGGCTACTATTCATTTGTGATCCAGTCAAAGTCAGTTGAAGTTTTTTGTTTTTTGAGTCAGAGTCTCCCTCTGTCGCCCAGGCTGGAGTGCAGTGGCACACTCACAGCCACTGCAGTCTCTACCTGCTGGGTTCAGGTAATCCTTCCACCTCAGCCTTCCAAGTAGCTGGAACTACAGGCACGCGCCGTCATGCCTGGCTAATTTTTCTTGATTTATTATAAAGGCGAGGTCTCGCTAAGTTTCCCAGGCTGGTCTCGAACCCATAGGCTCAGGTGATCCTCTCACCTCGGCCTCCCAAAGTGCTGGGATGACAGGCATGAAGTTTTTATGGAATGGTGTCTTAAATTTTTGTTCCACACTGCCTTGCAGCTAAGCATTCTGAGCAGTTAAAAGCTAATATCTGGGTAGGATCAGGGAAATGATTACTAGAACACTGGGCTGTTAATTGCTCAATTAGGATTTGATGCAAGTATCTTACAACAGCGTTCAAAGTATTTGAGTTTTTACAGTGCCCTGGGTTAACAGGATTCTCTAGGAGAAAATGTATACCATGGTTCTGCACAAACTTCCAAATGTTAAAGTGCACTTTAAGGCAAAGGAGAGAAAAAAGAAAGAAAGTGACAGAGAGGGTGGGGCTGTCCCTGGGGTGATATGCCCCATGAGCTCGGTCCTCTTGAGCACTGAAATGAGCAGTGGATTTGGGGACCACTGATGGGGATGACCCCTCATATGTTCATCTTCCATAGAAACTAAGACATTTAGGGTCCCTGAGGCAGGCCTGTCACCTGAGGGTGGTTACAGGTCCCCTGACAGAACCATTAACTGGCCAGGGATGTAGTACTCTTTGGTTCCACCACACAGACATGGAAGTCACCCCCAGAAGGGAACCCAAGAGGCCTTGTCAGGGGACACCCCACCCACCAGCAATCATGGCCACTGAGGTGGTCGCGCTGAGAATACGCTCACGTGCTAAACTCTCTTGCTCCTGGCCTGTCACTATGTGAGTGCTGACTTTAAAATATCTCCAGCCCATAATACCACAAGAATGGGACTGGCAGTAGCGGGACACTGCCAGGGTGGGGACACAACATCAATAAGGATACCTGATCTCAAACCAGGCAAAGTGGGGACCAAAGGGAGGCCCAAACTTTACCTGTACGATGTCCACCTGTATACCTAATCCTGCATTGTATACCACATCTTTAAAATAAAACATTAAAAATAAAATAAAATACCTCCAGTCTTGATCGCTGGAGCCCAGCCAGGTGAGTTCCCCACCAGCCTGGGCAACATGGCAGGATCCTGCCTCTATAGCAACAACAAAAAATACAAAACATAGCCAGGAGTGGTGGCACACACCTGTAGTACCAGCTGCTTGGGAGGCTGAGGTGGAAGGATCGCCCGAACCCAGGAGGTTGAGGCTACAGTGAGTCATGACTGCACCACTGCACTGCAGCCTGGGCAACAGACCAAAACTTGTCTCTAAAAAATGAATAAGTAAAACATCTCACGTCTTCTAAGTACTTCCAGTGTCAAAATTAACATTCCAACGAGAGAATGCTAATATCAAACTTCAGCAGAGGGAAAGCTTAGGATTCTAGTTTTTCTATTAGAAAATTAATTAGGCCGGGCCAGGTGGCTCTGCCTGTCATCCCAGCACTTTGGGAGGCTGAGGCGAGTGGATTACCTGAGCCCACAGGTTCAAGACCAGTCCAGACAACTTGGTGACACCTCGTTTCTACAATAAATAAAACATTAGCCAGGCGTGGTAGTACACGCCTGTAGTTCTGGCTACTTGGAAGGCTGAGGTGGAAGGATCGCCAGAGCCCAGCAGGGTGACACTGGGGTGGCTGTGGGCGTGCTACTGCACTCCAGCCTGGGCGACAGAGTGAGACGCCAACTCAAAAAAAAGAAAGAAAGAAAAGAAAACGAATTGGCTGATATTTACAGAGTATTAGGCATAAGGTATCATATACATGCATAATAATGAATAGCTACATAACAGACTTCTTCCTAAAACAAAGTTCCCTCCCCTGTTTGAAGCTCTGGGTTAAGAGCATGCAGTTTCACGGGCTGAAGGGGGAGGTACCCACTTGGGCTGCCACAGCCAGAGAGGGGACGGAAGGGCGGCCAAACGCCAGCCTGGTCTGCAGCACAGGTGGCCTGGGCACGGGCTCACCCGCTGAGGAAGGAAGGAAGGGCCTGTCAGACAGAAACATCCCAGAACGGCAAGGAGGGCATGAGGGTGCCCAGAGGCCGCGTGTTCAGAGCAGAGGGTTCATGTGCGAGAAGAGGTGGGCGAGCCTCCGAACTGCCCCCAGGACTTGCCTCGCACATGGCAGACATTCGGGACGTGTTTGCTGAATGGCACACAGAGGCCCTGAGTGTGGACACACAGTTTCACCCTTCATGTTTACAGCTAGGGGACCAAGCGGAGATTGAAGGGGTAGCCGAGAGGGAGGCAAGACTTTCTGGAAGATCCTCCGGTGGCCAGAAAGCAGGTGTCTCCGACACAATCTTTACACTGGAGAAGGCACAGCTGTGTCGCCACCAGCGAGCCTCACAGCAGGACAGGAAACGGCCATCACGACTGAGGAAATCCAGTGAACTCTCAAGGCCCAGGGATGCCAGCTTTTCATGCCATGCTTTCCATAATTCTGTTTCTGGTTTTTCTTAAATTCTGAATTTCCCTTTTAAAAATGCAGAAGAGCTCAGTAAGCCACCTGCAATCCCAGCACTTTGGGAGGCTGAGGAGATTGCCTGAGTTTGTGGGTTCGAGACCAGCCCAGGCAAGCTGGTGAGAGAGAGTCTCTACAATAAACCAAAAACTAGCCAGGTGTGGTAGTGCATACCTGTAGTTCTGGCTACTCGGAAGGCTGAGGCGGAAGGATCACTGGAGCCCAGCAGGTCGAGGCTGCAGTGGCCGGGAGTGTGCCACTGCACTCCGGGCTGGGCGACAGTGTGAGACTCTGGCTCAAAAAAAAAAAAAAAAAAAAATGCAGCAGAGCTCGACAAGCCACCTGTAATCCCAGCACTTTGGGAGGCCAAAGCAAGAGGATCACTTGAGCCCAGGAGTTTGAAACCAGCCTGGGCAAAATAGCCAGACTTTGTCTCTACCCCCCAACCCCCAAAACAGCCAGGTATGGTGGTATGTGCCTGTAGTCCCAGCTATTCGGGAGGCTGAGACAGGAGGATCACCTGAGCCCAGGAGGTCAAGGCTGTGGTGAGTGGTGGTGGATGCCAGAGTGAGACCCCAACTCAAAAAAAAAACAAAACTCTGCAGCAGTCCATGACTGTACTGTGATATGGTGGGTGAACCACTGGTCTCCGTTGCTGTCCCTTCAGCACTCTTCTGAGACCCCACTAGAACGTGGATGACAGACGCCAGTGAGACCGGGTTGCCAGTTCCCCAATGCTGACCCAGGCTCAGGGTTTTGAGTCGGCACCAGATCCGAAGAGAGACGGGTAGGCAGAGGCATTCTTCCAACAGCAAAATTTCATGGCCAGAAACCTGGGCTCGGGTACAGAGGAGGTGGCCTGAGGGCACAAGATGCCTCCAGGACCAGGGACCCAGGCTTCTCGCTCCAGCGGGTAACGCACGGGGCCACCCCATGGCCTTCCTCCAGGGATGCCGCCTCCTGAACAGAAACACCACTGAGAGCGGAGTTCGAATCCATGAACCGTGTGGCGGGTTGAGTCCGAATTCTGTAAAACAACAGCTCCAATCTGGGGCAAAAAGTTGCAGACACTTGACGCGCAAGTTACTTTCCTGAATGTTTATAGCTTCCTCCGATCCGTTCTTACTTAAGTTTATTTATAGTGCAAATCGGAGAAAAATAAACAGGGACGTTCTCAAGGCCTAACTGCACTGTTAATGTTAAGAGCACCCCAACCTAAAAGATAAGTCAAGGGAAAAAGCTGTCAATGCCGTCTGCAGCTGTTTCTTGGAAGGCAGATCTTTTGCTGAGAATCCAAGTCAACCTCAGAGGGGCAGAAATCGGTTGTCTAAAGACACTGATTGCTTAATCATCACACTGTGCTCAAGGGCCCTTGAAGGCGGGCTGAGCGTACTCGATGTCTAGATGTCTAGCTGGTGCTCGCCACTGGGAAATTCAGCGGCAGAAATCACTTCTCCGTATGCAAATATGCCTCTGCAGGGGGCTTTTTCCCAAGAACGCAGCATGACCCAATTTGGGATCTCTGTATTTGCATACAACCACAGGTCAAAACCCCTGCGCAGTCTCGCCTGCGTTCTCAGTTTTAGGTAACATGCAGGAAGGAGGAAAAATGACTCTCTTCCTTCTTTCTACTAAAGCAACACAAACATTAGGTAATTGGGTTTTTTTTCTTTTTTTTTTTTTTCTTTTGAGTCAGAGTCTCACTCCATCGCCCAGGCTGGAGTGCAGTGGCAAGATCACGGCCACCCCTGTGTCTATCTGCTGGGCTCCAGTGATCCTTCTGCCTCAGTCTTTCAAGTAGCCAGAACTTCAGTGCACACTACCACGCCTGGCTAATTTTTTTTAATTTCTGTAGAGACGAAGTCTCACCATGTTGCCCAGGCTGATCTCAAACCCGCAGGCTCAGGCGATCCTCTTGCCTCAGCCTCCCAAAGTGCTGGGATGACAGGCTTAAGCCACCATGCCCAGGCCTAGGCAATTCTGTAAAAGAACCTTTTTTTTGAGTTGGAGTCTCACTCTGTCATCCAGGCTGGAGTGCAGTGTAGTGACACACTCACGGCCACCCCAGCCTCGACCTGCTGGGCTCCAGCCATCCTTCCGCCTCAGCCTTCCAAGTAGCCAGAACTACAGGCGCGTGCTACCACGTCCAGCTCATTTTGTATTTATTGTAGAGACGAGGTCTCGCCAAGTTGTCCAGGCAGGTCTCGAACCTGCCGACCAGGCAATCCTCTCTCCTCATCCTCCCAAAGTGCTGGGATGACAGGCTTGAGCCACCGCACCCAGTCTAAGCAATTCTTTAAAAGAACCTTTAAGACAAAAAAGTAAAACAGAACAAAACTGAAAAGTGCCAGTCAGCTCTTTCTTAGAGGAGACAGTAAGCACGGCCATTCGCTCGTAGGTGACTTTCACGAGGCCAGTTCTACGCCCCTACGCACAAGTGGACTCCTCAACCCACACCTGGGCAGGACTCTTTCCTGCAGGCAGGGCCACTCGGAATTCAGGATTCTCAGGCGCCCCATCTGTCCTGCTCTCTTAATCCCAGATACAGGGATGGACCTGACACTACCTCCCTCTGGGAGAGGGTTCAAGAGCAGTCCGCCCT
Source organism: Cephalopachus bancanus (assembly GCA_027257055.1). Lineage (NCBI taxonomy): Eukaryota > Metazoa > Chordata > Mammalia > Primates > Tarsiidae > Cephalopachus > Cephalopachus bancanus. The sequence continues at coordinate 2,248,285 of JAPVLO010000218.1, forward strand.
CAGCGTCAGCCTCAGCAACTCAGCACGGTGTTAATTCCACACCCAGGCGCCCATCACTCCAAGTTCCCCCACCCATGTCTCTTTAAACATCCCAGGCCTGTTGGCAACGTTGAGTTGGGAAGTTCTTACAAGCAGGGACCATGGGGTTGGGTAGTGCAGTCTTTGTCTAAGACTCCGCCCAGCCAGGTTTTGGATGCTTGACAGACGTCCATTCAGTCACAAGTTCATTCCAAACGCAGATTATTCACTGGCACGGGCTCTGCACCCCGTTCCACCTCAGCTGCTGAGTCAGCAGGGCAAGCAGATGTTCCGGCCCTCTGGAAGCATGCTTGTGGATGGAGAATAAACACGTAAACAGACATATGCACTTGCATATGTTTGTATCACATATACATGCACGCACACACATAGGTGAGAGGTGATGGGTGATGTGGAGAAAAATGAGGCAGGAGAGGGGAATGGGGTATGAGGGTGTCACCTGTGGCCAGGGCAGGAAATGACTAAGCAAAGCGGCGCATATGGCAGAGTGGTGAGGGTGGTAAGGGTTAAGCAAAACGCCCATCTAAGAGAGTGGTCAGGGTAGGTAAGGGTTAAGTAAAGACCACCTCTACCAGTGTTGTCAGGCAATAAAGGGTTAAGCAGAGACACCCATTTAACAGGGTGGTCAGGCGGGTAAGGGTTAAGCAAGACGCCCATCTAACAGAGTGGTCAGGGCAGGTAAGGGTTAAGTGAAGACCACCTTACCAGTGTGTTCAGGCAGGTAAGGGTTAAGCAGAGACACCTATCTAACAGAGTGGTCAGGCAGGTAAGGGTTAAGCCAAGCCCTCTAAGGCAACACCAATGAAGAAAAGCCTGCTGGAAGTGGAGAAGCCACCCAGGGTTAGGGCAGGAGAAACCTCCTCATGTCCAAGAAACGTCCTCACGTCCAGGAATCAGAAGACTCAGGAGGTCAGAGAAGCAAGGAGGAGGAGGAAGTGAGAAAAACCGCCCAGGCCTTCAGCATCTGCTGGGAGACACCCAGGCTGCTAGAAGCCTCGGCCTGGAGCCACCTGGTGCTGCACAGAGTGTGTGCCCCAGGCTCGCTGACCGTGTCCTGGAGACCCGGCAGGTCACAGTCAGCTGCAGGGCGTCGAGATTCCGGCGGGATCTGCGGTGGTGGGGGCTGGGTGCGGCAGTGGTGACAGTGGTCAGATGGACGGTAGATCCTGCCGGCAGAGGCCACAGCCCTTGCTGAGAGGTAGGATGTGGTTTGAGAGAGGCGACATGTCCCCAGGCTGCCGCTTGCTCCTCAGCTGAAGGCTGCCACTGACTAGGTGGGAAGACTTGGGGGCATGGGGAGCATTTCTGCATGGTCAAGGTGGAGTGGTCTGCCAGGCGGCAAACAGACGATGAAGCGTCGTTCTGGACAGAGACCTGGGCAGGACACGCGGGAGCTGTCAGCACGCAGATGCAGCTGACCAGACAGTGAATGTGGCAGACACACAGAAGAGAAGCCATTCACAGACCACGGACCACGGCCCACGGACCGTGCCCCGGCGGCCACACCATGAAGAGAAATCTTGAGAGGAGGGACCAGGCAGCCTGGAAGACGAGAACGTGCTTCACGGAGGAAGGCAGGGTCAGCCGTGTCAAGGAGATGAGGGCTTCCGACGGACCCTCAGATCTGGCCACGGTGACCTTGGACGAGGAAGCATCACAGGCAGTGGGAATGAAGGGCTGACCGCAAGGGTTCAGAAGAATGAAGGACCTAGCATCTGAGCAGCCCTTCCGAGGGATTTCACCAGCAAGGAGAACAGATGTGGACGGCCGCGCGGAGCAGAGGGACCCTACGAGGATGCGGAGGGTGGGCAGTCAGAACGCACGGACCTCCTTCCAAGACCACAGCAGGGAGGGGGGGGGTCGAGTCGCTTCCCTGTCGTGACCGGACAGTTATGTCATCAGCCGCAGTCACCATCAACAGTGACATCTCATGGAAGCAGCGAGTGCCTGTGACGCTGTGTGGTGACAAGGGCCCTCTCCCTCTGTGGTCTCCCTCCCAAACCCATACCGCAGCCTCATCAGAAGGAAAACACCAGACAAATCTCAGCGGAGGCACGTTCAACGGAACAGTAGCCCAGTGCCGACCAGCCCTCCTCGAAACTGTTCAGGTCCCCCAAACCAGGAGGGAATGAGAAACCGTGTCGGCCAGAAGGAGCCAGAGGTGACGTGAACACTAAATGCAGTGTGCTCCCTGGATGGGACCCAGAGACAAAGGAAGATGTCAGGGGAGAGGAAGGAAGCCTGGACGACACAGGGATGCTCGTTAATGACAGCAGATCAATATCGCCCCAGATGCCCAGCCTCGTGCAAGATGTTAACAGGGGAACCAGGGCAAAAAAGCAGATGACAACTCGCTGTACCATCTCCTAAATGTCTCTGTAAATAAATTTAAAACTGTTCTAAAACATAAAGTCCACTTGCAACGTGAAAAGAAGGATTGCCGGAGCCCAGCAGGTCGCAGCTGGGGTGGCCGTGAGCGTGGGGTGGCCGTGGGTGATGAATAGAGTGAGACTCCAACTCAGAAAAAAAAAAAAAAAAAGGCTGGGCTTGGTGGCTTAGCCTATAATCCCAGCACTTTGGGAGGCCAAGGTGAGTGGATTGCCTGAGCCTGTGGGGTTTGAGAACTACCCGGGCAACTTGGCAAGCCCTCGTCTCTACAATAAATCAAAAAGTGGCCGGGCATGGTAGCACGTGCCCGTGGTTCCGGCCACTTGGAAGACTGAGGCGGAAGGATCACCAGACCCAGCAGGTCGAGGCTGCAGTGGCCGGGAGCGTACCATTGCACTCCAGTCTCGATGACAGAGTGAGACTCCAACTCAAAAAAAAAAAAAGAAAGAAAGAAAAGAAGAACAGGCTCTGGATCTGACCACCTGCGGTCCTCATCTGCCATTCCTTGGACTGTGACTGAAGGCAAGGGGCTCAGTCTCTGAGACTCAATTTCCCCAGCTGTAAGACAGAAACAGCCAGGACACCGCCTCGAAGAATGTCTGTGATAAGTGAGATCCGCCTGTGGGATTCCTAGCCGGGGTCTGGCCAAGTGCACTCACCGTGGCCAGTTTTAGTGTGATCACTGCCATTAGCTTAAATCGCCATTGAATATTCAATGCACATTTCGTGTGATTTCACAGTCACCTTGTTTTCAAGCAATTCATAATAATGGACACGATCATTTTTTTCCCCTTGGCTGCGCTCAGTGGCTCAGCCTGTCATCCCAGCACTTTGGGAGGCTGAGGCGAGTGGACTGCCTGAGCCCGTGGGTTCGAGACCAGCCCGGGCAACTTGGCGAGACCTCGTCGCTACAGTAAATCAAAAATTAGCCTGGCGTGGTAGCACACGCCTATAGTTCCAGCTACTTGAAAGGCTGAGGTGGGAGCCCAGCAGGTTGACGCCGGGGTGACCATGAGCGTGCCACAGCACTCCAGCCTGGGGGATGAAGTGAGACTCCAACTAAAAAAAAAAACCCTCAAATTTCCTTTCCCTTTATGAAAGGAAGAAAGTTGAAAGCAGCCTGTCACATCGTGTCTGGAAGAGGGTTTCGCTCTCAGCATGTCACGTGTTGAGAGGTTTTACGGTATTAGTTGAACCCCCATAGTTTCAAGACCCATCTGTGGGGACGTCAGGCAACAAGGCTCTGTATGGGCATCATCACGTCTGTAGGTGCTTCACTCTTCCAGCATGGGACGGTCAAGTCGTGAAGTCATGTCCTGTAACCAGGGCATGCACCAACCCGCGATCATACTGTTCACAACAGTGCCTGACACGAGTGGTTGTAGAGTGAATGTGAAACACGCTTGGAGAAGAAGAGGTGACATGGTGGAGGAATGGAGGAAAATAACTGCTATGTTAAGAAGCTATTTTTCTTTTTCTTTTTTTTCTCTTTTTTTGAGTCTAGGTCTCACTCTGTCACCCACGCTGGAGGGCAGTGGCACGATCGCAGCCCATTGCAGCCCTGACCTGGGTTCAGGTGAACCTTTCACCTCAGCCCCCCAAGTGGCTGGGACTATAAGTGTCCACCACCACTCCTGGTTAATTTTTGAACATTTTTTTGAGGAGATGAGGTCTCATTATGTTGCCTAGGCTGGTCTCAAACTCCTGGGCTCAAGCAATCCTCCTGCCTCGGCCTCCCAAAGTGCTGAGATTACAGGCGAGAGCTGCTTCTGGCCGGAAGCTATTAAGAAAGAGAATTTGGCCTAGTGCTGGCTTCCGACTCAGGCTGTGCAGAAACAGAAGAGGCTGGACCCTCCGCCAGACCAAAGCATCAGCAGGTAGAGGGGGGCCCTGAGCGTCTGTGTAGATAAAAACCACACAGGTGGGCTCTCTGGGAGCACTGGCCCATATCACCTTCCACACTGGGTGTGTCACATTGGTACTGCGATCTGTCTGAGCTGCTTCTGTGACCCCAGTCTGACTCTCGCCACCAGCAAGAGCCACAATCAGCTCAAGCCAGTCTCGGTGTCTCCGTGGAATCTGGGGTCCTCCACACCTGCAGCCTTTCCGCCATCCTCAGCGTAAGGGACTGGTCTCCTTGACTCAGTCCCCCGCCCTCTCCCTTCCCCACAAAGGCCAGGTGTTCCCTCCTGGACCCTCCCCCTCGTGGCCCCTCCCCCTCCCTTCACCATGCCAACAGGGGAGAATGTCATGGCTGACACAGGCGGTCACCTGGCCTGAGCTGGCTCAGCCTTTTCTTGCTGCGAGGCTGGGTCAATGCCTGCTGCGTGGCCTGAGGGTCAGCGGCTTCGAGTCCCCGCACGGTGGACTACAGCTGGAGGGCCAGGGAGTGGCATGTCAGACCCTTCCTCTGTGAGGACAAGGGCCAGGCTGTCTGCAAGGCCAGAACCTGGCCCCCAGGTGCCTCAGCAGAGGCCGAACTAGCAGTGACAGGTCCAGGAGGCCATGCCCATGGGGCAACCCTGCCGCCACCTGTGTGGCCTGCCGTCTCATCCCTGACAGCTCCCTAACTTAATCTCCTAATTTTGGGCCCCCCAGAGGAGACCAGGCAAGCACCTCTAAACAACCTCGCAGAACAGCCCTCTGGGCACCACCCACCAAGTACAGGCCAACAGCCTCCTCTCAGACACACGGACACCAGCTCCTCTGCCCGCCTCTGAGTCTCTGCTGGACGCAGTGGTGGAGGCTGGCTTGCTGGCTTTGAATACGTAGCTTTGCTTGTTCTCACTGAAATGCATCAAAAGCAAAGGGTGCGTTTTTCTCTCCTAATTTGTCTTTCTTAGAGACAGGGTCTTGCCATTGCCCAGGCTGAAGGGCAGTGGCATGATCATAGCTCACCGGAGCCTCCAACTCCTGGGCTCAAGTGATCCTCCTGCCTCAACCTCTCTAGTAGCAGGGAGTACAGAGGCGGGCCACCATGCCCAGCTAATTTTATTTTATTTTCTGCAGAGATGAGGTCTTTCTCTGTTGTTCAGGCTGATCTTGGACTCCTCAGTGATCCTCCCACTTCAGCCTCCAATGTGCTAGGATTGCAGGTATGAGTGACCGCATGTGGTCCAAAAGATAAGTATCTTAAAGTTCCAAACATGTGCATTTCTAAACATGAAAATTATATTCGGTCAGGCATGGTGGCTCACGCCTGTCATTCCAGCACACTGGGAGGCAGAGGCGAGAGGAATGCCCAAGCCCAGGGGTTCCAAACCAGCCTGGGCTACTAAGTGACACCTCGTCTCTATCATAAAAAAAATTAGCCGGACGTGGTGGTGGTGCCTGCCTGTAGTTCCGGCTACTTGGAAGGCTGAGGCGGAAGGATTGGATCACCTGAGCCCAGCAGGTCGAGGCTGCGGTGGCCGAGAGCGGCCACCGCACTCCAGTCTGGGCGACAGAGTGAGACTCCAACTCAAAAAAAAGAAAGAAAATTCTGGGGCGATTTCTGCAATGACCAGAAGCCATCACCTGCGGCGCACCGACAGAGGCCGGAGTCCTTTACAGACAGAAGACCCTTCAGCGCTCTCGGCTCTCCCAGGCCCGGCTCGCTCGACACGGCGCAGCCCAGACGCCTTGAAGAAGCGACTCTGTGACCTCCCCAAGGAGAGGCCAGGCGCCCCCGAGGGACCTCCGGGAGCCAGCTCGCGCCACCCCGGCCGTCCAGGGCGGCCCCGCGGGGTCCCTGCCACTGCCCACCCCCCGCCCTCCGCCGCCCCTCCGCCGCCCCTCCGTTCTGCCTATCTGTCCTCCCCGCCCGTTCTCCCCCGTCCTCCGGTCTGTCCTCCCGGCGCGTCCTCCCACGTCCCTCCTCCTCCTGTCGTCCTCCCTCGTCCTCCTGCCGGCCGCCGCACTCACCCAGGCCGCGCCAGCCCGTGGCGCCGTCGCAGGCGTCCAGCACCGCGCACAGCTGGCCGAGCAGCGCGGGCGGCAGGTCGAACAGCAGCGCGTGCGCCCCGGGCGCGCCGCTCCCCGCCATGGCTCGCGCGGGCTCGCTCCGTCCGCGCCCGCGAGGGCCGAGCCGCCCGCGGAAATCCCGCCCGGACGGCCCCGCCCCCCGCCGTCCTGCCCCCTCCGCCCTGCCCTCGGCTGGGCCGGCGGCGGAGGCGGGCGAGCGGCCGCGGCGACCTCCCCAGGAGAGACGCGACGCCCCTCGAGGGCGCCCGGAGTGAGGGGACGCGGTCGCCCCGCGCCCCGCCCCCACGACCGGCGCGTTCCCACGTCTGCCGGGTGGAGCCCGTGGGACCCGGCGTCCAGGACGACGCAGGAGCCGGCCGCGGGCGCCAACGACGGAAAGGGGGAGGGGCGCGCCTGCCCCCCTAGCCCTCCCCATCCCCCTCCTCTTTCCCCCTCATCCCTGCTCCTCCTCCCCTCCCCTCCCCTCATCCCTCTCTCCCCCCCTTGTCCCTCGCACCCTCCTCCCCCATTCCTCACCTCCCACCCCTCCCCCTTTCCCCTCCTCACCCCTCCCCTCACTCCTCTCTCCTTCTCTCTCCCTCCTCCTTTCTTCTTTCCCCCCTTGCTGGAGCGGGCCCTGATGATGAAACACTGTCCCTGCCCCTCCCTTTTCCTTCCTCAAAGTGCTTCGCGCCCTCTCCCTCTTGCCCGGCACAGAGTGTCCCGAAGAATGTTGTGAAACCTCCTCCGGCCCCCCCCCCCATGTGGCACTCGCCCAGGACAGGAAGGAGGCGCCTGCAATGCTGGGAAGCCGTCGGTGCCTGCAGCCTTGCGCCCCCCCCCCCCCCCCCCCCCGCTGAACCTGCCTGAACGTCCAGGGCGTCAGCTTGGGGCACAGCAGCCTGGGGAGATCATCAGGGGCGATTCAGCCATGAAGGCCGTTTCGGATGGGCAGTGACCATGGCCAGAGCCCTCTGGGGGCAGTCATGGAACAGGCCACACAGTGCAGGCGGCAGCTGCCAGCCCCTTTATCAATCTGCATCCACTTGGGACACCCTACAAATTTTTTTTTTAAGTCAGGGTCTCCCTCTGTCACCCAGGCTGGACAGGGACAGGGACACGATCACCACTCACCACAGCCACGACCTCCTGGGCTCAGGCCATCCTCAGCCTCCCAAGGAGCAGGGTCTACAGGTGCCAGTTACCATGCCAGGCTCGTTTTTAAATTTTAAAAAAATTTTGTTGAGACAAGGTCTCACCATGTTGCCCGGGCTGGTCTCAAACTCCTGGGCTCAAGCAGTCTTCCTGCCTCAGCCTCCCAAAGTGCTGGGATGACAGGCATGAGCCACTACACTGGCTTTTTCCTTTTTTTAAGATTCTGGGGGTACACATGCATGTCTGCCACGTGGGCATATCGTGTATTGGTGAGCTGGGGCTTCCGGGGTCTCCATCACCTAAACAGTGAGCATTGTGTCTGATAGGTAATTTTTCACCCCCTGTCCCTTCTCCCCGCTTTTGGTGCCCCCGGCGTCTATTATTTCTGTCTTTATGCCCATGTGGACCCAGTGGTTAGCTCCCACATGAGCACGTGCGTATTTGTTGTTTTGTTCCTGAGTGAGTTCGCTTGGGATATTGGTCTCCAGCTCATCCCTGTTGCTGCAGATGTTGTTCTTTTCCACAGCTGCATAGTCTTCCCTGCTGTATGTGGACCACATTTTCTTGATCTGGCCCACCACTGGCAGGCGCCAGCTTGGTCATGACTGCCATTGTGAGCAGTGTTGTAGTGAGTACATGAGCGCAGGTGTCTTTTGGGCAAAGCAGTGTATGCTCCTTGGGTGAATGCCCAACAGTGGGTTACCGGATGAAATGTCTGTTTTTAGTTCTTTTATTTTTTGAGTTGGAGTCTCACTCCACCGCAGGCTGGAGTGCAGGGGCACGCTCACAACCACCGCAGCCTCGACCTGCTGGGCTCAGGCGACCCTTGTGCCTCAGCCTTCCAAGGAGCTGGAACCACAGGCGCACATTCCCACTCCCGGCTCATTTTTTATTTATTGTAAAGACCAAGTCTTGCCAAGTTGTCCGGGCTAATCTCCAACCCATGGGCTCAGGCAGTCCTCTCGCCTCGGCCTCCCAAAGTGCTGGGATGACAGGCCTATTTTTAGTTCATGAGACATCTCCATTCTGTTTTCTGCAGAGGCTGACCTCCTTTGCATTCCCACCAGCAGGGACAGCTAGCGGAAGCACTGAACCTCTTGAAGGGGCTGCCTGCATACCCTGAACAGCAGAGGCAGGAGCACCAAGTGTCTGTCACTCTTGAATTGCCACAACTGGAAGGAAGTACCAAGAGGAGCCAGAGGGAGGAGGTGGCCAGGGGGCCGGGGCCCGGGCAGCCTCCTGAGTGCCAGGGGGCAGGGTCCCGGGCGACTTCCCCGTGCCAGGGGGCGGAGTCATGGGTGACCTCCCCAGTGCCAGCGGACGGAGTCCCAGACGACCTCCCGAGTGCCAGAAGGCAGGGTCCTGGGTGGCCTCCCGAGTGCCGGCACCAAGGGTCCCAATGAAGGCCGCTTCCCAGACACCATCAGTCAGCAGTGGTTATCAGCTGGGCTCTATCCCCTTCCTCCTACCTGCCTCGGGTTGTGGCTTTTCCATCAGCGGGTGCCTTCACACCCTGCTCTGCCTGGCACTGCCAGCTACTGCTCCCTCCTCCTCATGCCCCCTCCTCACCTTGAGCCACTCTCTCTCTGGACTCTCCAAGACTGATCCTGTCTTAGTTCTTGGTGATTTAAGACATGTGTAGAGGCTGGTGCAGTGGCTCACACCTGTCATCCCTGCAATTTGGGAGGCTGAGGTAGGAGGATCGCTTGAGGCCAAGGAGTTCAAGACCAGCCTGGGAAACATAGCAAGACCTCATCTCTACAAAAAAAGCCAGGTGCAGTGGCTGCGCCTATAATCCTGACTACACGGGAGGCTGAGGCAGGAGGATAGCTTGACTCAGAAGTTTGAGGCTGCGGTGAGCTATGATGGAGTCATTGCACTCCAGCCTGGGTGACAGAGTGAGGCCCTGTCTCTAAATAAATAAACTAAATGAATAAGATTCTCTACAGCAGGGAGTGGAGTCCAAGCAGGTATGCTCCTGTCCACCGTCCTAGAATCAGGGGTCCCCCATGGAACCCCCCCAGCCTCCAGCAGGAGCAGCGCCTGGTAGACATTGGCTACAAGTTACAGAGCATGGTTCACAGCTGAGAGTTTTTGCTTTCCCTCCCCAACTGGGGTTTTCTAAGGGGCTGTGGTAGCCACTGAGGCCTCTGCTGACTGTTCCAGATGCCCAGGACACACGGGTCTCTGTTCTGGGTGATCTTGCAAAGAGGCCAAAAGCCAGAACAGAATTGCATTTCCTCTGAGAGATTTACGATGGAGGAGATCTGTGCTGTCCGTCCACCTCCTCACTGCCCTACTGCAGGGACAGTCCTGCCTGCGCCCATGCCGGCTCCCTATCTGGACCTGAGCTGTGTACTGCTGGGGCCCCTCTAGGACGAGCCCTCTGTGGCCCAGCTAGCCTGCACCTGAGCAAACCAAGGTGGCCAGGCATGGTGGCTCATGCCTGTCATCCCAGCAATTTGGGAGGCAGAGGCAAGAGGATTCCCTGAGTCCACGGGTTTGAAACCCACCTGGACAACTTGGTGAGACCTCTTCTCTACAGTAAACCAAAAAATTAGCTGGGCGTGGCGGCACACGCCTGTGGTTCCAGCTACTTGGAAGGCGGAGGCAGAAGGATCGCCTGAGTCCAGCAGGTTGAGGTTGCGATGGCCGTGAGCGTGCCACTGCACTCCAGCCTGGACGACAGAATACAAAACAAACAGGGGAGGGGGGTTGTAAAACAATGTTCAATAACTGCCTCTGAGAAATCAGTTTTGTCCTTGGCTAGTGATTAGAGGCTAAGTTAAGTGAACTGCTGGAGAAACATGAGATTTAGGCCATGTTAAAACGACTGCTCATTGGGTACATTAAACCCGTTATGTCCTTTCAGTTGTCTTGCTGTCTTCATTCGTAAATTCCTTTTGTGGTTACTTCCTATGTGGAATGTCATCCAGAGCTTATCTATAGCTTATCTACAGTTTATTTAGTAACATTGGCCCTTTCCTTATGATAGTTCACACAACGAGGATTGCAAAATCTCTTTCAGTTTTGTAAACTCATTTCCGAACAAACAAGGAAGCAGTTGGTGAAATTCAACTGAAGTGGACCCGAGAGGGGTATTACCTCCGACCATTCTGTATTCTGGCTCCCCCTCCGTGAGGGGATGGACAGTTTCTCATCTCAGGGTAATGTAAGATGCCAGTTACCAGAATGTTGACAGCACTATCATTTTTTTTTTTGAGTCGGAGTCTCCCACTGTCGTCCAAGCTGTAGTGCAATGGCACACTTGAAGCCACCGCGTCCTCTACCTGCTGGGCTCTGGCAATCCTTTTGCCTCAGCCTTTCAAGTAGTTGGAAATACAGGTGCGACCACCACGCCTCGCTAATTTTTTTTATTTATTGTAGAGATGAGGTCTCACCATGCTGCCCAGGCTAGTTCCGAACCCCTGGGCTCAGGCAATCCTCTAGCCTTTGCCTCCCAAAATACTGAGATCACAAGCATGAACCACCATGCCTGGCCCAAATAACTAATTTTTATTATTCCTTACTTATCCTCCTGTTGCTTGCTTTATTTTTATTATTGTTTTTTGAGTAGGAGTCTCACTCTGTCGCCCAGGCTGGAGGGCAGTGGCACGCTCACGGCCACTGTAGCCTCGACCCACTGGACTCATGCGAAACTTCTGCCTCAGCTTTCCAAGTAACAGGAACTATAGGCATGTGCCACCATGCCCGGCTAATTTTTGATTTATTGTAGAGACAGGTCTCGAACTCACGGGCTCGGGCAGTCCTCTCACCTTGTCCTGCTAAAGTGCTGGGATTATAGGCGTGAGCCGCTGTGCCCAGCCAGCCTGCAGTTCCTTATCTACACCCGCTGCCCTGGGGAGCTCCATCAAGTCTGTAAATACCATCTTAGGCCACACGCATGTCCGGCGAGGAACTCCTTGGCGACTTCCAGAATCTCATCCAGGTGGGATTCTGGACCACACTGCCAAGCCTGCTCTCCCACCCCCTTGGCGCCTGGGTTGACGGCGACTCCACCCTTGCGGCTGCCTGAACTGAAGCTGGTGGGTCACCCTTGATACGCCAATTCCCTCACAGCCCACCCATCACCAGCAAAGGCTGTCAGCAAGGCCGTCAAGGGGCATCAGGACCTGCCAGCCTCCTGCCTCTGGGCTGTTGGGGCTTCAGCTGCCGGAGAGGATTCCCAAGGGCACCTGCCATCCAGCCCATGCTGAGACAAACCTGGGCACTTCGGATCAGACTGGGAGGATTTTTGTCTCCGGCCGGGGAGGCCTACATCCCTTGTCAGCCTTGAAGTAGTCACAAAAGGCAGACCTTCCTCCCTCCGCACACCACGGGATTATGGGATTAGAATCTCCAGGGGGAAAGTCTAGGCAGGTGTAGTTAACACCGTTTAGAAGTCACTAGGCAGGGCCAGGCACGGTGGCTCAAGCCTGTAACCCCAGCACGTTGGGAGACCAAGGAGAGGGGATTACCTGAGCCCATGGGTTCGAGAACAGACTGGGCAACTTGGCGAGACCCCATTTCTACAATAAGTCAAAAATTAGCTAGGGATGGTGGTGCACGCCTGTAGTTCCTGCTATTCAGAAGGCTGAAGCAGAAGGATCGCCAGAGCCCAGCAGGTCGAGGCTGGGATGGCTGTGAGCGTGCCACTGTACTCCAGCCTGGGCAACAGAGTGAGACTCCAACTCAAAAAAAAAAAAAAAAAAAAAAAGAGGAAGAAGTCGCTAGGCAGGTTCCGCAGGCAGGTCTAATTTACAACCAGCTGAGCCAGCAGGCATCTCACCCTACACGGCCTTCACCTGACAGTCAGGAATGTGGAGCCGCAAGGCATGAGTCACAGAGACCACAGGGATTGCCTGGAACAGACATGGCGTTCTGAGAAAAGCCCAGACCCTGTTAGACACTGACTTCCATTATTAGAGGATCCTCATGGCCATAAAGGCGGAGAGACGGTCACTGAGGCTCGCCCCCAGACCCCTGAGCGACTGTGTGGCTCACTGTTGTCCTGTGATGACAGGGCAGCTCCTGGCTGGGGCGCTTCCACCCGCGCCCAGACTCCGACACCACCAGGCCTGACTGTGTCCCTCCTCGGTTGGAAGCTGGCGATGGACCCCAGCGGCCGTCAGCGGGGTTCAGCCTGCCCTACCTCCCTCCCCTTTCCACCCTCCGACCTACTTCTGCCTCCAGTCTCAGCACCATGAGGGGACTAGTGGATGCCAGGGGGAGCCCCACGCGGGAGCCCCTGCTCGAGCTGGTCTGCTGACCTCCTGTTGAGAGCTCAGAGTTGGCTGGGGCAGGACTGAGGGTGGCCTGGCGACACAGGACTTGGGGAATCTGTGCGCTCACTCACAATCTCTCTCAGTCTCTCTCTCTTTCTCTCTCTGTCCCTGCCTCTCTCTGTGTCTCTGTTTCCGTCTCTCATCTCTTTCTCTCTCTTTTTCTTTCTCCCTCTTTCTCTCTCATCTCTCTCCTCTCTGTCTCTCTGTTTCTGTCTCTCATCTGTCTCTCCTCTCTCCCTTTCTCCGCCCGCCTGCCGTGTGTGTGTGTGTGTGTGTGTGTGTGTGTGTGTGTGTGTGTGTGTGTGTGTGTGTGTGTAGGTAGGTAGAGTCAACTGTTTTGCAACCATGTGGAGATTAGCATCGGAATGAGACAAACCCTGGGAATGGACGCCTGAGAAGGACCGGCTCTTGATGCAGCTGCTGAGTGGTTCACTCGCTCTATACCTGTCCTGCTGGGGTCTTACCATCCTACCATCATATGAGACAAACTTCATGTTTAAACCAGACTCTTGTTACTTTCAGCCAGCAGACACTCAGAATAGGCATTTGGCGAGACTTCCCAATTTGTTGGGCGCCTGTAAAACCCACAGGAGGGAACTAGACCGTCTAAAGAGACTGTTGGCCAGGCGTAGTGGCTCATGCCTATAATCCCAGCACTTTGGGAAGCTGAGGTGAAAGGATTGCCTGAATGCACAGGTTCGAGATCAGCCTGGGCAACTTGGTGAGACTTCATCTCTACAATAAATAATAAAAAAAATTAGCTGGGTGTGGTGGTGCATACTTATAGTTCTAGCTACTGAGAAAGCTGAGGCAGAAGGATCGCTTAAGCCTAGCAGGTCGAGGCTGTGGTAGCCGGGACCATGCCACTACCCTTCAGCCTTGGGTGACAGAGTGAGATTCTGACCAAAAAATAAAATAAAATATTAAAATAAGACTGTTCAGGGGTGTCCAGCTGCATGTGGGGGATGTGGGGGTGGCACTGGGCTGCAGAGGAAGCCACGGAGTCCTGATGGAAGGCTGAGACTACGGTGCACACTACCACGCTCAGCTAATCTTTTGATTTTTGTGGAGATGAGATCTTACTATATTGCCCAGGCTGGTCTCGAATTCCTGGGCTCAAGCAATCCTCCTGCCTCGGCCTCCCAAAGGCTTGAGCTGCCTGCTTGGTCATTTTAAAAGTGAAGGTTGGGCCAGGCTTGGTGGCTCAGCCTGTAATCCCAGCATTTTGAGAGACCGAGGCGAGTGGATTGCCTGAGACTACAGGTTCGTAACCAGCCCTGGCAACTTGGCGAGCCCTCATCTCTACTATAAGGTCAGAGGTACCGGATGGCTCCAACCCGGACCAGGAGAATAATGGGCGGAAGTGAGCCAGCAAAAATGGGCTACCAGAAATAAGACCCCAGCCACAAAACCAGCCAGTACCTGCTACAGCGACTCTAGCAACCCCGTTCACGCGACAGTTGTCCCAACCAATAATCACTCTCCCCAATCCCCCTCACAGCTTTCTCAGCGTGCCCTTTATAAACCTGTCGCCCATCTTGTGGGCATGCGTGGTAGCGCGTGCCCACAGCTATATGGGCCAGAGAATCTTGCCCAGGATTACGCTAATAAATTTTTCTTGGCTCCTTTGTTGCCGTTTCGCCTGGTCTGGTTTCGTTTACCTTACATCTACAATAAATCAAAAATTAGCTGGACAGGGTAGCACGCACCTGTAGTTTCGGCTACTTAGAAGGCTGAGGTGAAAGGATCGCCAGAGCCCAGCAGGTTGACGCTGGGGTGGCAATGAGTGTGCCACTGCACTGCACTCCAGCCTGGGTGACAGAGTGAGACACCAACTCAAAAAAAAAAAAAAAAAAAGTGAAAGTTGAATGGCTTTCTAGTCTTTCACCAAAACGACCTCACAAATAAAGCATGTGCTACTTATTTTTCCAGTTCTGTATGCATGTGTGTGTAGCATTATAATAGATATAGCTTTTAAAGAACATTTGGTTTGTATTGTCTTATGACTCGACCTTTTCCCATTTAATACATTGAACATATTTTTTCCAAAAGTCTATTTCACAGTATGATGTTTACTAAAATCTTAGCATCATTTGAGATTTCATTTTCCTACTTGCGTTTTTTGTGTTTTCAAACTTTCTCCAGTGAACAGGTGTCGTCCCTGTGGTTAGAAAACCTTCAGCTCTAGCAAATGATTTCTTCTGACACTTTCATGGTTGATCTCACATGTTTGTTTTCTTTCTTCATTATTTTCATGGCTTTTTCAGCTCAGGGTATGTGGCTAGGATAACATTTGCCTAGTCACCACTGACTTTTAGAAGTCTGATTTTTATAACCGAATAGCTTTCAGCCAGGGCTTTTGTGATCATTTCAATATTAAGCTACATTTCTGTTTAGAAGCAAACATTTATACCCCTAGAATAACCCCAGACATGTGGGGGGGGGAATCTGAGATTGTGGCTCATTTTTTTTCTCTTGCATCAAAACACGTGCTCTGCCGGGCTCGGTGGCTCAGCCTGTAATCCCGCGCCTTTGGGAGGCTGAGGTGAGTGGATTGCCTGAGCCCGTGGGTTCGAGACCCGCCTGGGCGCGAGACCTCATCTCTACAATAAATCAAAAAATCAGCTGGGCGTGGTAGCGCATGCCTGTAATTCCGGCTACTCGGAAGGCTGAGGCGGAAGGATCGCCAGAGCCCAGCAGGTCGAGGCTGCGGTGGCCGGGAGCGGCCACTGCACTCCAGTCTGGGCGACAGAGTGAGACTCCAACTCAACAAACAAACAAAACAAAACAAAACAAAAACACGTGCTCTGGTTGTTTGCAGCTGGAAACCAGAAAAGCACTCAGAACTCCTTGTCCAGTGCCTGCGCCCCACGGGTAACAGGGCCGCTGCTGGCGGGAACTCTGGGCGTAGTCATTGCTGGAGAGAGCCTCCCAGAAAGGCTCCCAATGGAGACTCCCATTCAAGATTTCCAACGTTTCTTCAGCATGTTGTGAACGCAGGTCTTGTGGATTTCCCCTCCAAGGTCCTAGCTTTCTGTTCCTCGCTCTTGTGTACATCCCCCAGACAAACCCTGTCCTGGTCTGCTCGGGCTGCCGTCACAAAATACCACCGACTGCGTGACTTAAATGCCAGACATGTACAAGAGGGACGCCCAGAATTCCTGGAATTGTCTTTGGAGGGCGAGTCCCTTGCAGTCCAGGCTTCCCCCGCTAGGTGGCTGTTCTAGGAACCCATCGGCATCCGTGGGCCAGCTCGTGTTGTGGTGAGAGGCTGCATTCGGCTTCAGTGAATTTTTCTGGAGATTCTTTCAACGTGTTTCCCCATTTCCGGATCGATGAGCACACCTGCCCACACCACGCTGAGTGTTCAGCAGTTTTTGACTCAAAACGGCACGACCCCCGTGCCCCACCCTCCCTACTCACCCAATCTCACCCTGAACGACTTTTTGTTACTGCTGTTTTCCTGGATGAAACAAGTCCTCAAAGGGAAATATTTTGCCGACGTGGAACAGGTGACACAAAAAATGGCAGAGACTGTTCAGAGGTGTCCAGTTGCGTGTGGGGGGATGTGGGGGTGGCACAGGGCTGCAGAGGAAGCCACAGAGCCCCGATGGAAAGCTGAGGCGACAGGTACACATCACCACACCTAGCTAATCTTTTGATTTTTTTGTAGAGACGAGGTCTTACTATATTGTCTCGAACTCCTGGGCTCAAGCAATCCTCCTACCTCAGCCTCCCAAAGTGCTGGGATTACAGACTTGAGCTGACTGCTTGGTCATTTTATAAAGTGAAGGTGGGGCCAGGCTTGGCATCGAAATGAACGAGTTCAGCAACAGTTTTGAGCAGTGGAAAACGCGTCTTGGTAGGTGTATTGCATCAAATGGAGAGAACTTTGAAGGTGACTGAAGTCCAAACGTGTCAGAATAAATGCAGTTTTCTTCTAAATAAACCCCAGTTTTGTGTGTCCCCCTCGTATTTTCTCATGGTTCTGGAGCCCAGAAGTCCAAGGTCAGTGCTGGCAGGGTTCCGTTTCTGGGGATGGCTTTGCCGAGCATCCGCTGTGTCAGGCACTGTGCTGGTTGCCACCATCCAGCCGTCCCCAAAGCTTGTTGCCCTGCAGTACCTCCCCTGTGTGTCTGGTCTCTTCCGATTTGTCTGCGCCCGTCACTTCGCATTTGAATTTTTGCGGTTTCTCCTGCCCGGTGAACCCCTGTGCACCCACTTGTACCCAACTGAAAAGTCACCACCTCTGTGTCGTGGACTGAATTGTGTCTCCCCAAAATATGTGTTTAAGCCATGACCCTCAGCTCCTTTCAAGGTACCTTAATTGGAAACAGGGGCTTTGCGGATAGAATCAGGTTAAGCCGAGGCCGTAGCGGATCAGGGTGGGCCTGACCTGGCAGTGAGGGCCCTTGTAAGGAGAGGAGACTCGAACGTGGACAGACCAAGGGAGGGGGACACGGGAGGCAGAGACTGGGGCGGTGCAGCCACAGCCCGGGGCCTCGGGGGCTGCTGGCCACTGGGAGCCAGGAGAGGGCTTGGGACGGAGCCATCCTTGGATCCCCGAGGGGCCGACCATGTTGACACCTGGAATCAGATGTCCAGCGTCGGAATCTGGGAGAGAGACATTTCTGTTGTTTAAAGCCACCCAGTTTGTGAAAACTTGCTACAGCAGTCCTAGAAAACTGAAGCTCTGTGAAACCTTTATAATCTCCCCAAAGTACTGAGTACCACATATTCTTGCTCATAAGCGGACCCTGAACATTTATTAAAATACTATAAGAAAGGGATTGGCAGTAGCGGGATACTGCGGGGGCGGGGGGAGGACACAGCCTCAGGAAGGGCGCTGGTCCCCACCAGGAGAAGTGAGGTCTGGTGGGAGGCCCAAGCTTTACCTGCACCTAGGCCGCTTATGTACCCAGTCCTGACTTGCACCTCACATCTTTAAAGTGAAATTAAATTAAAGTAAGTTCAGCCGGGTTCGGTGGCTCAGCCTGTAATCCTGTGCTTTGGGAGGCTGAGGTGAGTGGATTGCCTGAGCCCACGGGTTCGAGACCCGCCAGGGCAACTTGGCGAGACCGCATCTCTACAATAAATAAAAAAATCAGCCGGGCGTGGTATCGCACGCCTGTAATTCCGGCTACTCGGAAGGCTGAGGCGGAAGGATCGCCAGAGCCCAGCAGGTCGAGGCTGCGGTGGGCGAGAGCAGCCACTGCACTCCAGTCTGGGCGACAGAGTGAGACTCCAACTCAAAAAAAAATAAAAATAAAAAAATAAAGTAGGTTAAATTAAAAAATAATCTCCCCAAAGTTAGTCATTTTTCTCCAGGCTCCATAATATTCAGTATTTGTTTATTTATTCTTAAATTTTATATATATATACTTTTTGAGTTGGAGTCTCACTCTGTCGCCCAGACTGGAGTGCAGTGGCCGCTCCCGGCCACTGCAGCCTCGGCCTGCTGGGCTCCGGTGATCCTTCCAACTCAGCCTTCCAAGTAGCCGGAATTACAGGCATGCGCTACCACGCCCTGCTGATTTTTGATTTATTGTAGAGATGAGGTCTCGCTGGCCAGGCGGGTCTCGAACCCACAGGCTCAGGCAATCCACTCACTTCAGCCTCCCAAAGGCGCGGGATTACAGGCTGAGCCACCGTGCCTGGCTTTAAATTATATTTTACCGAGGTGAGTGGATTGCCTGAACCCACAGTTTGAGACCAGCCTCGGCAACTTGGCAAGACATCTTTAAACAAATAAAAAAATTAGCCAGGTGTGGTAGCATGTGCCTGTAGTTCTGGCTCCTTGGAAGGCTGAGGTGGATGGATCGCCGGAGTCCAGCAGGTCGACACCGGGTGGCCATGAGCGTGCATGCCACTGCACCCCAGCCCAAGTGACGGAGTGAGACTCCAACTCAAAATAAATAAATACATAAATAAATTATATTTTAGCGACAGGGCCTCGCTCCGTTGCCCAGGATAGATGCAGTGGCACAATCACAGCCCACGGGTGCCGCCACCTCCTGGGCTCAAGTGGTCCTCCTGCCTCAGCCTCCTGAGTAGCTGGAACCACAGGTATACCACCAACACGTTCAACTTACTTTATTTTTTGTAGAGACGAAGTGTTGCCATGTTACCCAGACTGGTCTTGAACTCCTGGGCTCAAGCGATCTTCCCACCTCAGCCTCCCAAAGTGCTGTGATTATAGATGAGGGCCACTACGCCCGGCCCAGGGCTTGTTTCCATCAGAACTCGCTTGCTGTTGTTGCTGAGTGCTCCTTGAGGGTGGTGTCACCTCTGGGCACCTGGCTTGCTGCCCGGCACAGAGTAGCTACTCCGTAAATGCCTAATTAGTGAAGGACGCGGCGGCCTTGCCTCTGTGCCGGCCATCGTGATAGCCACCATTTCATGAGCACTTACTGCGTGCCAGGCACTGGGTGAGAACTTCACACACTGTGTCCCGACAGCAGTTCCCCCCCACTCAACGGGGTGTCTTGCAATTCAGTCCTATTCAACTCAATTCCAGCTCTGACTCCCGACTCAGCACAGACCCCACAGGCTGAGGGCCATGCCCATCATTTCTGATACCACCCAGAGTTTGTGCAGGTCCCACACATGACGGCTCAGTCCTGAGAGACCGCCCCCTCAGACGCCAGCTTCAGGGTTCAGTGTTTCCAAGCCATCTGCCCATCCACCTGGAGGCTACAGAGGAAGGGGTCCTCGTGACCCCCCACCAGATCGACTCACAGGGCTCAGGGCAGTGCTCCACTTCTGGCTACCGTTTTGTTATAAGGGATGCAACTGGCATCAGGACGTAGAGACACACAAGCAAGGCCTGCAAGGCTGTGGGCAAAGCTTCCCCTCCCTATAACATCAACGTGCTCATAACCAGGATGTCCCAAGCCTTGTGGCCTACGTATCATCTGGGGCTTTGTTCCCTGCACAGGACTGGGGAGATGGTGACCAGACTGGGTCGCCAGGAGAGCATGGCCAGAAGTGCCAGCCCTCCTGCCATGTGCGTGGTCTTCCTGGTGTGGCCAGCCCCTTCCTGGAAACAACCCAAAGGCCCACTGAGTCATGAGTCAACCCTTGCATTAGCATAGATGGAAACGTGGTAGACAGGGGCCCATGACGACACACGTCCTGGCTCCGTCACTCTAGGAGTCCCGAGGGTTTCCGAAGCTTTGTCCCAGGAAATATCTTTGGTCTTTATCTGGGCTGCAGCAATGGCTACATACATATTTCATTCTGCCACACACATGATCGCACACGGATGCCTTGAAGTAAGAGTCAGTGCCGTCTGCATCTCATTGTCGAGAAAGCTGAGGCCCACCTAACCACAAAACTCTGCTGCCTCCCAGCTGGCTTCCTCCCAATTCATTTCATCTCTAGCTTAATCTACGATTAACAGTTGTCAACTCATCACTTCCTCAAAACAGCCCTAGCTGGCTCCCTGTGACGTGGCAGAGGCCAGCCCGCACCACATCACTGTCTGTCCATTCCCTCCCCACCCCTCCAAGGCTGTCAAATCCTGCTTCCCCCCCAGGGCTCAGGGAGGGAGAACACTGTCCCCTCCCACCACCTCCACCGCTGTTACAGAGAGCTCCACCCGCCCACCCCACCCTCCACCAGTCCTGCAGTCGGGGGCTCTCACACTCACTGCTCAAGGAAGAAACTGAGGTCTGCAGAGTTTAGTTCAGGGGTCTATAGGCGAGGAGAGGGTTGGGATTCAGGCTAGGACCCACTTGACTTCAGAGGCCCAGGCTAGGACCCACTTGGCTTCAGAAGCCCTTGTTCTCTTTCTAATCCATGAGTCTCACACACCACCAGTATTCTGGCCCTAAGGTTGAGTTGTAGAAAAAGCCTTATACATAAAGATTTTAAAGATGAATGCAGCCAGGCCCGGTGGCTCACACCTGTCATCCCAGCACTTTGGGAGGCTGAGGTGAGAGGATTGCCTGACACCACAGTTTCGAGACCAGCCTGGACAACATGGCGAGACATCATCTCTGCAATAAATCAAAAAATCTGCCGGGAATGGTGGCATATGCCTGTGGTTCCAGCTACTTGGAAGGCTGAGGTGGGAGGATCGCCTGAGCCCAGCAGGTCAAGGTTGCGGTAGCCGTGAGCATGCCACTGCGCTCCAGCCTGGGTGACAGAGCAAGACTCTGACTCAAAAGCAAACAAACAAACAAACAAAGATGAATGCAAGTTAAATCTCTACTGCCTTTAATGTGGAATGTAGGTTATTATCCAAAAGCCAAAAACAACAAAAAAAGTTGTGTTTGGTAGGCAATCCAGAAAGCATAGTAGTATAGTCTGAGAAAAGTCTAGAAGATATTTTAATGTGAGGTTTGTAGAACAGACATATTAGATGAAAAGGAGAGAAGAAAAGGAGAGACACAAGGAAGAGAGATCATGTAGCTGTGTCTTTAAAAGCTGGTAATGGCTGGGCACAGAGTCTCACGTCTGTCATCCCAGCACTTTGGGAGGCTGAGGTGGGAGGACTGCTGAGCCAGGAAGTTCAAGACCAGCCTGGGCAACACAGAAAGACCTTGTCTCTATAAGAAAAAAAAAAAAAATCACAAAAATTAGCCAGGCATGGTGCCGTGCACTTGCAGTCCCAGCTTCTGGGGAGGCTGAGGCAGAAGGATCACCTGACCCAGGAGGTCAAGGCTGTGGTGAGCCGTGATCCTGCCACCGCCCTCCAGCCTGGGTGACAGAAGGAGAGCTTCGCAGCAAGTTGGATGGACTTAGAATTCGTCATGTTCAGTGGTCAATCACGGAAACAAAGAACAGAGTTCCGTGTGTTCTCACTCCTAAGTGGACCCTCAACAATGATCATAATACTCTGAGAAAGGGATTGGCAGTAGCAGGACAGAAGAAGTATGCCAGGAGAGTGGGGCATACTTCATCAATAAGGGGACCTGATCTCAAACCAGGTAAAGTGGGGACCACAGGGAGGCCCAAACTTTACCTGTACAATGACCATTGGTATACCTGTACCCCACATCTTTAAAATAAAAATTAAAAAATGAGACCCTGACTCAAAAATAAATGCATATATAAATGCGTGTGGTAACATTTCCCATGGCTTAGTGATTTTATTTATCAATACAAAGCACTTTCCTTGAAATTGCACCTTTAAGAGAAATAGAGGAACAACAGATACTGAATTCTTGGATTTCAAGTGGGCAAGCACATGTTTTAGTGTCATCAGATAATTTTCTTCTCTAAACTGAGAACGAGCAAATATTTCTTTTTGCTTTTAAAAAACAACTTTATTTTATTTTATTTATTTTTGAGTCGGAGTCTCACTCCGTGGCCCAGGCTGGAGTGCAGTGGCCCGCTCATGGCCACCCCAGCGTCGACCTGCTGGGCTCCGGCGATCCCTCCACCTCAACCTTCCAAAGAGCCAGAACGATAGGTGCGCGCCGCCACCACGTCCAGCTAATTTTTCTTGATTTATTGTAGAGACAAGGTCTCACCCAGGTGCCCAGGCAGGTCTCGAACCAGGAGGCGCAGGCAATCCTCTCACCTCGGCCTCCCAAAGTGCTGGGATGACAGACTGTGCCACCGAGCCTGGCCAAAACAATTTTTTTTTTTTTTTTTTTTTTGAGTCGGAGTCTCACTCTGTCACCCAGACTGGAGTGCAGTGGCCGCTCCTGGTCACCGCAGCCTCCACCTGCTGGGCTCTGGCGATCCTTCTGCCTCAACCTTCCAAGTAGCTGGAACTACAGGCACATGCTACCATGCCCAGCTAGTTTTTTGATTTATTTTAGAGATGAGGTCTCACCAAGTTGCCCAGGCGGGTCTCGAACCCACGGGCTCAGGCAATCCACTCACCTCAGCCTCCCAAGGCACAGGATTACAGGCTGAGCCACCGAGCCCGGCTCAAAACAATTTTTAAAATGTGAGTATAATAGCCAGCACAACACACAAACGCAAGTGTGAACAGTGGTCTCGTGTTCACTGAGCGATCATTTGTGAGAAGCCAGGGAACGGCATTCGCGAAAGCCCAGGTCCCTTGAGCGCCTCCTCTCCAAGAACCGACGGCCTGAGATCTAGGGGCGCAGATGAACTGTGTGCTCTTCAACACTGAGTCTTTCTGTGAGTCTATGGATGAGTTGCATCTGGTTTCTTGTGCCTAGCACTGCCCGTCAGGTTCAGCCAGGTCGCATGTGGTGGTCATTTGTTCCCTGATGTGGTTTACAATGCGCCATGACATGAACACTCCCCGACAGCTTACCATTCCTCCAGGGGTGGACCCTGGGGCTGTTTCCAGTGTGTGGCCTGATGACTAAGGCACCATGTGTGTTCCTGGATGTGGCTTGTAAACACACGCATGTCTTCTGTGGCACACCATCCCTCACCCTGTTTACGTCCCCGCTATCGGGGCCAGTGACAGAGTGTATGGGGCCCAGGGCAACATTTCCACCTGTTAAAAAAGCAGGAAAACGCCAGGCACTGTGGCTCACACCTGTCATCCCAGCACTCTGGGAGGCCGAGTTGACAGGATTGCCTGAGCTCAGGGGCTCAAGATCAGCCCAGGCAACTTGGTGAGGCCTCATTTCTACAATAAATCAAAAAATTAGCTGGGCGTGGTGGCAAATGCCTATGGTTCCAGTCACTTGGAAGACTAAGGAAGAAGGATCACCTGAACCTAGCAGGTTGAGGCTGCAGTGGCCATGAGCCTGCCACCGCACTCCAGCCTGGGTGAACTCCAGCCTGAGTGAGACTTTGACTCAAAAAAAAAAAGGAACTTCCTTGTCCCAAAGAGTTTATGAGAAGTTGTATGACTCCTCTTGGATATTCACAGCTGCATATCAGCAGATGAAAGCTCCAAGAGCCCGGCGTGGTGCCTCACAACTGTCATCCCAGAGCTTTCAGAGGATTGCCTGAGCCGAGGGGTTCGAGACCAGCCTGGGCAACTTGGCCAGCCCTCATCTCTACAATAAATTACAAAAATTAGCCAGATGTGGTGGCACATGCCTGTAGTTCCAGCTACTGGGAAGGCTGAGGCGGAAGGATCGCCAGAGCCCAGCGGGTCGAGGTTGCGGTGGCCGTGAGCGTGCCACTGCAGTCCAGCCTGGGCGACGGAGTGAGACTCAGACTCAAAAAACAAAAACAAAACAAACAAGCAAAAGCAGGAAAAAGCCCCATTGCAGGTCCTTCGACATAAAGCCTGTTCATTTCCGTTGCAGTCTCCCAATTTGTCAAGACGGTTTCTACTTGCTATTTAATGGAGTCAGTTTAGTAAAGAAGAAAAACCACTTAAAATCCTTAGCACACATTTGACCACTGATCTTATATCAGGCAATGCCAGTTTTAATACAAACGTAAAGGAGCATCCAACCACATGTGGACTCATCGAAATGACAGCGTGTGTGTCTGAGCGTGTGCCAACATCTGTGTTTCAGTCACACAAAACGGACTCATTCTTACCTCGTTTCTTAGCACGAGCATGTTGACCCGCCCTCTCCACCTGCAGCTTATGGAAAAGAAAGGACCGTAGAGAAGAGGAACCAGGGTCGCATGTCTCCCCTGCTTCCCTCCCAGTCTTTGCTTCTGGGAAGGACACGGTGAAAGCACAAAGGCCCCATCCAACGAGGCAGAGCGCTGGGAGAGGGGAAGAGTTTTATCCTGAGGCCAAGGAAGCAGGGAACAGGTTGTGGAGCCACCAGAGACATGCAGTCTCTTATCTTTTCCCACTAGTGATTACTAATGACCACGTGTCTTATGACCATGACTCAGTGTCTTTCTGAATCAGGGCTCAGACCCAAACAGTGGCTGTCACAAGCCGGTGTTCCGATGACAGATGACATCGGTCCCATCCTTCTTCTAAGTGACAATGACCTTGAACCACTTGGGACTGCATGCTTTCTAGGTGGTGACAGTTTTTTGCTTGCTCCGGGAGTTCTGGTTCTCAAGGCTTGGTTAAACGTTATACATAAAATTAGTACAAAGACGTGAAGGAAAGCCATTGTCATCTGGAGACTCGGGGAACAGATACGCTTTTGGGTTTGAGAACGTTCCGGCAGAGCCCATTTCTCATCTGGGCCTGGTGGAGGGTTCCAGGGACGTGCAGTCTTCTTGCGTGGGTCTTCTGCTCCCAGGGGCTCCGTGCAGATCAGTCCCAGCCACAGTTCCTAGATCTGAGCACAGTGAAGGGGGATGAGGAAACATGCTCCTTTTAAATTCAAACAGCTTCTATGTTTAGCCCGACCCAGCTTAACACACGTTTTCACGTCTTTTCTAAATGTTTGAATGCAGCCCAAATGGCCTCCTCCAGCCTGTCACAAAAGGATGTGCCGGGAGCTGTGTTCCAGGAACACCTCAGCCCTCCTTCTGCCGGGGAGTGGGGGTCGCGAGGAGAGCGTGGCCTCTCGGGGCTGCCCAGGCCTCCCTCCCTCCATCTCTCCCTCTCTCTGTGGGGCCATGTGGTGGCATGCTGACCCTGCACTGGCTCTGGGTGAGCTTCACTCCTGCACACCGTGGGTCCAGTTGAATTCTGTGCTCATGGGCGTCCTGACGCTCATGCTGACGGTTGACGAGCAGTGTGGACACTCGTGTGTGTGGACGTCTGGTACTCACGCTCCATTGTCCTTTCAGACTTTACTTATAAAACACAAAGTCAAAAGCAAAACTGTTCAGAATTCAAATTGGGGGCAGTGGAGCATTACACCCAGGACAGGTTCCTTCTGTGTGCCAGGCCCTGTGCACCTCCATGTCAGCTCTCCTGCGAGTTCTAGTTAATCCAGTCTTGTCTGCACTTGATACTATCAAGCTCTTAATTAGAATCATTTGGCAGGTGCTTAGAGATAACTTGTTTTGGCATTTATTTGTCTTTCTCTGCTTATTACTGGAGAATAAGCATCTTTTCATATGTTTATTAGCCATTTGGCTCTGTGTGTATGTGTGTGTGTGTGTTGCCTGTTCAGTCTTTTGACCATTTTCCTATTGGCCGACTGTCTTTTTTGTCTGGATTGGTTACATTCTTGAAGTAGCCTAATGCAGATTAAAGGTGTAGCAGACACTTTCCTCCACAGGCTGGGCGACTTTTCATGCTCTTGTAGTATACATTCATTACTAGACATTCCTCATTTTAATACAGTTTAATTTGCCAATCTTTTTTCTCTGAGTTTAGTGTTATTTTATATCTGATTTCAGGAATCTTTGCCTTCCCCCCAAATCATAATGATATTCTCCTTGATTATTTTAAGCTTTATTGTGTCACCTGTCCTATTTAGACTTCCAACCATCTGGGATTTCTTGTAACTTATAAGAGGCAGAGGCTTATACGTTGCTAATGCTGCCTTTAGTTGTAAAAAGGTGGGTTCCCAGTTCAAGTGCAGCTTGTCCTGTTACTATGGTTTTATATTACAATGAGTCATGTGTCTGGAAAAAGTTTGTAAAGCCGTAAGAGGTGAGTTGTTTTGTCCTTGTCATGGAGGGGAGGGCAGTTCTTTGGAGGAAAGCTTTTGCTAACATCCAGTTTAGGGTTCCTTTGAGGTCTGCTGGCGAGTCTTTTGGGGGCTGGGCTGAGGTGAGGACAAGGCAGTGTGGATGGGTCAAAGCAGACTCGCAGAACAATCTCCAGGCTAGGTTGACGGCACTGGATGTCTACACCTCACTTTGCACCGGAAAGACCGCAGTGTCATGCTCGCTGGCCCCCACCCGCCCTCTCGAGAGCCGGCGTCCCTGCCCGACCCCCTGGTCAGTATGTCCTGGAGGTCTGGCCTCGGAGCAGGTGTGCTACGGGGACATACATCCCCCCCCCCATCCCCCTTGGCTCCCACTTGCCTTCCAGGACCAGGAGGGAACCTGGCCCATGGGAAGCACCTGGGGCCGCAGGGGACACAGGGGTTACCTGATTACTGAAAAGGTAGAACTAGCCCCGCGGGGGTGGGGGGGCTGTTCACAGGAATGTCGCCCCTGTCACTTGGGAAGCTCGGGAGACAGATGAAAAGCGATGACACTCGGGGAAGCGCTCTCTCCCACCCCCACCCGAAGCCATCTCCTTTTTCTCAGCCTAGCTGGAATGTATTCATTCACCCATTCGTTCCTTTTTTTGAGTCGGAGTCTCACTCGGTCGCCCAGGCTGGAGGGCAGGTGCACGCTCACGGCCACCGCAGCCTCGACCTGCTGCTGGGCTCCGGCGATCCTTCGGCCTCGGCTTTCCAAGTAGCTGCAACCACAGGCACGTGCCACCACGCCCCGCTGACTTTTTGATTTATTGTAGAGACGGGGGGTCTCGTCAAGTTGCCCGGGCTGGTCTCGAACCCCTGGGCTCAGGCAGTCCTTTCGCCTCTGCCTCCCAAAGTGCTGGGATGACAGGCGTGAGCCGAATGTGCTTATTTCTTTAAAGAGACGCGGTATCGCCGTGGGGACCAGGCCGGTCTCGAACCTCAGGCCTCAAGCGTCGTCCCGCATCTGCCCCGCGAGAAGCCAGGACAACAGGCGCCGCCGGGGGAGTTCGGAGGCGAGGCGATCGACAGTCCCGGGCTCGCGGGGCCGATCCTGCGCGCGGAAGCGGCTGGCTGGGGCTGAGCCTGCGCGCTGAAGCGGCGAGGCGGAGCTGATCTCGCGGCCGGGAGGGGCGGATCCTCCGAGCGGAAGCGGCTGAGCAGGGCGGGTCGAGGCAGATCCGGTCAGGCCGGCATCCAGGCGGAAGTGCGCGGGGCCGGTTGTTCGGAGTAGTCGGGCGGGCGGAGCTGCCGCAGCCATGGCCGAGCGCGACCCCCGCTACCCGGCCTCCTCCATCGAGGACGACTTCAACTACGGCAGCAACGTGGCCTCCGCCAGCATGCACATCCGCATGGGTGCGTGTCCCCTCCGGGGCGCCCCGGCGGCCTCGCCGGGCGAGCGGGGAGGGCGTCCCCGGAGCCAAGGGCGCCTCCCCGCCGGCCGCCCGCCCCGACCCGCTCTCCCGGGGTCGGGGAACGCGCCCTCCCTGCGCCGCCGGCGGGGGGAGCCCGGCCGCAGGCGCCCCGGTGTGGAGCGGCTCGGCCGGGCGGGCGCGGCTGAGGCCCAGCGCCGCTAGCCCCGGCTCCTGAGAGCCGAGGAGGGAGGACCGCTCGAGCCCCGGAGGCTGTGGCCCGCGAGGAGGACCCCCGCCGTCCTGGGGACGCCGTGGGTCGGGTTCGGCCCGGAGGCCGCCCGGTCCCCTGCTGCCGCGGCCGGGCCGGGGGTATCTGCTCGCCGGGTGGCCCCGTCCCCGCCCCGGTTACCCTCGTCCCCTTGTGGCGCCCGCCGGGTCGCCCTCATCCCCACTCCCCGGCTGTCCCGTCTGGCGGGCAGGGCATTGCGGACCCCGCGCGGCCCCTCTTGGCCTTGGCTCTTGAAGGCGCTCCGGCGACCTAGCGCTGCAGTTTTTGAGAACTTGGGGGGAAGTCTGGGAGCCGAGCCCCCTGGAGGCGCTCGGAGGGCTCAGAGCCGTGGGCTGTTGGGCGGGTTCTGGACAGAGATCAGCTCATCGGGAGAGCCTTTGCAGCCGAACCGCAGAGGGAACCCCAGCAGCCCCCGCCCGCGCTGCCACGTGCTTGGAGGAGGAAACTGAGGCAGGGCACACCTGGTTGGATGCACTGGCCTTCGCCTTACGGGGGTCGGTTTGAGCCCTGGTCGCTGGTGACCGGCAGCAGAGGAGGTGACGGCCTGTGGTTGCATCGGTAAGGCTAGTCTTCCAGTGGGAGAGGCCTCAGGGCCAGCTGGAAGCCCCTAAGGAGGCAGCTTCAGGCTCTGCTGAATCCAGTTGCCTCGTGTCCAGAACTTCCTCATCTGCAGAAGGACGCCTGCCATGACAGCCCTGCTTCTCTGTGGAGGGCCTCCCGGACGCCCCATTAAGGTCGCTGGGAGCGGGCTCTTTATGGTTGCTTGTGCTGGGAAGGTGTCTGCAGGGTGTGGGCTGGAACCCCCGCCAGCCAGAGCCCTTTCTTTGCGCAGCTGCAGGATGTCGCTGCTGTCTGCACCACATCGCGTTTACCCACTTGCCTGGTGTGGCCACCGTGATCAGTGCTCTCTAATACAGACATGCGCTCCCTCCTCAAGACCCTGTTTCAGTTCTTCTGGATGGCACCCAGGGTCGGGTGGTTGAACTGTGGAGGCTTTGTTAATTTTTAGGAACCCCCGTCCTGTTTTCCATTCCCACCAGCAGAGCACTGGGGTTCATTTCTCCACATCCCGCCAACACTGTTTTCTTTACAAAGTGAAAGTGAAAGTGGCCATCACTTCTCAAATGATTTGCCTTGCTGAGCATTTAAAAATAGGCTTGTGGACCGGTTGCATATCTTCCTTGGAGAAATGGTATTCAAGTCCTTTGCCCGTTTTTAAAAAGATAACCTTTATTTAAAAAAAAAATAGGTTCTCCCTTTGTTGCCCAGGCTGGAGCGCAGTGGTGTGATCATAGCTCACTGCAGACTCAGCTCAAACTCTGGGACTCAGCGATCCTCCCACCTCAGTCTCCTGAGCAGCTGGGACTACGGGTGCATGCCTGGCTAATTTTATTTTTTGTAGGGATGGAGTCTTGCTGTGTCGCCCAGGCTGGTCTCGAGCTCCTGAGCTCCTCCTGCCTTGACCTCACAAAGTGCTGGAATTACAGGTGTGAACCGATGTTCCTGGCCAAAGCAGTTTTCAGATCATAGAAAAAGTCGAGTCCTCATGGCCCCTCCCAGTCCCACAAGCCTCTTGCGCTGTCCACGGGCTGAGCTGGGAAGCTGCCTGACACCATCGTCACCCAGGCCCACAGGTGACACGGGGCCCACTTGCACTCTGCTCCCCGTAGGTGTGGATCAGTTTGCGGTGACCCACGCCTGCCGCTGTCGCTGCGCAGAGCAACCTCCTGCCCTGCGTGCCTTGCGCTCTGCCGGTCACCCCTCCCCACTCATCTTGTCTCGGGTTTGCTTGTTCCAGAATTCCTTTCGCTGGAATCTTCACGTGGTCTCTCACGTTGACTTTTTCACTTGGTCACATGCACGTGAGATTTTCTGCATGTCCTTTCACGGCCTGACAGCATGTTTCTCTTCAGTTCTAATGCTGTTCCCTGTCTGGATGGACTCTCGTTGATTCCTTCTGCCGAAGGAGCTTCTGGCTGCTTCCAAGTTTTGGCAGTTAGAGAAGTGCTTTGTCAACATCTATGTGCAGGTTTTTGTGTGGACATAGTTTTCAGCTAATTTGGGTAAATACCAAAGGGCACAATTGCTGTGTCATACGGTTAAGGGTATTTTAGGTTTGTGAGACGCTCCCAAATGTGCCTGGGCACAGTGACTCAGGCTGTAATCCCAGCACTTGGGGAGGCCGAGTCAGGAGGATTACTTGAGGCCAGGAAGAAGAAGACCTGAGCAACATAGTGAGGCTGTGTCTCTAAGAAAAGTGTGTTTTTGTTTTTTAAAATTTAACTGATTTCATGTTAATTTTGTATTGGCAACTGCTCTGCTGAGCTTACAGTTTATGGACTCTGGAGGGCTTCTACATGTAAGATCAAGGTGTCTTTCCCCTCCCATCTTCCGACCAGTGCCTTTTCTCTCTTTCCCTTGCCTGACTGCTGCTTGGCTGTCCTGGCGTTTTGTGCGGGCGGGGGTGGGGGGGCAGGCCTCCTCGCCTTGCTCCCGGTCTCGGGGAACGGTCTTGGGTTCTCGCCGTTGCGTGAGCCGTGGCCTTCGTGGGTGGGGCATTTCTTCAGCCCTGGCTTGCCACGTGTCTTCACGGTGAAGCGGCGTGGGATTCTCAGGGGCGTTTGCTGCACTGGTTGAGATGGTCTTGCCCCTTCCTCCCCTTCCCGGTGAGTGTCGTGGTTACACGGACTCGTTTCCGTGCATCGAACCGTCCCCGCATCCTGGGACCGAGTCCCACTCGGCCTTGGTGTTGAGCCCCCATGTGCTGCTTCTCTTGTTGCTGTGTGTTTGGTTGAGGCTGGGCGCCCGCGTCCGTCCGGCTTTTGCCCCTTGTTCTTCGGCTTTGGTGTTAGGGTAGCGCTGTGGTCAGTGTGGGTCTGAAGGGCCCGCCCTCTTCAGGGTCTTGGGAGTGTCTGCGGCGTGGGGTTGAAGCTGAGCTTTTAAAGTCCACGCCTCTTAAGCCAGTAGGCCTCGGGTTCCATCCGCCTGTGGAGTGGCCAGTGGCAGCTTGACCCTGAGGCTGGTGAGCGAGCGCTGGGAGTGGCGACAGCCAGCTGACTCAGGCTGGGGGAAGAGGGACAGGAGACATTGAATACATCAGCTGTGCTTGGAGCATGGACACAGTGAGGGAGACAGAAGCTTTGGGAGTCACAGGCGCTGGCTAGCTGGCCAGGGGCCACACTGACCTGTGATGGCAGCTTTGCTAACTCCTCAAGCACCGAGCCCGGGGAGGGGGTTCGAGAGGCGCTGTCACAGCCAAGGTGAAACAGAGTGGCCTCTGGACGGAACTTGTTCCTTGGGAACCTCCGAACTGCAGGCCCTGTGCTCAGACCCAGGTGCCCTTCAGAGTGTCTGAGGGCAGAGAGAAGGGTAGGGGCTTTCGTGGGAAGGGCAACGCCACGGATGCTTTGCAAGGGCAGGCTGGCAGCCAGTCTTAGAGGCACGGCAGGAGTCAGATAGCTGCCGGGGGAGCTGGTCGTGGTGAAGCCAGGCTGTGGGGCAGTGGGCCTCCGGAAACGTCTGCCCTTGAGCAGGTCTGTGTGCTCTTAGCTCTGAGTCAGTTGAATGACCGGTTCACAGACTCAGCTTCCACCGTGTGGACTGGGCCACCCTGGGAAAGCTCATGGAAGTGAATCCCAGCAGAGGGCCAGACTTGGTACAGGGGCGCCCCTTATACCTGGGGGGTGCATTCCAAGACCTCCGGTGGATGCCTGGAGCCTGCCTGGGATGGTACTGAATCCATGTCTATATATAAACATAGATATGTGTGCTTTTCCTATGATACACACCCACGGTTGAGTTGGGGTCTTACTCTGTCGCCCGGGTTGGAGTGCAGTGGCACGCTTATGGCCACCACAGCCTCGACCTGCTGAGCTCAGGTGATCCTTCTGCCTCAGCCTTCCAAGTAGCTGGAACCACAGGCGGTATCATGCCTGGCTAATTTTTTGATTCATTGTAGAGACAAGGTCTTGCCAAGTTGCCCAGGCTGGTCTTGAACCCCCGGGCTCTTGTCTTTTCCTCCCAAAGTGCTAGGATGACAGGTGTGAGCCACTATGTCCGGCCAGTAAGGTTTAATTGATAAATCAGGTGTAGAAAGGTTAACCACAATAAGATAGAACAAATACAACTATAGTGAAACATACAGTATCTCAAGCTACACGAGAGTGGTCTCTCTCTCACATCTCTAATTGTAGGTCTTATTTTCAGGCCGCAGTTGACCATGGGTAACTGATGCCACGGACAAGAGGGGATGGCTGTGTGTGGAGGGTCCCAGGGTGGGAGGTTGTGACGAGCACGGCGAGTGGGATGGTGGTGGATGCTGCCGTGAGGAGCGTGGCCTTCCTCAGCTGTGCCGGGAAGGGAAGGCCAGGAGCCTGGGCGACACTGAGTAGCCGTGTTGGGCCACGTGCCTTTCTGGTCCTCAGGTCCCTGGCCTGCAGAAGAGACGCCACTATGCTCTTCCAGCCAGGCTGGCTGTTAAGGGCCAGGCAGTTACTCTCCTTCAGAGCTTGACCTGCTCTGATCTGTCCTGGAAGCGCCAAGCCTGGGATTTGCACTGTGCTTACACAGCCCTGTCATGGCTGTTGTTGTGTTCCTTGGAGTTACAGTCCCTAAGATGACATGCACCTGACTTCCAGGAAACCCAGTTTCAAGCCACTTGTCTAAGATAACACAGTCCTGTGCAGTGAGGCTGGGCCAGCCCAGGCTTGGGATCCTGGGTGAATGCTCTTGGCTTGCCTGTGTCTGCAGAGCCCTCTTTGGGAAGGACTCGGTCTATATTCGACCTGCTGTGAACCTCAGGTCGCTGTCACCGTGCTGGCTGCAGTGCCAGGTCCTCCTTAAGCCCTTGCTGGGGGTGAGATTGAAAAGATGCAGGGGCAGTTATTTGTGAGCCCTGGTGATGGGCTGGTGGCTGAGCCGATGCCGTCTGTCTTCAGTGGTTCTCGTCTGTCTCTGGTGCTCACTAGAGAAGGTTCAGTACAAATGTTCCATTTGAAAAGAGCAAGTTAGCTGCTTGTAATGTGTGCATGTTCTGAAAGACCCTTCCAGAATATTGCACATCTGACATGTCAAGGCTTGTAGGTGGAAACCACAAAGGGCGATGCTACTGCTGAGTGAAGTGGGAAGGCATCCCGGGGAAAGCTGTACCAGGAGCAGCTCACAGTGCTGGTTGGACCAGCCGCATGATGGGTCTGTGGTGCATTTTTGGGCTGTGTGAGTCTCTTCCGCCAGGTGACTTCAGTAGCGTGCTACGTGCATGTCTTTGCAACACCACGCAATCTGTAGACTCGGGATTTCTGCACTTGCTGTGTGTGTGGGACCGTGTTACAGACGTGCTTGTCTTACAGATGTGCATTTTTCACTTACTGTAGCTGTGGCTGACAGTTTGGAAACAGGAGAACATAGCGCTGTGTGCGTTCCCTTAGATGTAGGGTTCTCTTAATGTGGCACGTCTTCATGAACCCAAGCACCCACAGGTGTTCCTTATGACTCCTTTTGCAGTGCTTCGGGGACCATCCTTCTGTGTCTCGGTAGTTCCCCCAAGTGTGGCTTTAGTGTCAACCTTTGGGAGTGAACCAGCAGAGTCAGAGAGTATGTGCATTTTGATGTGGATGGTGCTGTCCGTTCCCCTCCACGGCCTGCAGCTGCTGCCTTCTAACTGTGTGCGAGGCCCCTTTTCCTGCTCCTCGAGGGCTGAGTTCACGACTCGGTAGGCTCTGGCGACCTGGTAGGTCAGGCGGTGGACATTCTCTACAGAGGCCCAAGTGTGAATGTCCTCAGCTTGGCGGTCCCTGTCCTGGCTCCCAGCCCCACCGCTGTGCAGATGCAGCCCTGGAGGATGTGTGCACGGTCCAGGCAGGGGCTGGAGTGGCCTGGGGCTGTGTTTGCCAACCTGGGGTAGATGTGCAGGTCTCTGGCTGTGTGGTGGAGGTGCCTGGGCTCTGCCCCACACACTGGGTACGGGTGGGGGGAAAGTGGCCTCTGCGGCTCTTCCAGTGCAGTTGGGGCCAGGAGGTGGCCACTGGGTGGCAGGAGCCGCTGGTGGGACGGGGGGAGGGCTCTGAGCTGCCTGCTGCCTGGAGACAAATGACCGCAAACTTGAGCGGCCGAAAACCACAAATATGCATGATGTCGCCCAGTTTCCAAGGCTTGGGAGTTTGAGAGCACTGCTGGATGGCCAAGGTGTGGGCCAGGCTCTCGCTGGGAGGTCCACCTGGGCGAGGACCTGCCTTCAGAGCATCCCTCTCCGGCTGCTGGCCTCCGTTCTTGCCACATGAACCTCTCCACATGCTGCTCGAGTGACCTTGTGATACACCTGCTGCCTCCCCAGGACAGGCGTCCCTCAGGGCATCCCCTGTGCCCTGCCACCCAGCCGTGACCCCTTCTCACACACCCTGGAAGCAGCACCGCCAGTCTGCACTTGGGAGGCTCAGCGTCCTGTGGCCATAGGCGTGGCCAGCCCCCCATCTCCTCCAGCCACAGATGCTTCCTTCTTCCACATGCACAGCCAGATCCATGGCAGCTTCGCCTCCACATCCTGTGTGGCTGTCTGCATCAGTCCGTGTGGATGGCTCCTGAGAGACCTCCCCACCTGTCCCCGCCCAGCGTCCATCGCTGCTGTTTGACGTGCCGTTTTTGCCAGTGCGATGCGTCGGAAGACACTGCGGGTCTGCTGTGACTCTTCCTGGGGCTCACCCGTCTGTGAGGGCCACACCCAAAGAGGTCTTGGCAGAACTGGCTGCACCAGCTTCTCTGGCTGCTGAGAAGCCGTGGGGGAGGCCCTGTGGGTGTTGTGTGTGTTCACTCGCGGGGTTCCCGCCTGCACCTCGACTTCACCTTGACCTGTGCTGAGTGGTTCCTCAGCCTGTCTGCTCTCGTGTTTTGGTCTGGGAGGAGGCCAGGAGGCCATCCCCTCTGGACACCTGCTCGCTTTGGTCACCCGGTCTCCAGGCACATCTGCTTCTTGTGTTGCGGCAGGAAATGTCGCTCGGCATCTCATGAGTGTAGGCCAAGAGGCCAAGAGTACTTTTCCCTCCTGTCCTCCTGTCCTCCCTCAGAGGCGCTGTTCTTTGCTGTGTCCTCCAGGCCCTCTGGCCTCCCTGTCCTAGGTATGGTTTGGCGGCACCCAGCGCAGGCAGCACACACTGCAATTCCCGAGCGCTGAACATGCTGCCACGCGCGTTAGTGACCTGGAGAGCACACGTCAGCCTCGGTTCCAGGTTTGGGTGGCTCAGCTGGGGCCTGTCCCAGTGTGGTCCAGATGTGGCCAATGCTGGTCACCGGGGAATTGGCCGGCACAGAATGGGCTTCCGAGGTGTCTGTTACCCCCATCCCCCCACGGTCATGGGCCTCAGACCCACTGCTGTCACAGGTGCCTCCCCTCTGACCGTGGGGGCTTCTCACAGGGCCGCGAGTCTCCTCCACGCGGTGCTGGCCTCTGCTCCTGTGCGGCCCTGGGGTCGCTGCTGCCTTGTGGCGGAGATCGGTCTCGGGGTGGTTGGCAGGCAAGTCAGCTTTGCAATGGCTACGGCCCTTCGAGGCGCCAGGCACGCACGCAGCTGTGGGGTGCTCTGTGGCATGGTGGTTTTGTTGAGGGGCTCTTGGGGCTCAGGAGCTGATAGCCCAAGGGGTGGCGGCTAGACACACTGCGCCGAAGGCCTTGAGCCTCTCTGACCCCGCCCTGCATCTCCCAGGGTATCTGCTTCCCCTCCTGCTCCCTCAGTTCCCTTGCAAGAAAGGCAAGGAGGAAGGTAGCCAGAGCCGGCCTAGCTGT
This sequence comes from Cephalopachus bancanus, assembly GCA_027257055.1. Taxonomy (NCBI): domain Eukaryota; kingdom Metazoa; phylum Chordata; class Mammalia; order Primates; family Tarsiidae; genus Cephalopachus; species Cephalopachus bancanus. The sequence continues at coordinate 2,283,969 of JAPVLO010000218.1, forward strand.
GTCACAGCATGGGTTCCTTCAGCCTCCGAGGAGGCCAAGGCCGTGTCTTCGCAAAGATCCCGGCATTCTCCTGGCAGTCCCTTGCTGCCCCTGGTAGAATCGCCACCATAACCTGCTTTCCAGAGGCCTCGTGCCCTTCGTCCCCTGTGGCTTGGAGTCTCCAGGCCTCCTCAGGAGGTTGGGCCTTCACTCTGATCGCCTGTTCTAGGAGCCAGCCTGCTTCGTGCCAGCTGTTTTTTAGCCAACCTCTAAGGGTCACGGCCACAGTCCCCCAAGGTGCTAGGAAAAACCCGGGAAGCCCTGTAGGTAGGGGTCATGAGAGTGAGGCTGAGTCGTTGTCCTGGAGCGCATGGTTGGGGGAGGAAGGGGCAGCTGTCGTCTGCCTGGTCTCAGGAGGGACACGCTGCCACGTCCCTGTCTCTGACGGGATCACCTGCAAGAGCGTGGGGAAGCGTGGACACACGTGAAGCCCTGTGTCACGCACAGCATGCTAAGGACATGGACGGAGGAAGAGCGAGGCCAGAAGCCCAGGAGCAGGAAGGGCTGCGAGCCTGGGCAACGCGGTGGCGCTGTGGGCCCGCGAGCAGGGGCAGTGGCGGGAGATGGGACTGCAGGGCCGGGGCGTGCTGCTCCATGTGGAGGGGGTTCCCGCTCCCTCGAGAGAAGGACCGCTGGCGGGTTGTGGGGCTGGGACAGGCAGACCAGAGTGACGCCCCCAGGGCCCGGAGGGGGAGAGGGACTGTCAAGAAGACGATGCCTGCGACTGGGCCTGGAGGCTGCCGGCGTGGTGGCCAGCACACTGGGTCGGTGGCGGGTGCAAACACTCCTACCGGGGCGTGTTGAGTCCAGACAGCACAGGAAGCAGAGCAGCATAAGCGAGAAGACGGTTGGCGGGACGAGCCTGCTCCACGCTGCCGCTGACAGGCTCATGGAGCTGTGCGTGTGCGTGTGTGTCGTTGCCCCTTCCCACCCCATGCCGAGTGGGCATCAAGCCCTGCGTCTGCCTGGGTTTTGGCTTAGGCTCCATTGTAACATTTGTTGTTGCTTTGTTTCGAGTTAGGGTCTTCATCTGTCGCCCAGGTTGGAGTGCAGTGGCACGATCATGGCTCACTGCAGCCTCTACCTCCTGGGCTCAGGCGATTCTCTCGTCTCAGCCCGCCGAGTAGCTGAGACTACAGGTGCCACCACGCCTGGTGAATTTCTGGGAGAGGGGAGGTAGAGATGGAGTCTCACACACCGCTGGCCTCAAGTGATCCTCCTGCCTGGGCCTCCCAAAAGTGCTGGGAATGCAGGCATGGGCCACCGCACCTGGCATAAAATGTTCTCCTTTTATCTCCTGCCTTGCTGTGTACTGTTGTGCACAAATAGGCATTTAGAGTTTAATTTTATTTTGATGAAAACATTTACATCTGGCCCATTAGCTTACTTTTTTTTAAAGCTCTTGCATTTTGGAGAGTTAGATTATCCCTTATAACTTTTGATGTGAAACCTTTGGAAACCTTTCCTTGTTTAGCTTTAGATACAGATTATGTGATTAAGATGTAAGAATGCATGTAAAACAACTTTCTAAGAGGAAACTCGGTTTTACTGTTCCATGGTACATGCTCGAGAAGAGAGTCATGTGCGGCTTCTCTTTCAGCCTTCCTGAGGAAAGTGTATGGCATCCTTTCTCTGCAAGTCCTCCTGACTACGATGACTTCCGCAGTGTTTTTGTACTTCGAGTCTGTACGGACATTTGTGCATAACAGGTAAGGTGATGGATGGGTTGATTCTGACTCACATTCAGACACTGCATGTGACCCAAAAGGCACGTTACAACCAAAGTGCTTTTTTATTATTATTAGCTTCTGAGGTGAAGGTGTAAAAACAGCTTATTCACTAGTTTTGTTCTGCTTTTGATGGAGGAACATTTGCCACTGCTTTTGGCTTCCAGCTTGTCTCCTGGAATAGTAGTAAGAATCTTTACTGCATGTGGGTTTTCTAAGTCTTCATTTTAAAAACTGTATTAGACTGTATGCCTTGTCCCCAAAGCTTAAGACGGCTTGACTAGGATAACCTCACCGAGAGGCTTTCAGAAGCTCCACTTGGCTCCTCCGTCATTGATATCTGGCCACTAGCGGAAATTTTTCCGTGGCTGAAAGTAGTACAGCTTGTTTGTGTTACAGGGAAGGAAAATAGAGAGCGACTATTTCCCTGTGCTTTCCTGAAACATGAAAGCTGGATACATTTTGCTAAGTAGGACAGTGCCGCTCCTGCTGTTTTCTGACTCAAAGTGCATGCTTTTGTGTCTTTCAGTCCTGCCGTAATTCTGGTGTCTGCCTTTGGGTCCTTGGGCTTGATTTTTGCCTTGACTCTACACAGACATAAGTATCCCCTCAACCTGTACCTGCTTTTTGGATTTGTGAGTACTATGGCAGTGTCCATTTTTTGAACGTTTAGTCTTGAGTTTTAAATGTATTTATTTAACTGAATGCATATACATACATGACAATGGAGGACAAAATTAATTTTTTTCGTTAGAATAGTTTAGGAAATGAGTTATAATTTTGTAGTCTCTTAGAATTTCTGTGTTTGTCAGTTTCAAAGGTTTTCCTGTTAACATTACCATACAGTGGAAAAAATGCTGACTTGGAGTTAGAGGTGGCCTGGCTCTGCCACTGTCTATGTTACATTTGGCAAGGCATTTTGCCTTCATGTCTCTACGTTTTCTCATGTGTAAATGAGAATATTAAAATGGGTAATCTATGTGATACCTTCAACCTCTGATAGTCTGCTTTTTCTTGGGTAAAAAGTTACGTTGTGGCCTTAATTTCATAGAACTTAAATCTTAAATCCTTCATAGAACTTAAATTCTGATTACCTTTTCAGGATTATTTCTTCTTCTCTGTTCTTTTAAAGAACCACCTGTGCTCCTTTAATGATGTGCTTTAGTAATGTGTTTCAAATTCGTAGTTGGGAGAACCCTACCTTAAGCCATGTTTGTTGAGATATGTGTGAAAACTAAAACCCAAACTACCACCTATTAAAATTCAGTCTTAGAATATGATCAGAATGAGTTGGGAAGGCTCAAGTTATGTTTTCTTAAGATTATTTTGCCTTGGCCGGGCTTGGTAGCTTAGCCTGTAATCCTGGCACTTTGGGAGGCTGAGGTAAGTGGATTGCTTGAACCCGCAGGTTTGACACCAACCCGGGCAACTTGGCAAGACCTCATCTCTACAATAAAAATTTAAAAAATAATTAGCTGGGCATGGTAGCACACACCTGTAGCTCCAGCTACTTGGAAGGCTGAGGCGGAAGGCCTGGGTGACGGAGTAAGACTCCAACTAAAAAAAAAAACCCCCAAATTATTTTGCCTCTTTGTATCTAGCATGACTGGGTTTGAACCTAAAAATTTATTTCAAAACATTCCAAACTAATATTAAGAATACCTGTGAGGCCGGGCATGGTGGCTCACACCAATGATCCCAACACCTTGGAAGCTGAGGTGGGTGGATTACCTTAGCCCAGAAGTTTGAGACCTGCCTAAGCAACACAGTGAGACCTCTTATCTCAAAAATAAAAAAATTAGCCAGGCCTGGTGGCAGGCATCTGTAGTTCTAGCTGCTCTCGAGGCTGAGGTGGAAGGGTGGCCTGGACCCAGGAGATCAAGGCTACAGTGAGCTGTGAGCATGCCACCACATGGGCATGCCTGGGTCACAGAATGAGACCCTGACTCAAAAAAAGAAAAGAATACATGTAGTCAAATGAGAGTAGAAAAGCTATTGATCAGATTCAGTGCTTTAAATGACCTTTGTGAATTCAGATAGTGAGCTTGTGTTAATGTGATGAAAGAAAAGCTCACGACTGAAAGTTTCAGGTATAGGAAAGATGATTCATTTAAATCCAAAACTCTTTTGTGTGCAAGGTGATCACCCTGAACTCAAGTTCTCCCAAGTGACAGGAATCGAAGGATCTGCCAGGCCTCAAGGGGAGGAGATCTGGGGGAAGGTTCTGGAATGATGCTCTTGTAGTACATGCAGTGGCAAGGCTGTCGTCCTCCCGGGCCCAGGCCATTCTTCTGCCTCAGCCTCTCCAGCGGCTAGAAGTGCAGATGCCTGCCACCATGCCAGGCTGTGGTTTCCTCCATGTCCGTTCCATCCCTTGCTCACGCCCGTCCTGACAGTACTCCCTTCCCTGTCCTTACTCCTGTGTGGCCCCCTCTGGGTCCCACGGAGTCCTCACCTTCTGGCTCCAGCACCCCCCGCTGCTTCCTCCTGAGTCCCGAGTCAGAAAGACACTTGTTGGTGCTTAGGCCAGTGCTCACTGCTCACCCTGGCCTGGCCCCGTTTCTGCGTCCCAGGAGAGGGGAGCAAGGTCATATCAGCCCCTCGTCAGATCTGCACAGAGCCTCCTTTCAGAAAGGCTGGTTTCTTGGTGGGCCGAGGGTCTGGGCCAGCTTCTCCCCAGCAGGGAGAGCCCCAAGTGCATCGGCCAGTGCTGAGCGGCAAGGAGGTTGCTTCCTGAAGGTCTGTCCACCATGCCCAGAGCTGGGGGGAGGGAAAGGACATTCCTCAGGTGACTTGGAGACCGTGAGTGCGGGTGGATTTTATCTTGCCCTAGGAAGGGTGTGGGTGTGTGTGCATGGGGGTGTGAGGGTGAGGGGAGGTGCATGGGAGGTTGTGCATGTGTGTATGTGTGGGGTGTGTATGTGCGTGCGTGTGTGCGTGTGTGTGGAAGTGTGTATGTGCGTGGGTATGTCCTCTACATCCGTGCACAATTTATAGCACCATTCTCCCCTGGTGCTAATGGTTCCTTGAGTCTGGCAGTGCAGGCCTGCTTAGGAGTGTGAGGACACAGCCCGCTCTTCTACTTCTGACTTTGCCTGAGATGTGGTCTAGTGATGGCTGATAAAATCTAACCAGAGTCAGCACACGTACGACCAAGGAAAGGGACTGTAATCATGGGGAGAGAGAGGCTTGAGGACAGGGCATTCTGTTTAGGATATGTTGCAGCTGCTTGGGACGTGGCTAAAACAGACAGACTGTGGCTTAAACAAGAGAGTTGGTAGTTCCAGCCACTTGGAAGGCTAGGCGGAAGGATCGCTAGAGCCCAGTGGGTTGACTCTGGGGTGGCCGTGAACATGCCACTGCTCTCCAGCCTGGGTGATGGAGTGAGACTCCAACTCGAAAAAGAGGAAAAAAAGTTTGTTTCTCCTTCATGTGAACAGATGAGTGACGGGTTAGGGAGGCTATGGAGGCCCAGAATCCTGCAGTCGGCTGGGTGCTTCTGTGGAATGGTAGGTGTCATGTAGAGCACTGCCATCCTTGGGGCATCCGGCTCCCAGGAGCTGAGCAGAGGAAGGCGGGCACCCTCCAGTTTGCACACCATCCGGGAGCCGTGCGCCTCTGTTCATGGTCCTGGCTGAGACAGAGTTGGAGACCAGACCAGCTGCCGGAAGACTGCAATAGGACGTGCAGTGTGGATGGTGTGTGTCAGACAGAGGTTCTGTTGCAAGGGGAAAGGAGCACCGGGAAGCATTTCAGACCTCACTACACCAGAGCACTACTGCCATGTTCTAGTCTTCCTATGCTCGTGTGAGATATCGAGGTTTTTATAATTGTGCACATGATTTGCAATTTTATTTACATTACACAGTGAGAAGAGTAGAATTTTCTATATTATTTGTATCGTTTTCCTGGTACAGATAATGAAAATCTGATTAGAGCTTCAAGAGTGATGGAATCACAATTTGAGTCTAAGATTCTCAGGCAACATACTGAGGGCTCATTTTTGTTAGGAGGGTTTCCTAGGTGCCCATGTACTTTACAGGCTGTTGTGAGGCTCACGGGATCATTTGCACGTGTGGGCTCCCACCAAATGCTGGAAGTTAGAAAATGTGCTAAGATGGTATGTAAATTCTTCACTCACAAGTCAATTTGTTTCTTTTCATTAGACGCTGATGGAAGCCCTGACTGTGGCCTTTGTGGGTAAGCTGAAGTCTTTTTACATGTTACAGTAACTTTTTTTTTTTTTTGAGTTGGAGTCTCACTCTAGCCCAGGCTAGAGTACAGTGGCATGTTCACGGCCACCACAGCCTCGAACTGCTGGGCTTAGGCGATCCTTCTGCCTCATCCTTGCAAGTAGCTTGAATGCATGCCAACGCATGCCACCACGTCCACCTAGTTTTTGTGATTTGTTGTAGAGATGGGGTCTCACCAAGATGCCCAGGTTGGTCTCGAACCCCCGGGCTCAGACAGTCCTCTTGCCTTGTCTTCCCAAAGTGCTGGGATTACAGGCTGGGCCACCGTCGGCCTACAAAAACTTTTTAACATGGATACATCTTCTGAGTTAAAAACAGGTGTTTGGGGCTAAAGTTTCAGATCATGGAATGTCAGAGTTCAGAAATACGGCATAGGTTGAAGAATTCCCAAAATATAAGCAAAAGTCAGATTTTTGTATTTTACATATTTTAGCTGAGCTTAGAAGAATCTTTAAGAAGAACAAAGGGAGAACATTTCACTTGTGTCGACCCATTTATAAAAGTAGGACAGTTATAGCTGTCCTCTAATCGAGAGGGCCTTGGGGTGACTGGGAACACGTGTTTTGAGTCACACTTCCATCATGACTGACTCCTGTAAGTCGCCTGTGTTGAGCTGTGTATTAATAGCATGTCCTCACATTTTACCAGATGTTCCACAACAATGGTGATTTCTGCTCTGGATTTCACGTTAAATGTGTGTCAGAGGGCCAGCGTCTGTTATAGTTACTTGATGATCCTTTGTTTATGCCTCTGGTAAAACACATCAGTAAATTAATAGGAATATTTCTGACTGTCTCAAAATAGTTAACCTTGACTACCAAAAATTTCAGAGTTAATTATTACTCTTGGCCAGGTATGATGGCTCCCACTTGTAATACCAGCACTTTGAGAGGCCAAGGCACAAGGATCGCTTGAGCCCAGGAAGTAGAGGCTGTGGTAAGTTGTGATTGTGCCACTGCATTCCAGCCTGGGCAACAGAGTGAGATCACAGGTCAAAAAAAAAAAATTCTGATGGTCTCAAAATGGTTAACCTTGAGTACCAAAAAGTTCAGAGTTAATTATTGTCTCAGTAGCAGCAAATTGTTCATCCTTCTGGCTAACATATTTATCTCTTCCTATTTTGTTATTACTGTTTTTAACCCTTGTATGCTAGTTTTGCTGAATCTGTATTTTTTGGTAATCTACCTCTTTTTTTTTTTTGAGTTGGAGTCTCACTCTCGCCCAGGCTGGAGTGCAGTGGCCACTCCTGGCCACCGCAGCCTCGACCTGCTGGGCTCCGGCGATCCTTCCGCCTCAGCCTTCCGAGTAGCCGGAATTACAGGCATGCGCTACCACGCCCGGCTGATTTTTTGATTTATTGTAGAGATGAGGTCTCGCTGCCCAGGTGGGTCTCGAACTTGCGGGCTCAGGCAATCCATTCACCTCAGCCTCCCAAAGGTGTGGGATTACAGGCTGAGCCACCGAGCCCGGCTGATAATCTACCTCTTTTAAAAATAATTTGAATATAAAGAAATAACAATAAACAATAAAGTAATAGGGCTGAAGCCTCTCAACATAGAAGTATGATTTGCTTATTATTAATGTTACTACTCATGTTACCAGTTCCATCCTCCTCTCTCCATCCCCTCACGAATGAGGAATGTAGAAAGGGGGTTTGTTACTGGATTATTAGAATTAGGGGTAGAAACATGTGGGTGGGAGGGTGACCTGAGGACATTATTCTCCCCATTAGTGGTCATGTATTTTCCATCTAATTGTGTACTGAAGTTACTAACAAGCCACAGAGCTCACTTTGTGTCTTGTGTTTCCCCACGTTTGCCTTCCCCATCCTGTAATGGTATAACTAGGAAAATTCCGATAATGGCGCATTTAGGAATGGAAGTGACATGGATAATTAATTTCTGAAAAATTAAAAATTAGTTAAATGGCTTTGGAGTCAAAGCACTTATTAGCCTCCTTTAAAGAGGTTCTAATGTCACGTTGGGTTACAGTGTTGGGCAGGGGCGTCATAACAGCTGTAGTTGACTGGATGGTCATCCTAAATTACAGGAGGGAGTCTGGCATGTATTCCGTAAGCCCCATGATAACGTGCTCTAAGATGATGCGGTTGCGGATACAGCGCTGTTAGCGGCTGGGTTCTGTTCTCTGCAGCGCAGGTGACTGGCAGGCGACCCCAGGCAGCCCCAGGAGCTTTCTTGCCTGACTGCCTTGACTTGGGCTGATCACCGGGTGGAGCTGACCGGGTGGGGGGTTACTGGAATAGCTTCTGCTGTCCAGGATTCCCAGCCAGCCAGAAGCCCCGATCTCCCAGCCACAATGGACAGTCCCCACTGATGGTGACAGGCTATAGCAGGGACAAAGGAGTGAGAGTCGCACTGCCACATCCCTCGGACTCCTCACTGGCCACCTATGTGGCATGTCTCCACCATTTCATTCATTGCAGAGTCAAATGACCTCTTGCCTGAGGGAGCTTCTGGAGCCTGTTGGCTGTGTGCTGGGTGTGGTTCCAATGCCCTCTGTATTCAAGGCTGGACAAGAAGTCTTGTCAGTTGTTTTCATTGGCAAATGGTGCAGGAGAAAGTAAAGCATTTATTTATTATTTATTTATTTATTTTGAGTTGGGGTCTCACTCCGTTGCTCAGGCTGGAGTGCAGTGGCACGGCTCACGGCCACCCCAGCGTCAACCTGTTGGGCTCTGGCGATCCTTTCTCCTCAGCCTTCCAAGTAGCTAGAACTACAGGCGCGTGTCACCACGCCCGACTAGAGAAAGCTGTTTTATACTGTGTATGCTTATATGCATTGTAATCAGTCTTTTGATTTTACAGTTACTTTCTATGACATACGGATTATTCTGCAAGCTTTTTTACTGACGACTACAGTATTCCTTGCTTTGACTGCCTACACTCTCCAATCCAAGAGAGATTTCAGCAAATTTGGAGCAGGGTAAGTCGCATATTCTTGGCTATAACAGACACACGTCCTTCATGTTAGAGGCGGCCTTTCAAAATGAAGGCGAAGAGAGAGCATCTCTGGGGACTGGGTCCAGACCCAGCTCACAAGGGGAGGGCAAGTGCTTGAGCCCTTTGCTTCCCTCTACGGCGAAAGGGAAGTGAGTGTAAAGAAAAAGGCCACCCAACTGTCCAGAGAGGCTAGGGTTGTCTGCTTTACGAGTGGTATGGAACTCCCTGAAAATGGTTTTGGTTTGTCCTAGTGTTACTGGGAACATCCACATCTTTGCCCAAAAAGCAGCGTAATGAGCTCAGGTCTTAAAAAATGCCTGCATGAGCTTTGAAACCTCCATGAACCTGCACCTCCTTCCCCACATTTATGGGTGACCTTTCTATGTGAGGATGCTTCGCTGCTGCCCTCACCTGGCAAGAATGCATAGGCTCCTTTTAAGTTGGCAGGGCTTCCTGCTGGCAGTCACCCAGCCACTTTCTGTTTTTTCCTGTTGCGACACTGGGTATTCGCAAATGTCTACTCCTGCAAAACTTTCTTTCCTCCCCCCTTTTATTCTGGTAACCCAGTTTACCAGAAATCTCCATGGGGATAAAATATGGCTGGCCAGCTAAGCTGACCGTTGTGTGAGCTGCCTACGTGGTTTTATCAGAGTGGAGTTTGCCTTGGTTTCTCTTTCCTTTTCCTTCTTTGGAAGACGTTTCGCACACACGAAGGGGCGTGTGTGATGACAGGCTTGCTTTGCTTCCTCCTCCACCCAGGCTCTGCTGTCCCCTCTCCCCCGTGCGTTCCAGGGTGTCCCTCCCTTCCTTCCATTCCAGACTCTTTGTGATGCACTTACATTTATCAGTGCAACTGAGACTACAGTGATCACGTACAGACCTGAGACCAGACATTTCTGAAGTCTGTACATCTGTGTCTGCTGGTTCTATACTTCCTAGGATATTTCATTTCCTTGTGCGTTTGGTTAGTTTTCACTGTGGAACTGTCCTCGAAAATTTGTTTGTTGAAAATCTGTTTGTTAACTTTGAGGCCTACGTTGAAGGATATTCTTCCTTAGAGCATTTGGGTTTGCTGTGGCCTGACACCTTGGAAAACTGTTAGATTGGGCCCACCTGAAATACAATTCATGGCTTAAGGCATTTTTCCGGCTATCTTAAAGGGTTGTTAATTTAGATGGCAGATCAGCCAAGGGATCACCCTTGGTGAACATTTCTCAAGGAAGCTGCCACCCCTCTTGGTGCCTTGGTGACTCTTCTTGTAGTTGGGCATGCCCAGCTGCAGTACCGTGGTCAATTTTGAGTTTCCACTTTTACCTAGATTTCAACCTGATAATTCTCTTCTACCTTGACAATTACTTGATGCTTTAAAAAAAAATCTATCTATCTACATAGTTATCTTATCATTTTAGTATTTTTTGGGGTGTATAGTAATTGGTCTGAGTAGTTTCATTTGCTGTAATGCTGGAAACAAAACCCTTCTGAAATTGTCTCTTATCTGTTACAACCAGTCTCTCTCTCCCCAGTCTTACCAGCGTCCAGCCTGTTCTCCACAAAGCAATCGGGCACTAGGGAAATGCAAGCTTGACCAGGGCATCCGTCCTTCACGTCCTCAACGCGCCACCCTTGTTCCTGAGATGAACTTAGTTCTCCATTGAACGCACTTACTTCTATCCATGACTAGACATGACCACGATGGTTCTCTAGAAAAATCCTGATAGTACTTCAGAGCAGCATTTTACCTGCAACTTAAGGGCCCTGCTTTCTGTGAACCCTCAAAGCCAAAATGTTGTGGAGGTTGGATGTCAAAATGGCCTACAAGGATCGAGCGGCAAGACTGCTGCGAAGAGTGTCTTCAACCAGGTTTCTAGGCTGTTCCTGCTGACCTGTCGATGGCATGTGGTTGGGACTCAACGCACCGTAGCATCAGCCATGGGGCAGTGCTTTACATGGCAACTGACAGCTGTAACGCTGTTTGTAGCATCATTTTCCTATAGTGACTTTGCCACAGAAGGAATAAAATCTCAGAACACATACGACTGTGGCACTTGTGTGCTGGGGCGGTGTGTGCAAGCTTGTAAGTGGCACCTTGGAAGTCATTGTTCAACTGCTGGAAGCTCAGATTAGGCCATGGTGGATGCATTTATACCACAGAACCTAGGAAGCGCCACCAAGCAGGGCCTATTTTTTCCTGGAGAGCCAGTTTACCAGTACGCTACTGTTAGCAGGTTACTTCTTCTGTGCTTCTGGTTGAGAGAGAAGAGGATAGAATTCATTTTGGTTAGTTGTGTGTGTGACGGAGTCAGAATGGCAAAATCCGCCCCACATTCATGGTCTTTGTCATCTCTGCCTCTCTCTGCTGTCTAAATATTAAGGAAATGTGAGTCAAGGTAGAGTGACAACAACTGAGGGAAGAGTATTTGCAAACCTTTACCTGTCACCGTGTGTATGGAGACTATTGTTATAAACCAGTGACTCTTAGGCTTATGTTCTTACCAGGCCTACCCGCTGGAGCCTGTGACCCACACAACCCTTCCACTGTGTGTACACTTTGGCCCTTGGGCAGGGCATGCTGCTTAACCAAGGAGCCCGAGTGCCAGATTTCGACCTGGTTGTTGTAGGGGAGGAGAGATGTATGTTGTAATTGTTATTGTCCAGAGGGCCTGATCAGGTTCAAAAGTAGGGTCTTTGAATGTCCCATTTATAGTAGGTTAAGGGAGTCAATGAATGTCCAGAGACCTCTGGCAGCTGTAGCCATGTCCCCGTCCTCTTTCCCGCCTTTTGGGAGACAGTCTTTCATGGATTTTTTGTGTTTCTGAATGTCTTGTGAAGGATGTACTGACTGCCCTCTGACCCCGACTGCCTCTCCAAGCTGGTTTTTATAGTGCACAGTCTGGGAAGAGAAACACAGTGCCCACGGTAAAAATGACTCACTGTTCCAAGTTCAAGGCTCCCTTTTGTAACACAGCCCACTGTGTGTGTGCGCATATGTGTGATTGGCCCTCTCGGCATCTCCCTGTACAACCTGGAGTCTGCATAAAAGTGCGGATGCTCTGCTCTGACTCCTGCTGTAATCAGGTGTCCTCTGCCTGAGACCCAGGAGGCCCATGCCCTCTCCTAGCATCTGTGACGCTGTGCCAGGCTAACTTGCTAGCATGCAATAGGGTCACATCCCAGGTGCTTCACAATTCTTGGTACTACCTTCCCCCACCCGGTGCAGAAGCATGAGAGTTTCCCTTGGGTATAAGAATGAGAACGCAGGTCTTAAGTCCCTGTCAGTACTGAGGAATCTAGTGAGGTGGCCAGATGTGTCCTGAGACATTCTGTGGTCATTTCCTAGAGATGACTGAGGGCTGGAATCCTACCACGCCATCAGTTCACCAAACAGCAGTGTAATAGTATGTGATATATTTGTAATAGTATTTGATTTCTGTGCCATTCTGTCATTGTTCGAGAACTTTCTGAGTGTGATTCCAGACCTTTTGTGTTTGTTGATATTGCTGAATGGCATCTTGGTACATGTTGTTTGAGCACCAGAGGAGAAGGTGTTTTTGCTGCTGTTAGACGAAGTCGCTGATGAATGTCAGTCAGGTCAAGTTGGTTGATGGGTGGGTCTGCTGTGGGCTTACTTATTTTCTGCCTACGTTTATCAATTAATGTGAGAGGAGTATTGAAATTTCTACCTCCCAGTATGGATTGGTCTGTTCCTCGTGTGAGTTCTGCATCATGTTACAGTATTTACAGCTCTGTTTTTAGATACAGAAACATTTAGGATTCTTTTTTTTTTTTTGAGTTGGAGTCTCACTCTCGCCCAGGCTGGAGTGCAGTGGCCGCTCCCGGCCACCGCAGCCTCGACCTGCTGGGCTCCGGCGATCCTTCTGCCTCAGCCTTCCGAGTAGCCGGAATTACAGGCGCGTGCTACCACGCCCGGCTAATTTTTTGATTTATTGTAGAGAAGAGGTCTCGCCTGCCCGGGCGGATCTCGAACCTGCGGGTTCAGGCAATCCACTCACCTCAGCCTCCCAAAGGCGCGGGGATTACAGGCTGAGCCACCGAGCCTGGCTTCATATTTAGGATTCTTATGCCCTCTTGGTGAACTGACCCCTTTATCATTATAAAACGACCTTCTTTGTTTCTGGTACTATTCTTGTCCTAAAATCTACTTTGTTAGCAATATAGCCACCTCAGCTTTTTTAAAATTTGTGTTAGCATGTTAGGTCTTTTTCCTTTCTTTTATTTTTAGTTTACTTGTGTCTTTATATTTTATTTTTATTTTTCCTTTTTTTGAGTTGGAGTCTCATTCCGTCACCCAGACTGGAGTGCAGTGGCCGCTATCGCAGCCTCGGCCCGCTGGGCTCTGGCGATCCTTCTGCCTCAGCCTTCCGAGTAGCCGGAATTACAGGTGCACACTACCACGCCTGGCTGATTTTTGATTTATTGTAGAGATGAGGTCTCGCCAAGTTGCCCAAGCAGGTCTCGAACCTGCGGACTCAGGCAATACACTCACCTTGGCCTCCCAAAGCACGGGATTACAGGCTGAGCCACCGAGCCCGGCATGTCTTTATATTTTAAATAGTTTTCTTGAGTCAGCATATAGCTGGATCTTGATTTCTTAATCCAGTCTGATCTCTGCTTTGGATTGATGTATTCAGTCCATTCACATTGAATGTGATGGGGATGGCTGAGTTTATCCCCTGTACCGGCTTGTTAACTACAGTTCTTTTAGACTGAGGTTGCTCTCTCAGTAAAGAAAGGCTAGGCTTTCTAGCCCGTGACTTTAAATGGTCACAGTCGGTCTTCAAGTAAGACTCCACACGTAGAACACCAGTGTCTCCTTGTCCTGCTGTTGTGCTTGGCTTGCCATCACTTTCGGCTCTGCATGTTAGAAGTCCCATAATACATTATCACTTTTTCGTTAAGCATCACATCACCATTTAGGGGGATTAAAAAATATAAATGTTTGATGTTCACCAATGCATTTACGATTTCTACTGTCCTTCATTTCTTTATGCCGATCCAAGTTTTCATCTGAGATCATTTGCCTGAGGGACTTCCTTTAACATTTCTGGGAGTGATGGGTCTGTCGGTCTCTGCTTTTTTATGTCTGAGGAAAAAACTCTTTATTTTGCCTTTGCTTTTGAAAGTTACTTTTGTTGGGGTAAGAGACTAGGGTTTGGGGTTTTTTCTTGCTTTCAGTATTTTAAAGATGTCACTCCCTGTCCTCTGGCTTATGTAGTTTCTGACAAGTCCATTCACTCTCTTTACATCTGTTACTGTGTACATGTTTTCCCCCGGCCACTTCTGACATTTTCTCTTTATCACTGGTTTTTAGTGATTAGATTACAATATTCCTCGGTGTGGTGCCCTCTCTCCCAGTTTTCTTTTGCTTCTTAGATCTCTTAAATTAATCAGATTTGGACATTTTTAAAGAGATAGCACCTTGCTATGTTGCCCAGACTAAACTCGAACTCCTGGGCTCACGTGATCCTCCCACCTCAGCCTTCTCGTAGCTGGGACAACAGACGTGCACCAGTGTGACCCGCTCTCAAGGAAGGCTTTGGCCATTATTTCTTCAAATGTTTTTCTGTTTCCCTTTTTTTCTTCCTCTCCTTTGAGACTCCAGTTACATGTACGGTAAACCTCTTGATGTTGTCATATAGTTCACTGATTTTCTGGGTTATGTTTTAGCCTTTTTTCTTTGTGATTCATTTTGGTTTCTTTTTTTTTTTTTTCAGTTTTCAAACAGAGTTTATTGAGAAAGCAAATCAGAGAGAGAGGAGATTCACCTCCTCAAGGTAGGGGAGGGGGCCAAAGCTAAGAAAACATGGCGGCCATAGCTCTAAGAGCCACGTGGAGACAGCAGAGTTTAACAAAGCAATGGCCTTGGTTATTTCTATTGCTGTTTTCAAATTCAGTAGTCTTCTTTGGTGTCTAATCTGCTATCGATCACTATCAGTTTTTATTACACAGATTGTATTTTTCATCTGTATAAATTCAGTTCTTAAAAAAAAGTATAAGCCAGGCTCGGTGGCTCAGCCTGTAATCTCGCACCTTGGGAGGCTGAGGTGAGTGAATTGCCTGAGCCCGTGGGTTCAAGACCCGCCTGGGCAACTTGGCGAAACCTCATCTCTACAATAAATCAAAAAATCAGCTGGGTGTGGTAGCGCATGCCTGTAATTCTGGCTACTTGGAAGGAGACGGAAGGATCGCCGGAGCCCAGCAAGTCAAGGCTGCGGTGGCCGGGAGCGTGCCACTGCACTCCAGTCTGGGCGACAGAGTGAGACTCCAACTCAGAAAAAGAAAAAAAAATATATAGACTAGACACAGTGGCTCATGCCTATAATCCCAACACTTTGGGAAGCCAAGATGGGAAAACTGCTTGAACCAGAGTTTAAAACCAGCCTAGGCAACATACTTAGACTTCATCTCTACAAAAAGGTAAAAAAAATTAACCAGGTGTGGTGCTACACACTTGTGGTCCCAGCTACTCAGGAGGCTGAGGTGGGAGGCTGCGGTGAGCCGTGAACAATACACACACACACACACACACACACACACACACACACACACACACACACACTCTCTCTCTCTCTCTCTCTCTCTCTCTCTCTCTCTCTCTCTCTCTCTCCTGTTTTTCTTCTCATAATCATGCTTTCCTCTATTTCCTTGAACATGGCAGTGTATTTTTTGCTGTTACTGTATTATATCATTGTGTTACTTCTAGATTTGTTTCTATTGATTGGTTTTTCTCCTTCATTCTTTTGCTTGCCTTTATAATTTTTCATTGGATGCTGGCCCTTATAAATTTTACATTGTTGGTTGGGTGCTGGATTTTTTTGTCTTGACTATATATTTTGGGCTTTGTTCTTCTAGGATGCTCTTAAGTTCCTTGGAATTTGCCTGAGGCTTTTGAGGCTCCGTTAGGCCAGTCCAGAACAGCTTTCAGGTCAGGGCTCACTTGTCCCTGCTCTTGAAACAGTGCCCTTGTGAGGACTGCTCAGTGCTTGTCTTTGGTCTTTCTTCTCGCTGGTGTGAATGCAGCTGTTCCCAGCCCCCAAGCTCTGAAGATCGCGCTGCCTGCCCCTCCCCTGGGGCTCTTCCTCCAGCCCTGGCCACGGCCTCCCAGCATTCCCCGGCTGAAGACTCCAGGGTGCCCTGTGTCACCCTGCACGTGGTGTGGCTCTCCTCTCTCTGGTACTCTGCCCTGCACACTCCTGCCACCTTGGCCCCCTGACCTCTGGATCTTGTGTCCTCCACTCGAGGAGACCACAGGCTCTCATGGGTTCCTTTCCCTACACTGTGGCTGGGAAGCCCTCTCCAGCAGGGGCAGCTGTAGGGCTTACTGTTTCCCGTATCTCAGGAATGACCGTCCTGTGCTGCCTGCAGTCCCATGCCCAAAAGCTGCTGTTTCATGTATCTTGTCTGGTTCTATTTGAGGAGGGAGGGTATATTTGGCCTCTGTAATTCCGTCCCATGTTTGACGTCAGAGGGTTGACTTCTTAGATGTCCTTTGTCATACGATTATACTTCATATGTATGACAACTGAGTTGTAACGTAATTGTAAAATTACTGTAGTGTCAGGTTTGTATCCATAAATTAAGTTCTGTAATATTTAAGGAAATGCAAAGTACATTATGAACTTTAATAGATGTACATCATCACAGAACTTGCTATTATTATTTAGTTAAAAATCAGATTTCATCTACTCAGGTGTATATTTTCTTTTGGATCTCTGAATTAAGATACTTCTAGTGATATTTATTTTAATATCAATATTTTATTTGTATTCCAATTGAAAACTTTAAGAATGATCATCTTAGCTGGGCTTGTACACCATAAAAACAAATGTTGAACAGATAGGTATTCTTTCCATCTCTTTAAAAAAAATATCCAAGATAGGTGTTATATTAATTGTATGTTTACAAATTCTTACATTTTAATTATTCTTTGGCAAAAAATCTGGATGGATTTTTTTCTTTATACAAAATATCGAATGGGTTTACACAGTTTTTTTCTAAGGAACCATATTCTAAATTATTAAAATTTTGCTTTTATAGGCTTTTTGCTGCCTTTTGGATTTTGTGGTTGTCAGGATTCTTGAGGGTAAGTTGTGTTATAATGATTAACTTGAAGTATAATTCTGGTTGTCTCAATATAAATAATCTCAAAAAGCTGTAAGAGACACTTTCTTATAATTATCTAGAACATCTGTACACAGAATGACTTTAGAATAAGCCCTTTAAAAATCCAGGTCTCATGTAGGACATTATTACTGATTAAAAGAAAGAGGAATGAATAAAAGAGCTAAATTACTTAGAAAGAGGCCATCCTCCAATGGCACATTTAATTATGAGAAAAAAAATCTATTTTAAAATATTTTATATTTGGAATGCCACTCTTCCAAGTCAGATGGCTAATTGGAAGAAATTCACCCATCCGTCCCATAGACGCAAGCTTGGCCCTGGCTTGCCTCTTTGTTTCTGACATCTGCATTCCAAGTTGTACACCGTGATTCAACGTGCATATATGTATGTGGCAGCAAATCCTTAGAGAGGAAGTGTCTGAAGTACCCTACCCTTGATCCTGTCCTCACGAGTCCATGTGCTCTTCCCTCTCTTGCCCATAGTTGTTCTTCTACAGCGAGACGGTGGAGGTGGTCTTTGCTGCCGTAGGAGCCCTTCTTTTCTGTGGCTTCATCATCTATGACACACACTCGCTGATGCACAGACTGTCACCTGAAGAGTATGTGCTAGCTGCCATCAACCTCTACCTGGATATCATCAACCTCTTCCTGCACCTGTTGAGGCTTCTGGAAGCAGTTAATAAAAAGTAACTGAAAGCTCAGCAGAAGCGCAAAAAAATAAAATAAGGAAAAAGAATTTAAAAAGCAGTTGAAAAGAACTTCACAAAAACTGTTTCATTAAATATGATTAAATATTCTTTCAAATACTCTTATGATCTTTATTTGTAGCCTATGTACTTCTGAGTTTAAAATCTCACTATTTTTTTATATCTCTTAGTTTTTTGGTTACAATCTCAGGTGTAAGAGTTACTAAAATTCTCTTTGAAAATTTTTTGCAGCCAAGCACACTGGCACACGACTGTAATCCCAGCCTTTGGGTGGCAGAGGCAAGATGATTGCCTGACCCCAGGGGTTCAAGAGCAGTATGGGTAACTTGATGAGATCTCACCTTGACAATAAATTAAAAAAATTAGCTGGGCGTGGTGGTGCCCACCTGTGGTTCCAGCTACTTAGAAGGATCACCTGAGCTCAGCAGGTCAAGGCTATACTAGCTGTGAGCATGCCACTGCACTCCAGCCTGGGCAACAGTGAGACTGACTAAAAAATAAAAAAAATTAATACCTAAATTGGCTATGCTGTTCATTTACAATCCAAAAATAATTTTAAGAGTAGATCAAGAGTATCAAAAATCAGATAGCATATGGTCTATGATGTCTTGTAGTTTCATGGACCAGCATGTGAGGTCAGTGTACCACGACCCAGGACACCTGGTCAGACTCCCTCCCTCTCTCTGCTCAGGCTGTCCTAACAAAGCACGGCGGCTTCAACAACAGGAGTTCACTGTCTCAGCGCTCTGTGGGTTCAAGGCACTGGCAGGGCTGGTGACTTCTGCAGCGCTGCTCTTTGGCTTGTAGGTGCCTTTCTTGCCCCGCCATGCCCTCACATGGTTGCTCTCGCTGTAGCATATATTTTTCCCCTTCTAAGGACACCAGCTAGATTGGCCACCTAGTGAGATCCTTAGTCTCATTTTTCCTTAATTAGCTCTTTAAAGGCCTGTCCCCAAATAGTCACATTTGAGGTACTGGGAGTTAGGATTTCATCATATCCATTTCTGACTTGAAAATGAACCATCATTAGGTTATTCATGTTCTTCTGTGAACGGATGTTACACTTAACAGCTCATAACGCCAAACATCATTGCCCCAATATTCATTAAAATAGGTTTGCCCTCGAGTGACTGTTAGATGTAAATGTGACTCCAGATCATCAGTTAATTGCCAAGTACCCGCCTGCATGATGCAGGGCAGTCAAGCAGCACGGAGGGTGTAGCCTCTGATCAGAACCCCCCCATGCAGCCGACTGGGTGAGGCTGGCAAGTGCCTTATCCTCCCTTCCTTAGGTCCCTCCCTCATCTTTACAGTGGGAACAGTCATCACCATGCATCACCTACCAGGTTGTGCTAAGGACTAAATGAGATAGAGACAGCAAATAAACTAAGTGCTTAGTTAACGTCAGCCGCTGGTATTACTACTACTTTAAATCCAAAGGCAGAATGGAATGCATTGTGGCTAAAGACGCTCAATAAGCCAAAGCAGGTCTGATATTTTAAAAAGGTGGAACAATGCCATTCTTTTCACTAAGTTGTTTTTTGGCTTAGGAAATAGGTGTTTTCCATAATGTTAACATGTAACAAATATATCCTTTGTAAATAAGTACATTTTTAAAAACCTCGCTTTCATTTCTGAATCTATAAACTCATCATTATAAGAATGTAAAGGGCTGGGCTCAGTGGCTCAGCCTGTAATCCCACGCCTTTGGGAGGCTGAGGTGAGTGGATTGCCTGAGCCCGCGGGTTCGAGACCCGCCTGGGCAGCGAGACCTCATCTCTACAATAAATCAAAAAATTAGCCGGGCGTGGTAGCGCACGCCTGTAATTCTGGCTACTCGGAAGGCTGAGGCGGAAGGATCGCCGGAGCCCAGCAGGTCGAGGTTGTGGTGGCCGGGAGTGGCCACTGCACTCCAGTCTGGGCGACTGAGTGAGACTCCAACTCAAAAAAAAAAAAAAAAAATTTAAAGGAGCCGGGCTTGGTAGCTTAGCCTGTAATCCCACGCCTTTGGGAGGCTGAGGTGAGTGGATTGCCTGAGCCTGTGGGTTCAAGACCCGCCCGGGCAACTTGGCAAGACCTCATCTCTACAATAAATCAAAAAACTAGTCGGGCGTGGTGGCGCACGCCTGTAGTTCCAGCTACTCAGAAGGCTGAGGCAGAAGGATCACTGGAGCTCAGCAGGTTGAGGCTGCAGTGGCTGGAAGTGGCCACTGCACTCCAGTATGGGCGACAGAGTGAGGCTCAAAAACAAAAAAGAACATAAAGGGTTCCCAAGACTAAGGCATTCACACACCTTTAGTGTAGAACATGACATTTGTATGTGAACCATAGTTATTCAGGTGTTGTTCTGCCTGTGTTACACGGTTCCTGCTTTCACTCACAATCAGTGTGGTGTGGAAGTCCCTGGAGGTGTTCTACTCCGCGCAGGAATGAGTTCACCTAGGCAGGGAGTACACCTACGATTCCTTAAAGCCTTATGTCTGGTAAAAGTCAAATACTACAAACATGGAATTAGCAGGACCTGGACAGTGCAACAGGCAGCTCTGTGCAAGGGCCCAGGGAGGAACGGCTGAGAGGTGGCAGGAAAAGGAGACTGCAGTATCCGAGATCTTGCATTTGCTGAATGTGACTCAGGGAGAGTGGAGCGGTGACCCTGCCACCCTGCCCTGGCTCCTCCTGGTGGACACAGCTTAGGGGTGAGTGGCGTCAGCACAGCAGCAGGCCTGTGGTGGAGCATCTGCTTTTTCCTTTCATCTTCTAGAGCTTTGTCTTGGGAATGGGCCGCATGGGATCAGCATCCGAAGCCCAGAAGCCTTCTTATCCTTGCCCAAGGCTCATGCAGACCAGGGACTCTGTGGGAGAGGCCTGCCTGCAGGGCCTATTGGCATGTGTGAGTGCGCGCCTTTTGGAAGGGGCATCAGGCTGCTTCCCGTCTGGTGCCAGCACCACCCACTGTGCCTCTGGCTCCACAGGCTCCTTCCAGCACTGAGCAGCCACAGCCGTGTGTGGTAAGCCTCGTCCCTCCACCAGGGCTGGAAGTTTCCCGAGCACAGCAGTTTGGCAGCCTCGGTCTGTCTTTGTGGACTCAGCATAGCTCCTACCAGAGTGCCCACCCACCCATGGACGAGGGAATGAATTAAGGACTTGAAATATACTAAGGCCATTTATCTGCTTATACACATGGGTAAGGAACATAGTAAAAGTATCTTTCAGTAATGCAGCCCATGGTACGGCTTTCTAAAGCATTTACAATGCTAAACCGTAGCATATATTTTAATACTGCGATGTTTTTATCACAGGTCAGTTTGTTTTTTTGGTGTTGAGTGTTCAAAAGTCTTGACCTGATAAGACAGTACATCTGGACTATCTGAAGTTGAGCTTTCTATAACACAAAGTGCAATATGCATATATAGTTTAGGGAGAGGTGGTTAAATTCTAATTTGAAAGATTAAGAAGCTCACTTGCTCTGTAACAACTTAATCTACCACTCAAATAAGTCGGTTTCCAGGCATGTTTGCTTTTTTTTTTTTTAATACCACATTATACATTTTCTTCAGCCTCTGTTAAAAATACCCTTGTCATATTCCAAACCCAGTAGCTTCCATGCTATAAATGATTCTGTTACAGAGGTTTTCAGCTGCACTATCAGCCTGAATTCCGGGTTCTTATCTCACCACTAAGAATGAGGGCGTGGACACCAAAGAGTGGGCAAAATGAAGTTTATTAAGCGACAGAAAAGCTCTTGTGGCAGTGAGGGGACCCGACAGTGGGCTGCCCGCAATGAGGCGCTGGCTGGGGTCTCTCTCTCCTTCCTAGGGGCCCTCTCATTTGCATCCCACCCGCCCCTCTGTTATTTCCCAGCGGCTTTCTGGTCCCAATTCTCACAGCGCAATGCAAATGCCATGTTAATGATATTATAACGAGTTTTGGGTCACGTCTGAGTTGGGACAGTACCTTTTGAGCAAATTCTTAACCATCACAGACCCTCCCTTTCTACCTGTCTGGCCAGCCCAAGCTAGCTCCTGTTTCTCAAAGAACACACATTTAAAGACAAAAGGTACCCACGATTTCCAGAACTTTCTAGCACCCAGCCAGCAATTACCAGGCCACCACTGAGGACAACTCTCGTCCTGTTTTTTGGCGTATGTTGCAAATCTCGAAAACACTGCCTGCAGTGCTGTGTAGGCACGTGCTGGAAACCGGACCATAAAAAGGGAGCTGCCGTTTGCCGCGCTCTCCCCACCTACCTAGGCGCCACGGGACTGAATCACATACGGGCAAAGACACCCAGGCTCCAGTACACCGACGCCCCGTGTCACTCGCAAGTGCTGAAACCAAGAACTCGACACGGATCTGCCTGGTTCCAACAAGCCCCGGCGGCTAGAAGTCTACGAGAAACAACACGTGGCCACGCCCGGTGGCCCCGGCCCCGTCCGCTTGTCTCGCCCTCGCGCCCTTGGGTGGGCGAGGCCTGCCTCCTGGCCCCGGCGGCAGCTCGGAGACGCGGCCCGCGCGCCGTGAGCGGCCCGGCTGCGGGGCCCACCGGGGTAGGAACTCGCGTCGTCCCGAGCCGGCTGTCGACAGACGCGATCGCCACGCGGAGGGTCGCGCGACTAGGGCGGCTCCAGCTGGGGACACCCGGGGGCGTGGGGGCCCCGCGGCAGGGGCAGCTCTCGGGCCGGGGTCCCAGCCCGCCCCTGCCACGCCCAGGAAGCCTTACTCGGGACGCTCTTCAGAGGCCTTCAAGTCCGACGTCTACACCTGCGCGGGGCTGCCGGTCGCTGGGTCCGCACGGGGCTCCGCGAGACGGCGCCCGCTGGTCTCCCGGACCGCCCGGCTCCCGGTGTGTACTGCGCCTGCGCCCCGCCGCTCCCGGACCGCCCCGCTCCCGGCGTGCACCACGACAGAGTCCCGCTTTTCGAGGCGCTCCTGCACAGCCTGGCTCCCGGCGTGCACCGCGGCCAAGTCCCGCTCCAAAGAGGTTCGCTCAGACCGCCTGACTCCCGGCGTGCACTGCGGCCGAGCCCCTCTCCACAGGCTCGCCGGGACACCCCGGCTCTCGGCGTGCACTGCGCCTGCGCCCTCCGCCCCCCCCGGGGCTCTCTGACAGCTAGGCTCCCGGCTTGCACTGCGTCCACGTCGCGCTCCCCAAGGTTCTCTGGGACGTCTCGGCTTCCGGCGTGCACTGCGCCCGCGCCAGGCCCAACGAGGTTCTCCAGGACGTCTGGGCTCCCGGCGTGCACTGCGCCCTCGCCCATCTCCTGGAGCTCTTCAGGTGTCTCCGCTCCCGGCGTGCACCGCGCCCTCGCCTCGCCCCCCCCACCGGTTCTCCGGGACAGCTCGCCTCCCAGTGTGCAGTGCGTCTGCCCGGAGGGCGGAAGTGCGGGGGCTTCCGGTCGGCGTGAGCTCGCCACACGTTTGTTTCTCTGGTGAGTTCGGACCTCCCGGGTCTGATTGGACTGGGGCCTGGGGCTCGATTCCGCCACCCCAGAGAATTTCGCCTAAGCCTGGACCCTCGCTGGGCCAAGCCAGAGCCGCGGCCCGGCCGTGCAGGCCCCGCCGAGGGCTGGGATCCCGTGGTCTGGGTGGTGCCCGCGGCCACCCCGGGCCCCGTGCGGCCCGGGCCCTCCTCGTCGTCAGTCCCAGCTTCGGCCCTCCGGGTTGTCACCGCGATTCTGTTCCAGCCGTCGCCGGGTGGAGGCTCGGATGCCGGTGTCAGCAGAGGAAAAGCCTCCCTGACAGGGGAGCCGAATGCGTCGGTGTTGCTGGCGGACGCCAAATGCTGTTCACGTCCCCTTGGCTGTGCGACACTCTGCGCCCTGAGAGCCGAGCGCGGCCTCTGTCCTCGTGGAGTCCACAGTCCGCGGAGGGTGGTAGAAAACAGGATTGTTTCAGGTTGTAACACGTATTAAGGAGGTCAGGGAAGTCCTTCCTGAGGTCCCGAAGGGGAAACGACCTTGGGAAGAGCCGCTGCCAGGCGTAGGCACAGCAGGTGTGACGGCGCTCACTGGGCAGTTTGGACTTTGTTCAGATGTAGTTGGTGCGGGGGAGAGGGGGAGTGGGGAGTGGGATGAGATCGAATTGGAGGAGGCAGGGGACAGATCACAAATTAGATAATTCCAAGAAAGGCAGTGACATGCTGTCAGTTTTTAAAAGGTCAAATGAGCTGGGTGCAGTGGCTCACGCCTGTTATCCCAGCACTTTGGGAGGCGGAGGTGAGAGAATTGCCTGAGCCCACGAGTTTGAGACCAGCCAGTGCAACTTGGCAAGACTTTGTCTCTACAGTCAATAACAAAAATTAGCCGGGTGTGGTGGTGCCCACCTGTGGTTCCAGCTACTTGGAAGGCTGAGGTGGAAGGATCGCTGGAGCCCTGCAGGTTGAGGCTGCGGTGGCTGTGAGCATGCCACTGCACTCTAGCCTGGGCGACAGAGGGAGACTCCGACTCAAAAAAATAAATGAATAAAAGGTAACACAACCCACCTTGAGAACTTAGGGCTGGACCTGGGGTTGGGAAGAAAATGGAGGCAGGAATAGTTCAGTTTAAAGAAGGTTGGCTTGAGTGGTGGGTAATGATTGGGCAGGGTGTTACTTGCATGCAGTTGCATGAATGTGGGAGGATATTGCTCTTTGTATTTCTGGGAAATTAAATTTCTGCTTTTGATAAGGCAGCTCAAGGTGCTTTCAGAATCGGCTGACTTACAGTTTGCCATGACCGCACAGAGTTTGATTTGGTGTTCCTAATTGTTACCTAATGGCCGCATGTGCCCATCGATCTTTGCATAGGTTGCACATTAAGCCATCGTAAGTCATGACTGGATTGAACAGTTTTACCTTCCATGTGTTCCTGTTCTGTGGAGATGCCTGTTGGCCTGGTTTTCCAAGGACTAGTCCTTTTTGTAACATTAAGTAATTGCTCTTGAATGTGTATTTCTTTTAACTTCCAGGTAAAACATGGCTAAAAGCTTACGGAGTAAGTGGAAAAGGAAGATGCGTGCTGAAAAGAGAAAGAAGAATGCCCCAAAGGAGCTCAGCAGACTTAAAAGCATTCTCAGAGTGGACGGGGATGTTTTAATGAAAGATGTTCAAGAGGTAGCAACTGTGGTGGCTCTGAAACCTTTCCAGGAGAAAATGCAGTGTGAGGTAAAAGACGAAAAAGGTGAGTTGATGTGCTTTCCCAAGACAGTTTTTTTTTTGTAGAGACATAGTCTTGCTGTCTTGCCCAGGCTGGTCTTGAAGTCCTAGCCTTAAGCTGTCCTCTATGTCCTTCATTTAAAAAAAAAAGTCCCTCCGTCAGTTTTCTTTTGTGATTCTCTCACTTTCTGACTGTCCTTTTCCCACATCCACGCCCACCCCCTATACCTGCCAAGACCACATTTTTATTCTTTGGAGGCTTACGGTGCTACCAGAGGTCCTGTGTTGAGCTATTTGAAGTGGGGTTGTGTGAATAGGTGTGTTTGGATTTTGGGGGTAGATCTCTGTGCTCACACCATAGCCTGGGTGTGTCAGGACCAAGCAGGACCACACAGTAGACAAATCTAGACACCCTGGTCGGAGGGTCCACAATTCGGTTGAGGTCTGGGCGGAACAGGCAACTCCCTTTGCTGTTTGCAGGCCTACTTCACATCGTGTGAGTCCTGTGCCCTTATCCTGCTGTCCACAGATTCACGGGCTTCACTGCATTTCATTTTGACAGGTTCTGGGAATCTGTGCCTTGATCATAGGCTACAGATGGAGGCTTGGATGCCGGTGTCAGCAGAGGAAAAGTCTCCCTGGTTGCACATTCTGATGTACCAATCTGGCAGCATTCATAGTAGCAGACTCTTGAGTCGACGGGTATTTATTTGGTGTCTGCGGTCGAGGAAGAGGGCAGTGTGCCTCCACCTGCAGGCCACCAGCGTGTCCAGGATCCGGTTTCTTCACTTCCTTGCTAATACGTGCCCCCTTTTTTTTGTTTTAATTGTAGCCATCTCTGTGGGTGTGAAGTGGTATCTCACTGTGATTTTGATATGCATATCTCTGATAGTTAATGGTGTTGAACATCTTTTTATGTGCTTCCCGACTATTTGAGTGTCTTCTTTGGAAAAAGACGTGTTCACGTCCCTTCCTATTTCTTCAGTTGTTTGTCTCTGGTGGTTGAGTTGTGAGAATCCCTGTGAGTCTGGACACCAGACGTCTGTGAACTCTGGAATCTCTGGGATTACCCTCTAATTTTCTTATCTCGTGTTTTCTCTTTTTTCTTCGATTATCCTCTGATTTCCTTGACTTTATTTTCTAGTTCTTGTGCTATTTAGCTTTACTCTTATATTTTTAATTTCTGAGTTGTTTTTTCTTGCCGTCTGTGTTTATGGTTTTTGTAGTTCTTAGTAGATGCATGTCATCTCTGATCTCGCCGGTGGTATTAATTGCAGTTTGGTTTTGAAATTCGGGTTTGCTCTGTGCCTTGTGTTTTCTCCTCTTGTGTTCTTTCCCTACCCCAGTCATTCCTTCATTTTTGTCTCTCTCTTTCCTATTAGAGGCTTGTCTTAGGTGTCTGGTGATCGGTGGCCATCAGTCCTCTGATGTTGGAGGCTGGAGCTGGTCAAGGTCTGGGGTGGGCCCGCCAGCTGCTGGACTTGCAGACAGTGGGACGGGCCCTGAGTGGTCTGAGTAGGAGGTCTCCTATGTCACACTCCGGGTGGTTTCTCTTTTTTCGCCATCCTTAGAGAGGCATTCTCTCCTCCCCTGCCTGAGCATGTCTGGACTCGGGGGTGGTTCAGGAGCTGGGTGCCTCCTGGAAAGTCGTTGGCTGTTGTCGGCAGGGTCCTCTTTGCCCTCGAGTTCACATTCTCATTTCAGCTCTTTGGCTGCCCCAACTGCCTAAGTCACAGGCGAGTGGCCGTCCGCAGTTCCCTCTCTGTGTCCCAGCAGCATGTCCTGTGGGTTCCCCCCACCCCAGGGCACCAGGCGTCTCCCCTTCTCTCCTGACTCTGTGCCCGCCAGTGCAGGCGACCGTCCACCCGCCTGGCGGTGGATAGCTTTGCTCCACTCTCATGCTCTTTTTATAGAATCAGCTTGTGTCAGCTGCACGCAGACCACGTCATGGTCCTCCCAGGCACTTCCCAAGCCTCCCGGGCTACTGCCTCTGACTCAGCACCTCTCCAGAAACCACTTGCCACAGGCTGAGATTGTCCCGCTTTTTTCTTTTTCTTTTTTGTGTTTTAGAGATGGGGGTCTCACTTCGTTGCCCAGGCTTGAGTACAGTGACTGTTCACCGGTGTGGCCATAGTGCACAACAGCCTCAAACTCCTGTCCTGAAGCAACCCTCCTGCCTCAGCCTCCCAAGTAGCTGGGACTGCAGGTGTGTGCTACCACACCCGACTGGAATTTTCTTTTTGTTTGTTTGCTTTTGCTCCCCTCAACAGAACGTTGTTAGCTCCATGAGCGTGAGGAGCTTATGTGAACCACAGTATGCCCAGAACCTAGAACAGCACCTAGAATAATCAGCCAACAATTGGGTATTGAGTGGCTGCCACATACCAGGCACTGTTCTAGACACTGTGGAAACGGTGGTGAATATCTGATGTACTGTCAGGTAGTAGAGACGGTGGAAGCCCTGTATGCCATGGCAAGGTCTCAGGGAGGGTAGTAGGTTGGTGATGGGTGTATGCACCATGGCTGTACTGAGCTTCTGCCTGTCTCCTGTAGGCAGAGCTGAGTCCTGGGGTCCTTCTCCTCTGAGCCTGCCCAGATCCATCCAGATCTTCCTCCTCTGTTGACTAGCCATCTCATCAGAAGTTCATTCTCAGTTCCCTAGAGATGGCCCATCCTGCTTGACCAGTTCATTGACGTCTAAGCTCTGTCCATTGGGAGTGTGGGTGTATTTATGGCTCAACTCTCTCGTTTAACTCAAGGATTCCTTAGTGTGAGAGGGTAAGAGCCCGCACGTGCTCTGAGCCCGTGTCTACCGGTGGACCCACTCAGTGATCCACCCTGAATGTTACCTGTTGAACCTGACTGTTCCAGAGAAGGGCAGTCGTGGCGACATTCTCTAAAAAGGTTCTCAGTGCACGAGGTGTCCTTGGTCACTCGCAGACACTTCCTGTGTCCTTCAGGGTTGCAGGAGCCTTGATCTGTCCAATGCCATGATTTGCGGTGGGTGTTTCCAGAGCATTGGTAAAGAACGTTCCACGGGTGAAGGGCTGGTTTCTCCGTAGTTTGGGGCAACCTCTGGTTTTGATGTTCTCGGCGCGTTCACGTCCTTTCACAGGGTTGTTTTTTCACACATGAGTGTTAATGCTTTTCCATCTTTCATTTAGAGGCCATGAAAATGGAGACTGATATTAAGAGAAACCGCAAGAGTCTTCTGGACCAGCACGGACAGTACCCCGTGTGGATGAGCCAGAGGCAGAGAAAGAGGCTGAAGGCAAAGCGGGAGAGAAGAAAGGGGAAGAGCAAAGCCAAGGCTGCCAAGGCTGCAAAGGGCCTGGCCTGGTAGACCCTGCAGCTGGGGTGCCACGTGGGCGGGGCCCGAGGAGCAGGTGTGCGCTTCAGCCCTTGCGCGCGCGCGTCTCTTTTCCGTTACCACTCGGCCTGTTTTCTTCAATTCAAACCCAGCATAACTCCTCGAGCTTATTGACGCCCGGAAGCTGTGCTGACGTTTTAACTGGATGCTTGCCAGTGTCCGGGTTCTGTTGGGTTTGTTAATGTGGTTGTCACACTTGTTCTTACCATTTGGTCATTATGGCCAGTAAAGGCAAAACTCTGACACCACACTGGCAGGTTTGAGTGGACTCAGGTTTCACGAAATCTGTTATATAACCCTGTCATTTAAAAATCAAGTGTTGGTGGATCCTATCAACAGTACTTGTTTGGTGTTTTGGCTTTGTATAATTCAGAATTAAAGATATTTTATGTGTAGATCTTGGAAGTTTGATCTTTTCTTTCATATATTCTTAAGGTTTCTCATCCTAGGGAAGATCAAATTCTTCAGTTAATTTTTTTTAAGGTCTTAATTTTAGATAGACTGTTAACATGTACAAATCAGTATATTTTTTAGAAATTAGAACATCTTGGGTTTTTCGTGAAAACTAGTTTAACTTCAGTGTTACTATTGTGCAAACGAATGTAACACAATGCAGTAGAATCAGTTTCTCCAGATGCTTGGTTACAAAAGCCAAATTGTGGTCTTGTAAATTTGGGAATTAACACTTTCCACAAGGCGTTGGTTGGTGGAGTCTTACAGAGACGTAGCAGTTCTTTTCTGCTCTTTGACTCTGACTCTGAAACTCGCTTTCTGACAAGGTTTTGAGTTAAATCTGTCTTGCTGCAGATCACTAGGTCCATCTTATTTTAAGTTTGCTTTTAGTTAGCCACTCTAAACTTCGCATCCCTCTGAAATTTCACTGTCATCAGATTAGCCACCTTGGTTCTGCCGTGACAGTGTGCTTACTGGGTACCTGCCGTGTGCTGGGGACATAGCCGAAGACGGCGTCTGCTCTCAGGGCGGAGAGCCGTGGGTCTGCTCAGAAGAGGGTGTTACCTTCCTGGGAAAACCACGTAAAAAAGGTGAAATATAGTAGGGTAAGGTCGCTTGGTCATGAGGTCACAACCTTTGTGCAGGCCGCTGCCAGGCAGGGGCATAATGTAGAGATAGGACGTGACCCAAATCTTTGAGGGGATTTGAGCCTATAAAGTTTAATGCTGGTAAACTCTGGAAAGCTTTACCACAATAAGCTTCTCTCAGTAGTTCATTGAAAAGTTAGTGGGTAACTTTAAACACTGACGTTTTCTGAAGCTAAGAAAGAAGTTATCAATAGAAGACGGATGTCACCATGGCCTTTTTTGCCCTTTGGAATAGGCACAAATAACTACAGCATTTGCCAGGGAAAAGTGGGTATGTACGTACTTATTCATAAAATTAGCCCTTTGCACTCGGAGACATCTTGCAATCACCTACCAGCAACTTGACCACACTTTTTGACAAAATAGTGAAAAACGAATCACTTCATACTAAATAGTACAGCATCAGAACCAATCAGTTTATTGTAATTATAGTTGGCTTATAATAGAATTTTGGACATTTGAAGAAGTTACGACAAAAAAAAGTCAAAATCTAATATATGTTTCTACCCCATGGTAACGTGTGAAACAGTCACCGATGTGCATTGCAGGTTCATGGGTGGGTGTTGTGCAGTAGGAATATGTGTGATGTCTTCCACCTGGTGTTTTTCTATTCAAGCCGACAGTGCAGTCTCGTGTTCTTCCTCCCACATCAATAATATGTAATTTGCTGTGCAGTTGGTGCACCCCTGTGAAAGCACATCACACATTCTCTTTTTACGTAACTTCAGCTGGTACTTTTTATGTTTATCTCAGTATATATTGCATCTCTTTATTTGCTTTTTTGTGTAACTTGGAAAACTTCAAGGAAACGTACATCTTTGAAAAATTTGCACTGGTGTAAGTTTGTCTGGTATCATCACCAGCAATTGCTTCATGTCCCCTGAGGGGACATCTGAGGGGTTTGCTAGGTTTACGATGTCCCCTCAGAAGGGACATTTGAGTGCAGAGGGTTAAACGTTGCAGACATTATCCAGTTAAGCCACCGACGATATCAGCATAAACGATATCAGCATAAACACCGATGATATCACCGACGATATCAGAATTCCTTTTTTCAGCAGAATTGCCCACGTGAGGGATGTTACACACTTGGCACCTCAGTTAGAAAGCGCCTGACAGTGCTGCCAGTATTTGAATAAGTGCCACATCCATGTTTTCTGCAGCTGCTGACCTCTAATTTGACTCTTGTGGCAGTAGCTTTGTGCTCATCCAGGGTCTCTCGGTGACGTTATGATGGCCACTTAAGTGTGTCCGGTTGTGAAGGTGGTCCTTTCAGTCCAGGTATGATGGTTCACGCCTGTAATCACAGTACTTTGAGAGGCCAAGGCGGGAGGATCACTTGAGGCCAGGAGTTCAAGAACAGCCTGGGTAACAGGGCGAGACCCCCGGTTTTACAAAAAAAAAAAAAAAAGCCATCGTCATGGTGTGTGCCTATAGTCCCAGCTACTAGGGAGGCTGAGGCAGGAGGATCGCCTGAGCCCAGGAGGTTCAGGCTGCGGTGAGCTATGTTCATGCCACTGCACCCCAGCCTGGGTGACAGTGAGACCCCGACTCAAAAAAAGTTGACAAAAAAATTAGAGCAGCTCCACCCAGAAACTTCCTTGGGACTCATGTGTTTGGGCCCCACCGGCCTCTGGGGAGGCCAATGCCGAGGGGGCATTCTCACCAGGGTCTGTCTGTGAGGGGCCCCTGGGCAGCACGGCCGATTCTCCCACCTCCACGCTGGCAGGACGTCTGGGCAACCTTCCATGGTTAGCCCAGGCTGTGGCCATGTCGTCGACGCTTTATTCTTAAGACGGTGAATCGGGAAGTGTGGCCCGAGCTTTGGTCCTTCCCGTCACGTCATCTTTTTGGGACCTGCATCATTTTCCTGGATTGACGTGTTCCAGGGAAGCGCTGCGAGGCCACCAGGTGGCGCTCCCGCTCAGCACCGACCCGCTTTGACCCAGGTGGGTGAGCTCAGGCGGGCCGGGAACAGGATGGAACGCTTGCTGAGTTTTGTTTTTAAAGAAACTGAAAGAGCACATGAAGAAATGTTCAATCTCACTAATCATCAGGGAGATGCAAATCAAAACCACACTGAGATACCACCTAACTCCAGTCAGAATGGCAATTATCAACAACTCAAAAAATAACAGCTGCTGGAGAGGGTGTGGTGAAAAGGGAACACTTCTACACTGTTGGTGGGAGTGTAAACTAGTGCAACCTCTGTGGAAAGCAGTGTGGCGATTCCTAAAAGCTCTAAATATCGACCTCCCATATGACCCCGCAATCCCCGTACTGGGAATATATTCTGAAGAACTCAAATCACTCTATCAAAAAGATACCTGCACACGTATGTTTATTGCAGCATTGTTCACAATAGCAAGAACCTGGAAACAACCATGCTGCCCATCAAAAGAGGACTGGATTAAAAAAATGTGGTCCATATACACGATAGAATACTACGCAGCCATAAAAAAGAACAAAATCATGAATTTCGCAGCAACCTGGATGGAACTAGAGTCTATAATACTGAGTGACCTCTCACAGAAACAAAGATCCGAGTATCACATGTTCTCACTCATATAATGGACCTTGAACATCCAATGCAATACTGTAAGAAAATGACTGACGGTACTGGGAAACTAGGGGGCGAGGGAGGGGGATGGGATTAACAGTCGCAAATATCTGTTTGGGGACGGGGAAACACCTCTTATCAACAGGGTGCCTGAATGAAACGTAATTGTACACCTAACCCTTAACTGTACCCCACAAAACCATAATAAAAAATATTGATTATGAAAAAAAAAGGATAATCAAAACTGCTTCAAGTTTGAGTTTGTGTAACCCATCCAGAAGTCCTATGAGTGTGGTCCTCATATCATCTCTGCTTACACATGGGTAAACTGAGGCACACAGGTCGTTTGACCAAAACTGTGAACGGGGACACACCCTGACAATGCCCTCTTGCTTCTCAAGGATGTGCAAACACATGCGAATGAGAGAGATTTCGGGTGAGCGCCTATTTGGGGCTTAGCCCGGGTGAATTGGGCTGACTCAGGCTCAGAGCAGAGAGAGGGCAGATTCCGGTAGAGGAGTGACATCCGGACCCCTTTTTAATGTCTAGGTCCATACCAGACTGGATTTCCCTGGGTCGACCCTCCGTTGGGAATGGGCTGACCCTTCCAGGAGGTTGTGGTGCAGGCCGTGATCGGCAGAGCCCGTGCTCCCAACCAGAGACGCAGCAGTGCCAGGCCCTCAGGGCTCTGAGGTAGAGTAGAGGCCAGGCGTGGTTTTGACGACTGTACCTTTGCGCTTGCAGGTATGTGTCTTTCCACACAGTAGTTCATGTCTACATAAAATAAGCAAGCAGCAGCGTATACTTGCTTCTCAGGAAATGTGGATTTTTTCAAATTTTGGTTTTCTGTATTGTTTTGTTTTGGCATTTGTATTTTTTGAGCCGGGGTCTCCCTCTGTCAGCCAGGCTGGAGTGCAGTGGCACGATCATGGCTCATGGCAGCCTCGACCTCCCGGGCACAAGCGATTCTCCCTCGTCAGCCTCCTGAGTAGCTGGGACTTACAGGTATGCACCACCACACCTGGCTAATTGTTTTATTTTTACTTTTTTTTTTTTTTTTATAGAGATGAAGTCTCACTATGTTGCCTAGTCTGGTCTCAAACTTCTGGGCTCAAGAAATCCTCCCGCCCCAGCCTTTTAAAGTTCTGGGACTGCAGGCACACACCACTATGCCCAGCTAATTTTTTCATTTTTTACAGACGTAATCTTGCCATGTTGTCCAGGCTGGTTTTAAACTTCTGGCCTCAAGAGATCCTTCCACCTTGGCTTCCCACAGCACTGGAATTATAGGGTGAGCCACCGCATCTGGACCTCTTTTCAGAATTTGGATGTATGTATCTGGGCTATGGTTTTTAGGAGTTGGAGAAAAAAGTAATTAGCTATGAATGACTTGATTCAAATATCTGAAATGGACCATGGTGACAGTGAGAGGCGGCAGTTGTCATTAAGACCGAAGTGCCAGCCGGGCTCGGTGGCTCAGCCTGTAATCTCAGCGCTTTGGGAGGCTGAGGTGAGTGGATTGCCTGAGCCTGTGGGTTCGAGACCCGCTTGGGCAACTTGACGAGACCTCATCTCTACAATAAATAAAAAAATCAGCCGGGCGTGGTAGCGCACGCCTGTGGTTCCAGCTACTTGGAAGGCTGAGGCGGAAGGATCACCTGAGCAGGTCGAGGCTGCGGTGGCTGTAAGTGTGCCACTGCCCTCCAGCCTGGGCGACAGAGTGAGACTCCGACTCAGAAAGCAAGACTGAAGTGCCAGCCACAGCATGCAACTGGGAGGGGCCTAGAGGAACCTCAAGCCATGTGTATAAACGCCGCAACAGAAGTGCAGATGGTGGCGGTCTCATCTTGCTGGTAAAGTTACTAGTGTCTCGCGCCATCCGGCAGCGACACGAATCTGTGCCAGGCACAGGAACACTTCCTTCTCCCTGTATTCACCCACATCCAAAAACTCCATGGCAGCAGACGCACCAACTTCACAAGGAAACATTGGGAGCGAGGGGGACTGTTAGGTACGCACGCCAGGTCCAGAGCCACTCTACTGAGCCTAGGTGCCTGGCCTGTCCGGCAGCCTGAGGGCCAAGGCTAGGTTTGGGCTGCTTACAAAAAGAACCTACATTTCCCAGAGTTGAACGCCATGTCTCCCCTGCATCTATTTTAGAGCAAGGAAAAAAATAGAACGTTGTGTCAAATAAGACTCATTTGGTGGAAGGTTTAGTAAAAATGACAACAGTCAACATGTGAGAATGGTCTCACGCCGTTCAATGCTTTACATGCATCGCCGAACCCTTAATGCCATGAGGTCAACGCTCTCAGCATCCCTGTCCTGAGAGGAGGCAAGTCACTTGCCCGGCGGTTGAGCAGTGAGCCAGGCTGCCCAGAGTGAGAGCGAACCCCAGGAGGGGCAGCCAGACAGAGGCAGATTGGATTCGATCTGGGGAGAAGACTGCTCCCGAGGTGTCGAGGCAGCCTTGGGGACTGTGGGACCCGGCAAGTCAAGGCCACACAGCCACGGGGTGGGCAAGCCATAGAGTGGGTTCTAACATGGCATAAGCGCCCCTCAGGAGCCATGGGGGGTGGTGCCAGGATTCCCCATGGATACCAGACCCGTGATGCTCCCACACGCTACCTAAGATGTGAAGTCTTTGCGAGTGACCTGCACACGCCCTCCCGTGTGCCATCCCTCGTGGCTTGATGAGGGGGTCTGTTCTGAGAAACACCGGGTTTGGTGACAGGGCTGTTGTGTGAACAGCACAGAGGGGACTTGCACAATCTACATGCTGTAATCCACTGTGCATCTGGGTTCGTGGTCCAACCTGCTGCTTTGTGGCTGCAAGCCTGCGCGGTGCATGACGGTGCTGATCCCCAGGCAGCTGAAAGGCAACGGCGAGCATCTGGGTGTCTAAACACACAGAATGTAGAGAAGAAATACAGCATCAAGGTCGAGAGTGGCTGGGCACTGGCCGGGAAGGGTGAGTCCAGCCCGCAGGACTTGACGCTGGTTGCCCTGGGGAGTCAGTGAGTGACGGGGGCGAGTGCGAGGTTGAGGGCGTGACCGTTGCCGTGGCAGTGTTCACAACACCGCCCGCTTAGGCGACACTACATTTATTGTAAAATATTTTTCTTTCTTCAAAACCAAGTTAAACTTAGCCTACTGTAACTTTTTAAATTTAGAAAATTTTGTCTTTAAACTCTTTACCCTTTTTGAATAACACAAAACACAAACACATTGTACAGCTGTACACAAATATTTTCTTTATATCCTTATTCTTTAAGCTTTTTTCTATTTCAAATGAATTCCTTTTTATGTTTTTCCTTTTAAGCTTTTTTGTTAAAAATCAAGATTTGGGTCGGGCTTGGTGGCTCAGCCCGTCATCCCAGCACTTTGGGAGGCTGAGGAGAGTGGATTGCTTGAGCCTGCAGGTTTGAGACCCGCCCGGGCAACTTGGCGAGACCTTGTCTCTACAATAAAAGTAAAAAATTAGTCGGGTGTGGTGGTGCATGCCTGTAGTTCCAGCTCCTTGGAAGGCTGAGGTGGAAGGATCACAGGAGCCCAGCGGGTTGACACTGGGGTGACTGTGAGTGTGCCACTGCACTCCAGCCTGGGCGATGGAGTGAGACTCTGACCAAACCAAAAAAACCCCAAGACTCAGACGTGCACCTGATCCAAGGCTTCCCAGGTCAGGATCTGCAGCACCACTGTCTTCTCCCACACCTTGTCCCACTGGCAGGTCTTCAATGACACCCTCGGGGCTGTCACCTCCTATGACAACGCCTTCTCCTGGAACACCTCCTGAAGGCCCTGCCTGACAACGTTTTTTTCCGTAAGTGGAAGACGTATGCTCTAAGAATAATGATTTAAAAAATACCAGAGTAAATACATAAACTGGAAACACAGTCGTTTCGTTTATTATTATCAAGTCTTTTTTTTTTGAGTTGGAGTCTCACTCTGTTGCCTTGGCTGGAGGGCAGTGGCACGCTCATGGCCACTGTAGCCTCAACCTGCTGGGCTTGTGTGATCCTTCTGCCTCAGCCTTTCAAGCATCTAGAACTTCAGGCATGCACTACCATGCCCAGCTAATTTTTTGATTTATCATAGAGACAAGGTCTCGCAAAGTTGCCCAGGCTAGTCTCAAATCCCTGGGCTCCGGCAATCCTCTTGCTTCTGCCTCCCAAAGTGCTGGAATTACAAGTGTGCACCACCATGCCCAGCTAATTTTTTGATTTATTGTGGAGACGAGGTCTCGCCAAGTTGCCCAGGTTGGTCTCGAACCCCATGGCTCAGGCAATCTTCTTGCCTCCCTCTCCCAAAGTGCTGGGATGACAGGCGTGAGCCACTGCACCCAGCTATTATCAAGTCTTTTTTTTTTTTTTTTGAGTTGGAGTCTTACTCGGTCGCTCAGACTGGAGTGCAGTGGCTGCTCCCGGCCACCGCAGCCTCACCTGCTGGGCTCCGGCGATCCTTCCGCCTCAGCCTTCCGAGTAGCCAGAATTACACGCATGCACTACCACGCCCGGCTGATTTTTTTATTTATTGTAGAGATGAGGTCTTGCTGCCCAGGGGGGTCTCGAACACGCAGGCTCAGGTAATCCACTTACCTCAGCCTCCCAAAGGCACTGGATTACAGGCTGACCCACTGAGCCTGGCAATCAAGCCTTAAGCACTGTACATAGGGTATGCACTAGACTTTGATACACCTGGCTGCAAACGAGGTTTGTTTACACCAGCATCACCACAAACACGTGAGTGACACATGGTACTATGGCGGTGACATCACTGGGCAGCGGGGATGCTTCAGCTCTGTTATCATCTCATGGTCTCACCTTCCATATGGGTCCCTCACTGACTGTAGCACGAGGCCATGTGTGACTGTCCTTTACATCGTCTCTAGACTACTTCTAACTTCCTACGATGTGAACGCTGTGTAAATAGTCTCTCTGCTGAATTATTTAGGGACTAATGAGAAGGAGAGAGGTTGACCTAGTCACTGCAGATGCAACCATCCGTTTTGCTCTTGGATATTTTTGGTCCCTGGTTGGTTGAATCCAGTGGACCCAGGACCGACCGAGAAGGAAGGTCGCTTGGACTTGGAATCAGAATTAAAAGTGGTTGATGTCCTTTGCAGCCTAGAAAGCTCATAGAAAGCTGTCGGGTTTGAAAGTTATCGTACCTAATTTTCTCCGGATGTTTGGCACTGCATGATAATAGACTTAAGTATCTTCTTGGTGGAAATAGCAAAATATGAAATCGTCTTAATTTTGCCAATGTTAAGTCTGGTATTTCACTAAGCTCCACCTTAAGGTATGGAAAAATGTTATAAACATCTGCTTTAAACACGGAATGGGGTAAAGTCCTCTGAGTTTTAATATAAAGAATGGCATCGCTTTAGAATGCATTTTTTAATATGCAGAATGTATTTAATTTCCTAAAGCAATGAATTGTCTTGGCATTATGCTATCTTATGAAACACTTTCTCACGCTCACATCGTGTCTTTATAGGTTTCAATATCAGCAAAACCTTTAAATAGTCTTACTTGGGTGTTGTGTATCACTGTACAGTAACTGCTAGTACATATGGTATTTCTGATCCGTGTAATAAAGTACATTTGTCATGTATCTTGTGATCTGCATACCTTTCAGCTGTTACTTCATAAATCTGTTCCATCACAGAGCTGCTCTGTATAGCCATGCTTGAAGCTGCTTTTAATAAACTAATATTTTGTGTCTTTTGTATGTAATCAACAGGGAGTACTAGAGACCTGTGCCTCTGTGGAGAGACGTTCCACTAAACTAGTTTTCCCTTGACAATGGTGGAAAAAAATAGTTTGGGAAAAGCACAGATGTTCGAGAACACGTGTTGTTTGCTCCTAGACGTCAGCTGAAGATCTTTTGTGTTGCTCCGGATATGCGTTTTTAGTGCTTTGGAGAAGAAACAGTTTGAGATGTGTGATGCGGAGGAGACAGTTACAAATGTCAGTGAACGACCTGCATGGGTGCCCTTTGTTAAATTCCCGAAAGGCCCAGCCTTACTCCCACGAGGAGGTGAGGCTCTGAGCCGAGCTGGAGGCCGTTGGCCAAAGCCCGGCCACTCCCACCTGCCTCCCTACTCAGACATAAGCACCCACTTCCCTTGTGTCTCTGTTCTGCCCCAAACTTCAACTTGGCAGCATCTTCACGGAGGCTGGTACTGAACAATTCAAGGACAGAGCGGGGGCCCCAGTGCCCCCTGGGCCCTCGAGGGATTGGTAGGACATTTCCTACTTGAGCTGCAGAGATGTGTCAGATTTCCAAGAGCGGGCAACTGGTGACTGATATGTGGAAAGGAAAATATTCCTGGGAAATGCTGAAGAAAAGAAAGCCGTGGCCGGCGTGGTGGCTCACACCTGTAATCCCAGCACTTTGGGAGGTGGAGGCAGGAGGAGTGCCTGAGCCCAGGGGTTCGAGACCAGCCCAGGAACTTGGCAAGACCTCATCTCTACAATCAACAAATAAGCCTGGCATGGTGGTGCGTGCCTGAGGTCCCAGCTACTCCAGAGGCTGAGGCAGGATTGTCTCACCCAGGAGGTCGAGGCTGCGGTGAGCCATGATTGTGTCACGGCACTCTAGCCTGGGTGACAGAGCGAGACTCCGACTCAAAAAAAGAAAAAAGAAAAAAAAGGCGCCATGTGCCGCAGGTAAGCTTGGGTGGCCCCTACGATGCCTTGAATCTTGCAAAAGGGCTGCCACGAAGACGATGGGAACCAGCTGTCCCAAATCCCCACTGAGGAAATGGGTTTTAACTGTCGCAGAAAGGATTTGGGTTAAATGCAAGGAAGAACTTCCCGCATGCGAGTGCTATTTAAAGCCAGGTAGAGATTGGAAAGAGGTCGGTGAGTTGTCTCTGGAGGAGGGCACAGCTCCAGAGGAAGGAATGGAGGGGCCGGGAGAGGCTGAGCCCGCTGAACTGGGGGGTGGCGAGGATTCCCCGGAGGGTCTGGGCCTTCTCCCTCCCACACCCACGCCTCCAGTTACGAGGTTTCCAGGTCAGGGCCGAGGAGCGCGCATTAGTCATCAGGACCCAAGCGCTAGAGGCCCCTGGGCCTGGCGTCTTTTCCGTGTCATTCATGCTTGGAAGGAAGTGTCAGGCTGTGACCAATGGACAAAGAAACTGACCCATGCCTAGTGCTCCCCACTCATCGGTGGACATCTGAGCTCAAGAGCCAGGGCGGGACTGGACGCCACGCATTTCGGGAAGGCTGAGGCCACGTGGGCTGGGACGCTGGAGGACTGGGAACAGGGCAACTGCCTTGCTGTCCCTGGGCACGTATCTGCTGGCCTTTTGCCGAGATATCTCCAACAAGGCCGGAGGGCTGCAGGTCACACCTGGCATTTGGAAGTCCAGGAAGCAGAGACTG
Organism: Cephalopachus bancanus; assembly: GCA_027257055.1. Lineage (NCBI taxonomy): Eukaryota > Metazoa > Chordata > Mammalia > Primates > Tarsiidae > Cephalopachus > Cephalopachus bancanus. The sequence continues at coordinate 2,323,352 of JAPVLO010000218.1, forward strand.
TGGACAGGGAAATGGACCCTTCCCCTTCCTTTCCACCCCAATTCAGGACTCTCCTTTTTTTTTTTTTCCAAATACACAAACCTTTTATTTCTTACAGAAATACGACTTATATTATTGTTTGTTAATGCTCCTAAGTTTACAAGAGTTTGGTCAATGATTCGAGTTCTATAAAAAGGACTCTCCCTTTACCTCTCTCTTCTCTGCCCTCCTTTCATTTTAGTCTTTCTCCTTCAGTCTGTTTTTCTTACGTGTTGCTTATTAAAAAATATTTAAAGCTATGAGTCCGATTTTTTAAAAAAATTCTGCCTGGTCATAGGAGCCTTTTGTTTGTATGCGACCTTTTGCACCTTTTCTTTGTGGTCCAGGGACTGTAACAGCAATTCCTGCTTCTGGGCCAGGTGCCGTGGCTCATATCTGTAATGCCAGCATGTCTGGAGGCTGAGGCGGGAGGATCCCTTGAGGTCAGGAGTTTGAGACCAGCCTGAGCAGCATAGACCCCGTCTCTACAAAAAGTAAAGACGAAACTGAAATAAAAGGAAATCCCCGCTTTTGTGCCGTTTCCCTCCGTCACTCTGCCTTCCTCTCTCTTCCTCCCCATCTCCATCGGCCTCTCTGCCTGGGGCTCCAGTCACAGCCCTGCTGGCATTCTCCCTCTACCTACCTCTCCTCCTTTTTCTCCCAGCCTTTCCACCTGTTACATTGTTATGACTCTTCCTGGTCACTCCCATCTCTTTAACTGGATGCAACATGGCGGGGAGGAGCTTTACAAGGACAGGTGCTATGGTTTGAGAGTGTCCCCCAGAATGCATGTGTTGGAAATTTCGTCCCTGGTGTGGCACATTGAGTGGGGGGGCCTTGAAGAGATGATTAGGTTGCTAAGAGGGATTAATGTCACTCCTGAGAGACTGGATTAGTTACAGCAAGAGCTGGCTGTCATAAAGCCAGATTGCCCCTCCCGCATGGCCTCTCTTGGTAAGACTCACTTGAGCTTCTTGCCTTCCGCCATGCTGGGGAGCAGCCCAAGACCCTCTCCAGGTGCAGGAGCCTGGTCTTGGACTTCCCAGTCTCCAGAGCTGTGAGCTAAATACATCTCTTTTCTTTATAAATGACCCAGTCTCAGGTGTTCTGTTGTAGCAACAGGAAATAGGCTAAGATAGTAGCCAAGTGGTCAGGCCGTCTGTTTTTATAAAGTTTTACTGTCACACAGCCATGCCTACTTGTTCATGTATCGACTGTGGCTAATTTGTGCTAGGAAGACAGAATGTAGTAGTTGCAACAGAGTCTAAGTTACAATCTGGTCTTTTAAAAAAGGTCCGCTTTAGCATATTTTCTGTTTATTAAGTAGAGGCTTTTGTCCTTTATTTGGAAATTCACATGAGTTGGCTCTGTCATATGTGTCTGTCTGGTTGCATTTTATGTTTGGAAGCTCATTCCAGCTTCCTTACTTGAAGGTGGTTGTATCCAAAAGAAAAGAGGCAATCACACTCACTGTCACTGTGCATCCAAGTGAGGTTCCCAAAGGCTGTTGTTTGTAGTGTGTTTTTGTGTTTAGGTGTGTCTGTCATCTGCCATCTTCAACTAAACTCCTTTTAGTCTTGGGATTAAAAATAAAAATGATAATTCCATGGTAAAACTTTTCACAAATCTCATAGCTAACTTTTCCTTTAAGTCTACAAACCTTTCTTGAGAATATGAAATACTGGAGAAAGGACTCTGTTTTAACTTAATATGGCATATGGAAAGGTGTTCCAATTTAGCTTGATTTGGTGGGTGGTCTAGCTGAAAATATTTTGCAGGTTTGTTTCATTAATAAAATTAATATGGACTAACATAGTCACAGTATTTAAGACTGGAAATTTTTTTTTTTGGAGTTGGAGTCTTACTCCATGGCTCAGGCTGGAGTGCAGTGGCATGCTCACGGCCACCCCAGCGTCGACCTACTGGGCTCTGGCGAACCTTCCGCCTCAGCCTTCCAAGGAGCCGGGACTACAGGTGTGCGCTACCATGCCTGGCTAATTTTTGATGTATTGTAGAGACAAAGTCTCGCCACGTTGCCCAGGCTGGTCTCGAACCAACAGGCTCAGGCAATCCACTCGCCTCGGCCTCCTAAAGTGCTGGGATTACAGACTGAGCCACCAAGCTCGGCCCCTCTGAGACTTTTAAAAAAATTGTGGTAAAATATGCAAGCATGACATTTCCATTTTAATTATTTTGAGTGCGCAATTCAATGTCCATCAGCACTGTCTGCGTCTCGTCAGCATTCCTGACAGAGCCTTGGGACCTGTTCACCAACAATCCGCGTCTGCCCTTCCCTGTGCCCAGGAACCCGCTGTCCTGCTGCTGTCCCTGACCTGACTGGGGACGCCTTGGAGGCGCAGTCATGTGCCACGGGCCCTTCCGTGTCTGGCTTCTCCCGCTCAGCATCATGTTTTCACTGTTCTCCGTGCCGCAGTCTGTCCCAGAACCGCGTTCCTTCTTCGGGTCCAGGACTGTCCCACCACGTATGATGACACATTTGGTTTATCCGGTCGTCTATCGACGGCACTTGAGTTGTTTTCCTGAAGATGTCTCAAGGCCCACGGTGCTGGCTCATCCACGCTTTCTGGTGAGACAACCTTCCCTTCTCAAAACTCCCTTTTGTATCTACTCATTGTCTAACTCAGAGCAGTGACAACTCTATTGGGGGCAGGAGGGAGGAGCAGAGGGGGAGTTTACAGCCTGTGCCAATGTCACAGCGATACATTTTTATTTCCGTTTATCAAAAAATGAAGGATTTTGGCTGGGCGCCAGGGCTCACATCTGTCATCCCAGCACTTTGAGAGGCTGAGGCGGGAGGATTGCTTGAACCCAGGAGTTTGAGATCAGCCTGGGCAACATAGCGAGACCTCATCTCTAAAAAAAAAAAAATTAGCCGAGTGTGGTGGCTCGTGCCTGTAGTCCCAGCTACTCGGGAGGCTGAGACAGAAAGAGTGCATGAGCCCGGCAGATGAGGCTGTGGTGAGCTGTGGTCATCGTGATCCTGTCACTGCACTCCAGCCTGGGTGACAGAGTGAGACCCCTCCAGAAAATTGGATGATATTTTAAAAAACACTCTCAGTAAACAGTGAGAATCACGACATCGGTTTCACATGTTTTGGTGGGGCATGCACATCTGCAATACTTCCCAAAGGTGACAAATAAAGCCAGTGGCAGGGGATGCAGGGAGCTTCCCTGCTGACTCATGCCATCTGTCATTCTGTTTGGTGATTCAACTCCTGAATTTTGGGGGGTTTGCACCATTCATCTCTTTGGCACACCCTGTATTCAGTCTCTCCAGGGAGAAGACCATGCCATGGTTGGGCATGCCCAATGTTAAAATCACAGAAAGCACATACATGTCTTGAAGGACTTGCTGCGTCCTGGGCACTCCTGAGAGTGTCTCCCCCGAGTTTCCGTTCCTTCCGGCATCATCCAACGCAAAACCGTGCACAGTGGTCACGCTGCCGTTCACCGCTTCACAAATCGCTTCATCTATGAATTCCAGCTTTCCAAAGTGCCTGTTTTTTAAACGCATGTGACACCAGGATATTTGAAGTATCAGTCTCCCTTATAACCACTGACATTCTGATGATGACCTACTCAGTACGGGTCCTGAGCAATCACACAGAGTTATCCATTTATGACAATGCTGCAGACAGAAAAAAATTATTGGCTGAGGATGAAGTCTTTTCTTATGACATTTTATCTTTCTCCATGGGCCTGCACTCGTTTGCAGTGCTGGTTTCCATGGCAAAATATTTCAGTGTGTGCTTATTATAGTATTATTATAGTATCTTAACTCCTTGGATTTACCAAAGACGAGTGTGGTCTTAATAGATGATATTGTATCTTGTTTCCCAGGTTTGTTTCATAACCTCGATGGTTATTCCTAGTTGCGACTTCGTTTCCTTTCTAAATGTGTTAATAAAATGCTTGCATTCGGATGGGCCTGATGCCAGCATCCGACCTGGCCGTGCTTCAAGCAAGTGATAAAACTCATGACAACATTGCACTTGGAGACGTCGCCCGCATCCTGACTGCACAAGTGGGAAACTTGGAGTTCCTCACAGAGTTAAATTAAGGTCAGACCCGGTTTCCGACACGGCGTTCAGATGTATGGGCAGGTCCTCACGCTTGCATTTATTATACAGTAATTTGGGGCTTAAAGAGTTATATCCCGTCCATCCTCCACATCTGGACAGCGTTTATAACGATCACATTTGATCCTCACGTAATTTTGTTGGGGAATTCACGAGAATTCCTCTGTGGGCCACATTACAAGTGAACATGAGATCTGCTAAAATATTACTCCCAAACCCTCGACTGTCCATAGAGAATACACACATGGACAGATTCCACCCCCCACCCTTCTTCCCCTGCCACCGGCCACTCGCGCACCGTGCTCATCTCTGCGGCTTCCTTGTCTCCACTGACAAAATGGGGGTGATGCTTTAATGGCAGCCAACACGCGTCAAGGATTTTGAATCCTGAAAAACAGCAGGCTCACGCATCTCTCCCGAGTGGCCACTGTACACAGGTGACCATGATGGCGGTGTCATAGACCCCATCATGCAGGGGACAACAGTGTGATGGCGATGGCCCGTTTATTTTTTCTTTGGTTCAGATGCTACTTGGGGGAGGGAGACGTCATTTGCAGAGGACAGCCACAGGACGGGCTTTGACCACCCTGCCCCATCCATGGGAGCCCCCACAAATCGAGCGGAACCTTCTAAGGGCTATGAAGGGAGCCTTTAGTTTCCCGAGACTGACAAGGGGATGCGGGGGACATTTGGCAGCGCTGTGCTGGGGCCCCTCAGCCCTGTCAGGAGGAAGATTATGAACACAGGTCATGTTGTTTGTGCATGACTATGCGCCCTTCCCGGCAAACAATTTTAACACTCAAAAAGAGGCAGATGGAGAGGCAAAGGCGGATAGGGAAGACAGAGACACGGCAGGTCTTTCGAGAGGGAACGTGATTTCGATACAGCCTAAGCCACGTGCTTTTCTGATGGCTCACATGCAAGTGTCTGCTAATTATGTAAGAGCGGTGCACTTTGAGTCAGCTGCGTTTCCTACCAGCTCGTGACGGGGTGGTTCCTTTTCATCAGCTCAGATGGCATTCTCTGCAAGCTTTTCGGGGTTTCAACTTGATTTACCATGCTGAGTAGTCAGGGTATTTTGAAATAAAGCAATCAGTGGGCTCTGAGATGAGCCAAGGCTCATTTCTGCCATGCGACGAGGGGCTGGCCGGCTGCGTGGCCTCCCCAGAACCCTTCCCCAACCCCTGCGCCCCTGCTGAGACCGCGGTTTCCAACAGCCAGTTGTGACATCTTGATGGCACCTAGGCAGATCTGTTTCCCATCCCGCAGCTCTTAGGCGAGGCTGCACTCCAGGGGCTTTCACTGATGGTCACAATTTATGGTGCCGTCTCAAGCACCGATGGAAAAATGAATTCACACCCCTTAAAGACTTCTTCACCTGGGAGGTCACAGACTCTGAGAAGGGTCTTTGGAATGGTCTGAAGGGGCCCTGTAGCGACTCCATTCTGGGGGAAGGGGGCGTCACTCGGGCTAGTCCCTAGGGCAAGTTGCCAAGAAAAGTTCTCGCAGGAAAGAGCTCCCACGGGGCACGAACCTGGAGGGACAGCGACCTGTCCTGGGTCCCTGTGCTGCTGGCGTCCTGGTGATACAGAGACCCGCTAAAGTCTGTCCATATTGTCACAGCCCCTAGAGAAGGGCATGGCAAGGGCTCAAGCTCCTGTACGTTCCTGAGCAATATTCCCGGGAGCTCATAAAAGGTGCACTTCCCCGATCTCCTGTGCACTCCCAGAAAGGTCCTTGACTTCCCTGTCAACTGAAAGTTGCAAATCTCCATTTACTCCACTTTTCCGAGTGGTTATAAGTTTGAATAATAGCCTTGGGAGGCTGAGGTGAGTGGATTGCCTGATCCCGTGGGTTCGAGACCTGCCTGGGCAGCAAGACCTCATCCCTACAATAAATAAATCAGCCGGGCGTGGTAGCGCGTGCCTGTAATTCCGGCTACTTGGAAGGCTGAGGCGGAAGGATCGCCGGAGCCCAGCAGGTCGAGGCTGCGGTGACCGGGAGTGGCCACTGCACTCCAGTCTGGGCGACAGAGTGAGACTCCAACTCAAAAAAAAAAAAAAAGTTTGAATAATACAGTATCCATGTAACGGGAAGCCTTGTGATTTGTGTAACTTTTGTTTCAATGTAATCATCAGCTTTGTGATCTGCATAGCTTTTGGGTAATGCGTGATGTCTTAGGCCTTGTAAACTCCCTTTACTCTAGAGCAAGCTTGATGAATGCTTCTGCTGGGCCCTACTGATAAAAGCTGTGAGATACGTCTGGTACTTGGCACCAGAAAGTCTGGACCAAAAAATATCACTGTCGATAAATGCGGCGGAAACTCAAGTTCTATGCAATGATCTGCTGGTCACATGGTTAATGTCTAGGTACCGGCAACTCTGGACTTAAAAAAGTGAACTGTAAAAGCCTGGAGGGTAAGCAGAACCATTTTAGAAAGACCTTGAGTCTGGTTCTGCTCCCTGTATTCGAACTCGGAAATAAACCTCTTTCTACCAGTTCCCTGCCCCTTTGATGTGTTGGTATCCAGGGTGAGCAGCCGAGCATTAGTCGGACCACAACGCTGGCAGCCCTCAGCAAAACTGGGATGTGGCCCACAGGGGTCCCGGCCTACATGGTGCTGCCCCAGGGGTCCGTGGTGAGTGGCACCGGGAAGTCTGCACGTTAATATCAATGATTTCTGGCAGGTGGCAGGACAGGGACGTGAGAAAGGAGTCACTTCTAAGGGCACACACGTCCTGCTTTGGACCCGATGGAGGCTGGTGGGCCTTTCCTTTCACAGGCCTCTGTGTTGGGGCTGGTGGCGTTTGAGGAAAGGGAAGATTTTAATTGCTTAAACGAATTCCCTGCAAAGTGTTAACCGATGAGGGTTAAATATCACCTATATTAAGGCTGCCTGGGATTGACGAGCCACCAAGATATAAAAGAGGGAGCTTTATTGGTGAAATTCCAGGCCCCAAGACAAGGGAAAAAGTTGGTTTTTTTCCTTTCTTTGTGCTTTTCTTCACACCCACCTTCCCCTCCAGCCATGCCCCAGCCAGGAACCTGATGCTGATGCCCCAAGATCTGCTCCCAGGGTCCGCTCTCTGAGACGTGGCGAGCACTTCTCACCCAAGGTTCGCTCATAGACTTGGGAGGTAAGCAGACTGTGAGCCCCTCACTCTTTAAAAAGTACTGAGGGCATTGCATAGCCAAAGCCCCTGCCCACACGCAGGGAGGACACAGGACTGAGGCTTTCGGGGTGGCACCATGTCTTCCCTTCACTGGTCCCCGAGGCAATGCCTCAGGAAGGTGGTCAACCCCCACGTTCCAGAAGAGGGCTGTACGGTCAGGGGAGTTAAGGACCTGTTGGAAGTCTCCAGGTTCCCCAGTGGACTCAGACCTTTTTTTTTGAGTCAGAGTTTCACTCTGTTGCCCAGGCTGGTGTGCAGGGGCACACTCATGGCCACCCCAGCGTCGACCTGCTGGGCTCCGGTGATCCTTCCACCTCAGCCTTCTGAGTAGCCGGAACTACAGGCACACGCTATCTTGCCCAGCTAATTTTTTGACCTGTTGTAGAGACGAGGTCGCGCTGAGTTGCCCGGCTTGATCTCGAACCCGTGGGCTCAGGCCGACCACTTGCCTTGGCCTCCCAAAGTGCTGGGATGACAGGCTGAGCCCAGCCAGGATTCAGATATTAACCCACCTGACCCCAATGCCCAGCCTCCTTCAGTATGGCGTGCTGCCACATGGCTCCTAGAGATGGGATTAAGTCAGCTTCTTTTATAGTATCACTATTAATAGTTTTTGGTGTTGAATAAGTAAAGTTTAGCAGGGGTGCCCAAAAAAGTTTATACATTTTAAGAGAAGTTAAGAGATGTTCGCAGAAATCAGAAGTGTCAGGACACTGATGGTCACCACTTTGAGCACCTCCTGGAATTGTGTTAGTCAAACGTGACTTGTATTCATTGTATTGAGTGCTACAACTTTAATACTGTCTTTCCTTTCTTAAATGTGTACCCATTTGGGGGCATCCTCTGTATACATGCACAGTCACTGGTAGAACTCTCTTCCCCTGTGTGTTATCCCGGCCACTCTCTCTCCCACAGGTAACCACGGTTACAGTTTCTTGCGTGGCCTTTCAGAAACATGTTGGGCTTCTATAAGCATGCATATATTTTCTTTTTTCTTCTCTTTTCTCTACATTTTTTTTTTTTGGAGTCACAGTCTCTCCAGGCTGGAGTGCAGTAGCACGAGCACTGCTCACTGCAGACTTGTCCTCTTGGGCTCAGGCAATCCGCCCGCCTCAGTCTCCTGAGTAGCTGGGACTACAGACATGCACCACGAAACTCAGTTAAGTTTTTGATTTTTTGTAGAGACAAGGTCTCGCCGTGTTTCCTAGGCCGGTCTCAAACTCCTGGCCTCAAATGATCCTCCTGCTTCAGCCTCCCAAAGTGCTGGGATGACAGGCGTGAGTCACCACACCCGGCTTGTATATTTTTTCCTCCTCTCACAAACGACAGTTTAGAAAACACACTGCAGTTTGTGTTCTTTTCCACATAATCATGCATCTTGGAGGTGAGCTAAATCATTCTTTTAGCAGCTTCAGAAGTGGACATACTTTCCATTATATGTCTGTACCATAATTTTCTTGAACTGAAATGGATTTATTGAACTGATATAGTTATTTAAATGAGATCAATGAGCCTTCCATAGATTCTACTGTCAAATGACCATATTCCTGTGGGTGTAGCCAGCCTTGCAAACCTTCTTGATGAATGATTGCCTCAAAACTGGAAGAAGCGTGTGGCTTCCCAGAGTGACTTAGTATTGGGTATGTTTTTGAAAAAAATCTTGTGCTGTAAAACTATATGATCACTTCTTACATATGCGTACCCAAGCACCCACACTCACGCATGCAGCATGTGAACAAAATCGAGGGGTCCCAGGAAAGAACAGGGGCTCAAGATGATGAAGAAAAGTCAGTGGTACTCACAGGACCCTTTCCCCACATCTACGGAAATTAGACAGGAAGACAGTCTGTGGTCCGTCAAACCTCGATGGACTCAGCTTTTCTGGAGCAGGAAGAGATTTGGATCCCTAAGAATCAAGTAGAGATGGATCAGCCTTCAGGAGAGAACGAGAAGGACGTCACCAAAGAAGAAGTTCTTAATCTCTGCAGATAAAAGGGGAGACAGGTGCAGGGGCTCACGCCTGGAATCCCAGCACTTTGGGAGACCGAGGCAAGAGGATCGCTTGAGCCCAGCAGTTTAAGACCAGCCTGGGCAACATAGTGAGAGAACACACATTATTCTCCCAGTGTCCCCTTACATCCTCACATTCAAGGCCAGCCCGTCCAGGACCTCCAAGAAGTCAGTGGCACACCCACGATGACGCAGCTCTCAGATATTCCCCTGGGTTCATTTCTTCCCGTATCCCGTATTCTCTTCTTAAATGGCTGATCTGTTAAGTGCCTGCCAAGGATGAACCTCTACCCAGTATGATGAGGGTAGAAACTTGTCTCCACGTTTGTGCTGTCAGCATGCTCTATCTCCAGACCCCACCCCGTCTGTTGCAGGCAGCCATTTGACCTGTGCGTCCAAGTTGGAGGCTGGCGTCCTCTGTCACCAGCTATCCCAACGGCTCCTCCCCCGTGTGGGGCCACTCATGCCACTTCCCACTCGGTCTCCATGCCCCTCCCTTCTCCCGCTCACATTTTCTGGCTGCAAAGGACCTCGGGAACAAGGACACCAAGGCAGAGTTCCGAGAGCGACCTTCACCCCACGGGAAGCAGAAGCTGCCAGAAGGGAGCCACGTGTGAGGCACTCAACAAACAGCATAAGCCCAGGATACTGAGTCGTGGGTGTCCAGAGTTGGAAGGGCCCTTGGAGGCTGTAGGGGCCGAGGGAAAACTCCCCCCCAATTCTCTGAAGGTTCCCTGAAGACCACCCGCAAAGGGAAGGTGAGTGGGAGCAGAGGACACGGGAACCTTCTGCGTGATGACCCCAAGAGGCAGGGCACACGGTCTGGTCCGTGTTCGTGCTTGGATTCAACACAGGATGTGTGTAGAAATAGGACTGGACACAGAGTGTGGGCTGCAAGGCTAACAGACCAAGGGGAACCCAGCAGGCTGCCTGTCTACACTCTTCTTGGCATCTCTGGGTCCTTCTGGTGTGGGGCTGGGCCCTTGGAATGAGGTCTTGTGACCTACAGTCAAACAGGATAACTCAGAAAATTTCTTTGTTTCTCTCTCTCTGTCTTTTTTGAGTCGGGTCTCACTGTGTTGCCCAGGCTGGATGGCAGAGGCCTGATCACGGCTCACCGCAGCCTCGACCACCTGGGCTCAAGCGATCCTTCTGCCACAGCCTCCTGAGTAGCTGGGACTACAGGTGAGTGCCACCACACCTCACTATTTTTTTTTTTTGAGTTGGAGTCTCACTCTGTCGCCCAGACTGGAGTGCAGTGGCCGCTCCCGACCACCGCAGCCTCAACCTACTGGGCTCTGACGATTCTTCTGCCTCAACCTTCCGAGTAGCCAGAATTACAGGCGCACGCTACCATGCCCGGCTAATTTTTTGATTTATTGTAGAGATGAGGTCTCACCAAGTTGCCCAGGCGGGTCTCGAACCCGCGGACTCAGGCAATCCACTCACCTCAGCCTCCCAAGGCGTGGGATTATAGGCTGAGCCACTGAGCCCGGCAATTTTTTTTTTAATTGTAGAGACGCGGTCTCACCAAGTTGCTCAGGCTGGTCTCAAACTCCTGGGCTCAAGCGATCTTCCCGTCTCAGCCTTCCAAAGTGCTGAGTTTATAGGTGTGAGCTACCACGCTGGCTGAAAGTTTCTTATGGCCAATTTTTACACTGAAAGCTGGGGGAAAGTTAGAAAAATTTTAAGGTTTGGGGGCTGGCTTTGGGGAAAAGGATTCTGTTTTTTAAGGCTAGCCTCGGGAGAGAAGGAGAGGCTGGAGACAGGAGGGCAGGGGAGGTCGCCCAGAGCTGCTTCTGAGGTCTTCATTTTGGAGTATTGCCATCTGCGTTGTTATAAGCAGCACCGGAACTGGGTAATTTATAAAGAAATGAAGCTTACTTGGCTCACAGTTCTACACGGTGCGGCCTTGGCTTAGGAGGCTTTCACTCCTGGCGAGAGGCTAAGGGAGCAGGCGTGTCATGCGGTAAGGGGGGCTGCCAGGCTCCTATTTTTTTTTCTGAGTTGGGGTCTCATTCTGTCGCCCAGGCTGGAGTGCAGTGGCACACTCATGGCCACCCAGCGTTGACCTGCTGGGCTCTTGCAATCCTTCTGCCTCAGCCCTCCAAGTAGCCGGAACAACAGGCATGTGCTACCACGCCTGGCTAATTTTTGATTTATTGTAGAGACGAGGTCCACTAAATTGCCGGGCTGGTCCCGAACTCACGGGCTCAGGCAATCCACTTGTCTCGGCCTCCCGAAGCAGCTTCCTTTAAACACCAGCCCTCGTGTGAGCGAAATGAGTGAGAACTCACTCATTACCATGGGGAGGGGACCGGGACATCCATATGGGATCTGCCCCCTTGACACAAGCACCTCCCCCCAGGGCCCACCTGCAGCACCAGAGACCACAGTTCAACAGGCGATGTGGAGGGACAGATGCCCACACTGCACAGGGCCTCATTTTCTGAGCTCCAGCAAGCTCATCTTATCTGGTGGGTCCAACCCTGGCCAAGAACCTTGGCCAAGAGACAGTCACACACACACACACACACACACACACACACACACACACACACACACGCACGCACACATGCTCACAAACATAGGCACACAGGTATACATACCCACACATAAACATAGAAACACACACTCATGGCTGGGCTCGGTGGCTCAGCCTGTCATTCCAGCACTTTGGGAGGCTGAGGCGAGTGGATTGCCTGAGCCCGCAGGTTAGAGACTTGGCGAGACCTCGTTTCTACAATAAATAAAAAATTAGCAGGTCATGGTGGCATGCGCCTGTGGTTCCGGCTACTTGAAAGGCTAGGGTGGAAGTTTCACCAGAGCCCAGCAGGTCGACGCTGGGGTGGCTGTGAGTGTGCCACTTCACTCCAGCCTGGGCAACAGAGTGAGACTCCAACTCAAAAAAAAAAAAAAAAAAAAGAAAGAAACGCACACTCATAAACACAGGCACATACATGCACACACACGCACATATAAACACGTATACACACACGCACACACTCAAACACAGGCACACACACACACTGGAAGGCAAAGCATCCTGCAGGTACAAGAACGTTACTTTGACCTAAACCAGATGAAGGCAGTTCTCACGGGCAGGGCGACCCCCTACTCCTCGGGTGGGCTCAGTGCCCTCAGGACTCGAGAGACCGTGAAGTTAGCTGCGGCTGCAGTGATCTTGGGCGAGACGCCCCTGGTACGTACGTCTTGGCAAGCCAGTAGCTCGCTACCGCTGTGGCTAACGTGAACAGCATTTCTTCTAACACCCAGGCTGTGTGTCCCGTGGGCAGATGCTCAGGCTGCCGATGGGGCCAGTTGTGCCCCAGAGGCCTTCGTGCTCCTCTGGTCCAGCCAGGGCCGTCCGTAGCTGTTTTCGGGGGGACTGCCGGGAATGCAAAGTGCATCCCAGCCAGGCCAGGCTCCAGCCAGCCCTGCTTTCCTCCAACCCATCCCCGCAAGTACATCCAAGCCCAACGGGATGGGGTGGGGAGGATGTCCCCACAGGGAGGGACCCGCGAGGCGGCAGGGCAAGGCGGCGGACGTGTCATCGTGTTCCAAGTGAGTGACGTCTCGGGCCGTGTGTGCTGCCACACCTGGAACCAGCGATACATATATTTTTATTTTTTATTTATTTATTTTTTTTGAGTTGGAGTCTCACTCTGTCGCCCAGACCAGAGTGCAGCGGCCGCTCCCTGCCACCGCAGCCTCGACCTGCTGGGCTCCGGCGAACCTTCCGCCTCAGCCTTCCAAGTAGCCGGAATTACAGGCATGCACTACCACGCCTGGCTGATTTTTTGATTTATTGTAGAGATGAGGTCTCGCTGCCCAGGCGGGTCTCGAACCCGCAGGCTCAGGCAATCCACTCACCTCAGCCTCCCAAAGGCGCGGGATTACGGGCTGAGCCACCGAGCCCGGCTACATATATTTTTTTATTTAAAAAATGTTTAATGACTGAGACAAGCAAGCAAAAAGAAAAAGCATCTAAACCCACGGCTTCTGGAAGACTCACTTATTCTTGCCCATCTTGCACCTCTCTTCCAACTTGGCCTTGGCCTCCCGTCGGGCCTTGTGTTTAAGAGCAGGGCCTGTGAAGACATCCTTGTCGACAACAGTTTCGTCCAAGGGGAAGTCCACAGAGAACCTTGTGGGCAGGAGGTGATTGCACTTTTAAACTTTTACAAGACTTGATCTTTGACCTCTTGGCAATCTTCTTCTTGTCCATGGCAGCTGTCACTTTGCGGGGATAGCGGTCAATTCCAGTCACCAGAGCATGGCTGGAGGGGAGGTCTGAGATGGCATCATCAACGTTCTTCACGGTGAGGTTTTGTGTCCAGAATAGCCTCTGGCCAGGGCCAGCACCACTTTCCCGGGTCTCGTGAACTCGTCCATTTCGACGACAACCACCCAGGCCTACAGCCGGACTGGCGATTTATGAAGAACAGAAGTTGACCTCTGCAGCTTCGAGGCTGGAAGCAATGCCAAGGCACTGGCTTCTGGTGTCTGGGGGGGGCTGCGCTTTCCAGAGGGTGGAACGCCGCATCCTCACGTGGCAGAAAGGTGGAGGACAGGTGGGAACGAACACCCTCTGCCCGGTCCCTTTGTATGAAGCCTAATCCCAGGCAGGCAAAGCTGCCAGAGTCAGCCAATAACTCCTGCCTTCGTCTGGCTTCCAGGGCCCCTGGCTCACAGCTCTCTGCCCACCTCCCTGGGTGTCCCCATTCCCTTTTGATGACTTCGGCGTCTCCTTCTCCTCCCCTGAGACTCTCAGCGTTGGTGAATTCCAGGGTTCAAGCCTGGGCTTTCTTCTCTGTGGACCGCCTTCATGGCTGTACTCTCTGAGGACACCGCCATCCCACCTCCGGCCAGCTCTCCTCTTGAACGTCCAACAGATGTCTTCAGCTCTGCATATCGCTTCCAGTTGGCTTCCCTGCTGCCTCTGCCCCTCAGGGAAGAGGTGAAGTCCCTCTTCCACTCGCTCAGACCAACGTCCTTGGGGTCGTCACGCAGTCTCCTCTTCCTCTCTCATCCTTGCCCAATCCCTGGGAAGATGCGATGCGGTCCACCTTCAGAACAGAACCGGCATCTTCTGTCTTGTCCACATCCTCACCAATGACCTCCTTGGCCTAGCCATGGCCTCCTCTCACCTGGACCACTGAGGCACCCTCCACTGGTCTCCTGATCCCGCCTTTGCTTCCTACAGTCCGTGCAGAGAGAAACTCTGACGTGGGTCTCAAGTCAAGGTCATCTGCTCAAAACCCCATTCCACCTGAGCCAAAAAGCCTAGCTCCCTACGACGCCCCGCAGGGTCTCACACCAGCTACCCCTACCTGTTTCTCCCATGACTATCTCCAACCAGCCTCTTCTTCACTGGCTGCCCCAACCACAGTGGACTCCTTGCTGTATCTGAGACACATTGGCCCCGCCCCTGCCCTTGTGACGTGGCCTCCTCTTTCGGAAGCCTCTTCCTGGAGGTCTCTCCTCTCCGGTGTGTGTCTCCAGATGCCCCTCGCTTCTGTCCAGTCTTCACTCAAATGTGGCCTGAGGGGACCTGGGTGACTCTGTCCGGCATAATGAACACTGCAACCTGACACCCCCGGCCCTGCCCAGCACCCGATGCCCAGAACCATTCCTTGTTCTTTTCCGTCACACTTGTCTCCTTTCAACCACATGTAATCTACCAATGTATTACGTTTGTTGTTTATAGCAGGATGATTTGTTGAAAGGCGGAGGGAAGGGACATCCTCCTGGTTTTCACACCAAAGTGCAGTATTTGCTGGCAGTGGTCTTCACGTGGTACCGATCCAGACTTCACTTACGGAACCCACTTCTTTTTCATTTCTTTTGTTTTTTGAGTCAGAGTCTCACTCTGTTGCCCAGGCTGGAGTGCAGTGGCACGCTCACAGCCACCCTGGCGTCGACCTGCTGGGCTCAGATCATCCTTCTGCCTCAGCCTTCCAAATAACTGGAACCACAGGCGCGCACCACCACCCCTGGCTAATTTTTTGATTTATTGCAGAGACGAGATCTCGCCCAGTGGCCCACGCTGGTCTCAAACCCCTGGGCTCAGACAGTCCTCTCACCTTGGCCTCCCAAAGTGCTGGAATGACAGGCGTGAGCCCCCGCATCTGGCCCACTTCTTCTTCTTAGGCTGTAATAATACAAGCAGGACTGTTTGGCTCCTGGGTACTGGGAAACATGAGGTTTGAAATTACCAGTTACAAACATGGACACTGAAGCCATTCAGTGAAATCCGATCCAGCTAATAAGATTATATCCATTTTTATAATAACTTAAGTGGAAACACACAAAAATTACTCCAGAGAATTCTCTGGACCTCCAAGAACATATCCGTGAAGCCTAATTTAGGGAAACGCTGCCCTCTGGAATGACAGTTCTCACACAGATGATAGGGCCATCCAAAACAAAGTGCCAAGCTTGAAGTTTCTGGGATGTTTCTGACACAGATACTTGTCTTGTGAAACAAAACATGTCATGCTGCTCCTCCTGGCTCATAGCTCAAGGTCAAAGTAATAAGCAAGCAGGTTGAACAGGAAAAGGAAACTAGTATTTATTGAGTACCTAGTAAGTATGAAGTGTTTTTGTATATACTGTCTCATTGCTATCATCCCAACAAAACTATCGAATTATTTTCCCACTTTCACAGAAAAAAACAAGCTCAAAGAAGTTCGATGACTTGCCCAAGGTCACAAAGAAAGTAGTTGGATTTACAATTTTCTTTTTTAAATTTGACAAGTTTCACGCTTAACAAGAAGTTGTGAAATGGTAGAAAGAACTCTACATTCTTCATCCAGAGACCTTATTTGAATTTTTCGAGTTTTCTCAGCAAATAATCCACGGAATTGGTCTCCAGGCCCTTCACTCTGGAACAAGTCCTTAATCTTTTTGTGACCTTGGCGTTTTCGAGGATTATACACCTGTTGTTTGGTAGACTGTCCCTCCATTGTGTTTTCTGCTGTTATCTCATGATTAGACCCTGGTATGAATTTTGAGATGAGACAGAATGACACCGAATTCCTTACTGCCTGGCATCGAGGGGTGTGTGAACTCTGTGTGTCCTGCTGCTCGCAGTGTTAACATGAACTCTTTTTTTTTTTTTTTTGAGTTGGAGTCTCACTCTGTCGCCCAGACTGGAGTGCAGTGGCCGCTCCCGGCCTCCGCAGCCTCGACTTGCTGGGCTCTGGCGATTCTTCCGCCTCAGCCTTCCAAGTAGCTGGAACTACAGGTGCGCGCTACCACGCCTGGATAATTTTTTTTTTTTTTTGATTTATTGTAGAGATGAGGTCTCACCAAGTTGCCCAGGCGGGTCTCGAACCTGCGGGCTCAGGCAATTCACTCACCTCAGCCTCCCAAAGCGCTGGATTACAGGCTGAGCCACTGAGCCTGGCTAACGTGAACTCTTTTTTTTTTTTTTTTTTTGAGTTGGAGTCTCACTCTGTCGCCCAGACTGGAGTGCAGTGGCCGCTCCCGGCCACCGCAGCCTCGACCTGCTGGGCTCCGGCGATCCTTCCGCCTCAGCCTTCCAAGTAGCCAGAATTACAGGCATGCACTACCACGCCCGGCTGATTTTTTGATGTATTGTAGAGATGAGGTCTCGCTGCCCAGGCGGGTCTCGAACCCGTGGGTTCAGGCAATCCACTCACCTCAGCCTCCCAAAAGCGCAGTGGCTCATCAAGCCACTGAGCCCGGCTAACGTGAACTCTTAAATAAGGCTGGAGTGTCTGTCTGGTCTCCTTGCTCCAAGGTTATTTTCTCACTTGTTATTATTTTTTACTTTTAAAAAATTTTTATTATAAAGTTTTAAAAAATGAGAACAACAGAAAACTGGTGGGAAATTTGACCTTGTTTTTGTAAAGCGAAATCTATTGATGTCTGGCTTGATGAAAGTGGTCACTATTCTTAGTGAGTTCTCAAGGTGCTCGCCAGAAATGTTTGTTTGAATGCTGCTCTCCAAGTGCTCCGTCACTGAGAACAGCTGCTCACAGATAGATGTATGTTCTGCCAAAAAGTGATGTCATGAATAAGACATGACGAGGAACTTCAAGAGTGGAGCTACCCCTGGGGTTATGAAGAAAATAAATGCTAAAAAACACATGATGCTAAGAGATTTTGTGGGGTCGTGTGGTTTGCTGTCCTGGGCCGCATGTGGCTCGTGGCCTGCAGGTTGGAGACGCCTGATGCAGAGTATACTTTCATTTAAGGTAGCCAGCATTTGAACCCCAAGGTCTGATGAGTAGGCAAATGAAAATAAGGAGGCCTCCACTGGACACAACAGCCAGAGAGAAAAATGAGACGGGAGCTCAGAAGAGGCAGTGCCTTGCACAAACTCTTGGAGTATTTTGGTGGTGCTCCGATGTCTGTGGCGTTGATAACTGTTGCCACTTGATTTTAAGACACCCTCAGTTCCAAGATGCAGCTCAATGTCAGATCTAGTAAAGAGGGGGGAAAAACAACTGCATATTGTATAGGATGAAACAGGCTACGTTCTAGAAGGAGACAAAAGGACGTGTTTGAGGAGAGGTGATAATTAAGTGATATGAGACATTTCGCTGAGCCGAAGAAAGACTGGAGCCTGCACATTGGAAGGACTCTGGGAATCACTGATGAGAAAAGACGCACACCCAGTCATAGACCGCTGACATTGCTGCCCTCTGAGGATAAACAGAAAACCAGACCAAAAGAACTCACTTATGAAGGAAATAGGGTAGTCTGAGTTTAGGCTTTTCCTCTGCCAGCCTAAAAGCTAGAATACCAGCCTGATGTTTGAGCCAGTGCCACGAGAAAGATGCCAAGAATTGCAAAGAAGTTAGATTAGAAAATATAGTTTATTTAGAGGTAAATTAGCAAGAGAGAGAGAGAGAGAGAAAGAGAGAGAGAAAGAGAGAGAGAGAGAGAGAGTGAGAGAGAGATAGAGAGAGACAGAGATTCACTTTCCCAAGGGAAGGAAGGGGGCCAAAGCCAGGAAACATGCGACGGCCACAGCTCAAAGAGCACATGACCACCGCAGAGTCTAGGAAGGCAATGGCGAGTCTCTTGCTTGTTATTAACAAATATTTTGCAGGAAGATACCTGGAGGCTTCGTAAAAGCTCATTCCTCACTCCTTTGGAACCCACTAGCTGCCTCCATTGGCACTTCTTGCCAGAGTTCATTATTACGACAGTGGTTGCCAAGTGCTGGCTGGATTTCCTCCTCCCTCCCTTCCTTCTCTCTCTCCCTTCCTTCTTTTTTGAAGACAGAGTCTCATCCCATCACCCAGGCTGGAGTACAGCGGTGCAATCATGGCTCACTGCAGCGTCAAACTCCTGGCCTCAAGTGATCCTCTCACCTCAGCCTCCTGTGTGAATGAGACTACAGGCAGGTGTCACCCCATCTGGCTAATTTTTAAAATTTTTTTGTAGCGACAGGTTCTCTCTGTGTTTCCCAGGCTGTTCATGGCCTTCTAATCCTATCATTCTTTCTGTGTGTGGTTTTTTTTTTTTTGGTCTTGCTTTCTGCTTTAAGAAAGAGCATTCTCTTCTTCTGTATTCACTTATTCATTCATTCACTTATTCATTCATCCATTTATCCACATCAGTGTGGATTCCTGAATTTCTATCTGTCAAGGGGGCTGTAAACTATTGCTGTCATTATTTATTTTGAAGCTCAAATTGCCCCCTATTTGGATGCTGGAAGCCCTCTGAACTGGTTTTGAATTTGTGTCCTTTGGGGCTGGAGTTTCTTCCATTTGACTATTTAGTTGACTAGAAATAGAAAGGAAGGAGAAAATAAATGTCAAATGAGAAAAGCAGCGGCATGGGTGCCAGGCATAGCTTAGGAGCTCAGGCTTTGAAGCCACCAGATTCTCTGTTCAAATCCCGGCTCTGCCTCGTCTTAGGGGAAGGATGCAGGGTGGTCTGTCTGCCTTGGTGGGCCCTTGTGTACTTATCTGGGAAGTGGAGCAGTATGATTTGTCCTACCAGGGTGCAAGGATCACAAAAGAGAAAGCGCTGTCTACAAGACGTGGCACGCCGCCTGGCACACAGCAAGGGTGTGGTAAGCGGCAGCTATTGCAACTATGACGGATCCGGAGGCCAACTCTCCTCACCTCTAAGATGAGGACAGAAACGGGTCTCGTGGACTCACTGAAAGGAGCCAATGTAGCCGTGCATATGAACCTGTTGAGAGCATGCATGCGAGTGTGCAGTCGTGCCACCAGCGTGGCACGGCGGGCAGTGTTGTCTTTGGAGCCTCAGGTTCACCATCTTTGAGGGCAACAGCACGCATGTCCCTGGCTTGTTGTGAAGATGAAATGAAGTCACATCTGCGAAACTCCCAGCCCATGCCTGGCATTTAGAAAGCACGCCATAAATAGGAATTAATGTTATTGAAAAGCAGACTTAAGAACATCTGGAGAGGTTTTACAGACCAAAACGTGGCTTCACCTGAGGAAAATCTTGCATGCACTTATGTGCATGAGTAAGTGCCTATGTGCGTGTGTGTGTTTATGTATGAATGTGTGTGCAGGCATGAGTGTGTGTGTGCTTGAGAGTGTGTTCATACATATATGAGCATGTGCATGAATGAGGTGTGTGTTCACGCATGGCTGCATGTGTGTGTAATGCTCACACATGTGCATGATCATGTGTGGTTGCATGCACACGTGCATGTGCATGCACGAATGTATGCATGTGCGTGCATGCGTGAGCACGTGCATGCATGAATGTGTATGCACGAGCATGTCTGCATGTGTGGGTATGCATGTGATTGTGTGTGCATGTGTGTGTGCACACATGAGTGTGTGTATGTGTGGGTGTGTGCATGTGTAAGAGTGTGTTCACACATGTATGAGTATGTGCATGTGTGATTGTGTGTGTGTACGTGTGAGTGTGTGCATACATCATGCATGTGTGTATGTGAAAAGCGGCGACTGTCACTCCCCTCAGAGTCTGAGTCTTCCTTCCTCAGTCACCGCTCCCGGCTCTGGACAAAGACAGCATCTTCCGTGGAACTGGCTTGGTCAAGGGCAGCGGTTTGGAGACACGCTCACGCGCCCTGTTCTCCTTTTCATGGCTCACCTCTGGCAGGGACTCTGACCGGCCTCCCCACTCACCGACTCCACTTCCTGCAGTAAAAGCTCCCTCAGAAGCGACAGGAAAGTCGGGATGCGGTCGCGGGGTCAGCGCCTGGCGGTGGACAGACGCCTCTCTGACGGTGGGGGTGGCGGATCACCAGGAGCGCATGTGAGTGAGCGAGGCTCACCCTGGCTTGTGCTTTCCGTTTCTACTTCCAGACAGACCCAGTGGGTCTGCAGCCAGGCGGGCCAATGCCAAGAGTCCATCCTTGGTGACAGAGACTGTGATGTGGACCTTAGGTCCCAGGAGGAGAAGGCAGTGCTTGGAACGCCCTGCGTGGCCATCTCGGAGAGCGGGCCCAGTGGCAGACTGCTTCTGTCTTTTCTCATCTGTCCATGGGAAATGCGAAGCCGTCTCACCATCCACACTTTGCAGACACGGAAGGGGCAGCTCTGTGCCTTAAACACAGCGGGGGTGCTGGAGCTCGAGCTTCCCAGCAAGGAGTACCCAGTTGCTCAGCACACGGCTCAGTGACTTGGTCTAATTCTCGCTGCAGCACTGGGTGCCAGGTGCTGTGATGCCCTTGACTGGAGAACCACAGGTCAAGAGAGGGCCTTGGCGAGGTCACCGCCCATGCTTCGGAGGCTGGGCACTGAGGCAGCCTCAGGTCACCTGAGCCTGGGGTCACGGCGGCCCTGCTCTGGTGCCGGAGGCCTCGGTCTTCCTCTGACTCTCCCATCTGTGGGGCTGGCGGGGCCTGGGGACTCACTTCGAGTGCAGTGTGATATCAGCCGGTGTTGCGTCCACACTGCTTCCGAGTTCCTTCTGGCCGTAGACCCGGTGGATGCCCAGGCCCAACTCTCAGGCTGGCACACAGCGTGGTGCTGGCTAGGCATTCCACCTTCGGAAAGCGGCCTTCACACGCCTGTTTGTCTTGTTACTGTAGGTCTGTGGGTTTCATTCCTTCGGCAACAAACTCTTGCTTGTGTGGCTCCCTATTTGCTATTTAACCTCCCTGGTCCTATATTTCTGAATCTATGCTCCGAAGGATTGGACACGATGTTCTAGAATATTCCTTCCAGCTCTGACCTGCTGAGCTTCTGAATGGTGGGAGTACTGTTTTATTATTTCTGTTCCTCACCCTGCCTACCCCCTGGCTCTTTTATTTTATTTTTGAGTTGAGGTCTTGCTGTGTCACCCAGCCGCAGTGCCGTGGGCACCATCACAGCCCACCACAGCCTCAACCTGCTGGGCTCAAGCAATCCTCCCACCTTAGCCTCCTGAGTGGCTGGGGCTACAGGCGTGCACCACGACGCCCAGCTGCGTTTTTGACTTTTTTTCGTGCAGACGGAGTCTCACTACGTTTCCTAGGCTGGTCTCGATCTCCTGGTCTCAAACGATCCTCCAGCCTCGGCCTCCCGAAGTGTTGGGCTTACAGGCTTGAGCCATGGGGCCTGGCCTGGCCCTGTCACCCCCTCCCCCCCACGCTTGTAACCGCCCTGGTCTGGCTTCCTTTTCTCTCACTTCTCTCTTGATTTTTCCTCGTGTGCTGCTCTCTCCCCCCTTCCATCTTTCTTATTTCCCTTTCTCTCTCGTCTCCGTTCCCTCATCCTTCTGTCTCGCTTTCCCAGTTGGGCTGTCTCTCTCTCCCCTCCTCTCCCTTTTAGGGTTCTCGCAGGCAGTTCAGCATGTCTCCTGTGTCCTTTGCTGCTCAGTTTGGACACGAGCAGGTCCTTGGGACACAGCAGGAGGACCAGTCACAGGAGATTCGGAATGCATGGCACACTTCTTTCAAAAAACAGCAAGGAACACTTGGGCTGGCTGGAGGCGTGGGCACTGAGAACGGGTCATCTACGTTTCTCGGCGCTGCACAGACAGTCTCGTCAGTGTCATTGCAAATGTGATGGGAGTTCTGACTCAGCAGAGGCACTTCTCCCTTGGGTGTGCCGTGTTTCTGGTGCTCTTCTCGGAGAATCTGGGCTCCTTTCTGTAGTAAACACAGGACTTGCAAATAGCTAATTTTACTTAGAAAACTTGAAACAAGATGCTGATCTTTATTTTTATTTATTATTATTATTTTTTGAGTTGGAGTCTCACTCCGTAGCCCAGGCTCGAGTGCGGCGACATGGTGCTCACGGCCACCCCAGTGTCGACCTACTGGGTTCCAGCAATCCTTCAACCTCAGCTTTTTAAATAGCTGAAACTACAGGCGTGTGCTCCCACGCACTGCTAATTTTTTGGTTTGTTGTAGAGACGAGGTCTAA
The DNA here is from genome assembly GCA_027257055.1 of Cephalopachus bancanus. Taxonomy (NCBI): domain Eukaryota; kingdom Metazoa; phylum Chordata; class Mammalia; order Primates; family Tarsiidae; genus Cephalopachus; species Cephalopachus bancanus. Next base: position 2,345,994 of record JAPVLO010000218.1, read on the forward strand.
CCAAGTTGCCCCAGGCTGGTCTCAAACCCATGGGCTCAGGTAACCTTCTCAACTCGGCCTCTCAAAATGGTGGGATTACAGGCTTGAGCCACCATGCCCGGCCCACACTGATCTTTAAAAGACCCTGAGTAAAACCCACATGTCTGTGACATCAGCATATCCTGTTGAAAAGTCGCAAATTACATGAGCCGGATTTGGGCCCTGAATGACTTATATTCTTTCTCTGAACATCCCTTCACTTTTGGCCAAATCCCTGAAGACTCATCATTTCCTTAGAGGCCTCTGGAGCAGCCCAGGTGTCTTCAGTGAAGAGCCTTGGTCTCGCCCAGAGTGGTGACCCCCACTTGCCTCCCTGCACAGGGGGTGCTCTCAGGATTGAAGCAGCAGCTCTGTTGTCTCAAACTCTTTCCCTAGAAGTGAGATTGGTTTTTTAAAGTAAAACATTTGCGAACAACCGTGACCTTAGAAATCACCCGTGTTCATAGATGATGTTGGTTAACATTTCCGTGGGAGTTGAGACTTCATGCTACGTGCTCTTGGAGACATGGAGCACCTTTCCAAGCTTCCATCCTCAGGGGAAGAAACTGACTGCAAAAACTAGCAGTACGCTTCTGATATTGTTGCCTGTGTTATATGCATAGGGTCTTGCTCTGTGGCCCAGAACGGCCTCTAACTCCTGGGCTCACATGATCCTCCCACCTCAGCCTCCAGAGCAGCTGGGACGATGGGTGTGAACCAAGCGAGTATTTTTAAGTCTTTTTTTGTTTGTTTGTTTACTGAGTCAGAGTCTCACCCTGTTGCCCAGGCTGGAGTGCGGTGGCATGCTCATGGACACCCTAGCATGGACCTGCTGGGCTCAGGCCATTCTTCCACCTCAGCCTTCTAAGTAGCCAGAACAACAGGTGCCCGCTACTACGCCTGGCTAATTTTTGATTTATTGTAGAGACGAGGTCTCACCAAGTTGCCCAGACTGGTCTTGAACCTCTGGGCTCATGCAATTCTCTCCCCTTGGCCTCCCAAGGTCCTGAGATTACAGGCTGGAGCCACCACACCAGGCCCCATGCGAGTATTTTAAGGATGTACACATCGGCCTGTGATTGATGTGAAGGGATGAAGGAATCATCCTTGATACCAAATTTCTGCCAAACTTACATCACTGTTTTTAGAGACCTCAGGTAATCGCAGCCTTTCCATGGGGCGAGGTTGACACTTGGTTGGAAAGGGACTCTAACCACCCCCCCACGCACCAGCATCTTGGATTCTACCTCAACATACATATCAGGTTTGTAATTTAATTTAATTCTTGGAAAATCGTTTTTTCATAGATTTCTTTTTTTAATAAAAAGGAGATTTTAGAAGTACGGTCAGGTGGGCTTCACACGGAGCCCTGCAGGACACTTCCTGACTGGGGACGGCTCCGGAGTGTAAAAGGGCCATGGCCGCTCGATCCTGGCTTAAACAACAGCTGGGCGGCTCTGAAGCCCTCCCGGTGGCTGGGGTGGGCTTACCGTCAGAGGCGTCGGGCCCGTGGGAGCCCTGAACTTGGAGTCACTCTGCGGGGGGCGGGGTGATGAACGGGCTCGTTAGGGCGTGTGGAATGTCCACACGGGCCTCGTGCACCTGAGACGCAGAGAACACGAGGCTTCTGGAAGACGAATCATTGGAGTAGGGGTGGGGTGATGAAGGAGAGAGTTCGGGTCCCCAGGAGAGAGCTTGCCGCAAAGGGGCTGGGGTCTCCTGCAGCCTGTAGTGTCTGCAGGGCTCCGGGGAGGGAGAGGGCTCCTCGCTGCTCTTGCCAGAGCGACGGCCATGTGGGCACTGACGCCCAGCACCCCTTTTTATCAGCGTCACTCTGCTGGGGACGTTCTGGGCTCCTGGGATGGGATCTCCCTGAAGACACAGGTGGCCGCGGGTGGCACTAACTGGAGACCTGTGGCCACCCCGAGCAGAAGGCAAGTTCAGACTCCAAGTCTGATGTGTGTGTGGTGGCTAGAATCTGAGATGCCGAGCTCCTCTTAAACTGAATGTCAACCTCGCCGCATGCAAATGTCGTCGTCACCCGGGGTCTCTAGCTCAGGCCTTGTGGGATCGGAACTCCCGAGGTGGCTTCTCATCCTGCCAGAGCTCAGGATGTCCCTTGTGAAACAGGACATCGGCACAGAGGGCACCATCCCGGTACCAGCCCCCACCAGGGCTGTGAATAATCGGCCCCGTGGACACCGGTCCCCTGACGAAGCGCCTGTGAACAGACAGCCAGTAGATGGCGCCATGAGCACCTGCTATCGGGCCACGGCCAGAGCATTGACCTTCACAAAGCTCCTCTCAAAATATTAAGCAAAACTGGACTGAAACACAACCGTATTTGGACAAGCAGGTTTATTTTACTTTCGTGCTTTGTTATTAAAAACATACGTGTGTGCGTGTATATATTTTACTATCAAACCCTAAGGTTATGGAAAATATCCTTGATGGTGAGGATAGACTGTAAACTTGAACGATATTATTTGCAGGCGATCAGATTGTTTAAGCTCTTCTTTAGCTGGCGTTTTCTGAATAGGGAGCTAGCGGGGATGTGTCATACTGCTGCCTGGTAAAACCCAGGAGAATACTGGCGGTGAGGTATATCCTCGTTCGAAAGAAACACACTCCCGTAGGAAGGAGAAATGTATAATGCATCGTGCGTGTGCTTGGAGAACAATGTGAATAAGTGCTTTTATTTTGATAATATGCATTTCCGTGGAAATACGCACACAAACACGGCAGCTCTTGATATCAGGACGAGCAATCACGCGGAAATAGTTCAGTCTGGGAATTCCCCCATCTCAGACTCCATACTCGGGCCTGGAGGGAATGGCCCTCAGAGGTCAGTGGTCGCCACGGTGTTTGGAGGCGAAGCTATCTCAAGCTGCACAGGCTGGACCTTTAGTGGATATTCTGAGCTTTCCTTGCACGGCCTCTGTAGAGATTCTCTCGCCCACTGAGCTGTCAACCAAGATGTGGTGGGTGCAGACAGAAGGTACAGGGCAGGTTGGCGGCCCAGAGGCTCTGGGCATGCCAGCGCTGGACTTGGGACAGAAGCCTAAGCAGGGCCAGCGATGAGAAGGGTGTTAGCAAGCCCGTCGGGTTCCACAGGTACAAGTCAGGGGAGAACCCGGGGGTGGAGCATTGGAGACTCCAGGCTGAAGGTGCCCAGGGCTTGTGAGCTGGGGAGCAAGGGGCGCTTCCCAGGCAGAACGTGGCATGCTGGGAATTCTGTCCCCCTGGAACATCAAGGTCGGCCTTCAGAGATGCCTCTGCCCCGCCCTGTGGCACGCCTTCCTCTTTTTCTTTTTTGAGTGGGGCTCTTACTCTGTTGCCTAGGCTGGAGTGCAGTGGCGTGATCACAGCTCTCTGTAGCCTCCACCTTCTAGGCTCAGGAAATTCTCCTGCCTCAGCCTCCCGAGTAGCTGGGACTACAGGTGGGCACCACCACACCTGGCTAATTTTTAATATATATTTTTTTCTTTTTCTTTTTTTTTCTGAGTTGGCGTCTCACGCTGTCGCCAAGACTGGAGAGCAGTGGCTGCTCCTGGCCACTGCAGCCTTGACCTGCTGGGCTCCGACGATCCTTCCACCTCTGCTTTCTAAGTAGCTGGAACTACAGGTGTGTACTACCATGCCCGGCTATTTTTTTTTATTTATTGTAGAGATGAGATCTCGCCAAGTTGCCCAGGCAGGTCTCAAACCCGCGGGCTCAGGCAATTCACTCACCTCAGCCTCCCAAGGCGCGAGATTACAGGCTGAACCACCGAGCCTGGCCAATAATTTTTTGTAGCGACGAGGTCTTGCTAACTGTCCAGGCTGGTCTCAAACTCCCAGGCTCAAGTGATCTTCCCTCCTTGGCCTTCCAAATTGTTGGGACATCAGGCGCGAGCCCCAACACCCAGCCTCATCTTTTTGTGGGTAGTGACTAACAGGCTTGCTGGTCTCTTTTTAGGTACAGATACTGACTTCAATCATTAATTAAGAGTTTATTTAATTTCTAGCTCTGACACAGAGTTTCCTCTTGCAGAAAATAAAATAAATACTCATTCTTCGAAGCAACCTGATATCAAAGGGAAGTGGGCATTGGGGGCTGTCAGAGCGTCTGGGGACCGCAGTCCCTCGGCCCAGAGAACCCTCAGGAAGCTGCGAGGGAGGAAGGGGGGCTGGCAGTGGAGGGGAGGGGCACCCCGTGGCCGCGCGCCCCAGAAGGCTCGGTGTGGCAGGGGCAGGGTTGGGAGGGGTCCCGGGACCGCTGACCTGTCAGGGAAGTCGCTCCTGTTCCTGGCGGTGGGAAGCAGGTGGAGTCACGGTCGGCCTGGGGCGTCTTGGGTCCTTCTTCCCCTGGGCTCCTTGACCTTCCTGGCGCACAGGCTTGAGGATACCAGAAACGAAGCCACCATGACTTTGGTCGTATCCCAAACTGGAGGGGACAGGACAGTTAGACTTTGCCAAGTGGAAGCAGAAGCTGGTCTGTGGAAGCAGTCTTATTTTCAAGTCCGCCAAATAGTTCTTTCAAATGGCAAATCATAAAGCGTCAACATGAGTGCCACTAAGGACTTGACCAAAGGACACGGAGGGGCCCTGGCCCCTGTGCCGGCAAGCAGGAAGTCCCGAGAGACATACCTGCAGTTGCGCTGTCCCCAGGAAGTTTAAGACTTTTAAGGGGAGAAAACACGGAGAGAAAGAAACCTACTTGCTTCTAAAAGGCCCAGACAAGCCAAGTCTGACTTCCTCCACCTCACAGGGGAGTTAAGATGGTCGACAGTCTGGGAGTCTCTTCAGTTCATTCGACAAAGGGGATTAGCGTCTCGCGCCAGCTTTGCTATCAGATCTGGTGTTGAATTCTTGCTCCAATTTGTACTGCGTGATTTCAGCAGGTTGCCTAACGTCTCTGAGCCTTAGTTTGACCATCATATCTACCTCAAAGAGTAAATGAAAGCATGTTAATGCTGAACAGAGAAATATTCATATTAATGAGTATTTATTGAATAATCACTGCATCCTAAATACAGCTCAATCATTTTTAAATACATTTCTTTCTTTCTTTTTCTTTTTTTTTTGTCATGACCACAGGCTGGAGTGCAGTGGCACAATCACAACTCACCGTAGCCTTGACCTCCTAGGCTCAAGTGATCCTCCTGCCTCAGCCTCCCGAGTAGCTGGGACTACAGGCATGCACCACCACACCCAGATAATTTTTTTGGTTTTTTGTAGAGACAGGGTCTCACTCACTATGTTGCTTGGGCTGGTCTCGAACTCCTGGGCTCAAGCAGTCCTCCTGCCTTGGCCTCCCAAAGTGCTGGGATTACAGGTGTGAGCCTCCACACTCCACGCCCAGTCTATAAATTTTATAATTATTTATTTATGCTCTGGATGTTTATTCAGGGCTTTGTGTCATGGGGAGAAGCTATTTTTCCTAAAGGTGGAGGAAGCTGATGTATTGGTGCTGATTTGCAGGAACACAAAAATGTGAAGGATGAAGATGATTTTTAAAAAAATTTTTATTGTAGAGACAAAGTCTCACCAAGTTGCCAGGGCTGGTCTCGAACCCCATGAGCTCAAGTAATCCTCTCATCTTGGCCTCCCAAAGTGCCGGGATTATAGGTGTGAGGCACCACGCTCGGCCTGAAGATGATTTTAAAGGGAGAATAAGGGAGATTCATATCAAGGAATTTTTCTTCTGTATTCTTATTGATATGCTTTCTAAATTTTCTCCTGGATCCATTCGTGCTGCACTCTGAAATACACTGTCTTACAGACACAAGTAGTTAGTGTAGACTGGGGCCCTGCACCCTGCAATGGAATGACTTAAAAATCAGTGTGTCTTTGGGCCAGGCTTGGTGTCTCAGCCTGTCATCCCAGCACTTTGGGAGGCCGAGGTGAGTGGACTGCCTGAGCCTGCGGGTTAAAGACTAGCCTGGGCAACTTGGCAAGATCTTGTCTCTACAATAAATCAAAAATTAGCCAGGTGTGGTAATTCTGGCTACTTGGAAGGCTGAGGCAGATGGATTGCTGGAGCCCAGCAGGTCAACGTGACGCTGGGGTGGCCATGAGTGTGCCACTGCACTTTAGCCTGGGTGACAGTGAGACTCCAACTCAAAAAAAACAAAAAACCAAAATCTTTGAAGGCTCCACATTTGCCAGCTACTGTCTCAAATCACAGAACAGACCAGTGGGCTACAAGTGGCTTTCTACACCAGTCAACAGAAATAATTCATTCTAAGAGAAAAGAGAGAGAGAGAGAGAGAGAAAGACAGACACACACACACACACACACACACACACACACACGAGAGAGAGAGAGAGAGAGAGAGAGAGAGAGAGAGAGAGACAGAATCTCCAAACTAAAGTCAGATAAGATGCTGTCACTCAAAAGAGCACAATTCCACATTTGCACAGAGGCAGTTTTTCCTTTCAAGTGACTTTGGGTGTACACAAATTCTAAGACATGGGTGGAAGAATTAAAAGAATCGTATGGATTCTCTATCGGAATTACTGCTGAGGAGATTTGCCAACCTGGACGGAGGGCGACACACCATCTGTCCTGCATCTGAAAGAGATGACTCCTATGTTTGCCTGACATCTTGATTTTGTAACATTTTACTATTGCGTTTTGAATTTTTAGAATTAATATTTGACTTCAAAAAATGCTCTGTCCTTTTTTATAGTTTTGAGTTCTCCAGTGATATTTTCTGGCTTGGTTTTTATTTCCCTGTAAAACATAAGCACAATTCTTCTGTGGTTTCTATCTGATAGTTTCCGTACCTATATTGCTCATGTGTCTGTTCTCTGCTATTTTTTTCCAGCGGTCATTTGCAATGTCTTGTTTTCTTGTGTGCCTGGTTATTTTGGGCTGTGCTAGACACCATATTTAGAAGAACTTATTAGTAAAACTGCTTTGAAGTCTAAACATCCATCTTCCTCTATAGCATATTATTTTGCTTCAAGCGAGAGCCTGGGAACACCACAGGTCTGGGACCCCTGTGATCTACCTTCAAGGCTTGAATTTCCCTGAATGACCCAGATGACATCAGCTGTAGAAATTCATGTGAGGACTGGCTTCTTCTGCGCCATCCTCACCCTGATTTTAAAGTAAGAGAGGGTCCTGCAGAGATCTTGCCTTTGGTGGGCTCCAGTCTTGGACTTCCATCCTCTCAATCCTTTGATGCCCACTCAAAGCACCACTTAGTTTCACGAGAGTTCCTTACAGATCAGTCAATGCCCTCAAGACACAGCAGCTTCGGGTGCTGGGCTTACCTCTCTGGGGTCTTATCTTCACCAGGACTATGGTCCAGTAATTCTCCATTATTTTTTTAGCTTTTTGATGCTCTTTAGGAAGACACTTCTGTTCTTTTCCTTTGCTTCAGTGGAAAGATTGGTCTAAATGACTTTTTGTGACCATCTTTGGGAATCTGAAGACAGGTGGGAACATGTGCTTGATTCGGAAAATGGTGTCTATAAGATGAAAATGAGGAATACCATGCATGTCCCTGTAGAAGGGAGAATGGAGCCTGGACATTTTCCTCTTGTTTACAGCTTCCAAACAGTGTGGAATATTAGGGGCCTTTCTTCAAATGAAATTTTGAAGCACCCTTAAAAAAATCTACAAGAGCCAGGCTTGATGCAGGAAGATTGCTTGAGTCTGGAAGTTTGAGACCAGCCTGGACAACACAGCCGTACCCCATCTCTACAAAAAACTAACAAATGAGCCAGGTGTGGTGGCATGCTCTTGTAGTCCCAGCTGCTTGGGAGGCTGAGGTGAGAGGATCATTTGAGCTCAGGAGGTCGAGGCTGCAGCGAGCTATAATCGTGCCATTGCACTCTAGCCTGGGAGACAGACTAACAAAATTTATAAGTTTGTTAGTTTTGCTGTGTAATGACCAACCACAGTGTATACAATGAGTATGTGTCTTTCTGCGTGGGCCACCGGGTTGGTGAGGGTGTGGGTGGGATTCCGATCTGTTCGCCTTGTCTTGTCTTCATGCCCAATATGGAGGCAGCAGGGAGTTGGGGCATGCCTTTCCCATGGCACAAGTCAGAAGCTCCCGGAGGGGCGGGCGGAGACGAGGGCTGCTAAGGCCTGGGCTGGGACCTGGTCCCTTCGGCCAGCCCACCTCCCATCAACCAGAAGAAATCCTGTGTTCAAGCCGCACGTTGATGGGATGGCGAGGGACTCCAACAACCATCTAATGCCCCCCAGCAGGCGTTCCAGTAAACGGCCAGATGCTATGAGGTGGCGATGGTTGCAGACGATCAGGGATCTGGGACAGCCATGCTTTCGAGTACTCCATTGCTGTGTGCGGGCTGCATGGGCTGATGGTGATTGGACTTTGACAGTGCTTTTCCACATCAACCCCTTACCTGCTAACACGTGTTAACTAGGTCATCACTTCGTAAATATTTTAAGGTTCACTCATAAGCGGACCCTGAACATTTACGGTAGCAAAGTATGAGAAAGGGATTGGCATTAGTAGGATACTGCTGGGGTGCGGGGAGAGGACACAACATCAAGAAGGGGACCTGATCTCAAACCAGGCAAAGTGGGGGCCAAAGGGAGGCCCAAACTTTCCCTGTGGGATGACCGCTTGTATATCTAATCTCGAATTGTACCTCACACATCTTTAAAGTAAAATATATAAAATTTAAAAAATATTTTAAGGTACTTCATACTTAGTAGACAGGATGAATAGTAAATATCTTCCTAATAATGTTGACCTGTAAACACACACAACTGAATTCCTTCAATTAAGTTTTTATTTATGCAAGATATTTTTTTGTCCTCTAAACATTAAAAAAAATAGACTCTCATACTCGTGTCACAACTGCTTTATCTTTTTAAGAATACCAGTGAATGCCGGGCTCGGTGGCTCAGCCTGTCATCCCAGCACTTTGGAAGGCTGAGGCGAGTGGATTGCCTGAGCCCACGGGTTCGAGACCCACCCGTGCAATTTGGCGAGACCTCATCTCTACAATAAATCAAAAATTAGCCGGGCATGGTAGCGCATGCCTATGGCTCTGGCTACTTGGAAGGCTGAGGTGGAAGCATCGCTGGAGACCAGCAGGTCGAGGCTACGGTGGCCGGGAGCATGTCACTGCACTCCAGTCTGGGTGACAGAGTGAGACTCCAACTCAAAAAAAAAAAAAAAGAATACTAGTGACTGTTTTTAACTTTTTTTTTTACTACATTGTTTTCCACTCTTTGTTTGATCGGGTCTGGCTTTTACACTAGAGGATTTCTTCAAAGGTCTCGTTGTTCGTGTGTATCAATATTTGAACTTGAATGGGCAGGTTGGAAACGCTTTGCATGAGGGAGGGGCTCAGAGTGTGTGGCCTGCCGGGGGCTGGGCCGTTTTGTGGGGATTTCCCCCAAAGGCGAATTCCATGACCTGGAGAAGACTCTTCCGAGCTCTTGCCTGGAGGTCAGGGCCGACCCATGGGAGGAGGAGGCTGAGTGGTCTCCACAGGAGGGACGTCGCTCCCCCCTTTCTCCTGATGTCTTCAACTTGGCCCTTGCGCCTGACCGAGCCTGGCATCCTTCCGCCAAGGGGCCCTCCGCTTCGCTCTCTCGAGAGTGACCCCGTCTTCGCCCGGGGTGGAAGGAGGCGGTGGATCCACCGCATGGAGCGGGAGTGAGGGGCCTGGTGGGCAGTTCCCAGCTCCTCAAGCGGACTTCCAGCAGACCCTCTGCTTCGCGGCTTCTTCGCCCCTTCCACGGGAGACGCACTACCGAGATGTAGCCTCTGTGGTCCCCGTGTGATCCAGCTGTCTGCCCGCAGTCTCAGTCGGTAGCAAGGGATTTAGCTCTCAAGTCTGCCAAAAGCGTTCCATCTGTCCAGCAGCTTTCTTGCTTCCAAAGTTGTGCAGTTATTTTCTCTGTCTCTCTGTGGGCATTGTTTTTGTTTGTTGTTGGTCTAGTCGGCTGAGTTTTGGGAGCGAGCAGAGGCTAACACCCTCCGTAACCAGAAGCCTTCTCTGCTTTTCTGGGTGTGGCCGTGTGACCGGCCGTGACTTTGCACTGTCATCTAAGAGGTTTCTCTCATGCTATGTTATCCCACAGGAATCCTGTCCAAAGCAATAACTCCATCACCTTCCAGTCAAGGGCTACTCAGTTGACTCTTGGGTGTGCATGAACCACAGCAATGACTGTTCATTCTCCTTCTAAAGAGGGCGGTGGCTTCGGTGTGTCGGAGTTGGTATCACAAGGCCAACTGATAAGCTTAGAAATTCAAATTAGGCCAGGTGTGGTGACTCATGCCTGTCATCCCAGCACTTGGGGAGGCTGAGGTGGGAGGATTGCTTAAGCCCGGGAGTTTGAGACCAGCCTGGGCAATACAGTGAGACCTTGCCTCTGCAACAAAATTAAACAATTCGCCGGGTGTGGTGGTGCATGCCTGTAGTCCCAGCTACTTGGGAGGCTGGGGATGGGAGGATCGTCTGAACCCAGGAGGTCAAGGCTGCCACTGCACTCCAGCCTGGGCGACAGAGCAAGACCCAAGAAAAGAAATTCCAGCCAATTTCTCTTTCTGGGCCGAGGATGGCAAAGATGAAGCTGACACCCCCAGTCTGTCCCTTCTTCCTTCCCACGGTCGAGGACTTCCTGGAAGCCCCCGTCTCCCCGTTCCCACGGTCTTTCTTTCCGTTTCTCGCTTATCCCACTGGTATTTGTGGGATTGTTTGTGTGTGTGTGTGTTTTTCAGATTACTGAATCCCCTCCTCCGTCCTACCTGGGCCCCACACGCTGGCTCTGTGCAGAGAGGTCCTTGAAGCTGGGGCGCCCATGGTCCTGTGAGGTCACACCCGCTCTCTCCCTGGGTCGGAGCAGGCAGGGAAATCGGTCGTTCTGCCGCCCGTGTGAAGGGCCTTTGTCTGGCGCACATCGCCGTCCTCACCATCACTCAGCCCTTGCTGGCTCTCACGGCAGCTGCAGGGACTGGGAGGACCCCTGAGTCCTGAGCAGACAAGATGGAGAGGGCGGACCTGGTCCACCTCCCACTCGAGGGGGCTGCTCTGCCCAGACCCGCCCCAGAGCCTGTTTCTCAGTCCACCCATCTCGCAGACGATGGTGCCATCTCACATTCACAGGTAGAAAAACAAGAATAAAGACAAGTTGAGGATGTTGATGCTAAACCTTCAATGCAATTAAGTGCCTGTGTTTCCTCACACAAGCGATTCTTAACTGGGTGGTGTAAGTCGCCTGAGAGATTTATTCTAACCAAGTCTTGCCAAGTGTGGTGGCTCACTCCTGTCATCCCAGCACTTTGGGAGGTCCAGGCAGGAGGATTGCTTGAGACCAGGAGTTTGAGGCCAACCTGGGCAACAAAATGAGACCCCCCCATCTCTGCAAAAAGTTAGAAAAATTAGCTGAGTGTGGTGTGGCATGCCTGTAGTCCCAGCTGGTCGGTAGGCTGAGGCCTCAGGCTCACTGGAGCCCAGGAGTTCAGGGCTGCAGTGGGCCATGGCTGGGCCTCTGCCCCCAGCCTGGGTGGCGGAGTGGAATTCTCTCTCAAGAACCCCGAACGGAACCAAGCCAGATCCAGAGGAAAACATGCCTTTCTCAGTTCTGTTATGACCGCCAAGGGAGATGGTCCTCAGGTGAAAACACTCCGCCATAAAATGGCACTGGTACTGGCGAGGCGAATCATGTCACTCGGGTGTTCCAGGCTAGAAAACACTGGAGAACCCCTGGTTCTGAGTGACTCGCTTCTTGCAATTTTGAGAGAGTCAGAACAATTTGGTTTTAAAACACCTGGGGAAAATTGCATTTGTTTATGGGACCAGAGAGTGGGTGTGACCTGCTAGTTCAGAACAATTTGGTTTTAAAACACCTGGGGAAAATTGCATTTATTTGTGGGACCGAAAGCGTCTAATTTAAATAGCCTTGCAGTGCCATTTTAAATGGGCCAATCATAAAGTTGATGAATGTGTCTTTCAAACGCAGTAAAATGTGGCAGATTAGTAAATCCGCACAGATTAGTTGATTTCTCTGGGAAAACAGCCTGACACTCACCATGCGTGGAGGTGTCCTTACGTGTCAGGCGTTCTGCGGAACACGTCCCGTGGGTGGTTCCTGGGGGCCTTCCCTCCAACCCCAAGACAACGATGTCTTCCTTCCGCTTTCCGGACAGGAGATGGGAATGCAGAAAGGCTGGTGGGAGACATGGCTTGGGTCACACAGGAAGTGACCGAGCTGGGATTCGAACTCAGGGATAGCTGATGTCGAACTCCGTGTTTTAACCCTCTTCACACGCTTTACCTTTTTGTCCGAGGAATCCTACCCTAGGAAGTGGAACCTAAGGAAGAAACTTTCTGGGGATGAAGCCAGCATGCCCACAGATGCTGACTGCTGTGGGTTGTGCCACAGTCAATATCTGGAACCCACCTGTGCTTCTCCTGAGAGGAGAACCACCAAGACACGGCGGGGGATTTGTCCTGGGGAAAGTGATGCCGTGACTGGACCAGCAGGTGCTTTTATTTCAAACGTGGAAAGATGTTTAAAGTATATAGCTTTTTTTTTTTTTTTTTGAGTTGGAGTCTCCCTTGCCTAGGCTGGAGTGCAGGGGCATGCTCATGGCCATAGCAGCCTCGATCTGCTGGGCTCAGGTGATCCTCCCACCTCAGCCTTCCAAATAGCTGGAACCACAGTTGCGCACCACCATGCCCAGCTAATGTTTGATATCTTGTAGAGATGAGGTCTTGCCACATTCCCAGACTGGTCTCGAACCCCTGGGCTCAGGCAATCCTCTCACCTCGGCCTCCCGGAGTGCTGGGATGACAGGTGTGAGGCGTTGTGCCTGGCCAGCATATAACTTTTAAAAGATAGGATGCACAAGGTTTACCAAGAAGTTTTCAATATTAAAAATATAGATATATGCATAAGAACAAGGACCCAAAGATATGTTTTTTTAAAAATGGTCAGATCTGGGATGATATTTTTTTTCCGAAATTAAAAGAATCTCTTATGGAACTGGACACAAAATTTTAGTATTTCTGCCACCAAACAGCAGTAATTTGTAAAAATAGCCGAGAAGTCGAGGAGACGCGTGGCAGCCATTCCGTGCAGGTGGACTTCTCTGGAAAGACCAAGAGCTGCTAGGTGGGCAGTCGTCGGCCTGTGCGAGTCCCTCTCCGTGGGGGGAACCTTGTCTCTGCGGTGGGTGTCAGCTTTTGTTTTTCCCTTCGATGTCCATTCCCCCTTTTCTGATAACAGTCCCCCCCCCACTTTCTATCTCTTACCCCAAGCAGTTTGTGGGGGGCTGACTTTCCTCCTGGCTTTATGGACGGGCCCAGGCTGAACTTAGTGGAACGTGTGTTACTTTGGTCCTGGGGAACGATTTAGGAGGGAGTGTGGAACCAATCAGATCTAGAAACCTCTGTTTCAGAACTTTAAAAAAATAATTAGGGAATAAAGGGCTTATTTATTTCTTGTTTTGAGTTGTGGTCTCACTCTGTTACTCAGGTTACAGTGTAGTCTCACTGCAGCTTTGGCCTCCTGGGCTTAGGCGATCCTTCTACCTCAGCCTCTCCAGTAGTCGGGACTACAGGCACACGCCACCATGCTCAGCTAAGTTTTAAAAATTTTTGTGGAGACCAAGTCTCATAATGTTGTGCAGGCTATTCTCAAACTCCTGGCCTCCAGCAATCTTCCCGCCTCAGCCTCCCAAAGTGTTGGGTACAGGTGTGAGCCACTGTGTCAGGCCAATTTCAGAACTTTTGACAATGCAGCTTTACGAAAAAAAGCCTCCTTTTCCCCTGAGGTTGCCGAGAAGACAGGTTGCAAGGGTGGAACACTGGCAGCTGTCTTGACAACATGAGGGCAGCGTTTGCAAGAGAATGGAGATAACACAGAGGAAATCAGCTCAAAAGCCAGAGAAAGTGAATCTTATTGATTTGTTCGAGTCTCTGGATACAGTCGTTTGATGCCCAAATACCTTGTACCTTTATGAGTCAGTTAAATGTCTTTTTTTCCCCTTAGGTTAGTTTGAGTAAGTCTCTGTCTTTTGCATCTAAGAGACTTAAACAATGTTTTCATCACATTTGATTTTAGAGAGAAAAGGGAAGGACAGGAGAGAGTGTGAGACTCAGAGGGCATTGACTTGAAGGCGGGCTGTCATCTGAAGGTGGAGAGGACACGGGGACAGCCTGCAGAGCGCTTTCAAGGTCGCAGAGGGTCCCAGGGCTGAGGTGATGTCTCTGATGTCTCCGAGGTGATGTTTCTGAGGCTGCTCAGTCAGGTCCACTGTGCACGCACCTGTGGAAAACAATGGCCTGGGCTGTTCCCAGCTGACCATTAACCCAAAAAAGCTGCTCCGAACTCTTTCCAAGCTCTCTTCGAGTTCGCCAGGTCGCCGACAGTTTCCGTCTTTGAACTTGCCATGCATGTGAATTAGATGACTGATGCACTAAAGGCCACCCTCATAAGCATCTGGCAGCTTCGCCGACCTTGTGTAGACAGAACAGGACACGCAGTGCGGGAGCCCGATTCACAACAAGCCAGGGACCCGCGTTGCCAAGGCAGGGGCGGACAGGGACTCCTCAGGGAAGGAATGACCACCTCCCGGTGGGTGCCATCGTTTCCTCCTGAAAGCCAACATTCTTTTCTAATCCTGGGTACATTCTGTGATGCCATGCACCCGAGACATTTGGAGAAACTCCGCTTACTTTTCTGTAAGGAAAACCAAAATTAGTTTTATCCTCTGTGCTCTGAGTTTTGTCTCTGGGATGGCACTTCGGACACTATCGGTGCTTGAACACCGGTTGCTCAGGTGTTTAGAGGGGATTTTAAAGCATTTAACATTTTGATTTAAACCAAAGACTTATTAATCATGTGCCTTGACTCACAGAAAGGTCTTTTCTGCTCAGACTTCCAAAGCGTATTTCATGAAGGCCACTTTTACAGGTCTTGGTTCATGAAAGTATGGAATTGTCAAGCCAATTAGAGCATGAGTTTTATTTTATTTTGTTTTGTTTTATTTTTTAGAGACAAGGTCTCACTCATTGCCCAGGCTGGAGTGCAGGGGAACAATCACGGCTCACCGCAGCCTCAACCTCCTGGGCTCAGGTGATACTCCCACTCTAACCTCCCAAGTAGCTGAGACTACAGGTGCAGTTCATCTCCCTGGCTAATTTAAAAAATTAGCCGGGCGTGGTGGCGCACGCCTGTGGTTCCGGCTGCTTGGAAGGTTGAGGCGGAAGGATCACCCAAGCCCAGCAGGTTGAGGCTGTGGTGGCCGTGAGTGTGCCACTGCACTCCAGCCTGGGCGATGGAGTAAGACTCCAACTAAAAAAAATAAAAATAAAAATAATTAAAAATAAAAATACATGTGTACTTTAGGGTAGTTGATTGAACTTGCAGTCAAACGTATCAGAAGAGATCCTGTGGCCGCGCGTCAGCTGGAGCACAGAGAGGGCCCCTGTGACATCTGCTTGGTCAACGCACGCTACTCTGCAGTGCCAGGACCACACTTGTGTCTGTGGTCTGGGATCTATTTGCGTGAGAAGCGAGTAGTGCTTGGAGCACCATTTCAAGGTCATAGGTGTGTTGTGTTGTTTTTCCTGGCAACTACCATCAACACCTATAGATTCCACCATAAAACGTGTCCCATGTCCCCAAAAATGTTACCCAAGGATTTGCATCCCTGGTGGAAACATGTGGCTTAATGTGAGGACCATACCTCAGTCAGAGAAGATGGGGTTCCCGGACCTTCGTTTATTTCAGATCTTCCCCACGGGGCAACACTGCGAGGTTGTTCGTGTCGCCCCCTAGCGAGCGTTTGTTAAGAGAGCAAATAGCTGTGTTAACAACAGAGTGCACTGCAATGAGTTTTTTCATTTAGAGCCATTTCTACCACCTTGAAGCTATCAGAGAAGATTCCTATATTCCGTGTCATTGCCCTTCTGTTTTCAATTAAAAAGAAAGATCGCCTCCCAAGATTAAGTACAGGAAACTTATAGAATTTCTGGATTAAGCTTCTTTTTCAAAAACACCAGCTGTTTTTTGAATGGAAGATTGTTGCACCTCCATTTTTTTTTTTGAGTTGGAGTCTCACTCCATTGCCCAGGCTGGAGGGCAGTGGCACACTCAGGCCACCCTAGCGTCGACCTGCTGGGCTGAGGTGATGCTTCTGCCTCAGTCTTCCAAGTAGCTGGAACTACAGGTGTGCTACCACGCCCGGCTAATTTTTCAATTTATTGTAGAGATGAAGTCTTGCCAATTTGCCCAGGCTGGTCTCTAACCCACAGGCTCCGACAATCCTCTCACCTCGGCCTCCCAAGGTGGTAGGATATCAGGCTTGAGCCACTGTGCCCGGCCTGCACTTCCATTTTTAAGCAGGACAAAGTATCTTCGGCGTAGCCAAATAATGAAAGGAAGAGCTTTGAGCCAGGAGAGGAAGATGGGATGAAAAGCACTCTCCGCTGCCCACCTTTCTTTCACCCTGGGTCTGATGTTTGAATCACTTTATTTGGAGTAGGGTGTGGTGATATCGAGACTGGATGAGATGAAGGGGCATAGCCGTAATGGCTAGTTGATGACAAGCCTTGAAAGACCCTCGAGTGGCGTAAGGTGGGAACCATTCCTGAAATGGACATTACAGTTGGAATTTTCACACATAGACCCAGTGCTTATGGGAAATCACAGAATATGCTGTGTTGCAACTGAAACTACTGGGTTGGAGTCAGATATGTGTCATGTGGACATTTCACGAGTTGTGTGTCTTTAGGCAAACAGGTTTTCTTGTCTTTACTATGTGGTGGTCACGCTGACCTCACAGGGAAGCTTGCAGTAGACACATTGTAACATTCCTCTCCTTTTGTTTCATCTCATGCGTTTTCATGGTCAAGGACCCAGGGAAGGCATGGCTTTTTACATACTGGTCCCTCTTGCGTTAGTATTTCCAGTTAATAGATCAGCGCAACAGAGGTTTGATGAACCCATCCTTACGGCCGTTGAAGTTGTCTTGTAACCGATCTGCTGTCCCTACACATGTATTTCTTACAGAAAGGCTTAAGGAAATGTTTCTTTCCAGTTTTTTTGTTTGATATTTTTAAGTTGGAGTCTCACTCTGTCGCCCAGGCTGCAGGGCAGTGGCACATTCATGACCACCCCAGCGTCGACCTAGGCTCTGGCGATCCTTCTGCCTCATCCTTCCAAGTAGCTGGAACTACAGATGTGTGCTACCATGCCCGGCTAATTTTTTTGATTTATTGTAGAGACAAGGTTTCGTCAAGTCGCCTGGGCTAGTCTTGAACCCACGGGCTCGAGACCTCCCATAGTGCTGGGATGACAGGCTGCGCCACCGAGCCCTGCCGTTTCTTTCTGTTTTAATGTTTCTCAGTTACACAGTGACAGTGTCGGGATCAGGGCACCTCCTGGCTCCCGCGACTCTGAGCGGAGGCCCCGTGGGTGGCGTGAGCGCTGGTGCAGGGCAGAGTGCAGTTTGGGGCTTCTTTCCTGTCTGGTCCTGAACCCTCTTGGAAACACCCTATGCCATGTCGCCAGCCCCCTCTTACCTTGATAAAACATTCGGGCGGATTGAACCCTTGGGCTGTCCACAATCTCCTCAAAACGGAATCTGCGAAAACACATTTCTAGAAGTTAGAGACAATCATTTACCAAGTCGTTGGAGAAAGTCACAATTTATGCCCCAGTGGTCAAAACACTCGTCGATTTCATCCAGGCTTTTAAAATATTGACCTCATTTCTTTTTTAAGCCTCAGGGTTGGAAGTGAACTATGAAGACGGTGAGACAGGTGAAAGGTCAGGGCTTAAATTGAAGGCAAAACACACCGTGGTCACCTCTGAGTGCAGGAAAGTGCGAACCTCTTGTCCCCGATGTATAGAATGCACAGCCCGAAGAGCTGTCTCTGGCCCAAGAGACGCAGGAGGCGGAGGGATGGAACCAGCCCTGCTCAGGGACTTCTTCCATTTCTGGGCTACAGCAGTCTCTAGGGGGCTGCCAGCCATGTGCCTTCCTCGCCAGACTCCCCGAAGAAATGGTCCTGAAGACGGACCCCCAGCCAGGGTCTTCCCCTGAGGAGTGAGGGCACTTGCAGCCAGGCCAGCTGCTAAAGAGGAAGCCCAGCTCCCCGGGACGCACCCCACCCCTGCTGGGGTGCCGCCCCTCCGCTCTTCATCTGGGCGCGGGTTCTGGGGCAGAGAGATACAGGGACAGAATGTTCAGGGGTCGGTGGGGTCAGGCTTGTAGTCCTTCACCGACTCCCAGCTGGGTGAGATGGCTCATGCCTGTAATTCCCGCATTTTGGGAGACTGAGGCAGGAGGATTGCTTGAGGCCAGGAGTTCAAGACCCACCCAGGCCACATAGCCAGACCTCGTCTCCACAAGAAACAACCACAGAAGAGTAAGCTGGGTGTTGTGGTGCATGCCTGTAGCCGCAGGTACGTGGGAGGCTGAGGTCAGGGGAGGGCAGCTTGAGACCTGGAGGTGGAGGTGGCAGTGTGCCGTGATCGTGCCCGTGCACGCCAGCCTGGGTGACCAAACGAGACTCTGCCTATAGATAAATAACTAAATAAAGACCATTTAAAAAATAATAAAATTTTTTTAAAAAAAAAGTATTCCCCTGATGCCCCACACAATTCTGCTGCAGGGGCAGGGCGTGGGGGCAGTGGAGAAAGTGGTCAGGGTGAGCCGTGCCACCCCCAGAAGGCCAGGGTGCGGACCGGCGTGGGGTCACCTGCAACATGGGAGGCACGGTGAGACCCTGCCTCCACCAAAATGTTTTCCAGTTAAAAGAAGGAACATGTTGATGAGACACAGCACCCAGAATTAATGAGATCGCCAGAGTGAGCCTGGGAGGAGGCTGAATCAGTGCCACAGGCACTCAAGACAGAGTGAGTTCCTGGAGGAATGGATGTCACCTGGTGAGAGCCTGGAATTTGGTCTGGGTGAAGGGATAGGACCACACTCCCTCCCTCCCTCCTCCTCTCCCTCCCTTCCTCCTCCTCTCCCTCCCTCCCTCCCTCCTCCTCTCCCTCCCTCCCTCCTCCTCTCCCTCCCTCCCTCCTTTCCCGCCCTTCCTTTTTGGCTACACACCCAAGTTGCTGTAAGCCCTCCTCCCATGACATCATTTCTGATCCTCCCTGGTGCCTGTGGCCACCGGGGACGTGTTCTCCCTGGACGAGGCACCCCTTTTGCATGCCCCCCGAGGGGAGCACATCGCTCCAGACACCATCCTTCCAGGTCAGAGGGCAGCAGGCCCCATCTCTGCCTCCCTGGCCTGAGGTTATGCTTCCATCCAGTAGCCAGAGTCTGCTGCTCTCACGGACAAACGCACACTCCCGCCCCACTGCATGCGACCAGGACAGGGGAACTGGGGCTCTGATCGCGCCAGCGTCCCTGCAGCAGGGTGACGTCTAGGGATCCCGCCTTCCGGCGTGGGCTGGAGGCTCTCCTGCACGGCATGCCAGCACCATGCCTGGCGACGCTTAGAGACTTAGAGACGGAGGGCCACTGGATGGCAACAGCCGGGGACTCGCAGGGAGGCGGAATGTAATTACTCGAGCTGGCCTGGGGCCAGAATTCTGGAGTTCACACAGCCGCTCTTAGAAAGCCAGCCGCAAGATCTCTGGTGACCACAAATGGTTAGATCTGTGGTTTTAAGTTTCATGCAAAACGTAAACAACTCGGTGCAGACAGTGCCCCTAACACCGCCAGGGCATCCACCCACACGGCCGAGGCGAGGCCACCTACCCAAGCCAAGCCGCTTCCTGAAGTGCCCACTTGCTCCTGGGAGGTCCCTCATACTCCCCGAAGCCACGGGCCACACGCAGCCAGGGAGGGCCGACAGGCTCCCGGCACCAAGTGGCATGGCTGCCAGGCTGAATTACGGCTCGTCATATTCCCCGTGTTGTCCAAGATTCCCAAAACAGTAGGGGACACCCACACACATCTTTTGCTCAAAACACATTCGCTTCTCCTCTCTGCAAAGCCCCTGATCCCACGGTCCAAGTTAAACACAACTGGAATTTCCCTGTAAGTCAAAAACAATGTGAGTTCTGAGCCCACGTCTTATTCACCCGCGGAAGCCTAGCACTTTCTGTGAACGGTCTGCAAATGGTCAAAAGCTCTGGCGAAACACACAGCAAGGAAACAGACATATTTTCTTTCTTTCTTTCTTTTTTTGAGTTGGAGGCTCAATCTGTCACCCAGACAGGAGTGCAGTGGCACGCTCCTGGTCACCACAGCCTCAACCTACTGGGCTCTGGCTATCCTTCCGCCTCAGCCTTCCAGGTAGCTGGAATTACAGGCACGCGCTACCACGCCCGGCTAATTTTTGATTTGTTGTAGAGATGAGGTCTCGCCAAGTTGCCCAGGCGGGTCTTGAACCCGCGGGCTCAGGCAATCCACTCACCTCAGCCTCCCAAGGCGCGGGATTACAGGCTGAGCCACCGAGCCCGGCTCACATTTTCAACAAGGAAGCGGAGACGTGTGGTCCGTTGCAGGAGGGGCCGAGGCTGGTTGCGAGCTCAGGCTGGAAGGCTGGAGGTTTGGACACCACTGATCTCCAACAGGGCCCCTTCTTGGCAGGGAGGAAGGACACCCTGCTGAACTCCCAGAGTGGCCCCTGACTGCACTGGCGAGTCCTGGACCCCAGCCTTGTAGGGAACACGGATGTCCCTGTTGCTCTGATGTCTTGAGGTTACCATAGTCATCATTTTCAGATCAAAGTGGTAATAGAAAGTTTTGTAAACGTTAGCACTTCTAATGGACAGTGGCTTGCGAATGAAAATAAACTTGCTAGCATCTTCTCTTGTTTTCTTTTTTATCACTGAAAGTTCATTTTTCACTCACTCAGACAAGGTCTTCATTTCTATGAAGACCCACGCTGACCCCTAAATATCTGATTTTTTTTTTTCCAGTTAGTGTTTGTGCCCATCTGGTTTGAATTTAGCATTCTTATGAATCATTTCACTGCGATAGCAACACTCCGCGGTAGAAAATTTCTGCTAATATTTTAACATTTTAAATCAAACACTGCACAGAGCATGACCTAAGTCTCCCTGCAATTACGGAAAGCCGTGCCCTGTGTTTGTTCATGGCTCCCGCCCTCATGTTTGTTTTAAGTTGTGCATGTTATTTACACGGTCCATGAGTGCACCACCACACGCGTGCCCGAGTGCCTCACCAACCTGGGTCAACACAACCTTCTGGCCTCGGAACCTCCTGGAGGCCGGATTGCTGAGGGAAAGGAGGATGGATCCCGTCGGGAGGAGGACGGTCTTTACTCCTCGTGGCTGACAACCCATTTAAAAGGGCTCGATTTATTTTTCGGTAAACATTGACTTTATGATGTCCGTTTTACTCCCCAAATTTCCTGATTTTGAAGCTTGAACTCATTTTCCTTTTACCGCTGGGCAACATTTCTCAAGGCAGTCTTTAAGGCGAGGTGAAGGAGGGGAAAAATGCCAGGAATCTCTTTAAGAAAATACGGCAGTGTCTCTGCTACCTCCTTAAGTGAATGGATGGTTCCCAGGGAGGCCAGACTCGGCTGTGTACTTAGTCGGTAAATTGAATCTGCACATGGGGTGGACATAATTTTCCTTAAAAAAATAAAAAGAGGATTTTGAAGTATTATTTGTCTATATTAAAAGTGAAGTGCGCATGCCCTACCGGGCGAGACTTCTTGTCCTTTCCTCGCTGTGTGCAGAACAGTTCATCTTCCTCTCGGAAGGGGAAAATGGAAGCGGTGGCATAAATCACGTGCGCCAGGAAGGAGCAGGCCATCCTGAAGGTACGCACACATCTGACACGTCCACCAAGGTACAAATGCATTCCCAGACCGGATGAGGAAGGCCTCTCACGCCCTGCTCCAGCTCCCCCGTGAAAGCTTTGTGAGTTTATTTCCTCGTCTGCAGAAATCAAGCTTGACACAACAGAGCACCTCGACGGGGCTCTGGCCACCCATTCCTTAAGACAACTTTCTTCTGATTCTCATGCTGTGTGAGCTCCCTGGTGGTGCTCAGAGAGGCTTAAATCAAAATAGGAAGAATAATAACGGTGGACTACAGAGGTGGGGCCCCGTTTTTTAAAGTCTTTGTTCAGGCAGAACCTGTGTTGGAGGCCAGGAAACCCAGATCTGGGGATTTCAGCAGCCACAGGGCGGCAATGCCGATCCCAGGCTCTGGGCACGCCAATACCTTTGTTCTTCCCATCAGCCATCTTGTTGTAACCAAATAAGAAATGAAGGCTTTTTCACACCATTTAATTAGAAGTACCAGATGGGGTGTTGTATGACTGATGTCAAAATATGACCCTTTGATGTAAACACTTTAACTTAATCAATCAAGTGAATCGCTTTCACGATTTTAAAGCATTTCAAATCTGCCAGCTATAGATACGTTTTTTGTGTGTTATGCTAAACAGATCATGGCTGTGGCAGTGTTATTCAGAGATTAAGGGAAAACAGTTAGATTTTACTCTGTTAGTTGCCAAGGGTTGGCCTTCATGATTTCCTCCTCTGGGAAAGATAAAGAGAAGACAGGGTTAGGAAATCCTTTAATTTTGTGATGCCAAGGAAAGTTCTCCCTGAAAAAAGTTCTTTCTCTGCCCTCATCAGATATTGCTACTGAATATAGCCTTAGCATTCGCCAATGCTTGTGGGAAAAATTGTTGTTCTCTTGTTCCCCACATAGAAACAACCTGGCTGGGCGCGGTGGCTCACGCCTGCAATCCAGCACTTTGGGAGGCTGAGGCAGGGAGATCGCTTGAGCCCAGAAGTTCAAGACCCATCTGGAAAACACAGCAAGACCTTGACGCTACAAAAAAATTTAAAAATTAGATGGGCATGGTGGCATGCGCCTGTAGTCCCAGCTATTTGGGAGGCTGAGGCGGGAGGATCGCCTGAGACTGCGGAGAGCTGTGACCAGACTCCTGCCCCCCAGGCTGGGCGAGGATGAGACCCTGACTCAAAAAAAGACAAAAAGCAACAACAACATCAACAAACCAGTCCCTTGTTGAGGCAGGGCACCTGTACCAGAGTATTAAATGTCCTCGAAGTTGGATAATTCCGGGAGCACGACCCGGGAGCTGAGCACTCAGAAACCAAGCCACTAGTTTCCAAGCACCTCTTCTTACCCTGCCTCGTCCGGATTCTCTGTCTGTTCGAACGGCTCTGCATCACTGGGGTCAGTTTAACTTTATGAGGGAAAGCTGTGCTGCTGCCCAAAGCTGTCTGCCCCGCTTTGAAGAGCAGAAGCTTGGGGGAAGTAACAGGAAATTCGCTTCACACAGGCGCTCAAGGCCTGAACTGTGAAATGAGCTGTCGTTGAATGTCTGAGAGGCACGGGAACCCTGGTGTCGGGCTCGCAGTGAGGGTGGCCGAAATGGCACTCAGTGGACAATTCTTCCATTGAGGAAGTTGCAGAGAGGAATGACTTTGGCTTTTAAATGTAAAGACTGCTTTAAAACTCTCAGCAGAGGCCGGGCTCAGTGGCTCAGCCTGTCATCCCAGCGCTTTGGGAGGCCGAGGCGAGTAGATGGTCTGAGCCTATGGGTTCGAGACCAGCCTGGGCAACTTGGCAAGATCTCGTCTTTACAATAAATCAAAAATTAGCTGGGCATGGTAGTGCATGCCTGTAGTTCCCACTACTTGGAAGGCTGAGGTGGAAGGATTGCCAGAGCCCAGCAGGTCGACGCTGGGGTGGCCGTGATTGTGCCTCTACACTCCGAACTGGGCGACAGAGTGAGACTCAACTCAAAACAAAAACAAAAACAAAGAAACTCACAGCAGAACTAAGGATGAGGTCCACAGAAGCATGGCTGAATGTGCATTTCCAATGACCGTGTTTCTCGCCTGGCTCTCATTGTCTCATCCTAGCTTCTCCCTTGCGCGGGGCTTTGGTGACAGAAATTATTTTGGAGAGTGAGTGGTAGGAAACAAACACCAAACGTAGACACTGACACACATAGGACTGATGTTCTAGGAGATTCTACAGCCCCCATCCTTAAAGTTCTTTTCAATCGGTTCACCCACCTGGTACCATGCACACAGTGGCTTCCCCATCCCCATGGTGTTTCCCGAAATTGGTGGCTCTTGTGGACTGCGAGTGAGGGGCAAATGGAAAGGAGACCCTTACCTGGAGGCCCTGACCACTATTGACAGGCAGGAAATCTGCAGAAAAGAGAATTGGACGTACGGCTTATATGGTTCTTTCCTTTCAGGTAAAATTCCATTTCTCTGGCTGAAGTCAACCCTGTTTGGTTTGGTTGGAACGATGAGATTGTTTCAAAGCTCACAACAGAGCTAAGGATGGGTGTCCGCAGCAAGTGGCTTCTCCAGAGCTCGCTTCTAAAGGCCAGCCATAAGCTGTGCGTGTCCTTGTGTAGGAGATGAGGGGGACTCCACCCCGCCTGTCTTCCTGGGGAGGCTGAGACACGGAAAAGCCCACGTGTGCTGGGAGGCCCGCCCTTACATCCACATCAAACCAGGCTGTTGCAGTCAGAGTAGTCTCAAAGGGGTCAAAATCAGGACAATGCAGAGGTACCGGCATCAGCCTTACAGTCATTTCTAAGTAAAAATTCAGTCATGGGCTGGGCATGGTGGCTCACGCCTGCCATCCCAGCACTTGGGAGGCTGAGGCGAGAGGATTGCCTGAGCCCAGGGGCTCAAGACCAGCCGGGGCAACTTGAGTAAGTAAAAAAAAAATTAGCCAGATGTGGTGGCGTGCGCTGGTCGTCCGAGCTTCTCAGGTGGCTGAGGCGGAAGGATTGCCGGAGCCTAGCAGGTCGAGGCTGCGGTAGCCGTGATTGTGCCACCGCACTCTAGCCTGGATGACAGCGTGAGACTCAGACTCAAAAAAAAAAATTAAAAGAATAAAAATTCAGTGATGGTTGGCTCTGTGCTGAGTCACCCAGGCCTTAGGAACGTATTCGGCTCCTATCAGACCCTTCCGAGGGTCCCAGGATGAGAAGGCCACCGGCTGCCTGCCTGCACCCCTCCCTCCTGTTTCCTGCCAGTCTTCAAGGCATCTCACCTGACCTGCTCAGGTTGCAAGGCTACCTGGTGAGAGCAATCAGTGGAAACCGGAGAGCAGAGGCTTGGGTTTTGTCCTCCAGCGATCAGGTTCTGGACCACACACCTTGAAGGCCATCGCAGGGTGGCCGGCTTTTCACCCGCGGAAGCTGGGATGGGCTGTTTGTGTGTTCTGAGATGCCCCGGGAGTCAGGCTGGCGTTCGTGTGGTTCGGCTGCGTGAACCCCTAAGTGCGGGATGCCCCGGGGGGAATTCGCGCCCCCTTCCTCTGCTTTCCCTCCTCTTCCTCTTTTTTCATTTTTCCCCTTTTAAGGCATCTCTGTTTTCTTTGGCAGGTGCCTGAGTCTCACTAAAGGTGGGTGGAGGCTCGCAGGGAGGGTGTGTGTGTGGGAAATGGAACGGATGGCTGGCCGCCACCCAGCCTTGCTTTGCTGGGAGACCCCAGTAATCATTAGATGGACATCGGTTAAGAGATTGTTGTTGTTGTTGTTGTTGTTTTAATGCCGGAGAGCACAGGACTCTCTTTCTCCCGCCCTCCCTCTGCCCTCTCCTGCTGGATTCTGTCCCATGGGAGATGGCCAGGCAGGGCCTGAGCGTGGGATCTTTGCGGTGGACCCGCGAACACGCCAGAGGTTCCTTCCAGAGTAAAAAATTCCAAGACATTTTCTACACCACGGCTCATGGGTGGTCGTGTGGGACGTGGATCCTTTTTCTGGTATGTTTTGCTGTAAATTCTTTTCTGGTGCTCAGTTTATCCTGCAGTTTCTAGAAGATGCTGCTCTATTGCCAACCTGTAGCGTGATTATTTCCTAATTAAAGTGAATGCCCACATTCATATTATTTCCTAATTAAAGTGAATGCCTCCAGCTCCTCCTGCCACCCCTGAGAAACTCGCGTTCATTTTTCCACCTGGGTGTCGGCCCAGACATCACCTTCCTTGAAGACACGCTGAAGACTTCCGCGACTCCTCCAGGCCGCGCAGGGATTGCCGTTGCATCTCGTGTGTGATGTCTCTGTCCTTGACAGCGTGTATCTCAGTCGCAGTTTGCTAACTCTTGGGCAGTTTTTTGTTGACCCCCCTGGGCTCCCCTGCTGGATTGATTGTAAACTCTGAAAGCAGGACCGTGTCTTGTTGGCCACCATGGCCCTGGGGCCTGTCATGTGATGGATGGTCCATGCACGTCTGTGGAGTGGATGGTGGAGTGGACGGTGCCTGAATTCCTGCAGACGAGGAGACCCATAGCCGGCTGGCTCCGGAGACAGCTGCAGTATCCAGAGCCCCGAAAAGTTGGTTCATACATTCACGGGAGTGTCAACAACAGCGGAGGAAAAAAACAACAAGGAGGAAGGAAAGGAGGACATGGGGCAGCCCCTGCATCTCTGCCATCTGCAGTGACCGCCCCTTCGCCACCAAGGTGGCCATCCGAGGGACCTTGGCAGATCCTCGTCTCTTTTGTGGTGTTCTTTCCCTTTGGTTCTAGCAGCTGGTGAGCACCGAGCAAATGGCATGCTGAGACCCTAGCCTCCGACATGCATTCACTTATTCCCTCACACCCACATCGAGGAGCAGCGATGAGGTGGTGTCACAATTGCCAACGGGGGACACTGGGGAGAACACTTCACCTCCATGTGCTTCCGTTTCCTCCATGTAAAAGGGAGCTCTTAGGGCGAAATGAGATCATCCTGGCCGTCAAGCTTTGAGCCCGGTGCCCAGCCTGCGGCGAACTTTCCACCCTGCCCGTGATGCCCCCTGGTTCTATGTCAGGAACTGGTTCTCTGGCTGCCCAAGATGGGAAAGAGGCCACTCTGGCTCTTCATGGGCTCACGATGTGCATCACTGTCACCAAGATAATGATACCACTGCAACTGGCCCATTGCTGAGATGACTTCACTGGCATGTCTCCTGCACGCCATGGGATGCCCCAGCCTCTCAGGTGTCTGGCAGAGCCACAGCGAGTTCACGTGGTGCCACCAGTCATGCCAGTCTCCCTGCCCCTGGGGTTGGTGTCACATGGAGCCCTCCCGTCGTGCCCTGGGACCCCCTTGGCGGGATGGGTGGTATGTCGGCCTCTGGCTGTCAGACTAGGATCGTAGGGGGTTCAGAAGTCACAGGATGCAAGGTCAGGGGTTTAGGGAAGATTGTTCACAATCTGTGAAGCGCGTGAATTATATTCCTGTGACATTTAAAGGATTCTTGCAGAGGGAGAAGTGTTGAGTGAAAGGTAATAATCCACTGTCCCTGACCCTTCCTCTGCCTGCTGCCATGGCTGCCAGGTGGGCCTGGGGGGATCGGTTGGAGGAGACCCCGGCCATCGGCCCTTGCTTGCGCGATGCACCTCATGCCTCTGTGCCACCCCGCAGGTGGCTGTGATGAAAACACGTTTTGGATGTGGCCAGCCATGGATGTCAGCCCCACAGGGTTTCGCATCTTTTTTTTTTTTTTGAGTCAGAGTCTCACTCCGCTGCCCAGGCTGGAGTGCCATGGGACACTCACAGCCACCCCAGCATCCACCTGCTGGGCTCCAGCAATCCTTCCACCTCTGCTTTCTGAGGAGCCGGAACAACAGGCTCACACTACTATGCCCGGTTCATTTTTCTGGATTTATTGTAAAGATGAAGTCTTGCCGAGTTGCCAGGGCTGGTCTCAAATTCACAGGCTCAGGCCACCCACTCACCTTGGCCTCCCAAAGTGCTGGGATGACACGCTGAGCCACCAAGCCCGGCCCGGGTTTCGTGTCTTGACACCATGGGCTCCAACTGGAACTAAGAACAAGTTCCAGCCATTCACTTTGCAGGTGAACACATCTCGCAGGATCTGCTGTTTCTTTAACTGTGTTCTCTCGGCCTTGTGGATGATAGTTTTTTGTTTTGGGGATTGTTTGGATGGTGATCTAGACGTCTCATTCAAACTCCCTGGAGACTTTCACCCAGGTGGAAAAGGAGACAAACTCTGAGACTGTGGACCTTAGAACCAAGAGGGAAACTTCTCTCTCTCTGAGACGATTGCCATGATATGACTTGGCAGTGGCTGTTTCTTCTTCCTTGACTCTTCTCTCGTTTGCATCTTCACACTGACTGTGTTTTTGAATACGGTTAATATTACGGATCATTGGCCGGGTGTGGTGGCTCAAGTCTGTCATCCCAGCACTTTGGGAGGCCGAGGCGAGAGGATTGCCTGAGCCCAGGGACTCGAGACCAACCTGGCAACTTGGTGAGACCTCATCTCTACAATCAATCACAAAAACTAGACAGGCGTGGTGGTGTGAGTCTGTATTGCCAGCTACTTGGAAGGCTGAGGTGGAAAGATTGCCTGAGCCCAGCAGATTGACGCTGGGGTGACCATGAGCATGCCACTGCATTCCAGCCTGGGTGACAGAGTGAGACTCTGACTCAAAAAAACCAAATACTCAAAAAAAAAAAAAACCACTACGGATCTTTGACTACGTGTCAGGCATTGTCTTAAGAATGTTACACACACAACGTCACTGGCGCCTTACGACAACCTTGTTATACAGTGACATTATCTTCCTCTAAGGCAAGGTTACAGAAGCAGAAAGAACTGAAATAAGTCACCCACGGTCACAAGCTGGTAAGGACGGGACCTGGGATTTGAACACAAGCAGTCCAGCTCCAGAACAGCGCCGACCTGTAACCACCTGGGTATGCAGAGTGAGCCTCAGAGAGGGCCCCGCCCAGGCCCCAGAATGGCACCAGGGTTGAGAAAACCTGGGGCCTCAGGGGCTGAGAGTCGGAGAACACACTTCTTCTGCGCCCTTCACGAAGCTTCACTGAACTGAGCTTTGCTGCTTCAAGTAAAGGTCAGTTCCCTCTTCCTGAATCAAGTTGTTAACGGAACAAAATATTCGGGGAGCTTTTTTTCTCAGAGACGCCGCCCTCGAGGAAGACAATCATCCTTGGTTGTACTTAAAACGCACAATCTGCCTTAAACTTATTAATGCAGATCTTCTCAACTAAGACAGACTGATGTGTGAGTCCTTCTTCTTTTCCTGTGCAGTGGTGTTTGAATGTGCTGTATGTCTTTTTTAACATTTTTTGAGTCAGAGTCTCACTCTGTTGCCCAGGCTGGAGTGCAGTGGCATGCTCACAGCCACCGCAGCCTCGACCTGCTGGGCTCAGATGATCCTTCCGCCTCAGACTTCCAAGTAGCTGGAACTACAGACGCATGCCACGATGATGCCTGGCTACTTTTTGTGATTTACTGTAGAGACGAGGTCTCACCAAGTTGCCCAGGCTAGTCTCGAACCCCTGAGCTTAGGCAATCCTCTTGCCTCCACTTCCCAAAGTGAGCCACTGCACCCGGCCAAAAGTGTTGCATGTCTTAAATTGGGTTTTCAGCGTTCAAGAAAGCCTTTAAGTGATGCATGGACGCTCATTCATTCAACGATGAGTCCACTCTGGCTGATCCAGAATCTGCTCATTCCGCCTTTTCCTTTCTGTGTTTGTTTGTTTTCATGAACTCAGTTTCCTAAACTCCCATCTGTCCAGTAGAACGACAGGCTGGACATCGACGGGACTCACTGCCCTCCACATCAGCTTCTAGAGGTCTCAGTGCTTCTCGCCTTCCGTCGAAGCTAATAAGTTCTGCCCTGAGGATGAGGTGCCCTTTGAGCAGATAGGGTAGAGATTTCACCAGGCCCTCTTGAATGTCCGTAGCTTTTATGCTTTCCTGAACAGAGCTCTGAGGATAGAGCAATGTGTCTTGGCTATGAAAGACAGGGGGCAGGAACATCTGGTCACAGCAAACCCAGGCCCCTAGGCCTGCTCTGTGGGCTTGACGTGGAGTTACATGGTTACCAATGGTCATTTCCAGGATTCTGATACTCCTAGGGATTCTGATACTCCAGGATTTTGACACTCCTAGGGACAGTCTCACAATTCCCACACTGTCAAGCGGAGACTCGCTCATTTAAAAGGCCATATCCCAAGGAGACTGGATTTCGTGAATTGTACAGTTTCTGAATCCAGTGCATCCCAACACTAAACAGGCTTGAACATCAAGGACGTTTACAAGACACCTAATTATAAAATTCTGAAAGCAGATGCATTCGCTGAATGTTGTTCTAAGGAACTGTCCACCACACTGAAAGCAGGCACATTCCCGGCGTGTGGAAAGCCTAAGGCTCTGTGGGCTTCAGCAAGGCTAAACACTTCTTTCCAAATCATAAGATTTGTTGGTATGTTTCTTTTTCTTTTTCTTTTTTTTTTTTGAGTTGCCCAGGCTGGAGTGCAGTGGCATGCTCATGGCCCCTCCAGCCTCAACCTGCTGGACTCTGGCAATCCTTCTGTCTCAGCCTTCCAAGTAGCTGGAACTACAGGCGTGTGCTACCATGCCTGGCTAATTTTTTTGATTTGTTGTAGAGATGAGATCTTGCCAAGTTGCCCAGGCTGGTCTGGACCGCATGGGATCAGGCAATCCACTCGCCTTGGCCTCCCAAATTGCTGGGATTACAGGCAGAGCCACTGAGCCTGGCAGGTACATTTCTAATTATAAAAGTCACCCATGCTTATTTTAGAAAACTTTGAAAAGGAAGAAAACAAAATCATTTTCTATCTCACTCATGCCAGAAATCTTGATATCCAAGAAAGAAAGCAACCAAGTATTCTGCTGAGGGTCCTTTACCAAAGTGACGCTACTGAATTGAACATGCATTTGAATTTAAAATACAAATAAGAATATCTGATAATAGCACCGGTGACAATGGCTCTCTTTTCCTTATTTTACTTTTTTAAAATTTTTGAGTCAGGGTCTCACTCTGTTGCCCAGGTTGGAGTGCAGTGGCTTGATTACGGCTCACTGCAGCCTCAACCTCCTGGGCTCAGGCAATCCTTCTGCCTCAGTCTTCCAGGTAGGCAGGACTACAGGCACACACCACCATTGGCCAGCTAAGTTTTCTGATTTTTTTGTAGAAATGAGCTCTGGCTACGTTGCCCAGGCTGGTCTTATACTCCTGGGCTCAAAAGATCCTTCTGCCTCGGCCTCCCAAAGTGCGGAAATGACAGGCTTGAGCCACCGCACCAGGCTTATTTTGCTTTTTTAAAGTTATGAAAGCTATCTTGTATGTATGGAAGATTTGAAGAGCATAGAAAGATAGTCTCCCCGAAACTTCACTGCTTCTCCTGAAGACAAGCGCTGATATTTGTATGCTTTTCTCCAGTCTCAGCTCTTTTCTTTCTTACTGCGGCAGGTGCTTTGATAGAAGTGGATTCTCATGTCCTCCTGGCAAGGCAGGCCAGTTGGACAGTGTTGGAGCCGGGGTCGGGGGTGGCTGGCCAGAGCTGCTCAAGTGGAGCATTGGTACGACTGTGCCCTCTGCGCGGGAATTAGCGGCGGGTGTCTAGGAAGGGAACTGAAAATGATCTGTGACACACGGGCAAGTTCAGACACACTGGAGCCGAAGGACCTATCTCCCCACAGCTTTTCTTTGCTCCCGGGGCGTTCTGGGTCAAGGGAGCGCCATCCTGTCCTCCCTCTATGTTGTGCCTCACTCAGAGTAGCTTTCATTTTCCCGTCATCCCGTGAAAGTGACCGGCCCCACCTCATCGATCGGGGCTCGTTGGAAGTCCTGCGTGAACGTGTGTTGGGCTCGACGGAAGGAAACTCGACTTGTGATCTGGACAGCAGCCTCGCGCAGGAGTTGTTATCATTAGGGGCCTCGGGTTGAACTTAGGTTAAAGATAGATCTTTTCGGCAAATGTGGACACGATTTAAGATGCGCCGAGAGAGGCCATGATGATGACGACGAGGGAGGAGCAAATGGAGAAGAATGTCAAGGCCAGAGAGTGTGGCGGCCAGAGAGAGAGCCCCTCAGCCAGCAAAGCTTCACACTTCTCTCACATCACACACGCCTCTACCTGGGCGGTGCCAATGAAGTCATCTACAAAAATGTCTCGGGCTGTGGTGTTGATGGGCTTATTTTTAGGGAAAAAAATAAGAGGAACTAAAAATGTCAAAAAATAAAGCATGTCAGATGCCAAGAAAAATGCTCAAGAAATAGAAAACCATAATGAGAAAAAATGTTGCATTTTCTTTTTCTTTTTTTTTGAGTTGGAGTCTCACTCTGTCACCCAGACTGGAGTGCAGTGGCACACTCCCAGCCACCGCAGCCTCGACCTGCTGGGCTCCGGCGATCCTTCCGCCTCAGCTGTCCAAGTAGCTGGAACTACAGGTGCGTGCTACCACGCCCGGCTAATTTTTTAAAAAAAATTTATTGGTAGAGATGAGGTCTTCAATCTGTGGGCTCAGGCAATCCACTTGCCTCGGCCTCCCAAAGTGCTGGGATTATAGGCTGAGCCACTGAGCCCGGCCTTGCATTTTCACATTAGCAGCAATCTTAGTTTTGCTTTCACAGATTTTGAATTTGAATTGATTTGACTCAGCCAGTTTCATTAGCATTTCATTTCTGCCTAGGACTTTTAATGATATATAAATGACCTATCTGAAATAAAGGCCACACCCACATGTTTGGAGAATTTTCTTTTCAATTTCTTGGAAAATTCCTTTCATGTTTGGAAAGTGTCAGCTGTGGACACTGTCTGCTTAGCTTAGACAATCCAATCAGTGAACATTCTTCTGGTCTAACAGATGCTTTTGATAATCTCTGGGGTCCTCAGGCTCAGAAGGTCTGCGTTTCTGGGAGGGGCCCAGGGACCACCTGAGTCAGACTCACCTGCATGCTGGTTGTGTGCACACTCTGCCCAGTCACCTGCAGCCTCTTGGGTCCAACCTCAGATCGGCTAGAAGAGAACATCTAGGTCTGGGATACCGGAAATCTGGGGGATGTTTATGCACACCAAAGTTTAGGAACATGGTGTCGGATGAACGTGAGGGGTGTTTGTTTAAAGTTCTTAGACGCTGTCAATCAGGAGAAGGATGGAATGCATGGTTCTTTCACCAAGGCAGGGGGCAGTCACTCACCCTTTGGCTTTAAATTGGGTTTGAACAGGTTAAGAGACAGATGCCAAAATCCACTAGAGGAGGGTGGATGATAGAGAACTGTGAGGTTTCTTCTCCAACGAATCAATCAACTTTTTGGCCATTGCAACAATAATAATGATAAATAAATACTGGTAGGTCCATTTTTGATGACAGCTTTGTGTCCAGCGTTTTCCATGTACGGCTGTAGGGATCTCACTTGATTCTCTCAATAACCCAGATAGACGGACGCATCTGAGTTAAAAGATGAGGAGGCAACGGAGTTTCAGAGATATTAAACAACTCCACCCCAGTCCCCCTGCTATTGGGTTGTAGAGAGGGCATCTCTTGGATCCTGGAACCCAGGATCTTAGCCCCCAAGCCACAGTGTATTCACACCTTTTATAAGCCGCAGCTGTGAGTGCACCTCTCAGGGAAAGAGCTTTAGCTGAAGTGTCCCCCATCCCCCTAAGCTTTTCTAGAATCTGGCTTGAGCAGTTGGTGACACACATGCCATGTTGGAACGCAGGGGCCTTCTCAACACCACAGGCAGAGAGAACTCAGCACTGGCTGTCGCCATTCTCTGTGGCTTTACAGATTCAGGGTTTCACTGTCCTTTCAAATCATGACGTTAAGGCAAGACCTAAATGTCCACTGTGGGAAGAAATACATTCTAGATTTAAAAACATGATAAGCATGCGGACAATGCCCTGTTTCTTGGACGAGGGGCTGCTTATGTGGATAGATTCAGCTTGTGAAAACTCGGTAGGTTGTTCATTCATGAAACACACACTCTTCCTTATGTATACTACACAAACGTTTAAAAAATAAAATACATCTGTGGTCTTACGTCGAATGTAATTTAGCTGCCGAAGCTCACTACCTCTGGCCACCTTCCACGGGCTCCAGTGCCCTCCCCTCATGTCTGAGTTGAAAATCAGTTTTCTGGTGAGGCAATGGTAAGGTGATTGTTCCAACAACTACATGTCTAAGTATTTATTAGACCTGAGACTCAGGGTGGGCGTTCTGGTAAAGGAAACGAGCTGCTTCCCTGTTAAATCCTTCTCCTCTCTTGGTCATAGGAATCTGAAAAGTTGAGCACATTTTTCTATTATGTTAACACATCGTGTCTGAATGGGTAGGCCCGAAGCATCTTGAACGTGCTTTAAAATTTTTTGCTTCTGTGACTTCACAAGTCTCCTTCGTTCTTTTAGTTTTGCCTGTGTTGAGTCAGCCATTACTTTGAAGTTTGAACAAGTTTCACATGTTTTGTAGTAAAACTGCATTTGGTTAATTTGAACCTTTAACTGGTAGCCCCTGGATCAGTGTATTCCAGACACAGGAAGGGTATTAATGTGAACTGGAAGCAATGTGTGTTCCTCCATAACAGAGCAAAATAAACCTTGTGTGCTCAGACGGCATTCAGCCCCACTGAGACCTGACCAGGACACGGTTTTCAGTTGTAAAAGAAAATGGTAACTCACAAGTCCTTGCCAGGTGTTGTAGCCCGATATCTCCACTTCATTATGTCTACCCAGAGTAGGGGGTGTTATATGACATTCAGTCGAAGGGACCTGGTTTGATTTTGCAAAAATCACTTAACACTTAGATCTAGTCAAAATATTTACACTGGGAAATTTGGTGCATCTTGTTTTTCTCAACTTTTTAATTTTTAGAAAACTTTTGGGATGGTAAATACTGGGTGATGTAAATAACACTTTCTAATTTAGAAGACAGCTTTGAAACCCTATAATGTAAATTTTCTTGACAATGTTAGAGCAAGAAGAAATTGCTGTCTTCAAAATGAAAAATGATTTAAAAAACCGGAAGTGAGCAAACTTGAATGAAAACACAGATTTGGGAGCTGGTGTCTGTTTCAAGAGATAAACAAAAGAATTCTAAGATTTTTCTTATCTCACATCTATGTGACGCTGTGGCTGCTACCAAGGGCAAACATTACAAACAACTTTGCAAGGTTGACCAAGACAAGTGGAGCGAAAAGTATTTTTAAAAACTGGTTTGATTGCTAGCGGCCTCCGAAGTGTTGAAAAGAATTAGGGAAAGCTTAGATGCAAATGTGAACGTGATATTTACAAATTGTTTGTGTGGTCATGCCACGACGGTGAGATGCTATCTATCTTAGGGCCTAACACATGACTGTGAACTCCTAGATTTCTAGACAATCTACAAGCTGACCATCCCATTGTATGACTTCAGCAAAACACATATTTTGCGCCTTGCTTTTCTCATATCCTTTCTCGAGTGATTAGATTTGTGAATGTTTTCTTTGGTTAGATGATTGGTCTTATTCTGATACTTATTTTGATATACTTCACAGTAATATGTATACATTACTAGTAATATGTATACAGATAGTAGCATATAGTCATGGCCTTCACCTTATAAGCAAATCGTATTTTATCTGACTATAACTATAAGAAGTTATTCCTGAGGGAATGCCGCAGCAAGAATGCTTTCCCCTCAATGGGATTTTACTGGAGAAAGGTCAATGTTAAATCCCAGTGATTTAAAATGTAAATTACTATACTCTTTTTTCCTTATAAAGGAGGAACTGTATCTGGTTATGCTCATAATTTGACACTAAGTTCCCTGTTGACTATTTTGAAAGATGTTTGCTTTTAGATGCCCCCAGTTGCCTGCCATTGACTAGAGAGCAGCATTTTAAAATGTGGTGGAAGAATGCTTTCCTAAAAACACCCCCCTCTTTTCACGCATTTAGAAATTGTGAGGAACCAAATAGTTGCACACTGTATTTGAGAAAGGGTGTTTTCTTGTATCACATCAGAAAAAATATATATATTCTGCCAGGTTTTAGGGCCTCCAGTGCTAATTTGTGCATGTGAACCGAGCAGTAAAGCCACACCGGTGAACTGGAATCAGGCTCTGAGGTTGGAGAATTTTCCTTTTGACTTGTTTCATTTTCCAGATTCAAACCACAGAAGTGGAGCCGCTGCCCTTTGTGCTGTGTGTGAACTGCTGTTGGCACCAAGGTTTTGGACGATAGTATCTTCTGAGCATCCTTCATTTTAAATTTTAAAAATTCAACCTCAAGAATTCACAAAATCCACAGGTCTCTTCTCGGTTCATTCTCTTTTCAGAGTTGTTATTAATAATTCATTGTGGAGTCGGGTCCCGGCAGCAGCGGCAGCGCCGTCCTGTTCTCTGGCTCTCCTCGCCATCTCTCCTCCTTGCTTCCGGAAGCATGGCCTCTGGTGTGGCTGTCTCTGATGGCGTCATCAAGGTGTTCAATGACATGAAGGTGCGCAAGTCTTCCACACCAGAGGAGGTGAAGAAGCGCAAGAAGGCAGTGCTCTTCTGCTTGAGTGAGGACAAGAAGAACATCATCCTG
Source organism: Cephalopachus bancanus (assembly GCA_027257055.1). NCBI lineage: Eukaryota > Metazoa > Chordata > Mammalia > Primates > Tarsiidae > Cephalopachus > Cephalopachus bancanus. Next base: position 2,382,308 of record JAPVLO010000218.1, read on the forward strand.
GTGGAGGGCAAGGAGATCCTGGTAGGTGATGTGGGCCAGACTGTCGATGACCCCTACTCCACCTTTGTCAAGATGCTGCCAGATAAGGACTGCCGCTATGCCCTCTATGATGCAACCTACGAGACCAAGGAGAGCAAGAAGGAGGACCTGGTGCTTATCTTCTGGGCTCCTGAGTGTGCACCCCTTAAGAGTAAAATGATTTATGCCAGCTCCAAGGACGCCATCAAGAAGAAGCTGACAGGAATCAAGCACGAATTACAAGCAAACTGCTACGAGGAGGTCAAGGATCGCTGCACCCTGGCAGAGAAACTGGGGGGCAGCGCCGTCATCTCCCTGGAGGGCAAGCCTTTGTGAGCCCCTTCTGGTCCCCTGCCTGGAGCATCTGGCAGCCCCAGACCTGCTCTCGGGGGTTGCAGGCTGCCCTCTCCCTGCCAGACCGGGAGGGGCTGGGGAAATCCCAGCAGGGGGAGGGCAATCCCTTCACCCCAGTTGCCAAACAGCCCCCCCACCCCCTGGATTTCCCTCCCTCCCTCCCTCCCTGACGGTTCTGGACTTCCCAAACCGCTTTTGATCTTGATTCTTCTTGGGTTGAAGCAGACCAAGTTCCCCCCGGGCACCCTAGTTTGGGGGGGGGGCTGTATTTTTTTTAACAAAACCCTCACTCCCCACCTGTTCCTCTCCCTTCCCATGCTGCCAACTTCTAACCGCCTAGTGACTCTGTGCTTGTCTGTTTAATTCTGTGTACAAATGGAATGTTGTGGAGATGACCCCTCCCCATGCCGACTGGTTCCTCTCCCTTTTCCCTTGGTCATGGCCATTTATGGAAGCAGGACCAGTAAGGGACCTTCGATTAAAAAACAACAAAAAAAGACAATAATATAAAATAAATAATATAAAATATAAAAAAATAATAATTCATTGTGGTCCAGACTCAGTGGCTCAGCCTGTTATCCCAGCACTTTAGGAGGCCAGGCAAGTGGATTGCCTGAGCCCATGGGTTCGAGACCAGCCTGGGCAACTTGGCGAGACTTCATCTCTACAATAAATAAAAAATTAGCTGAGTGTGGTAGTGTGTGCTTGTGGTTCCAGCTACTTGGAAGGCTGAGGCGGAAAGATCGCCAGAGCCCAGCAGGTCGAGGCTGGGGTGGCTGTGAGTGTGCCACTGCACTCCAGCCTGGGTGACGGAGTGAGACGCCATCTCCAAAAAAAAAAAAAATTAATTGCAGAAAATGTCCCCTTTTCAGATGAAGATGGGTAGATGATGAGTTATTGTTTTGGTGTCTTTTCCCACAGCGAAAAGATTTAAAATAATTGCCTGTAATACTCAAAAATATTCTGTCTTTGACAGGTTTTTAAGTGGACAAACTAAGAAATATATACCGTAGCATCCTTATAAAACCCGAACATTTCATGATGATGTTGAACACATGATTCTTTTGTCTTTTAACGTTGACCTTTATTGCGGCTAAGCTTTTGTAAAAAAAAAAATCGTATTTTGTTTCAATTCGAGTCATCATCGTATTATCACTAAGTGACACAGTCACACCCCTCACTTGGCCAGTGGACGTGAAGCACAGATTCTGGCCTCTCTCTCGATCTCTCCAGAATCCACAATGACACAGCGATCACAGCAGAGGCGTCGAGGCAGGGCACCTGGCTTCTGGGTGTCATCCTTCAGGGAGGTCTTTTCATGTCTTCACACCTCCGTGACTTCAGCTCCAGAGCAGAGGAGTCAGTGACACCTACTGCGAGGGCTGTTGGCGGTTACAAATTCGGACCCGGCAAGCCCATTCTGTACCCTAGAAAGCGACGTGTCATCACGTTGCCAACCAGGGGTGAGTCTGCAGTGAGTAACTCTCTTACTAGCAAATGTGTCACCTAAGACAATGGGAGACGGGGCTTCAGGGACAAACCTTTGGGACTGGACGTTCCAGAGCTGAAAGCCTGGCTCTGGGCGTTATTTGCGTTGGTGAAATTTCTGACACATTAATTTATCTCTCTGACTCTCAGACTCTCTCAGACTCCTCCGTTATAAAAAGGGGGGTGAAGAAATTACCTCAAGGGGTTACCAGAGGATTAAATAGGGTAACGTATACTCTGAACACTTAGGACAGGCAGGTGGTTAGTAATTGCTCAATCTACAGTAACACATTGTTACAATTTTGTCTCTGCCAACAGCCATCACTCTTAAGTTCCTTTGGGTAACTGTGGTGACTACATCTCTTAAAGATGTGTCAAGTCTTGACCTCAACATCCATGCAGATGAAGAACTCAGTCAAGACTTGCTAAGTGAATATTTATGACTTCCACCATGTGGATTTTTAAAAAATGTACTCTTACCAAGCAAATGCTCAGTCTTTTACAAATACTTTCACAGGATGGTTCTCAACCCAAGCGTATCTACATGAACTTCCAGTGATTATTTCACCACGAAACTTCAAAGACAAGCATAGAACTGTCCCTTGTTCAAAGCTGTCAGCTCGAGATGGGTCTTCAACCACGGCATAATTATCTTTGTGCAGCACTTTCCCTGTAAAAGATGTCAAAACAGCAGACTGCCTGCTGTAGGAACCTCTCTTACTGCTCAAGAAATCCAGCAGAACAACAGCCACCCAACAAATGTGGAGACCAGTCAAACCTTTTTCCACCGAAAAATACTGTGAAGGAACATTTTGAGTGGATTGCTAATTTTCCAAAAATAAAGCAAACCCCGATTTCCTGTGAGATTGCACTAAAAAAGGCAGGTCCACGGATTCTTCCCAGATCTTATTGAACCTCTCTGCTGTGTTTTGTTTTGTTTTTGAGTCGGGATCTCACTCTGTTGCCCAGGCTGGAGTGCGGTGGCACGATTACGGCTCACCACAGCCTTGACACCCGGGGCTCAGGCGATCTTCCCGCCTCACCCTCCTGAGTAGCTGAGACTACATGTGTGCACCACCATGCCTGGCTAAGTTGTGTGCGTGTGTGTGCGTGTGTGTGTGTGTGTGTGTGTGTGTGTGTGTGTGTGTGTGAGAGAGAGAGAGAGAGAGAGAGAGAGAGGTAGTCTTGCTATGTCGCCCAGGCTGGTCTTAAACTCCTAGCTTCAAGCGACCTCGGCCTCCCAAAGTGCTGGGATGACAGGTGTGAGCCACCGCACTGGCCCTCTCTGTTTTAACTTTTGTCATAAGAGCTGACAGTGACTGAAAGCAAAGTTGCACTGCTAAGTGTGTGCCTGGATGCCAGCCCTTGGTGAAACAGCCCCAGGGAGCACGAGAGGGGCCGGGACACATGGAGCAGCCACACCCTGGACTTCTGACCACAAGACGGTCCCAAGAGCCTCGCTCCTGAGTGTGACCCAGGAGTTCCAGCACTGCTGCCGCATTGTTGTGGATCTGACCCTGCAGATGGCCTGTGTGGTTTTTTGTCTCTTATGTGGCAAGTGAGAAGCGGACACTGCCACTGCTTAATTGGAGAAGGTGGGAGAGTGTAGGGCGCCTCAGGGGCTGCGGGTGGGAGCTGAAGGTGCCTGCAGCAGAGTCCATGGGCGGAAGGGTCCACGTGCTGTGCCTGGCCCCTGTGGACGCCACCTCTCACCCTTCCTGGGAGGCCGCTCTTGAAGGGGAGGCCCCAGGAGCTCCCAATCAGACCATGCTGCACCTCCTCGAGCCTGGGAATGTCCTTGCCCTCTCCCTGCTGTGGGGTCCATGGGGCTTCTCCGAGCTGCTAGAACCTTGCTTCCCACAGGCCTGTCTTCCCTCGGCTCGCCCCTTGCACCCTGTGCCAGGGTGCTGGTCTCCAGATGCTGGTCACATCCTGTGGGCATGTTGGTGGCATGCACCTGCTGTGTGGCCATCAATGCCCTCTTCCACGACACTAGGGGCAGGGCTCCTGCCTCCGCAGACAGCCTGGGACCGGCAGATGGGAGGCCCACATTTAACATAAAACAACGGAGCATCAGCATAAACGAAACTGTCTTTAGTTGTAATTGTTTTATGAGGAAGCTTAGATGCAACGGCCTTTTAGGAAATTCTAAACTTGAATACTTATTGATAGATTAGAACATTCATTCATTTTTATTTATTCATCACTCTCATCTTTTTTGTAGAGATGTGGGGGGATCTCACTATTTTGCCCAGGCTGGCCTTGAACTCCTGTCCTCAAGCGATCCTCTCAACCTTGTCCTCCCAAAGTACTGGGATTATGGGCATGCGCCACTGTGCCCAGCCAAAAAATTAATTTTTAAATGTAAAATACTAATTAGAGTGGTACTTTTATCAGGTGATTCTTGAAAAAAAATTTCAGGCTTCAAGAAAAGAATTATGAAGTGAAGCAAAATTTAAAATAACGTATATTTAAACTCTAGGCTTTACCAGCACCCAGTATATGTAATATGTGTGTTTTGTATCCTTACTTAAACTCTAAATTCCTTGAGGGGAAGGAAGATATTTTTACTTCTATGTCCCAACAAGTAGGTACAGTGCTTGATACACAGTTAATGCTCAATAAATATCTAACTGACATCATACACACACACACACACACACACACACACACACACACACACACACACACACACCCCTTGTACCCAGAGAACTGTCAGGAAGCCCGGCACGGCTTTTGGCCAGGATGTGCGCGGAAGGACGTCGGCTTCTAGCTGAGTGCCATCCATAGACCGTCCACCCATGGATGAGAGAATGGATGTCACATCCTGTGAATTGGGGTCCTTCACACTCCTGGCAGCCTAGTGACTCCAATGAGAGAAATGCAGCCTCAAGCGTGCTTTCCCGAGATGGCTCTGATGCTGGCTTTCCCTTTTGCATTTTTGGAAGCGCTCTGGCTGTATCCGTACCCAGGAGCCCACGCCATCTAGACGTGCTGCCTGTTGCAGGAATGATCTCCGCTGTAAGGACTTCTCCAGGGAACCTGCTTTCTCCATCTGTCTGAGAAAAAGCGGGAGGGAAGGCAAGAATATCTGCCACGTAGCAGTGACTTCCTCTGTGCCCCAGAGAAGAGCCACCGGCCCTCTCTCCCTCAGTTTCTCCAGCTGTACAATGGAGCGAATCATGACCAGCAGTGTATTTCACAAACTGTCCGTGTTTTGAGGTGCTTGGTCCAAGCAGGGTGATCACTGTATTGCGTTAACCTCTGGCCAGTGTTTTCCCCAGCCGAGGATCCGTGTTTTCTATGAGACTGGGTCATCGAATCCCCTAAGTTCATTTCAATACCCAAGTCAAACGACTTGCAGCTTTATTTCATGCCAGTAATCCCATTTTTTGACAAAAGAGTTTCTTGACCGCCTGCTGGTTTGCAGCTGTGGGCCAGTCACAACATTACCTGGCTCCTCTGTTTCAGATTTTAAAGCAAAGTGTCTGTGCCCGACTCTCATAGCCTCGTAGAAAGTAAAGCAAGAACATGTGGTGAAAAGCTTTAAACGCTGTGGCCAGGATGCCAGAGGGGATTATTATTCTACAGATGGGAAAACTGAGTCCCAGAGAAGCAAACAGGCTTGCCTTAAATCATGTGACAAGCGCACATCAGGAAAAACACTCAGTGCCCTGGATCCCCACTCGCAGTTCCCACCTCCTGTCGTGGTACCTACAGGGGTGGAACTTTCTCTGGGAGGAATCCCCGCCCCCCAGGTCCAGGTACCCCCTTTTGCCTCGTGCTCAAGCCGGAGCACGCTTTTTTGCGGCTTTCTCTCTGCCTGCAGGAAGCAAAGGGAGGTAGCCAGAGCTTGTAGCCAAGGAAAAGAGCCTGATGAGAGTGTCCAGTGAAGACTTCTGATTGGCTGCCAAGAACACTGTTCTACGGCTTGTAGAAATAAATCAAAGTCTCGGGAGGGGCCAGAAAGACAAAGAAATGTCGTCCTGTACAATGCGGAAGAAATAATGGGGAAATATAGAGCGTAAATTGAGTTGTCCTTCCAACCCGGTCAGTGCAGTTGGTTGTAATGGTCAAACAGCAGATGCACAAAGGCTTGAAGGACATGAAATGTTGCAGACTCTGGCTGCGACCAGACGCCCTGGCAGCCGAAATCTTTATCTTGCAGAGACACAGTCTGAAAGACAGACAGAGCAGCAGGCTCTCTTGGCTGAAGGGCTTGCGAGGGATGGAGCGCCAGTGACCTTGAACCCACTCAGCAGAGACTGAGGAGGCTCGGGGAGCAAGCAGGTTGTGTAGGACCACGGGTTTTGTAGAATGCGCAGCGTGTCCTCGGCACTCAGTGGCCTCATTTTTACTCTTTGGAGCCTCAGTGACTTAGCACAGCCGCCTACGGACACGGCACTCCCTGGGTGGGGAGAAAAGAAGCTGGCGTGCTGTCCTCGGGTCTTTCCTGCTGGTTTCACTGCCTGAGGTCTGGGCAGAAGGGGGAAAAGGACAAAAAGAACAGCTGCCACCTTCCAACTGCCTGTGTGCCCAGACCCTGTGTGGAACAGGTACGCACGCGCTCAAACAACTCCATGATTCTAGAAGGTTTATAAGTACTTTGTACGTTAAAAACATTTTTTTAGCGACAGAGTGTTGCTTCGTCACCCAGGCTGGAGTGCAGTGGCATGATCATAGCTCACTGCAGCCTTCAACTCCTGGGGTCAACCGATCCTCTCGCCTCAGCCGCCTGAGTAGTGGGTCTACAGGTGTGGACCACCACACCTGGCTAATTTTTAAACACTTTTTGTAGAGATGGGGTCTTGTTATGTTGCCTAGGCTGGTCTTGAACTCCTGACCTCAAGCAATCCTCCAGTCTCAGCCTCCCAATGTGTTGGGATTGCAGGTGTAAGCCACTACACCCGGCCTTACAAACTGTGTTTTTTTTTTTTTGAGTTGGAGTCTCACTCTGTCGCCCAGACTGGAGTGCAGTGGCTGCTCCCGGCCACCGCAGCCTCGACCCGCTGGGCTCCGGCAATCCTTCCGCCTCAGCCTTCCGAGTAGCCGGAATTACAGGCGTGCGCTACCACGCCCGGCTGAGTTTTTGATTTATTGTAGAGATGAGGTCTCACTGCCCAGGCGGGTCTCGAACCCGTGGGCTCAGGCAATCCACTCACCTCAGCCTCCCAAAGATGCGGGATTACAGGCTGAGCCACCAAGCCCGGCTAACTGTGTTTTTTAAAGATGCAAAAACAGAGGTGTAGACATGGCAAAAGATAGTGTCATCATTAACAGCTTGTGCGTTGCCCCCAGACTGTCTGGACTTGAATCAGGTCCCCTACTTCTGAGCTGTGTGGCACGGGGCAAACGACTTAATTGCTGTCTCATGTATAAAATGATGTGAAAATTGTCTGTGTGATGACGGGTTAAGTGAATAGACACAAAGCCTTGAGAAGAGTCCCCAGCATATAGGAAGTACTCGGTTGGTTCCTTGGTGGTTCCCAGCCAAGGTTACAAGCACAGCTCTGCCTCTCCTGGGCAGAGCCAGCCTAGAACTCATATCTCTCTGAAGCCAGTGACTTTCCTCTCCACCTGTCACTCTGCCGCCGGATGTGACAGAAAGAGGATGTGGCAGATAAGATAGTTTCTAGCTGCTCGCAACATGAGGGCAGTGGAAAGAGGATGTCTTCTGCTCCCCATCCCGGTCCCCTGCACTTGAGAGTGGCACAAACGGTCACAGTTCACGTTCACGTTCAAGGTCGTGCTGTCTCACGAATGTCATCTGCCGGGGTGTGTCTTTTGCATCCACTGCAGTGGCTCGCGCCTATAATCCTAGCACTTTGGGAGGCCAAGGTGGGAGGAATACTTGAGCTCAGGAAGTCAAGACCAGCCTGGGCAACGTAGTGAGACCTTGTCTTTACAAAAATAATTTTAAAAATTAGCCGCTTGTGGTGGCTCGTGCCTGTAGCCCCACCTTCGTGGGAGGATGACTTTCTGAGCCCAGGAGTCGGAGGCTGTGGTGAACTGTGATGGTGCACTGTGCTCTCTCTAGCCTGGGAGGAGGGCAGAGTGAGACCCCGACTCCAAAAAAAAAAAGTGAGAGATAGAAAAAAGAAAGTTTTTGTTTTGTTTTGTTTTTTATTAATCAATATTTTTTATTATGATGTTGTGGGGTACAGTTAAGGGTTAGGTATACAAATACGTTTCATTCAGGCACCCTGTTGATAAGAGGTGTTTCCCCATCCCCAGACAGATATTTGCGACTGTTAATCCCATCCCCCTCCCTCGCCCCCTAGTTTCCCAGTACCGTCAGTCATTTTCTTACAGTATTACATTGGATGTTCAAGGTCCATTATATGAGTGAGAACATGTGATACTCGGATCTTTGTTTCTGTGAGAGGTCACTCAGGATTATAGACTCTAGTTCCATCCAGGTTGCTGCGAAATTCATGATTTTGTTCTTAAGAAAGTTTTCTGATGCTCCTTGTGAACTAACAGCTTCAGAGGGAAAAATCGTTAATTCTCTTCAGGGTTCTAAAGGCATGGGCATTTAGATGTTGAAGGGCCCTGCCTAATGCCATTTTCTTGACACAACCCTTTGGCCTGGCCTCAGATTTGATGATACACGCAGGGGAGCTCACAGGCAGGGCTAACACGTCCTGTACCTGCAGGCTCGCTGTGCCGGCCGTCCGGGGAAGCGGGGGTGAACCGAGTCCTTCTCGCCGGGGGCCGCTGGCTGGGTCTGGTGGCAGCAAGTCCGAGGCTCGCTGCTAGGGACACCCCCACGCCTGTCAGCAGAGGGACTGTAAAACTCGCTACCCGTTTAGAGGACTAAGGCCGTCCTTGGGGTTTTTATTTTAATACTGATTCTAGTTTTTTTTAAACTTAGGACTAAAATAAAATGTTCACATGATTCAGGCAGTTTTCGAGTTTTTTGTTTTTTGGGTTTTTTTTGAGTTGGGTGTCTCACTCTGTGTCCAGGATGGAGTACAGTGGCACATTCACAGCTCACTGAGACCTCCACCTCCTGGGCTCAGGCGATCCTTCCACTTAAGCCTCCTAAGTAGCTGGGACTACAGTCGTGCACCACCACGCCTGGCTAATCTTTTGATTTTTTGTAGAGACGAGGTCTTGCAGTGTTGTGCAGGCTGGTCTCGACCTCCTGAGTTCAAGCAATCCTCTCACCTCGGCCTCCCAAAGTGCTGGCATTACACGTGTGAGCCACTATGCCTGGCCTGTGCATCATACTTTGTAGTAAGCCCAATCAAAGAGGCTTTTTGTTGTTGTTCGTTTGCTTGAGGGAGTTGGAATGATGGAGCGATCTATTTGTTTTTCTCGTTCTTTGTGCTGTCACCATCAAGCTTTCTGGGGGGAATGTCTCTGACCACAGGCTGCGGCTGCTAGGAAGTCTTCCTGGTGGGCCAGTCCTGTCCCTGTCCCTTTCCACAAGTGTGCAAAGCCACTCACGTGCTGGCAGAAAACGTCGGTCTGCACGCCCTGGGGAAGCTCACCAACACCTGTCGGCTGCTGAACAGCCAGGACCTGTCTAAGGTAGAACCGCCTGTCTCCGTCAGAGCCTCACCTGTGCCCATCTGCTTACACTGGGTGACGTTTTCAGGACATGTGGACCAGGGTTCTCCTCTCTTTCATCGACTGCTGCCCCCAGATCTTCCAGGTGCTCATCTGTGATTTACATGCGAGCGATTCCCACACCGAAGGAAAAGGCCGTAAAACTTTTTTCTCTCACTGGGTGATACATCATGTAGCCCGTGTCCCCCAGCAAACAGTGCAACTAGTCAGTTTCCCTTTGTGCCGGCTTCTCACGTGAACGTGGTCTGCTGCACCATAAAACCGTTCTTAGGGAGGGGCGCGCCATTTCGCTCATGGCCCATAACACACGCGCATTGCTGAGACCACACACAGACCCAAAGATGAAGGCACACATTGCTTTCGGGCAATGACCTGTGAGCCAAAAATGAGGTTTCTCCTGCAAGACGCTAGAAGAATGTCAGAGGTTTGTTCTCGGGGAACCAAGAGTTTCCTTTTCTGTTCCAGTCTACAGTTTAAAAGGATGATAGGATGTTATTGAGCCCTTTTGATTGTTCTTATCTCACTCTTTACAACTAGAAAGCAGCCCTTGTAAGAAGAGGAGGGAGGCACTGGAAAGGGGAGCTGTGGGGTTGGGATTTGGCTCTAGAGACGATCTGCCTGGGCTTGCTTCTCAGCATAGTGCCTAGACCCTGGTAAGGTTTCGATTGTTTGCTATGATTACTGTAAACTCTTGCTGTAGGAACACCAATGTGTCACTTCCAAAGTTAAATAGCATAAAATGTGGGGTCAGTTGGCTCCAACATGAATCAATACTAACATATTTTCAGTCAATCTGTATTTTGCAAAAAGCACAAAGAAGACTAGCCAGTACAACTGACCACTGGCTGAACTGGGATAGTCCACAAGGAGGTCATCCCTTGAATGTGTCCTCTTCAAGGAAATCAAAGGGCTGCCCAGCCCCCTCTTCCAGAAAATGAAAGAGTCACCCAACAACCCTCTTCCAGAAAATCAAAGGGCCACCCAGCCCCCTCTTCCAGAAAATGAAAGGGTCACCCAACAACCCTCTTCCAGAAAATTAAAGGGTCACCCAGCCCCTTCTTCCAGAAAATGAAAGGATCACCCAGCACCCTCTTCCAGAAAATCAAAGGGCCACTCGGCCACCCTCTTCCAGAAAGTCAAAGGGTCGTCCAGCCCTTTATAGAGTTTGGGCTGTAGCTAGGTTCAAAACAGTGTGTCCAAATTGGTGTAGCTAGGAGGGGAGACCTTAGTGAAGGTGTTACTTGTGACTATTAAGGTGGCCATCTCAGACCTGCTTTCGGCCTTTTAAATTGGTGGCTCTAGAACTTGGATTTACATTAGAATTACCCAAGGAGTTTTAAAGCCATACTGATGTCTGGCCCCAAGACAGAAACAGCAAAATATAGTCACCCAGACCTGGTTTCAGATTCTGTCTCCACCATTTTTAACCACGTGACTTTTGATAAGCTGTTAACATCTCTGTTTCCTACTCTGTGAGACGGGCATTGTTGTAAGGATTCAAGATCGTGTATTTAAAACTCTGAGCATAAATCTTGGTATGTATTAGGTGATCAATAAATATTTGTTGTTAATAACTTATCTTCTCTAAAAATTCCAGCTCAGAGTGTCTACCCCCTCTAATGAACTCAAATTATAGAAATTTTGTCTTGAAAAATAGTCTGGGAAAGAACCGGCGAAGACCTCTTATTTTACAGATGAGACAACTAAAGCACAAACGTGTTATACAAGGTTGCACAGCCAACAATAGGCTAGAGCTCAAACCCAGGTCTCCTAATTCTTTGTCTGTTGTTTGTCTTTCTGTGCCATGGTTCTTAATCCCATGTCCCCAGAGCCCCCAAGTTCTGGCCCTGGTCCCAGCTCCAGCCCCTCATGCTTCCAGTCCTTTCCAGGCTCAGCTTTATGGTGCAGCAAAACCAAACTGTTCTGTTCTGACACTCACGGTTACTGTTTCTCGCCTCTTGTCCTTGGCTCATGAGGTCATCCCTGCCTGAAACGCCTTCAGTTTCCAACAATGATACTGACTTCTGCTGCCCATGAGTTGACTAGATGCTGCAGCAATCGCCCTCCTGTTGTAACCAATTAGAAATCAGAAAAAATGTCAGACATTGGACAACATGATTTTGATCCTTGTGAGAAGGAAAATAGATGGGGTCCATCCTAGATTGCCACGACTTACATTTGGGGACCCTTTCCAGGGCACTGCCCGGTGGGGGAGGCAACCAAGTCCAGCGGTCTTGCTAAGTTAGGGAGACTGAGGAAGCTAGAATTTGCAGGGCAGATTACCAGAAAGAGAAAAGAACTGGAAAGGGCGCACTGCAGATCTTCAGAGGGTTCACTCCATGTCTTTGGGTAAGAATTAATTATCTGCGCATGCATGTAAAGCAACTACCGAGACTGGAAAGAAAACCACCAAAAAATACTAGGCTGGACATTACCTGGAGCTTAAAGAGGACTGAGAATAGTCCGTATTTTCACTAGCATGAGTACAGAAGCATCTAAATGTGTGAGGTATTAGTGGAGTCCTCAGAAGGGCCATGCCTTAGCTACAGGGTGACACTCTTCTCATCAGAAAAGCTCTCTGGGACCACCATACACAGCTTAAAAGCAAGCCTTTCGTAAATAAAACTGATCTGTCACAAAAGGCAACATTCTTTAGAAGGAGACAATACAATCTAGCCCCCAGCAAAATACAATTCAAAATACCTACAATTAAAAAAGTAATAATTAGGCTGGGCTCAGTAGATCAGTAACTCAGCCTGTCATCCTAGCACTTTGGGAGGCTGAGGCGAGTGGATTGCCTGAGTCCACAGGTTTGAGACCAGCCCAGGCAACTTGGCGAGACCTGTCTCTGCAATAATGCAATAAATAAAATATTAGCTGGACATGGTAGCATGAGCCTGTAGTTTCAGCTACTTGGAAGGCTGAGGAAGAAGGGTCATCGGCACCCAGCAGGTGGATGCTGGGGTGACCATGAGTGTGCCACTGCACTCCAGCCTGGGTGGCGGAGTGAGACCCCCCAACTTAAAAAAAAGTAATAATTAGACATAATAGAAGTATAAAAATGTGATTCTACACGAGAAAAGTTAGTCAATAGAAACAGATCAAGAAATGACAGAGATACTGGATTGGTAGATAAGGACCTTCATCCTTTTGCTGAAGGATATAGAGGAGAACATAAATATGGTTAATAGAGAACAAAAGACATAACAGAGACCCACATGAAACTAAAATAGATGAAAGTATACAAATGAAAAATAGGCTAGATAGGGTTATCAGCATATTACATGATGTAGAAGTAAAGGTCACTCTACCAGAAGACAAAGCAGTAGAAACTATCCAAAATGAAACACAGGTTTAAAAAAAAGAGGTTAAAAACAAAACCCAAAGCATACCCACACAGAGCCCCAGTGAATGCTGAACTGTCTTAAGCCATGCAGCATATGTGTAATTGGAGCCCTAGAAATACGGTGTGGGGGAGACAGAAACATTATTTGAAGTAGTGGTTGAAAATTATACACATATTATGAAAAATGTAAACTCACAGATTCAAGAAATTCAACAAACTACAAACAGAAGTAACATAAAGAAAACCACACCCAGGCACATCATAATTACATTTTAAAATCAATGCCAAAGAGAAAAATCTAAAGAGCAGCCAGAGGGAAAAAGACACATTATGTTTAGAGGAATAAACATGAGATTTACAACAGACTTCTCATCATAAATTACACAGGGCTGAAGACAATGGAAAGTCATTTTCTATGTGCTGGGAATCAAAAACAAAAAACTGCCCACCTGGAATTCTATACCCAGTAGAGACAGTTTTCAAAGACAAAGGCAAAATAAAATCTTTTTCAGGTCAATAAAAAGTGATCTTTGCCATAATAAATATTTCAGCATTCCTTTTAGCAGAAGGAAAAGACACTAGACGGGAATTTGGGTCTACAGAAAGAGATAAAGAGCACTCTGCATGGTAAATATGTAGGTAAATATAAAAAATATGGGGTTTACCCCTCATTTTAAAATTTCTTTCATGCCTATCCATTCTTCTAAGAAAAAATCCTATGTTTCTCTACCACCTCTTCTTAAGTCAGGAGTGACAAACTCAGCTCCAGGGATAGGCATAGACTGATAAGAAAAGAAGTAACATCTGTGTCTGCTTATAAACAGTAGTGGGGACGGCAGTAACCTGGAGAATGTATGTCTCATGTAAAAGGAGTGTCCGTGACTCAACTCCAGTTGATTGTGGCAAGGTGGGAATTGAGCCCAATCTTTCCTTTATTTAAATGTTAGCAATGACTTAAATCAACCCAAACCCAAACCCCCAACAGATACCATATTTCCCATGGGCTATATTCAGTCTCTGGGTCACCAGCCCGCAATTACTATTTCTAGTGCACTTCTCTTGTGCTCTTGTCTTACTCAGTAGGTATTTTCTGTTAAGCTTACCAAAATTTATTCCAATGCTTTTGTTGATATATATGTCTTTCCGACTAGGTTAGAACTGTTCATGAGTAAGAACCACATCTTATTTGTTTTTATATTCCAACGACTAGTGCATAGCCTGGAACATAAATGCTCAACAAATGCTCATTAAATTGGAGGTCACTTTAATGTATTATTTTCACAAATGAGCTCCCATTATCTACATCTTAGGGTAATTTAGGAATTAAGCACTTGACTAAGAATCTGGGGGAGTTCTCTGAGTGTGCATCAAAAGAACTTGGTTTACTTCCCTTTATTCAGTTGATAAGTGTATGCTATCGCTGTGGTAGAAATGATCTGTAAGAATCACAAGTATGAGCATTAAAGCAATGTGTGGTGTTTTGATAGCTGTAGCCTTGCTTCACTGCCTTTATTTTTGGAATAAAAAAAGAAACCACAAAACATGTCCCCAGTCTTTTCCAGAAAATCCCTCTCCTGATGTAACTTCACAAAGATGTGTCTGTGACTGGGCCGGTTCCTACTGGAGCATCAATGAAGGTGTGGGCGGTGTCTCCCTTATTCCCCCATATTTGCTTTTCTTCCCGCCACCTCCACCTCCCTCCCCACCCTGAACACCTCATCTCACCTTCTCCTACACACCTTGGTCTCCCCATCAAAGACCAAGTTGACAAAGGATGTCCATGTTTTGGAAGCTGCCCCAATGCTCAAAGCAATAAAAATAAAATATTGATGGGAGCCAATGTGTTGAGTCCTGCTGGGTAAATGACATCAGGACGTTTAATGCTCACAGTGACTCAACTTGAAAGTACTTAAACATGAAAGTTTCTACCAACACAGGTAGAAACACTGAAGCCCAAGTCTACCCAGCTCAGATGCTCTGAAGCTGGACTTGGTGTTCTCACTGTCTACACCCTCGCTTCTCAAAGCATCATCGTCCTGAAGCCTATGAGAAAGGTGGCATCTCTGGCCCCACTTTGGACGACTGAGTCAGAGCCCGCATTTCAGCAAGATCCCCAGGTGAGTCCTGTGCATGGTCCAGCTCCAGAAGCACTGGTCCACACCGCACCCCGCCCTCTGGGTCCACACCTGCTGATGGTGCTCATACGCTCTGAGGCCCGGAAACCCCGCCACACTTCCCAGCTCCCCACTCTTCCTTCCAGCGCCATTTACTGCTCGAAGGGGGCGCTGGGATTTCATTTTACATATTTTCTTCTTCAACGATAGGCAGACATAGCATTAAAAAAAAATCGGGCTGACTCCAGTCCTTGCCCTGAGATTCCTCCTTCTTTCTACCCTCTGCCGAGCACCACGTCTCATTCTCCATTTTTGGACACAGCTCAGGGACCAGAGAGGGCTGGGCTTGTGACACTGGTGCTCCACGCAACGTATGGCCCGACTTTTGATCGTTCTGGAGGGTCCCCGACTCATAATGTCTTCACATGGCTGCTTCTGCCCTAGTGGCTGGGAGGGGAGGGGGCCTCTCCTAGGAAACAGCCACCAAGCAAAAATCTCAGGAGAACTGAAGTCAAGGAAGTGGTGAGAGTACCAGGCACATGAATGACTTAACTAGAGCTATTTTTACATGGATATTACTCAGAAGCGGAAGTCTAACCATGACGTGCACACTTTACTGAGTCCAAAAGACTGTGGAACTGAGTGGCTATAAGAGCAGGCTCTTCAAATACTTCATAAGGTTGAAGTTGTTGAATGGCCAATGAAAAATTAATTTCCCATTTAAAACATCTCATACACCTTGGCTTCGACATAGCAGTGGGGGCAGAGGGTGTTTTTGGATGTCCTTCTAAGGCCCATGACGGTGTTGATAAATAATGTATATATTTTTTTCTTTTCAAGAGGTGGCTCCATGCTTTCTGCTGGCCAGTTATCTTTGAAAGTCTTTTGTGCCCATCACCGCCCTTCTGTGGGGGTCTGAGTGAGCGGAACAGCCGCTCTCAGGAGGGGAGAGGAGTTCCTTCCCCTGAGACGTGGCCAGTTGGGGTGGAATGCTGGTGCAGAGGCCATGCTTTCCAACAATGGAGTAGAGCATGGAACTTTCTACCCTTCCATGTCGTTGTCACTTCATTATTTTTCCACATTAAGTGAATAGAAAGAGTTCACAGAAATGATGCTGTTTTGCAGAGGCAGCATGGCACAGTGGACCAAAGACGTGACACCTGAGTGGCCAAGGGATGTATTTCACTGGGTTTAGCAAGTGATGGGAATGTCTTGATCCCAGAGTCAACCTGCTCGAAGGGGGTGCTATGAGCTCATTTTACATATTTTCTTTTTCAACGATAGGCAGTTATCGCATAAAAAAAATCGTTATTGGTATTATTTTTAGCTCATACATTTTAGCGAATAAGACATCACATTTTTACAGAGATGAGAGGCAGCGAGTGATGATGGAAAGAACAAGGCTTTAGGCCGATGCCAATCCTAATTCTGTTATGAAGACTTTGGAAGCCTGTCATCCCAGCACTTTGGGAGGCTGAGGTAAGTGGATTGCTTGAGTCTGCTGGTTTGAGACCAGCCTGGGCAACTTGGCAAGACTTCATCTCTACAATAAAATAAAATAAAATAAAATAAAAAATTAGCTGGGCAAGGTAACATGTGCCTGTAGTTTCAGCTACTTGGAAGACTGAGGCAGAAGGGTCGCCAGAGCCCAGCAGTCGCTGGGGTGGCCATGAGTGTGCCACTGTACTTCAGCCTGGGCGACAGAATGAGACTCCAACACACACACAAAAAACACTTGGGGGAATTGCCCAACTTTTCTGAATTTTTAACTTTCTTATATTTAAAAATGAGAAAATAGGTGGTTTTGTACTCTTGATTTGGAAAACACGCCTGTAAGCTGATGATAAGATAGTGAAACAGAGGGTTTACTATAAAAAGGGGGTAAGGGATCCTGTTTTCATGTAAGTTTTGCTTCTGAGATACAATATTTGAATGGTTTAATTCTAGCACCTCATGCAGGTTCTCTAATTTTATTTTTCTTTGCAATTGAACATGGAGCTTGTTTATGCAAGGGTCTGGCTGAGGTCAAGACTCTCACTTTCTTTCTTTCTTTCTTTCTTTCTTTCTTTCTTTCTTTCTTTCTTTCTTTCTTTCTTTCTTTCTTTCTTTCTTTCTTTCTTTCTTTCTTTCTTTCTTTTGTGTGTTGGAGTCCCACCCTGTTGCCCAGACTGGAGTGCAGCAGATGCTCCCAGCCACCGCAGCCTCGACCTGCTGGCTCCGGTGATCCTTCTGCCTCAGCCTTCCAAGTAGCCGGAATTACAGGCACGTCCCACCACGCCCGGCTGATTTTTTAATTTATTGTAGAGATGAGGTCTTGCTGCCCAGGTGGGTCTTGAACCCGCGGGCTCAGGCAATCTACTCACCTCAGCCTCCCAAAGGCGTGGGATTACAGGCTGAGCTACCGAGCCCGGCTAAGAATCTCATTTTCAATATACCTAGTCATCTTCATAATTTTCTGGATTGCATTGAGACCAACATACTCCTGTTACTAGTATCTATGCTTTTCTTTTCCTGTTTTCCACCATTTTGACAGAAATATAACGACACATTGCCACCAAATATTAAAATGATTGCACAGATATCAATGTTTGCTTGGATCACTCTATCTGCAGATGCAAAGAATTACCTGAGGTTGGGTAATTTATAAAGAAAAGAGGTTGATGTGGCTCATGGCTCTGCAGATTGTACAAGAGGCATAGTGCTGGCATCGGCTTCTGGTGGGGACTCGGGAAGCTTCCAATCGTGGCAGAAGTGAAGGGGAGCAGGTATGTCTCATAGAGAGAGAGGAAGCCAGAGAAAGGAGTCGGTGCCAGGCCCCTAAACAACCAGCTCTCGCGTGAACTGGTAGAGTGAGAACTCACTCAGTACTGTGAGGATGGCACCAAGACATTCATGGGGATCTGGCACCACCCAGACCCTGTGGTCCAATCTCCTCCCATCAGGCCCCACCTCCAACACTGGGGACTGCATTTCAACAGGAGGCTTAGAGGAGGCACACGTCCAGACTGTATAAACCATATTAAGGTAGTTATTGTTAATTACTGTCATTGCAAACACATTCCAGACCTCAGTGTTTTGTTTAATTTCTTTGCTCACGTAAAGCCCGATGGGGCTGGTCTTGCCTTGGCAGCGCTTCTTGAAGACACAGGACCCAGGGGTTCCAGCACTCTCCCTCGGTGGCTCCCTCGACTTCCCTGGTAGGCTGTGTTGGATCTTCTATGTTCAGCAGTTGATGAACAAAGAGACAGAATGCTTTCCCATATGCTCTCATGTCATTGGCCATCAGTGGTCAAGAGACACCATCTAAATTCAGGATGACTAGGAAACGTGGCTTTCTCATATGCCCAGGGGGAGAAACTCTATGGTTTGGGGTCTCCATGGACTTGTCCACCTGACATTATGGCCGTCACACTGCATTGTGAGCGAGCAAGCAGCCATCTGCTTGGTTTCTCGAACTACCCATCAACTGACATATGAACGAGCGGTGGTGGTAAGGAGTGAGCGGTTTACAGCCATTTACACGGCATGTGTGATGGGGTGAACATAGGACTGCTGGAAATTGCCTGTATGTTTCATCTCTCAGAACTACATTTGCTGCCCAGTTGCTGCAAGATGATGGCGGTGAAAATGCCCAACACAGAGTTGGCATTGAGCGGTGGTTCTCTGAATTTGAAAACTATGGATGTAGACATTGGTTTTCTTCTTTTCTTTCAAGGAAGGTGAATCCTACTTTCAAAAAGAAAAAACAGATTCTTCCACAGTCTCCTTTAGGAAATTCTTCTAGTGATAAATGGGTTCCAGCTAGAGTCGGCAACTTCCTGTATGTTGCCAACATTTGTTTTTCTACAGTTTAATCATGTTTAGTTTGAATGGTTCTCACAGAAATAGTAAAACATCTGATCATCATTCTTCCTAGTCTTCATCAATGCCAAGGGCATTTGGCCATCTGTAAGTCTTTTCTTCTTTTGTGTCCCTTAAAACTTTTTTGATATGTCTACCACTTTCCCACATTACTTAATGTACATTAGCCGCTATTTTTTTGTGGTTCTTTATGTGTGAAAACTGGGGCATTGTAACAGCTCACACCTGAGAAACTTTCCATTGACTTTTATTTTCTGCTCATTTCTGCATTGCTCTGTGTCCACCGAGAATGTGCTCATGTGAGTAGACCTCAGATAAACAAGGATTTCATTACAAAATTCAGAATGTTAATTTATCTCACAGGGTTACTGTTATCTGAAATTCATCAGCCATGTCATCACAACCAAAGGTTTTCAAAGAAGTAATTTTCTTTCTTTTTTTGTTTTTGAGTCGAAGTCTCACTCATCCCAGGCTGGAGTGTAGTGGCATGTGTGCTCACAGCCACCCCAGCGTTGACCTCCAGGGCTCCGGCGATCCTTCGGCCTCAGACTTTCAAGTAGCCAGAACTACAGACATGCACTACCATGCCCAGCTAATGTTTTTGATTTATTGTAGAGACAAGGTCCTGCCAAGTTGCCCAGGCTGATCTCGGACCCGTGGGCTCAGGCAATCCTCTCGCCTCGGCCTCCCAAAGTGCTGGAATGACAGGCTGAGCCACTGAGCCCCGCCATCAGTGTATTCTTAAAAAGCAAAGTCAAAGCAGTTGAGGTGTATTTATAGACTCATCGGCCAATGGATGGATGAACGAGCTTAAAAACAAATAACAGGAAAATGTCAGCCAGGAGGGAGGAGGGGTCCACTGAGGAGTTCACTTCCAGACCAACCTCTGGAAGTCAGTCCAGCGACCGCTGTCCCTTGGTTTGCGGAAGGGGGAAAATGGCACTGGGAGACTGGGACCTCAGGTGAAGAAGTGGTTGTGGAGTCGCGTCCTTGGGGGAAAGTTCTGCACTGGGGCGGGGCTGGGCACCACGGGCACGGTCAGAGGCGTGCGCCCTCCTGCACAGACTGGGACCTGGGACGATCTGGGGAAGGAGTAAGGTCTCCAGGGAGCGCAGGCGCGTTGAAGCTTGGTCCTGGCCACTTGAAAGCTGCTTTGATTTGCAGCCAAAGACCCTGGGGAGGAGAGCCTGAGACTCACATTTGGGGCTGTGGGGAGAGTGTCGGGAAAACAGAGAGGAGGGGCAGAAGGCAGGGAATTCCGTTTTGAGAACAAAGAAGAGACGTGGATCGCAAGGCTTGGGGACACAGAGTCACGTCTTGGTGTGTTCCCGCGAACGCGGGCAGCGCATTTCTTTTATCGTGAAATGAAGCACAAAAGTTGCCAGATATTCCCAGCATGTGTCCGACATTGGACACAGGGTAGGCAGAGCAAATCTGCCCTGTCTTGAGGACACACGGGGGGCTGCACGCCAGAGGAAGCATGACTGTTCTAACCCCCCACCCTTCAGAGTCTGGGAGGAAAGACTTGGGTTCTGCTGTTCACCCGGGATGGGCGGGGCAGACGGGAATGGACCCCACCACCTCCCTTCCCCAAAGCCTCTAAGGGAATGTTCGTGAGTGACTTTCATAGGGAAGCAACCCAGAAGAGTCCGTCAGAGTTCAGATGGAGAAATCCCTTTCCTAGATAATTGAAATATACGAATAAAAGGCAGACTTAATTCAGAAAAAGTCCCTTGGGAATTCTGAAGGCATGTCTGTTGTGGGTCCTTGCGCCTAGATCCTAACGTGCCTGCATCTCAGGGCCACGGCTTTGTCTCTGATCGGTATTGTGCTCTCGTCCTCCTTCCTCCATCTCAGCGGATCTGACGGAGGGGTGCAGTTGATGTGTATGATCGTGGACTCCCGATGTAGCTCTTTAAAGAGAGAGGAGAAGATGAGACAGGCACCGTCTGCATACAGAAAAGGAAAGGGGAAGAAGAAAGGAAGGTGGGGGGAGGGAAGGGAACGCAGGAAGCAAACGGGTCAGGGCACAGCAACTCCACCTGCTTCAATCACGCAAACGACCCGGCCCTACTTGCGAACAACCTCCTCAGTTGTGGCACTTCTGGAGACACTGAGGAAGTGGGTTCACAGAGCTGGGCGCCTTGTTTCTGCTGAGCTGGCTCTTCTGCGACATAGATATGGCTGCTGTGTGTGTGCGCAATTAATCTATGCGCGACACTTAATCTACATTTAACTCAGAAAACAGTTACCTGACTATCCAGATCGCTTTGGAGTTTCGCCTCAAGCTTCCCAAATGATCCGTGGCAACAAAACCAGTATTTAAATTTCTGATGTCATGAACTGACATGTTTGTAACATAGAACAAAAATGAATTTCTAGAAAAATTAAGTTTAAGAACACCCTAAATCATGCAAAATGCAAGCCTCTAATATTTAACGTCAGATTCAACAAACACAATTCTCTGTGAGATGTCTATAAAAGTTTCTAGGCCAGGTTTGGTGGCTCAGCCTGTCATCCCAGCACTTTGGGAGGCCGAGACGAGTGGATTGCCTGAGCCCACAGTTCGAGACCAGCCCGGGCATCTTGGTGAGACCTTGTCTCTACAATAAAAAATAAACAATAAAAATAAGTTTCTAAATGCTCACCCTGAGTTTCTGTGCATAACCCCTTGCAGCACGTGACAGTAGAGTCAGGCCAGCAGGTCCAGGAAACACCCTTTGTGTAGCACAGTCTGGATGTTTTCTGCAGAAAAGGTGTCTACACAGAGGGAAAGGATGCCGGGTTGGATTTTTTAGGTACAGCGCCATTAGCTTGCTCTGAAACATAGACGAGAGCAGTTGTGGTGTTTCTCAAGCCATTTGGTTTTCTCATATAATTTGGCACTCGTTTCTTTCAAAGGAAGATATTTGATTGCATAAACAGTACGGATTTTTTAAAATCACTGAAGTGTTTGCTTAAGTAAAATAAACTAGGGGATACATGAAACATCTCTGTTATCCACTGGGCCCTGTTTGTACCCAAACACTGGAAGGATAAATTGATTTTCACACTGAAAGTTTTAAGAATGAAAGAGTTTCTAAAATGTGAATAAGGGTATGGTATTCTGAAATGTGTATACAGCTGGCTGACACGATGTGCACATGCTTGCATGCCATTTTTTTCAATTATTTCCATTTTTTTTTGTAATTGCTGTTTCTTTTCCCAAGTATAAAGAGCGAATGTGCACCATTGCCTAATTCGGTGTTGACTCAAGCAGTCTGAATTCGCACACTGGGTTGGAGTGGCCAGGAAGAGCGTGTACACTGAAAACATTCTAAGTGGACTACACATTTGCCTCTTGAACTACAAGAATTTTAACAGTTTTCATTGATCCTAAGTTCCTCAGGGACTTTCCAAGCAGAGGCTAATAAGATTTATATCCTTAAATGTAGTAAGCTGGCTGGACTCGGTGGCTCAGCCTGTCATCCCAGCATTTTGGGAGGCTGAGGCAAGTGGATTGCCTGACCCCGCAGGTTCGAGACCAGCCTGGGCAAAATGGTGAGACCTCGTCTCTAAAATAAATAAAAAATTAGCCGGGTATGGTAGTGCGCTCCTATAGTTCTGGCTTCTTGGAGGGTTGAGGTGGAAGGATCGCCAGAGCCTAGCAGGTTGACGCTGGGGTGACCAAGAGCGTGCCACTGCACTTCAGCCTGGGTGACAGAATGAAACTCCAACTCAGAAAAAAAAAAAAAGGAGTAAGCTAAAGAAATGGAAGCTCGAGTTACAAAAAAAATTCCCTGGCTATACATTTATTATTTGTGAGGAAGAACTTCTCTTTTAACAAAAAAATGCGGAGTGGAGCTATTCCAAGCCACCCCACATGGAACACGGGCTGAAAGGACTGCTGGGTTATGGAAATCATATTATTGTGATCGCATGTTTTCTTGAGTGTGGCTATCACCAAGAACCTTCCAGGAGGGTGTTATTTACAACGCCCTATTGTTTGATGTCAGATTGCACGAATCTGTTTCAATAGTAGTTTCTGACCATCACGCCTCTCTCTCTCTCTTTTTTTCCACTTTAGATTTGACTCTAGCAACGAGATTTGAAGAATTCTTTGGTAATTGAACCAATGCTCTACAAGTCTGGAATCTAAAGAAATGACTAAGTAAATTTTGGGTGGTAAGCGTGAAAGGAGTTCACCTGGCTATGTAAGTAACACGTGGCGCTGAAACCCACAGAGTAGCCAGGCTGATAGGCGTTGGCTTTGCTGTGGCCGCTGAGAGGAGCCGGCTCTCTGATGGTTGAATGAGCAGGTGAACAGGGTGTCAGAGCCCGCGGGGGCCTTTGTGGGTGGGAGGTGGCCCTCAGGTGCTCAAAGTTTGGTGTTGGTGTGTGACTTCTGGCTCTGCCCTTCGGATGCTGTGGGATGCCAAAATCTAAAAATTGCCCTACTTGCAGTGCTCCCCTCCCTCACGGGACCCTGCCAGTGTTTCTGGATGGCAGGAACCACCCAATGTCGTCAAATACATGCATACATTCAGGGTCCTGTGTCTCAGAAGAGGCAGTTTTGTGGGGAAGACACCCCTTCTCTGTCTCTCTCAGGTGGACCCACTTTCTGATCCCAGGGTGTTACGTGCCCTTTTGGGTGTATCCTGGGTCTTAGCACCCCGCTTCTGCTCCCAAGCCTGCGCTTGTTGATAGACAGCCCAGCTGCGTGTGCTCTGAGGCCCCCTTACCGGCCATGTTTCCACAGCAATGACCTTGGCTGTGGTCTCAGCCACTGTCAGAAGAGCCACTCTTCCCAGTCACAATGCTGGCTCTGTCGGCCCCATTTTCCTTGTGTCCTGGAAAACCCAGGCTTGGGAGGTGAACGTGGAAGGGTAGCATGACAGCAGGGGAGAAGGTCGCGGATGCCCTCGCGTCTTCCCACTGAGGGCTACCAGCCATGTTTCCCAGGAGTCTTGGGGGTAGGCTGTGGACTTGACTCTGGTCTGTTTTTCAACTGGAAAAATGAGAGAATTACGTATCTCCATTGCCTTCTTAGGGGGGCTGCGGTTCTGGGTCGTTTTGGAGGGGATGAGGAGTTCCTCTTTCACGGCCTGGTTCCACTGAGCAGGCCTGTGTCAGCATGTGAGACCCGGCTCTTGCTGACCCTGGAGTCTCTGGGTGACAAAAGGCCTTTTCAGAATCAGGTGAAAGAAACCGGGAAGGTGCTGGATGGTGGAGATTACGATCTTGTTCACGATGACGTTTCCGTTGGAAAAACACTCACTAAACTTCTGCTTTGTGACAGTTCCTTTCACAAAGCAACAGTGGCAACAGGACCTCATAGCTGCACATGGAACTCTTTCAAGTATTTGCTACTGTGTTTTACTAGCGTCTGTAAGTTGACATCTAGGGAACTTGGCCAAAGAACTTGATGTATCTACCTCTCATAGGCAAAGATTTTTTTTAAATTTAAATTTTTACTTTGAATGGAGAACTAATAACTGTCTATCGTCGTGGGGTCTGACGTGATGTCTTGAATGCTGTGGAATGATTATACCAAGCTAATTAGCATGCCGACCACCTTCCACAGTTATCATTTTAATGTAGTGAAACCATTTAAAATAGACTCCTTTAGCAATTTCGGAATAGACAGCATTACTAACTATGGTCACCGTGCTGTGCATTAGATCTTGACAACTCAGTCTTCTCGCCTAACTGGAGCTTCGTACCCTGTGACCAACCTCTTCCCTTTTCACCCCTTCCCCCCAGTAGCCTCTGGTAACCCCATGCTATAACCCCTCTATTTTTGTAAGTTTGGCATTTTTAGATCCACATGCAAGTGAGATCATGCAGCATTTGTCTTTCGTGCCTGGCTTCTTTCACTTAACAGAATGTCCTCCAGATCATTTGTGTGGTCACAAATGACAGAATTTCCTTCCTTTGACAGGCTGCCTGGTATTCCCTGTGTAGCTACATCTCTACCATGCCTTCTTTTTTTTTTTTTTTGAGTTGGAGTCCCACTCTGTTGCCCAGGCTGGAGTGCCGTGCCGTGGCACACTCATGGCCACTCCAGCATCGACCTGCTGTGCTCCAGTGATCCTTCCACCTCAGCCTTCCAAGTGGCCAGAACTACAGGTGCACGCTACCACACCTGGCTAATTTTTAAAATTTATTGTGGAGACGAGGTCTCACCGAGTTGCCGGGGCTGGTCTCAAACCTGCAGCCTCAGGCAATCCACTCGCCTCGGCCGCCCAAAGTGCTGGGATTACAGGCTGAGCCACAGAGCCCAGCCTACCATGCTTTCTTTACCCATTTACCTGTTGAGGAACTCTGAGGTTGGTTCTCTGTCTTGGCTATTCCGAATAGTACGGCACAACAGGGAGTGCAGACATCGCTTAGACATCCTGGTTTAATTTCCTTTGGATAGAGACCTGGAAGTGGGGATTGCTGGATCCTACGGGGTTCATTTAATTCGATTCTTTTCTTCTGCAGCTCCTCCCTGCTGTTTTCTGTAATGGCTGGACTAATCTACATTCCCACCAGCAGTGTGCCAGGGTGCCCTCTCTTTCTGTATACTTGTCAGCACTTCTTACCTTTGTCTTTTTGATAACAGTGTTCTAACAGGCATGAGGTGATGGCTCACTGTGGCTTTCGTTTGCATTCCTTGATCACTAATTATGTTGAGCATTTCTTCACAAACCTGTTGGCCATTTAGCAAACTCTTGAGCTAACCGATGATCCACTCACTCTTTCTCTGTTCTCTCTCTCTCTTTGTTCTGTCTCCCTTCACACACAGACACATTCTCCTCATTATAAATATTTATTGAGGTAGCAGTGGGAACGAAAATCATATAGCTGTCCCGTCACTTGAGCAAACTTTAACTTATTACTTGCAAGACTTCCATTCATGTGCAGATAAGCAAAATACTTTGATCTATTCTTTTCCGGAGTCATGCCTCAAGGTGGGAAATATTGGTTCTTCATTTCAAAAGTAGCGATAGGTAACACATTGTGTTTCATGACTGAGGTGTGCAAAAGGGAGAAGAATGGTAGAAATCCAAAGAAGGAAAACCTTTCAGGGGAGCTCACCATGGAACTTCTTGAACTATGAATCAGAAGCGGGTGGTAAGGTTTCCGGCAAAGCCACCTCAATGCAAGGCTTACCACTTAACGATGTCAGCACAGGGAACGCCATAATTCTGCGAGTACCACACCCAACAACTTCGAGGTTTTCTGGACAACCACACAAATGGTGTCTTTTAGCCTGGCACTGAACGCATTCAACCTTAATTCTGAAGGCTTCTTTCATGTCCCCAACATCTGAGACAATTCAGTGTCATTTTATTTTATTTTTTTGAGTCCAAGTCTCACTCCATCGTCCAGGCTGTGCAGTGACCTGCTGGGCTCCGGCAATCCTTCCGCCTCAGCCTTCCAAGTAGCTGGAACTACAGGCATGTGCTACCACACCCAGCTAGTTTTTTGATCTATTGTAGAGATGAGGTCTTGCCAAGTTGCCAGGGTGGGTCTTGAACCCACGTGGGCTCAGGCAATCCACTCACCTCGGTCTCCCAAAGTGCTGGGATTACAGGTTGAGCCACCGAGCCCAGCTCAGTGTTCTGTTTATCTGAGGTGTCACCTGGTTCTCGAGTCGGCTGTGGGTGACATGTCACGTCCAGTGGGTTCTGTGATGCAGTCTGCTAACTCTGGGGAGACGGATGGCGCGCGGTCACGTTCACTTTGAGGACCACAGTCAGGCTTCCACCACCATCCTTGAGGCGTGCAACTGTTGATTTATCAATGTCCTTGTTTTTAAGAAGGAAATATTTTCAAGGTGGCCGCACCCTCTGTGTACGCCGTTTGTCAAACAAAGTGTAATGTTAGATCCTCTCATAACTTCATAAATAAAAATGCATTTGCTTTGAGGGATTGAGTAAGATGACAAGCTTTCCTTGGCATCTATATATTTAAAAGGTCATGAAGAGATTAATGGTTGTTGGCAGCTGGTCACATTTCTTTGATGTACACGATTTCTTTTTCCACTGGAATCCTGCACTCGCCACCGCCTGGACTAGTTGCCCACACATTAACACACATAAATTATGGTGTGTGTATGACGTCCTTCCAGCTTAGCTGGATAAAAGCATAGTGGGATTTTTTTCCCCCTGTGTACAGGTTTTGTTTTGGTGGCATTTCTGCTTCCTAATAAATTCCAGACAGCCCAAGTAGATATCCAAAGCCAGTTTTGATGTATTTCAGTGTTCTGTGTTCAGTTGCACTCTGTTTGGGAGATGTCCTACTTGGAAGTTATTGAGATTTATAGATATTTGGAGAGCTACTGGCAGAAATGGGGGTCACTAGATGCCTATAATCCCACTACATATAGTCCACCTTTCGGTTTTTTAACTCAAATTCCAAGTTTTGGTAACTCAGATGTGACAGTTAATAACCTATCAACTTAACTTCATCATTTACTAATAATTCCAACTTTGATTCCTTTCTGTCCTATTATAAGAAGGATGTTAAAAAAAAACTTGATGGGAGGCCGAGTGAGGGGATTGCCTGAGTCCACGGGTTTGAGACCAGCCTGGGCAACTTGGCGAGACCTCATCTCTACAATAAATCACAAAAATAGTTGGGCAGGGTAGCATGTGCCTATCATTCCGACTACTTGGAAGGCTGAGGTGGAAGGATCAACGGAGCCCAGCAGGTCGACACTGGGGTGGCCGTGAGCGTGCCACTGCACTCCAACCTGGGTCACCGAGTGAGACTCTGACTCAAAAAAAGAATTGAAATGAACTCTGGGGCAGATCTAGAAGGTGCCTCCTCTATTTACACTGCCTTTTAAAAAAAAATCTTCACAGACAAGCCAACTTTGTAATTCCTACCACTTTGCTAGCGTGGAATGTTAAGGTGCCCAATTGCCTTGCAGTGGCCTCAGCCCACCGAGCCTCCTTCTGTTCCTTCCATTTTTTGTACTGGATGCAGAAGTTGGCTTGTTCCATTACCAAAATCATCATCTGAAAAAGGAGTGTCAAAGCATTTTTATTCTGGTGTTTCTAATATTTTAATACTAACAAGCACAACACTGAATAAATGTTTATGAGGTAAATAACAATGTAAACAAATGACACATTGGGAAGGGTAGATTTTTAATTTTGCTTAAACGACACACAAAACAAGAAAACATTAAAATCTGAATGTGCAATTTCTCAAAATAAAAAAAATTGTTATATTCAACATATTGAGGAAATAGAGGATGCCAAACATGTATACACATTTTAAGAAAGAAAAAAAAGTATTAAAATTGTAATACTCAATATACCAATAGCAAAAGATGAATACAAGTCAGATACAAGTCACGTTTGACTTCTACAATTACATGAGGTGCTCAAAGAGGTTCCCATCAGCATCCAGATACTTCTGATTACAACAAACTAAAAGTAATACATAGATAATATCTCTTAAAGTAAAGCCGGGCTTGGTGGCTCATCCTGTAATCCCGTGCTTTGGGAGGCTGAGGTGAGTGGATTGCCTGAGCCCGTGGGTTCAAGATCCACCCACCTGGGTAACTTGGCGAGACCTCATCTCTACAATAAATCAAAAATCAGCCGGGCGTGGTAGCGTGCTCCTGTAGTTCCAGCTACTTGGAGGGTTGAGACGGAAGGATTGCCAGAGCCCAGCAGGTCGAGGCTGCGATGGCCGGGAGTGGCCACTGCACTCCAGTTTGGGTGACAGAGAGAGACTCCAACTCAAAAAAATAAAAAATAAAAAAATAAAATGGGTGTACATTTTTCTGGCACCCCTGCTGTATATATATAACAGAGATGGTGTCTTATATGTTGCCCAGGCTTGTCTTAAACTCCTGGCCTCAAGCAATCCTCCTGCCATGGCCTCCCAAAGTGCTGAGATTACAGGCGTGAGCCACCTCACCCAGTCTATATCCTTTTAATATAAAGGATCTGTGTTGGAAGACCGAAGGTGGACTGTGGTATTGTGAAATATATATTTGATCCTTGTTATCCAGCATACAACTCCTAAAATCCTTGGAAGCTCCAATGTGAGAAGTGTCTTCTGGATATTGATGAGCTGGTGTCTCTTCTTCTTTGAAGGACACCAGTGCTATCAGATCAGAGACCCACCATTATGACCACAGTTCACCTTAATTATTACCGGAAGGACCAAGGCAGGGTTAGAGGGCTGAGACTTTTAGCCTATGCCTAACCTCCAGGGAAGGGGGAGGGTCCCAAGGGTGAGCTGATCACCCATGGCCAATGTTTCATCAGTCGTGCCTACATAATGAAGCCTCCACAAAAACCCAAGAGGACGGGGTCCAGAGGAGCCC
This sequence comes from Cephalopachus bancanus, assembly GCA_027257055.1. Lineage (NCBI taxonomy): Eukaryota > Metazoa > Chordata > Mammalia > Primates > Tarsiidae > Cephalopachus > Cephalopachus bancanus. The sequence goes on from JAPVLO010000218.1 coordinate 2,411,379, forward strand.
CTGGGTGACTAAACACGCAGAAGTCCCTGGAGGGTGGCACACCCAGAGAGGGCACAGGAACTCCACGGATCTTCCCACGTGGCTAGCACTTTATCAGTAGCCTTTGTAGTATCTTTTACAATAAACTGGTAAATGTAAAGGCAAGAAAGAATTTATTCAATTAAATTCAAAAAACATGTCCTGAGAGTCCCTATAGGTCATCACCGACCCAGGCACTGCCTGCACACAAGACCCTGATGACTAGTAACGTTTCCAAATGACGAAAAATATTTCCATAGGCAGATGGTGGTCATTGGGGTGGTCCCCAGACTGTGGACACAGTGGTGACGGTAATGACAACTGTTTGGGTTGTAAAGGAGACTGACCTCTACTCTGTGACAGATCAGCTGCCAGGACTGTGCGGTAGTATCCCCTCTTTGCACTTTGCACTCCTTAAAGATTCTGCTTTTTCACTTTATTAGCATTTGCAAATCTATACTTAGGCCAAAGAACTCAAGAGAACTGCCCCAGGAGGCTGCTCAAAACCTGGATCTGACTGATGATCGGCTTTCTCTCTCTCTGTGTCTCTCTCTCCTCCCTTTTTTCTCTCTCTCTCTTTCTGTCTTTATTTTTCTTTATCTTTCTCTCTGTCTCTCTTTTTGTCTCTCTCTCTTTCTTTGTCTCTCCCTCTCTCTCCTCTCTTTTTTGCCTCTCTGTCTCTCCCCCGTCTCACTCTCTTTCCTCCCTTTTGTCTCTCTCTTTTTGTCTCTCTTTCTTTGTCTCTCTCTTTCTCTCTCTCTCTGTCTCTCCCCCTCTGTCTCTCTCTCTCGCCTCCCTTTTGTCTCTCTCTCTTTTTGTCTCTCTCTCTCTTTTTCTTTGTCGCTCTCTCTGTTCTGTCTCTTTCCTCTCTCCTTATCTCTCTCTGTCTCTCCCTCTCTTTCTGTCTCTCTTCCTCTCTCTGCCTCCCTCCCCCCTCCCCTGTCTCTCTTTCTGTCTCTCTCCCCGCCTTTTCTAACTCTTTCTCTTTTCTGCACATGCCCACATGTTCCTCCATCTCCATCTGCAGGACACAAAACAGCCAATAATCCCTGTCTTTGTGGAACTTACATAACAATGGCAGAATTTGGACAATACACCAACACAAATAAATCCCTCCTCTATTACATTGGTGGGTGACAGGGCTATGAAGAGAAGTAGAGAAGGGACATGGATGAGCCATGGAGAAGGGAGGTGATATAATTCCAAAGGAAGGTGGTCAGAGAAGGTCTCTCTGTGAAGAGATGTTTGAGCGAAGCCCTGAAGAAGGAGGTGGAGAAAGCCAGGTGGACATCTAGGGAGAATGTTCCTGGCACAGGGAACAACACAGACACCAACATGTATGCAACGAAGCAGGAAAAAGAAGCAAAACAGGACCCGAGTCGAAGAAGAGACCATAGTGACACCAGGCATTCATCTGCTTGGCCACTATCACAGGACATGCCATCTGGGCAGCCCAAATGACAGATGTTTATGTTCTCATCATTCTGGGAGCCGGAAATCCAAGAGAAGGTCAAGGGTGGTTTCTGAGGAGGGCTTTCTTTCTGGCTTGCAGACAGCCACATTCTTGCTGTGTCTTCCCATGGCCTTTTCTCTATGTGTGTGTGGAGAGACAGAGATTTCTGGTATCTCTTCTTCTCTGAAGGACACCAGTGCTATCGAATCAGAGACCCACCATTAATTGTTTCCTTAAGGCCCTAATCCCCAAATATCATCATCACACTGGAGTTTAGAGCTTCAGTGAGGGAGTTTAGGGGCTTACAATTCAGCCTATAACAATCAATCCACGACTACAGACAGTTGTAACTCAGAGAGAGATAAGCAGTGGGGAGATGTGATCAGTTTCATTTTTAAAAGATCACCTTGGCCTGAGCTCGCAGGTTCGAGGCCAGCCTGGGAAACTTGGCAAGACCTTGTCTCAACAATAAATAAAAAATTAGCTGAACGTGGTAGCATATGCCTATAGTTCTGGCAACTTGGAAGGCCCAGGTGGAAGAATTGCCAGAACCCAGCAGATCGCCGCTGGAGTGGCTGTGAATGTGCCACTGCACTCTAGCCTGGGCGACAGAGTGGGACTCCAACTCAAAAACAAAACAGACAAACAAAAAAGATTACCTTGGTTGATGGGAAGCTTGGAGACCAGTTAGAATAAAATGGGGAGAGATGGTGGCTGTGGCGGACTGGAGCGTGTGGGGGTCTCTGTGCAGATGAACTTGAGCATGGCCTGGATGAGGCGTCTGTCACACCAGTGAGCTCTTCTGTGACTTCTTAACTTCTTTGTGCATGGTCCTCTTATAAGACTGCTGAGTCTTCATCTGTTGTAAAATGTGTAGGGAATTTCAAATTAATTAAACTCAACGTTAATAGTGAAAATGGCAAAGCTTACTCATAAAACTTTAAAATTCAGACTAGAATATTTTGCCCAATCTCTATTAGCATGACATGTTCATTTGTTTGCACTCTGAGGTTATCCCGAGTAGAAGAAAAATCAGGTGAAAGAGTGCATAACTCGTGGTCCATATGAATGGGTTTTGGTTGAAAACCTGCTTGCCTCCAAACTTCACATGGCTGCCCTTTCTGGGCATTCAGGTCTCAGCTCCCCACTTCCCCCCTCCCCCCAACAAACATTCTGCGACCACTCAACCTCAGTTACTTCCTGCTGGTCCTTTCCCTCCACACGCTCTTTGTTTTCTGCACGACACTGTCACTCTCTGGTATTCTGCTGTTTGTTTGTTGCTTGTTGTCTGTCTGTCCCCCTAGAATCTGCACTCTTGGAGAATGAGGTCTCTGTCACACTCACCACCATGTCCCCAGTGTCTAGAGCAGTGCCTGCTGCATGGTAACTGCCTGGTAAATATTTGTCAAGTGAATGAAAGACTAACAGAAGAAACACAGAGACCCGCCATGCAGCTCAGCAAGGCTTAGAGGCTGTGTAAGGGGAACGAAATCCCTTCTGTGTAGTGCAATGCTGAAGGCTGACAGGGACCACACAGCAGACAAAGGGCCTGGCAGGTTTCCGGGCTGGAAGGCTTGTGTTTTGATGGTTTATGTGCAGACCTGGGAGTCCAGAGATCAGGGGTTTCCATCTGCCCTGCCGCCGCTGAGCAACTACAGCATGACTCATGAACTTCTGCACGCATTCGTCTCTCCATCTGGATGGTGTCACCAGCTACTTTAAGCACGTAGACACTTTCACTGGCCCATAAACCTCTATTTATGCTGTGCCCTTCAGGCGACTAAGTTCCGTGTGGAAGTGAGCCCTGCTTCTCCCTTTGGTCTCTGTGCCATCCCTCCCTGGTGGGCCAGATGACACTTGCCCTGGCCTCCTCCTGCTGCCTCCCAGCCTGTCTCCAGTAGTGTCCTCACACAGGGAGGCTGCACTACTGTGCCAGAAAGGGCAGGGCTTTGAGCACCTGAAGACACGTCATTTCCTGCCTTCCTTCCTCTTTGCTTGCTGGCTTACCTGGATGGACCTGCCAGTTCCCACCAGGCAGACACTTTGGCCCGTCACAGGCCAGAGGGAGGCACAGAGCTTCTGCTCAGTTCTCGCTTGGTAGCTCTGGGAAGTGACACCTTTTGCCCAGACCCAAGAGGTTACCTGTGTCCCTCCCATCTCCCTTCCCTGTGAACAGAGGTTGGGTGTCTTCCTTTTTGACTTGACTGCATTCTTACCTCTTTTTTTTTTTTTTTTTTTTGAGTTCGAGTCTCACTCCATCGCCCAGACTGGAGTGCAGTGGCCGCTCCCGGCCACCGCAGCCTTGACCTGCTGGGCTCCGGCGATCCTTCCACCTCAGCCTTCCAAGTAGCCGGAATTACAGGCATGCGCTACCACGCCCGGCTGATTTTTTTATTTATTGTAGAGATGAGGTCTTGCTGCCCAGGCGGGTCTCGAACCCACGGGCTCAGGCAATCCACTCACCTCAGCCTCCCAAAGGCGTGGGACTACAGGCTGAGCCACCGAGCCCGGCTCATTCTTACCTCTTAAAAGTTACCTTCTCTCTGGGTTTGGCTCTGAGTTCTGGGCTCTAACCTCCACTCTGCAGCTGGAGGGATATTGGGCATGGTAGTTCGGGCATACGCTTTGGACCCAGCCACACTTGGATTAAAATCCCAGTGACATGACTAGCTCTTGATCTTGGAAAAGGCATCTGGCCTCTCTGAGCCTCAGTTTTCTCACATGTAGAACAAAGGTGAGGAGGGGTTGTGAGAAGTAAATGATATTATCTGGGTCAGTGATTCGGCAGAGAGCCCGGCCATCATCCATGACTTGTGTCCCCTGCACCAAGCCAAGGAACCCCCCCCCGTAACATGAGACACTCTTCTTCTTGGTTCCAGGAGTTGTTATTAAGGAGGTGAACTGTCTGGGTAAGACATTAACCTCCACCTTTTTGAGACCTCTAATTTGTTCAGTTAGATAATCAAGTGACTTTCAGCTTAGATGCTGTTGGCTCACCAGTTAGTCTTTGAGGGCTGGTGTTGTGGAGGTATTTGGTAGGTATATAGCTGGTGCTCAGAGAGGCAACCCTGAAAAAAGAAAGTTTGCTGTGTGATGCCACACCTAACCTAACAAAGTAGAAGAGAAAAGAGAAATGGTGACATTTCCCGGAGAACGAGGTTCTGAGAGCCAATGTGAACTGCGCCAACTGGATTATAATAAGTGACTTCTTAGGGAATACTCAGATTTTCTTCAGATATTCCTGCTGGTTCTTTCCCTCCACATGCTCTGTTTTCTGCATGACACTGTCACTCTCTGGTATTCTGTTGTTTGTTTGTTGCTTGTTGTCTGCTTGCCCCCCTAGAATCTGCACTCTTGGAGAATGAGGTCTCTGTCATGTTGGATAAGAGCAATGTTGTTTTCAAAGATTTTGTTCTGAAACTGACCTGATCTAATATCTTCCATGCAAGGAATGATGTATCTGCTTTCCCAACAACCCAGCTCGATGACATGTTTGCTTAGTCCCATGGATGGAATTTCTTTTTCCTCTAAAAAAGAAAACATCTCAAGAAGGTCACTTTACATACACTTTCCAACTCATCAAGTCAGGCAGCAGTGGTGTGTGATACACTTTTCTGGCTTTAAGCTCTAACGTATCTTGCAAATTAGAGCAGTGAAAGGGTTGGGACTTACTGGTGTTAAAAGTCAGCTTCAGCACCAAAAGAAAGAAAGACAAGAAGAAAAGGGAAAGAAAGAGAAAGGGGAATCAGGAAAGCACTGAAGGAAATATCTGTAAGTCAAATGTTGCAGAGAAAAACCCTCAACCGAAACCTATTTCAAAAAATGCTGGAGGAAATGGTCTATCTTTTTATGTGCTTAAGAAAACAGTTAAAAAGAACATCACAGCATTGGGTCTATTAAGTACATGGAGCCCAGTGATTTCCCAGATATTTCCAGGTTCCATTTAAAACAGAAGTCTCCTATCAAGCAATCCTTTGAAATTATTTACTCTTCTATGACTGCAAAGTATGGAAATGTGATGCCTTTAATGGAAACCTTAATAAGTGGCACATGCTAGAGAGTGTCTACTGATGTGCTTTATGGGCTGGGATTCTGACATCACAGGACTTGCCAGGCTACACTTGTGGTCCCAGTAAATGCCCAGGCATGTGGAAGAGGATTCAGGGAGGGAGCCTTCGAGCAAGAAGGGCATGGACCATTTCTGCTCCCCAGAAAGACAAGGTGGCCAGCGTCTATCTGCCCGGAAGCCAACGGTGCCAGCAGCCAGAAGCAGAAGTGTTTGGATTAAGGACTTTGTTTTGTTTAAGAGATGGTGACTAGGTGAGCACCATAACTTGAAAGAGGTTTTTCTTCTATTCAGTATAAAGGAATGTTTTGTAAAGACCTGGTTGTGAATCCCTGGAATAAAACCGTGTGTAATATTTTTAGCACATATTTAATTGGCAGGAAAAAAAGTAAAACCACCCAATGTATGATGTTAAAATGGCACTCTGGATAAAATCCACTCCCCCGATTGAGAAAATTTAATGTGCCCCTCCAAATGCATATTTTCATACAAAATAAATATATGTTACAGTTATACATCCTTAATTTTATTCTGAAATAGTACTAGCAGCTCGCAGGTGAATAGTCTCCCCTGGCAAGTTATTTTTCACTGAAATGTTTTTAAAACATTCTTACTTGGGGAATGTTTTGACTTAACAATTCAGGCATTCTGCATTAAATAGTAATTGATTTATTGACATCTGATGGATTCATACTCGCATTCCATGGTTTAAAAAATCTGTTAAAACATTGTTAATAATCTGTGGGCATATATTTCAAATAACTGTCATTAAATTTAGAATAACTGTCATTAAATAGAGAGAATTAAATTTAATAGAGTAGTTGCTATATATTTAAATACCAATGAGCACTTAGAGGCAGATTTATTGAGGGTTTAATCATGGCTGGGTGGAGTCATGCCTTTTCAGCAAATATATTCATTTTATGTCTTTTGTCTTATTTTTCTAAATGGTTGGTAGGCATTTGAATTGTTAGCGCATGAAAAGCTAAGTGTCAGTAAATTAGTATTCAAAATATACAGAATGCATTCGCTTTCCCAAGACAATGCAAGCAAGACTGTACATTCTTTCTTTGTGAGCCTGGAAACATCCCATCTGCAGAGGCTCAGAGAAGCCCAGAGAAGAACGACTGTTAGGAATGGAGGGATAGGAAATGCATCTGATCTTTTTCATGTTTGCCACGCAGTGGAACAGTTGACTAACTTCCTTGAAGATGTCTTTGATACAATGGATAAGCTATTAAAGATGGAGACTTTTAACAGCATTGTTCAGAAATGTCAGTTTGATACACTATCATGGTTGGTTTTATTTCATTTTTAAATAACAAGGCATATCTCCCAAACTATCTGGAGAGGCTGATTCTTTCTACCTCTTTCAGCCCACTCTGTCCCAAGTTTGGAACATTTTGTTAGATCACTTTGATCTTCTGTTTGACTTCTGCTTCATGGAAAAAATGCTCATAAACCTTCAGAGAAAGTCTTTTTTTAATTTTAGCTTTATTCAAGAATTATAAACAGTGAACAGATCTATAGCAAGACGATTTTAAGAGCACTTAGGACCCACATGCTAATTTATTTTCTCACCACCAAAAAGAGGCTTGTCTGTTTTTTTAAAAAAAAGGATTTAAAAAGTTCAACTTTGCTTAGTGAAAAAGAACTCCATTTTTAAGTGGCTACAAGTATTGCCTTTCAGGCTTTTAAAAAAAAATTAAGATCTCTAAAGCAACCATCTTCTTAAAGATGTTATGAACAAGGATTGGCATGACACTTGAAATGGCTTCAAGAGCCCAGCTCCTCTCAACACGCTGACAAACGCTTCACAGATGTGTATATTCGCTGCAGCCACGACAAGAGAGGATACACCATCTGTGACCACAAACACGTCTGCCTGGCTTCATGCTGCGGTGGCGGAAGGCCACAAGACGCTGGGGGGTGGGTAACCTGTTCCCTTGAATCCATCACCATTCTAGCCTGATCGTAGCTGCTCTACAAATGACGGGCCCTACTGGTTCAGCTCTGTACTCTTAGATGCTGGATAACAATGGCGCCTTCAGATAAAAACAGCACACAACATTCTGAGTCTTGGCATTTTGCAATTCCAGGAACATCTTTCAGTGTAGAAAATGAAAAAACGGATTAAAGATTGCTTACTCTGCTGTTTTTCTAAAATATAATTTTCTAAAGCAGGGTCCCCATCCCCTGGGGTGCGGACTGATACCAGCCCGTGGCTGTTAGGAACTGCACCACACAGCAGGAGGCGAATGGCGGGCAAGCGGAGTTCCGTCTTCTGTCAGATCAGTGGCAGCCTTAGATTCTCGTAGGAGCGTGGACCCTATTGCGAATTGCGCATGGAAGGGATCTAGGTTGCGGGTCCCAGTGAAAATCTAACGCCTGACGGTCCCCACCCCACTCTCGGTCCGTGGAAAAATTGTCTTCCACAAAATGGTCCCTGATGCCAAAAAGGTTGGAGACTGCTGTTCTCAAGCTCTATGTCTCCTGGGCCAAATCACACTACTGAGAGATTTTATTTAGAAAATCACTTAATTCTATGTAAAACTTCAGATGTTGGCTTCTCTTAAGAAAACCAGATCTGACCACATGAGCATTTCCTCTGGCCATACCACCTGAAAGGAGTGGCGACTGCACATTCTGTGGAGACTGCTTAATTTTGACAATCTTCCCCACCCTTGAACCACGATGCTGGCTTCTTGCCTCATTTTCCCATGGCCCTCCAGCTGGCTTTTGGTCTTCGAGCCCAGAAGCATGGGGTTACTCCGAAGGGCCAGACACGGTCGTCGGTGCCCCTGGACCAGTCAAGTTCCTGTTCTGGATAGATGTTACCCATTCTTCAGAACTGGACTTTTTCTTTGGCGGGATATTACTGCATTGGGGTGGAAGGCGCTTGGGAAATCTACAGACCGCTCTCCTCAAGGTCTCGTTCAGTGACTCTAGTCACTCCCTGCAGAGCTGAAGCAGTGTGAGGAATTCTGGGTGCAGGCAAAGGAGCATCCCGTGGGGGTGGCATGTTGTATACAAGTCTCATCGTAGAAGGCCAGCCTCAGGTGGACAGAGACTCTGTTTGCTTTTTGTGCTGAATCCCATGTACCTAGAAGAGGATTTGTGGCATGTAGTAGTTGCTCAATCAATATGTCTTGAATGAACTATTAATAACGGGATTGTTTGCAGAATGTCTAAGTTTCCATGTAAGCAAGAATTTTTTTTTTTTTTGAGTTGGAGCCTCACTCTGTTGCCCAGACTGAAGTGCAGTGGCCGCTCCAGGCCACCGCAGCCTCGACCTTCTGGGCTCCGGCGATCCTTCCGCCTCAGCCTTCCAAGTAGCCAGAACTACAGGTGTGCGCTACCACGCCTGGCTGATTTTTTGATTTATTGTAGAGATAAGGTCTCGCTGCCCAGGTGGGTCTCGAACCTGCGGGCTCAGGCAATCCACTCACCTCAGCCTCCCAAAAGCGCGGGATTACAGGCTGAGCCACGGAGCCGGCGTAAGCAAGAGACTTAAATAACCATTACTATTGTTTGCCAAGTACCTTCTTGGTGTTCGGTTCTTTACAAACATCACTTCATTTATTTCTCATAGGGGCAGAAATTATTGACCCCATGAGACTCATAGGGTCATTGAGACTCAGAGATCTTTGATTGTCTAAGGTCCTCAGAGCTCTCTGTCGATTGACCCCAAGAGCAGGGCTTTTACTCAGGTCACTTTGACTCCAGAATGTATGTGCTCTTTCTGCCACTCCTTGTTTTCTTTCTAACATAAAACTGTCTTTCAAAACATTGGGCAGGAGTGACCGTGAGTAGACTGTCTCAAGGACACTGAGACTTCTGACAAATTGCTGACACGGTCAACACAATCAACTCTCCTGGCTTATTTTTATTCCGCAACATCAGCCATTTGGCTGAGTTTGCTGCTCATTTCTGGACCTTGCAGGGTGAGTGAATCAAGCATGCCAACGTTCATCTGGGAACCTGGAGAGAAAGGGCCAACGACACCGAGGAAGACCCTGTAGCCGCAGGCTCTCATCTGCAAGCCGGCCCTTGGCCCCTCCAGTCCCGTCCCATTTCAGCAGAAAGGCTGGAGGGTTAATTTCCCCTCGCCCTCTGGTTTGTCCTACCCTGGCTCGAAAGCCTGAGTTGGACTTGCACAGCTCTCAGCCTCCCTACTTCCTGCTGCCTGTGTGTGCCTTGTCTCAGAGCCTCGCTTTTGCACGTCTAGCTCTGGCCTGGTCCTCTTACTCCAACTCCCGATTGCTCCCCAAATGAGGCAGTTTGGGGCTGTGTGTTTTTTACCCTGCACAGTAGCCAGGCCCAGTCCGTCCAGTCTCAGGAGTGCAGCAGGTCAGTCTCAAGGCCCTCGGTTTAGAGTTGGACTGTTCTGGCCGATTTAGCTGGAGAAGCTGCTTAGTGTCTGTGTCTCATGGTAACAATGGCCTCCTTGTTTCATGGAGTTGTGGGGACAGTGTTAATCGTGCTTATGAAGTAATTAATTGAAAAATGCTCATGAACTGAAGGAGGTATAGTAATAACAGTGTTTAACTGTTAAATTTTTATTAACTTATATCTATACCTAATTATGTAGGTTTAACACATAAACAGCCTTCACACACAAAAATCAAATCATTATGAACCCAGAATAGGGAGTCAAAACTGAAGCACATGTAGAAAATGGTAGAACTTGCTGTGAAGTCACTTGGGTCTGGAGTTTTCTTTGTTGGAAGGTTTCTAATTAGAAGCGAATATTTTTTAAAAAGATGGAACACTTGTCTATTTCTTCTTGAAGGAACTTTGAAGTCTGTGTCTCAAGAAATGTGCTTATTTCAGCTGAGCTGTCAAATCTATTGGTGCAGAATTTTTTTTATTATCCTTTAAATATCTGTAGGTTACAGAGTAATATTCCTTCTTTTATTTCTGATATTTATAATCTGTTTCTTCCTTCTCTCCCTCAGTTTGACTGTTTATTAATTGGTGATTTTTTCCATGATTTTCCTGGAAAAAATCAATTTCATTGACTTCTGCTTCCATCTTTATGATTTTCTTCTTCTTCCTTTAGATTTACTCTGCTTTTTTCTAAGTTTCTTAAGACAAAAAGCCTACCCCACTGATTTGAAATCTTTATTCTTTTCTAATATAAGCATTTAGTGCTATGCATTTTCCTCAAAGTATTGCTTTGACTACATCTTATGTTGCCTTCTGTTTTTATTTTTCATGTAATTCAGAATATTTTCTAGTTCTCCTTATAGCTACCTTTTCAATCTACAAGTCATTTAGAAACGTGTGTGTGATTTTCAAACATTTGTATATTTTCCATACATCTTTTGGTCATTGACTTCTAGTTTAATTTGATTGTGATTAAAAAATATGCTCTCTGTGTGCCATTATCTTGCGCTTCTTAAGGTTTGTTAAATAGTCTGGAGTATGGTTTAGCTTGGTGAATATTATGGGTGCACTAGGAAAGAATGTGCATTCCTCAGTTGCTGCATGGAGTATTCTATAAAAGCAAATTTTAAAATAAAGTATTTGACCTTTTCTTGCCTTCTTCTATATATGCTTGCATATACTATTAACACTGTACATTGCTAGTGTTTTTGCTTAGACGGCCAATTATCTTTCAAAGCAACTAAAATATTTAAAGACTGATTTTTTATTTGCCTTTATTTATGTCTTTCCCAGCACTCATTTCTTTGTATATATTCAAGTTTTTTTTTTTTTTTTTGAGTTGGAGTCTCACTCTGTCGCCCAGACTGGAGTGCAGTGGCCACTCCTGGCCACCGCAGCTTCGACCTCCTGGACTCGGCAATCCTTCCGCCTCGGCCTTCCAAGTAGCTGGAACTACAGGCGCGTGCTACCACGCCCAGCTAATTTTTTGATTTATTGTAGAGATAAGGTCTCGCCAAGCTGCCCAGGCGGGTCTCGAACCCGTGGGCTCAGGCAATCCACTCACCTCATCCTCACAAAGCGCGGGATGACAGGCAGAGCCACCGAGCCCAGCTCAGTTTTTCTTTTTATGGTTTCATATTCTTTCTGCTTGAAGAATTTTTCTTTTTCTTTCAGCACTTTTCAAGGTGTCACTCCATTGTTGTGTGGCTTATAATGCTTCTGATAGGAAATTTGCTGTAGTTCTCTTTTCCTCTTCATATAATGAGTATTTTTCTCTGGCTGCCTTCAATATCTACTTTCTTCTTTTCGCTTTCATCAGACAAACAAATCAGTTTGAAAATGCTCTGTCTGTGGTTTGTTTGTTTGTTTAATTGACTTACGGATTAATCCTGCGTATGTTCTCTGAGTTTCTTTGATGTGTGGGGTGGCATCTGTACTAGTTTACCAGGGCTGCCATAACAAAACACCACAGACTGGGTGGCTTACATGAAATCAATTTATTTTCTTGGAGTTCCAGAGGCTACAAGTCCAAGGTTAATGTGGCAGCAGGTCTGGATTCTCCTGAAGTCTCTCTTCTTGGCTTGCACAGGTCTTTTCTCTGTGTACACCCACCCCTGGTATCTCTCTGTGTGCCCAAATTTCCTCTTCTTATAAGGACACCGGTCAGATTGCTCAGGAGCCCACTCTAAGGCCTCATTTCAACTTAATCACATCTTTAAGACCCTAGCTCCAAATACAGTCACATTCTGAGGTACTGGGAATTAGACCTCAGCATATAAATTGGGAATGGGACACAAATCAGTCCATATACAATATGGAGTGATTAAATTAAGTTAATTAACACATCCAGCATCTCACTTACTTATCTTTTTTTAATGGTGAGACATTCACATTTATTTACTTAGTTATTTTGAAATATATAATACATTATTATTGACTACAGCGTGCTGCTGTGTAATATATCTCAAAACCAATTCCTCCCGTCTCTCTGAAACTTTATACCCTTTGATAAACAATTTCCCATTCCCTTCTTCCCCATCTTTCCAGGATTTGGTAACCATTGCCCACTTTCTACTTCTGTGAGTTCAAGTTTATCAGAGTCCACATATAAGTGAGATGCACAATGTTTGTCTTTCTGTTGGCTTACTTCAATTAGCATAATGTCTACCAGATTCATCCATGTTGTCAAAAATGACAGAATTTCCCATCTTTTTAAAGGTGAGCAGTATTCCATTGTATATATTGACCACATTTTCTTTATCCATTCATCTACCGATGGACACTGAAGTTGCTGCCATATCTTGGCTCTTGAGAATACTGCTGCAATTAACATGAGGGTACAGGGGTGACTTTGACATACTGGTTTCATTTCCTTTGAATACATACCCAGAAGTGGGATTACTGAGTTTTTATGGTAGTTCTCTGTTTTTTCTTACACATCTCCATACTGTTTTCAATAATGGCTACACTAATCTACATTTCCACCAATAATTATAAGAATTTCCTTTTCTTTGAATTCTCTCTAACACTTATCTTTCATCTTTTTGATAAAAGCCATTCTAACAGGTGTAAGGTGATGCCTCATTGTGATTTAAATTTGCTTTTCTCTAGTGATTGAGATGCCAATGGGGATTTCCCTATATGTTTACTTCTAGTAGTTTTATAATTTTAGATCTTATATTTCTGTGTGAAATCCATTTTGAGTTCATTTTTGTATAGAGTATAAAATAAAGGTCTAATTTTATTTTTCCATTTGTTAATGTCCAGTTTTCCCAACATTAATTATTGAAGAGTCTGTCCTTTCCCCATGGGTCATGTAATTATGTCATAAGTACATGTATGTCTTCATGTACTTATGGACAATGTAATGTGTGTTTTTTGAGAAACATCTGTCCATTATTTGTCCTTTTTTTTTTTTGAGTTGGAGTCTCACTCTGTTGCCCAGACTGGAGTGCAGTGGCTGCTCCCGGCCACCGCAGCCTCGACCTGCTGGGCTCCGGCGATACTTCCGCCTCAGCCTTCCAAGTAGCTGGAATTACAGGCATGCGCTACCATGCCTGGCTGATTTTTTTTTTTATTATTGTAGAGATGAGGTCTCGCTGCCCAGGCGGGTCTCGAACCCGTGGGCTCAGGCAATCCACTCACCTCAGCCTCCCAAAGGCGCGGGATTACAGGCTGAGCCACCGAGCCCAGCTATTTGTCCATTTTTTAATTGAGTTTTGTGTTTGTCTGCTATTGGATTGAGTTCTTCATGTATTTTGGATATCAATCCCTGATCAGATGTATGGTTTGCAAATATTTTCACCTATTCTGTGGGGTGTCTCTTCACTTTGTTAATTCTTTTTATTTTTCTCTTTCTTTCTTTTTTTCTGTTCAGAAACTTTTCAGTTTGATGCCATCCATAGTCTATTTTGCTTTTGTTATCTGTGCTTTGGGGATCATATCCAAAAAAATTATTGCTAAGACCAATGTTATGGAGATTTCCCTATATGTTTTCTTCTAAAAGTTTTACAGTTTTAGGTCTTATATTTAAGTGTGAAATCCATTTTGACTTCATTTCTGTATAGAGTATAAGATAAAGGTCTAATTTTATTTTTCCGTTTGTTAATATCCAGCTTTCCCAACATCAACTATTGAAGAAGACTGTTTGTCCTCTCCCCATGGGTATTCTTGGCACTTTGTCAAAAATCAGTTGATTTTAACTGTGTGGGTTTGTTTCTGAGTTTTCTTTCCTATTTCATTGGTCCATGTGCCTGTTTTTATTTCAGCACCATGCTATTTTGATAATAATCACTTTAGAATATATCTGAAATTAGGAAGTGTGATGCCTCCAGCTTTGTTCTTTTTATTTAATATTGCTTTGCCTCTTTGGGGGTATTTTGTGGTTCCACACAAAATTAAGGATTGCTTTTTCATTTATGTGAATAGTGACACTGGGATTTTGATAGGAATTGCATTGGATCTGTAGGTTGCTTTGTGTAGTATGAACAGATTTACAGCATTAATTCCTCCAATTCATGAGCACCCGTTACCTTTCAACTTATTTGTGTTTTCTTTTATTTCTTTCATCAGTGTTTTCAGTATAAAGGTCTTTTACCTACTTGGTTAAATTTATCTTAGTATTTCAATTTTTTGTTGCTATTGTAACTGGAATTGTATTCTTAATTTCCTTTTTGGATATTTTGTTATTAGTATAGGGAAATGTCAATTATTTTTGTATGTTGATTTTGTATCCTACAACTTTACTGAATTAGCTGGTTAGTTCTAAAAGTTTTTTGGCAGAGTTTTAGGATTTTCTATAGTTAAGATTGTGTCATCAGCTAATAGAGACAATTGTACTTCTTCCTTTCCCCTCCTTTAGGATACCTTTAATTTCTTTCTATGGCTAATTGTTCCAGGTAGAACTTCCAGTATCAGGTTTAAAAGAGTGGACATGCTTGTCTTGTTCCTGGCCTTAGAGGAACTGGCTTTCAAATTTTCACCATTGAGAATGATGTTAGCTACAGGTTTGTAATCTACGATCTTCATGGTGTTGAGCAACATTCCCTATATACCTGATTTGTTGAAAGTTTTTATCATAAAAGTATGTTGGCTTTAGTCAAATGTTCTTTCTGCATCTATTGAGATGATTGTGTAATTTTTATCCTTTATTTTGTTAATGTGATGTATAACATTTATTGATTAGCATATGTTGATCATCCATGCATGATAAAGCCCATGTGATCATGATGCATGATTCTTTTCATGTGTTTTTGAATTTAGTTTGTTAGTCTTTTGTGTGAGATTTTTGCATCTGTATTCGTCAAGAATATTGGTCCACAATTTTCTTTTAGTGTCCTTGTCTTGCTTTGGTATCAGGGTAATGCTGGCCTCATAAATGAATTTAGAAGTATTCACTCTACTTCCAGTTTTTGGAAGCATTTGAGAAGAACTGATATTAGTTCTTCTTTAAATGCTTTGTAGAATTCAGTGGTAAAGCTGTCTGATCTTCAATTTCTACTTTATCTGATCTTTCGGTATGTACTTTGGTGGAAGAATTTTATAACTGATTCAACTCCTTACTCATTACTAGTCTATTCAGATTTTAAATTTTTTTTAAGATTCAGTCTTGATGGATTGCATGTGTCTAGGTATTTATCCATTTTGTCTAGATTATCCAATTTGTTGCTATATAATTGTTCATAGTAGTTTCTATTTGTTTCTTTGTTTTTAGAGATGGGGGTCTCTGCTGCTCAGGCTGGAGTGCAGTGGCACAGTCATAGCTCACTGCAACCTCAAGCTCTTGGGCTCAAGTGATCCTCCCACTTCAGCCTCCCAAGTAGCTGGGACTGTAGGCATGCACCACCACACCTGACAAATTCTTTTGTTTTTGTTTCTGACCTCTGAACTTTTTATTGGCTTCCTGCTCCCCCCAGAGGGTACCCTGCTCCCGCTGCCTCAGCACCTCAGAGCTTTGGCATCGTTGGTCTCAGACACCACTTTGTCGTCCACTATTCTGTGGGTGGTCGTCTTTTGGATGGTCTCAATGGAGCTGCTGCTGTCCAGGGCATCCCCGAGACCGAAGTCCTCCCTGTTTTCTAGCGGGCGGCAGTAGGTGGCAATCTCAGCCGCCAACTTGACCTTGATGTTCAGCAGGGCCTTGTACTCCTGGACTTGTCACTGGGCCCTATGCCCAGGTCTGTGCCAGCATGGACTCCAGTTACAGCGGGGCCCCATCGAGCTGCTCCATCAGCATGGTGTAGCTGGCCTTCCCTTCCTCAGGTTGTTTTCCAAGCTCGCCCTCAGGTTTCTCGTGGAGTCCAGGCTAATCTCCAAGGGCTGCCCTGTCCATCTAGGCTCCGTGAGCGTCATCTCAGCAGTGCTGATCTCGGCAGACTGCATAGTGACCATTGCTGTGCTCTCCTCGATTTGCAGGGCTCAGTACTTGTCCAGCTCCTCTGGGCTCTTCTGAGTCAGGTCATCATACTGAGCCTGGGTGTCCACCATGATCTGGCTGAGGTCCTGAGACTTGGGGGCATTCACCTCCACGGTCAACCCGGAGTTGGCAATTGGATGTGTGGGCCTTTTCCTCCTCAATGGTTCTTCTTCATGAGGAGCGTCTCCTTCAGAATCTCGACTGCTGTCTCCAGCTGTGATCGGGTGATATTGGTGTCCCCAGTGACCTTGGGGAGCCCACTGATGTCACTCTCCACAGACTGCAGATGGACAGCTCTGTCTCATACTTGACTCGAAAGCCATCAGCAGCAAGGCGGGTGTTGTCTATCCTAGAATGAAGCAGGCATTGTCCGCAGAAGTTGTGAAGAGCTGAGCCCTCGGGTCCTCAGTGATCTTGAAGTCATGCCCCAGTCTCTGACCTGGGTTCCCTTCTTCTCAAGTGTTGCTGGGTTTTGCTCTCCAGTCTCTGGTTCTCAGCCTCCAGGCTCCTCACCCTCTCTAGGTAGGAAGCCAGGCAGTCATTCAGCTCCTGCATGGTCTTCTTCTTGTTCTGGATACCCCCAGGCCCCTGGGCATCCCCGCAGTCAGAACCCCAGAGCTCCAGCTGCCCTGGAAGCAGGTGGAGTGGAACACAGAGATCTGGGTGCCTGAGACCCTGTTGCCTGCATAGACAGCCATGCTTCCAGTGGGCCAGAGGGCAGGCACCTGGATAAAGTCCAGGGACCAGTAGTTGGTAGAGAAGGTGGTGGAGTGAGTGGTGAAGCTCATGGTGACTGTGAAGGAGAGTGAGATGGCAGGACTCATGTTCTCTGTTTTTTAAATTTTTATTTTTATGTTGGATCAAGTCCTTTATCTGATTCTGGATTTGTGTGGGGCTGTGTGTTCCCTTCATGGGTAATTGAGAACCTGTAGTTGTCTCCTGGCTTGAGAAACCCTTAAAGAGAGCACCAGGGCTTAGTTGGGTCACCTTTGTACCTCCAGGACTGGGGAGGGCCAGATGCTCTCTCTGCAGGTGATTACGGATCTGTGGTCTTCCCAGTCTGGGGAAGACTTAATGTGAGCACCAGAACTTAGTTTGATCATCTCTCCAGCACTGAGGTTGAGGAGGTTTAGATGCTGCCTCTGTGGGTAATTGCTAAATTTCAGTTGCCTCTCAACCTAGGGAAGAATTAATGAGAGCATCCAGGAGGTGTGGGGAAGCTGGCAAGGGATGTAAGCCTGGGAGCTGTGGACCGTGCTTCCTCCAGTGTGATGCTATTGGCTAGTTTCTCTGGTGAGTGCCTCCATCGGTTGGAATGCAGGGCAACCACCAAGACCTGTGCATTGGTCGCTGTGAGCCTCACCCCCATTCTTTGTTTCTAACTGACCCAGACGGTCTAGCTCTGTTGGTCCCCCAATGTTCCCCATGGGAAGAGACAGAGGTGAGCCTCCGGCAAGGGATCCCAGGATGGCGGAAAACGAAATGTTTGCCTCCAACTCTCATGTTCTGTTGTGGACACTGGGCCCAGGCGAATTATCTTTGTGTGGCGCTGTGCTGGCTTGAGGGAGGCATGGTGTGGCCCCAGGGGACTTCTCCTCTTCACCTTCTATTGCAGCTTTACTTGGTCCTGCAGTCCAAGAACACTTTTGGCTTGGGCAAAATACTTTTGGGGGGGTGCCACACTCACTCCTGATATTCAGGATGGTATTCTTGCTTGTGGACAGCTGCCAGCTGGATTTCTGGGGGGTGAGGGAAAGCGAAGCCAGATAGCCCTAGTCCATTATCTTGCTGATACCACTCTCCAACATTCTTCATTTCTATTATCATGCTTTTTAATCAAGCATTTTTCTTATAGTTTCCATCTTTTTGCTAAAATTTCCCTTGTGATCATGCAAGCTATCTTTCTTTTCCACTACTCATAGTTATCTTAACGTCCCTTTTTGACTAGTTCCAAAATGTCTCTCATAATTGAATATGACTGCATTAATAGTATATTGTTTTTATTTGCTGCTTTGTGTGTCTTGCAATTTTTGGTTTAAACCTGGACATTTTTATAGAGATAAGAGAAGACTGAGGTAAATAATATTTATGCCTAATTATGACCTTTTTTTGGGGGGGCAGGCCTTTAGTGTATGGGATTGAGTCAATTGTCAGGAGTTAGACTGGGTTAGATGCATTCTCCTGCTCTGGTTACTGCCACTGTATCACAGGCCTCAACTCTCGGCATGGCCTTGTGCTTGGGGTGGAGAGTGGTTTGCTAGAAGGCTTTTTCTGTGTCTTCTTCATTCTCAGATTAGGTCTTCCCTCTGTGCCTGTGCCTCAGGACGTCTGCTTCCATGCTCTTGAAGGCTGCTCCGACTTGTTTCTTGAGCTTGCTAGCCTGGGGTTGGGGAGCGGGATAGAGGAGCGCTCTGTTGATATGCCTCAGTCTCAGTGTCTGATAGAGGCTCTGGCCCTGGGTCCTACAGCTGGGCCTTCTCTCTATCCTTCCACTTCCCCAGCAGTAGGGGATCTCCCCCAGCAGTAGAGGATTCTTCTGTTCCCTTCCCAAGTGACAATATGTCTTTATCGGTGCGCTGACACCGATGCCTCAGTGGCCACGCTTTCCCTGCGAAGGTCTGTACCACAGTGACGTTTTCTGTGGAATTTTCTTCCCGTGAGCACTCAGTGGGGTCTGGAGAGAAGAGTGCAAGTGGGTGTGAATTCTGCATATCTGTGCCTCTCAGTAGCTCTGTACTCTCACTCTTTTTTTTTTTGAGCTGGAGTCTCACTCTGTCGCCCAGACTGGAGTGCAGTGGTTGCTCCCAGCCACCGCAACCTCGACCTGCTGGGCTCCGGCAATCCTTCCGCCTCAGCCTTCCAAGGAGCTGGAATTACAGGCATGCGCTATCATGCCTGGCTGATTTTTTGATTTATTGTAGAGATGAGGTCTCGCTGCCCAGGCGGGTCTCGAACCCACGGGCTCAGGCAATCCACTCACCTCAGCCTCCCAAAGGCGCGGGATTACAGGCTGAGCCACTGAGCCCGGCTTGTACATTCACTTTTTTTTTTTTGAGTTGGAGTCTCACTCTGTCACCCAGACTGGAGTGCAGTGGCCTCTCCCGGCCACCGCAGCCTTGACCTGCTGGGCTCCGGCGATCCTTCCGCCTCAGCCTTCCGAGTAGCCGGAATTACAGGCATGCGCTACCACGCCTGGCTGATTTTTTGATTTATTGTAGAGATGAGGTCTCGCCTGCACAGGCGGTTCTCGAACCCGCGGGCTCAGGCAATCCACTCACCTCAGCCTCCCAAAGGCGCGGGATTACAGGCTGAGCCACCCAGTACTCTGACTCTTAATGCTGCATCTTGTATCGTCACATTTGACCTTTAACAGCCTATTGTTAAACACTGTAGCCAATTTGGTTCTTACCAGCGGGTATGGCATCTGGTATTTGCTACAGGTAAGCAAGCTCTGTCCTTGAAGGGCTCTGTCTGCCTTTGAATTTCTCAGGTTAGTTGTTTGCCTCGTGGCCACAGCTCTTTGATGGATTCAAGAAAAACTGTAATTTTTAAAAGTTATCTGTCCTTTTTAAAAATTTTTGGTTGTAAGAAGCTGGGGCAACTCACTTTCCTGATTTCTACATCTAGTAAAGAAGCCAGAAATCCTGGACTCGGGTGACAGAAAACCCAACCCAAATGCCCAAACCAAAAGTATTTCAGTCTCTCATTTGAAGAGAGATGCGGAGGGCCAAGGTTTCGTTAAATTGGTTCGACAACTTTGCCAGAAATGTAGTTTCTTTATACTTTTCCTCTCTACTATTCTCATGACATTATTGTGTCCTCTTAGGATAACTTTCCCCAACATCGCAAGATGGCTAGTTCTGGACGTCACACCTATACAAACATATCCAAAGGCAAAAACAGTAAAAGTCAATTAATAAAAAAAAAATGCAAATAAAATGAACAGACTTGTATAATTATATATTTATTTTTTGAGTTGGAGTTTCACTCCATCGTCCAGGGTGGAATGCAGTGGCACGCCCACAGCCACCTCAGCATCGACCTGCTGGGCTGCCTCAGCCTTCCAAGTAGCCAGAACTACAGACATGGCATCCAGCATGACCACACCTGGCTAATTTGTGATTTATTGTAGAGACAAGGTCTCACCATGTTGCCCAGGCTGGTCTCGAATCTGCGGGCTTAGGCCATCCTCTCACCTCAGCCTCCCAAGTGCTGGGACGACGGGCTTGAGCCACCGTGCCTGGCCTATCATTACATTTTAAGGAAAGAAAAGTACTCCAAGGTGTCCCCTGGCATACCGTCTACATGTCTTTTTTGACAGGGCTGGGTGGCATGCCCACGGCTCTGTCGGTTGCTGGAAAACGGATGGAGCCCCCAAGTTTGATTTAACCTCCCCCAGAGTCACCTCTGGGCCAGGGAGAGAACACATTCCTCTGAAGCACCTGATAGCTGAACAAAATCAGGGCTCTATTTTTAGCAGGGCAAAGTGTGAGTAATGACTGCTCTGTGATTAATGGTGCTGGGTAGAATCCGCAAGGCATAAAGACAGCCATCTTCAGAGCCAGATGTATCTCAATTCAAGTTCTTTGGCAGATACAGAGGGGATAATATTTTGTAAATACTAAACATTTGGCATGTATCCTTCTTCCTTATTAAATCATGCTTCTTGATGCTTATTGTGTTCCTTATAACCCAGGATGGGGGCTCGTGAATACCTCCTTGGCAAAACAGAGGAAATGATTTGGGCTATGGTAGGGGCTCAGGACACAGTAGCCCTTGTTATCCCACCAATACGTGGCCATAATACATCTAGCGGACGGCTTTTTCCAACGACAGGTTCTTTCATACAGCTGCACTTTCCCCTTTGAGGGAAGATGGGGAAGAGTTTCCTGGCCTACAGAGTGACAGGTCTTTGGCTGACGACCACAGCAAGGCACGGAGCCACATGTCAGGAATGGCAATTCAAGGCTTTTCCATTCAGGGAGAGGATTCCACATTCCTCTCTGTTCGGGGTAACTACAGCTATGGATTGTGGAGGTCGAAGAGGCCCAGAAAAAGCCTGAGAGCCCTCAGGGGGCCGAGTTTCTTTTTTCCTCCACGCTCATGGACTCTGCAGTGAATAGGAAACATATTAGCACCAGACAAGTGACAAATAGTTTAGATAAGTCCAAGACGACTCTATATCTTTCACCATAACATAAGGATAAGACAGTGGTCAGGTTAAAGTGCAATGGATTTACAACACCCACCACAAATGAGCCTTTTTTTGCACATCAATCACTTGCTTGGGGTTTTCTAAAATGTATACCTAGTTTCGTGAGTCTCTCAACACGTGTATTTCCCCAACGGCCTAACACGTGCGAGTTCCTTCTTAATCATGGAATAGTCTTTCTATTGGAAAGTGTTACAGTCATTGTACAAAAGCACGATGGAGCACCCAGCCGTAATATTGTCTGGCTATAGAGGCTGATGATGACACTTGTAGACCCAGAGGGCAGGAAAAGGTTTGTTGCTTGGGTAACGGAGGCTTTTCTTGGGAGAGCAGGATAGGAAAACTGAGTAGGTCTGAAAATGTCCTGAAAGACGTGAAAGAAGACTGGTTGGGGTTCTCATGGTGTCTAGGTGGTGGGTCTGAGCTGAGGGTTCCTGTGTAGGCAAGACTTGTGTGGTTTGAATCTCTCACCAGTGTCAAATGAGAGAGCACCCAGACTTCTTTTTGGCTTGCACAGATGTGGGGGCAGGGGCGAGAAGGAGGGGTGGGCTTAAAAGCTGTCAGCAGTCAAATGCCAGAAGATGGAGTTGGGCTCCTTATTAAAGTACAAAATCTAGAAATGCTCATCCTTGAGACGTCCTCTTCAATATGATGCCCCAGCCATTTGGGTCTCTTGAGAGTTGAGTAGGAAAGTTAAAAAACAGCAGGATGGAGCAGGGATACAGAAAAATGGAAAGGACACTTGCAAAATAAGTTACTTTTTCTAGTTCTGAATAAAGTTCGCATGTCTTCTTTTTGACTACCACTTCTTTGGATCAGGGGCCTGCCTGTCTGCCTTCCTCTGCAGTCTCTCTGTTATTCACTGCACTTTGGCACCAACGTTTGTTTTGCTTTGGGTTTTCTAAAATGGACATCTAGTTCGATGAATCTCTCAACACGATTATTTCTCCAATGCCCTAACTCATGTGAGTTCCTTCTTATCTCTAAAGATGCTTTGAAATTATGAGAGGTTTTGTATGTCCACAAAAGTCTTGTTTTTTTTTTTTTTTTTTACAAGCCATTAAAAAAAATACCTTCACATACCCACAACTCGAATTTTAAACCTGCCGTTGATTTTCACTGTTTGCTGTAGGTCCTAAGAGTCACCGTGAAGAGTGAGCGAGTGAAGACTGAGTCATGGCTCCCGGGAGAAGCACAGTCTAGGTTCCTGGGAGACTCCGCTCCTATTTTCATCTGGTGTTTCTGTTTAAAATGCCGAATTTAACAGATATATGTGGTTGGCTCGTTAACATTGAACTCACGGCAACGGCACCATCACCTGTGCCCGAATGAAGCCTAATGCCCACATTCTCTTCCGAAGGAACAGCGTGGCTCTCCTGCGTGTGGGTTATGAGGCAGCTCTTCGGCGAGGCATTGAGGGCCATTTTAAACAGCAAAAGCACACACACAAAAGCAGAAAAAATGCTCAAAATGTGGTACGAGATAGGTCACAAAAAGAACACTCACTTGGAGTATGACAGCTGGAGTGAGAAGGCAGGGCATGGCCTCGTCTCACGGCATCTGGGCGTAGGTGCACCCAGTGACTCCAATTCCTTGCCACCTGCACTTGTGCCCAAAGGACCACAAAAGTGCTGTGGGCATTGGTTTTGGGGGTCACATCACAATCTTAGCAAGTAGGTGGATTTGCAGAAGTGAACTCTGCAAATTATGCAGATTAACTGTTAAATATATATTAGACATATATGAAATATATGCTAAGCATATTAACAATTACAGAAAACACACATCAAGAGACTGAAGAGTGCTAAGGGGAAAAGATTTTCTACTCGAGAGGAACCCCAGTCCTGCAACAAGCCTAAGCTCTGGGGGATGAGGTTCAGAGGAAGGAAAATTGGGTAATTTTTTTTTGTTTTTGAGTCGAGGTCTCACCCTGTCATCCAGGCTGGAGGGCAGTGGCACAATCTTGGCTCACTGTAGCCTCGACGTCCTGGGCTAGATCTTTTAAGGCCAAAAACCTGAAGAATTAGAGTTTTCCAGAGACTCTGAACTGGCAAGGTATGTATATAAAAAGAGATTCAGCAGAAGACATGGGCTCATGTAACTATGAAGGCCAGCAAGTCCCCAAATCTGCAGAGAGAGGCCACAAGCTAGGGGCCCAGGAGAGCTGGCACATAGTTCTTGGTCCATGGCCCACTATGCTGAGACCCAGGAAGAGCGGATGTTTTAGTTCAAGTCCAAAGGCAGAAAAAATACTCTTCTCCTTATGGGAGGGCCAGTCTTTTTGTTTTACTCAGACGCTCAACTAATTGGATGAGGCCTACCTGCTGTATGGAGACCACCAGTTTAAATGTTAATCTCGCGGGCTCGGTGGCTCAGCCTGTATCCCGCGCCTTTGGAAGGCTGAGGTGGAAGGATCGCCAGAGCCCAGCAGGTCGAGGCTGCGGTGGTCAGGAGCGGCCACTGCACTCCAGTCTGGGCAACAGAGTGAGACTCCAACTAAAAAAAAAAAAAAAAAGTTAATCTCGTCTAAAACACCCTCATGAAGACACCCAAAATGTTTGACCTAGTATCTGGGCACCCTGTGACCCAGTCAATTTGACCCATAAAACTAACCATCACAAGAGGAGACTGTTTCTCTCCCTTATTGGGAAAGTCTTGTCTCTGAGTGAGGCTGTTGGACTAGAGACAGGTGAACCTGCCTTGCCTAGAGGTGGGAGGCCAAGGAGGTAGGATTCCTACCTTAGGGCAGGGTGCCAGCCCCATGCATAGGATGTGTCAAGACGTTGGTTTCTGGTCATGCCTCCACTGTTCTGGAAGGGAGATAGCCCTGGTCAGTGTCTCCATATTTGCCTCAGGTTTATTTCTTTAGAAATAAAATGTTGTAGATAGAGCTGGAGGTCTTCCCTTCCTGTTTTCTTCCCTCTCATATCTTCCCACTTCCTAATTGTGTTTCGGTGTTTGTACTATATATGGATGTATCCACAAGTAACATATTATTTTTATACAATAAAATTCCTCTGGGGTAAATCCTGTATATATTCGTTTGCAATTTCTAAAACAAACCTCGATATTGTGTTTATGAGATCTATTCATGTTGCATATGTGGATCTGGTTCATTTGAGAAATTCCTTTAAAATAATTCTTACCAGTCAACATTAAATTTTTTTCTTTCGATGGTTCGATGGTTGTATGACTAGTATAAAATGCTACAGTAAATATCATGCATTATACCTTATGCATGTGTACAAAGACCACTGGCATCCAGGAAAGGAATTGCTGAGTATGAGCATTTTTACTTCGAGCCGACATCACCAAAGTGTTTTCCAAGATGGTTGTACAAATTTACACTGCCACTCTCAGTGAATACCGTTTTTTGTTGCTTCATGTACTTATTAACACAAGTATTGTCAGACTTCTTAGTTTTTGCATTTTCCTAAATACTAGGGAAGTTGAAAACTTTTCCATGTGGCTATTGGCTGCTTGGTCTCCTTTTGTTGTAAATTGCCTGTTTGTGTAATTTGCCCATTTTCTCCTTGATAGCTTTGTTCGTATTTATTTATAGATTTAAAAAAAATGTATATTTTGTATACTGATATTTTTTGGATTATAGCCTCTATATCATCTTCCAATAGTGTGTTTTAAAATTTTGTTTAGACAGTCTTTGTCATCCAAAATTTTTTACTTGCCTTAATTTTATGTTTTATTTAAGGAATTCTTCCCTACTTCAAGGTCAGAAAGCTCTTCCTATATATTGATATCCTCCATATTGCTGTTTAATAATTTAAAAATTTTGCATTACATACTTAGGGCCTTAATTAACCTTGAATTCATTTTTACATAAGGGGTTGGTAAGAATATTTTGACCATAAGGACCAGTCTATTTTCTCAGTCTTATTTATTAGATAACCCATTCTTTTTCCAATATTTATTATGCCACTTTCAGGTGTCCCTAGACACCAGAACTACATATATCATGTTCTCTAAATGTGCATGTTTGTTTTGGGATTTTTCATTCTGTTCCATTAGTCCATCTATTTATCCTTAAGCTAATTTCACACTTTTTAAAGTACCAATGCTTTATAATAAATCCCGTTATTTTGGAGGAGAAGATATTCTCCTTCTTATTTTTATTTTTCACAATTGTTTTGGTTACTCTTGGTCCTTTATTCTTCTATGTGAATTTTAGGATTAGCTTGTCAAGTTCTATTACAAAAAACGCATTAAAATTTGAATTAGAATGGCAATGAATTTAAAGGTTAATTTTGAAATATTATCATTTTTACAACATTGAATCTTTCTTACTATTAGCATTTTGTACCTCTCCATTTGTTACATTTTTAATACCTATTTCTATTTTCTATTATAATATTGTATACCTTTGTTAAATATATTATGTTCCTTTTTTGTTTGCTGTCATTATGAAAGGGGGCTTTTCTTTCATTAGATTTTCCAAATGGTGTTTCTTAGGTATAGCAAAGCTATTGTTTTTATATATTGCTTTTCTAATCAGAAACTGTGTGGAGCCATCACTAAATTGATTAACCCAGTTGTGGATTACCTTCAATTTTCTGTGTAGACCACAATTTCACTGTCTAAAATTGAAGATAGTGTTTTACTTTTCCAGTTTTCTTCTCTCTCCTCCTGCCCTCCCTGCCCCCCCCCCCGTTTCTGGATGTCTGTACTGAATAGAAGCTGGAATGGTGAGTTTCCTTAGCATATTCCTGACTTTAAAGATAATGCTTCTAATTTTCACATTTAGTAGGGCTTGTGCTTTAGGATGTTGGTAGGGAGCTATATCAGAGTAAGAAAATGTCTTTCCATTCCACATTTACTATGTTTCTTTCTTGGTTTTTTCCATCCTTCCTTTCCTCTTTCTGTCTTATCTTTCACTCTTCGTTCCCCCCTCGTTCTCTTCCTTACTTGCTATTGCTAAAAAAAGGCAGTGAATGCTGTTTTATGAAAAGGTTGTGCATCTATGTTCATAGTTATGCCTGTCATAAATTTTTTCTCCTTGCATACTGTCTTGGTGCAGTTTTAATATCAAGATTTTTCCAGTTCATGAAAGGACTTGGGAGCTTCTCCTTTCTTTTTTTAATTCCCTAGAGCTGCTGTATAAAACAGGAATTATCTGTTCTTTGAAGACTTGGTAAAACACTGTATAATCTGAAATGAATCCTTGTAGATAGATTATTGACAACGGTTTAATTTTTAAATTTGTATCAGTATTTTTGAGCTTGATATTTCTTCCTGGGTCAATTTTAGTGATTCATATTTGGCTCAGAATATTTAACACGCAAATTGATTCAGACAATAAAGGTGGTTAGAATGCCAGACATTAAGAAGTCTGGAGTGGGGCAGATGTGGATGATTGAGGGACTCAACAAGATCACGAAGGACATGAGTCCTTTTCTCACCTCCTCTCTGCCATCTTCAGTGGGTCTGTACTCATGTCTGGACACAGCAACAGTGATCTAGGACGGACGGGGGTTGACTCTTCCGGCTCTGCCTTTTCGGGCAGCTGTGGCAGACACCGCATAATTCTCGCTGGCCAGGAAGAGCTCACGCTCTCATTCCTAAATCAATCACGGGCAAGAAGGCTTAGACCAGGATTCACAAACACATTCTTTACGAAGCCGAGCAGCAAATATTGTATGTTTTGTGGGTCCTGTCAATTTTGAAACAACTCAACTCTGCTACAGACGACATGAACGTGAAAGAGCCGGGCTGAGTTCCAGTAAAACTTTATTTTCATGAGCAAGCGCCAGGCTGGTATGACCCAAGGGCCACAGTTTGCTGACATCTGGCTTAGGCCCCCACCTGGATGTAGGGATGGAGTCAGCTATCACTCAGGCATGTGGCTGTGTAGACGGTGCTAGATCCTAGAAAAAAACAGACTGTGAAAGTGTTGGGAGTGTGTGGGAGGCCAAGAAACTGGGAACAGGAGAGGCGGGCCCAGTCCTCAGAGATGCGCTACGTTGGACTTGATCTTTTGGACTCTGGGGAAGCATTACACGAGAGAAGCCTTCACAGGCAGCAAGAAGACTTCCTCGGTGGGCGTGAGACACCTGGCCCAGCATCTTAGACCCTCCCTCCTCCCTAAGAAGAGGTGGCAGCTGTGTTCCAGAGCCTCAGGTGTTGGCTCTGAGTTTTCCATTTAAAGATCTCTTGAGCTTGTCATCCTTCTCTGGGAATTACAAAATCTCCCAGGTGATCTTTGTGTGCAATCAGCGCTGAGAAACCAAGGCCTGGACTTTTGAATGGTCCTCGGGGGAGCCCTCTCCCTGGCTTCTCCTGTCTCTCCTTGGCTCCTTGGGGCGACCTGCAAACCACCTAACGCTGGGGTCAGGACCTTATTTCAAACCTTGGGAGCAAGGGAGCTCTATGAAAGGTGTGATACCTTTCTAGAAAAGATTCCATACACACTCTCAAGGCAAAACGACCCCAGGAGGAGATCCATGCTGACATAACAGAGTCCGGCAAGGATCTCATTCCTCACGGAATGCACACTGGAGAGGCGCTGCCAAGTAATTTTTTTTATTAGAAAGAGCAAAGAGCACACACACACTTCATTCTTGTGGGTTTTGTGCCCCTCTTTCAGACAGCCTTGGGCAAATTCTACTAATTCTATTGCTAAGCGATGACTCCGAAGACACTTCTGGGGGACTCAAGGAGAGAGGAGATGGGAGGGTGGCGAGAAGGGGAGGCAGCTGAGGCCAGTTGCATGGGCCCTGGTGGGACCACCCGAAATTCTCAGAAGGCTGCTGCCACTCACCTCTGGGTGCTTTGGAAACGCTGTGTCGTGTTGGGTGAGGCTGGGGAGAATGGGGGAACTCTTCTTCTGAGCTGGAGGAGGGAAGTGAAGTGACGTGAGGGCCGCTCGGTCCTGCAGACCCGTGGGCAGCCGCTGTGGGATGCAGCCATCCCACACAGTGCCTGCCAGCTGCTGAACTGGGCATGGGACCTTGGCTCCGGGAGCTGTCCGGGTGCCAGGATTGATCCCAGCGGGCCCAAGACTGTGTGCTGAGGGTGTCCAGTGCAAAGTCTGAGGCTGGAACTATGGGCGGGTCTAAAATCTTACGTTCAAAGCGTCTCTCGGAGCAAAACACCAAGAGTTGGGTGAAAGAGTGTGCAACCAAACCCTGAACGGGTCTGGGAGGAAAGATCTGGGAAAACCTCTCCACGTGTGCCTCGAAGGAGGCATCGCCATAACCTCATTGGGCCGGGAGAACTGTCCAGGGCTCGGCCCAGATCAAAGAGCAAGTCGCAGGTTTCATCCTCAGGAAATGTACCCAGTGGGTGAGGAGACGGCCACATGAGCACTAGTCATGAGTGTAACCAGGGATGTAGTCTTCAACATGCTAAGGTGAAGGTGAGATCTGTGATGGGAATGGTGCCATAGGACGTTTTGCAGAGGAGGCTGTGGCCAAGAAGGGTTTCGTGAGATGCCGGCAGATAAGAACGTGGAAAGGCCCAGGGAAGGACCTTGCAAAGGCATGGCGGTGGGGATGGGGGTGGGAACAACATGGCGCCCAGGAAGCCAAAGGAACGAGATGATCTGGGAGAGAGGAGGGAAGGGTGAGGCGGACTCGAGACCAGAGAGCGGACCTCTCTGTTGGCTCAGGAGTTGGGTTTTGTGTTTCGTTAGGGGATGTGGAGCCACGGATGTATCACACCCACGGCTTTGAAACTTGGTCGGTTTTGAGTTTGCGAAGGATCCGCTCCTGAGACAGAGAAGACTCGCTTGAGGGCTCCAGGCATGGACGGCTTGGCTCGTGAGAGCTACCGCAGCGGCTCTGGCGAAGGCGAGGGAGGCTGGAACCATGTGGTGGTGGCGAGGCTGAGGGCAGGGCGTGGGGAAGAGCTACCAGGTGTCATCAAGGCTCGATGATGGGTTGATGCGTGGTGAGGCAGAGAGAAGAGTCAGAGGTGCCCAGCTCCGGGGCTGTCCCTGCGGTCGGCTCACCGCCGCTGACATTCACTTGATCTTTGTACATGACATGTGGGCTACCAAGCCCTCCCCATCTGCATCTCGTCAACCTTTCCGAATCCATTTCCTGCCATTCTCTGTGCTCACGGCTTTGGCCATAGTGGTCTCGTCGAGCCCTCCAAGTACGCTCTTGTCTCAGGGCCTTTGCATGGCCTGTTCTGGTCTGCCTGTGGTGCTTCACTCAGGTATCCTCCTGGCTGGTACTCCCTTTCTGATGCCAGTTCACCAGCGAGGACTTCCCTGACCATCTGCCTGATTTGGGAAGCACTCCCCCCCACCCCCGCCATTCTTGTCTGCCCTCAAGCCTGCTTGATTTTTCTGGAGTCCCCAGCAGCCCCTTACCAGAAAGTTCTGATGAGGCTGTGGGTGACTGATCGTCCCCCCAAAATTTTAGTGGCCAAAAAAACAAACATCTGTCCTGCTCAGGCTGCATGTCCAATGGGTGCCTGTGGGGGTCAGGAGTGGTGACATGTCACCTAACACATGTCTCTGCAATCACCACGGCAGCAGAGGTGAGACTGTGGCTTGCGCTTGGGCTTCAGAGCTCCTGCCTGCAAGCAATGGGTGTAACGTCTGCTCCTTTGTCACTGGTTGCAACGTCATGTGATCTCACCTCACTTCAAAGGGGAAGGGGAGTGTGACTCGCCACGTGCCATCCGACGAAAGCCCGCAGTAGCTGGGGAACAGCACCAAGTCGGTCCTGTCGCATCGGACACATGCGGTCATTACTTCTCTGCCGCTGACCGCCCTCCTCCAGAATAGAAGCTTGGGACCATGGGCCTTGGCTCTGTTCCCGTGGTTTTCCCAGCACTTGGCACACGCTTGGCATGTAGCAAGCACTTAATAAACGTTTTGGAATGATGGAACACCCATCCCAGCTCGTCCTCTACACCGAAGCTCCTGGAGGGCACATGGGGTGCTCTCGTCTTGTGCTGCTTTTCATTTCAGGGCAGTGTCTTGGGCTACTCAACGCCTATTCAAAATTTTCCCGACAGACACCAACCTGCGACTTAAGACCGCGCCTCCCTGTTTCCCAGGACTCAAAAATGAAAATCTTCCCACTGAAGAAAATACTGGAAACAACAGACTAGTGAAGAACCTCGAAAGGAAAGAAAGCGGGGCAGGGCAGGAACCTTCTGACTGAGTGTGGTGTGGGGCTCACAGAGGCCATGAGTGCCAACTGAGTCCTGAGTCCCTAAGCGAGTGATGCCCACCACGTGCCTCTCTGTCCAGTGCCCTGCGGCACAGCTCAGCGCTCTTCTTTCTGGTTTTGGCCGGATGTGTTGGAAAAGCAGAAAGGTACGGGGTCGCCTGAGTGCACCTCTCCCCAGCAGCCAGTGCCGCCCCCCTGCTCTGCTCACCGCCGTTCTGTCCCTCGGTAAGTCTGCAGGGATCCGTGCATCACCGCCTTCCTGTTAGTGGGTATCCTGCAGCCGAGGCATTCTGGGGACAAGCCTTGGTGACAAAGTGAACGAAGTACATGACGGAGGCCTCCAGGCTGGGTGGAGAAGAGTGACATCGGTGGCTGGCCCAGGCTGCCACTTGGCTGCCACTTGGCTCCTGGAAATGTGGTGTCAGCCCCTTGACATGTGGAGCGAGGAGGGAAGGGGACACGGGTTCTGCTCAGAAGGGGAGCCATCATGTAAGCACATCTGCTCTTGCTTGTAACCCTGGGTAAGAGCCCTGTGTGTGCCAGGGAGAAGCGTCTGGACCACGGATCTATGATTTCGAGGCTTTTTCAGAAACGAAAACTGTGCAAGCCCTGCCATCTTCACATGTCCAGGAAAGAGCTGGCCATGGGCATAGCGGCATGTGGTGTGGGTGCAGTGCGGTGTGCCGGGCCGTGTCTGCGTGTGTGTTTTGGGTTTTAGGGGAGAGGGCGACCTGCTGATGGGACAAAGCTAGATGCTGATGGGAGTCACACTTGGATGGAGCCCCCGGAAGACCCCTGAAGAGACCCTGTCATCCGGGTCCCCACGGGGCAGCGTCTTGCAGGGGCTGGCCCCGCTGACTTCACAAGGACACTTCCTTAGAAAGTTTCTTCCTGGCAACCGAGGAAGGCTTCTGAAGAGTGGACACTGGTTGGAGAAGGGCCCTGGCAAGGCCTCCACCCAGCCAGAGGCTGCGGCTGGGTTCCCGCACTCACTGCTGTCCGAGCCTGGAGGGCTGGGATGATTCACCTGTGTCTCCCACCCGCCCGTCTCAGGGACCTGAGACTGGACAACTATCGTGGTAATAATAAATACATACATGCTCGTGTTCATCTAATTCCCAAGGTTAAGAACGAGTGTTCTGGCCAGGCACGGAGGCTCATGTTTGTAATCCCAGCACTTGGGGAGGCCGGGGTGAGAGGATTGCTTGAACCCAGAAGGTCAAGCCTGTGCTCTAGCCTGGGCAGGCGACAAAGTGAGAC
The DNA here is from genome assembly GCA_027257055.1 of Cephalopachus bancanus. NCBI lineage: Eukaryota > Metazoa > Chordata > Mammalia > Primates > Tarsiidae > Cephalopachus > Cephalopachus bancanus. The sequence continues at coordinate 2,443,332 of JAPVLO010000218.1, forward strand.
CCTGATTAAAAAAAAAAAAAAAAAAAAGAAAAAGAACCAGTGTTCTATCCTTTTTTTTTTTTTTGTCAAATATACCATCAAATAGCAGAAAAAAAAATAAATGCATTTTTTCGTAAAACCGAAAGTTGGCAAAATGCCGAGGACAGCTGACCTGAACCGAACAGTCATTATTAAGCTGCAATTTAGTTTACAGGCTGGAAGGAATAAAATAAAGACACATACAATCCATGCATTATTACATATTATTGTGTACATTTTTGTGTAGTAATTCTATAAAATTTTTTTAGACTTTTGCAAAATCATCGGTTATGTTATAATGAGATTTTCATCCAACTTGTGTTATATTGTCTGTAATGATCCAAAGAAATAAACAATAAAATGCAGTTGTAGCCAACGGGTAAAAAATTGAATATGCCTCATTAAAATGTATGAGAGTAAAATGTCCAAATTATAAAATGAACATTATTTTTGTGTGTTTTCAAAAAAATTATTTCTTTTAAACATTTAAAAGTATCTATAAAATTGAAAGGCATTATATATGTATGATTAATATACATTGAATTTTTAACTCAAAATTATTTAAATAAAACTGGTCCATCTCCAAAAACCTTCATACCAGTGGGTTGGTGCTAGGGCCCTGGTGGCAGGTCACCTCCCTTACAGAGAGGAAAGGCAGCTGGTCACTTCCAGAGCCCACGTTCCAAGCTGGCTCCATGTGGCCCTGTGCCATGCTTTCCTAATTTTCATGTATTTCAATTTAATTTTTGAAAAAGTTAATTACATTTTATTACATGTTTTTATAAAAGTAATACTGGGCCAGGTGCAGTGGCTCATGCCTGTAATCCCAGCGTTTTGGGAGCCTGAGGCAGGAGGATTCCTTGAGGCCAGGAGTTCAAGACCAACCTGGGCAACATAGACTCCAACTTCACACACACAAAAAAAAATAAATAAAAAAAAATAAAAAAAATTGGAAAAAGAAAAAAATGATTTGCAATTGTAGGGTTCAATGTTCACCTAATAATGAATTTTTTTAAGAATCAATATTACATTTTCTTTCTTTCTTTTTTTTTTTTTGAGTTGGAGTCTCACTCCATTGCCCAGGCTGGAGTGCAGTGGCATGCTCCCGGCCACCTTGACCTGCTGGGCTCCGTCGATCCTTCCGCCTCAGCCTTCCGAGTAGCTGGAACAACAGATGCGAACTACCAAGCCCGGTTAATTTTTATTTATTGTAGAGACGAGCTTTCGCCAAGTTGTCCGGGCGGGTCTTGAACCCACGGGCTCAGGCAATCCACTCACCTCGGCCTCCCAAAGTGCTGGAATGACAGGCTGAGCCACTGAGCCCGGCCAATATTACATTTTCCTATGACTTAGACCTAGGTCTACATATGTACGTTTTAGTCACGTGATTTTTTCCTGCAGACAATTGTTTCCTTCAGAAGCCATATACTTTCCGTGTCATTATTTCACTGAATTATTCAACTGAATCGTTACAGCCCATCTTGGGTACCCAGCTCATTGCTGAGCACCTCCCAGGTCACAGATTGGAGCATCGGGAGAAACAAGTACTTGTCATTCAGTACCTCGGGAAATGACGCCGTGGGTGTGAGAGAAGAGGCGTGGCGATGTGTTTGTCTTTCTCTCTTACCAGGCGCTCCAGAGGCTCCCACGTGAGTGCTCATCTTCAGCGGGGTCTACCTTCCCAGTGTGATGGCTGTCAGAAGCGTGTCAGCTCAAGGAGTGGGCAGGAGGCTATGGGAGGGCTTCCCTGGGGTTGTGCAGGAGGCTGGTCTTGAGTGGGGTTGAGGCCTGTGGGACACATGCAGGCCATGATGCCAGATCCCAAGAGTGGGTCTGGGGCTCTCACGCGACGTGCGTGTGCGTGGCCGCATGGTGCCACTGCTCTCATGCCGTGCTCCTGCGGGGTTTCCGCCCATCCGTGGGACAGACTCAGACGGAGACACAGAGGAAGGCAGAGCCAGGGGAAGGGGGACCCTGGGACACGTGGGCTGAGCCCCCGCGTTTTCAGCGGAATGGCCCAATGAATTCTCTTTCTTTCCTCCTCCTCCTCCTTCCTCTTCCTCTCCCCTCTTCTTTCTTACGCCAGCTTGACTTGGAGCAACCCCGAGACTCTAGTGGCCACACCTACCTGCCTCACTTCTGTCTCTGCCCCAACATTCCCACACTAGCTTGTTCAGTAAAAATCAGATTTTACTGAAACTTCGGGGCATAAAATTGTTGCGTGAAGGATGGTAGCAATGATATGTATATTACTCTTATGTGAATAATATACTGATAATTATATACTCATCAAATAATAAACTCCCTAAAGCCGTACCCCAAATACCACATTTCTCGCAGTCCACAGGAAAGTAATCCAAGAAGTTGAGCGATTCCCACTTCCTCATGGCTGTTCCAACCCCAGCCTCACGCCTGTCCTCAGATTCGTGCTCTACTAAACGGCTGCCTTTTCCTCCCAACTCCTCTGGGAGACCTTTGGGAAACCTCACCTTTACACACAGGACTTGGCAGGATTCCTGGGTTCCTTCCTCTTCCTCGGCATGGCGTTTCTCCAAGTTTGAGTTTTGCAACCCATAACAGCATTCAGAAACGACGAGAAAGCATGGGACAGTGGGGAAGGTGGCTTCAGCTGGACTTGCAGGTGACCTCTGACATTCCAGGTGCCGCCGGATGGCCCTCGGATGCAGCCATTCTAAATTCAGGTTCCTTTTTTGGGCTCTCTCCTCGGATATGTTGCAGGCCCCCTGTCTAGCAAGTGTTATCCCTTGCCCAGCAATTCACCACTGGATAACACACACACACACACACACACACACACACACACACACACACACACACACGGACAATTCTCAAAGACAGTGTTGTCCGAATCCATAAGAAAGAAATGGTTTTGGCTGGACTTGGTGGCTCACCCTATAATCCCAGCACTTTGGGAGGCCGAGGTGAGTGGATTGCCTGAGCCTGTGGGTTTGAGACCAACCCTGGCAACTTGGCGAGCCCTCGTCTCTGCAATCAATCAAAAAAATTAGCCGGGCATGGCAGTGTGCGTCTGTAGTTTCGGATACTTGGAAGGCTGAGGTGGAAGGATCCCTGGAGCCCAGCACGTCGATGCTGGGGTGGCTATGAGTGTGCCACTGCACTCCAGCTTGGGCGATGGAGTGAGACTCCAACTCCAAAAAAAAGAAAGAAAAAAAAAAGGTTTTCTAAACACCCTCCGGAATTAGGCCAAGTAGTATTAGCTTTTTTCCTGGATCCTACCCTAACCTTCATCATCAAGGATGCTCTCAGGCATGATGGAAACATGACAGGTCTTTGTCGTGTGCCAGAATGTATAAGAGCTGATGAAATGCTGCACCCAGCAGCCATCTTCCTCTCTAGGACGCTGACATGTGGAGGTAAGATGGGAAGTTGCTTCCAGAGGGGAGTGGTTCATTCTTCTAGGCACCATATTTTTCTCCCCTACCAGGTCGAGGGCTTATTGAAAACCACGTTTTTCAACCAGGTGGGTAGTCAATACATAGGTGTCGTGTTAGTGAATGAAGACTGCCGTGGCTATGTGTATGGGTGTGAAGGGTGGTGGCATGGGGTAGATTTGGAGGGATAAGAATTTGGACTTGGCTGTGTAAGCACTGGGAAGCCACTAAAAGGTTTTCAAGCAGAGACATGACACTGTCTCGTCTGTGTTTTTGTTTTTTTTTGAGTTGGAGTCTCACTCTGTCGCCCAGACTGGAGTGCAGTGGCCGCTCCCGGCCACCGCAGCCTCACCTGCTGGGCTCTGGCGATCCTTCTGCCTCAGGCTTCCGAGTAGCCGGAATTACAGGCGAGCGCTACCACGCACGGCTGATTTTTTGATTTATTGTAGAGATGAGGTCTCGCTGCCCAGGTGGGTCTCGAACCCGCGGGTTCAGGAAATCCACTCACCTCAGCCTCCCAAAGGCGCGGGATTACAGGCTGAGCCACCGAGCCTGGCTTCGTCTGTGTTTTAAAAGACCGCTGTGGCTGCAGGGTGGGGTAGTGACCGTACATATGAAGTCATCACCCTTGAGTTTGGCAATGGACTTGATCGGCATACATTACTCGACAGAAATGGGTCTGGAGTCTTCATTTTGAGGTAAGCGCTTGTTTTTCCGAAATTGCCAATTACGATAAAAACACTCATAGGCAGGGTGCGGTGGCTCACATCTGTAATCACAGCACTCTGAGAGACCGAGGTGGATGGATTGCTTGAGTCCAGAAGTTCAAGATCAGCCTGGGAAACATAGTGAGACCTTGTCTGTACAAAAAAATAAATAAATAAACACAACGATTAGCTAGGTGTGGTGGCGCCTGTAGTTCCGGCTATTCGGGAGGCTGAGGTGGATCGCCTGAGCCCAGGAAGTCGAGACTGCCATGAGTCATGGTCATAGTGATCACACCTCTGCACTCCGGCCTGGGTGACAGAGTGAGATTCTGATTCTAAAACACACAAAAAAAGATAAAAACACTCATGCCTGTAATCCCAGCACACTGGGAGGTCAAGGTGGGAGAATCATTTGAGGCTGGGAGTTTGAGACCACCCTGGGCAACACAGCGAGACTCCATCTCTGCAAAAAAATAAAGATAACAGTACTGCCTGAGAAGGTGAATCAGCTCTTATGCATCCATTAAAATAGAATTTAAAAAAAAATCAGTTTCCAAATTGACCAGAAGAGGGCAGAGTCCTTGTGGGAATGTGCCTTGGGAGAGAGGCATTTAGACACTGCGGGGAGTTTTCAGAGGACACTGTCTAGGGAAGGCAGGCATACATGGCAGAGACAGTCTGGTGCAAGACAGAGAAATAAGTTCTCCAGAAGCGGACAGGGCAGGAGAGCCTAAAACATCCTGGTTGCTTTATTGAAATTCCTTGTCCATCCTCAGCCAGTACTGAGCTCCGCTGCGTGGCCAGCTCCGTGCCGGGGGCCAGCGGCACGACGTAGTCTCGGCCTCAGGAGCTCACACACGAGTGAGGGTTGCCAAAATGAAATAAATAAGCACAAAAGCAGCCGTGGACTTCGAGAAGAACCTTGGGGCGGCATAATAGAATGTCCGGAGGATTTCCCAAGTCAGGGGAGGTACGTCTCGGAGGGCAAGTCTGAGGATGCCGAGGCCGGTGGGGAGGTAGAGACACGTGTTCCAGGCAGAAGGACGAGTGCACGAAGGCCTGAGGTTGGAAGGTGTCGGGACAGTCAAACATTAAGAGAGGTGGCTCACGGGTGTGAGGGGTGGTGGCAAGGGGTAGATTTGCAGGGACGAGAGTTTAGACTTTCCCATATGAGCACTGGAGAGCCATATGGGCCTTATCTGTGTTTTAAAAGACCATTCTGGCTGCAGAGTGGGGCCGTGGATTCATCATTCCTGAGTTTGGTCATGAACTTGATTTATAAACATCACTAAACAGAAACGGGTTTGGAGTCTTTACTTTGAGGTAAGCTCCTGTTTTTCCAGAAATTGCCAAGTAAGATGAAAATATTTGGGCCTATAATCCCAGCACTTTGGGGGGGCCGAGGTGGGAGGATCGCTAGAGGCCAGGAGTTCAAGACCAGCCTGGGCAACTTAGTGAGATCCCGTAGCTACCAAAATACAAAAAGCGAATGAACTGGGAAGGAGCCCCGGGGAAGAGGGGTGCTGGCTAGGAGGCTGCTGCAGTTGCACAGGGAAGAGATGATGATAGCTCTGGCTGGGTGATGACAGCGGTGGAAAGACTCGAACAGACTCGAGATGTGTTTGAGGATAGACTTGACAGGCCTTGGTCGTCAGATGCGGAGGGAAGCTGGCAAGTGTCTCTTGGCTAGTTTCTTTCTCAAGACACTGGGAAAGTCTTGGAAAAGGCAGGGCAAGGATGTGAGGACGGGGTGGGGAATGGAGAGTCAGGCGTTCGACTTTGGACCCAGACGTAGGAGCCCCCGTGCACGTCCACGTGGGGATTTCCAGAACGGAGCTCTGAAGAGGGGCCAAGGGAGAGACACAAACCTGTGACCCATCCACGTCTGCAGGTCACACATCTCATCTAAAGCCAGAGTGTGGGCAAGGTTCAGAGCAAAGAGAAGAGAGAGGGCGAGAAGGTGTCTCGGATGGTGCCCTGAGAACTCTGACGGGGGCGGGAGCCGGGGGGGGCATTCTCTGGCTTGTGTGAAGGAAGCTCTTTCACAAACGAGTCCAGTGCGTGCCACTGAGTCTCTCCTTGTCAGGCAAACTGAGCATGGGCGGTATTAGCTTCCTGTTGATGCTGTAACAAGCCACCATAAACTACTCAGTGGCTGAAAACAGCACACACATATGCTCTTGCGTTTCTGGAGGCCAGAAGTCTAACAGACGCCTCGCCTGGCTAAATCAAGGTGCCAGCAGGACTGTGTTCCTCCCAAGGGCTTCAGGGGAGAACCCATGCTCTTGTGTTTTCTGGCATCCAGAGCAGGTGTCCGCAACCCCCGAGCTGTAGACTGCTATGGTCTGTGGCCTGTTAGGACCAGGTCACACAGCAGGAGGTGAATGCAAGGAAAGTGAGCTCCGTGTTCTGTCACATCAGTGGCGGCATTAGATTCTCACAGGAGCGCGAACCCTATTGTGAACTGCGCATGTGAGGGATCCAGGTTGCGGCTCCTCATGAGAATCTAATGCCTGATGACACCCTCCAGCCCTCACCTCTGTCCGTGGAAAAATTGTCTTCCGTGAATCAGGTCCCTGATGTCAAAAGGTCGGGGACCTCTGCCCTGCCTTGTTCCTTGGTGCATGTTCCTTGGTGCATGGCTGGCCCCTGTCTTCAGAGCCGGAAGTGATGAGTTGAGGCTTTCCATGCTGCTTTTGATTCTCCCTCTCATTTCCCCAGGACCCTCGGGACTCCTTGCCCTGCCTGCATAACCCGCCATAACCTCCCACCTCCAGGTCTCCGAGCTGCAGACGTGGCTCCACCTGCAACACTTCTCTGGCCATGTGCCACGATATGTCTGCGGGTTCTGCAGGTTAGGGCAGGGACGTCTCTGGGGCCTTTGTCCTCTCCATGTAAGCCACCCACCCGTTTGGACAAAGAAGAAAGACAACTGGCGAAGCGACTGATGAGGGGTGTGTTTACCCTTTCCTCGTCAGTTAGAATGGCTGTTTGAACGGGGATCATCCAGTTATTACTGTCGTGTCTCTTAGTGAAACCAATGTCTCTTGACATCTATTAGGATGGCTAAAAATCCCAAACCAAAACAAAAATTCAAAACAGCCAAAGGGACAATACCAAGTGCTTGCAAGAGTCAGAGACATATGCTGCTGGTGGGAACGCAGACGGTGCCATGTGTTAGTTGGGGTTCACAGGGACGGACTCTCTAGATATATGAATACGTGGAAGAGCGTTTCTTAGGGAGGAGAGGCCGAGCCCCACAATGGGCTGTCTGCAAGCCGGGCATGAGGAAAGTCAGCGGGTGGCTATGTCCAGCTCCGAAAGCCTCACAACCAGGGAGGCCAAAGCTGCAGCCTCAGATGAAGGCTGAAGGCCCAAGAGCTCCTGGGTGGCCGCTGGTGCCAGTCCCTGAGTCCAACAGCCAAAGACTCAGGAGTCTGACATCCAAGAGCAGGCAGAGAGGAAGCCCAGAGCCCCCCAGGGAAGGGAGAGAGCATGAGATCACCCGCCAATGGCTTACCCCTGTCCCCCTGCTTTGCTATAGCTGCTGGTGCCAAGTGGACAGTGCCGCCCACTTTGAGGGATCTTCCCCTCCAGCACACGGACTCACATGTCGGTCTCCCCTGGACACACCCTCAGACACACCCAGAATCCTGCTCTCCCCTCAGTCAGTCAAGTGGGCACCAGATGTCAGTTGTCATGGACAGCCACTCTGAAGGGCAGTGGACATTCTTCAGAATGGTGGGCAGTGCGATTCCACATCTAAGAATTTGCCCAAGAGAAATGGAGACATATGTTCACACGGAAACCTGCACGCAGATGTTTACAGTGGCTTTATTTGTAATAAAAAATGGGAACAACCCATGTATCTCTTAACTGGGGAATGTATGAACAAACGGTGGGTCATTCCCACAACAGCAACAAAAAAGGACTGAAGATAAATTCAGCAGCATAAACGCATTTCTAACACACCGCTCTAAGCCAAACGCAAACAACGGCTACACGCTGCAGGCTGCTTTGTGCCTTTCTGAAAAAGACTAAATTACGAGAACAGAGGGTAGTCTGGTGGTGGCCAGTGAGGGGATGAGGAAAGACGTTAATGACACGGTGACCCAAGGGCTCTTGGGGTGGTGGAGCTGGTTTTTTGTTTGTTTGTTTATTTGTTTGTTTGAGCCGGAGTCTCACTCTCGCCCTGGCTGGAGTGCAGTGGCACGCTTATGGCCACTGTAGCCTCGACTTGCTGGGCTCAGGTGATCCTTCTACCTCAGCCTTCCAAGTAGGGAGCTGTTTTTTTGTTTTTGTTTTTTTTTTTTGAGTTGGAGTCTCACTCGGTCGCCCAGACTGGAGTGCAGTGGCCGCTCCCGGCCACCGCAGCCTCGCCTGCTGGGCTCAGGTGATCCTTCCTTCAGCCTTCCAAGTAGCCGGAATTACAGGCATGCGCTACCACGCCGGGCCCGATTTTTTGATTTATTGTAGAGATGAGGTCTCGCTGCCCAGGCGGGTCTTGAACCCACGGGCTCAGGCAATCCACTCACCTCAGCCTCCCAAAAGCATGGGATTACAGGCTGAGCCACCGAGCCTGGCTAGGGAGCCATTTTATATGTGGACTGTGGGATGCTCACACAACCTTAGGTGTCTATTAAAACCCATAGAACTGTACACTAGAAAGGGCAGGTCTTTATGCAAATTATATGAGACCTGACAAGTTAATGAGCTCATCCTAGAAAAAGTGCTCCATCCCTCATTGCTGAATATCACTGTGGTCACCTTCGAAGTCCTCCCCTTGGGAAGCTATGTACCGACGCCAGCACCTAGTCCAGCCGTCAAAGCAATGTTGGAACTTTTTTTCTGGAATGGCCATCAGAACTGTCATCACGAGAATGTCGGAGTTTGAATTGGTGCCACGAACAAAATCAAATGTCTTGTCAAGCTTAGCAAGAGTGGATGTGATATGCCAGTCCAAGTTTATGGGGATAATACCATGCAGAAAACGGCGGTGTCCGGTTGGATTGTTAGGGTCACGCTGCCAGCGGGGCCTCCTGAATGCTAGGTCAGGCCCACTGGGGGAGTGGGTGCTTGGGGTGCCATCCCATGCAGCATGAGGGAAGCAAAGAGGCCGGGTGCGGTGGCTCAGGCCTATAATCTTAGCACTTTGGAGGCTGAGGTGAGGGAATTGCCTGAGCCCACGGGTTCAAGACCAGCCTGGGCAATTTCACTAGACTTCATCTCTACAATAAATAAAAAAATTAGCCGGACATGGCAGTGTGCACCTGTAGTTCCGGCTGCTTGGAAGGCTGAGGTGGAAGGATCGCCAGAGCCCAGCAGGTCGACGCTGGGTGGCCATGAGTGTGCCTCCAGCCTGGACTATGGCGTGAGACTCCAACTCAAAAAAAAAAAAAAGAAAAAAAAAGAATGATGTAAAGAACTGAACAAAAGTTAGATTAGAACATATAGTTTATTTAGAAAATAAACTGGGGAGGAAAGAGGAATTTACCTCCCCAAGGGAGGGAAAGGGGCCCAAGCCAGGAAACATGGCCACAGTCATAGCTCAAAGAGCACATGGCCACACCAGAGTCTAGTAAGGCAGTGGCCGCAATGGCCTGGCAATGGCAACTGGCTGCTCGTGGTTGAGTCCGTTTAACCCTTCCCTTTGATGGGGAAAAGTCATTCAGGTGCTTGGGTGGTGGTCTGTTCCACGTCAGGTAAGCGCAGGTACTGACGTCAGGGGATGGACAGCAGGCAGATGGGTGACTGCTGCCACGGTGGTGGGGTCTGTCTGTGTCATGAAGGTCACAGAGGGCTGATTAGGTTAACTTGGGTCTTGTGGGTGGAGGCAAATACTTGAAATGAAAATGATAATCAGTACAAAGCCAGCTGGGGAGAGGGTTGTAAAACAATGATCCGTAGCTGCCTCTGAGAAACTGATCTGTCCTTGGCTGGTGATCAGAGGGTAAGTTAAGTGAACTGCAAGAAAAACATGAGATTTAGGCAATGCTAAAATGGCTGCTCATTGGGGATATCAAATCCATGTGATGTCCTTTCATGGATTAAATGTTTTTCTGCGGGGACAGAGGTGTCACTGATGAAGAGAGGATGGCCAGTAATGAGCAGAACTGACGAAAACATTGCAAAAATTCATCTAATTGTGTGTCGAAATTGTAGGCTGACTGTGAGAAGCATAGCAGACCAAATCAACATCGACAGAGAAACAGTTAGGAAAATCTTAACTGAAAACCTTGGCACGAGAAGGCGTGTGCAAAAATGGTCCTGAAGGAGCTCTCGGATCACAACAAGGTTACAGTCTGTGAGGGAGTTTTCGGCCAGTCAACAAATAACTCCCTACTCACCTGGTCTGGGACCAATGACTTCTTTTCTTTACCCGAAGATAATGGACATGTTGGAAGGAAGACATTTGATGACATTCAGGACATCAAGGCTAATATGACAACTCTGACGGCCAGAGTTGAAAAAGAGTTCCAAAACTTTTTGTAAATAGTTGCACTGGAACACCCTCCCTCCTCACCAGATTTGGCCCTCAATGACTTTTTTCTTTACCTGAAGGTATAGGAAATATTGAAAGGAAAACATTTTGATGACATTCAGGACATCAAGCATAACACGATGACAGCAGTGATGGCCATTCCAGAAAGCAAGTTCCAAAACTGCTTTGACAGGTGGACGGGGCACTGGCATCAGTGCATGGCTTCCCAAGGGGAGGACTTTGAAGGTGACCGTAGTGAGATTCAGCAATGAGGTAGGGAGCACTTTTTTAAGGATGAGTTTGCGAACTTATTTGCCAGAACTCGTATACTAAGTTTTGTTTTAGAAAGCAGGATTTATTGAGAGGACAGAAAAGCTCCCACAGTGGGAGGGGACCGAAGGGGTTGCCCTAATTTTTTTTATAAAAGAAAGTGTGCACAGATGCTGCAGGTCTTGCTGTTCTAAAACAGCTCCCATTTTTATTGCGTATGGATTCACCCCCTGTCTTAAGAGACAGATGAGTGGCCCTGTGTCCTGCTTGAGCTGACAGAATGTAGGTTCTGGGCAGGAGGCCACTGAGTGGATGGGACGAGCAGCCGGGCGGCAGGAGTCCAGGTCCCAACACCAGACAGCCGCTAGTGGCCTGCGATTTCAGATGAAGCACTGAAGCACTCTGACACCAGTGGCCCTGCTGTGAATTGGGATGTGACCTGAGCAAGCCTCCCTCGTGGAGTGTTGGGAATACCAAGAGCCGGTGATGACTGTACCCTGCTTGTCCTCTCAACACTGCCTTCCACCGTGCGGCATGGTTCCTTTTCCAACTCCAGGTTCCTGTCAGTGACACTGACTCTGCCGGGCTCTGTGTGCAGGGCAACATGTGAGCATCACACACTCGTCTGTGCCGGACAAACCACACCGATTCTCATTTGCAGAGAGGGAGACTGAAGTGCTCAGCGCTCAGTGAGATGTGCCCAAGGTCGCCACTAGTGCAAGGTAAAGTGGACATGGGCTTGCGCACTGCCTGGCCCTGGCCTGTGCTCCTGTGTGTCCTTCCTTTTTTCCTGCTTCTCTCCCATAAGTTCTACAACATGAGTGGATTTCTAATGCGTAACACTAAGCCAGACTCAAGGGCTACATACTGGATGCCCTTTGGTGACTTCCTGAAAAAGACTGAGCAGCTCTCGGAGCTGTTTCCTATTTAGAGACAACTTGTCCACATTGGACTGGAACATATACATGTACACGGGATACAAAGACACACCTGGCTGATTTTTTGATGTTTTTGTAGAGATGAGGTCTCGCCAAGTTGCCCCGGCTGGTCTCAAATTCGTGGGCTCATGCAACTCTCCCGCCTCAGCCTCCTAAAGTGCTGGGGTTCCAGATGTGTCACTGCGCCTGGCGGAATGATATTCTTGAGTCTACATATCTTTTCTTCAACAATGTGGAATGATGGAGTAAACAGCTACTTAGATATGTACAAGGAGGGGTTCAAAACCCCCAGAATTTACTTATAGGAAATTGTACATGTATTCTTACCTGTTTATACTTCAGCCACCTTCAAAGTCCTCCCCATTTGATGCAATATGCCTATCGAGATGCCTTTTCCACTGCTCAAAACAGTTTTTTAACTCATTCATTTTGATGCCTTTTAGTGCTTCTGTTGTTTTTTGTTTTACCTCTTCTATATTGGCAAAACCTTTCCCTTTGAGGACTTTTTTTTTTGTTGTCCAGGGAAACAAACAAAAGAGAAGTTGTTTGGGTGAGACTGGGTGAATAGGGAGGGTAGGGCATGGGGGTTATGCTGTTTTTGGTCAAAAACTGATGAACACTAAGCGCAGTGTGGGCAGGTGCACTCATAAATCACCCATAATGAAATGGGCACGTGTTGATAGAATCTCCAAAAAAATTCACTGAAGCAGAATGCAGCCTCTCACAACAGCGCTAGCCTGTACACAGATGCTGATGGGTTCCTTGAGCACTTACCTAGTAGGGGAAGTCTGTACTACAAGAGGCACACACACACACACATATATATATATACACACTATGTGTACATATACACACATATATAATATATATTTTGGATAAAGATATGGAAAAATGTACATATTTATGATGGGAATTATTACAATCAATAAATGCTTTTAAAAATGGACAAGGATATCTTGTGATAGCAGATTAATGAATACAATAATTTCCTCTTCTACCCTAGAGTTCATTACAATCATAGTAAAGGCATATAAAAGACACAGACTTATGAGGACAAAGGAATAGGCAAAGGAGTCAATAGTAGATTAAAAAAGCCCACACATTTCTACAATACAGATTTAGCAGAGCAGAGGAAGTTGCTTCTCTAACCTTACACAGAGGGAGATCAAGACAGGATAGATCAGATTGCCCAGAGGACTCCTGGGAAAACTTAGGAGTTCCAGGGGTGGTAGTGGATGGAGTTCGGGGTTAGGCCTGAAAGTAGGGAGACTATTTGGGTCAGCTGATGCCCATCCATTTCTTCAGGCATTGTGTAACAACAGCCTGGTTTCTGTCCCAAGCCTAGAGCTCAGAGGTGACTTTCCAGGAGACCCGAAGCACCTCAGAAGAAAGACATCTTCCACATACCTGTTGTGTGAAGACTGAAAAGGCTGGAATCAAGAAAGTCTCCCAGAGAACAGAACAAAAAGGTAAAGACAGAAAAAGACACAAGAGAAAGTCCAAGCAGTGTATGGCATGCATAAGACAGCCAAGAAAATAGAATCAAGAGAATGAAGGTGAAGAAATCATCAAAGAAACAACCTAAGAAAACTTTCAAGGTGCGAGTCCATTCAGAATTGGTGTCTCCCTGACACCAGTCCAACTCTGGCTTTTCCACCCAGCACTTGTATCCTCACTCCTGACTTCATTTTCTTCCATTGAACATATCACCCTCTGGCACGTTTGATGTCTTTTTTCCCCACTAGACTGTGAGCTCCTTGCAGACAAGGATTTGTGTGCATGTGCTGTTTTATCCACTGTGATATCCTCAGCCTGGAGGGTGCTTGGCTCAGCTGGTGTTCAATAATTATTTGTTGAGTGACAAGGTAAGAGATGGCTGTGTGTGTGACGCAAGAGATTCAAATCCTCATCTGCTGAGGAAAGATGGCAACTGATCATGCCTCAAATGAGTTCATCGGTAGAAAGACAGTTGTCTATACTTTAGAAATGTGAGGGCGGCCACCTGAAGGTACAGCTGCATGATTTCCAGGCAGTTAGCCCCATCTGAAGAGCAGGAGGCCTGGGGTGGGAGGAGGTGAGTCGCTGTTGTTTTTCTTTATAAGTTTTTGCGAACGACTTGCTTTTCTCATTGGGTGCTTGTATTGTTGATTTAATTTTTTAATTTTAATTTTTTTTTGAGTCAGAGTCTCACTGTCGCCCAGGCTGGAGTGCAGTGACACGCTCATGGCTACCTCAGCCTCCACCTGCTGGGCTCAGGCAATCCTTCTGCCTCAACCTTCCAAGTAGCTGGAATGACAGGTACACACCACCATGCCCGGCTAATTTTTAAAAAAATTATTGTAGAGACAAGGTCTCATCAAGTTGCACAGGCTGGTCTCAAACCCCTGGGCTCAGGCAATCTTCTCGCCTCGGCCTCCCCACATGCTGGGATGACAGGCTGGGATGAGACCCACTGCACTTCGGTGTATTGTTGATTTTACACGAGAATACGTGTCTTAGAACACATTTTGTGGCTGGACTGGGTGGCTCAACCTCTGATCCCAGCACTTGGTGAGGCCGAAACAAGTGGATTGCCTGAGCTCACAGGTTCAAGATTAGCTTGGGCAACATGGTGAGACCTTGTCTCTACAATAAATCAAAAAATTAACCAGATGTGGTAGTGTATGAGTGTAGTTCCAGCTACTTGGAAGCCTGAGCCAGAAGGATTGCTGAAGCCCAGCTGGCCGACACTGGGGTGGCTGTGAGCGTGCCCCTGCACACTCCAGCGTGGGCAATGGCATGAAACTCCAACTCAAAAAAAAAAAAAGTCCCGGTGCGATGGCTCAGCCTATAATCCCAGCACTCTGGGAGGATAAGGCAAGAGGATTGCCTGAGTTCGTGGGTCTGAGACCAGCCTGGACAACTTGGTGAGACCTTGTCTCTACAATAAATCACAAAAACGAACTGAGTATGGTGTGTGTCTGTAGTTCCAGTTACTTGGAAGACTGAAACCAAAGGATTGCTGGAGCCCAGCAGGTCGGGGTTGCGGTTGCTGTGAGCATGCCACTGCACTCCAGCCTGGGCAACAGAGTGAGACTCCGACTCAAATATATATAAGCTGGGCATGGTGACTCAAGCTTGTAATCCCAGCACTTTGGGAGGCCAAGGTGAGAGGATTGCCTAAGCCCACGGGTTCAAGACCAGCCTGGGCAACTTGGCAAGACCTCATCTCTACAATACATCACAAAATTAGCTGAGCATGGTAGCGAGCACCTATAATTCTGGCTACCTGGAAGGCTGAGGCGGAAGGATCACCTGAGCACAGTGGGCTGATGCTGGGCTAGCCGCCAGGGTGCCACTGCACTCCAGCCTGGGTGATGGAGTGAGACTCTTACTCAAAAAAAAAAGAACACATTTTATGTTTAATTACTACAAAAATGTCATAGCCATAATAATAGCAGTTCACATTTATTGAGCACATATTACATGCCAAACATGGTGCTGAGTTCTTGATGGATCACTGAAGAGTGGATTTCATATCTGTTGCCATCTTGCATGGATTGAAAACATCTGGTCTTAACCTAAAAACAGAGTAAAAATCCCCCAATATAAATATTTAGTAACATAAATGCAACTCAATAAATTCCACCTCTCAATCCTCATACCAGATATAATTTTGATATGCCTATGTCCTAAAAATGCAAGAAAAAATCATCATATGATACTTTTAAGTAAAGTTTTATTTACTGGGGCATTCTCGTAGCTGCAAGAGCGCTTGTCAACAGGATTTGCTGCAACAGGAACTGTAGAAAATGAAGGGAACTGTGGATGAGCTCTTGCGGAAGCATCTGTCTGTGTCCTCAGCTCGCCCCCCTCCTCCCTTCTCTTGGCATTTCTCTTTCGGCCTGCTCAGCTGGCATGTAAGTGCCCTCTGTTTCGGGATGTTAGTGAGATTTTCACAACGTGAAACGGCTTCTGAGGGTCGTGCTCGAGCCTGCGTTCTGACCCACTTCTCCCTGTCTGAGCTGGGATTTTTGGTTGGGACGTAGTCACCTCCGAGTCGTTCAGGGACACACAGAGCCAGTGACTGTGACCGACGGCTATTCAGTCACCACAGTGGTGGGATTTGAACCCTGATCGTGGTTTTAAACACCCTGTAGCACAGTCCTTTGGTTTGGATGCTGCTATGTTTAGACTTCCCTTGCTTCCCTCCTTCTGTTTGCTCGGCGAAACTCCCCCTCTCAGTTTAGAGGTGTCCCTCCCGGGGAGGCCTTTCCCAGTGATGGTACCCCTGGATGGGGACACTGTGCCCCCAGAGCTCCTGGGCACACTGTGATATTTCACCTCCAACACTCTGGCACCACTGCCATTTGCTCTCAGTTTCTCCTGCAGGACTTGCTGCTTGGTGGGTACAGAGACCAGACTATGTGTCTTGGTGGTTCCAGTACCTGGCACAGTGGTCGGCCCAGAGTAGGTGCTCAATAAACATTTGTTGAATGAATGAATAAATGAACGAGAGTCCCTGTCATTGTATACAGTTCCACTTTAGTTTGCATATACTGAATATGTGTGAAAAACAACAACCAGAACAACCTCACAGCTGGGCTTCACAATCGCTGGGTCGAAGGCTAATATGTTAGAAAGATTGGCCTGAACCCAGACATTAAGGGAAAAAGAGATAGGGAGGAGGCCTGGCACATTTCCTGTGTTCCACGGGAAATGAATATTTCCTAAGCGCTTTCCTCCAGCAATTTCCTAAGTAAATTGAGAATGAACCATATGACTTCATGGCCCCGTGAAAGAAGAAAATCCCATGCTCTCCAAGTGGCTGGTGCCGCATGCTGCACCCTCACCTCTTATTTATAGCTCAACTGATAGGTGCAGAGGAGCAGCCTTGTTTTCCGATTTCTTCCGAGCCTTTGAATCCTAGTGAACAAAGGCCACATTGAAAACCTCTCTTGGCTTATCACTCGGGAGAGCCGGCACAGGATGACACGACACGAAAACATTTTCAATACAGCCCCTCCCCCTACTCCCACCTCCCCTGGGGCACGGGACACCATGGACGCATCACGGCAGTGTGGTTCCTTCATGGCTTTCCCTGCTCTTCACTGGCCAGAGCTCATGTCCTCGCTGGGTGCTGCCTTCACGGATGACGGGAACAACTCGACAGAAAGCTTTGCAGGTGGTTTTGAAATGTCCACCCGTGGCTGGTTGAAGGAAGATTGTTAAGGGGGCGTGGCTTTCTGTGATGATGGGGAGATGGGACAACATGTCATCTTTTAGTGCAAGTTGCGTGTCAGGCTCAGAGGGAAAAGCCTTTCTTGGAACGGCCTCCTGGATGTGCAGATGAAGAGAAAGAAGAAGTGGGACTGATGATGTCTGATGGTTTCACGTGTGGGGCCAGATTTCCAGCGTGTGTAACTGAGGGAAAGTGGATAGACCACAGAGTTGCTCCTAGTCACATGGGAGGATTGCTACGGGCCCAGGTAAGACTAGACACTGGCTCAGTGGCTATTTCCACATGGAAGTCACTCCTCTTGCAAGAAGAGGACTTCTCCTAAGCAGAGGGGACCTCTGATTCCAGCAGGGTTCTGGAGACAAATCTGGCTAAAAGTTGAAACCACATATCTGCAGCATCCTGTCCGTCATGACCAGGAGAAAGCACATTATCTTACAGTCATCCATGGGTCATGATGCGTGATGTTTCCATGACTTTACTGGCCTCTAGCTAAAATTTGTCATTTTTATCATAATTATTAGTACATGTGCTTAATAACAAAAATCTCTTGTATATATTTAACTTCAAGTAATATACACATACTTAATGTATGTACCTACATGCATCTGCAGAGATATATACACCGATAAATACATTGTATATATGTGTGTGTACATATACACACATGTGCATAGATGCATATGAGGGGGCCTCCAATACAGGATCCCCCCGCTAGGTCAATGTTCTAGGACCCCATTGGCATCAGTGTACCAGCCAGTGTTATTGTGAGAGGCTGTGTTCATCTTCAGTGAACTTATTTTGGAGATTTTTTTTCCCAGCGCATCTGCCCATTTCATGATGGATGATTTACACAAACAACCTGCCCACGCTGTGCTGAGTGTTCAGCAGTTTTTGACCAAAGATGGCATGACCCCCATGCCCCAACCTCCCTATTCACTGGATTTCACCCCCAGCAACTTTTTCTTGTTTCCTTGGATGAAAACAGCCCTCAAAGGGAAACGTCTTGCCCTTTTGTGGAAGAAGTGAAACAAACAACAGCAGAAGCATGAAAAAGCATCCAAACTGATGAGTTCCCAAACTGTCTTGAGCTGTGGAAAAAATCGTCTCCACAGGTGTATTGCATCTAATGGAGAGGACTTTGAAGGAGACCGCAGTTTAAACAGGTGAGAATGCATGCACAATTTTTAATAAATAAATTCCAGTTTTTATGGCTCCCCTCTTACTCCCACACATACGTGCGCGCGCGCACACACACACACACACACACTCTCCCATAGTGACTGAAATAAGCAGGCTCTCTCCTGAACTTCCCCTACTGCCTGTGGGTGGCTGTCTGTCATTTGCTGGTTTCAAATTCCAGTTGCTTCAGTTCTAGCCCAGGAGGTTCCTGGCTTCTCTGACCTGGGCGTGGAAGCCACGCGTGGCAGAAGGAGCAGGGATGCCTCCGTCCAGTGCTTTTCCCATCCAGGCTGTTAATCTAGCTTCTCACAGTGGCGCTGATACTCTGGGGACATCCTGGCATCGCGGAGTCCTAGAGTTTCGAATCTGGAGAGGGGAGGGAGGCTCTGCCTGCAGCCTTGGCACAGGAGGCCGGCGCAGGGCTCTGTCCAGCGTCTTCTGCAGAGAGCTGCAGAATATCCTGGGACACGGGCAGCTTGGCTGTCTCTGCTGGTGTCTGTGAACGTAACCATTCTTTAATTTACGCACAGTCCGGATTCTTCTGCGTGGACGTGTGGGGAACCCAACTCTGACACATCCAAGAGAGGAGAAAACTCTTAGTTCATGAAACTGAAAGCCTCCAGGTCCGGCAGCTCCCGTGATGTCCTCGGTGCTTGGTCTGTCTCCAAGCCTTGTCTCTGTTTCTCAGGCCAGTTCTTCCCGTGCTGTGGCCGCAAGCCTACCCCGAGCCTTCCCTCAGAAGTCACAGGCACACAGTCTGCCAGCTCTGAGTCAACTGGTGAGAGAAGTGTACTGCCAGCTTTCCTAGTGGTCCTGGATAAGGACTGAGGTTCAATGTCATGGACTTGCCTTGGGTTGTGCATCTACAACCAAACCAATTAGAGGGCTGGGATACATCACCTGGCCTGGGTCATATGCCTTCCCTGGACACCAGAGAGCGATGTCAGCCCCACCTGGCTCTCACAGGCTAACAGTGAGTGACAGGAAAAACAACAACAACAACAACAAGGAAATAAAAAACCAACAACAGTTCTGTTACCAGAGCTAAAATAAAAATAGATGTGGAGTAGCTCAAAGCCATGGCTGTTTGCTCCTAGGGCGGCTGTGTCTGAGACACGGTGCTGGGTGCCTGTCTCCAGAGCGGCTGTCATCAGTCCATTTGTTCATCAGATGCTTCTTTTTATTTTATTTTTAAATTTTTATTTTAAAGATGTGGGGTATAATTCAGGATTAGATACACAAATGGGCATTGTACAGGTAAAGTTTGGGCCTCACCTTGGTCCCCACTTCACCTGGTTTGAGATCAGGTA
Source organism: Cephalopachus bancanus (assembly GCA_027257055.1). Taxonomy (NCBI): domain Eukaryota; kingdom Metazoa; phylum Chordata; class Mammalia; order Primates; family Tarsiidae; genus Cephalopachus; species Cephalopachus bancanus. The sequence continues at coordinate 2,462,869 of JAPVLO010000218.1, forward strand.
CCCTTATTGATGAAGTGTGTCCCCTCTCCCCCAGCAGTTTCCAACTACTGCCAATCCCTTTCTTGTAGTATTATGATAATTGTTCAGGGTCCACTTAGGAGTGAGAACATGTGGTACTCAATTCCTTGTTTCTGTGATAGATCATTGAGTATTATAGAGGCTAAATCTATACAAGTTGCTGCAAAGTTCATAATTTTGTCCTTCTTTATGGCTGTGTATGTGGACCACATTTTCTTTATCCAGTCCACCTTTTGATGGGCAGCACAGTTGGTTCCCTATTTTTGCTACTGTGAATAATGTTGCAATAAACATGCATGTGCAAGTATCTTTTTCATAGAGTGATTTGAGTTCCTCCAGGTATATTCCCAGAAGGGGGATTGCTGGGTATATGGAAGGTCAATTTTTAGATCTTTTAGAAATCACCAAACTGTTTTCCACAGAGGTTTTACTAGTTTACATTCCCACCAACAGTGTAGAAGTGTTCCCTTCTTTGCTGCATCTTCTCCAGCATCTGTGGCTTTTTGAATTATTGATAATGGCCATCCTGACTGGAGCCAGGTGGTATCTCAGTGTGGTTTTGATTTCCATTTTGTTAATGATTAGAAAGGCTGAGCATTTTTTCATGTGTCTGTTGGTTGCTCATATGTCTTTTTTTGAGAAGCACCTATTCATGTATTTTGCCCACTTTTTAATAGGGCTGTTTGTTGTGTTTTGCTTTTTTTCTTTTCAGCACATTTGAGTTTCCTATAGATCCTGGATGTTAGGTTTTTGTCAAATATACAGTTGGCAAGATTTTTTTTCCTGTTCTGTGTGCTGTCTCCTGCTCTCTTGATGATTTCTTTTGCTTTGCAGAGGTTTTTCAGTTTGATGAGATCCCACCAGATACTTCTTAAGAAAGCTGAACTGGTAGACATGGAGCAGAGGAGGGATGTGTTGGACGGAGGCGGTGAGAGAGGCCTGGGGGAGGGACAGTGAGCTCTGAATGAAGGTCAGGATGGCTCGGGGAGGCGGAGGGGTTTGAGAGAGGCCTGAGGAAGACCACCAGAAGCCAGAAGGGATCTAATGAACAATGCAGTGGCAGCTGAGCATGGTTCATTCATTTATTCATTCGTTCAAGCAGTTTTGGAGGGCAATGCTGCCCAGCCACTGTGCCAGGGTGAGGAAGGCAAAGGTGACAAGACCGTCCTACCCTTGTGCTCTGCAGGGGGCAAGTCACACAATCTGATAATGAGAACTGCAGTCACTGCCACCAGGGAGACATTGAGAGCGTCCCAGAAGAACACAGTCCCAACAGCCAAGAGGTGGGCCCAACCCAAGCATCCAGCAGGGGAGGACCCAATAGAGAAGACGCAGCACAGACATGAACATGCTGGAATACACTCGCTCAGCCACAGAGCGAGGGAAGGCCTGTCTTCCACAGCAACAGGGACGCCACTGGGGGCCGTTATCCTTAGGGGACTGACTCTGAGGTGGAAAGTCCACACCGTGTGCTCTCCTTGCTAGTGGGTGCCGGGTCACATGCACACCTGGACACAGAGGGCGGAACAGCAGATGCTGGAGACTCGGAAGGTGGCGGTGGTGAGGAGGATTCCTTAAGGGAGATCCCTTAGGGTACGCTACTGGGGGAAAGGGTGCCCTAAACGGTCAGACCTCCCCACTGTGCAATGTACCCGTATAACACAGCTGCATTTGTATGTCTTAAATTTATACCAAGGAAGGAAGGAAGGAAGGAGAAGGAAGGAAGGAAGGAAGGAAGGAAAGAAGAGGGGCTGGGGAGAAAAAGAAAGAAAGAAAGAAAGAGAGAGAGAGAGAGAAGAGAGAGAAAGAAAAAAAGAAAGAGAAAGAAAGGAAGGAAGGGAGAGAAGAGAGAGAGAGAGAGAGAAGGAAAGAAAGAAAGAAAGAAAAAGGGGAAGAAAGAGGGAGAAAGAGAGAACATCCACTTGAGGACCCAATGTATGTGGGAGAAGGGGTATGGGAAGCAGAAAAGCCACCCTGGAGGGAGAAGCTCATAAGTGGAGATCTGAAGACCGAGGAAGAGGCTTTTGAGGGTGGAAGAGGGACTGGGAAGGAAAATAATTTGGGCCAGGGGCACTGGGGCTGGTGAGAAAGCGCTCAGGGGTGACAGGAGAGAGGACAGTGCCCTCAAAGCCACCAAGGCTCAGAAGCACAGGGCGGGGAGGATGGAGAGGGCTCAGGCAGGACGGGGGCCAAGTCAGGCCATGCTGGGCCGTTTGGGCCACAGGAGAGATCTGGAATCTCACGGAAAGCATTAGCTTCATGATCTGTTTTGTGTGGCTTCAAAGACGTCACTTGCCATGGGTAGAGAAAGGACTGAAGGCTGAGACAGCATAAGCAAAGCCCATGAAAGATGCCGGGGGCTTGGGCTGCAGTGCTGGAAAGGGACGTTCTCGGAAGTAGACGCTTCCAAGAGACCTCTAGTCTCTTAGTTCCGCAAAGATGGCGCCTGGCACAGTTGGGCCTGCAGTACTCTCTGTCTTGTGGATTTGGATACGTTTCACGTTTGTGTAAGCTGGCTGGATTGTAGGTTTTATTTTTCATGACAGTACTAAATTGGCCGGAGATTAGGCTAAATATAATTGTTTTATAGATAAATGCATCCCATTGTCATAAATAATGACCATCTACCAGCCCACCTGGTGCCTGATTTAAGAGATGAGGTCGCAGGGAACTTTGTTGAGCCTGCAGATTTGAGGACCACACTAAAGTCAGAGGAATGGGACCTTCCTCCTTGGCGGTCCTGCAGAATGTTCTGAGTCCCACAGTCAGCTTGCTGGTGGCTGTTTGCGGGGTCCCTCAAGTCTGCCAGAGCATGCGTCCTGCCAGTGTGTCCTCTCGACTTGCTAATTGGGATGGACAGCTAGGGTCAGGTGCCTGCAACACAGCAGAGTTCCTGCTGGTGGGCACGGAAGCCTCCGAGCCCAAGGGTGCTATTATTTCGATTCCCTGGAAAACCAGCTTTGGAAAATCTCACTGCAGCTTGGGAGGCCAGGATTGAACATGTCCGGCTCTGCACCCAAGACTGGGTTTCTACCAAGCAGCATCTGCATGGCTGCTCCGTGGATGACATCAGTCCAAAGGAGACAGGGTGACGCCTGGGGTCTCATGACGGCTGCCTGCTATCCCTCTTCCCAAGTCCCTCGTGCCCGCTGGGCCGCAGTCAACCCATCGGTAAAATAAACATAACGGTAATAACACTTGCTAAAGCAGCCAGCGGGGAGTTGAAGGCGAAAAGAAACTTGTGAAGGTGGCTTCCAGACCAAAAAAAAAAAAAAAAAAAAGGATGCAAAAAAAGAAAATTGCCACAATGTGGCTGGTCAGACAGGCTTCAGTGTGCCGTGGTAGAAACAGCAGCATCTCAATGCCTTCAGACAAGGTGCCATCTGCCCCGCAAAGGCCGCGGCCAGCCTAGCAGCTCTTCACATCAAGGGCAAAGTGTGTGTGACTCACGCTGACCTCTCCTCCATTCTTGTGCGTTCAGTAAGACCCATGGGTTGTGCCATCATCATGGGTGGCTGTTGTCTCGCCTGCCCCTGGTCTCAGTCCCTTCTCCTGGACATGCATTTGGACGTGTCACCCACATCACCTGTCACATGGGGCTGTACCCCTCCCTGCCCTCTCCTCACAGAGGGCTCCCTTCCTGGACTGGCACTGGGGACTGACAGGTGTCCCAATCTGATCTGGCCAATCACTGCTTTCTCCACTCCCCCTTCTGGCCAGAACAACTGGTAGGACAATCAGCCTGGGAAACAAGTTGGCCCAACAGCCTTCAACCCCGATTCTGTCGGACATGTTGAAAAAAGTTAAGTATGTTTTTATAGAGTTTGCTAGATCAAGGGGATGTAGGATGAAGGCTCCCTGGTCACCTCTCGAGAAGAACTCATCTGAGAATGAAGCCAAGACAGAGAGGGCCGGGCACAAGGCTCACATCTGTAATCCCAGCACTCTGGGAGGCTGAGGTGGGAGGATCACTTGAACCCAGGAGTTCAAGACCAGCCTGGGCGACATAGCAAGACTCCATCTCTACAAAAAATAAGAAAATTAGCTGGGTGTGGTGGCATGTGCCTGTAGTCCCGGTGACTTGGGAGGCTGAGGCAGGAGGATTGCTTGAGCCTGGGAGGCGGAGGCTGCAGTGAGCCACAATCCTGCCACTGCACTCCAGCCTGGCGCTTCAAAAACAGCGACAAAGAGAGGCTGAACTGCAGCTACACAGTCAGGGGCTGGCCACGTCCCCGGGTCCCTGGATTGAGCCACACCAGAAGACGCAGATCCTGGGCTTCTCCGCTCGTTGGTGACTATGCTGCATTTTCTTTTTGGCTCCAGACATTTGAACCAGGTTTGCACCCTGCATGGTTGAAGGGACCCAGCTTGTCAAGTGCAGGGGACACTGGCCAGCTCAGCGAAGGCGACAGAGTGGGGATGGGCACACGGCCCCTCAGCCCATCTGGCTCCAGTTGGCCATCGGGGAAATTGAAGACAGGGGAGACTGGCCTCTTGTTTAGGCTTTTTGAAGTATTCCGCTAAGAATTCTACTCTTCCCTGTCCAAAGCAGAAGGACTAGGCAGAAGGGGACAACCAGGTGGCCTAGAGAATGCCAATGAGGCACAAAGACCAGCAGCAGTGTGCCCGCCGCACACCTCCTTGAGGTGGGGGCCTCGCTGGAGGCTGGAGTCTGCAGAAGTGATGGGCGCTGGCTGCCACCATTCGAATGAGGAGCCTACCCTAAGCCCGCAGTCCCTCCGGGATGCCCTTCCCCAAGGCCCAGAGGCCCAGAGGCTGCAGCCACCAAGGCTGAGGAGGGCCCGGACCCAGGGTGGGAGCGAGCTTGCCCGCAGGCAGGGGGAGCTTCTGGCTGTGGGGACCCGAGGCGGGTGCTGATTGATCAGGGATCGCTCCTTGTAGGAACCAAACCTGTCCAGGGCAAACACAGCACCAGTCACGTGGGGGAAAAGGCGCTGGGAGGGGGCATGAACATGATTTCCACGCCTGGAATGGGCAGCCGGGATGGTGCTGGGAACCCAGACCCCTTGGACTGCGATCGGTGGGTATCCCAGCTCGCATGTGACATGCCCAGTTCAAAATGGCCCCAGGACACTGATCTTCAAGCTGGCTAGACCCAAGAGGGGGAAAGCTTCCAGCTTCCCTGCAGCGGAGGCAGGACACACACACCAGTTGGCTTTGCAGGGCGCCTCAGCCTTGCCACGGGCCTGTAGGCATTTCCTAGGGAGCGGCTTAATCTTTACAGCCGTCTTTTTAGGTAGATGCTATTATTTCTATTTTAAAAGGCACAAAACTGGTCCCAGAGTAGTGACGTCACTTATCCAAAGTCCCGGCGGGTTACTGGCAGAGCCAGGATTCACGCCAGGCGGTCCAGTCCCACAGCCACACTCTGGGCCACTTGCCACCCGAGGTGCCGCAGAGTCTTGTCCAGGGCCCTCAGGCGCCATCAGTCGTCACCCCCAGCGAGAGGGGACTGGGCGGCCCGGATTTTTATGTCGACCTTTTCTTTGCTCCACGGCATCTCTTGGAGTGTTGTCCCTTAAGTGGCAACACTGTGTCCTCTGATGCCTGGCCAACACCCCCAGCAGAACAGTGGACACACGCCCGTGACGCGGCTTGGGAACCCCGGAGACCCTGAGACCTCCAGGGTGAGGGAGAGGGCGTGGCTGCTGGTCGAAGGGCGTCCCCTTCCTCCCCCTGCCCACATCCTAGCGGGTAGCGGACTGTAGGGCTGTATCTGTGTCTACACGCTTCTCCCAAGGCAGGAGCCCACAATCTAGGGTCCGGCAGTGTCTGGGTTCTCAGGCACTGGGGTTTCACGTACCCGAGAACGGGCGTGCTGTCTGACACCAGGGCAGCCGCAGCGAGAGCGAACGCCAAGTGTGAGGAAACAGGTCATCGGATGAGAGGGCAGAGATGGGACTTGTGGGTTGCAGGAAGCAGCCCGCTGTGGGTGGCAGGGTGCAGGAGGGACGTGGGGCCCTGGGAGGCTGGGGCGAGTAAGGGGAAGGTGCAGTCTTGGCAGAATGGGCGGAGGGGTCGTCATGGCCCCGGGCAGAGGTCTGGGTGGGGCCTGCCCGGTGGCAGGAGGCATTTCTGACGGGCAGGCGTCGCTGGGCCTTGGCACGCGTGGGGCAGTCACATAAACGGCGTGGCAGGGGCGGAATCCACATGCAGGGCACAGGAGCGGAGGAGGAGGCAGTCCAGCATGGGCTTCCCCAGAGGACAGACCGCCAGGTGTCACAGACACCTGTGACTTGGGCTGGGACCAGAGACCTCTGCTGCTGCCGCTTGGCCCCTTGCCCCTTCCCGTCTGCACGGCATCTTTCTTTTCTTTTTCTTTTTTGTGAGTGGGAGTCGCACTCTGTCACCCAGGCTGGAGTGCAGGGGCATGCTCACGGCCACCCCAGCGTCAACCTGCTGGGCTCCGGCAATCCTTCTGCCTCAGCCTTCCAAGTAGCTGGAACTACAGGCATACGCTACCATGCCTGGCTAATTTTTTGATTTATTGTAGAGATGAGGTCTCGCTAAGTTGCCCAGGCTGGTCTCGAACCCCTGGGCTCAGGCAGTCCTCTCGCCTTGGCCTCCCAAAGCGCTGGGATGACAGGCGTGAGTCACCACGCCTGGCCTGCACAACGTCTTTCAAAACTAACTTTGGTTCTTCTCAACATCACTTTCCCTTTTCTGAGCTCAGACTTCCTCGATCCGAAGACCACTGCTCTAGGATGACATTACCCAATTCTAAGAATGAGTCCTGTTCTATAAAGTATTATCTCATGCAAATAAAACTAATTTGAAACAAAGCGCATTCATTCTGTCCTGTCTCTGCTCTTGGGCTTATTTCCTTTTAGAGGAAAAGGGTCTCCCTGTGCTGCCAGGCTAGAGTGCAGTGGTAGGATCACAATTCGCTATAGCCTTGGCCTCCAGGGCTCAAACAAGCCTCCTGCCTCAGCTTCCCGAGTAGCTGGGACTGCACGTGTACGCCACCATGCCCAGCCGCTTTAAACATTTTTTGTAGAGATGGGGTCTCGCTGTGTTGCCCAGGCTGGAATGCAGTGGTGTGATGATAGCTCACTACAACCTCAAACTCCTAGGCTCAAGTAATCCTCTTGCCTCAGCCTCTCAGGCAGCTGGGACTACAGGCATCAACCTCTGCACCCAGCCTGGAGTTGACTGTTTAAGGTCTCCAAGGTGTTGTCACTGTCACTGTCTGAGTTTGTACGATGTGCCCCCTGGGGGGAGTGCCATTTACTTTTCAGTTCTGTTATTTCTACTTTATGCTCTGAAATCACTTGCCATTCCCGAACTCACCTAAGAGCCGCGTCCCCTCGGTCCTGTTGAAAAACACACGCCCCTCCCACAGCCGCATGTGAACCTCACGGTCTGTGCTGCCCCGGGACCTCTCAAGGGAACCTTCATGGCCTTCTGTGAGAGGGCCTGAGGTTTGTTCCTGGTATTGGCAGGGAGTCCAGGACGCACCCAGTTTTCAGGAAAACTCAGCAAGGCATTTACAAAATATTGAGAATAAAAAAAAGGAAGACATGAAGTAATAAGTTGGATAACAAATTTCCTGACAGGAGGGGTCTTAAAGTGAGCAAGCTCTTCCTAGAAACAAATTTCTTCTAAGAGGCTACATGAAGAGAGGGTTTTGGTAGCGATGGTTTTAGCTTGTTAAAAAGCCTAGATTTATCCACAGCCAGCAATGGCAGGGTAAGGATGACCTTGAACTTGGAGTCATTCTGACTCTGCTAAAGGTTTATTAGAATTAAAAGACTTGCTGGGCGCAGAGGCTCACGCCTGTCATCCCAGCACTTTGGGAGGCGGAGGCAAGAGGATTGCCTGAGCTCAGGGATTCGAGACTAGCCTGGGCAACATGGCGAGACCGTGCCTCTACAAGAAATCAAAAAGTTAGCCGGCATGGTGGGGCATGCTTATACTCCCAGCTACTCAGGAGGCTGAGGTTGAAGGATCGCCTGAGCCCAGAAGGTTGAGGCTGCAGCAGCCAAGATGGTGCCACTGCACTTCAGCCTGGGCGACAGAGCGAGACTCCGACTCAAAAAACAAATAAATGACTCCCGTTAAGGAGAAACTCTGTGGCTTTCATTTCTAATTCCTTTCACCCCACTTCTGGCCCTCTCTTCTGGTGTTTCTTCAGAGACAACTGGTCTACCAGCTTCCTCCCTTACAGATGCTTCAGAAGCTGGCCTCAGGTCAGGATGCCGCAGCCTGAAACTACAATCTGCTCTTCCTTGACGTTTCTACTAAGATTATGCCCGTGGAATCAAATGTCGGATTCTGAGAGGCGAGTTCAGGGCGGGTGCTCTAAGAAGCACGAGCCTTCAAAGCACCTGTGACATCCATGCGTGCAGAGGTGGGGGCACCCGGCATGCAGGGGGCACCGCCAGGTGACATGGGCACGTCTCCCCCCCTTGACCCATTCGGACCAAACCAGACGACACACTTAGCGGAGCTGGAACAGACAGCAGGAATCGAAACACAGGGGGACCACAGAGGCTGTTATGTTTATTGTGCAGAACAGACAGTGATAACCCACTAGAGAAATTATTTCCAACAAGCAAGCGGTTCCAAGTACAATCATAGACAGCAATTCTACATGGAGATCAAGGGGTAAAGTCAGAAGACACGCAAAGGAATGGGGAAAAGTCAACTGCAGTTAAACGTCGTGATACTTTTCTCCTGCAAACATACCTAACTTGCAGAAATGGCAGAAAAGTTCAATGTCCAGTCTTACTTAGCTGTGACCAACAACAGCAGAGAACAGTCCTATAAAATTTATCTCCCACAAAAATAAACTATATATATAAAAATTTTATGATGTTCTTACTGTTCCATTGGCCACAAGCTTTTTTTTTTCAGTATGAAAAATGAGGTATACTGGGACTTAAGAGGTAGCAGTGTGTTTTGATTGTACAACGTACAGGAAATAAAAGTGTAACTTCATCAGGGATGGAAGTTGCTCAGTGCTCTACGTCTGGCCAACAAGAGCAATTGCTTTCGTTTTACGAGCTGGCCAGTGAGGTTTCGAAAAGGCCCATCCAGAGATATGGACTGCGGCTTTTATTTTTATGAGCCACTGTTTATTTGCTGATTTAATGCGCAGTTAACAGCAATGCTGAGTTTCACTTCTCCCCATCACACTCCTTTGGTGATTCACAACAGCGAGCGATCGGCCGGTCTCAGGGAGGTATGTGGCCTGAGAAACCACCTCCCCGGAGCGGCTGCGGGAGAGAGGGTTTTGAGTTTCACTTGGCTTCAGGACCAAAAGCCAGACCGACACAAGCTGTCACGAGGAACTACCTCCCGGCCCAGTTGATAACACCATGTTAAAAAGTCAGCACACCCACTAGGAGAGAAAGGCGTCAATACTCTACATAAGAAGCGTTTAACATAAATCTGGCTGAGACATAGTACAGAAATCACATTTGTGTAAAATACATGAAAATATCTGTCAAGCATTTTCTTATATTCAACTAACCTTAAAAACACACATTTTTAAATTGCATTATGCGGAAGTGGAGTTTGCTGCGTCTCACCTACAAAGCTTCAAGTTTCTTTGAAGGCTGGCTTTGATTTTATTTCTTATTGCTGACTTACTTTGCAAAAGTATGTAAAAATGTGCTCCTTTCTATCAAATGTCTTTTACAAAAATAATTTTGATTAGGGATAGCTGCAATTTGAACTATTTCAAACACTGGGGAAAAAACCTGCTGCAAGTAACAAGTTCATTCCTTTTGAAGTCTGGAGGTAGGTCTTTGCAAGTCAATGAGTCCGTTTCCTAAAACTATTCATCTGAGGTACAGACTATGGCAACATTACAATTCAATGTTGTGTGAGGGACTAAGGGAAATCATCCTTAAGAATCTAGGAGCGACTTGGATACAAAAACATTCAAGTTAATGTAGAAATCTAGCAGAGAAGCTGAAACGAGTATTTGCAAAAATTTTAATCAAAAACATAGAAAAATAATAGCCATGCTGAGACACAGTAAGGAGACTGCTTCTGCAACTGCCATGACATGGGCACCAGGGCCTGCAGATGATGGGAACCACCTGCCCAGTAAGTGTTGTTCTTGCATTGCATGTGTATAGCAGCATGTCGTAAGTGCTGGACTGTAATTCGTGGTAACGTTCAGAGGTAGTATGGAGTTGTAGGGATATATTGCATCTCTGGCGAAAAGTGCAGTTTGAATGAAGAGATGGCAGACTGGCCAAAGCAAAGCACCTCGGTCAGCCATCTTATGTCAAAACGTGTTACTTGACGCAACACCTAAGCTTAACTTGAGGTAAGTGGTATTTAGGTCTTTTCACGGAAATGGATATACAGTGGAGAGGGAGGTGGAGAGAGGGAAGGAGGGAGAGAGGGTGAGGGAAATGGGGGGATAGAGAGAGGGAGAGATGGGGAGGGAGGGAGAGGGAGAGACAGAGAGAGAGAGAGAGAGAGAGAGAGACTGTTTTTTTTCTTTTTAAATTGTTGTGTAACTATAGCAAAAGAAGTCTAGAGCTCGCTCCGCCCATCTCATAGTTCGGGTGAGTTCATCGTGCATGACTGTTGTACCTTCTCGTTAAACTACCAAGAGGATAATTTCACTTGTCCGGGTTCCTGTAATACTCTGAGGCTGGCAAGGGTTGCCTATTGCTAAGTGGTGTTTGGCTCTGTAGGAAGCAGACTTCCTGAAAACGAAGTGTTGTCCTTTTCAAAAGGAGTACTCTGAGACGTGTGACATCCACGGACATCACGGGGGTTGGCAATACCTGTTTGCTTACTTCCCTTTTTGAAAAATGAACACAGCCGTTCTGGCCTGTGAGCTGAATCAAGGGATGCACCAGCATTTCGTCTCATTTAGAAACAAAAAGTTAAAAATCATCAAGTAAGTATCTACGAGATTATACGAAAAAGAGAGAGTAGCATCTAAGTCCTTATCTTTGGTGTCCTAAACAGAGGGCTCACTACAGCGGGCGGGTGGGCGGCGCCTGCAGGGCACACCACGTGTTTGCTAAGCGAATGCCCGACGCCTCGCGTGTGACATGTCATTGGCACGCAGCACGGTGGCTGACTGAGCCCGGCGCCGAGTTCTTCTCGCCCCCCACCCTTGCCTATCAGATCCACAAACTATTAGCAGGTTAAGAAAAAGGAAATCAGGAAATACGAGTTGCGTTGTTAAACTGTGTCCCCTGTGCTTACAGCAGTTTTCCACTAAACCTGGGACTGTGAAGGGCTACAAAGAAGGTGAGTAATATAGTCCTTTTGAAGGTTACGTGATTTCGCCCCGCCCGCCCCCCGCCCCGCCCCGTCCCACCCCCCGAAAGTGGAATAGACCACGGCGATAGAGAAGTGGTCGCTGCAGTGTCCTCTCCCTTCCAAAGATCCCTACTGACGCTGAGGTAGAAATCGGGGGTTGGCGGCCCCTAGTCCTCTTCTGCGGACTCCTGTGAGGACGTCTCTTCAGTTTCCTCCTGCAAGACACAAAGGCACAACCGTCACACCCCAGCAGGGCCCCTGCCGCCCGCCACAGTCCAGAGGGTCCCACTCCCATGGCCTGTCCCGTCCCCTCCGGGGAACGGCAAGGCCCGCGAGCCGCGTTTTCCCAGGGCTTCTTAAAAGCCGCAGCAGAGGAGCCAAGGTGTTGTTTTTTCCCCAGCGCCGTCATGAGCCCCTGTTGACTTAGGTCGCCTGCCATCATGGCGCTGGTCAGCAAATTCGATTGTTCGCGGCCCAGAGAATGTCGGGGCAAGGCACGCTGACGCGCCAGCCGGCAACATCAAAGGCATCCCCGTTGCCCAACGGCTTGCCAGTCATCCGTTTAGACACCGGCTGATGAGGAGGAAACAGAGAGCGGAGCGGGTCTGGTCTCCAGGCAGAACCCAGGCCCCCCCCCAGGCAGTGCTGATCATGGCTGGGGTTCTCAGAGTGCGCGCCGGATGCCTATGGGCATGCCCACTCTGCAGATGGCAAGCTGAAGGCATGGACAAGTCACCTGCCGAGTCACAGGGCGAGGGGGCCAGGATCTGGGTTGGGTCAGGCTGGTGCCAGCGCCCTCATGGGCCCCTGCCGCTATACAGAGGCGACATGAGAATGGGGGTAGACACCAGCTCTCTGCCACACATCCCCCGTCCTGCATTTATGAATGCACACTTGGGGACAACGCACACTTGGGGATAACCCACGCTCGGGTCAGGGTAACCGCTCCACTCAGGGCTGAATCCACATGCCCCACGCACTTAGCGGCAGGCTGGCCAGGCAGGGAAGGCCTAAGATGTATCTGCAGGGCCACCCCATGAAAATCCTACTCTTCCGTCCTCTTTCCGTGTGCTCATGGCTCTGGAATCTGCTGGGGTTTTGCGAGCTGGCCTGAGCCGCGAGCAAGTTCTCTCTCTTTTGCTTATTTAGCAAACGTGCAGCACCTTTCAGGGCATGGGTGGTAAAGCGGAGACAATAACCATTGCTGATAGAAGCATCGCGAGCGAGAGGAGGATTTCTATCAAAGGCTGCGTGCTGTCTCCTCGTGGCCTGGGAACGGCCAGAGAAGAGGTAAACATCTACCTGCAGCCGGGGGAGTCCCAGAAGAGGGGCCAGCTTGGGCAGCTGATTGCAGGCTTCATGCCTCCACAGATCTGATTTTCCACATGGCTTCCCTTTATCTGGGTGGCTGGCCGGCACAATCTATGCCCCTCTTCCTCTGCCCGTCCCCACAATATGCCATTCTGAAAGCATGCCTACAGCCGCTGTGTTAGATGGCCCAGGCTCCATTCATTAGTGTCTGAAACTCTTCAGCTGTGAAGCCATTCGTAAGTGCTACTATGTGTGACGCTTCTGTGGAAAGGCAGCCCATAGGAGGGAAACAGGCCCCCGCGGGTGGGCGCTCATGCACTCACAAGAACACACAAGAGCGCACACATGCACACATTCACACTCACATCAACGCAACACAGTGCACATACTCGCTCACATGAGTGCACGCACACACACGAATTCACACACGCACACGCTCACTTGCATGAATGCATACATGTGCACACACATGAACACATGCATGCACACTGACTCACATAAATGCACGTGCACACATACATGAATGCACACATGCATACACACAGAAAAGCACACATGCACACTCACATGAATGCACACAGTCATGAATGCACACATGCATACACACAAAAGCAAGCAACACTCACATGAATGCACACACAAGAATGCACACTCATACACGAATGTACACACATGCATGAATGCACACTTGCTCACATGAATGCATATGTGAACACACACATGAATGCAGACTCATAAATTCACACACATACATGAATGCACACACACATACACGCAAAACACACTCACACTCACAAGTGCACACACTCACATGAATGCACACATGCATACTCACATGCACGCACGCACAAACTATCCTGGACTTTAATCATAGCTCATTGGCCACTGCAAACCCCTTGCAAAAGGTTTCAAACATTCCCCTTCCCTCAAAGATGGAGAGAAGCTGTAAATCCCGGGAATAAACACACACACACACACACACACACACACACACACACGCAAGTCGAATGGATCACAGCTCAAAAAATATCAGCATCACAGCATCAAGTCACGAGATTTCACACCGGTTTTGTTTAGTCTGCTTTGCGGTGGTGGGAAGTGTGGAACGTAGGCTGCTGCCGCCCCTTCGGCTCCCAAGCCCCAGATGGCGGGCTTCCTGCATTCAGGCTGCGCGTTTTGCCTCTCCCAGGCAGCAGGCCGTGACCCGAGATGCTCCACGAAGTCCGGGGTACGAAGGAGGATGCGGCACGATCAAAGCCACGGGCAGACCAAAGAGAGGGAAGCCGAGCTCAGTGCCCTGGGACCTTGTCTTTTCACTTAGTGTTTAAATTCCACAAAGTCACTCAGCTGCCAGGCAGATACACTCTTCATCGTCCCCAGATGATTCCCTTCTCACGAGGATGTGAGGGGTGGGCTTAGGCGACTGCTTGGAAGCAGATCACAGCACACAGGTCGGCAGGTGCCTGTTATTCTTCCTCACCGTCAACGAGCTAAGCGGCTCGGTCAGGCTGGAAACCTCCTGGGCTGGGCTGTGATGATTTTGCTTCCAGCTGCCTGGCTTCTCTATACTGTCTGGAAACCAGGGTGCTTCCAAATCCGGAAGGAAACGGAATTTTCAGGCCATGAACTCACAGAGACCTTGTACTAGATAGGACGTGATCCGCTTTTCAAAACATTCCCAGAAACCCAAGCTCCTGAAACTCCTGTTGATTCTTCTCCTAGTGCCTATCAGTTAGTCCTGGGAGCAGGACTAGGAGGCCAGGGTGGGCGTCGCGTTGCCTTAAACCTGTAGTGGCCATGTGGCTGTCTCGTGCTCATGACGATGGTCTTCTCTGCTGTCTGGTCAGTGAGAGTTTTTTCTTCCCGGCACAACCCTGACTGGCCACTCTCTGGAGGAAGGCATGGCTCCCATGTGGGTGATATGGTGGGGTGGGGTGGGTGCCTCTTCCCACCTCTGCAGACCTCAACTCTCCCAGTGACGTGGCCTCTTGCTCTTTACGTGGCTGCTGTGACACCAGTGTGAGGGTAGTGAAGAAACACCTCCCACAGTGGGGATGAGGTTGAAAGCCCACCCTCTACTGCCCTAAGGGTCATGGTCTGGCCAGACTTCACACAGGGTGCTTCTACGGTGCAGAGAGCAGACACAGCAGGAAGCCCCCAAAGAACCTTATTTCTGTAACAGAGTGGCTGAGACCCCTGAGCACTAATCCCCTCTAGTGGCTTCGACGACACGGCCAAGCATTGCAGACAATGGCTCTCACCCCTGCACATTTGGTAAAACTCGCTTCAAGTTTGCCACAGAATGGCCAAAGGACTGTGCGTTGCCCCCAAGGGCAGTCTTGGAACTCTCTGGCATTGAAACCTTGAAGCCAATGGTCGCCCACGTCTCACCAGGGTTGGTGGTGGGTGGGAAGCCTGGATAGCAGTTCTCTGGTCATGAAGCTTCCCTGTTGCAACAGAGCTTCAAGAATGTTGGAATGAAAGGACTCTTCCAAGTGCCAGTACACAGTGACATTCTACGAGGACTGGTGTGGTGGCACCACCCCAGCCGAACTACGAGGGCTCTCCTAGCAGAAAAGTGGGGAACGGGAAGAGGTGTGCAGAGTTGGGGAACCCTGCTTCCATTACCACAACTAGAAAACGGCATGCACTGGGCCTGCGTTTTTCCATTGTTCACGAAAAAAGGAACTTAATAAATGCCACTCTTGCAAACTAGTGCAAACTCTTTGGAAGGCAGTGTGGCGGTTTCTGAAAGAACTAGAAATTGACCTTCCAAGCCGGGCTCGGTGGCTCAGCCTGTAATCCCGTGCCTTTGGGAGGCTGAGGTGAGTGGATTGCCTGAGCCTGCGGGTTCGAGAGCCGCCTGGGCAGCGAGACCTCATCTCTACAATAAATCAAAAAATCAGCAGGGCATGGTAGCGCATGCCTGTAATTCCGGCTACTTGGAAGGCTGAGGTGGAAGGATCGCCAGAGCCCAGCAGGTCGAGGCTGCAGTGGCCGGGAGCGGCCACTGCACTCCAGTCTGGGCGACAGAGTGAGACTCCAACTTAAAAAAAAAAAAGAAAGAAAAAAAGAAATTGACCTTCCATACGACTCAGCAATTCCCCTATTGGGAATATACCTGGAAGGACTCAAATCATTCTACAAAAAAGATGCCTGCATACTCATGTTTGTTGCAGCTCTATTCACAATAGCAAAAACATGGAACCAACCATGTTGCCCATCGAAGCTGGACTGGATAAAAAGAAATGTAGTACATATATATACAGTGGAATATTATGCAGCCATAAAGAAGGACAAACGTGGACTTCGCAACAACTTGGATGGATTTAGAGTCGATCATACTCCATGATCTATCACAGAAACAAAGAACAAAGTGCCGTATGTTCTCACTCATACTTGGACCTTGAACAATTATAATACTATAAGAAAGTGATTGGCAGTAGTGGGAAACTGTCGGGGGGGGTGGGATTGGCAGTTGAGGGAAACTGTCAGGGGAGGGAGGGGCACGTCTCATCAACAAGGGCACCTGCATCATCAGCGTTTGTATACCTAACCCTGAATTGTACCCAACATCTTTATAATAATAATTTTAAAAGCCACTCTTTCATTGCTTTGGCTAAGCCTGGAAACATACATGCCCCATGCAAGCGGAGACATGGGTTCGCCCTCTAACACTGTCCCTTTCAACTGCTCCCACACCATGCGTGTGTGCGCACCTCTGGGGACACTTCTGCTAATCGATCACAAAGGAGGAAGGCAGTGGGATATGCAGACCAAACGCCTCGCGCTCGGTGGAATCGGCGCTCCCCCACTCAGGCCGGGGCGAGAGTGTGGGCCGGAGGGAGGGCCTGGTGGATGCACGAGCTGGAGCTCTGGGCTGATCTGCAGATGCCCACAGCGGGGCTGCAGGGGAGGCGGCTTGCGGGTTCTAAATGAAACCGCGAGGTGGAAATGGCCACCCCGCAAACCTAAGGGTCACAGCACCACGACGTCCCCTTGGTGGCCATGAGGACTGTGAAATCACAGAAATCCGGGTCGACGTTCATAAGTCCTTGTGTTTCTTCTTCACCGCAAAGAATCCTGTGACTCTTTTTTAATTTTTTGAGTTGGAGTCTCACTCTGTCACCCAGACTGGAGTGCAGTGGCCGCTCCTGGCCACCGCAACCTCGACCTGCTGGGCTCAGGTTATCCTTCCGCTTCAACCTTCCAAGTAGCTGGAACTATAGGTGTGCGCTACCACGCCCGGCTAATTTTTGATGTATTGTAAAGATGAGGTCTTGCCAAGTTGCCCAGGTGGGTCTTGAACCTGCAGCCTCAGGCAATCCACTCACCTCGGCCTACCAAAGCGCTGGGATTACGGGCTGAGTCACCGAGCCCGGCCAAATCCTGTGACTCTTCTATCACGTGGTGCGCGGGCCTGGACTACATTTTGTGATTTAAGTGATTTTTGCCAATAAGCCCACAAACACCCTGTCATCTATACCAGGTTTCATGGAACATGTGGAAACATGTATAAACCATATAAACCTTATGATCTGGCAAATGCTTAGAGGGAAATGTGTTTTTCAGGTGTCCTGTGAAGCGGGGATACTGACAGCACCTGTGCCCGCTCTTGTCTTTATTTTTCAGGGCTGTGTGTGAGAACGCAGACGCGTCAAGACGACCTTGCCTGCACCAACACCGACAGTAAAGTCGGTTTCAAGGTCTCGCGGGGGCATGTTTTGTGTAAAGGCTGATCTCAGTCTCACCGACTGTGGGTGCCAGCTGGGCACTGACCGGCTGTGTGGTCTCTGCTTATTCCCACCGTGTCAGGCCAGTCACACCATACACATTGAGCTGTGCGATTCGGCCGTGTGAGAAAAAAAAAATGTGGCAACCACACAGGAAGACTCTGGAAAGAGTAAAAATCCTGGAAGACTACAGAGTGGAACTATGATTATGAGTGTCAGTTACTCATTCTCTGATTATTTCTTTTTTCCTTTCTTTTGTTTTAGAGGCAGGGTCTTACTCTGTCACCCAGGTTGGAATGCAACAGCATGATCATAGTTCACTGCAGCCTCCAACTCCTGGGCTCAAGAGATCCTCCCACCTCAGCCTCCCGAGTAGCTGGGAACACTCACACCACCCTGCCTGGGTAATGGGATTAAATGATAGAATCCTGGGGGGGGGACTATTAAAAAAACACCTCCCAAATAAAAGAAAATGAGAAGTCTTAGCTTCCGGAGACGCACTCCTGCTTGTCTTGTTTGTGTCTTCTGTAAGGTTGCCATCACTGCACCAGTGCAACACAGGTGACACCAGCCCCTGGGATCCTGGACACTGTGGATTGCATCGTGTATATAAAAACACGTAAGGATCAAGACTACTTAGTGTGTGATGACATCAACTTAATAAAGTTGATTGTAAGTTCGTACGGGAGATGAAGGGACTATTTAAAAAAAAATCTCAAGGTCGGGCTCGGTGGCTCAGCCTGCCATCCCAGCACTTTGGGAGGCTGAGGTGAGTGGATTGTCTGAGCCCACGGGTTCGAGACCAGCCTGAGCAACTTGGTAAGAACTCATCTCTACAATACATAGATAATTAGCCAGGTGTGTTGGCGCATGCCTGTAGTTCCAGCTACTTGGAAGGCTAAGGCAGAAGGATCGCCCGAGCCCAGCAGGTTGACGCTGGGGTGGCTGTGAGTGTGTCACTGCCCTCCAGCCTGGGTGACAGAGTGAGACTCCGACTCAAAAAAAAAAAAAAGAAAAGAAAAAAATCTTGAAACAGTAGCACCATTTCTCAGATAGGAAAATCACTTTATGTACAAACAAACTGCAAGTTTCAGGTGTCATCATTTCTGAGGAACTCAGCTCCGGTCAATTTTCCAAGCCAGGTCTAGTTCTTATCAGAGGAGCACTACACTTAAAAAGCAGCTAATCCTGCAGCAAAAGGATTTTTGCATAAAGAAAGCATTCAGAAGAAGGGAATTCATTTCAACACTTCCCAAACTGTTGAGGAATGTTCTTATTTTTATGCAGAGTAGCTTCAAAATATGATTAGGTTAAAGGCTGTTTGAGGCTTCTATTCCAGGTGTGCTTATGAATGGCGCAGACCAGAAGAAAGTGTTTCCCTTGGTTTTGTGCATGTGTAAAATTTAACAAAACTGTTGCGTCTATTGTCAGGGAACAGAACATTTCTGAATCTTACTCATTATTGCACCCAACATTTTTCATTAACCTGAGTTAACGACTTTAGAATAAGATTGTAAAAATATCAATGACAGCAAGTCGACACATAATTATTTGTGTCGACACATAATTAGT
Source organism: Cephalopachus bancanus (assembly GCA_027257055.1). Taxonomy (NCBI): domain Eukaryota; kingdom Metazoa; phylum Chordata; class Mammalia; order Primates; family Tarsiidae; genus Cephalopachus; species Cephalopachus bancanus. The sequence goes on from JAPVLO010000218.1 coordinate 2,481,762, forward strand.
GTGTCCAGCAAACATTTCCGGGATGTCAAGGAAGTGTCTGAGACAAAGCCATACTTCTGTTCAACTGTTAAGGATTTTCTTAGAAAGACCAGGTTTTAAGGTCAGTTGCTACTTGTTCCATATGAACTTGGGTCAGCAAGTCTGGACAGTAAGAAGAAGTTAGTAAATGATTGGTTTTGACCCAGGTAACAAGAAGACATAAGAAGCATCTGTTATGGGCACGAGAAAGCCTGTGGCCACTGCCACCATCTTTCTGGCCGAGTCCACAGAGTTCTCTGCTCACTCGGAAACAGTCCTACTTTCTTTTTTTTTTTTTTGAGTTGGAGTCTCACTCTGTCGCCCACACAGTGGCTCCCGGCCACTGCAGCCTCGACCTGCTGGGCTCCGGTGATCCTTCCGCCTCAGCCTTCCAAGGAGCTGGAACTAGAGGCATGCGCTACCGTGCCTGGCTGATTTTTTGATTTATTGTAGAGATGAGGGCTCGCCAAGTTGCCCAGGCAGGTCTCGAACCCGTGGGTTCAGGCAATCCACTCACCTCAGCCTCCCAAAGGCGCGGGATTACAGGCTGAGCCACCAAGCCCGGCTTAACAGTCCTACTTTCAAAAAACTCCTACAGCAAATCTGTCAAGTCCAGAAACGCAAGATTTTGCCCTTTAGAGTTTCATAAATGGTCCCAAATTGAGTGATACTCCTTTCCTTCTGTTAGAAGTTGTCGTCTCTGCAGGACAGTCCCTGCCAAGAAACAGCTGACTTCGTCTCGCCAATATTCCGTGTCACCACTGAGAGCTAAGCTCACTGCTCCACCTGTTTCCAGTTCCTCATTACTGGATCCACTTCCCTGCCCTCCAATCTCCCTGTCCCGTTGGTATGTTCTTGAGCTCCTTGATTAAGGGGTAAGCATTGACTCTATGCAGCTCGATCCTTTCCCCTTGATCTTTGTCAAGTCAGAGATAGGAGGTTAAATAAAAAAGCATTTCCTAGACAACAACACGGTGCCACTCGGGGCGGCCATTGATAGGAGTCTTCGTTTTGCCAGTTGGTACTGGCCGCAAAATGTTTTACCAGCTTGAAAGAACATAAGTAATAATAAATAAATCAGTCCACTTTATGGCTTTGGCCGCATAAATCACTGTGCTCCTGGAGTGGGTAGACGAGTGACTATTTGCAAGTCTGATTTATTATGAACGACTGACTGCACTGGCCAAGGTACCACGTAAAAGATGAGTGTTGGAGCGAGAATGCTCCCCTTGCCTCCTTCCTTCTTTGTGTCTAGACGAAAGGCCCCCCGCAAAAAATACCTTCTTTGAGAACCAGAGGCTGGCTGCAATTCATCAACTTGCTCGTCCCAAAATGAAATCTCTCCTCTTGCTCCCAACAATGTTTAGGTTGTCTGAAACATAAACATCCTTAAAACTGCCCTTGAAGTCTCTGTAAAAACATTCAACATTTTTTTTGAAGGGGGGAAAATCCCATGATAACCGAGGCTTACCCAGGTTTCTCTGCTCACACCACCCACAGAAGATGTCCCCTGCAAGTAAAGACGCTTGCTTTGAAACAGGAAGCTTTGTTTCTAGTCTTTTAGCAACAGAAAACGTTCCAAATCTATTCCTGGGAAACTGAAAAGGAGCGAGTTTCTGCCTGTCCTAACTGCCAGAGCCAGAGTCGGCCGGGCGGTCCGACAGTGAGAAAAGACTGAAGTGACAGGTAACTGTCGGGAGTTTCAAAACTTGTTTCCCCTCTGGGTGGGGAAGAAAGGCGAGAAGAAGACGTCTGACTTGTACTTAGGGAGTCACTTCTAATCACAGGGGAAGGAAGAGATTCTTCTGAATGCTGTACAGAATGTGCGCGACCCTCCTGGGCCATCCATGCCGTCCTCATGATTGCATAATTCATCACGGAGTCCTCAGACAATACACAGTAGGCGGTCCAACGAGCGTGTGTGCTTCTTTCTAATTCTGAATCCAAACCCTTCTCCTTTATTATTTATTTATTTATTTACTTTTAGTTGGAATCTCACTCTGTCGCCCAGACTGAAGTGCAGTAGCACACTCCTGGCCACTGCAGCCTCGATCTGCTGGGCTCCGGCGATCCTCCCGCCTCAGCCTTCCAAGTAGCTGGAATTACAGGCACGTGCTACCACGACTGACTAATTTTTGATGTATTGTAGAGATGAGGTCTCACCAAGTTGCCCGGGTGGGTCTTAAACCTGCAGGCTCAGGCAATCCACTCGCCTCGGCCTCCCAAAGTGCTGGGATGACAGGCTGAGCCACCAAGCCTGGCCTAAAACCTTCTCCTTCAAAGGGAATGTGCCTAGAACAGTGCCTGCGAGACTGCCAGACTGGCCGGCCAGCGAGGGTCAACTCGGTCCACTTGTGGCTTCTTGAGATCCTCTCGGGGAAAACACTTGTGATTCCACTGTTCCTTGGTGTGCGAACGTCCGCTCTGCAGTCCGTGGCGGCCACACTGATAACCTCCCCCGGTGATGTCCTGGTTCCTGCCTCTCTGCCTTTCTCTGTGCTATTTGTCCATAATGCCACCCTCCCCCCACCTCCCCAAGCTGAGTCTCCACTTCCCCTCTGGAGCCAAACAACCACCACGACGAAATCAAGCAGAGCAACACAACTCCAGTCTTCAGAGTGTCATCCCCTCGTCACCTGAGTCGTGCCACGCACTCCTCTGTATCCCCTCGTGCCTCGTGGGCAGGACATCCTTGCCCATTTGTCCAGCAAGTGCTCGCACACCTTCTCGGGTGTTTTCCCCGACTGGCTTCCTCTCTGGCTGCACTTTGAAATCACGGCATGAGACATAAAAACCCTGGGACTTGAGACACAACGAACAGAGTCACAGAAGGCTGGGGCTGCGGGTGTGGAGGCAAATGCCTAGCAAGTTGCTCTCCAGGAAAAAAGTCCTGATTTGTAGCATCGGTCAGTTTCCATGGTGTGAATACTCCCACTGTGGCCACTAGAGTGGATTCTTCCTTCCCTCCCTCCCTCCCTCTCCTTCCTTTCTCCCTTACTGGGCTCTCACTCCGTCGCTCAGGCTGGAGTGCAGTGGCACACTCACAGCTCACTGCAGACTCAACCTCCTGGGCCAGGTGATCCTTCCTCCACAGCCCCTCGAGTAACTGAGACTACAGGCGTGCACCCCCCCACGCAGCAAATTTTGTGTGTGTGTATAGACGAGGTCTCGCTATGTTATCAGGGAATGTCAGCCTCGGAAGAGGTGGTCACAATTGGCTCACCAGGTTACTCTCAAATACAGTCAAGGTCAAGGACCACTGAATTAGGTGACACATTTCTCAGACGCAGTGACTTTTTTGTTTATTTGACTCATCTTCCCTACCCCACCAATAATAGGGACTGAATCGATGTTAACAAACCACACAAGGTTCATAGTCCACAGCTTGTGACACAAAAGTGAGTTTTGTCTTATCCTTTGATTCGGAGGCACAGAATGATAGACTGACTTCTTCCTTCAGTCTTGTTCACCAACAAGGAGTCGTACCTTTCGGGTCCCCTCTCACCCTTAGCTTGCAGGTGTGGGCGTGGCCACGAGAATCATTTTTTGGTAGGAACTCTGTTTTATTTCACTTAAAGTTTCCATGTGGTTATTTGAATACAATTTCCCTGGATCCTTACAGGTGGTTGCAAGCTTCGTCTCTCATCCAAGTTGCATTTTTAAGGAAGAGTAGGCACATACGATTGCCCAAATGGCACTTCCCAGGCAAGGCAGCATTGTCCTAAGACAACAGGGTGCCAGAGAGCATTTTAAAGACCTCTAGGGAAAAAGATTTCACGGATATTCTACATTATACAAAAGAGGTCAACAGGGAACTTGGAACTTGTGATGCTGCCTACTGACTCACTGTAGCAGGTTCTGGTGAAACCACCCAGCTCTCCTAAGTGTCTGTTTAAATCCAGAAGGGAAGAAAAGAGCAGGATGTTCTTACACTTTAATAACGGCTCACATACTTGACAATCATGGCTAATTTGCTCTTCAAGTTTGCACTTCCTCAGTGAGTATGAGTCTTGTGTTTCTGTGTATAGACTGCAGTTAGGACAATGAACTCCAGGCAAGGGAACAAGACTTCTAATTTTTCGATTGTGCCCAAAACTTCAGAGACTGTGATTCAGTCATTTAAACAAAGCCTGAGCGTTCATCAATCTGCACATTAGAGTAACTGAATTTCCCAGTTTCTCCGCCTGCTTTGGGATGTTTTGGGCTCATCAAATGTTATGAAATAATTCAGTGAACAGGTGTGTTCCCAGTCATAAATCATGAAATGCCTTGTAACTAGTAAGCTCTGGACCAAGACCATGGAATAAAGACAGGTAGGTGGAAAGGACAAAATTTGATGTTCAAGAATTGGCAAAACACATGGTAAGAGAAAAAATTTGCTTTATACACTTAAGACTTGATTTCTTGTTTTTTTTGATGACGCAATGTCAGACTATGTATTCCCAAATTTGAAAGATACAACAAATTTTCAAGATTGCAATGATGAGATCACCAACGTGAGAAAAATATTGAAGGTTTAATTTAAGGACATTCTTATCAGTATATAGTTCAACTTTTTATATTAATTGGGAGAAAAAAACAATGATGACTCTCTTACCTGAGCAGGCTTCTTCTGAACCACTTGTTGTGGCTAAAGAAAAAAAAAAAGAAATGTTACTTTTAAAAAGAAAACATACATTATGGAAAACAATCAGGAATACATGCTTTAAATACAGATGCTTGTCTGCAAAGAGGAAAATGTAAGTTCATCCAGGGTTGGAAGGTGCTCTCCATATGCGCAGAAATCTCATCACAGTTTACCTCAATTGAAACACATTCCAGTTAAAGTCTGGCAGACTCCCCAACTGTACTGAAACAAGCTTACGGTCTTGATTCATTTTGTTTTCGGTCTGTGTAACACAAAACTGAGGAGCGAAGCGATCTAACTGGTTAGTATTTTATTTTTTTCACAAACAGATTTGTTGAGATATAATTTAAGTCCCACACATTCACTCATTTAAAGTGCATGATTCACTTCACAGCAACTCGGATGGATTTAGAGTCCATCGTACTCAGTGATCTGTCACAGAAACAAAGAGCTGCGTACCACGTGTTCTCACTCATAAGTGGACCCGGAACATTTACCAAAACACCGTAAGAAAGGGATTGGCAGTAGCGGGATACTGCTGGGGTGGGTGGGGCATAACATCAGTAAGAGGACCTGATCTCAAACCAGGCAAAGTGGGGACCAACGGGAGGCCCAAGCTTTACCTGTACAATACCACTTGTATATCCAACCTTGAATTGTACCCCACATCTTCAACATAATTTTTAAGAAGTGCACGAATCAAAAGTTTTCAGTGTATTTGGAGGGTTCTGCAACCATCACATGTTCCAATCTAGTTCAAGACACTTCCTCTCCCCGAAGAGACACCCCGGGCCCATTGGGGTCACTGCCCATCCCCTTCACCTCCCCAGCACTCCTGTGCCTAGCGGATGCGTAACCATGCAGTCACCTTCGGCTCTGTCCATTTATTTTGGACATTTCACATAGATGGAGTCTCTCTCGCTCTCTCTCATTCTCCCCCTTCTCCATCTCTCTTTCCCTGTCTCTCTCATTCTCTGCCTCCCTCTCTGACCCCCTCCTGTCTCTCTCTCTCCCTCTCTCTCTGCCCCCCTCCTCTCTCTGCTCCCCATCTGTCTTCTCCACCTCTGTCTCCCATCTCTCTCTCTCTCTCTCCCCGTCTCTCTCCATCTCCCCCCACCCCCTCTCACTCTCTCATCTTTGTGTCTGGCTTTCTTGATTTTCGTGTTTTCTAGGGTTACCCATGTGGTGGCGTCACGAGTTCATTCCCTTTTGCATCCAAAGAATACTCCCTTGTATGGCGCTCCTACATTCGACCTATCTACTCACTCACTGGCAAACACCTGGGCTGCCCCCTTGTGTGGCTACCACGCGCAGCCCTACCATACACATCCATGGCAAGCTTTCTTGTGGACACGTCTTCACGGTTCTTGGCATGGATGCCTAGGAGGGAGTTGCTGGGTCCCATGGGAATTCTTCGTTTCACTTTCCGAGCAGGTGCCTGATAGTGTTGCAAAGCAGCGGCACCATTTCACATTCCCACAGCAGCAGGTGAGAGACCCGCAAACCCCGCAACACACACCAATGCCTGTTATTGTCTTTTTGGTGGCAGACATCCGGCCGGGCGTGCAGTTCAATGTCAGCGCTTGCTGGGACTTGAATTTCCCTCACTACGAGGGACGGTGAGCATCTTTCCATGTGCCTGCTGGCCGTTTGTGAATCTTCTGTGAAGAGACATTTAGAAAAATCCTTTGCCCATTTAAAAAATTGGGTTGCTTGCCTCTTCAAAACGTAGTGAGTGTTCTTTTAATGTCGTGGATGCAAGACCCTTATCAGACTTACAAGATGAGAAAATGTCTTCTCCTGCTCTGTGAGTTTGCTCAGAGCCCCCAACAGAATTTATTTATAAAAAAAATTGTGCATTCTTACATGTGCAGTCACCCTCAAAGTCCTCTCCATTTGATGCAATACACCCAGCAAGATGCTTTTTCCACTGCTCAGAACCGTTTTTGAATTCACCCATTTTGATGCCTTTTCGTGTTTCCGTCGTTTTTTGTTTCACCTCTTCCACATCGGCAAAACATTTCCCTCTGAGGACTTTCTTCATCCAGGGAAACAACAACCACAAAAAAGTCACTCGGGGTGAGAGTGGGTGAATAGGGAGGGTGGGCACGGGGGTCACGCTGTTTTTTGCCAAAAACTGCTGAACACCCAGCGTGATGTGGGCAGATGCGTTGTCATGGTGGAAGAACCAGTCAGCTTCTTGCCGCAACCCGGGATGTTTCCTCCGCAAATCGTGACGCAACCTTCTCAAAACTTCCAGATAAAGCCCTTGGTTGACCGTTTGTTCTGGGAGAACAAATTCTGAGTAAACTACAAAGAGCCCGTCCTCCGAAAAAGGAAAGAAAAGATAATTTCAGTTTTTATGGGTCTCCCCTTGTATACTTACTTGTACGTGTGGCGCAGAACACCCCTGTTATGATTGAAACGTTGGAGGAAATTTTTTCTACTTGCCTAAATTAGTTTTCCAATAGTGTTAGGAAACATTTGTTATCCTTTGGCACTGGAGAAGGTGGGTTGGAAGCTGGAGCTTTCTGACGGTTTACTCCTAGGACTCTGCCCCATATCTCCATAGTCTGTTTCTGTCTATACACCACCGACGTGTGCAAACACAACCGAGTCACCTTGGTGTGGATTGTGAAAAGCATTCACAGCCCAGAGGAAACAAAGAAAAGAACTCCAGCTCTTCCCAGTAACAGAAGTGAGGGTCAGTTCACTAGACCGCGAGCTCCCATTTGTCTACCTTCCACTCAGAAGTCCTGAGTGCTGCTTGACTGCCGGCATGTCAAAAAACTTACACAAAAGTCATCAGGGCTTCTTAGATGAGCAAGCTGAAAATACAATAAATGGCAAGATCCTTTTGCTCGAAGAAAAAAAGATCTACCCTTCGACTTTCAATCATCAGCAGAGATGACACCATCACCGAACCTACGTTTTTCTTTTTCTTTCTTTCTTTTCTTTGAGTTGTAGCCTCACTCTGTCTCCCAGACCTGCTGGACTCAGGTGATCCTCCTGCCTTAGCTTCCTGGTTAACTGGAACTACAGGCGTGTGCCACCATGGACGGCTCATTTTTTAATTTATCGCAGAGACGGGGTCTCGCCAAGTTGCCCAGGCTGGTCTTGAACCCCCGGGCTCAGGCCATCCTCTTGCCTGGGCCTCCCAAAGTGCTGGGATGACAGGTGTGTGCTCCCACGCCCGGTCAAGTCCAGGTTTTGAGCTGATGCTTCCTCTGCGTGGACTCGAACCAAGGACGCTGGGGATCCTTGCCTCTCAGGAGGTGGCAGCACGTGCCAACAGAGTATTCATTTCCACAGGGTCACTTGTTAGAACAGGCCGCTGTTCTTCCTCCCCCTTCCTTCCTGCAATGACACCTGTACTGTGTTGACTCCCAGACGCTTCAGATCCATCCACACCCTTGCGGCCTGACTGGTTCCCTGCTGAGAAGCCCCCCCTTTTTTGGCTGCGGCGCCGCACTCGTGTGACTCCTGCACACCACGGCTCAATGAAAACCTCTCAGGGCTGCCAGCTCGCCCAGTTTTCCATGAATCAGGTCCTGACACTTCAATGAGGGAGAGACAATGTCTGAACCACTGCCAGGCATGGCCGGCAGCCTAGTCCATGTCATGGAGCTTCCAGCAGCCACCCGGAGACACAGCACTCATGCATCTCAGCCCGCCGCACAGGCAGGCCCTTGACCGTGTTTTTCCCAGCCTCTGGCACCCGGTGGCTCCAGACTGCGCTGGGAAGGTTTTCTGTTGCTGTTACTTCGTTTTGTTTTTATTTTTTATGAATGGCTTTGGTAGAAAACGAGACTGGGGCATAATAGTCCCGCCATTCATAAAAGGGGAAGGGAACGCTGCTGTCTGGAGAGCTTTCTGGACACCACACACACTGCAAGTTGCTGCTGGCCTGGAGGTTTTGCCTAGGGCTCAGTGTTGACACCCAGACACCAGCCGCTCCCGAGTGATCTTGGCACTAAACACTATGGGTTGCTGCGTTCCTGCAAGGCCCAGACCTCAGCGGCTGGGCGCATCGACCCTCTGCGATGCAGGCAGTGTTTCCACGCACCCCCTGAGCCAGTGATATTTTACACATGCACTCCCTAGGTACAAGCAAAAGTCCCTTATGTGTTTAATCCTTTGTGACTGGGAGGGCCCAGATTTTACTGTTTTCTTTTTCTCACAGGGAAACTAAGGCAGAGGGAGTTTAAATAATCTCCCGAGAGCGTTTTCTACAACCAAATTGGCCCGCGTCTGCTGATTCTCTTAACTCCCTGTATAATGCTCTGAAGAAACCCATTCTATTCCTTAAAAACATCCAGTCTAGGTCCAGCCGGAAGAAGCCAGCCTGACTCCAGTTTCTGCCCTCCTACTGAGGGGTCCCGGACTGACACCTGCTGCCAGTCCGGGCCCCCTCAGCAGGGCCCAGCCCTGGGCCACCTGGGTGCTGATGAGAAGTGGGTGCCAAGGGACAGAGGGAGGCCTGCCTCGCTTGGGAGATGGAGGATCTGAGTCAGTCCCTCTGGAAGCTGTGGGTGCCCTGACGACGGCTCTCGAGAGCGGCCAGCAAAGCACTCCAAGATGTTTATTTAGACAGTCCTGACAATTCCACTCCTTAACGGTGCACATGGAGAGTTGACACAGTGTGGCCCTCGGTCAGCCAACCTCTCGATGCTCCAAGAGTTTGGGTTCATGAGGTTAAGAGATGACTGCAGCCTTCTTTCATAAATTTTTTTAGAATCATGGTGTACATGTGAGGATTTGTTACACAGGTCTGCTGCGTGAAAGTGAGGTTTAGGGGCAACCCCTTTGTGCTCCCTCCTACTGTGGGAGCTTTTCTGTCTGCTCAGTAAATCCTGCTTTCTTAAAAAAAAAAAAGAAAAGAAAAGAAAAGAAAGTGAGGTCTAGGTTTCTGACAAAGCTGAGCAAAACAAACACCAGGGAGGGAAAACCCCACTCACCAAATGGTACTGGGAAAGCTGGACCCCACCTGTCACCGTGTGCACAAACGAACTCAAAAGGGAGAGGACTTACACATGAAAGCCAAACTATAGACATCTTAGAAGAAAAGCCAGGGAATACCCTCCGGCCCATCGGAGCAGGCAAGGAATTCATGGCTACGTCCTCAAATGCACCTGCAGAAAAGCTAGATGGACAGAAGAACCTTATCTCAAGCAGTCACTCCTATCTCTTTTTTTCCCTCATCCAGTGATGAACTTTCAAAGATGTGAATATGCATTGCGATCACTCCTTTCAAAAAGCTTGTGACGGAAATCCTCTCATTGCACGGTTGCATTTAAACCTCTGAGACACACTGGGTGAAAGAGAGCTTCCTCCCAGAACGAGACATCAACATCACCAACCACAGCATCCAAGGGGACTTGGAAGATACGCTTTGAGAGAAGACAATGTTAAACTACCACCGTGAGAACAGAAGGGTCTCATCCTGCCAACGTGAGCATGTAAGGGTTCAGAAGGGCTCTCTCCAAGCCCTTGGGCTTCAACACGTGGCTCTCCGCAAGGTAGCCCTCACACTGGATTGGCTTAGCCGCCACTGCAAGTGTAATGCTTAAGCAAAGACACAGACTTGCTTAACTCCTGTAAACAGCGTGGGGACAACTCGGGAAAGAACAAGGGAAACATGCGTTTCTGGACTTCAGATTACGCAGCACACCAGCATTCCTCCACATGGAAGAAAGAAAGGGCTTGGAATTCTCTAGGTCCACAGGATTTGGGTATTTAATATTTTGGAGAAAGACGCGTGTGTGGGAGACACTCTGCCATCCCACCTTCTGTTCCAGAATAATGAAGGCATTCCCACCCCCGAGAACATGATCTGTGGTTCCAGGATGTCTAAAAAGCCTTTAAAAGTTGATACTGAGACATCTAAGCCACCCCTTCTTAAGCTACCCTTAATAACAAAGGACCTAGACGTTAGCAGTTCCTTTGGGTACTAAGCTAAACATTAAATGAAAAGAGGCTTGTGCCAGGTGCAGAATCCCAGCACTTTGGGAGGCTGAAGCAAGAGGACTGCTTGAGCCCAGGAGCTGGAGACCAGCTTGGACAACATAGCAAGACCCTGTCTCTACAAAAAATAAAAAGATTAGCCCGTTGTGGTGGTGCATACCTGTAGTCTCAGATACTAGGGAGGCTGAGACAGGACTGCCTGAGCCCAGGAGGTCAAGGCTGTGGTGGTGAGCTTATGAGTGTGCCACTACACTCTAGCCTGGGAGACCCTGATTCTTAAAAAAAATCATATACGATGTGTGATAACGTGAAGTTGATCATTACGCAAAGGGTGTTAAGTTGACCTTTGGAAGAAAGGAGCCTCCAGATGGGGTTCTGTGCAGAAGAGTCTCTGGGTTTAATGGAAGCAGCGGGATTTTAACTTAATCCACAGCAGTTCTCTGTGGCCATCCAGGGAGGCTCCAGCCCAGGCATGTCCAACCTGCGGCCCGCAACAGTGAGTCATGCAGCTCCACAAAATCTTTTAACGTCATGTGTTTTTTAGCATCTATTTTCTTTGTGCCCCCATGCATAGCTCTATTTTTGAAGTTCACCATCACGTCTTACTCAGGACATTGCTTTTTGGCAGCACATCCATGTGTGAGCAGCTGTTTTCAATGATGAAGCACTTGGAGAGCAACATTCGAACAAACGTTTCTGACAAGCACCTTGGGAACTCACTAAGAACTGCAACCACTTCCACCGAATCAGACCTTGGTAGGTTACTTTTACAAAAACAGGGTCATGTTTCCAATTAGGTTTATATTGTTCTCATTTTTCAAAACTTCATAATACAAAAATAAAAAAATAAGTCTTGTTATGTATACATACTGACTATATCATATAATTTATCTGTGGCCCAAGACGACTCCTCTTTACTCGATGCGGCCCAGGGAAGCCAAAAGGTTGAACCTCCCTGCTCTAGAATGAAAACTATAACTTCAAGCAAAATTTAAAACGAACAGTCAACTCACAGTTATTGACTCCAACACAGGGCAGGGGGTGGAGTTCAACTGCTTGCTATTCTGTAACAGCAAGCAGTTCCAACAGTATTTGATTTACCTCAGGAATGCATTTTGGTGATGATGAATGCAGGACATCTGAAGTCTGGAGAATGCATTTCAGACCAAATGTTGGAACAATGTGAGGATGAGACTCAGGTACAGGAAGCTATACAGACTGCCTCCCAGACACCACTCTTCTTGGGTTGGAAGCTTTTCTGTTTTAGCGGCTTCCTCGGTTAAGAATGACCCCACCTGACACAGTGGGAGGTTGTGGATAAGACCGCTTACCACAGGTAGCTGGTGACAATATTCTCCAAACTTAGGAAAAGCTGGAGTCTTAACTTCCTTTTCTTGCCCCTCACTGTACAATATGTGTCCACGAATAATTACAACTCAACAATGACATGTGGTCTCATCGCGCAAAAGAGACCCGTAGTTCTCTGTGCAAAGACTCCTAAGAAGTGACAACTCTTGTGAACAAATTTCGGCAAAATCCCTAGAATTTCTGCTTAGTTTTGGGGGAGAAAAGGAGGTGTTGTTTATCCTCTAGTCTATTCGGTTGTACTCTTCGACTTCGATGCAAAAGACAGATGTGAGCATCGCTTCAAAAGTATCTATTGGATTATTATGGCAAAGTGCCCTCACCACTGTGGCCGCCTTCCGTCTGATCAAAGCTGATTAGAGCCACAGTCTGTTCCAGTGAGTGTTGATTCACTTCCTCATGTGCGGCAATGAGACATGGCCACTCGCACGAGAGCAGATTTGGGAGCCAAGACTTTGGAGCTTTTGCCGTCTCTCTGGTGCCTTTCAAACACCTTCAGAATGGAGGGGAGAGACCCATAGGGAACCCTTTAAAATCAGCGTCCTGATTATTTTAAAATCCATCCTTCTGTAATTTGACCTGACAAAGTTATTCATTGCCTCATCAACTACGAGTTGATGTTTGATGAACTATACATCACACGGTGACTGGGTTTACAAAATAAATAAATGTTTCAAGGAGCCCAGAGTCTAATGGGGGAGAGAAATGAAAAAAAAAAAAAAGCTATTAGAGTACAGTGTGCAGCTGGAGATGAACTTTTTTCCCTATGGATTCTGAAGTGTGGAGAGGCAGGCTCATCAAATGTAGAGAAAAACAATAGGAGGGAAGAAGAGAGAGATGACTGCTTTACTTCTAACAAGGGAAATGGGAATGGAGAGATAAGTTCGCTGAAAAAAACATCACAAGACAAGCCCTGAAAATGACGCTGAAGAAAAGTGTCACTTCCTCCCCATCACAAAGAGACACAGTGAGAAGGAAATTCTCTTTGCCTTCATTCCAGACAGGCAAGACTGTAGTTAAGCTTAAAAATCAGAAGGGAAGGGCTGTCAAGCCATGGTTGGTTTCCAGGCAATACTTTGGAGTGCCCTCGAATCATAGAGTCATAGCAGTTCCACAGGTGTTTTCATTTCACAGGAGATGGCGGTGCTCTGGAAACGTCAAGCAGCCTGAAGGAAACCGTCACACACAGGTGGGGAAAAGGGAGATGCAGTCTCCTGAGTCGACTTTTCATCTCAATTTTTATGATTCTTTCAGATTTGGGGGGTTGGGGGAGAGTCACCCTTAGGCAAAGAAGTGGAGTGAAAACTGCAAGATTAATGTTACTTCATAGAAAAAGAAAGGATCTGTTTCAGTTCTATTTCCTTATCCTGCAAAATTTTAAAAGAGAAACAACCACGCTCCTCTCTATCTTTTTAAGGCTCAAATTATTTATTCTAGGCATATTTCTTTTCTCTGTATGCAACCTTCACAAAGCCAGGTCACTTTGCACATGTACACGTAATGTACTTAAGAGTCACCAAAGGAAGAAACAAGGAAATATTTGAAACACCACGCTGCCGCGTTTTAACAAACCACACACATACACACAGATGCTGTAGCCCAAGTTCAATTTAAGCTAATGTCAATCTGAGCCCCATAGAAAGACTCATGTTCAATGTCAGATGAAAAGGAGAGACCTACAGTATAATGGAAATGAAATTAGCTACTATTGGAGAAGACCAATAATATAACATCCACATTTGTTGTTAATATACTTTAAAGTCCATTTGAGACATGCATCTTCTTGACACTTGGCCGATACTTCAGCCAGTGGTTGCATTACATTGGATCTGAACTTGAACAATCTGTACACAATTTGACACGTAGCGTGTATATCTTTCTTTTTGTACGCTTGTCCATAGACGTCTAGAAACAATGTGCGTTAAAATAATAGGTCTAATTACTTCCATTTTGGTTACAGAGATGTGGAATCAAAGCTTAGGAAACTTCCTTGGTTCTAAGAACATTTGTCTGGTCTTAGACTAAACATTCGAAAACAGTTTCACAAAATGACTTGACTACCATGGATTTCCCAGCAGCTGTAACAGTTACACATGGAAACTGAATTTAAAAAGCTGAATCATGGATTTAGGCATTTCCTTGCCTTAAGGAAAGAGTCAGTACATTTATTTGTAATCTCTTAAGTTCTCAAGGACTACAAAGGGAGAGTTTATGGGCTGCGAGCGCTGTGATACTCGACTGAGTCATATCTCTGTGAGCATTCTAATTTAGCGCTGTTCTTGGCACTAGTTTAGGGCTGACTTGAGCAGTTGAGTTGTTTTCCTTGGAGGAAGCTTAATATTCAATCCGAGAAATGTTAACTATTCCCGGACACTAGCTTATAGCCTTAAACCTTTAAAACGCTTGCGGAAGGGAGTTCTTTATTCCACATTCTCACACTTCCAGAGTGGCCCCAGCACCCCGGCCTTTCCAGAGAACCTTTCTCCCTGGACAGCCCTTCAAGGTTTTCTCTGGACTAATGCCCTCTCCTCAGAATCTGTAAGTTAAAATGTCTCCTTCCCTTCTTCAGAAAACCGAAACCTTCATTCCATGTGTCTCCCAAACCGGCTCCGTGCCAAACGCAGGGGGGTTCAGGCAGCCCCCACCTTCCTAGCTCAGCGCAACTTCTTGAAAACAGACGATGCTGGGAACGCCGACCTGTTAGCTTAGAAACAACCTCTCTTGGTTTGAAAGTGTTTAGGATATGCCGGAAATGTCTAAACTCCACTTTGTGATCACATCGCTAAACTAAAACAGCGATTGAGGATGAGATGACATGGCTCTTCGCTTTATACTGCAGTCCATCCTACGATCACATTACAGTGATGCGCAGTTATAAGGTGACCCAGAGTGCACCATCTGGGGCATCCCTCTCAGCAACCATCTGGAGAAGCACCGCAGTTTAGATTCACCCATGAAGAAGAAGCTGAATCCGAAAGGCAGGAAAGGACCCATGAGTTGTAAGACCGGGCAGAAAGAGGCCACGTGCCAGCTGGGCAGCAGCTCCCCATCCCGCCCCGTCCACAATTCCACACCACCCAGAGAAGAACATTAGTCGGTGTATCCTGTGCCTTTGATTTTCTTAGGGGAAAAAAAAGAATCGGCTGGGCTTGGTGGCTCAGCCTTTCACCCCAGCACTTTGGGAGACTGAGGCGAGTGGATTGCCTGAGCCCGCAGATTTGAGACCAGTCTGGGCAACTTGGTGAGACCTTGTCTCTACAATAAATCAAAAATTAGCTGGGTGCAGTAGTGCACATATGTAGTTCCGGTTCCTTGGAAGGCTGAGGCGGAAGGATTGCTAGAGCCCAGCAGGTCGATGCTGGGGGGCGGGCGGGGCGTGAGCATGCCACTGCACTCCAGCCTGGGTCACAGAATGAGATTCAACTCAAAAAAAAAAAAAAAAAAATTTCAGTCTTATACCCAACCACCCTCTTTTATCTATAAAAAGAACATCTGTTTTGAAAAGCATAATAAAATCTAGCATCCTAGGACTATGGTTTCACTAGGGAGAAAAATGACCAAATAAGGAGAAAACCTACATCTTAATGTAACAATTTAAAAGATCTTAGTTAGAAAGAATGTTTCTGCGAATAATATAGTTAAAGGACAAATCAGCATTAGAAAACTCTTCATAATAACAGCTTTGCTCTGAAAAAGGTTTTCTCGTCAAAAAGTTCAAGATGTTTTAGAGATATAAACAGCATCTTGTTTCTCACTAGCTTTCTATAAAAGTAGAAATCCTATCCTGCTATTCTCATTCATAGCTCTAGCTATCCGTCCATACTTTCCTTAAGCCTTCTATGTCTCTTACTCCTTTTGACAACTCCATCGAAAAAAAAATCAGGTAAGGCTGTGAAGGCTAAAATATCTGTGGTAAGTGCTCACCTTATTTAGGGTTTTTTTCCCTCTTGTTATTGCTTGCTCTGATATTTGATTGTGTTACAACGGCCAGCTGTAACTTCTGTGGAATCTCAGACGAAGGAAGGCTAGGGAAGGGATTGGCAAGAGGGGGTCACTGCCAGGGGAGGGAAGTGGGGGAGACACATAACATCCAAGAGAGTACCTGATCCCAAACCTGGTGAAGTGAGGACCCGCGGGAGGCCCAACTACACCTATACAGTGACCACCTATGTACCTAGCCCTAAACTGTACCCCACATCTTTCAAATAAAAGTAAAAATATCTCTGAAGTTTCTAACGGTGCATACTATACATTTTTGTCTGTGACCAGAATGGGTAGAGAATAAGGACGCCTGATCTTCTTGGGACGCTCTGGGCTCTTCCCAGGAAGGCCGGTGGCCACACCTGGCCCCTCCCTCCCAGCCACCAGACTTTCTACTCAGGATCTCTCGCCTCTCACCCCTCGTCCAGCACGGCCGCCACATTCCCTGGCTGGTGCCTTTGTGCGTTTTGTTGGAAAGCCACCAGCCACGACACTTCTTTTTTACCCGTACTATCTATAAACACATATTGCCATGCAGAGGGAGTCATTCAAAACACTCCACTGAAGGCCTGCACAGTGAGTGAGTATCACATTTATAATCTACTGACATGAAGATGCAACTACCAGTCAAAGCCAGGGCCACACCCTTCCTGCTCCGGCCTCAGAGAAGCTGTTTTGCAAACCCTGAGAGGACCAAGGTGTGCATAGGAAGTTTCAAGGCGATTCTTCCCAACTAGGGAAACTGTCTGCCCACCTGACTCACTCAGTCCCTAAGGCACATCCGGACTCCTGCACGGTGTGAATGTACAAAAGGTTCTCAATGCATTCCACGACCTCTTGGGGCCTGGAGGAGGGCCTTCCCCCTCTTCTGGCTCCTTTCCTCAAGGGCTCAGTCACACCATTCAACGGTCTCACGAAAGGGTCTTCCAGACTCCGTGGGCGCAGGAGGGGTCAGGGAACATCGTTTTGGGAAAACAGTGCACACGCAGCTCCCATTCTCCCACCCACAGGGCAGGAGTTGACACAGCAAAGCCACTTTTTCAGAGATTCGAAAGTGGGAAGAAGCCACGAGGGCATTTTTAAAACATGATGAGACCCATTAGAAAGGCTTTTGTCTCCCTGTACTCCTTGGAGATCTGTGTACATGAGGAGTGCAATCATGATCTAGCCAGTTTATAAGAACGCAGACAATGCAAGCCCACGAGTTCCAAGATGCCCACCTAAGAAAACTCCATGGCTGCTGGCTGTGAGAGGGAGCCCCAGCCCAGACGGATCAAACAAGGGCGTTATCTACCCAACAGAGCAAAAGCCTGGAGGCAAGGCAATGCCAACCCACGGGGGCCAAGGGTCTTCAGGGCCTCAGACTCTCCCCTTCTCTGACATTTGATCTCAGTTTATCTCCCTCAGAGGCACCAGAGGGGTACAGCCATTCATGGTGGCACTTGCAGGATGCCAACGTTGCGTGGGAGGAAAGATGGCGTCTTCCCACAGTCCCGCAGACTTCCCTGCCCTCCTTACAAGACCAGACCTGCCCTGTGGGGGGAACGGGACCCCCAGCTTAGACCAATCAGGTTTACCCCAAGGCCACGGAAAGGGTTACTTTCCATGAATAAGGAAAGAGGGGACAGGGCCAGGTGCAGCAGCTCATGACTGTCATCCCAGCACTTTGGGAGGCTCAGGCAGGAGGACTGCTTGAACCCAGGCGTTTGAGGCTAGCCTGGGCAACATAGCAAGACCTTGTCTCAAAAAATAAAGAAAAAAAATTAGCTGGGTGCGAAGGCGCGCGCCTGTAGTCCCGGCTACCCTGGAGGCTGAGGCAGAAGGATGGCGTGAGCCCAGGGGGTCAGGGCCGCGGTGAGACGTAATTGTGATCATGTCACTGCACTCCAGCCTGAGTGACAGAGTGGCGGCCAGTCTGGCTTTGCTGTTTGCTGTTCTCTGTGCAGGCCTGTCTTTGAGGTGGGCAGGCAAGGGCCTCTGGACTCTGAAATCAGTGAATGGGGTTTCCCTCTGCACTGTGCACTCAGGGCCAGCACACATGGCCTCTGTCTTCACCAAGTTGTTCCGAGGAGGCAGGACAGCCTCTCTGCAGAATGTTCATGTTTCCGTCTTTCGGCTGCTACAGAGGGTGGTGTTGGTGGTGTCTGCTTTCCTGGTCTGCTTGGAATTTTCCCCTGGCAAGTCCAGATTTGTGGCCTGGAGGGTGTAGCTGTTCCTGACAGCGAGTTAATGAGTGTGCCATGCTGGCCAAGCACAGCTGTGACTCATCGGTCTTGTCCAAAGGGAACGCCAGAGATGGGCAGCCATTAACTGACAGGGGCTTCTGTGCACTTCTGGAAGCCTACCGAGTGTCTCCTGGCCTTAGGCAGGAGTAGCGGCCGGAGTCCTGTTTGGCTAAACTGAAGAACAACAGAGTCCGAGGGTGACGCTGGGGCCAGTGGCTGCCAGGCATCACCATCCTTTTTTGTTTTCTAAGGCTCTTCCGGCTCCCCATGGGGTCTGTAGGGGAGGATCCCACCCGAGGAGTGAGCCGCCTGTTGAAATGAGATGCTCGTCTCTCCCAGATGCGGTGGTGTTCATGGCCTTGGCTCCAGATGACACACGGTTCGGTATGTCTGGGCCTCTCACCAGACGAGCAGGTATCTCTGATCTTGGGGTCGGGGGGGTGACTGCTGGAGGTTGTAGTGCTTTCTTTTTTCTAATTTCTAATTTTTTTAAATGAAGGAAGGATGTAGATGAGGTGCTGTCTTTGATTGCAAGTGCTGTTTCCAGGACACGGAAGTTCTTTGGAGCACCACAGAGGCAGATTTTTGGCCTTGGGAAAAATTATCCTCCCAGGAAGTCAGTGGACTTCGTAAGGGCTAGGAGGTGACATCTTGGTACCTGAAGAATTCTCTTCCCTTCGCGTACGGGGAAGGGAAGGTCAAGAGAGTGGCAGGGAACAGGACCGTGGGCCAGAAAGGCCTCTGAGTTGGAACGGGATCAGCCCGGCCCATGTGGTGTGACCTGCTGGCAATTCAAACCTCCATTTCCTCCCTGGTAGAACGCGGGTTCCTCACTGAACTGTTGGGGCGACTCAGTATGACGAATGCCACTAAAGTCCACAACATGACGGTGGCTGCAAGAGTGCCCCGGGTGTGACTCACCAGCACCAGGCCAGGTGGCTGCGGTGGCGCGAACCTCATGGTGGACGCTCTGCAGTGTTCAAGGCCACAGAATGTGGCGTCCCTACATCGAACGATCACGGGTCTCTGCACCATACGTTTAAAATCCACACCCTCCGATGTGCCCATCTGTCACTCACGCCTCGCCATTTCTGTGGCCCTCAAGATTCCGGTTTCAGCTGTCCAGAAATATGCACGATGGGGCTTTCATGGGCTTTGCTCACTAGCAGGACAATGGCAATTTCCTCCGCGCTGTGTGACACAGAGGTCACAGGCACACATTTCATAGAGATGCTATCAAGACCGACACAGTTCGCAAGGCTATTTAAAGCACTTGATTTGTGGACGCGGATATCCTCTCGCTGCTCCACATTCTTGTAAGCCCCCCCCCAAAAAAAAACCCTGAATGGAACAAAAGATTTACAGAGAGAGTGAAGAACACACGCATTCATGATATTAACAAGGAACCATTACTTAATGGGAAAAGGAAAGCGGCTTAATAGCAGTGGCTTGCAAACTGCATCTGACCCGCAGTCTCCATTGGTGAATGGGTCCAGCCATGTGAACATTAAAGCTACAGGCACCAGGCATATATGAGAATCCCTGTAGTTTTTTATTTTTTTATAATATGACTGTAACATGGAGCTGCATCGAGAATGCAGTGCCTTAAGCACTTAACTGCGACCCCACAAGACTCCACAGCTTAAAGGGCCTTTTTTGTTCTCCGATCTTCAAAACACTCTGGGCTACTGGGAGAAAGAACTGGGTTGCAAAACGTCCTATCATCAGAGACTTCCTCGGAAAGGAACCTCTATTTTATAAAACGCAATTAATGACTACCAACGGCATTCCTGGATTTAAAAGAAAAAAAACCAAACAGCTTTGCTTTCTTCAAGAAATACCACTCAAAAAATAACTTTT
This sequence comes from Cephalopachus bancanus, assembly GCA_027257055.1. Taxonomy (NCBI): domain Eukaryota; kingdom Metazoa; phylum Chordata; class Mammalia; order Primates; family Tarsiidae; genus Cephalopachus; species Cephalopachus bancanus. The sequence goes on from JAPVLO010000218.1 coordinate 2,501,802, forward strand.
AGCCAGTTATAAAATTGGAATTTCATTAAAAGCAAACTTAGTTCTTTGGTGTTCAAAGCTAGGTGCAGCTTGCAAACTAGCTTTCGTGTGCTTCCACTGTTAAAAGAGCCCAGAGGTACACAAATCTTTAGGATAACAACAGGAAGTATCCCCAATGCGAAGCCTGCATGGGCATTTCACAGAAAAAAAGAAACAGGCCCACATGCAAGCAGGTGTCTTCAGGGCATCACCAGCATGTAAAACACACTGCAGTCATGCAGATCCTTTTGTCAAAGAGATTTCATTTACTGAACAAGTTTTCAAGTAGCTACTCTGTGCTTAGATGACTCACAGATTATTCTGGAACAACTGCTAAACAGCCATCTAAGAGATCGCACTAAACCATCAGTTCACTTACAATGGCTCTCATAACTGATTACATTCCCTGAGTACATATAACCCTCAAATAAAGCTGACTGGGCATGGTGGCCCACGTCTGTAATCCCAGCACCTTGGGAGGCTGAGTTGAGAAAACTGCTTGAGCCCAAGGGGTTCGAGACCAGCCGGGGCAACATAGTGAGATCTTATCTCTACAAAAAACAAAACAGCCAGCCAGGTGTGGTGGCACATGCCTGTAGTCCCAGCTATTCGGGAGACTGAGGCTGGAGGGTTGCTTAGAGTTAAACATCAAATAGTATGCAGAGCCAACAGGGAGGGGTTGGAATAACCCAGCAAATTGCTCTTCCTGGTGTTTCACTAGCTCACTCAACAACGACTGCACCTTCAGGGTGTGAAGCCCCACACAGTCTGCAAGGCTTTCTCCTGGGGGGAGGTGACCGGCGCCCTTCGAGCAGTGGCAACAAGTGTCAGAGGACCCAGGAGAGAAGAGAGGGTTGCCAGCTCCTCTGCTCAGAAGCTGCCGCGGGAGCCTGCACCTTCTGCTCTGACCACGGGCAAGAGGTGCCTCTTCCTCCTTTCCTCACGCTTCAGATCCTCCCCCGGTCCTGCGTGGAGCCCCACATGGCTGCTGCAGAGGTGGCCAGGTCCGAGTCTCCTGACGCCTCGGGGGAAGATACTCACCACTCACTCAGGGTCTTCAGGGGAAGACAAGGAACACGACAGCCACGAGCATGAAGCGTGCCCGGCCCTAGGTTCCATGTTCATGTTCTTGGTTCCTCAACCCACAAGCAGGTCACTCTCAGTCCAGGAGCTACCATGCACAGGCCAACAGGTCAGTGTCGGAACACACGCTCCTCTGTTCTGCTCCTCACTGAGAGGTGACATCTGGGTGTCCCAACAGTTTTTACAGGGAAAATGGAAGTGTGACGAGCCATAATTGGGTGGAAGACGCAGAGGCCAAGGCTCTCAGTCCATTTTGCATTCTCTCAACACACTAGATAGTATAATCACAGGAATGTTGGTGCACAAGGGACTGGGTATAAAAGGAACCACTCCATACCACAGGTTCCAGCGTCCACCTGATGGAAAGCGAGACGCATAAAAGCCTAAGAAACAGTAATGCTATTAAAGAATATGGTCACTGTCGCAGAACTGGAAAGAGTGAGCACAGGAAACTGTCACTGGATCCATGCAACACAGGCTTCTTCATCCACCTGAAATTTTACTGAGTGGGGAAGTGCTGCTATTGAAAATCTGTATAAACTCCCAAACTAAGAGAGTGATATCTCACAATGTACCCACTGAAATCCGAATTAATAATCTCTTTATTCTTTAGCAAGAATTATCCGATTTTACACAGCATGTAAAATGTCATTACCAAATGGATTGCATGAGAAATTCAATCTAGCTTGCAGACTCTGTGGGGATTGTTTAGACGGGATCCATTAAAGGGATACTTTTCTTTAGTCAGAGTCTCAGTCTGTCACCCATGTGAGAGTGCAGTGGCATGCTCACAGCCACCACAGCCTAGACCTGCTGGGCTCAGGCGATCCTTCTGCCTCAGCCTTCCAAGTAGTTGGAACGATAGGCATGTGCCACCACGTCCCGTTTATTTATTTATTTTTTATTGTACAGATGAGGTCTTGCCATGTTGCCCAAGTTGGTTTCGAATCCTTGGGCTCAGACAATCCTCTCACCGCTGCCTCCCAAAGTGCTGGGATTGCAGGTCTGAGCCACCGTGCCTGACCTAGGGATACTTTTCTATCACTTATGCTTAAAGGGTAAATATCACAGAAACAACAAAAAACAACCCTATAGCTTAGTTTTGTGATTGGGTGGGTGCATACAATCTTCAGCCCAATAATAAAAGCAAGCTTTTCTGGAGCTCTGCAAAGCATCCCACCATGTTCAGGAGGCCCTGACATATCCCAGGCTACCCTCACGGCTGGGGACAGATGGGCAAACACTCCAGGCTGTGCTTGTTACCTTCAACGGCCAAGCCTTCCCTTCTCATGTCGCTGGACAGGGAAATAATGAGGACAGAGAATACGCAGAAATGCAGTCCAGCCCCAAGCACCCTGGCCCAGCTTCTTGAGGTGATGAGCGCTCCTCCGTCCCTACCCAAGACTAAACTCAGCGTACGTGGGACAGAGGTGCGGTGAAGCATCCAGCAAGTCTGTGCTGGTGGCGTGGCATACAGTCAGCTCTCAAGAAACAGGGGAGGCAGAGTGGATGCAAGCACAGGGTCTCTGCCCCTTGGCGAGTCTGGAGATGCCCATGCTAATGATCAAACACGGTCGGGAAACAGGTAGGTGTCTCAGTGCGCCATATGTGTGGCCCGAGACTCACGCACCCTGGACATTAGCCAGATTTTCACAACGGACGCATTAACAAAACTTAAGGCTGAAACTTGCAGGTCACCAGGGTTCCGAACGGCAGAGGCAAGGATGAGTTCCCTGGTGTCGGTGTTTTCCAGAAAGTGAGGAAACCCGCTGGAAGCAAGGACGCTTCAGGTTTTGACTTGAATATGACTTCTGCAGACAGGAGCCTCATCACAATGCCCTAAGAGTCCTTCAGCTACACAGGTTTCCTCCAACTTTATGACCAAGCGGTGCATGGTCAAAAACAGCACTGTCCTCTGTCATCCCAGCGATCTGGAAGGCTGAGGCAGGAGGAGACCAGCCTGGGCAACGTAGCAAGACCCCACCTCTACAAAACCATTAGCTGGGCATGGTGGTACACGCCTGTAGTTCCAGCTACTTGGGAGGCTGAGGTGCACAAGCCCAGGAGTTGGAGGCTGCAGTGAGCGAGGACTGCACCGCTGCACTCCGGCCTGGGTGGCAGAGTGAGATTCGATCTCTAAAAGGTAAATGCATGAAAAATAAATAAATAAAAATAAGTAAGTAAATAAATAAATAAAAGCCCCCTTGTGACTGGAGCCCTTTTCAAGAAGAGGGACAGGGCCTCGCAGCCTGGTGGTGAACACATTTACCCCTATAGTCCACCCTGTTTATGGCCATACGCCTCTGCCAAGAGCCACCCCAAACGAGATTTGCAGAATTGAATCCTTCCCCTGAGCCTGTTTGTTCATTCAAACCTTCTTTATTCAACACACATTCGCTGAGCGCCTTTTGAACACCCAGCATCAGAGTGGCTCACCCTCCCTGGCATACAGTCAGCACTCAAGAAACAGGGGAGGCAGAGCGGATGGAAGGAGAGGGTCTCTGTCCCCTGGCAAGACTGGTGATGCCTATGCTAATGATCAAACACGGTCAGGAAACAGGTAGGTGTCTCAGTGCGCCATACGTGTGGCCCGAGACTCACGCACCCTGGACATTAGCCAGATTTTCGCATACAGCCGCATTAACAAAACTTAAAGCTGAAACTTGCAGGCATTAACTCTGCTATCTGGAAATTAGTATTCTTCCAGAGCCCAAGACCGGGTCACTTTTTATGGTGGGGGGTTCTGACTCAAGCTTTCATTGGTACAATGACAGTTAATGTAGCCCTTAAGTGCAAAAGAATGGTCTTGCTGAACACTTCTTAGGACGAAAATGTAGATTTCTTGTGCTCAAAAACCTGGACCTTGAAGCCAGATTCATGCTACAGAACCATGAGCTAGACTATCCAAGTTTCAATAGTTTATCCAAATTTAAATAGTTCACACCACTCAAGTTTAATCTGTTCAAACAAACCTCCGATTTTTGGGTTTGGTAAATATCTCAGTCCCCCACTGGCTGTGTTGTTCCGGTCTGTACCAACAAATAGGTCCACACACTCAGAATTTTTAGAGGAAAAAGGATCCAGATGTCTAATCAGCAATTTGTCTGCTGAAAATGCTGTGTGCACTTGGACACATCTGGCTACACACCCATACGCATGCACACACATACATATCTATAAACCTTGTCAGCTCCTGGGCACCGGTCTTGTTGCCCTTGATAAGTAGAGCGGTTATAAGCATATAAAGCATACTTATAGGCACGACAAACGCTTAAGTCTTTCAACGATCGATTTCTTTACGTATGATGGTTGTGGGAGGGAGTAAGGAAGGAAATTCCAAAACGTGAATGGTATTGAAATCTCCTACATTTGCTTCTTCAAAGGAAGAGAAAGAGGATAAAGTTCTGTTTTCCCTATTCAACGTGATGGCACGCAGAAGGGCGGTGGGCAGAAAAATTACCGAAAAGAATAGAAAGACCCAGTGATTCAAGTCTCTCTCGTGAAATATGTGGGTTAAAAAAAAATCCAATAACCATAAAACAACCTTTGCTTTGATGCTGAACAAAAAACAAGCTTGAAATTTAGTGCCGCCCAGCAAATGAATGAAAAATACAGATGTCTCTCCCTCCAGCTCAGCCCAGATCAGTCATCTGAGCCGCCCACGTTAACTCTTTGAATGACTGAGCATACCAAAGCCATCAGGGAACGGCAAAGGTTTAAAGTGAAGCTTAAAAACACAGGTTTTTCCTGTTTAAAAAAATTATCTTCAGGAATGAGGAAGTTCAGCTGTGCCGTATCCCTTTTCTGGCCCTCCCTGAATTACAAAACTTAAAGTATCACAGTAAAGCAAAATGCGTTCTTCCTCTTCCCGGTGCACTTCTCGAGAACAGGCCTGTTTTTAAAAATTAAGAGGTTGATTGCTTTATCTAAAATGTAGAACCTTGATGCTATTACAGTTTTCCAAAGTCAGCTCATAATCCCAATTTCCCCAAAGGTCAAAAACAAGCTATTAAGGAAATACCACCTGCTAGTCAGAGCTCACACGGGAAATTTGCATTTCCACTTTGTGAAGTTATCTTTTGGGGGAGGAAGTGACAGGCCGCTTCGTTATCCCCAAACAGAAAAAAAGGCCAGTGTCCATCTTGCCACTGAAGTTCCTGGAAATTAAAAATCCAGCAGAAGCAGCCCTGGAGCTTGTGTTGAGAGATGCCGGGCTCACCCCAAATTCTCTGCTCTGCCCCCATGAGAGTCAGGCCAGCTTCAGAGAGGGCAGGGCCAGGCCCTGGGCATGTTTTCCGATCTTCTGTGATCAGTCCTCCCTGGTGGCTGAGGGAGGTGGTCATGGCTGTGCCCTTTTAACCCAATCAAGGAGTGAGGACACACACATGGAGACTGCCTGTCCGGCCCTCGCAGATCCCATCCATGGTTCTATTTACTAACCAAACAAGGGTGAAGATAGATGACTTCCTACTGTCCCGCTAGCAGGAAAGACGCCTTCTGCTCAGACACGGCACAGGCATCCAAGAACAAAGGTGCCACCGCCGGCCTCCCCTTCACACACCTGGTCTGGCGTGCATTTCACTCGGAAACGCCAGCTCTCTGGAGTGCACCATCTCTCTCCCCTCCTGCTCGTCCCTTTCTCTGACTCCCAGTTTCCTTCCTCTATAGTTCTCTCTGCTGTAGGGCAGCAGCCTCTGACCCCAGCACACACTCTGCACTCAGTGTCTGGCTGTGAAAGCCACCTAGGTCTGGACACGTCAAAACAGTCATTCAGTCGATCCGTGATTCGGTCTACACAGTATCCAAATGCCTACGCAAAAACTCAGCTGGCCCCTGACTATTTGGATTCAGATTCTAATAGTTTGCTGTGCACAGATCAAGTTTAAAATGGTAAAAAGACTTGAAAAGGAGAAGTCGCTAAGTAAATGCAAAGGAATTGGATTTCTTGTCTTAAAGAAGGTCACAGAACCTGGTGACCTGAGAGTTGTCTTAGAGATACATACACATACACACACATATATATATGTAATCTTTATACAGATATAAGTACAGTCATGCTCTGCATAATAATGTTTCGATTAATGATGGACTGTGCATGGGATGGTGGTCCCATAAGATTGTAACAAAGCTGACACATTCCTAGCGCCCGGTGACATCTTGATGATCTTGACTAGATTGATGACCTAGACTAATGTGTGTGTTTGTGCCTTCGTTTTTAACAAAAAAGGTTAAAAAGAAAAATACAAAGTTTTAAAAATAGAAAAAATCTTTTAGAATAAAGATATAGAGGAGGAAAAAACATGGGTGTCTGTACAATGTGTTTAAGCGAAGCGTTATTACAAAAGTTAAAAAAATTTTAAAAGTTTTATAAAGTGAAAGAGTTATAGTAAACTAAGGTTTATTTATTAAGAAAGCAGGATTTATTAAGAGGACAGAAAAGCTCCCGTAGTGGGAGGGGACCCGAGGGGATTGCCCAGGTTTATTTGTTATTAAAGAAAAATATATTTTCTAATAAATGTAGAGTAGCCTAAGTGTATAGTGTTATGAAGTCTACAGTGGTCACGATCACATCCTCGGCCTCACACTCACCCCTGTCACTCACTGACTCACCAGGGCAACATCCAGTCATGCAGGCTGAACTCATTGCTCATGGTGAGTGCCCGGACAGGTGGACCACTTCTTAATCTCTTATACCCTAATTTTACTGTACCTCTGCTATGTTTGGAGACATTTAGATACACAAATACACGGTGTCACAACTGCCTACAGTATTCAGTACAGTCACATACTGTAGCCCAGGAGTACAGAAGGCTAGACCATCTAGGTGTATGTAAATATACTAGGCGATGTTCACACAACGATGACATCGCCCGCTGATCCATTCCTTGGGAGGAATCTGTGTCATTAATGAAGACCAATGAGCCTTTATCCTATGGGAGGGCCAGTCAGGAGACATTTGCATAAATCTAGTAAATTAGCTTGAATAGCTGAAAATACAATGAGCTATAAATGAAGACTCTGGCTTCCAACCTACTCCCTGGTTCTGACCAGCTGTGAGATCTTGGGCAGGACTCTTGAACTTGCTGAGTTTCCGTTTCTCCATCTCCAGTGGAGATCACTGTCACATTTGGCGCTTCCACAAACACAAAGGACCCACTGTCCCTACCCTCTTCAAAACAGAAGGAATGGCCCATTGGATCTGTCATCCGCCGTGTAGAAGGGAAAACCTGTCTTCTCTGGTGTGGTCTACCTGGCAGCAGAAATGAACAGCCCCCAGGAGCAGAGAATGGGGCATCAGGGCATGTGGTCAACAGTCTAACAGCAACCCATCTCTTCGGAAAGCCATGGTGCTTCTAGGGCCTGGTGTGGCCCCAGACAGCGGCTCACAAGATCCATTTCAGAGAATGCTCTTGGTTTCCCTGCCACGAAGTGAATAAATTCAGCTCCTACAGGACAGCGTCGACAGGCACCTTTCGGCTCTGAAGAAAGCACCATTGTACAAAAAACCACCCAGAACTGGAATTTCAGGTGGGTCTGGAAATGGTGTGAAGCTGTGCTTTTAAAATGAATGACAAAACCCCAAGAAGGCCACAAAACACTGCAACTCCCCCTCACTTATAAAAAAAGCCATGTTCACGCCATCCACCCTGAGTCAGCCACCATGTACCCGCATCCTGCTATACTAGAGCAGGGAGAAGACCCCCTTAACCACAGTCACCACGGCCCCAGGGAGGGTTCCCTGCAAGAACACCTCCTTCCTTTCCACAAAGGGGCAGGGCCTGCTTCTGGAATTGGAGAGGCTGTTATGGCCCCACAGCTGGCTCTGAGTTGGAGTGTTGGGAGACGGCCGAGCTGGGGTGTTGAGAGACACCCTCCAAGCTGGGTGTTGGGAGACAGCCACACAGTCTGTTGAGTGTCAATGTTCTCCTGTGACCATGGGGGCATTTCGGGGTTTCCTGTGCGGCGGCGGGTCCTACTAACCTTTCCTTTGTGATCAGCCAGCCTCCAAGATGACCGAACGCAGGTTTAAAAGGCAACCCCCCCCCCAAAACGATGGTTGCCCAATGATTAAACAACATTTAAGTTGTTTCATTTTCATATTGAATCCAATATGCACACAGGATGCAAACTGCACCCAGGGGTCAACGGTGCTCGGCTACACGGCTGTGGGGAGGGGAAATACCGCTCCCCCTCACTCGAAGTGTCACACTTGTGAGCCGGCCTTGAAGGCCTCTGCCCTGGCCCCCCGCCCTCATCTCCCATGAATGGATTCTATAGAGACCAAGTCAAACATGTCATTTGCAGAATGACTGAGAAGTACACTTCTGGTTCCACAGGAATTGCAGTCGCCACCGCCAGACGCAGATAAGCCCCCAGTCTGAGTTGGAAGCCCTGACTGTTCTGGAAACAAGTCCTAGACTTTGCCCCCGCCGAAACTGATGAAATGCTCAGACCACAGACACCGCTGCCACCCGCTCACTTACCACCTTCGGGGGTGGAGTTGACACTTTTCAAATGTCAGCGTTTCCCTAATAAACAGTGATTTGGTGGCGATGCTGACTGTCTGGGCTGGGTGTTCCTGACACAGAGGGACTTCTGCTTGAAGCAAGTGTGTCGTGAGAACAGAGGCCATGTTGAGAAGAGGCTTCTGCAATTTCCTCCAAAAATAGGCTTAATGGTAAGAGGATGCGGACTAGACCCCTCCCCAAAGGAAACGCTCCCAACACAACAGGCACAGTCATTCCGCAGCAGCCCGTGGCCCCTCAGTCAATAGCTCCATTTTCTCCTTTCACGACTTCCTTCCTCCTGCTGTGGAAGAACGTCTGAGGTCACACATGCACATCTCGGCGTACAAGTCAGGATGCTCCGATCGGCGTCCTCCTCCCAAGGTCGCAGGGTCACCGAACACAGAACGACGACCGGACGCGATCTAACCTGAGTGCTCTATGCTTTCCGTTCCATTTCACGTTCACCCCAAACCTGATAGCGAGGAACCACAAATGGGCCTCGGGTTAAATTGGCCTCGGGTTAAATTCAGCTCAACGAGGCACTTGCACTTTGAAGGGCGGAGGCCTTCAAGTGCAAGCGCCTCACCTGTCTGAAGCACTGAGGTAGTCACCAAGACAGCGGAGGCACGGTGCTCACAGCACACCACGAGCTGCAGGCAGAATACCGCCCCGAGATCAAACCGGCACCAGGACTGGAATCCGAGCTCAGGCATCCAAGTTGCTGCATCTCGTTCCGGAGCACACACCTGAGTCAGGTTACTCTCTGGGGTCTCAGACGTGCAACCTTCTTGCCATGCCTGAGCTGTTTTTGTAAGCCTTTTGCTCAGGATGGACCAGGCCCTTACTAGGAGTAGAAGCTGCCCAAAAGGTGACTTGGGTGTCCAGTTTTTTCCAAACTGGGGACATGTGTTACATCGAGTGAGCAAAGGTATTAACAGCAGTCAGATTCACAGGCTGGGGAACAGAAGCCTGCAACCTAACACGCAGCACATTTATAGTAGACATTACGGAAAAAAATAGTTTTGAGCTACCTGTCATTAATTAAGAGTTAAACAAAAGTTTGTAAGAAACATTCTGAAAGTTTCATCTTGGAACCTGACATTTGACGAACACCAGGGTTGAATAAAAGACAGTGGATGGAAACCTTTAAGGAGGGTCTGAATGGACAGTTCTGGGCATTTTCAAGGGCTCGAGATTTATTCGGTTAAATTTTGCCTCAAAACATATGGCTTCTCTCTTCTCTGATAGGTTTACTGCCAGGGCCACTCTAGAAACATGAGAAAATGGTAGAGGAGGCGCGGAAGAAAATCGGAAGACATGTTCTGAAAGACCGGAAAGAGTTGGAAGATTTCGCCATCACCACTGCTGTCTAGAGTGACTTCAGGGCTATGTGTGCATGTGTGTGCATGTGCATGTGTGGAGGGGTGATGGGGTGGCTTAGGCAGCAGAGGGCTACATGTTACGTGGAACCCCAAGACATTTGCAAAGTCCAAGAGCCTGTCCTGTAGCCAACTGACAGCCCAGACACCAACCAAGTGAAAAGAACCATGGAATTAGGACAGGTCAGATAGAGAAAGATTAAGACAAGTTCATCTTTTAATTGCAACCAGTTCTTCTAAAACCCCACTTGAGTCACAGGAAGGAGAATAAGATGCAGGTGAAGCTTCCAGTGCCCGAACAGACCAGGTCAGACAGAGCACACCATCCTGGCAGTAAGAGAAGCCTGAGTTAACATCAGGCAGTGTCTTTCCTAGGCAGGCTGGGGCGGGCTCGGGTGGACTCTCTTAGGACTGATGGAGTGTGGCATTTTCAATCAGAGCTCGAGAATGCCCATGGAAGCCATACAAGGGCCCTGATATTACTGGGACCACACCATTCTGGATTCTCCTGTGTACAAAAACCTACAGAAGCGTCTGTTGTTCACTAAGCAAGGCAAGGAGTTGTGTGACCCTCAGCATCATAAAAGGTCTTGTTGGATGGATCCAAGAATACCTACCGGCTCATCCCGAGGGCTGGGGGCACTGGAGGCAGGGGTGTGGTATAACACAGGGGGACCCATAGTAGAGACAAGTGACCTTCATCAGGGAGCCACCCATGGCCTCTCTTCCCCCAACACCATCTTCAGAAGATCATCTTACATCGATGATGAGCCACAGCTGCTCGCTTTGTGGTGGGAAGGGGCCCAGAAGCTCATCCTCTTTGTTCTCATCCTTTTAAGAATGGCCGAAAAAAAAAAAAAAAGAATGGCCACAGGGCCAGGCATGGCTCATGTCTATAATCCCAGCACTTTGGAAGGCTGAGGCGAGAGGACTCCCTGAGCTCGGGGGTTTGAGACCAGCCCAGGCAACTTGGCGAGACCGCATCTCTACAATAAATCAAAAAATGGGCTGGGCATGATCGCGCATGCCTGTAGTTCCAGGTACTTGGAAGGCTGAGGCGGAAGGATCGCTGGAGCCCAGTAGGTCGAGAGAGACTACGGTGGCCGTGAGTGTGCCACTGCACTCCAGCCTGGGCGACAGAGGGAGAGTCCAACTCAAAAAAAAAAAAAGAATGGTCACAGGGTTTTTTCTGCATCCCTTTTACTAGATTGGGCCCAATTTGTTTACGAACTAAGTCAACAAGAAGACGAGCTGCCCCTCTCTGGGGCGTACCAAGGAGGAGGCCTCGGTGAGTACCTTTCCCATTTCTGGTTGGAGACCCAGAAGAAAGGGTCATGCAGGGAGGGAGGCTCGCCACGATCACCAGTGGGAGAGCTGGAGCTGAAATGCACATTCTAACGCCATCTTCTAAGCTTTCCTTGTCTTGTTCTCTTTTTTCTAGAGTTTTCTGCTCCATTTTAATGAGCCCTGGGTGTTTGTGAAGACTTGGCAACTCCCCAGGTTCACGGTGTCTGAACTTGAGATTCCAGGAAACATTTCATTCGGGCTGGGAGACTTCTCTTGAACTGGATCATTACCTAGAGGCAAGTGTTTCCTGTGCATCCTCTGAGGCTGCACGCCAGCTTTTGCCAGGACGTATCTCTTACTTTTCGGCTATCCTCAGACTCCTCCCGCCTCAAGTGGTTAAGTCCCTTTAGGAGAGAGACTCTGTGTACTCACATCAGTCACCTCGGGACCTGACCACTGGCAATTGTGCTGCCTCACTTTGTCCACAAGCTCGATGAGCTTCTCCCAGACTTCAGCTTCCAGGAACGAGAATTCCACTCTGTGCCTTGAGAACAATGACCAATTGCTAAATGTCACCGGCCTCTGGGTCCCTCCCCTCTCGGGTCACTGAGAACTAGTTGCCTGAAGGCCCCTATGTCCTTCTGAGTCCCTTGAGGACTGAGGAAAAACAGGGTTGTGTGAGGCAGGACACAAATAACAGCAGATCGGGATACCACGTGGTAGCAATTCTCTGGCCTAGTTTGTCACCACCTGTGTGATTCCACGGTCTGTCTTTCAGTGGCTTTGAGGGAGTCGCAGACATTAATTCTCACCAATTTAATACCAAGTAACAGAATGTGCCACATTTTCTTTTCTTTCTCCTTCCTTCCTTGCTTCCTTTTTTTTGAGTTGGGGTCTCACTCTGTCGCCTAGGCTGGAGTGCAGTGGCATAATCAGGGCTCGTTGCAGCCTTGACCTCCGGGGCTCAGGTGATCTCTCCCATCTCAGCCTCCTGAGTAGCTGGGACTACAGGCACACACCACCATACCTGGCTAATTTTTAATTTTTTTTTAGAGGCAAGGTCTCGCTATGTTGCCCAGGCTGTTCTCAAACTCCTGGGCTCAAGCCATTCTCCCTTGTTGGTCTCCCAAAGTGCTGGGATGATAAGTGTGAGCCACTGTGTCCAGCCCTGAACACATCATCTACAGGGTTCTCTTCATCTGTCTTCCAGAGTTGGGAAAACAGCATACTTACATACATGATTAAGAATTGCTGCACCAACCTTTGAAGCAATGTTGTGCTTCTGTTTCTTATATTCTATTTCATCGGCAAAACTCCCGCCCAGGCAACTGAAGCCCTTGTTACTAAAGCATTCCCTGGCTGCCAACTCACCCACTCTCACCGCTGGAGTTCAGGATTACTTGACTGCCTTCTACAATCCTGCCCAAGGCTCCCCTGCCGACCTCCAGCTGTTAAGAACATCAGGCAAGAGTAGAAGACGGTAGCCGGGTGCGGTGGCTCATGCCTGTAATCCCAGCACTTTGGGAGGCTGAGGTGGGAGGATCACTTGAGCCAGGAGTTTGAGACCAGCCTGGGCCAACATAGCGAAACCTTGTCTCTACAAAAATAAAAAATAAAAAAGTTTAAAAAATGAGCCGGGTGTGGTGGCACATGGCTGTAGTCCCAGCTACTCGGGAGGCTGAGATGGAAGGATCACCTATGCCCAGGACATCAAGGCTGCCGTGAGCCGTGATCGCACCACTGCACACCAGCCTGGGTGACAGAGCAAGACCTGACTCAAAACCAAAAACACAGGCCAGCAGAAGACAGTGAATCTGTATATACACGAGCTCATCCTCTAGGGCCGATGCCATCTTTTTCTTCGCTAGGCCACCTAACATGCTTTTGCTTTTTTTCTGAGCTGGGAGCACCTGCTGTGTCTTCAGGAGTAACGCCATCTGACGTGTCGTGTCACAGGCACATGAAACGCCTACCGCACGCATGAGGGTGAGTGATGGACACTGCCTGTCTCTCTTGGGCGCCCAGCTGCATCTGCCACAGTGCTTTCTGGGAGGCAGCGGGTCATCGCTGCGTCCTATGCTCCCAAAGGAACGTGGCTACAAAAATCGGGGGGGTCTGATCCAGGGTCTTACCTGACACTCGCTCACCTTAAGCAGGAAAATTCCACGAGACAAAGCAAGACCGTCTGGCCCTCCCTCTTCCTTCCCAACCTGTGGAGAGACTCACCAGTATGGTACCCTTCCCTCCCCCAGCATCCATTCTGCACACCTCACAGTGCTTTGAAAGTGGCCGTCACCCCGCTGCATCTCCTGCTCGCCAAGACCATTAGCCTCACTCCTAAAAACAGGAATGACTGCTGGGATATGGATGCCCACAATCCTCGCAGAGTTAAAGTAAGTGCCGCTGCTCCTTTTCCGACCCTCTCTCCACCACCCTTGTAAGACGAGCATTCCGGCATTAGAGCATTAGAAACACTTCACAGAGACATCAGCCCCAAGACTGTTTTTAGTCTTCGGCCTCCCGAAACCTGTCAACGCTATCATCCAAAAAGTGGCTTTTGTTCTTTTCTTAAATGTCCCAGAGATGTGTTCAGATGTTTTCAAAGTCTAAGGAAGTGAAAATTGCGTTTCTGATGTTTTCGAGGCCATTTTTCTTATTCATAGCATGCCTGCACACACGGGTTGAAAATTTAATAAAAGCTGAGGTGTCCTGGATGAAACGGACCGTGCCACCCAGCGCTCGCCCCGCCCTGCTGGCGGTTCCCCCCCACTCACATCCCACCTTACAGTCAAGCTCCTCCTCTCTCAGTCAATTACACGGTCAGGCGATTTCGCTCCAGCACCCGAAAATCACCTGTGGACGCCGCAGGCATCCTTATGAAACAGAACGAAACGGGGTGAGGGCAGAGAGAGAAGCACACCTCTAGCCACCGAGGCCCGCCCGCTTCTTCATCTCTCTAAGACCAGGAAGGACATTGTGCAGGAAGGATATTTTGCAAGCAAAGCATCCCAGACTCTGAGAGACAGGAGTCTGAGGCCAAGAAAGCCCACCACCAAGGAAAAGCCTCCTCTGAGGGGAGAAGAGATGCTTCGGTTTGATTTAGCAAAACTGGATGCTTCCCCTGGTTAGATTTCTGGATAGCCATTCCCTCTCTCCCAGCCTGTTTTGAAGCCTGGAGCCAACGGAGACCGGCACTAGGGATGGACACGGTTCACTCAGGTGGTTACCGCCTTCGCCGAGAAGCTGCAAATTCCTTCAGGGAGACAGCTCGGATGTCTGGGAAGGAAGCGGAGCTATGAGCTGACTCAAGGGGAGCCCCTCCAGTCCCTTCTGCTGTCTCCCCTGCCCCGTCTGTCCCTTCTCCTTTTTCCCTCCATCCCTCCTCTCCCGCTCTGCCATCACACACGTTGGCCATCGGCAGCATCTGCAAGCCCTGCTCGCCCCATGCTATGGTCTCATTCGTGAAAAGCCCGCAATGACATGCCTCTGCTTCCCAGCTTCACTTGTTTGTTGGCTCAGTGTCTACTCATGCGTTCATTTAGCCAGCGCTGTCTTAGAGCTTTGCATCGGACCCCACCCTGCCCAGACTCACCTCCACGGTTCCAACGTCTGCCCGCTCTTGTGTGGGAGTGGCCTGCCTGTGGCTCCTTGCTGACCTTTAGGGATCTCTGCGGCCCACCAGGCCTGGGCGGGCTTCTCAGCACTCCCGTGGCCTCAGCGGTGCGACCTTAGGCCCTGGGACTTCTCAGACATTCCTGCTCTTCCTTCCTGCTGTTGGCATCCCCCCCTCCCTCCAACAGGGGCTCCTGGCTCTTCCTTTCCTTCTCTCCTTCCTTCCCCAGGGCGCCCATAAGGGTTGGATGAGCCCCAGCCCTGCCCTCTCGCCCCTCTTTCAATATCCACAAAACATGCAGAGTAGACATTTCACCACCACCTAAACCAACACGTCAAACCCACAGGCTCCCCGGCCATGAGGTTTGCAGCCCACCCACCCCCAGCTCTGCAGGTTCCTCTCCCGTAAGCTGACAAAACTCCTCATCCTGCCAGCTCTTTAGACACCCTCCATGAGCTCTGCAGCCTAACCCCACCCCTGTAAGCTCTGCAGGTTGATCCCCGCCTCCCCCACCGTGAGTTCTGTAGGGTCCCCCCCACCCAACATAAGCAGCCCAGGCACTGGAGACCCTGACCCCGAGGTCCATCTTTACCTGCCTCTCCTCACTCACGTCTTCCCCAAGCACCACCCATTCTTTTTCTCTACGATTTTCTCAGCCCCAACCCCTCAGGGCTGTTTTCGCAGGCGAAGAACGCATCTAGTTATGGACTATCTCGAAGTCAGAAAATATGGAGACTCGTGCACTCAAGGAAGTCATATCCAGGAAAACCTTCTTGGGGCACCCTGCACAGCCTGGCACACAGATCAGAAATGGCTCCCGCCGTGCTTTCCGATGATTGAGAGAGCGCACATAAACGCTTCAAGCGAGAATGCACGCACATTTATCAGGCCTTGCTATTTACTTATTAGCTGTTTCATTGTTATGTTCCCAGAGAGGCTCTGGCCTGGCAGACAGACGAGAATTCAACGAGGAAAAACGCAGACCAGGTAGATTTAATAACGCCACTCCAAGCAAATCTGTCAACACTTCACCCCTGCTTCAGGCTGCCTGAAATTATTTCAACATCACGCCGTCAGGAAATGTCACCTCCAGCTTATCTTCAAGTTTCCCATTTCTTCATTTTTATCCCTTTTTTACGCATTTTTTTTGCACTGAAGTATGCTTCTAATTCCTTGAGATAAATGTAAGATTCGCTGTCAGTCACTGGATACGGGGGCTTGTAGCCCTGGAAAATACCCTCTGCACCCCTTCCTGTCCAATGGGGGGCTTGTCAAAGGTGTGAGCTCAGTCTCCAAGGTCCTCCCTCCCATCTTACTCTCCTTCGAACAACTGAGCGCTCACTCCCTGAGGAAGTCACTGTCACCAGTGTGTGGACTGTCTAAGTCTCGTGGTCCCCCTTCCCCATGTCCTCCCAGGACCCCGGTTTTAGGTGATTTAGAGGGTTGGCTAAGTCATCTCAAGAGGTGCAGTAGGGGAAGGGGGAAGCCACGCCAGCGTGAAGTGAGGCTGCAGATTTTGCCAATCTGCTGTTAATACGAATCTGTTGAGAGGATGCCGAAATTTTTAGTGAAATCGTTTGGCTGAATCCCCAAAGGCCCAAAGTTTAAACCCAAAGAGTAACTCCACACAAGGCAGGCGCTCCCAGGTGCCCGCAGAGACATGGCTGCATCCGCAGAAGTAACTGGAGCCGACCTGAAGCAGGGAATCAACTGCTTTCTACAGACTGCATAGACCAGGCAGAGGAAACAGGCAGTGGGATGAGAAAGGAGGTTGGGACCAGGGGTCCCCGGCGGGACAGGCACGGCGAACATTTTCTGAGCACCTGTTCTGTGAAACCAAGCCACGTCAGGGTCGACTTGGTGAGACCTTGTCTCTACAATAAATGAAAAAAAAAAAAAATTAGCCAGGCATGGTAGCGTGTACCTGTGGTTTTGGTTCCTTGGAAGGCTGAAGCGGAAGGCTGGCCGGAGCCCAGCAGGTTGATGCTGGGGTGGCTGTGAGCATGCCACTGCACTCTAGCCTGGGCAATGCAGTGAGACTCCAACTCAAAAAAAAAAAAGAAAAAAAAAAAGGAAAGAAAGGAGGTACCTATAGAAACCTAGAATAAACTAAGTTTAGTGTAGTCTTTTTGCCTCGGTGTAGACATTTTTGCTTAGACTTCACCCCTGACACGCTTTGAACCTAGCACAGGTTAGACATAGATACATAAATTTCCAACAAGCGGGTTTTAGGAAGCATTCAGACATTCTATTGCAGGCCAAGCTGGCAGCCTATCCCAAACCCTCGGCAAATCTCCATGAGAGGCAAGACCAGGACAGCCCAACAGCCGTTAGCATAATAATCTCTAATAAACTTTTAGGTCCCTTAGGGGGCTGAAGCCACAGAAATGATAATAAACCACCTTTCTGCTAAGGAGTTTGTGGACTACATAGTCTGACAAGTCTCCTGCAGGAAAACCCCCTCCCCTTGTCTCCTCCCATCTAGCCTACCACCATGGCAGCAGTCATGTGACTAACCCACCCATCTGCCTGCTGTCCATCCCCTGACATCAGTACCTGTGCTTACATGCCCTTTCGTGATGACGTGGAACAGACCACCACCCAAGCACCTTAATGACCTTCCCCCATCAAAGGGAAGGATTAAGAGGATTCAACCATGAGCAGCCAGCTGTCGCAGCCTTGCTACACTCTGATGTGGCCGTGTGCTCTTTGACCTATGGCTGTGGCCATGTTTCCTGGCTTTGGCCCCCTTCCCTACCTTGGGGAGGTGAATTCCTCTTTCTTTCTGTCTCTAATTTAGTTTCTAAATAGACTATATTCTCTAATGTAACTTTTGTGCAAATCTTTGCATCTTTCATGCAGCATCAGATTGCACACCAGACACCCCACACCTTCAGTAGGCCTGACCTAACATTCTGGAGGCCCTGCTGGGAGTGTAACCCTAACAGCTGTTTTCCTGCCACACGCTGAGCATCTCACGGCTTGGTTGGGCCTGGTGGCTTATCCCTGTAATCCCAACACTTTGGGAGGCCGAGGAGGGAGGACTGCTTGAGCCCAGGAGTTTGAGACCAGCCTAGACAATATAGCAAGACCCCATCTGTACAAATTAAAAGCAAAAAAATTAGCCAGGCACAGTGATGCACACCTGTGATCCTTAGCTACTTGGGAGGCTGAAGGGAAAGGATCACCTGAGCCCAGAAGGTCAAGTCTATGGTGAGTCATGACCGTCCCTCTGCACTCCAGCCAGGGTGACAGAGACCGCGACTCAAACAAACAAAACAACACAACACAAATCTCGCGTCTTGCTCCCATAAGCAGCATATAAAACTGTGTTTGATGGGTTTATGAACATGCAGTGATGACTCCATCTTACCGCCTGTGAACGTTCGACCGGACAGTCACGTCCACTGAGGCAACATATGCATGACGTCCAGCCTTGGTGAGCCAGCTGAGTTAGGCCAAATCCATCCCCCATTCAAGTTAGCCTGAGAGAATGACAGGATTTCTGAACTCCCCTTTCCCATGACTGCAACATCCAAACCATTCCCTTAGGACGATTAAACAGAAATCAGGGACAGAACAGGAACATACAAAGATTTTTACAAAAGGCAAAATTCACAGTTTAAACCTCCTGCCTGCGGGGCACGCTACACCTTACATCCTCTTAAATTCCATGGGTAGAATAATTTATTTTATACAGGGCAGGTCCCAGCAGAGATCGACGCTGGCGCCAGACAAAACAATGACTTTGATGTGTGCTGCAGCTCCCAGGTTTGGGGTTTACACACAAACAGTAGAAGATCTAGGTGTACTTTCTGCGATTAAAAGTCTTATGTGGCTAGCATGTGATTACTGCACATAGTAAACACATAACAGCTCATCTATACACTTTAAAAAATTAGACCCACGGCTAAAAAGTAAGAAAAATTAAAGTCAGACAGTCTAATAGCTTGCTAAGCTACCGTTTCCTAGAAAAGAAAGCAAAATAAACCCTCTGCCCACAGCCGTGCTCAGTGCTCAAAACTCAGCCTTACGAGGACAGACGAGGATGGCAGCGTATCTGTTGTAAAGGTAACTGTGGAATTAGGTGGGGCCACAGTCTCAGGAGATCACAGTTTTGTGACAAAAGGCTTTGCTGTTGTCTGATCGCGTTGCAGGAAGTCCTCAGCCCACAGAGGAGTTGTGTTTCAAAATTGACTATCTGGAAAGCAGAACAAACTTTTCTACTGAAAATACGACGGTTAAAGACATGAGCCTTAGTCCTCATTAGATGCCAAAAAAGTCACCAGAGACACAAGTCCCTTCCAGGCAGAAACAGACCCATGAACAGTTAGAACCTTGTGCTGTTAAAACGGCTGCAGAGAGAGGACAGTCCCACTCCACTTTCCAGCAGCAACTCATTCCGAGAGTAACGAGGGAAATCGTCAAGAGGAAGACAAAGGCAAGAAGAGAAGAGAAGCAGAGAAGGGAACAGGACTTGAAAGAGACGAAGAAAAGTCAGGAGCAGATGCTGGAATGTACGAGTAGAAAACCACATGAACTAGGAGAACAGACAGACTGGAGAACAGAGCCACAAGGCAGCAAGTCAGAAGAGCAACCCACCACCCGCCCAGGGGAAGCCCAGACCCTGCACAGGCCGCCATGTGTGCAGAATGGCTGCGGGAAGGTCAAGTGCGGCGATCCAGGGTGCCCTGGACAGCACACCATGCTCTACCATGAACACACAGTCCACTCTCGCAGAATCAGGCCAAGTCTTGGGCCAACTCGCAGTCCACCTGATTGTCTAATGTGGCCTTTTTTTCTCCACCAAGAAGAGCATTCATTGACCTCTTGATGCTGAACTGGTGACTCTGGATACGGAGTCCGTGCTACAGAAAGGGGTGATGAGACTTGGGTCCCTCAGTGGAGAGGCAGTCAGGCTACCCTTAAAAGGCTGAGATGGACTGGCAATCCGGATCTCAGGTCACACCATCGCTGAAGCCACCCAGAGGCAGGACTGGAAATGATGGGGGACCTGGAGTCCGTCACCACCATCCAGTACTGCTGCTGAACCCCATGTCTACCACTTCCCAGAGCCACCTGGCCACAGAGGGGCCGGAGCCTGGAAATGCCCGGCACTCGTCCAGTCCGCTTTCCACGAGGGACCAACCTCCCTCCACGTGTGCGTCTGATGCGGCCACGCCATCGTTCATTCTCCAGTCGCTGTCACTCATGAGGAACGCCTGGAAGAATGGCCCCCTGTGTCGTTCCTCACAGAGCACAGACTCCTCTTTGAATTTCTCCATCATGTTCCCATCATGCTCGTGAATCGCGGAGGAATGCCCTCACTTTGGACAAACACGGTGAGGCTCAAGAACGGTCCGGTTCGGGGCACTTTCCTCCAAGACTGAGGTTAACTGTCCACACAGTGGGTACAGGGACTGCCACTCCCCTTCGCACTAGGGGCGATCAGTGATGGTGAAAGAAACCCCACTGACACGGCCTTGATCTCCAGGGCTTGCAGGAGTTGCGACACCACACTTGGCGCTGAACCCCGGGAATGACTATGGGACCACAGCACAAGCCGGTGACATCTTGGAAGCATGGTGCTCTGCCCTCAAAGAACTAAACACAAAACAGTAAAACGTCAGCTCCGTAGCCTATAGACCTTAGTGTTCAGCGTGATTTATTTTTATCCCCACTCTTTCCGATCTTCTTTTCTAACACGCTCGCTCTTGTCACCCACCCCTCCCGCGGGGACCACCAGCTCTAATCAGCATCACACGCAGACATCCCCCAAAGCGCATTGTGGGATCACAGTGTGGGATCCACAGGCTGGAGGTGGGGAGGACTGGCGCCGCCGTCTCGCTGGGGTGTGGGAAGCAGCACCCTGCGCCCGCCTGACGCTTCTGCGGCATAGCTCTGCCCTCCTGAGGGCACACAGCCCACGGGTATCCACGTCGGTGTGCACACACACACGCAGTGCTGGAGGTTGCCGGGCTACCGTGGGCTGGCTTCTGTAGGAATCAGCCCTCCAGAGCTCACACTCAGGGGCAGCAAATCTGCATGCCCCAAAGCTGCTGTCACCAGAGGCACTGACCCCCCAAGTGACCCCTGACAGTCCCCTCACCTCTCCCACAAGCCTTCCAGGGGAACGGCTTCCAGCCATTGTTCCCTGTGACCTCACGGCAACTGCCCGACATGAGTTTAGCTGCAGGCTGATGTCTGGAAGTTCAGGCACTATAAAAACTGGTTTATTGGATGCAAAAGAGAATTAGGACTTCAAAGACTCTTACTCTGTCAAATTAAATTAACATATGGAACAGCAGCTAAGCTATGATTGGTATTCATAGCATCAGCTCTTTGGGAAGCCCTGGCTGGTTTGTAAGGCAGCTGTGTGCTGTGGTGAGTGGACAACTGCCCATCTATTCTGGCGACTTGGAAGAGGATCTCATGACTTGGGAAGCGCTCGCCATAGACTGGGAAGTACAAAATGACACGGAAGGCACACACTCCACGTTCTCTAAACGAGACAGGCTCTACATGGTATTTATTTTTTTAAATTTTTTTACTACTTATATGAAAAAATATAATAAAATATGAACTCTGACTTCCTCTAGATAGTAGGATTAGAGCAAAAAAATTATTTTATTCCCTGTGCTCATAGGACTTATCCAAACTTCCTACAGAGATTGTATTACTTCCAGATCAGAAAATACAAATATGTGTTTTTAGGAAAATATGTTTTTAGAGAAAAACATTGCTGATGTGAGTAGATGCACGCACAGGCCCTGCACACATAAGCACCTGTGTACGGGCACATCATGGGCACTGGGCAGCTGTTCTCAGAACACGTGGAGTCGAGGGCCTCCCGGCCTGGGCAGTGGTAGTGGTCGTGTCCATGCACAAGTTCTGAGACAAGGTATTTTATTTGCCTTCTCGTTTGTTTTTCTTTCTATTCCTCAACCTACAAAACTGTAATAGTGAACAATCAAAGTATTTGAAGAGTGGTATTTCTTTTCCATTTTTTTCTGGAAAAGAAATCTATGTCAAAACATAAAAACAAACAAACAAAAAAAACACCCCTCAAAACATAACAGAAATCCTACTGAAGAAGTTTGATAAAGATGTCAACAAAATCAAGTCAGCTAAAGCATAAGAAACAGACAATATTCACCGCCTTCGACTTATGGAAACAGCAATTTCATTTGGTTTAATTGAATATGTCGAGACTGTTAATTATATATAGTCAGTGCTCATTTTACTCTTTAGTCTATGCTCCTGTCATATACTGTATTTAAGTGATAAAGTTAACTTATTATAACCTACTCCCAAAACAGCTAGAAAGCCAAGCCTCTAGAAAACAAAACTTAGGACGTGCATTTCAAAGTCTGGCATAAGTGACTTTATCTGCTGTTTTGAGTTTTTTTTTAATGGTGTTTTACTCCACAATTCACCTAATCAAAGGCTGACCTGTCTACAGGGGTATCCATATACCAGATGTTTAAGATTTTAAAAATCAAGAGTTAATATCATTAAATGAGCAGGCAATTTAATTCTCAAAAATATCAAAAAAATGATTTGAATCAGTTAACAGACATATCATTCAGATCAAACTTGTATGGTTACCATTTTTTCGGCTTCTCCTAGAAGGCACTTTTTCCCCCACTCAGATTTTATTGTGAGCTTCTGCACTGCTCCAAAGTCTCCCAAAAGTCAGCAATTTATGTTGCTTCAAACTGATGGCTGAAATCCGTCAATGAATTAAAATATGCCAGTTGGTATATAGGAGCCATTTTGTTGCACCTTGCGCAATCCATCCATAAAACAGCAATCCTTTAGCTGTGAAGCTGCAACAAAAGACCAGTTAAAGAACGATTGCTGTGGCACTGGAGAGGTTGGTCTGGACTCTCTTCCTTCTGGGGAAAAACAGGGCATGTCACAGTGACATGTAGAAAGAGCATGTGTGGTCAACTGGAGTGCTGGCTGTCAGAAGTCATTTAAAACAGATGGCTCTGAAGGCTGCAGTTGTCAGTCTACAATCCAGAAGCAGACAGTCACAGCAGCACTTGGGTCTCTCAACAGACGCCTAAGCCAGCGGGCAGCTGGGTGGGAGAGCCCGGCCTCCTCACCTATGTGTTCCATGATGTAGCACAAGTCTCCCAAGCCTCTCCAGTCTGGGGCCTCTGGAGAATGAGCAAACGATGTAAAGTTCTGTCTGATCAAATGGTGCTTTGCAAGTGACTGTGAATTCAAGACCTTATCATCACTACCCACAATGACCACTATGTGACGCGATGACCACTATGTGATGTGTGTCTGGTTTGGTTGTTTACGATGACCAAACAAAACTCTGTCCCTCCCAAATAAAACATTTCATCTCCACTAGGAAGTCCAAGCTGCTCTAGGAAGTTACCACGAATGTAAATTTGTCAACAACGGTTCTTTTTTTATCCCACAGAAATGACAGTCATTGGTGAGCTGCTAATTTTTTGCAGAAGCCTGCATTTCACCAATGGAGAAGCGGAAAGATGTGGCCCAACCCTGGGTTCAGGCATCCTGTGATCGAATCCCAGTTCACTCCTAGCATGCAGGAGCACCACTCCAGGGACACAGGCCCTCTTGGTTCCCGATACGGTGTTTGACAAGGGCTGTCAGCAATATTTTGCTAACGTTTGACCTTAACAAATACTCGCTGTGATGCCATGAGCCTTTTACGCTGGATCCTTCCTTCGGGGACCCTGCCTCTGCCCCAAGCACCCTGGTGATGTCGCAGGTTGTCCATTCTGTTTTTATGGCTGCTGTTTTGTCAGCTTTCCCTGGAAGGTATTTCTCATTTCTCTTCCTCTCAGATTTTACCTTGAGTTTCTGCATTTCTCCAAAGTCTCCTAATAGTCTTCAACTTACATTGCTTCAAACTGATGGCTGAAAACCAACCCATTAATGAAAAAGTCTGACATGCCCCTGTTCTTTCTTTCTCTCCCTCTCTCTCTCTCCCCCTGCCTTCCTCCCTCCCTCCCACTCTCTCTCTTTCTCTCTCTCTCTCTTTCTTTTTGAGTTGGAGTCATACTCCATCACCCAGGCTGGAGTGCAGTGGCACGCTCACGGCCACCCCAGTGTTGACCTGCTGGGCTTAGGTGATTGGCGATCCTTCTGCCTCAGCCCTCCAAGTAGCCAGAACTACAGGCGCGTGCTACCATGCCCAGCTAATTTTTAAAAATTTATTGTAGAGATGAGGTCTTGCCAAGTTGACCAGGCTGGTCCTGAACCTAGGGGCTCGGGCAATCCACTCGCCTCAGCCTCCCAAAGTGCTGGGATGACAGGCTGAGCCACTGAGCCTGGCCGAGTTCTGCTTTATTTTCTTTTTAACCACACTACCTGGTTTATATGACTATCGCACTCTACCACATTTAGATATACAATCTTTATTTATTTATTTATTTATTTACTTACTCGCTATTTACAGATGAGGTCTCGCTATGTTGCCCAAGCTCATCTCGAACTCCTGGGCTCAGGCAATCCTCCCGCCTCAGTCTCCCAAAGTGCTGGGATTTCAGGCATGAGCCACTGTGCCTGGCTAGATACACAATTTTTAATTGACACTAATAAGTAGCAAATTGCCACTTTGTCTGGGCCAAGGACAGTGTGAAGCTGGAATGATCTCTGACCACTCTGTGAGTGTCATAACTGAATCTTGTGACATCAGTGGGTTGAAAACACGGCTGCATCAGAGGTGGTCAACATGGTCCGAATACGGCTCTGCACTTTCTTGAGTGTGAGAAGACACCGAGACACACACTCTGGTCTGTTCTGTTTCCTCGTTTCTGGCAGCTGTGTTCCAGACTGTGTGCTCTACTATAGGAAATGGATCTAGCCGCCCAGCTGTCGTGAGGTTTTGTTCTCACACTCGGTGAAAGCACTCACTTCCCCAGGCTCAGTGTGTGTTCAGTAATTTGTAAAGGAACATAATTCTGATAGATTGTTCTTTTTCTTTGGGGCTCTTTGGGTAAAACTCTTTTCAGGAAAGACAAAATTCTTGAGTCGGAAAGATCTGAACTCAAATCTCATCTCTGTTACTTATTACTGGTACAACTAACTTTGGATAAAGTGTCTTATTTTTGCAAAATGGAGAATTAGAGCCAAGCTCACAGGGTTCTTTTAAAAGATTAGTTTTGAAAAATGTGCCTCGTATAGAATGTAGCCCCTAACAGGTGTTCGATATTATTGGTTTATGACATTCTATGGAAGGCAAATTAAGATTATCAATGGTCTCCACACGTTCATGCCAGCTCTCTTAGGCAGCTGGAAATGGCTCTTGAACTATTTATTTGTAATGAAAAGACTCTTTAAAGTGGGATGACCCCCACTATGAACAAACACCAAGCTGGACTTGAAGACAGGCACCAAGTCTTACGTCGGTTCAGAGCCAAGGATGAGTGTGGCACTGAAGGTGAAACCGGGTTTCAGAAGACAATCCCAGGTAAGTCTCGAAAAGGCACGCGATCAACACCATCTGTTTGGGCTGTGTTTAGAACACGGTTCTATGGGCCTCCCACGAAAGACTTAGCTTTCATGCACACTTCAGTATATTCAGATACAAGCTATGTAATTAGATATTCAGAAACAAAACAAATTGGTGGACATCGCTCTTCTGTCCTAGGCTGGTGTGAGTGTGTGTTTCATTCTGTTTGAAAAGTTCTGCTTGTGTCCTTGGAATAACAAGGACCTAAATACAGGACTCGATAGAAAATTGTGGAGGATTTATAGGCTCAGATCATAGAGCTTCCATTATCTTCTGTTATCTAGTAAATGTTCAACACCGGACTCTCTGGGAGAAAAAAATGTGTAACATATGTATGTTTACATAAGTTTACTATAAGTTTTCCAATATACAGAACTTATAGTAAACAAATTACACAGATAATAGTAAACCATGATGCTCTCCTTGTAAATTGCATATACCCACAACTTCAGTTTCACTTGCTGTTTTTGCAGAATTCACCATCAGTTGTTATAATTCTACCTGCAGTGTCACCAAGTCAGACTCCAAACAAATGCCTTGGTCACTCCTCAGTTCAGCAAAGAAACGGCTCATGTCATTGGCAAATGAGTGCAGTTCCAGTATGGACACTGGTTGGTGTTTTCATTGACACGAATAACCGAGACCAAAGTGAGAAGGTGAGGTCGAAATGTGATTCATTCATTACTCAGCCACTGATAATGCGAGTTAATGATTTGCTGAACTGGATGACAGCTCTGGAATACCCACGGAATATTTCCTCAGATGTCTTATGCTATTCGCAAGGAAAAGGCTACAGACCTAACACTCTTTCAAGTTTGACTTGCACTATTAAAATGCTCTCAACAATTTTGTAAGTCTAGGTGATCATCAAAACAATACATCAAGTCCTATTTGTAGCATCTGCCAGTTTCAGTGGTGTCAATGTTCCCGCCTGGTCCATTTCATACTGCCCAAGTATCTCCATCAAACACAGAAATGGAAAGAGAAGCCATTATATAGAATTTTCCACATAAATACAAGAAACATAAACACCCTCGAAAAATAATTTGGAAATGATGAGCTTTGCATGTTACCTTTGTTTTTAACATGACATATTGAACGATATATATGTTAATTTTTTTTTTTTTGAGTTGGAGTCTCACTCTGTCACCCAGGTGGGAGTGCAATGGCACACTTACAACCACTGTAGCCTTGACCTGCTGGGCTCAGGCGATCCTTCCACCTCAGTCTTCCAAGTAGCTGGAACTACAGGCATATGCCACCACGCCCAGCTAGTTTTTTGATTTATTGTAGAGACGAGGTCTCGCCAAGTTGCCCAGGCTGGTCTTGAAACCCTGGGCTCAGCAATTCTCTCACCTCAGCCCCCCAAAGTGCTGGGATTACAGGTCTATACGTTAATTTTTAACAGTGGCTATGTTTAATAACCAGCTCCCCCAATTCCTGAAAATTTAAGAATTGGCTCCAAGCTGGCTTTGGCACACCCCACAATCTCCCTTAAAAAACACTGGCCAGTTTGGGAATAGCTCGCTTTTTAAGATGAATTTAGTGAGTCTTTAGAAATTACTAGGCCTTCTACACAAATTGGGCTAATTTTGCTCTTGTCTTTTCGAGAACAGGAAAAAATAAACTTCTTACTCTGGTGTCTACACCCCACTCTGTGACAGGGCTAGTCAGTCTCCTGTGACACACTTGTCCCTCAGCCAGCGGCTACTGTGAGTTTGCTGTGGTCACCAAGACGAGTTGATGACACCTGGCTGGCTCCCACCTGGCCTGGCAAGCTCTGATCTTGGCACTCAGCCATGCTCTGAACAAGGAACAGACTGCCTTCCTTGAAAACAACCTGGACAGGAATGTTGCGGTGAAGGAAACTAGAAGGTGAACTCTTGGAATAGCCATGTGCCACGTAAGATCTAGCCCCTTTCTGACAAGCTCTTCATCTACGAATGTTCAGGGCAGAAAGGTGCTACGGGAGAATGCAGGCAGACAGATAATTAGTGTCCTTTCCTTCTAAGGAAGGGTAGCAACAGCTGAACTAACCCAAGGAGACCTCAATTCAGACCTGTCCTTGTCACTGACCACAGAGTAAACATGACCTGATTTGCTGACAGCAGTTAGAGAAGATGGTCTAAACGACACATACAAGATCATATAAAATAATGAATTATCCCAGAAGTAATATCTTGTTCTACAAAGGTCTTAAAAAACACAAAATACTCAGATGGTTGAGACAAAAGCTTTCCCCCTTTTTGTTTTATTATTTGCTTGAATTCTCCACATAGCTGCTTCCCTGTCTGACTTTGTAAATAGTTAAAAA
Organism: Cephalopachus bancanus; assembly: GCA_027257055.1. NCBI lineage: Eukaryota > Metazoa > Chordata > Mammalia > Primates > Tarsiidae > Cephalopachus > Cephalopachus bancanus. The sequence goes on from JAPVLO010000218.1 coordinate 2,529,505, forward strand.
ACAAAACAAAACAAAACAAAACAAACACCCAAGTGTCAGGAAATGATTTAGGTGGCAAAAGCGTTAGCATGTAAAATGTCACAGGGCGGTGCATGATGGAACTAGGAATCTCAGCCGTCCCAGGACGCAATGGGATACTTGTAAACAGAAGTGAAAGCCACCCAGAGATACAAGATCTCCAACGCGCACCACAGAAGTAGCACAGTCAGGGAAATCATCACCTTCTTCCCCAGAATATGAAATCTTCAACCAGAGGAAAATGTCTAGAATAGTGAGAACAGTCTACAGTGAATGGGGCTTTTCCTTTCATCAGCATTCAGAAAGTTGACCAGAAGTTCCTGGTTGGATTCCTAGGCCGGAAATCTTCCCGTGCAGAGGAAGACGTGATGCGAGCCCTCAATCCCCCACTCAAGTCTCCTGCAACTCAGAAAACACCCTGCAACCATCAGACACTAAGGCAGACCTTCCAAGGCGTGGTGGGCCTTGTGACAGGAAGCGAGGGGGCCCGCGAAGAGACGGGGGAACATTCAGGGAAAAACAGGACCGGAAGTAGGGGAAGAAAGTTGCCTGCCGGAACTAGAGAGAGCAAACAAACATGGGAAAAGACCCGCTCCCAAATGTGTCGCCCACCACACGCTGTGGAATTTGTGGACACTTGGGAACACGTTTGGTCATCCAGCCAGACGTGGAAATTTACATCTGTGGGGAAGCGCGAGTCAGAAGCTGACAAGAAGGCAGCGTTGGAAGACCCCGGTCAGTGCAACATGCCAGACGGAGCTGGAATCTGGTGCAACTGTCCTCTAACACGGTGATCCTGCCGAGCCCCAGGGTCCCCAGCTTTAAAACGGGAACAGCCGTCACCTGATGGTGCAGGGTTCCCAGAGGATGGAGGGTCATGGGCATCACTATGGGTGTTCAGTGAGAGCTGCTGACTCCGGTATCATGGAAAACAGAGGCGAAGTTCAAGCCCATGAAGGCTAGCAAACATATTCAGTAATCCTTTGTATGAAACACCTAAGGGTTAAATCACACAGATATTTCAAAGCCCATGATACCTTCTTTTCCTTCTCTCTTTCTTTTTCTAAATTTGAGACAAGGGCTCACCCTGTTACCGAGGCTGGGATGCCATCATCCCATACTGCAGCCTCTAATCTGGGCTCAAGGACCCTCCCACCTCAGCATCCCAAGCGGCTGAGACTACAGGCGCATGCCACCACACCGGGCTAACTTGTTTTATTTTTATAGAGATGGGGTCAGGGTCTCACTGTGTTGCCCAGGCTGGTCTTGAACTCTTGGCCTCAAGTGAGCCTTTCACCTCAGCCTTGATGTTTTCTTTCTTTCTTTCTTTGAGTTGGAGTCTCACTCTGTCGCCCAGACTGGAGTGCAGTGGCCGTTCTCGGCCACCACAGCCTCCACCTGCTGGGCTCTGACGATCCTTCCCCCTCAGCCTTCCAAGTAGCTGGAACTACAGGCGCGTGCTACCATGCCCGGCTAATTTTTGATTTATTGTAGAGATGAGGTCTCTCCAACCTGCGGGCTCAGTCAATTCACTCACCTCGGCCTCCCAAAGCATGGGATTACAGGCTGAGCCACTGAGCCTGGCCTGATGCTTTCTTAATGGAAAAAAAAATGATGTCTCGTGAGCGCCTTTCTGAGGCTGGTGAAACTGGGCCTGCAGAGACACCAGCCCCTGCAGGTTTGAGATGAGGACACCCCACTTTTCCAGTTGCAAAAGTCATTGAAAATAGATCTGAGCACTGAGTTCATAACTTGCAACGGGTCACACTGAACGGATGATAACTAACAGCCTTCGTGAAAAACCGAAACCTGCAGCGAAGGAATAATGCGTGCCCTGACAGAGGCCACACGCCTCCACCCTGCTGTCCCGGCGTGCACACCTGACTTATAACAGAGGATGTTGGGAAACACACTGAGGCCAGGACTTAGGGGCCATTCAGTAGTGCCATGCCGCTCTAGCCAGGAAGCAGCCCGGTGGCACGTCTGCCACCTACCAGAATGCGGGACGCCTGCTGAAATGCCTGCACCTGACCGGGAGGTCAAGTCAGAAGAGAATGAAGTATGGCGATCAATGGCAAGCCAACACACGCGGCCACTGTGCCATCTTTTCCGAGGAATGGATCATGTCGCTTCTTCTTTCTGCAGGAGGAGTGATCGGCAGGGCTCTGGCCCCGACGTCCCTTTGACTGTCATGTGGGTGCCCTGCACCCGACACCTTGTGCCCTCCCGGCCAGCCTTGCCTTGTCCTCTGGCCTGGACCCCACTATGGAGACAGAATGTAAGAACATGCACCGCGAGTCAATAGCGCTCTTCCACAGGATGCCCACAGCACCAGGGATGTCCGAGGCATCCCAGAGATTTCCATTCACCTTAAGAGGTTTTCTCTTCAATTTCCTCAGACACTTCAACGTCCTGCAGAGAACAGGGTTGCACGTTCTCCAGTTTGTGATGTCAGTTTCCTTTCATCAGAAAAGTGTGTCACGTCACCTAAGGCGACTCTGGCCCATAATTTTCATGTCTTCGCTGTTGTGGGAACTGGGTTTCCACGGAGCAATTCTGCATTCTTCTCAGAAGCAAACAGGACCCGGAAACAGCCCCACGTGCCTGGCACTGGCCATGGCCCAAGTCGTGCCAGGCCAGGCAGCCATAAGTCAGACTCTGCACGTGGGCTTTGTTCTCACACACTCATCTATCGCAACCGCTGGATATTTTCAGTCATTAAATGTCAGCGTGTAGGAAGGATCCCTCCAACAGACTCTTCACACGTGCTCCTCCAAGGTCTCATCGATTAGGAAGACACAGACCTCCCTGCCGGCTGCAAAGCTGCTGCGATGAAGTGGGTGGACAGGACCACCCCAGGCTCAGCAGACGCCTGCCCCTGGCCACTGACTGTCGTACAGCAGCCAAGGTCAGAGGGTCTGCTTCTAGAAGCATCCATGCTGCGCACATGCACACAAACGTGCATTCATAGGAAGAAGGGAAGGGAGAAGACTGAGGGAGAAGGCAAAATCGGAAGGCAGAAAGAAGGAAAGCGAACCACACCTCCCGACAACAGCTGCTTTGTGATCCCTCTGGTAGGGTTACCCAGTTTGGTTTACCATGAAAAGACCCCATTAATGCCTCAGCCCCATCAAACGGCAGACCCCGGCCATGAATGGCACCTATCAGAGCCCAGGGCAAATCCAGTGATTAGAGGGAATTCGCCAAAGGGCCTTTGTGGCTGAAAGAAAGGACCGCTCCCCCGAGGAATGCAGGACATTCCTGGGCACACAGGCTTTCCTTTGTTGCTTTGCTGGCGGGATTCTGGCCCAAATAAAGAGACAAAAATGGCATCTTGGATGCAGTGAATGTTGGGGGAAAATGGGTTTCAAAGACCTCCTTGAAACATTCCTTTTTTTTCTCTTCTCACAATTTTTCACCAAAACTCGGTGACTCTGATAAGGATGTGTGACAGAGCTTCTTTCCAAGCCCCCATGATCCAGGTTAGCGATTGCGACAGGATGCGGCTTCCATGGGCTCACATTTGTCCTGCGGAGTTTCCCAGTGAAACAGTAAGCCACAATTACACCCTTGCAGATGACGGAAAAACACGCTCACCTTACTCCTCGCCTCTACTCACTGGAGAAACTGAGGGTCCGCAGCCCGTAAATGCACCAGGCAAGGACGTGGGAGCGCAAAGAAGATAGGACCCAGAGTGCCAGCCCTCCCAGAGCAGAACAAAGGCCAAGAATGTGGGATCCCATCACCCACGCACGCACACACCCCACCAGAAAGGAATTGATCAGGCAGACCATGGAGGAGAGAGACAGAAGTCGAGGCCGAAGAACCCCAGACCCCAGCGAGCCTCACTTCCGCAGAGCTCTGTGCACAGGGCAGTGGTTGTCTCCTGAACCCCCTCACCAGCATACGGGCAATATAACGTGCCTGGACAGTTTTTATTGTACACTGACCTGGGTCTCACAGAGCACGCTATGGGGCCCCGGCATGCCGTGCCTGTTAGAACGCTTCTCAGGAAAAGCAACGCCTTTCGTCTTTCGGTTTTGTTCGACGGGAGGAAGCTGACACACCAGAGAACTAACCCAGGCTTGGAGGCACAATGGCTTTTTAAACCCCGAAGGCTTAGGCACCCCTCGGTGAGGCATTTGGTCTGTCTGACTTTCTCATTTTTCCCAGAAGGCTTCCTTAACCCCCTCTTCCTCAGGGCCCAAACAATTTTAATGACTTTTCTGCACAATGTGCCCCTAAGTGTAATACCTTTCCTCATAAATCTTGTTATAGACTTATTTTATGTTCCATTTTAGTGTTCGCTGGGTTGAGGGAGGAGCGAGCTAATAATCATGTAATTCTAGTTGAAGCCTTTCCTCCCCTTCCTCCAAGGCTGAAATCTAATAAAATATTATTTATTTGCATCTTTGGAGAGCAGCTCACTAGCTAAGTTTTTTTCAGAACTGCCGTAAAGTGGTTGCAAAGGTGGTGTCTTTATTGCTTTGCAAATGTTGTTCATTTTACAGTTTGTTTTAAATGCCATTTTATGGGGACTGGTGGATTGACATTGCAAAGCTGCATTAGGATGCGAGTGGGGCTGCAGGCGGTAAGCGCAAGCCCTTGACGCGGCTTCTCCACGCTCGTGCCCGTGTGCCCATGCGACCGTATAAAACACTGCTCCCAAACTTCCCTTCCAAATAATTGAGCATACATAATGGTGGGGTTATTGCATCACTGTTTACGGCCACCCTGCCCTTTCTAAGAGGTACTCCAATAAGCCCCTACCTTGGGGTGTGTGCCTGTAAAGTTTATACATCTGCACAAGAGGGAGAGGTCAGTCTCACTGCTGCATCATTAAATGTATAGTTTTGCAGACACTAATGAATGCAATACTTTCCCGGCATATGGGATGGCTTGAAAAACAATTGGCATGCTTTCCTGATGCACTGTGCAAATTTCCTCCTACGTCTGGACTGAAAAAGCTTTATTAGTAGAGTTCTTATGAATAAAACGCTCCCTCTCGCCAATGCAAAAAAGATTCACTGGAAAGAAATGTCCACAACAGAAAGAAATTTCAGCACAGAGCAAAACAAATGTTCTGGACACCCCTGATCCCAGATTCCCTGTAAATGGGGTGCACCCTCTTCACCACTCCAGAGCTCTCTGAAATCCTGCCAAAAGCACACATCCTCAAAACATCTTCTGAAAGATAAGAATGAGCTTGGAAAATAGGTCATCAAAGAACTATGCAGTGCCTATAAAATAACCCCCCCACACACATACGCACAGCTTTCTTTTACCAGATCCTCTTTCTCCAATCTAGCAGACAGCAAAGTCTTAAAACTAAGTTTTTCAAACTGGAATCTGATTTCCTACTTAAAACAGAACCCTTAACATGCTTTTCAAAATGCAGTGGGTGGAACCCAAACACCAGAGGCCATGCTCACAACTCAGCAGACAGAGGAAAGTGAGTAAAAGAACAGGAATTCAAATGACTGATGCCCAGTTAGCCCTTCTCTACTGTTACCCCTCTACATCAATTCTTCATTGTACTACAATCTACACAAGACAGTGCCTTTGGAAACTGCCCTCACAAACACGCTTCTCCAGCTGGCGACATGTCGGTGTGCTCTGAGCCAAAGCCAACGCCATGATGAGTGGGGTAGCCCGACGCCAGGCTGGGTTGTTTTCCTTGCAGAAGATTCTACCCATTCTCACGTCTTTCCCTTTCAGTCCTCATTCCCCCAAGTGAGTCCAGCCAAATGTTTGTCCCTTGATTGCTAACTCTTGGCACTACTGCTCTGATCTGCCTCTTGACCGGGAGGGACCGGTGCCCCCCAGGGGCAGCTCTGGGTCAGGAAGGTGGCCCCCAGACAGGTCGGGGTTCCCACACGCCACTGCCTCTGAGCCCCTGTGGCGTTCACCAAGGCTTAGGCGCCCCTCGGGGAGGCATTTGGGCTGTCCGAGTTTCTCATTTTTCCCAAAAGGCTTCCCCAACCAATCCAGGAGGTGGCTTCCCTACCTCAGTTTTGCATCCATTTGCAAATGCTAACACAGGGGTGGACCCAGAGCTCCCTTTTAAAAAGAACTTTCGCATTTTAAGTGCTCTCTTGGGGAGAAAAGAAGGATCCGCTTTAAAGAAACACACGTGAAGACAAAAAAACTTCCTTGTCCCATCACGTGTGCCTGTTTGGCCTCTACTGGCCCCTGCTGAAACCTGGAGTGCCCTGTCATGGCAGGTCTTGTCACTGAACAAAACGCCTGGGGCTGGAGCTGGGATGGAGAAGGCACCATCGACTGGCCTCTCGTACCCACAGCAACTGGAGCCTGGAGCTGTAATTTCACCCTCCTGCATGCAGGACCTGGGCGCCCCCTCCACGGGAAACAGGGGTCGAGGTGCTGGGCCGTGACCACGACAAAAGCCTGGGACCAGGATGGGTGCCGCCCTCGGTATAAATCTGTCCTAGACACACTCGCAGAGGAAGAGGGACTTCCATTCGCGGCCGCCTTTACACTTTGGGATGCAGATAGATTTATGACAACGGAAGCCCAGCTCCTTTGAGCCAGAGGGACCCTGTGACTCAAGGCCGGTTCGCAGGTTTCCGCTGCTTGAAAGAGCGACACATTCATAATTGTGCTTGAAGTCGGCTCCCTCTGGGCCCAGCAGGCAGCACGAATTGGCTGAAATAAAATGGAGGGCTCCTCCCCACAGCTGGCCAGCTCTAGTTTTGAGTTTTGACGACAGGATGAACGGCCTGAGGAAGCTGAAGGCATCAGAGAGTGTGATGCCAGGCTTTTGGGACCCCTTCCCCAATGAGCTGGTTCCCATGGATCCCACCGCTCCAGGATGATGAAGGCTCTGAAGAGGTCCCTGGCTCTGTTCACCCACCACGGATGCTTCTCTCTCCAGGATCCTTCCAAACCACCCAACGGGACCTCAGGAAAATGTCTACAGAAGCTTCAGGCGAGACAAGAAAAAAAGGAGTCAGCTAGGAGTCAACGGAAAAACTAGCCCGGGTTGGTGTTAATTAATTAAAAACACCATTTCAAAGCATCTCTAATGGAAGACTTCCTCATGCAGCTCGTATCTGATTCAGGGAGTGACTCAAGCAATAAAATCACAGTCGGGACGCCTCTCACGGCCTGGCAGGCCAAGTTCAATATTTTCCCTGTGAGGCATGCCTGTGCTATAAAAAGAATGTGATGTTTGAAAATGAGCGTCTCCGCGCTGCGTGCTGGCACTCAAAGCCTTCCGAGCCCTCCTGCCACATTCGGAGCAGCGTACAGTATGAATCACGGTCATGTGATGGGCGCCTCCTTGCCAAATTCTTTCAAGCTGCTACCACGGTACGTTCCCTCTGAGGTTTCTGCCAGCAGCCCCTGTCCTCCCGCCAAGACCTCGGGCGGGAGAGGCTGGGCTCTGCGCTCAGACTCCCCAGCAAGGGGATGGGGGGGTGCATTATGGGAAGAGCCTGCGACGATTGCTGGACTGACCCACTGCCTGGGGGGGAGGGCACGGAAGTCAGCTGAGAGCCGCAGCAAAGGGCAGCTGGCCTCTGGAGAGCGGCCTCTGTTGTGCAGGGTGCAGACCTGGGCTCTCTAAACCCATGCCCCTGTTCAGTGCTCCTGAGAAATGGCCACCCACACGATGGGGGAGGAAGCAGAGCCCCATGGCCACCAGGTGAGTGACTCGCTGCATCACAAACACAAGAAGGCAGAGGCGGGAGGGTTGGAGCAGTGCTGGTGGCCCTGCCTCCCCGCCTCCATTCTGGAAGTTGGACGGAGAGAGGCCAAAACTCGCCAGAGCCCATCCCAGGCTTTCTCTGATCCACACCACCCTGTGAGCCACCCCGGGTGCCACGCCACTCTCCACCACACGCATTCATGAAAAGACTTGCCAGCCAGATGAGCCGCCGAGGGAAGACCGACCTTCCGCTGCCCTGACCACAGGGCCCACCCCCAGCCCGGCTGCCACCCCCCCACGCCGCTGCCGGGTCACAACGTGAGCTGGAGAGTGTGCGGAGGAAAATATTATTGTAGTTCAACATCATGAATCACTCCTGATGGAACCACTCAGAGTTTATCCCCTACTTACATGTGCATTTCCTCTGTGCTCATTTATTGCTGTGGTTAACTACAGATTAATCGGCTTGCCAGTTTTCTGGCGGAGTCTCCTGTGAGCC